>CANSNZ010000424.1:0-2400000 GCA_947646795.1 Beta lomatogona | reverse complement strand
TCTCCAAATCTTCAAAGCAAACACAATGGCAGCTAACTCTAGGTCATGGGTAGGGTAATTAGCCTCATAAGGTTTCAACTGACGCGACGCATACGCAATCACCTTCCCATTCTGTTGTAACACACATCCCAAACCATTCTTCGAAGCATCACTATATACCTCAAATCCTTCATTCCCATCGGTAGGGTCAAAACAAAGCGGAGGTTAAACGATCCTTCAAAATCTGAAAGGCTTCTTCACACTTTTCACTCCACTCAAATTTTGACTCTTTTTTCATCAAATTGGTCATAGGTCTTGCTATCTTCGAGAAATCTCTCACAAATCTTCTGTAATAACCCGCTAGACCTAAGAAACTTCGGATGTCAGACACATTCTTCGGAGTCGGCCACTCACTCACAGCTTGAATTTTAGCAGGATCTACAGAGACTCCTTCCTTAGACACATAGTGACCCAAAAATGCTACCTTCTCCAAACGAAACTCACACTTAGAGAACTTGGCATACAATTGATTCTTCCTAAGCGTCTCCAATATGATCCTCAAATGCTCATCATGCTCCTTCTCGTTCCTCGAATAGATCAGGATATCATCAATGAATACGACCACAAATTTATCTAAGAACTCATGGAAAATCCTATTCATTAAGTCCATAAATATGGCAGGTGCATTGGTTAACCCAAAAGGCATTACAGTGAACTCATAATGACCGTAACGAGTCCTAAATGCAGTTTTAGGTATATCCTTGTCGGCTACTCTCAACTGGTGATACCCCGAACGCAAATCAATTTTCGAGAACACGCTCGCTCCATTTAATTGGTCAAATAGGTCGTCGATTCTAGGCAAAGGGTACTTATTCTTGATGGTTACGTTATTTAATTCCCTATAATCAATACACAACCTCATACTCCCATCTTTCTTCTTGACAAATAACACAGGAGCTCCCCAAGGTGATGCACTAGGTCTAATATAACCCTTATCGAACAATTCTTGCAACTGCGCCTTCAACTCACTCATTTCCGGAGGTGCCATTCTATAAGGTGCCTTAGATATAGGAGCAGTTCCAGGAACTAAGTCTATGGTGAACTCAACAGCTCTCGCAGGTGGCATACCTGAAATCTCACTTGGAAACACATCCATAAACTCGTTCACAATTGGAACATCTTCGATACTCACCCCAACCTCTTTACCCACATCTTGCACACAACAAAAATATAACTCACACCCCTTCTTCATCAACTTTTTCACTTGCATCGCGGAGATGACCCCAAAGCTCTTGGATTTCCCAAAACGTCTATACGAAGTCAGCTTACCCAAAGGGTTCCTTAAAGTTACTTTCTGAACTTCACAATCTATCTTGGCCTTGTATAAACTTAGCCAATCCATCCCCAGAATTACATCTAGGTCTCCCAGATTAAACTCTATCAAGTCAGAAGGAAAAACACAGTCTCCTATCTTTAGAGGCAAGTTTCTAAACATCTTGGTACACCTTATGGTCTCACCAGTAGGTATACTAACAGGCAAATTAATCACTTCAAAATCTATTAACCCCAGACTTTTAATAACAGACGACGAGACAAAAGAATAAGTCGCCCCCGAATCAAATAATGCTTTAACTAGCACGGTGTTAATAGAAAAAGTACCAGACACTACATCGGCAGATCGTTCAGCTTCGTTGCGACTCATCACGAACAGCTTTCCCGGAGCCTTGTTCTGGTTGTTCTCACTGGCAGGCTTGTTATAGCTTCCTTGATTGTTCTGTGCCCCTGCAGGCTTCGAACCCTGATTTCCTGGCTGGCTGAATCCAGGCCTCGCTTGGTTACTACCCCCATTGCCATTTTGCTCCTTCTTTTGCTTAGCAAAGCACTCATACTCCCTATGGCCCTTCTTCTGGCAGTAGTTACAAATAACTGGTTCCCCTTTACAGTCTCTACCAGGGTGGTTGTTGCTACACTTTTTGCAGTGATACACTCTTTCAGCTCGACCCCTATTGCGGTTATCCTGGTTGCTGTTTCCTTGGAAATTCCCATTACCATTCCTATTCTTCTTGAAATTCCCCTGGTTTCCCCCAGCATTAAAGTCCTTCCTCTTCTCACCTACCACCGGATTCTTTTTATCCCGCCTCGATTGGAGTCCATAAATATGGGCGACTCTCCCATACACGATATCTAGGGATGTAAAGGTCTCACCTCCTAATCCCAGTTGTATCTCATCAGTCAACCCCTGCTCAAATCTCTGAGCCTTCAACTCTGCAGTAGCTACAACCTCGGGTGCAAACCTCGACAAGTGCTATGAATTTACTTGTAATACTCGAAATGGTCATACTACCCATCCTAAGATTAATGAATTCCCGGGCCTTCGCTTCCTCATAAATGCAGGGTAAAACTTCCCCCTCAAGGCAGTCACAAAAGCCTCCCAATTGAACCCTTCTATAGCACTCAGTTTAACTCCATTCTCCCTCCACCATAAATCAGCCTCATCCTTAAGGTACAACACAGCCTGACCCACTCTCAAATTTTCAAGGCAGTTTACAACCTCGAAAAGTTTCTCGAACTCCCTAATCCAGTTTTCTAGGAAGGTAGGGTCAGCTTGCCCCTTATAGTATGGTGGCTTAACCTTAGCTAGCCTTTCGAACATATCCCCGGCACTCTCAGGACGCTCAACTCTCTCCTGAGTCAATTTCTCCGCCAAGAGGCGAATAGCAGCAGCTAGATCGTTGTTGTTAGCCATTCTACTTCGGGACCTGTAAGTAATATAACTCTACTTTAGGTTCCAAAGATAACTCACATTTCCATCTAGGAAGGCAACATTTGATTTGATCATTAAAGATCGCATCAATAGACAATTTCTCAACTAGTTCCAAGTTCGATATGAAATGTTCTCTAATGATCACATAATCATCCATGTAAAATATATTCACATCAACATGCAAATAGAAGCAAGCAAGCAAGAATATAATTGCCTAATGAAAATAAAAAAAAATAATCCCATTACGTGCCCAGAATAAATTTTTACTCACTCATATAATTAAGTAATAACTTTTATTCTTCCATAACGGGTATTTAAATGAAATGATTGTTGCTATAATATTATACCTTCCTAAAAGGAACCATGATTGTAAAAAAAAATAAAACTATGCTATCACTGTTGGTCGACTAACCAACTGAATATAATATTATTTCCTCTATTGCTAAGAAGAATAATAAATAAAAATATAAACAAGTAATCTAAGGTATCATATTATCATTTCTGTCCTCGGTTTCTATGTATAGCCCAGTGACGAAGATCTCATCTTCGACTCATCTATGTCCTCATCATAATACTCGACATATCTCCTTTGTCGTTTTGATCTCCTCGAAGGTTGAGGCTCTTCGTCCTCTGACTCTGAATCAGTTTCAAACCTGAACCAAGCACGATAGATGTCTTTTCTAGTCTGGCCTCTAGCATGGTCGAACTCCACAATGAGTTCATCATCACTGGTTACATCCCTCCTCATTAAAGTACGCATAACCCAATCCAGACTGGTATATTCATTATCAATAAGTGCAATGTCCTCATCACTTTCATCGTCACTCAGGACAATGGGGTTATAATAGCTTCCTAATCCCGCGTACATGATTAATGATCTACAACAAATAAATATATTCAATAACATTTTTTTAGTACTCTCCCTGTACGTAATTCCCAACAATAACAATAAAATATACCATCAACATCATAGGCACAAAATATAACAATCAGCAGGGAAGAAATATATAAACAGTTGCAGGGAAGAAAATAATCATGAATAGTTAGCAGGGAAGAAAAATATTAACATACTGAACTAACTATTCAATGCAGACATATAATATTGCTATCCTATATGCCCTTCCTATACTACCCATTCTCACAATGCAACAAGTAAAACTTTAAAGGCAATAAAAATAATGCAGACACTCCTTATAATATAATAATAATTAAGTGTCGAACTAACTAAAAAAAAATTCGACTAATAAAAAAATTCGGACTTATAAAATTCGAAAGAAAAAAAAAAAAAAAATTTCGACTCTAATAAAAAAAATTCGGCTATCCTAAAAAAAATTTCAAACCATCATAATTCGAAAAATAATTTCCACCCTTAAAAAAAATTCGGCTCTAAAAAAAGATAATTTGGCCCCTAAAAAATTTCGGACCCCTTTTTCAAAAAAAAAATATTTTTCGGTCCTCTTAAAAAAAAAAAATATATATATATTCCTATAACGAATAAGTAGGAGCAATTCTAAGAGTTTATTCAAATAACTAGTAAGTTAATTAGGCGCCTAAAAGTTTTGAAAATAACCTAAAGCTCCCAGATACAACTTTGTAACACCCCGATAATTCTCTCTTTTCAGAAATACCTTTATAATACAAAACTTAGAGAATTACCCAAGTATTATCGCCCGTGTGATAACGTATCGGCTTATTCAGAATTTTGCAGCGGAAAACATCAAACTAAACTTTGTAAATAATAAATTAAGTACTTCAAAAACAAACCACTTTATGAAAGTCTATCAACCACAATAATAATAACATCATCTGACTAATGCAGAACAAGATAACAACTAAATTTACACAGCTCTCCATTCCCAGATTCCCAATGATGCTACATCTGCGAACCTGTAAATGTCAATGCCTTAGAGAATCTGCTCACCAAAATTTGGGTCATCACAGGATCAATAAGACAAAGCCATGATCAACACACACAACAAAGCACGTAATCAGCAAAGCTGAGTACTACATATCAATACATACATCAATCCTAATCATGATACTAAGGAATGATAACAGAGTTAAATAATAATACAACAATACAACATTCTGCAGATAACTTCTACTGAACTAAACTTTAATCAACTTTTATTATAATAAATGGAATAGTTATTGGACCGAGTTGTCTAACTAAAAACCAGTCTTCACCTAGGAAGACGAAATACGGGCGCGACTCCGTATTCCATAATGACCTACGATATCGAGGAACCTTTAAATAAAAAGAGGAATGGTGATCAATCCAATTCCCAGAAAAAGCCATGGCCCGCTCACCATGTACCCCAACTCCCCGATTGTCCAACTTCGGACGTGCACCAGTCTAAAGCTTATTACTATCCAAGTTACACTTTACGTGATTTACAATTTATTACTTGTTATGACACACATACAAGCAACACAGAATATAATTCAACATTCATAACTAAACTTCTTTTATCTTAGGATTAAATAAGTGATCACACAACTTACAATCCAAGATTACTTTATTTAATTCCAACCTTTCTTACTTTGTTGAACCTAGCCAACAATCAATCTTACCTTTCAAAGGCATAACTTGTCAACTTACCAAATAAGGCCCACGGTCCTCATAAAGTAGTGAAATACAAAAAGGGAACAACGATCAAACATGATCCAATACTAATAAATATATTAATTCCCCCATGTGAATTAATAAATAAAGTTCCCAATCCAATTAACATGCTTGCATCAATATTCCATACAAACATGATATTCTACTCATAATCAAATATTATAATCAACATGTTTGCACACAGGCATAAAACATGCAAAATCCATCATAATAAATATCATACACGAACTCAACATAGTTCCTATACATGATACTATATAATTCTCCTTTATAACATCATGATACTATCTCAATCATCACATAGGTATGTACGTACCTTGTGTAAACTAGTCGACTGGCCACTTTTAAACCTTTAAAAGTCTCCTACGGAATACTCTCCGCCTAGAAATCAAACATAACTCAAATCAATACTTTTAAATAAAAAGACAGCAACTTTAAAATATTTAAAAACCCCTTTAAACATATTCAAAAGTTGATTTTACTATCAAAACTTCCATTACTTTTAATTCCTAGCATAGTACTACCATACTAGTAATTAAAATTCTTAAAACTCCCTAAATAAAACACTTTCTGAAATTCCAGCAACTTATAAAATCATAAAACCTTCTTTAAACCCTCTTAAACATGTTTAAAATCATAAATTAAATTAATCTCATAGTATTTAATATGCTACTATGGTTTTCTAATCATTAACACCCTAAAAATCCATGCTTTAATTATTAAAACTTAAATCTAACAATAATAAACAAATCTGAATTTTTATTCTTATAATATAATATATATATGAATCAAGATTACTCATTAAAACAGTAAATTAATATTGATAATCATGATTAACATTAAAATAAAGCATAAAAATATAGTCTTTAATGGAAAACTTGAGGAAAAGGAAAGAATTAAACCAACTCAAGATACAAAGGAGGATGCGCCGGCCAAGGAAGGTATTGGTGGCAGCAGCGGCGGTCCACGGTGGTCAACGGCGGCGGCGGTGACGTTTCTTAGCGAAGAAGAAAGCGTTACTTGAAGAAGAAGAAACAAAAACTTGAGAGGAAGAAGAAAAGAAAAATCGCGTGGAAGAGGAGGGAGAGAGGGCCGAAATTTTTGAGAGAATGAGTGAGGAAAATAATTTGTGTAGGGTAAAATAATTGGGCTTAGGGTATTTATAGCTAGGGTTTCCTTTTGGGCTTAGGAAAAAGGAATTTAAGTTTAAATAGGATTCGATGATAACTAGGATTGATGAATGAGGACTCCTAGTATCAATATAACTCCTCTTTCCTAATCTACTTAGAATTTGGGTTCCTCAAGTCCATTAGACTTCTTTTCTAAATCAAATTCATATTTCAAACCTTTTTCAAAGCATGATTAATTAAAATATTTTCAATTTCCTTAAATCCTTAAAATAATTTCATTTGACTTTCAAAAATAGTCAACCTACTTTAATAATAAAATCATTTGAACTAAAATATAAATATATAAATGATAAAATATATTTATAAAATCCTTTAAAATTATGGGGGATTACACCTCCTGCGGGCCTAGCCCTTGTTTTATGTTGTTTTTTTGAATTCTTGGCAGTTTTAGGCTAAAAAACAAAGAAAATGGGTGTTCGGCCGGCGGGCCGGCCCATGGGCCATATAGTCGGGCTCGTGCCGGTGCGGGCCTGAAATAAAATTCCTTGACCGTGGCAGGCCCACGGAGCGGACGACATGTCGGGCCTCGAGCGGGCTCGTGCTGGGTCGGGCCCAAACCGTGTCGGCTCGGGGCGTCCCGCGTGCTGGCCCGGCCCATGCCCACCGCTAGTTAACATCTTAACACTCCCCCTCACATGTACCCCACGTCGGAGGAGAGAGTGACTTCATACAAGGTTGGCAGGGTTCCATCCTAAAACCAATTAGTAATAGGTGGAGTAATCCACCAATCTATATGTTAGTCCTTCTTTATCTAATTCTTCAATGTGGGACAAACTATTCCAAATTCACATGTGGGCTATACTTGCAATTTGGATAGGTCATAATATCCTCGGCCCGGGCCTCTCCGGACTTCCAACATGAGGTCAATCGGCCCTTTCTTGGGGTCATTACAATTACGTTAGGCTTATTTTGTTCCAAACAGATCTTCAACACCTTCCGTCTTGCATTTCATAATGGGCTAGGATCGTCCGCTCTCGCACACAAATTTAGGGAGGGAAGGAGGTAGTAAATAATTAAGGAAAATTAAAAGGATAAAATAAGAAGAAATGGAGGAGGAGGAAGTTTAAGAGGCGTAGAAGGTGAAGTAAAAATGAGATTTTGGGAGATTGGGTTGGGTACAACCGTGTACAGCCTTCCTCTAGATAGTAGAAGTTGGGTAAATTTTTTAGGAAAAAACGAGAACTAGATAAAATTTAATGATTAGTTTATTACCATAATTTGATCCTCCGACCTCATATAAAAAAGTATATCTATATGTCCTACTTTACTACTAGAGTAAGAGCATTTATATGATATCAAACTAATAAGATATAGCTTAAAATTATGCACAAGCCACTTTGAAAATATATGGGTCGTGATTCGTGAAGTTGGGTTGCAGGGGACGAGCCCCTACCAGCCCCCTTTGTAGCTTCGCCCCTAGTTCTCAACTCGTTCACCAATCGACCCAACCCATTGCCAGTCATATATACACTTTCATTTTCTCTTTCTCAATCTCAAGTCTCATCAGTCTCCCACTTCTCTTAACCTGAACCAAATGGTTACTTCCATTTTCTCTCTCTAAACTTTAGTCAGTTTAAGGTATATTTTATTAAATTATCGATGATATTAATGGGTTTGTATAAATTTTTACTCGTCAATACTGAACTTAATGGGATTCTATTGATTGCTTCTATTATTGAATCGATTTATTTTGATGCTTGCCCTAATTTACTTCATGGATACAATAGAATTTAAAAAATTGAAAATCTCGAATTGGATCCAATCTAGTGTTTGAAAATTTTGGATTAGTTTAGACTCAAACTCTAATTGGTTTGGATTTGAGCTCGAAAATTTGAAATCCAATATTTGTTCTAATTAATTTGGACCAAGCCTGAGTCCAAACAGTACACTAAACTTTCACCCCCCAAATTTGGCAACGGGTGTCTTGGCACAGATAATGCCATTGGAAGAAGGATTGAGGAGAGAATTGAAGGAATCAAATCTGGAAGGAGGAGTTGGAGAATTGAGGTCGTCTCAATTATTCTTATGACTGAGAGAATCCCGAAAAAGAGTTTTCATTTTAAATATGTAATATTTAACAATGTAAAATCCAAGTTGATATACGTTTCTACTGAAGGAGGGCCAAAATTTAATAAATCAACAGCAAAGTTTCCATTTACAATGTCAAGATTTTTTTATTTTTAGACAGGTAAAATAAAATGTTCATGGTCTCACTTGCTGCAAGATTGACCTTTGTAGACTGACATGAAAATTCATTATCACGACTACTTGTAATCAACCTGAAGCTGACTCATAGACCCAACTTTCACTTGCCCAAGCTAACAATGCTATGGTGCATAGCTCTATCTAGCTACCCTAATCTGTGAGCGAAACCAAGAAGATAGACGCAGGCCAACCATTACTTTACGTTCTGCTTTTTCTCATAACTTAAGCCATTGATGCTACCTCCTTCATTTACTCAAGTCACATACCAAAAAACACTTGTCTCCTGACTCCTAGAACAGGGGAAAAACAAAAATAAAACTTAACTTACACACGAACACCTTCTAATCAAATAAAAGATATTTCATACACCAAGAGGACAAGTGAACGAGACATCAGTAATCGAAATTTCTCCCACTTTTGTACCCTGTTCACCTTTACTACTCCTAAATCCCCAACTCCAAGGAGATTATAATAAACAGCAAATAATGTGCCACAAACATACCCTAAATTTGAAGACTCAAACGCTCATTCAGTTCTACTAAATCTCAAATGAGATAATTTCTGGATGTAGAAGGATATGTGTTTGATGGGCCATTCAGCAAACACGGCCTCAATCACCACAGAACCTCCCATATTGCTGGAGATAAAGTCGCTGATTGCCATGATCGAATCGAAATCCTAACTTCTCCCGCACAAAACCTCCAGCACGTGCAGGGTATTTCTTTCGAACATACTCACGTAGGCATTTCTTGTAGGAGAAATCAACCAATTCACCATCCGTTCTTAAAACAAATAGACACCTTGTATTTTCGAAGTGGGGATGTCGATCAACCTATCATCAAGAGAAGAGAACATTAGCTGAAGAAAACATACTAAGCAAATACTAAGCAAAGATATTACATTTGAATTCAATGTCTCTTTCTGAATAGGGAAATTTGTCAACTATCTACTGCATTCTACATAGCAGTTTTAAAGAATAGGCACCTCTCATTAAAAGGAAATTCACACTACCTTACAAAAAAGTTTTCCAGCGTAATATGAGTCTCCCTGATACAACTCTAATATGACCAATTGGGGCATTAGCCAATAGCCATCATCAGCATCATTTCTCCCTTAACGGAGATGATCAATTTAAGGTCAACTCTAGGTCTTTTTCTTTTACTTTCAAGTAGCAATTTTACGGAAAAAGTCAACAAGGTTGTACTCCCTCTAGATTTTATTAGATTACTCATTTTCCTTTTTGGGTTGTCCCTTATAATTTTACCCACTTCTTTTATCTGTTTTTGGAATGGTGCCACCAGTTGTTTATTATTATCTTTACATTCTCACTCTACTTTCCTTGGCCCACAACATTAACTTCAATATAATATGCCAATAAATTAATAATTTCTCTTACCTTCTATGACCCATATAGCTATTTCTCCTAAAACTTTGTACCCAAAGAAGCAGGTAAACTAATGAAAACCGAATCGAGTACTTCAATAAAATCAATTTGCCAGTTTATGCTCAGCTTCAAAGGTGCTATATATAAGGTATTATACAAAAAAAAATCGACAGCCAGAAAAAAGAAAGGGAGGGGAGGGGGAAACCTAATGTCATAGTGCATTTATTAGGATACATGGTAGAGAAATTAACATAAGATTTTCAAACAAAAACTACAGTCATAAGCTTTCAACAATGTCAGTCACAGGTATGAGAAACACCAGTCTCCCTGAACTTCAAAGTCAGAATGTGGATAGGGGTGGTAGACAATGTGCTATGAATCCATATCAGGGGGAGGGCCGCATTATGTAGTGCAATATAATTCAGTTAAAAGTGTCTTGAGGAGGAAGACAAGGGAGATAGCTAGAGTACTATTACTATGAATAAGAGTAGATTAGGAAGGGATTGGCATGTTGGAAATTGATGAGAAAATTGGTGAGCTTTTAAGAGTTCATTTGGGAGAGAATCAAGCCTTTCGAAAGCTCGAATATCATTTACATTTGCTGTATTTTTAGTTCATCAATCAAAATACTCATCTTCTTCCTTAATTTCTGCCATTAATGGTGTCCAAGCTATGTCAATTCATAGCAAATGGTATGGGAATCAAGCCTCTCAAAAGGTTGAATATCAATTACATTTGCTGTATCTTCACTTCATCAATCAAATACTCATCTTCTTCCTTAATTTCTGCCATTAATGGTGTCCAAGCTATGTTAATTCATAGCATATTGTGAACAGGGATGGTAGCAACTTAAAATGTACAAAAAAGATGGTGAGAGATTAAGTCTCACCATAATTAAATGCAGTCCACATCCAATTTTATCTTCAGAACAAGGATGATAAGCAAGCAGTCTCTCTACAACAGCTTTCTCATCATCAGGAGTAAGGAACTCCCCATCCATGTACCTGACAATACAAAATGTCAACCAGGGTATAATAATCTCAAATTGTTTTTGAAGATCAAATGAAGAATGCAAGTTCTACGCATTCGAGCATTAATGTCATCCTCATGAAACACCGCAAATTTTATAAACCAAGATAGTCGTAGCAATAACCAAAATCAAAAGCCTGCCGTGCTACAGTACAAGTCTACAAGTTTCTTTTTAGTGCCATATAAATACATATAAGATTTCTCCATTAAAGAAGCAGTAGAAAATAATCCACATTTATGTCATTAAGATTCTTTAGTAGTGTCAAACGCCTATGAACTCTTTTACTGATTTACATGTTCTTACTGTAATCAAGTATGCAGATCATTAAATGTATTGCATGGAAATTAGCATGTTGTGCCTAGTTAGAATGTCAAGCTAAACAAAAATCTGACATCCACACTACATAGTTGCTTTCATTGTACTTCAAGAGCTGGAAGTGTCTGCCAAAGTGTGCGGTATGTAACATGGGGTAAACCATGGTTTGATAAGTAACATCTTTTTGCCTATTTGAGTGCTGAAATACTGGATGTAAACTAAACTGGATCGGCACTAAATCTTTGTTGTTCTCAATTTAAAGTCAAGTGCCTACCCATTTATCAAGTATTCAACATTAGTACTTTAACAAAGAGGAAATGCAATAAAGGTTTGGACTTTGGAATACCTTTGCTCAATCACTCAGCCTCAGGGTAACAGTATTATAGAATATTAGATCACAAATTCTTAATGTATTAAAACTAGAAGGGTTTTGTATGTAGAACTCCTATATTTTGCATTTTCTAATGGAGGGGTACAACAGAGAACAAATACAAAGTTCAAGGTGCAGCTCGCAAGAAAAAAAAAACATTGCGGGTACAATGTAGAAACCACTAAAACAAAGAGAAACCTTATACAAAAATCCAAACTGGAAAATCAAGAAAGACCCAATTAGCATCTAAGGCAAACGGAATAGGATCCTTTTAGCCATGGTCGATAGTTCTTTCAAGAATGTCTAAGATGAGGTATTGGATTAGGTGGGAATGTAGACGTTATTAGATAAAATAATGTACTTGAGAATTGAGATGAAGCTGATACAAGAACTTTAAGAAGCCACCCTGACAAT
Organism: Beta lomatogona; assembly: GCA_947646795.1. Lineage (NCBI taxonomy): Eukaryota > Viridiplantae > Streptophyta > Magnoliopsida > Caryophyllales > Amaranthaceae > Beta > Beta lomatogona. The sequence continues at coordinate 2,387,723 of CANSNZ010000424.1, read as the reverse complement.
CTAGGAATCATGTGGAGAGTAAGGAAACCTACGATTCTAGAAACAATAAAGAAGCCTCAAAAAAAGTGGCGCAAATGTTTACAATAATTATAAAATTACTTCTTCCTAACTTTAAAGAAATGTGGCTGCAATGCAAACTGAAACAACCAACAAAACATGGAATTTTTTCTGATGCCAGGGATGTCCCACGTTCTAAACAATTAGAGACGCTCACATTTGCAGCTGGGCATAAATCCAGTGGTTCTTAGTTGTCTGGTTGAACTCAGCAATGCTTCAGCAGGTGGGCTGTCGGTGCTTGGCTGCACAGGACCAAAGAGAATGAGAGGGAGCCACAGTAATAGGGGGCACTACAGCATGGTGCACAAGAGATAGGCTGGCACTTGCCGCTGTCCATTTATGGCTGTGATTGTGATGGCAGCATGGCTCCCTCATAGCTCATATACAAGGACTCCAAGCTAGTGGCCATGGTTGGAGAAGGTATTCTCGAAATGAGGGTTGTTGTTCCATGCGTGCCATTAATGGAGTCTTTTGTCAACTCAGTCCATGGTTAAGAGTCTTGCTCGTATTTAGAAGTCCTTTGTTTGTTAGGAGTCTAATAAGTTAGTTATTGTTGTTTTCATTTAATTTAATTCGAGTCTATGGTCTGCAATTTACTTACTATGTATTCTTTGTTTAAGACTCATGTTATGTAATTGTTTCGGATCATTTTAACTAGCTTAGGATGTAATAAGCTTAGTACAGCAGCGAGCAAGGAAGGAAAACGTGAGAAAAGAAGTGGTTACAAGAGAGTGGGAAGTTGCCGTTAAAATAGGAGCATTTCAAGGAGAAAATGTACAGCTCTCTCAAAGCAGTTAACTCCCATTAGCAGCTCCATGATCCGTGGGATTTCAAAGGCATAACAAACTTCAGATCATTAAAACTTCAGATAACAAGTTGGAGATTGCACGCCTTAATTCTCGTATTCAGTCAGCTTAGTAGCCGTTTTCTTTCCTAGGTGTTTTCTTATTTCGGTTGTAAGTAATGGGACACGTTCCATTTACTTATTTAGCTAGTTAATTAGTTAATCTTTTAATTATTGTCAAAAAACCAGAAAATCAGTTGTAATTGTCTATAAATACCGGAAGTAATGAATGAGAAAGACATGACTTTTATGACTAAAAGGAGTGTTCTTCCTATCTTGTTTTTAGTTTTCTTTTTGGATTAGAAAGCTAAGTGAATTCGTGCCTTTGCTTACTTGACTTTGGCTAAGTGAAGTGGTGATCTAAGGTTATTTAACTAAGAAGTGTGGTGTGTCTTTATCTCTATTCAGTTAGAGTTGCCCCAAAAACTGTGAGCCTTCTCTTGAAATTTGGCTCGAGTTTTTGATTCTTTTCATTCTTAAACCTTGTATGTTCCGATTGTATCCAAGCATACAACAGACCGGTCCCGAGGGCAATGGGTATGAATTCGTAAAAGAAAAGAAGTTGGGGGACCTAGAAAGAGATAGAGAGACAAGCTTGGCTTTCAACATAGCCACTGGAAAGAAAATCTAATAGAAAAAGGCATCAAGATATGCGTCATAGTCGTGTCCGCAATGTATCTGCCACGTTTTTGGTCCTTGATCATGTCTCCATCATTTTGGGAAAATAATGGCCACTTCATTTCAAAGGTCCGACACACTTATACTCGTATTCTGGCGTGTCCATGCTTCCTAGATCCTAATTCCTAAGCCCTTTTCAATTATGACCATGACCACATATAGTAGCAAATAAGTCCATTTATACCTTCCAAGACAGCCATGCCCAGTTCTATTTGGAATGAAGATAGTTGCCAAGGGGGAAATTAGGACAACCTTATCAGATAAAGATAGATGTGGCATACATAGCCTTATGCTAGCACAATTACTTATTTACATTTTATTTTATGGCCAGTACCATCACTCCATCAGGCTATTTAGCAACTCCTTATACTTGAATTCAACTTCACACTAAAACATCTAATCATTTCTTTCAACTTTTTCGAGCATTTATCTTTATTCATGCACTGCTATTTTGTTCATTGGCGTAAAAGGCCTTCCTGACATACACACTTAAACCACCAACAAGACTTCCTAATAAGATTTGCAAAATATACACACTTAGGGGTCGTTCGGTTCAAGATATGTAATGGAAAGGGAATGGAAACAAATAGAGGAGAGAAATGGTAACAAAAATGGTTAGCTTTATTAGGTGTTTGGTTGAAGGCATGGAATAGAAATGGAATGGTAACCATTTCCACCAAATAATGTAGTTTATTACTTGAGGGCGAGGGAAGGGTAACAAATTGGGGAGTCCATTACCACCAAGTAATGGTAATGGATTGATGAGGGGTTGAACCAAACAAAAAGAAAGGGAATCGGTAATTGATTCTGTTTCTTAGAGCCCAAAAATCACGAACCAAACGTGCTCTTAGACCACAGCTTTTTTCTAGAGAATGGTATTCTCCAATGAAGAAGGTTGTACAATACACCATACTTCTAATTAAAGAAACTTGATACGAGTGAACATTACCTGTCCATTTCGCGGCGTACCTAGTTGGCTATTTAAGCAACTAAGAAACAACCATCAAAAGTGACATGCCTTTCATCTTTTTCATTTCTAGTAATTTTAATGCCATGACTTATTTGGTTGTTATCCTAAAAGCTAAAAGACTCAGATAAAAGGTTTTTATTTGATTCTACGAGCAAGTTGAGTTTTTAGATGGTTCTAACTTTTAACCATAATCAACTTTTTGGAGCTCAAAGATCTTAGAAGAAAAGGAGAGCAATATCCATCCTCTCACAATCAATATAAGCTCCATATATTCTGCTTATAGACCTACATACATGTTTTTATCAATTATCAGGGAGTAATTAGTTCAGATTAGATTTGTTATTCACTATAAGTACAAAAAAATAATTGTGATCACAGCAATAGAACAACTTAATACCACCTCGGTCTGGATATATAACTCCTAATCAGGGGCGGATCTAGCGTGGGTTCAACTGAACCCACACAAAATCCTGCAAAAAAAAAAAGAAAAACTGGCGAAAAAACGAAAAATAACAATACTATATTAATATTCCGCGTGGTGCTTGCTCAGTTGGGAATATTTGGCTCCGTGGTCAGCTGGCTGCATCAAGATTCCCCGACTACTGTTGGACGCGGGATCGATTTCCATAAGGAGCATTTTGCTTCCTCTTTCTTATTTTTCTTTTCTTGTTTTACTTTTATTTCCTTTTTTTATATTTGGGTTTTCCTTTAAATCTTATAGAACATATCTTTCTCATTTTATTTTGTGAAAATCTATCTAAACAATCTCAACTTTTACCTATCATGTGAAAATAATTTTGACTTCGAATTGTTATGAGAAATTCCAGAATGTTTTTGTGTTATCTTATCAAATAATTTGGAATCTTTATTTTTTGAAACTTAATATTTCTAACTGCTATAAGTAAAATTTGTTACTCCTCCTTTATTTTTTCTATATAGAACATATCCAAAATGGTTAAAGAATTCAAGAAAAGTAAGGGCATGGATTATTTTGAGAAAGCCCTCTAAAACTTGAGAAAGTTCCTGAATAATACATAGTTGGGATTATTTTCAAAAAGTGATTGAGAAGCTAGGTTAGTGCTAATTACTAAATATTGCATGGGATAATTTTAACATTTAACGAATGGATGATAAACAAATTATAATAAGTCATAATTGATTTTACTACTTTTTAAATGTAATTTTTGGTTGTAATTTAAAATTTGGACTAGTGTATTATTGCAACTTTTAACTAATCTATCTTGTGTTTTTTTTCTCCGAATGATTTCGAACCCACGTGGGTCAATTCCTGGATCCGCCACTGCTCCTAATTTATATTCGATATATGCAAATTGACATTATTGGTCAATTTTGTGAATATATATATATAACTTCCGAAAGCAGCTCTTATTTTTTTCCCGACAGTATGCACTATTTGCATATATCGGATACTATAATTTAGGACAGCGGGGAGAAAGTCGAAATTGAATTGTGACACTAATAAATCAAATTACACTATCGACATGAGTATTAATTGAAAAATTGTGGATAGAAAAACGAACCTAGCAGAGTGGAGAACTTTTTTGAGGAGAAGATGGATAGGCTGAAGATCTCGGAGAATGTCATCATCTGTTAGCCGAGCATCATGAGTGGACGCGGATGAGCAGAGCAGACGCGGAAGAGGAGTCGAGACACCTCCATGGCGGAGCCCAAGACGGAGGAGGGGTAAGGCTCTTCGGAGGGAAGGCACAGCCATTGGAATGAGAAATGCACTGTAGACTTTACTTGTTCAAAAGTAAGGAACAAAGTTGTGTCGTTTTCGCTTGGACGAGGCCACAAGCCCACGAGCCCATGAGGGGAATGGATAATTGTAGGTAAAGTTTTTTTTTTTTTTTTTTTAAAACAACCTTTTAAAACCATTTTTTTCGAAAAATAACTTTTTAAATTTTTTTTTGCAACTTACATCCTTAAACCAATTTTTTTTTGCGAAATGAAACCTTAAACCAATTTTCTTTTTTGCGAAATGAAACCTTTTTCGGATTTCCGTCATTGACCGTTAAGTATTTGCGTTTGACCGTCAGTTGGTTGTATTTTTTTTCCTTTAACACTTGACCCTTCATTTTCTCTCTCCTCTTCTTCTTAAACCATACCCATTCTCTCTCCCTTCTTCCTCCTCATCTCTTCTCTTCTTCTTTCTCTCTCCTCAAACCCACAACTTTCTCTCTCTTCAGTTGGTTGTTAGACGCTTAGACCAGATCTGAATGAGGCGTTGAAGGGTATGGTTAGGGACGAAATCCTTAGTGTCTAACACCTGCATCGTAGCCGGACACGTGTTGTTTCCGGTCTCTAACCACCGTTGGATGTTGGTTAGGGACGAAATCCTAAAGCTTTTGCTGCCTTCTTTCATGGTGTTACTGGTATTATTCCTTTTCCTTCTTTACCTTTACCTTTTCATTTTCATTCCTGCAATTACTCCATGGCAATTGATGCTGTTATTGATCATTTTCCTTCTTTACCTTTTCATTTGCATTTTCATTCCTCTTCTGTACCTTTTGCTGCCTTCTTTCATGATGTTGTTTCTGCAAGAAAGGGCTCATGGACGAAGCTGTCCAATTGTTGAGGAAAATGGAGGAAGACATTGTAGAGAGATCAAAAGGAGAGGCGAGAGAGAGAATTTTAAGAAATGGAGGAAAAGGGAGGGAAATGAATCAATGAAAAGGAAGAGAAATGGAGGGAAATGAAAGTTGGACGGTCAAACGCAAATACTTAACGCTCAATGACGGAAATCCGAAAAAGGTTTCATTTCGCAAAAAAGTTTTGGTTTAAGGTTGTAAGTTGCAAAAAATTTTGGTTTAAGGTCGTAAGCTGCAAAAAAACTTTTAAAAGGTTGTTTTTCCGCAAAAAAGTGGTTTTAAAAGGTTGTTTCTAACAAAAAACTCTTGTAAGTATCTAAAAATAAGATGACTCGAAATTTTTAGTAATGAAATATAATATCACTTAACAATATGAATTACTAAAATAAATTAAGAAACATGTATAAATAAACAACAGGTGGTGACTAAAATATTATAGCAGAAGAAAAAGAAAATAGCATGAAAAGCATAAACAATGATTTATCTCTCCTTACATGTCAATACCAAATCAGATTTTTATTTATTTAATCAAACAAGTTGCTGAATTTGGATTATTTAATCCTTGTTCCAAGCCTTTGGTTCTATAGATAGCAAATAGTTTCAAAAACCTTACTCACTATGCCTCATTTCACCCAACATACAAACACCCTCCTCTTTTCCTTTCTCTCTCCCGTCACTTCCTCCCTCCCCTGCCTCTCGCCGCCACCCAGCCAGTGCGTATCTCCCCTGCTGCCAATACCACCTCGGCCACGCCGCCGCTACCTCATCCAGCACCCCGTCATGCCGCCGCCACCTGTCGCCCTTGCTCCAGTCGTTCGTCTTCCTCTTGATCCTGTTCTACATTGCTTCTTTGTTGAAGCATAGAGGTATGTTTGTTAACATACGTTCTTTCAATTAGTTTATGGCTTAAATAAGTTTAACTAATTATAAATAAACTTAGCTAAATTGATTTCAGTGGATGTTCATTGCTAAATTAGTGCATTAATTAAACTCGAAACCTATATTATGTTGGTATTATGTTCATGGGTAATTATTAGTAACTAAAATGTTCGAGTTTCACCTTATTCTTTGAAGTAATTTAAGTTCACTTACAATGTTAAATAGCTGATAAACTTATGGTTTAAGTGTACTTGTAATGCTTAAATGAATAATATTTGCTTTAATTAATTTATAATTTATCATATATTGACCGCTCACTTTATCATTTAAATGTAAATCTAATTGAGAGATATACAAATTAAGTATGATAAATTAGATTAAGTATAATAAGCATATCTAATCTTATTTGTTATTAGTAAGATCACTTATGTTCGATTTGTAAGTAATAACTAAAAATAATAACTAGAATTTCAAGTACTAAAGTAAATAAATATTTGTACTTTCGATATTTAAGTTCTTGGTTAGATTAAAGGAAGGGATATTACATCCTTCCCCAGCTTTTAAGGTTATTAAGCAACAATCTAGGTAACATCTATTGTTAACACCCATGACCCCCTTCAAAATACACTAGTACAGAAAAGATGATTTGCGTCGGTTTCGGGACCCTCATTTGCATCGATTTCGAGTCCGATGCTACAGGTCTCGACGCAAATTGCACAGAAGTGATTTGCGTCGGTTTGTTGTTCGACGCAAATTAATTGTTATTTGCGTCGGTTCAATTACCCCACCTGACGCAAATGGTCATAAATTATTCATTAAAGCTGACTTGGAATGAGTGATTTGCATCGGGTCATATTGGCCCATCCGATGCAAATTGCTTTTAAAAAACCAAATAAGAACTTTTCACCATTCTAAAAGTTGCAACATATTAAAAAAAACAATTCCACCACCATTGAAATTCCGAACAATTCTAGTCGTTTTGATTACAGTACAATGAAATCATCATTCAGATTCCAAACAATTCTACAATCGTTTTGACTACAATTCTACAACCACGAACAACGAAAATCTAAACTGAAAAAAATTGTACAAAATCAAATGAAATTAACCAAAGTTGAGAAAAACTTAAAAAAATTGTATAACCAGTAGAAATTAACCGAACATACAACCCCCAATTTGCAAACCCTGGATTCAACTAATGAGATAAAAAATTCAAAAATCCTAAAGCTTAGATATAATTATTCAAATTTCAAGACTTACATGAACCAAGAATAAAAACAAGAAAAACCCCAAACCACTAGAAACTGTCGGGAAAAATTCGAGTAAATTATGTGTCTCAAAATCTAAATCTGGCAAAATCTCGGTCTCGGTCTCTCATCTCCTGATCTCTTTCCTTCTTCTTTGTCGCAACTGGTTCGTCTTCGGTGGAGGCCTTTAATATCGTCAGTTTTGGAGGACGGGTGACAATGGGGTTCGCGAGAAGGTAAAGGCCGCCATTCGGTGGAGGCCTTTAATGGCGTCATTTTCGGAGAAGAGAGAATGGAATTGGAGCTGAAGCGTGTTAATAGAAGTTGCTTTCGCTTGGGGGAGGAAGAGGATGTGGGATGTGGAGATGAACAGATTTACAAATGAACGAATGAACAAAGGAAGAGGATGGTACGTCGCCGGAGAGTGAGAGTGAAGGACTAAAGGTGGATGGAGTAAAGGACAAAATAGAGAGTGAAGGTGGCTGGAGTGAGAAAGTGAGAAGTGAGAGAAATGGGGAAAAACCCTAAACGTGCTCTTAAAAGGGAATGAAATCCCATGATTTATGTCAGATCTTGTGGCCCAACCGACGCAAATCATGGCCCAAACCAGCTTTGTTCCTTCAGAATTTGCGTCGTGTGCCTATCGGTAACAATGCAAATCATTTTCCCCCCATTTGCGGTAGTTATTTGTATCGAATGCTATAGCGAAATTGACGCATATTACTTATAATTTGCGTCAGATCCCTCGCTGAATTGACGCAAATGTTCTGCGCTTGAGCAACTGCGTCGGCTTCTAAATGTTCGAAGTAAATCCAGGGACGCAAATTCGCATTTTTCTACTAGTGATGTGTTTGTGAAATTATGTTTATAATTAGGAAACTTTGTCAAAAACAACCTTTTATATACCACTTTTTGTCAAAAACAACCTTTTAATTTATTTTTGGCAAATTCATACCTTAAAATTTTGTTTCTTTGTGAGAAACAACCTTAATTAAATTTCCGGCATTGACTCCCGAATTCCGGCGTTGACTCATTAAACCCCCCATGTGCATCTCACATGCCACGAAATTTCTAACCTTTTTCACCCTCTCCCTGGTTTTCTCTTACAGTACATGAGACAAAAACCCCACCCCTCATTAATCCTCCCAAATTCACGAAATTTCCTCCATCTTTGTTGAAGGTGGTTGACTTTATTTTTGCAGTAAGAATACTTCGTCCTTTAATTGGAGCCAAAACGTCAACTTCCATGTAAGTTTTATCTTCAATCAAATTTCATGCTTGAATTTCGTGAATTTGGTTCAAACTAGGTTTTTTCCCCCTAATTTTCTTTTCTAAATTTTGTGAATTTGGTTCTTGAATGTAGATTGCGCTTGTATTGATGGATCAAATGACATGTGAGTGTGGTCTATTACTTGCAAAGAGAACTTCTTGGACACACGAGAGTTCAGGAAGAAAATTTATCGCTTGCAAGTTTTACAACCATGAAACTGGGCAGAGAGGGTGCAACAAGTTTGAATGGGTTGATACTGGAGATGTTGTTGATTGGCAAAGAGATGTAACTAATGTGCTTATAGCTGAGAAACACAAAATTGCTACTGAACTGAACATCACCAAAGCAAGGCTTGTTTGTGTTGAAAATGAAAAGTGTAGGCTAGCTGAAGAACTTGCAAGACTGAAGAAGAAGAGGTTAAGGAACAATGATTGGGGATTGCATAAGGCAAGTTTGGTGCATAATGATAATTTTGGGATGAAATTGGTCTGCATTTGTGCAATTGTATAACTTTTGCAATTGGATTAATGGAGGAAATTCGTGAATTTGGGAGAATTAATGGGGGAGGGGTTTTTGTCTCATGAGTAAGGAAAACGCAGGGAGAGGGTGAAAAAGTCGCAAATTTCGTAGCATGTAAGATGCACATGGAGGTCTTTAATGAGTCAATGCCGGAATTTTAATTAAGGTTGTTTCTCACAAAGAAAAAAAATTGAAGGTCTGAATTTGCTAAAAATAAAAATTAAAAGGTTGTTTTTGACAAAAAGTGGTATATAAAAGGTTGTTTTTGACAAATTTTCCTTATAATTATGTTAAAGGGTTTGTGTGATATGATTATTTATTTGGATTGTGGAATACTTAAATTGTTTAAAAGAATGCATGAGTTTTATATATGTTCACGACTTATGAGTTATTGATGCTCAAGTATGATTCACGAAATTTCTAAGGCTTTTGGCAATGAAATGCTAAATAAACGTAACATGATAAATGAAAGTGAAAGAGGTTCTGGCAGTATAATGTTATGATATGCTTATTATCTACTTTATGGTCGTACACGTATATTGACACCTGTTGTACACCCAACAAGGGAACATGACTCCTTGAGGGGTACCGCAAGTTATGTTCCTACTCTATTTTGGTGCGAGCGGTGTATCCAACAAGGGAGTCGGGCTCCTTGAGGATCATCGCATAGTGGGAGATGTCCCGTAAGTCTCTACTAGCCAGTTACCAAGTAAAAATATGGAAGGATGATGGAAATAATGAATTTTCAAGACGCCACTTATTTGTTCATTTTGCTATTATTTCATTATGGATTTGTAATGTGTTTTACTATATTCTTTTCAGCCGCATCGAAGCAATAGCACCACCGTGTGACAGAGCACGAACAGAGGGGAGGGAATATTAGGACCAGCATCGCAACAACGCGATAAAGGAGAGAGAGAAAGCGAACAACAGGGCCACTAGCTTGTGGGCCGACAAACGATGAAGCTCCGATGAGTCGACCGAGGTGCGTCAAATGTTGGTCCGAGTGGCAGCACGCAGGAGAAGGAGGAGAGGTGCGAGATAAAGGGAGCAAATAAGGGTTTATGAAATGAATTTACGTTATTAGGGTAGTATGTTATCAAGCCTCGGCTCACGATGTTGCTTTTGGTTTTAGGTACTGTGGAAGGTGACGGGATGGTGTAGAAGTGAGGATGGTCAACTACATTGCATTTATGAAAACTATGTTGATTGTGTAATACAAACTTATGATCATTAGACCATGAACTTATCTAAGCTCAGTTTAATTTTTTTTTTTTTTTTGATTCGGCAATTTACTGGCCTAAGTAGGCTCAACCCTCATGAGTTAGGGGGTAAGAAGAGAATCCCAACCCATAAGGAAACTTCCATAGGCTGGAAACTGGGGATTTATACATAGAAGCAAATATCCACACAAACACCCCAAATATGAGGTTGATGAGAGTCGAACTCCCGACCATGAGGTGGGAGATGGGAACTCTAACCATTGGGCTCCCACATGATTCTCTCAGTCTAATAAATCTATGCTTAGTTTAATTACAACTATATGTTTAAGATTCTTATGAATTTCGATTAATATAATACGTCAATTTTTAGGAGACAATGATTGCCTTGAATTTTGCCGAATGGAAGGTACGACAATAACGCGCAAACCAGCTAAGTTCCGCTGCTAATGATAGATTAATTACCTTAATTATGATGTTTATAGGCCGGGGCATTACACCTTCCCTCTATATGTCTCTTCCACGGTTCCACCCCTTTTCTGTTAAACCCAAAGGATGACTACCATCATCTTTGAGTTCACAACATTTCCTACAACAATTGGCATCCATAATGGAAGAGATAAGAGAGAACCATGCTTTAAGAATACAGAAAAAGAGGATTGCATTCATTGGTTTGAGGAACTGGATGCAGATCTAAAGACCTTCATCAGGGCAATGATGATATTTTTAATAAGCTGAAGCTTTAGATTAGAACAAAACTAGGACGGGTTTGAGAGACAGAATTAACTTTTTCATTTTTTCAAGCTTCATTCAACGGTAACTTTATATGAGAGGTCCTTAACAATAACTTTTACAAGTTTAGGTCCTTAACAATAACTTTGCCCAAATTTCAGGTCCTTAACAATAACTTTGCCCAAATTTCAGGTCCTTATAGTAATCTTAACCCCCCTAGGGATTGCAACAATAAAGAAATATAGCCTTAGAGTCGGAGATGCATCTAATCTAAATATCTAAACTTCATATATTCTACAGTTCTTACAACACTTGTACTTTAAAGGTGATTATGGGTATTCTTTTCTTTTTTTCTCATCCACTCCCAGGCCTTTAATTATAATATTGCCCCTAAATTTTCAATTTTTGCGAATCAAGGTGATTAAGAGTATAAAAAAACTTAAATGGACCCTGTGCACACTAACTTAGTGTGCATTGGGTTGGTAATTGATATTAACCTCATATAGTGAGTTTTATAGAAATATAGTGAACTTATATACAATATAGTGGATTTTATTAACGGAAAACATGTAGTGAAATTATATGCAATATAGTGGAGGGTTTAATTTTAATGTTTTAACATGCAGGTAGATGTAAGTTGTGTAGTATATATCGTGATATGTGCTTTAACATATAGAAATATGTTGTTTCGCATGATATAGTGAGTTTATGCATGATATAATGAATATTTGGATGATATAGTGGGTTGTTCAGAAATGATATAATTTCTGCATGATATATTATATTTCTGAATGATATAGTGAGTTTTTAAATGATATAGTGATGATGTAGTTTTCGCACGATATAGTATGTTTCTGAATGACATAGTGAGTTTATCTCGAGATAATGGGTTTATGCATAATATAATGAGTTTCTTAACGATATAGATATATAGTGGATTGTCCAGAAATGATTCATACTTTTGGCGTGGTGCGCACACTAATGTTAATGTGAACTAAGTTCACGCACGTCAGATAACATCAAAATATGCTGGTGACTCGAGTGGGGCCTTTTCACACTTCACAAGTCACGCAAAACTAGGACACATATAGGTAACAAAAGCAAAAAGAAACAAGTGCACGAGATATGAAATGGTGGCAAATAGGCACTGACCGAGCATCCTTCCCAGTTTCCAAGTTCCGACCTTTGTAGTTTGTAGTCTTGTAGAATTATAGTAGCCTCTTGCCCTCTTGGCCTCTTCTAGTCTTCTCCTTGACAAATGACAACCCCAAGGGCCGATCATATTTTATGCGCAACACAATAATAATGTGCCACCACAACACAACAACACAACAACACATGAACACAACAACATCCCCTACCTTTCAGGAAAACAACCCTCCACCCTCCAACCAAAACCAAAACCCCCTCAAAAAACTCAAAATGGTGGTATTTGAATCGAGTCTCTGAGAGAGAAAATCCGTGCGTCTGATGGGCCAGTCACCGTCGACGGCCTCAACTTCCACGCACACCCACTGGCCTGAACCCAAGGCACCTATACCTTCAATGAACACGCACATCCCCCACGACTTCACCTTCGATTTACCCGACGAATGTTTAGCCATCATTTTCCAATCCCTTCAACCATCCGACCGCAACTCATGTTCTCTCGTCTGCCGTCGATGGCTTACCATCGAAGGACAATCTCGTTACCGTCTTACCCTCAACGCTCAATCTCATCTCTTCCTTTCAATTTCTTCTCTCTTTAATCGCTTTGATTCCGTCACCAAACTCTCCCTTAAATGCGACCGTCGATCTCCCAGCATAGGGGACGATTCCCTCTTCGTGATTTCTCAGCGATGTGTCAATCTTACGCGTCTAAAGCTGCGTTCTTGCAAGGAAATTACCGACGATGGTATAGAAGCTTTCTCTAGAAGTTGTTCTTCGAGTTTCAAGAAGCTTTCTGTTGGGTCTTGTAGTTTTGGGTCTAAAGGGTTGAACTCTGTTCTTGAGAATTGTTGGGCTTTGGAGGAGTTGTCGGTGAAGAGGCTTAGAGGGATTACTACTGATGGGCTTACCCCTGTTGGGCCTGGTAGGGCTACTGGGTTGAAGGTGGTTTGTCTCAAGGAGCTCTATAATGGGCAGTGTTTTGGGCCGTTGATTGTTGGGTCGAGAAGTTTGCGGGCCTTGAAGCTTTTCAGGTGTTCAGGTGACTGGGATAAGATTTTACGGCAGGTGTCTAATTCTTCTGAGTTGGTGGAGATTCATCTTGAAAGAGTTCAGGTAAGTGATGTTGGGTTATCTGCAATTTCTAGCTCTTGTTTGAACCTTGAGGTTTTGCACTTGGTTAAGACTCCTGAATGTTCGAATTTCGGGCTTGTGGGTGTTGCTGAGAAATGCAAGTTGCTTAGGAAGCTTCATATTGATGGGTGGAAAGCTAATAAGATTGGGGATGATGGGTTGATTGCGGTTGCTAAGAATTGTCCGAATTTGCTTGAGTTGGTTTTGATTGGGATTAATCCGACGAATTCGAGTTTGGAAATGCTGGCTAATAATTGTAAGAACTTGGAGAGGTTAGCTTTGTGTGGGAGTGAAACGGTTGGAGATGCTGAGCTTTCTTGCATTGCATCCAAGTGCATTGCTTTGAAGAAGCTTTGTATCAAGAATTGCCCTGTGTCCGACCATGGAATGGAGGCGCTTGCGTGTGGGTGTCCTAATTTGGTTAAAGTTAAGGTTAAGAAATGCAGGGCTGTGACTTGTGAAGGTGCAGATTGGTTGAGAGCTAGTAGAGCTGCCTTGGCAGTCAACTTGGATAGTGGCAAAGAACCTCAAGATCCTAGTATTAGTGATGGTGCTGCGGATATTGGCGAGACTCATACTGATGGTAATGTTGGTGGCCAAACGTGGCGATCAGCGTCTTTCAGAGCAAGGTTTAGTTTATTTACTGGCAGGAATTTCATGTCTAGCACCTTAAGGAGGTGGTCAAGCAGTAATTCCCGTAATTACCAGACGTGAACTGTCCAAAGAACAGGCAAAAGAAAAGTGGGTTGTTCTTTTTAGTCCTTTGTTTTTTCTGTTGTAATTTAATCGTGTGCTTCTAGTTCTTAGCCAATATTATGATGTTCATTGTTTCACTTATTGGATTTTGGCTTTTGGAAGTGTCGGTTGCCAGCTTATCTTATGTTTCCTTTTCGTGTGTGTGTGTGTGTGTGTGTGATTTTATTGCCCCTCCTATGAAAGAAGATTATGGCTATTGCTTGAATGTCATTACCTTATAGTCCTTATTGCGAACTGTTAAAAGTAATATATACCTGGATGTAGAGGGACCTATACCTAGGGCACATGTAAGTGAATTATGTAGTTTCTTTATTTCTTTTCCCTTCATTCTTATTTTTATTTGTTTTTCTTAGTTGTTATTTTTCGCATTTCCGGAAAGACTTAAAGTTTGAAATCAGGAAGTCAACTTGGGGTTTTCCCCCCATTTTCAGGGGAAAGGGGGGGGGGGAAGGTGCTTGTTGAGTTCCATTCTCTTGCTCTCATGATGACACCTCAAGTTGCACTTAAGGTGATGGGAGGGGGTATCAGTCGAGTTCCATTCTCTTATCTTTTTGTGGATGCTTCAGACCTTTTTCAAATGTGTTGGAGAAGGATGTTAAACTGTCATACATCTGTTAGACATTTCTGTGATGTTTGCTGCTTTGGAGCAACTTGGATAAGATTCATCCAGTCTGGTTTTTGTTTGATAGTTTCCTGTGTGTGTACTTGTGTATGGCCCGAAATCAATGTGTTTGGTCAGGGAGTATTGATTATAGATAAAATCTAGATGAGTACAACTGGTCAAGCACTTTTTGTTTATTAGTTATTTTTTATGTACAACTAATCAACCAGTATTCATGTTTCGGGGAGGGTAAGGGAAGAACAAAGAATTGTTGTATGAATATATTAGTAATCAGGAAGGGTCTTCGGCTACTTGTCAGCATCTTGTGATGCATACTTGCAGCTCTAAGCCTCTAACCATTAGCCAAGGATAGAGTATAGAGGCATGCTGTTTGAATCATCTGAAGAATGATGTTAGGGCTTTTCTGTTTAGTATCATGCGATGGTCACCAACTAATAACCATGTAGCATGGAAATTGCTGAACTTTTGGAAATGGAAACGTTTTTGAACTGGTAAACTTCATGTTCTGCCCATTTTGGGGTTTCATTTGCATGTAAACGGTTGGGATTTCGGGGTCGCATACGTTTCAGAATTGGAGAAACCTTATGTCCCAGAGGAATCTGTGCTTCGTAGTCCACCGAAGATAATTCCTCTGAGGCTGCAACCTACCTGCATATTGTTGTAACCAGCAAGCCTGGTAACTGGTAAGCTTCTGAGCTCCTCTCTCACCGAGTGTTGGTCACTGCACAATTTTAAGACACCTGGGATTCCACCATATACCAACTCGTCTTTTTTCTAATAATTACTAACTATATCTGAAGCTTGCTGTTGTTCTGTATGGTTGTGTACTTGTATGCTCTTGTTCTTTGTAGTCATACTATGGTTTGTCATAGCATGTAACAGGAGACTGTACTCTTCGTGAGTCGTGTCTCATATTAATGTTCCCCCTCTATTTGAAATCTCTCTACTGATGCTCTTAAACTTAACTAATGTCCAATTTATCTACAATTTTACCTGCAATGCCCTTCATTTGATTTCACCATTGTGTTAAATATCGATATATCTTAATGAAGTACATAATTCTATCTGTCATATCAGATTTTCCAGTGCATCATGTATTGTCTTTCTAAATGTGTGTTTAGTTAATGAAGAATGTATATATGGGATACTGGGATCATTTATCTTGTTTTAGACTAATTTTTTACATGCTCGCTCTATTTCCCATATTAATTATCCATTAGCTTGTGGCACAAAGATTAAGAAATTTGTTAAATCTTGAATTAAAACAAAATTGAGAGTGAATAGGGATAGACAAAAGGACTGCTTGCTGAAATTGAGAGAGAAAATGGTTTTGGTGTGTTGGAGAGAAAAAATGACTTTAATTCTTAATGGGACTAGAAATATTGTTTTGGGACATCCTAAAATGGAAAATGGAAAATGGAAAGTTCAATATGGGACAGAAGGAGCAGTAATTTGCTTGGAGCTACATAATCTAATTACTCAAAAGTATGTAGGTTTTCTTGATATTGTTCTGTAATGAATTAGCCTAATAGGAATAGGTAGTTTGGTTATTGCATAATTACACACTCCTATTTTTAAGGGAGTGTAGGCAAAGAGAAAGGCATCTAGAGTATTGAGGTTTCGTTTTAGCTGTTTTTAGCTCGTTGGAGTTGGGAGTGAATGAGGCTTTGAAAGCTTGATAAATCATAATCTGTTTCTTCTTCCTTTAATTTCTGCTGTAGTTTCTTGAATTCATATCAGATTGAAGGTGGAAGTTTGCCGGCCGGGAATGCTAAGAACTGATTTAAGGGGGGAGAGTACTTTAGGTACTGTCTCTATAAGGTAGTTACAAGTAGCTTGGTGAATAAGCTAAGGAGTTGGTTAGGGAAGAATTTCATTTTAGCTTTGCTTAGCTCTTAGGACTTAGGAGTTGGGAGTGAATGAGGCCACTCGAAGCTTGATAAATCATAAAGGAGTTGGTTAGGGAAGAAATTTATGAATAGAGGATAGTAGGGATAGAGCAGCTTATGTTGAATATTGTTTGAGGTTTATCTTATGTGTTTGGGAAAGAGCAAACCTCTTGGAAGCTTGTATCTGTAAATCTATCCTATGCAATTACCCAAATTATGTTTATGATTTCTGTTGTCATCACATAATCTTAGTCTCTAATCTGTCCAAGCTATGTCAGTTCATAGCAATTTCCGTCTATGTTTTTTTAGAATGTTATTATCTGTTGGCCTTTCTAATATTGTTGGCTTGTTTGATCATTGATGTATGGACATATGTACGGAATGTACCTTTCCGTTTCTTGTTTGTACTCTAGTTATCTTCATTCGTGTTTATTTAGTGTTTGTGGCTTTGTGCTGCATCTGTATTAGTTGTCCATGTTTTAGTGATTTGTTGTATTCTTCTCCATATCAGAATAGTGTCTCTTGTGATATTAAGGTCAACTAGTGAATATGGAGGAGAGTGAGGGATAGCTCATTGGTTAGAGCATCTCTCCCCGGTTTCTTAAGGTTTTGGGATCGATTCTCATCTTTGGCAAGTTGGTGTCCCCTTTATTCCTACTTGACTTGTCAAGGTTTCTCCTTATAGAAAAAAAAAACAAAAACAAAAAAGAACTAGTGAATATTAAGGTAGTAGATCATGATGGCTTGTATTGAAGGCTAATGACATGATCATGGAGAGAGGATTGTGGTACCAAAATGACAGTCAATGTCGATAGCAGTTGCTAGTTAAGAGCATACGTTGGTAAAGGGTCCATGTTAAGAGACTTTCTTTGAAGTATCTGATATTCTGATTAGTTGATATGAGGTAGCTCCCTTAGTGGAAAAGTTATATTGGAGAGACTTTGAACATTAGGATCTTGTGCAGATGGCTATGAAGGCAGACATATTCACTCTTGTTTGAGAGAAACAAATGGAACAAATTTTCCACAGGCATTATTATAATGGTGACTTTCCTATTTCCAACAGGAGTCTAGGAAAAGAATATCTGTGTGGATCACCCTTCAGTGGCTCACTTTGCATAAGAAATGACCAGACATAAGGATTGCTCAATTGAAGCTGCAAAAAATATCATTGCACAGAGTCTTGGTTGAAATTGATGCGATGAAGGAGCTGATAAACATGTTTGCCCTACCTGATCCATCTGAAATTCTGAATGGGGAATGCATACGACTTGTGGGCTGTCTTTTTTTTTTTTTTAAGTTGGTATGATGAAGGATCCTACTGAACTGACACCTCGCACAGGTACAACCAGCCAGGTTTGCAGGTTAGACTCTTTGGAGGGAGGGGGGATGGTAAGGGAAACCTCACCCCCAAAGAGCCCCTAGTGGGATTTGATCCCATGACCTTGAAGTCATGAGGCCAAATCTTTACCACTAGGCCAAGCCTTGCTTGGTATGGGCTGTGTCTTATCTTATGTAGTTATGTGTTATGATTGACGTCTTTTCTTCTGTACATTATGTTTACAAATGAGACATGAATGCATGGTAAGTGGGCTGAAGGTGTCTTGTCGTGAGATATGGTACCCAAACAAAAGATTTGGGGTGAAAATGTTGCTGCAAAAGGCGAAAGTGGCTAATATAGGCAAGGTTATTGGTCAAGTTAAGGATGATGATGATGGCCAGGCTGCCGAAAGGCGAAAGTGTCGTAGCTAGGAAATTTAAGAAAGGATGGTGATGGATGGAGTGTCATAGCTAGGAATATTAGCTTACAACAAAAGCAGGTTCCTCCTCTTCTTCTTCTTCTTCGTCAGTGGCTGTTTTATCTCATGTGAAAATGAAGTGGTCCACATAGTAGGTGATGAGCACCAAACTGCCGAAATGATAAAAGGGCAATTTGTAGTAGTGCCTGGAACATTAGAATTTAGAGGGAAAGGATATCTTAAATATTGATGAATTAGCTATTTGGCGAAGAAATAGAAAAGCATGGGAACATTTCTAGGAAAATGTGTATACGTAATGTTGGACTCGGGAGCATGATGGTTCTCAAGTATACACAGATACACTGCGCCACATACATGACGTAAGAAGGATGGCTGCTCGGTTCGCCGAGGAAACAAATTGTCAAAAACTGTTGAAATGATTTTTACTACTCCGCCTCCGGTGTCAGAATGCTTAATAAATACCTTTTCGGAAGGGGAAACGGCCAACGAATGCAACTCACTGCTACGCCGTGACCTACGGGCTTTTTAAGCCATCCGAGTTCCCCAAAAACATCATTTAAATAATTTCCGAGTTTTATTTTTAATTAATTTTCGTATTAGATCCTTGTCAGATCTATTTAAAGACTTTTGGGCCGTCATTAGGGTTAACTTTACTTTTGATAATAATATTTTGAGAGTTTCTCTCTTTTCTGGTAGATCGCGGAGCTATTTGACAGATTTATCGCTTGTAAATCTGTTAGTTCGTATAGGGATAAGCGCTTGCTTTTTCCTTTGTTATTCCGACTGCGTCAACATACCTCTGAATTCTGATATAATTCTAACAACTCGGTTGTAGGCTTGTAGCCAAAGAATTGAGAGGGAAAACTATGTAGCTTTGGTCTTTGGGGGGATGTTACTGATTTGGTTTGCTGCTCTCAACTTCCATTCATAGATAATCCTACCTTTTTGTAATTAGAAAAAACCATTTTAGAAAGAAGAACAAGGTGCTGGAGAAGACAACTAGTTACCCACTAACCAATCACATGTGTTTTGTTTTGCAAAACCCACTACCTTATAATTCCCTTACAAAGTGTGCTCGATCTAGAAAAAGAATGGATAAAATATTTCTTTCTAGTACCATATCGATTAAAATGTAACTAAAAAGGTGAGATCCGATAAATGGCAGTGCAATGATGCACAAATGTGAAGAACAATGATAACTGAGTATAGACCTTCATAAATAATATTTGGAAAAATTGTAAAAAATAATCTCAAGTTTCAGGTATCTTCCCATATTAATCCCAAGTTTAAATTATTTTTGAATAATATGAAGTTTGGGAGTCATCTTCCCATATTGGTCCAAAAGACATATAATCCTTTGAACCAATTTTAAAAAGTTGATAAGACACAATTTAATTTAAAAAAATCACCCCTAATCGCCTTCATCACCACTCCACTATTAGAATGAAAGGCAAACGGAAATGTTTCACGCGGCGTATTGACCTTTAAAACGAGTTTTAAGCCGACTTTTTTCACTAGGGACCAATAAGGGAAGACTACTAACAAACTTGAGATTATTTAAAAATAATCCAAAATTGGGATTAATTTGGGAAGATGGGCAAAACTTGGGATTATTTTTGACAATTTTTCCTAAATATTTTTGTTATTTACCTGCAACCTGATGGTCAATATGATTATGCTGACCCAATTCATGAACATTAGGATTTGGAAAATTAAACATGTAAGAAGGAGAAAAATTTATACTTCCTCTTTTCTGAAATAGATGAAGCGCTTCTTTCAAAAAGCTCCCACATAAAAGAGAGAAGTATTCCATTTATTTTAAAACGGGTTAAGTAATTCAAAATTTTAGTACTACAAACAAGACAATGAGTTTCATCTTTGAGTTTTGTCTTCTTATAATATTTTACTCCAAGTTCTATTAAGATACTGAAAATACCACTAACATACCTGAAAAAGGAAATAAAAAATTGTCCACTTATTAACTTGTTCATATAGGGTCTTGAATGCGTGTCAGCATTCATATCAGAATGGTTCAGTATGAGTTGGGTAACCATTAGAGTTGGTAAACGGGTTGTATTGGATCCATCAGTTGACGGTTTGAACACCATCAACCCTAATAAACGGGTCGACAACGCTTAACACTAATCCAACCCGTTTATTAAACGAGCTACCCGACCCATTCATTTGCCAGTTTATCAAGCGCGTATTCATAAACTAAACAAATGTACGTTATATATTTCTTAACCCACGTCTTATATATAAATAACTTACCAAAATAAACCAAATCGAACAATCGAATAATAAATATTATGTATTCATGAAAAATATTCAAATTATTTCAAGCACAACTTATAATATTGATCATAAAATAGTAGTTAAACGAGTTGTCGTGTCAGATTGGGGTTAACATGTTCAACCCCAACACAACCCCTTTAATAAACGGGTCGTGTTGGGTCAACCCGCTTACTTAAACGGATTAAAAACCTTGACCCGAACGCGTTAATTTCGTGTCGTGTTAGGGTTGGTTTAGCGGATCATGTCAATTTTTACCAGACCTGGTAACTATATTAGTAGGGGGGTATGAGCACGTTAATGTCTATAACAGTTATATAATTATCACAAAAGTAAGATGTACAAACTATTTGATATCTAAGTTCTTAGTTAAACTATCACAAAATATATTTTGATACTGAAAATATGAACAAATTATGACCATCAGATTTTTTTAAAATTTTTTGGTTAAAGTATTGGGTTTCCGAAAAAAAACTTGATATTTGAATTAAAAACAATTGAAAAATGTCATTCAAATTCAACGCTTGTTTTCATTATATGTATCTAACTTTCAAAGTTATACGAAAATCAGATCATATCTAGATTTCCAAATATAGAAAAAGATTGTGGTTCAGATGTGATTCGAATTCATCCACAAAAATTCGTATCGAACATGTTATTACAATTTACTAAAACAACATGAAATGACAAAAAGGATCGAAAGGAACAGAGAATGGTTTCAAGGTTAAATTTAAGTGTCGACAACTTTATTCACAAGGTAAAAGGATACTAATACTGTAGCTAAAGTATGGGTAAGTACTCTCGTTACTCGTTAGGCAGGGCGAGACACGCATAGATATACAAAATGACAAAGTTGTGAACTGTACAACGAAAGCAAGCTAACATAAGGGGCTCCCCCTAAGGCATCTCGAGTCCTTTAGGAAGGTCCCGGATGACAAAATTGTTGAGTCCGCACAAATCCAAAAACAATTCCAAAACAACAAAAAGTAAAGGCTATTATCCCGCTTTTGGACAATCTCGTGGATTGACCACATCATGGGGCCATGGGAGGATATTTAAAGACATTCCCATGTAATGGAACGAGCATACAATGGCCTTTGGGGCTATTTCAGGGTGGAGCGCAAACGAAGAAAAGCAAGCCAATGGAAGGTATGCCGAGGCAACAAAGGAGGTCTAAAGCACTCGGGGGTCACGCCAAAACATCTCAAGTTATTAGAAAGGTCCCTGATGAAAAACGTCGCCAGGCCAGACAAATACAAAATGATCAGGCTCAAAACAGGCTAAAATTAAAGGATATAATCCACGTCTTCGGACATTCTCGGTGACCAAGCAACGGAGCCAGTGGGATGTATCACAGGGCCACTAGAGGACATTTTCAGGCACTCTCATTCCCTACTATAGCATACAATACGTATACGATGAATTTCAGAGTCGATTTAGGGTGGAGTGAGGGCGGTGTAATGCAAGCCAGTGGAAGGAAAACTACGAAAACAAAGGGGGTCAGAAGCACCGGGGGCATCCTAGGGTATCCCAGTCCCCCTTTGGAAGGTCTCTGATGAAAAGGCTCGCCAGTCCCTAATAAAGCTGAAAATAGCTCTAAAACGGACAAAAATAAAGGTTATAATCCATGCTTTCGGATATTCCCGCAGGCTAAGACATTTGAAAACACTCTCATTTCTTAGAACAGGTCTACATTGGATTATGACTAAATGCCTCTAAGTCAGAATCCGGGGCAGAAGCGATGCATACTCCCGCCGCTTGATTGCAGTTCTACAATAGGGGCTTCGATCCCCAAGGGCACGTGTCGAAGGCTAAGGCAGCACTGTGGATGCGCCGTGAAAGCCGCCTTGAAGTACAATTCCTACCGAGCAGCGGGTTGAATCCTTTCCAGGTGACTTAAATGCACGACGGGGTATTGTACGTTGCAGAGTGGCCATTCTGCCGCAGAGTGCCCTTGCTACCACGATCCACTGAGATTCAGCCCTATGTCGCTTTAATTCATCCCCCCACACCCCCTAGAAATTCTTCCCAAGGAACGAAGAGGTTTAACATTTTATGCCATCACAATTTGTAATTATGGCCAAGTACATTACTTAACATCAAAACTATGTTTAGCGGTTATATAGGCTATCTCAAAGGTAAGACTCTTTAGGGGGAAGTGATTGGTAATACACCACAACTGTGGAGTGCAACCGTTGGCTGGTCCCAGCGGTAGATATTGTATAATATGATTACACTATACATATGTACAGTCATAGACTTAGCACTTCCCACTTGACAATGATTACAATACACTTATATTACAACTGCGGAGTGCAACCGTTGGCTGGTCCCAGTGGTAGATATTATATAATATGATTACACTATACATATATACAGTCATAGACTTAGCACTTCCCACTTGACAATGATTACAATACACTTATATATGATATGATTATAGTATACATATCATACATTCGTGCCTTGGAAGGGGCATGTGATGCCATCCTAAGGCCTTCGGAGCCAAGCGAGGGTAGTGCTAAGAAAGCCAAGGGAAGGTAAAAAAGGGTAACGAAGGAAGGTCCAAGGCACCCAAGGGAATTCTAAGGCACCTCGGGAACACTATGAAGTTACTGGACCAAAAAGTCGTCGGGGACTGGAGAAGTCGAAAAATGGCCCGAAAACAGGCAAAAATATGAATTATAATCCATGGCTCCAGGAGCCCACGGGGTGCATATCAGTGCCAGTGGGGGTGGAAGGCCATTTGGAGGCACACTCGTGCCTCAGAAGGGGAGTGGGATGTCATTCAGAGACCCTTCAGAGTCTAGCGTGGCCCGTGCCAAGCGAGCCAAGGGAAGGTAAAAGTGGGCAACGAAAAAAGGGCCGAGGCATCCGAGGGAATTCTTGGGTATCGCATGGCCCATAGGAAGGTTCGGGATGAAAAATTTACCTGGCTCGAAGAAGTTGAAAATGTCCCGAAAACGGGTAAAAGAGAGGATCATACCACGGCACCGTGGGATGCATCCCAAGGCCGTGGGAAGCCCTTTTGAGGTACACTCGTGCCTCGGAAGGGGAATGGGATGCCATCTTGAGTCCCGTAGGAGCCTAACGAAGGCGATGCCAAGGGAAGCCTTAATTGGGAAACGAAGGAAGATCCGAGGCACCCAAGGGCATCCTTAGGCACCCCTGGGACCCTAGGAAAGTCCCAGATGAAAAAAGTCATCGGGCCCGGAGAAGTTGAATAATGACCCGAAAACGGGAAAAAGTGTGGATTATATAGTCCATGACTCCGAGCGCTCACGGGGATCAAGCATCAATGCTCGTCGGGTGTACCCCAGGGCCGTGGAAACCCATTTGGAGGCACACTCGTGCCTCGTAGGAGCATTGGATGCCAGCAGGAGGCCCTTCACAGCCTAGCGAGGTTGGTGCCAAACCAGCCAATGGCAGGCAAAACTGGGCAACGAATGAAGGTCCGAGGCACCCCGGGGAATTCTTAGGCACCTCGAGGCCTCTAGGAAGGTCCAGGACGAAATAAGTTGTGGGACCCGGAGAAGTCGAAAAATGGTCAAAAAACAGGAAAAAGTGTGGATTATATAGTCCACAACTCTAAGCGTTCATAGGGCCTAAGCATCAGTTAATGTCGGGTGCACCTCAGGGTCGTCGCAGCCCCTTTGGAGGCACAGTTGTGCCTCAGCAGGGGAATGGGATGCTATCCGGAGGCCCTTCAAAGCATAGCGAGGTCGGTGTAAAACGAGCCAAGGGAAGGCAAAAGTGGACAACGAACGAAGGTCTGTGGCACTCGGGGGACTCCTTAGCCGCCCCCACGCCCCGAGGATGGTCGAGGACGAAAGGGAAGACAAAAGTGGCCAACGAATGAATGTTTGTGGCATCCGGGGGACTCCTTAGGCACCCTGAGTCCCCTAGGAAGGTCGAGGATGAAAAAAGTCATCGGGTCTGGAGAACTCGAATAATGGCCCAAAAACGGAAAAAAAGTGTGGATTATCGTCCACGGCTTCGATCGCTCATGGGGCCTAAGCATCAGTGCTCGTTGGGTGCATGCCATGGCCGTGGAAACCCATTTGGAGGCACACTCGTGCCTCGTAGGAGAATTGGATGCCAGCAGGAGGCTCTTCGGAGCCTAACGAGGTCGGTGCCAAACCAGCAAAGGGCAGGCTAAACTGGGCAACGAATGAAGGTCTGAGGCACCCAAGGGGAATTCTTAGGCACCTCGAGGCCTCTAGGAAGATCCAGGATGAAAAAAATCGTGGGACCCGGAGAAGTCGAAAAATGGTCGAAAAACAGGAAAAAGTGTGGATTATAGTCCACAACTCTAAGCGCTCATAGGGCCTAAGCATCAGTTAACGTCGGGTGCACCTCAGGGCCGTGGCAGCCCCTTTGACAGTACACTTGTGCCTCAGCAGGGGCATGGATGCCATCTGGAGGCCCTTCAAAGCCTAGCGAGGTCGGTGCCAAACGAACCAAGGGAAGGCAAAAGTGGGTAATGAAAGCAGGTCTGTGGCACCCGGGGGAATCCTTTGGCACCCCAAGGCCCCTAGGAAGGTCCCGGACGAAAAAAATCACCGAAAACGAAAAAAGTGTGGTTAAGTCCACGACTCCGAGCGCTTATGGGGCCCAAGCATCAGTGCACATCGTGTGCACCATAGGGTCGTGGAAGCCCCTTTGGAGGCACACTCATGGGTCGGAAGGGGCATTAGATGCCTTCTAGATGCCCTTCAGAGCCTAATGAGGAAGGTGCCAAACGAGCCAAGGAAAGGCAAAAGTGGGCTACGAATGTAGGTCTAAGACACCCGGGGGAATCTTTAGGCATCCCGAGGCCCCTAGAAAGGTCTGGGACAAAAAAAGATGTTGGGGTCGGAGAAATCCAAAAATGGCCCGAAAACGGGAAAAGTGTGGATTATGGTCCACGACTCTGAGCGTTCACGGGGATCATGCATCAGTGCCTGTAACAACCCTGATATTCCGATACTTCTAAAAACATCTTATAATAAATAAACTCGGAAATCCAAAGGTGTTACGCCACGGTAATTAATAATAATAACCGCAAGGCTAATGGTTCTAACTAAAAATATTAAACAATAAGTTTTAAATAATTATTACAGACCAACTAGCTAGAAAGGAAATAATTATTACAACCCAAATATAAGTTCTAAAGTCAAACAAATAACAACGGAAGTCTTATTAGTATGTATTAAGCTAAAGGAGATCCAATGCACTCTTTAACCCAACCAAAAACTAACTATCTTCAGCTACCTGCACATTAGACACTGTAGTATCAGCCAAAGGCTGAGCAGGATTTCATACTATAATAAAACAAAACTGTCCAATGTGCAGGCAAGATATATAGGAATATCTTGCAAATTCATTTAAAAGCTGTACAGATTATATATATAATATGTTAACTTTCTAACAACCTCAACTCCAATTTTTCTTTCTTTCTGAACCATTATGTAAATCACTCAAATATAACTCCTTTGAAATATGTGAGTAGGAAGTAATTAAAATCCAATGAGCTAGCTAGGCTCACTAGATAAGGTAGATACCAAAGTCCCTAGTATGCATACCCCTAACTTGATAACGTATCAAGAAGGAAGACGAATGGCAGGAGTATTGATCAATATACTCCCAACTACTAAAATAAATTGTTGAGACACTATTAACTCAACATACTTCCATACTCGAGGAATACCGCTTACCGGCAACCCCACATTTTCATTATACTTGGTAACATTGAGGAACTTCCTCCTTTTAACATAAATCTCATAAATGATCTCATAAACTCTTTCAATATAAATCTCGAGAACCATTTAAATCTCAACGTATGAATTTCATAAAACGATCTCATTCCAAAAATAAATTTCCAAAACAATGTATAGAAATTCTATACTCGTTTGTACAAGCATAGTAAGAAATCTTACCTTATCAACAATCACAGTCAATGAATCTCAATTTCAAGTCAAAAAGGTTCCTCTACGAAACCGCAATTTGATAAATTGGAGTAATTGGAAGGTAGACTAAAGAACAAAGACCCAAAATTTCGCCTTCTTCGACCCAAACTTTGACCCGAAAACGCAAGCCACCAAATTCCTCTTCCCCTCTTCGAATTGCCCAAAAAGACGAGTGATGATAATGGTGATGGATGTAGGCGTGAAGATGTGTGACAATGGCTTAATAAATTTTGAAGCTTTTTTAATGGAGATGAAGCAAGAAGTTGACCAAGGAAGAAGATGGTGGAATGGTGGTCTCGTGGGTTTTGGAGTTAGGAAGCAGTACAACTCCCCTGCTTTCATTTCTTTTCCTTTGATTTTTTTTTTTTTTCCTTTTCTTTCTTTCTCCTTAGTTAAATAATGGTAGTTAGGTATTAACCTAGGAAATCTAGGAATTTGTTTTAACTACTTCTTAGCTAAAGTCAAATGAAAAATAAATTTATATATTTAATAAAAGAGTATTTTAAATTATTTGTATACACTAAAATAATATAAATAATTACTAAACAGGTATAAAAAATACGGGGTGTTACAATCTACCCCCTTAAAATAAGTTTCATCCCGAAACTTGAAGTATTGCTCAAATGATCAAACTTATACTCTTGCTTCTGAAAACAGCTCATTAACTCTATAGGTTAGCCAACTACTATCACTCTGGATAACATCTCCAACAACCAAATCATTTCGGAGAACATCTCCGGCAACTAATTCACTTTCTCATAGATCAATTCAATTTCTCAAAGATCAATTCAATTTCTCATAGATCAATTCAATTGATCACCTTTATAACCAAACAATCATTCAACTAATATTCATACCATAACAAGTAGAACCAGCACCTCTTAGATCAATTCATTTGATCACCCTTGTAGACATACGACCATTTCAACTAAAATGTTCATACTATAAGAAGTAAAACATGTAACATATTATAAGGTTTACCATAAAACTTCTAATCATACACGAATTATGTATACTTTATACACTAAGGTATACATCACATATGAAATTATAACAACTTTTAGCACCAAACACACAATTGGCACGAAATCTACCCCCCTAAAAAGGAAGTTACGCCCTCGTAACTAACAATAACATGAACAAGAGAGGGGACACATAAAAAAAAATGACATCCTCGGTCTTACGAGTAGTTCCTCGGTGTTGTGGTTTGACCACAAAACCTTTACTATCCATTTCTCAACCCTACGGGTCTTACAGATCTATTGGTCTAGAGTCTCAACTAGAACTCCAACTATCACCATGTGAAGAGTTACTAATACGATGTCGTAACTAGGAAACATGGAATACATTACAAACACAATCAACTATCGTTTCAAGGATCACCTATGGACCGATAAACTTGGGAATCAACTCCTTTACTAAGGCTTAGACACGGCGGGAAAGAATCTAAGTCGAGCTAATCCAAACCACTACCGTCACACTCGCAGGACTATGTCATAGGGTGTGGAATTCAATTCATAACTACACTATAGTTCACAAGCGCTTTAAATAATAACATAGGATTTTCTCGAAAATCTGGCGGAGTTTCCTTTGTAAATGGACAACTCGAAATGAGGAAAGTTGTTCTAAACTTGTTACAATCACAATACATAAAAGCATTTCCAAATCCAGTACTCAACGCTTTCGCGGAGCAACAACTAACCCGAACCGAGAGTATTATCTCTCTTATAAAGATAGAAATAAAGACTCATACAATATGAACTCACCATTACATGGTTGGGCGTACTCGCCCAAAAAAAACGTAAAACAATTCACAACTCGACGCCTATAACTTCAACTTGAAGTTATTATAACACTAACAAATCACAATCACCAAGGCATACCACAAATGGCAAAACAAAATACTTTAACGGTAGCATCAACAGTGGGCTGAGTTCTAACCCATAAACATTCATAGCACGTGTTTTGGAGTTTATGACTCTCACATAATCAATGACACCACGACAATCACATCAAAGCACACTAAGCATTTACATCCAAAGAGTACTTAAATAACCTTACGCGTGAATATGGACACAACCAATTTTCTTTCTTTCAAAACGATTCTTTATTGGAAATCCAATAATAAATGACCCTTTTATAGAACTCTTGTTTTGCAAAAACTAAGCTCAATCATTCTTATTGTCACAACAGTCTTTTAGACATGCAGTAACAACATGCTAAGCTCTATCGCTTTGAAACAATTTCTTGACAGGGATCTAATCAATCCAAATAATAAGGCATATATTTCCGATACTAGGGTGTTGAGGCTTGAAACCTCTGACAAAGAGGTCGAACATAACCCTGACAACAAAGGTGGAGTTTAAAATCCCCGGCGTCAGTTTGACTCATAGTTCTGACAGTGGGGGCGTGGAGGCTTGAAACCTCCACCATGGGGCCGGGCATCCAACTATTCACTTTACTTGGGTCGAAACGCAGACAAGATTAAAAGCACATAACACGATTTCAAATATTCTTTACTAAACACCAAGTCTCCTATTACTTGGTAACACTCAAAACACATTATAGAGCGGTCGAAAGCTCCATTGAGAGACCTTCAAGGCTCACAATCCGTGGGAGATTTGCTCCCTTTCAAAACTTTTTTAAAAAACGTGTTCTAAACTTTTCCAAAATTCACTCAAATCTTTGTAGAAAAACCATTTCTAGATCGATTTGAGAACGAATCCACAACCTAAATTGAAACGTGTTTAAATCACTTTCACACACTACACAAACAAATTGAACAATTTCACATAGCCTTTAGTAGGGTAACTTACTCGTTGACGAAACAGGGCCAAATCGAGCTACTAAGGTACTATAGAAAATGATATTCTCTATTTACATGAAACTAAAGCTTACTTTATACAAAACTCCTTTTAAGAACCATGTCTCAAAACTAACACACATTCATAACACACCATAAACCGTTCACACACTATAATCTCACGAAATAAAATTTCAAGTCATGCATGGATACGTGAAACACATAAACTAACGACTCCATCAACAATAATGGTTGTATTACCCTTGCCTACCGATACTCAACACTCTAAACATAGCAATCAAGAGTTAACTTAAACTCACTTCTCAAGGTTCATGAAATAGATATGGTCAACTATACTTCCTTAGTTTCTATTAAATTCATTAGCTTCGACTCAAACAACTAGTCATAGAATTGCGACATGATACACTTAACCCTTACTCACTTAAAACTTAAAAATTAATCGATTACACACTTTGACCACTATAATAACTTAATCTCATTCTTCAGACAAGACTTAAGTAAATTGAGTTTGCGCATATTAAACCATTCCTCATGGCCTCTATGTCATTAACGACGATTTGTTCAACTTTAAGTGGGCGTCTAATGCCCCAGAACGACACAAAAGAGAGCTTGTTATAAGTTATAACCAAGCTATCTCGAGGTTCTTAACCAATTAACATGGTACAACTATAACTCCACAACTACAGTCATTTCATTAGACAAGTGCAAGAAACTGTGGAACTTGTAGCTTGTCATTTAAGATTAGTGACTACCAATTAAGAACTTTACAATGACTTTAAACCAAAGACTTAGATTACTTCAACTTATACTCCTAATATTAAACTCAATGAGAAGAGACTTTCTTCGTTAAACCAGTCTACATTTGACTCACTAACCATTTTAGTGTTATTAGACCTTGATCACTACTAAACAAATCACACAACGGGGAACTACGCGTCCCACCAGCGACATGACTCGAGTTGACATTATGCCTTGCATATGTCACCACTCCATAGCCTTACTAGATACATGACAATTACTAGTTGTTCTATAATGGTCTCAAACCGACTCCTTGACACCAACAAATAAACAATAATACTTTACCAGGGTCAAACAATTGACCCTTAACATGTTATGAGCTGACTTTGACTAGTCACGGGTATGCTACAAGAAACCGACCCACTTGGACTAATTCCTTTTTCCTTTAGCTATACACTATGAATATTCCATGAAAGTCAACAGAACACGACAACTTACAGTAGATAGTCATCTCATGACTCGTTAGACTACTTTAAACTCACGTAAACAAGGTCTATAGGCATGACCAAGAGAGCTAATAACTCGAGTTTCAACTCTTGTTATAGCCTCAACACACAATCATACACTAACAAGTCAATTCATAGCACTTAGTCAACAAGACTAGCATATCAAAGACATAACCAAACCATTCCCTGTAAGGTTTTCAATTAACAATTCACACTAACTACAATTCGTGCATGCCATCACACAACTCAATCAGTTTGCAATTCAAGAATCAAGTAGTTAATCACTAAACATTCCCAAGGCCAAAAGATGGACAAAGTACGGGATGTGGGTGGGTCTAACACCATAATACACACAAGAACAAAAAATACAAGGGAGTGCCACTTTGAATGGAATATGGCTCATTTATCCACAATAATGGTTCGTCCTAATACGAACATAAAAACCGACGAGCTAGACACTTAAATGAAATAGGTGACGATAGAAAATAACATCAAGACGGAATGTCACCCCAAAGTTTCCTTAAACAAATGGAACTAAATTTCGCATTATGCGACTCAAACTTGAACTTATAGCACACTCTCGGCTATGCACCAACTTAAAATCACAACCCAAACATGAATATACTCGAAATAGTTTACCTTTACTAGCCAATCATTCCAAACATGGAAGCAAGCACAACTTAACTTGAGTCAAACATAGAACTCAACTAGTTCCACACTTACCAAACTCATTGACTTTATCAAGTCAAACATCCACATAAGAGGGATCCACAACAACTACCATACACAACAACCACATGTAATTCCTTACTTCCCATATCTCAATCTTACCTCAGCTTTTCAATTTTTTTTAATACTTTCATTTATTTAGTCTTACTTAAGGTCACAACCTCAAGGTTACAACTCTAGGCACAACCTACTAGGTCACAAAAATCTACCTCAAGGTAGGGATGGATCCAACTTCCAATCAAACAATGATTAAAACTTTCGTACATTATTCTTCATCATTAACACGTACCCCGGCCGCTGGTGGTCTTAATGGTGATGAACAATTCACATAAGGAGAGGTACTTTCTCCTAAAAACATAGTTTCAAAATAAACAAAGGAATTTAGAGATCCCGATAGTAACTAAACTGATGGTCACAACTCTAGGTCTCAATCCTAGACCACAACTCAAGGATAACCTTTAGGGCTAAACCTAAGGCCCTACACCTGGGCACTAAACTGGTGGCTAATCCTCTAGACCACTCTAAGCTCTACTCTAGGCTATAGCCATAAACTCGAACCGTAGGCTCTGATAACAACTGTAACAACCCTGATATTCCGATACTTCTAAAAGCACCTTATAATAAATAAACTCGAAAATCCAAAGGTGTTACGCCGCGGTAATTAATAATAATAACCGCAAGGCTAATGGTTCTAACTAAAAATATTAAACAATAAGTTTTAAATAATTATTACACACCAACTAGCGAGAAAGGACATAATTATTACAACCCAAATATAAGTTCTAAAGTCAAACAAATAACAACGGAAGTCTTATTAGTATGTATTAAGCTAAAGGAGATCCAACGCACTCTTTTACCCAACCAAAAACTAACTATCTTCAGCTACCTGCACATTAGACATTGTAGTATCAGCCAAAGGCTGAGCAAGATTTCATACTATAATAAAACAAAACTATCCAATGTGCAGGCAAGATATATAGGAATATCTTGCAAATTCATTTAAAGGCTGTACAGATTATATATATAATATGTTAACTTTCTAACAACCTCAACTCCAATCTTTTTTTTCAGACTGAACCATTCTGTAAATCACTCAAATATAACTCCTTTGAAATATGTGAGTAGGAAGTAATAAAAATCTAATGAGCTAGCTAGGCTCACTAGATAAGGTAAACACCAAAGTCCCTAGTATGCATACCCCTAGCTTGATAACGTATCAAAAAGGAAGACGAATGGCAAGAGTATTGATCAATATACTCCCAACTACTAAAATAAATTGTTGAGACACTATTAACTCAACATACTTCCATACTCGAGGAATACCGCTTACCGGCAACCCCACATTTTCATTAAACTTGGTAACATTGCGGAACTTCCTCCTTTTAACATAAATCTCATAAATGATCTCATAAATTCTTTCAATATAAATCTCGAGAACCATTTAAATCTCAACGTATGAATTTCATAAAACGATCTCATTCCAAAAATAAATTTCGAAAACAATGTATAGAAATTCTATACTCGTTTGTACAAGCATAGTAAGAAATCTTACCTTATCAGCAATCACAGTCAATGAATCTCAATTTCAAGTCAAAAAGGTTCCTCTACGAAACCGCAATTTGATAAATTGGAAGGTAGACTAAAGAACAAAGACCCAACATTTCACCTTTTTGGACCCAAACTTTGACCCGAAAACGCAAGCCACAAAAATTCCTCTTCCCCTCTTCGAATTGCCCAAAAAGACGAGTGATGATAATGGTGATGGATATAGGCGTGAAGATGTGTGACAATGGTTTAATAAATTTTGAAGCTTTTTTAATGGAGATGAAGCAAGAAGTTGACCAAGGAAGAAGATGGTGGAATGGTGGTCTCGTGGGTTTTGGAGTTAGGAAGCAGTACAACTCCCCTGCTTTCATTTCTTTTCCTTTGGTTTCTTTTTTTTTCTTTTCTTTCTCTCTCCTTAGTTAAATAATGGTAGTTAGGTATTAACCTAGGAAATCTAGGAATTTGTTTTAACTACTTCTTAGCTAAAATCAAATGAAATATAAATATATATATTTAATAAAAGAATATTTTAAATTATTTTTATAAACTAAAATAATTTAAATAGTTACTAAACAGGTTTAAAAAATACGGGGTGTTGGGTGCACCCCAGAGCCGTCGTAGCCTTTTTGGAGGCACACTCGTGCCTCATAAGGGGCATGGGATGCCATCCGGAGTCCTTTTAGAGCCTAGCGGGGGAGGTGCTAAACGTGCCAAGGGAAGGCAAAAGTGGGTGACAAATGAAGGTCCGAGGCACCCAGGGGAATCTTTAGGCAACTCGGGGAACCTAGGAAGGTCCGGGACTAAATAAGTCGTCTGGCCCGAAAAGTCGAAAAATGAGCCACGGGAAGGCAAAAGTGGGCAACTAATGACGGTTTGCGGCACTCAGTGGAATCCTTAGGCACCTCTAGGCTCCCACTGGGCAAGGGCACCAGTGTCTGTGGGTTGCACCCCAGTGCCGCGGGAGGCCCTTTGGAGGCACACTCATGCCTCAGAATGGACCTGGGATTTAATCCAAAGGCCCTTCTGAGCCTAGTGAGGGCTGTGCCAAGCGAGCTTATGGAAGGGACAAGTGGGCAACGAAGGAAGGTCTGAGGCACATGGGGCCATCCTAAGGCACATCAGGTACCATAGAAGGTGCCTGACGAGAAAGTCGTCAGGCGAGGAGATGGTGAAGTATGGATTATAAATTTATAATCCACGGCTCCGGACGCTCATATTTGGATAAAAACATAAAAAGATCCTACACCAAATTAACTTTATCATTTTGGCATAACATTTGTAACCATGACCGCGGAGGTAATCATCACATCAATAAATGCAACAAAAAAATTATATATGCTACGAATTCTTTATGTTCAATATTTGTTTTGATACTGATTGTTTGCTTTTTTTATGTCATATGTTGTGTTTGATACCAAATTAATGTTCAACTTTATCTTAAATGTTCTCGGGAAATTTTGGTCAAAATTATTATTCCAATAAAAGCTTTGGGCATTTGTTGCTTGAGTTACTTTTGACGACACATAAATCAACAATAAGTCTTCGACATGAAGCTCCACCAAGAATTTGTTGTGAAAATTACTATAGAATTAGTTGTACTCCTACACTGGGAGAGCTCACAATTTGTCATGAATAAGGCCAACAACTGGTTCTTTTCTCCACAGGTAGACCACACAAGGTCTTCGTTCGCTGACACCACAAAGTTTTGGTAGCTAGTTTTTTTAGCTTCCTTCACCAGCAAAACACAGTTTATTAGTAGAATATTTCCTACACACGTTTTCTTAGCTTCATTCGCCACAATTTATTGGTAGAATATTTTTTTTAGTGGACAATGCTTTAGAATGTTGAATTGAAGATAACACACCCTTAATTTGTGGACGAATCCGACACTTGCACTGCATCATATATCTATATGTATAAATGACACTACACAATAAGTAGTTTAGCTTATGAAAGATTATTTCTTTTTAGAAGAGCATGGATAACCAAGAGATGCAACACAAAAAGAAAACCTCACACTAAATCATTAGAAACAGTATTATAAACTAAAACAAATCGAGACATTAGTCCTTTTCGTAAGATCTAGGAGCACTTCTTTTCAAACGAAAGATTTCAGCAATATCAAGGTTTGTTTTTGAGGATTAGGAAGCTGATCCCTTTAAAATGCATCACTGCCTTCGGTGTTTCACGTGCTCAATGGGTTATGTGCCACACAACTGCATATCGCGCGGTATGGCCAAGATATCGGACAAGATATCTTAGAAATTTTGCAATAATTGAACGTAACTTTATATGAGTATATGTAATACTGACAGTTATAGCAGTCCTTTTATTTCAAATGTCCACAAATTCGCAGGTTCATTTTGCCTTGCTTGCATGTACGCTTGAAAAAGTAATGACTAAACTTGCACAGAAGGAAAACAAAAAGCTAGAATACAAAAATATTTCAATCCGCTTTCCGCTTTCTGAATCAACACCAAATTTTCTTGTCAAAAGTAACCAATTTTCCCTCATCCTGTATTGTATACATATGACAAAACCTACAGCAAGTAGGAAATGCAAAAGTTGCTTGCAAAACATATTGTGAATTGACATTTTACAGCCACAGCATGCTTGCGCATGACCTATTTGCCGTAGCTGAAAGGATAAATACGTTGTGTTACTCGAAGCACTCTTGAAAACTGAAGATTTCTTTACTCGACCTTCTTCTCTTTCTTCGTTTCTGGCTTCTTGTATATGATTATCTGGCTCAACAAGGTACCGTTTGTTATGGCACCGAGGACAGAGCCCATCACAACTTAGAAGGGTCAAAGAAATTGCAATTCGTGAAAACAGAGAAACCAAAATAACTTTTTAGAAAAGAAGTAACTAGGATATCAGATCTTAAAATACGATGAATGCAGCAAAAGGCGTGAAAAGAAATCAAAACAAGTGTTCAGTAAAAAAAGGCACTGCAGTGACCCTCAAAGAGAAAAAACTAAAGTTCTTATACATTGCAAGTCCTCCATAAATGCCATGGCATAAATTAGCCCAACAAGCATGACAACACTTTTCCTAAATACTTCATTGATCATGTTCTAATATTGTACAGGTGAGATCTCAAATCTGTTCATGCAATCAAAGGTTTTACTCCATTTCTAGACCCCCAAACAAACTCATAGAAGAGTTCAATTAATATATTTTGTCAGGGCGCCTAGTTAATTTGAAGAACTTTATGAACTGTTACAGTTTCTCAATTGCTCAGGGAATTTCCCTCATTTATGATTAAAAAAAAACAGTTTCCCAATTGCTGCCAAAGCATTTGGTTGTGCCTATTTTACCCAACAAATTCATTTAAGGACGACTCTTCTATATGTCCTACCATTTTGCTCTTGTTTGTTTTCATATTGTGTTCCAATGATGGAAAGAATACAATGCCTGAAATTAGAAGTGTCTCTTACAGAGGTAGAGCACAGTCCTCCAATTCCAAGATTGTCTTCAATATACGTCCTACCTCAAAGGAAGATTAAGCTTATTGAAGCTACATATAGAATCTTCCTGGGACAAAGGGATACAAAGTAACTAGGACGCTACGATGCCTGTCAAAAGCAGGACACCTCAATTTATTGATTTACTAGATGTGAAGAAGTGTTAAGACGTATAGGCTTGGGTCTTGGGATAAGGTGGATCATATTTTTGTATAAGAAAAGGAGATATCCAGCATTTTGGAAATACCGAAGCAAACTACTTCCAGAACCTATGTGGATAATAGCAAGATCTTAACCAATCAAGCAAGAAGGATGTGGGGTGTAATTATACGAGACCAGTCTATCAATCACTAATGTAAATGGACATTACCTACACTAAAGAGCCATGGGAGCCTTATCTACTCATCTTCTGTGTTAATCCCAAAAGGGATAAATTTGACTAGTGAAGGCAACAAACATAGCATCAATATCAGCAGTATCCCAATGCCTATAGAGAGGTTCCTGTCCTAATCGAGGAAAAGGAAGGTCATAAGTATGCTACGACACCAAACGAGAACAGAAACTAATCTCGACCCCTGATTTGACATTGAAACAAGAATCACTTGATCCACAATAAATAATAAGCAAAAGCAATTTGAAATTAATGGTCAACCTTTAAAATGTAATGATTGGTATGAAATTTCTCTATAGGTGCATTCGGCTCGCAGCAACCTGAAGAGCACAGGTGATGGAGGAAGGTTTTTATTTGTAGGGCTAGTGTAGATAATTTTTACAAAAAAAAAAAAAAGGAAAAAGAACCATCAAGTACACTAGTTCTAGAAATGATGATATCTTAGATGAGTTGCAGGGATCAACACTATACTAGAGATTGAACTAAGAAAGAAGGTGATAAATGGACGAGGCTCATGAATGGAGTGCTCAAGTCCTTCATTGTGTATTATATTGACGTGTACTTTGATTACACTTCTATCTATAACAAGAATGACGATACAGGTGAACCGATAAAGTTGCTCTACACCCTCGAAGAGCATACTGGTGCCAAGTTGGAAGAACGTGAATTTACCTCATCCAGTGTGCTGTTTTCTTGGGTATGAACAGTTCTCAATAGAATTTTTGAGGTGACAAACTATGGCTTAGCTTCATTCTACAATGTATAAAAGAATTCAGTTTGCTCATTTCCTCTTAAAAAAATGCATGACGAAAGAAGCTTTCTCATGGATAGACACTAAAGGAAAAGGCCTTTCAGGAGATCAAGACAAGTTTGTAAGGCTTTCATCTTAGCATTACCCAACTTTGAAGTGTTTGAATTTGTAATTGCTACCAATATTAGCAAATCTCCAAATTATTAGTGAATACAATACTTGACACACGATAAATGTCAGACTCCATTTTAGGAAAAGTTCACATGTATGAGGTCTATAACTCCCCCAAAGATTATACTTATCATGGTAAGGCCTAAAAATGTTTCACATTGGATAAAGGGAAATTCAAATTCCACCAATGACCTAACTTTCATGAGTTTAGGTCGACCCTGTTCTCCTTCGAACTTTTCATCACAACATCCCAAAGTAAGTTCATCAAGCATGTTTGCATATTACACCTCTTGTTAGAGAAAAGCATTGACTTGTAATAATATTCCAACAATTAGTAGCTAATCTATGATTTGTGCAACTAAAATATTCCCACATAACAGATTACCACAAGAACCCCTACATCAGAAGTACAACAATCCAAAACTTCCTCCATCTTTTTTATGCTTGCATCATTTCTCTAAAATGGAAGTTGCATATTACTTGCATCATTCCCTAAATTGGCAACGAGCTCACTCTATCTCTCTCCTATCACATGGGTTCCCTTTTTATCTCTCTCTATCTCCATTCCTATGACATGGGCTCTTATAATACCCTGCCCAAGCTATATGATGGAAGTATAAAAAAACGGAGGAAGTATATGTTTTACTTTGCAGGGGTTTGGTGAGGTCTAAACATATACTACCTCCATTCTTTTTCTATTGCAACAATGGGTTTGGGCACGATTTTTAAGGAAGTAGAAAAAGTGGATAGTTTAGCATAAAGGTACCCCTTTAATTAACTAGAGTTGGAGAGAAATCAATTCTTAATAAAGTAAAAGCAACTTTATGAGGCAAAGTGAGTAATTAATGATATTTAAGTGAGATAAAATAAGGACAATGTTGTCAACTAAAGTTGCTTTTTTTACCAAAAATGGAATTGTTACAATGATATGAAACTACCCAAAGTGGAAATTGTCGCAATAGAAAAAAAACAGAGGTAGTATAACATTGTCCCTAATCACTTATCAAAGTCTATAGATAACAAATCCCACATAAAGATATTGATATATACTTTCTACGTTCTTTATTAATCACTAGATAATAGAAACGGCTTGGGCATACAAATTAAGATAATGGACAAAGTAAAGACATGTTAAGACAAGTGGTCCTGCTATAAACTTAAACAAAATAACACTAAATCAGGTCAAAGGGGATAATTTTGTATTTCACAATCCAAAGATCACTCAATACAAGCTCAATTCATTCGAGAGGATTGAGGACTCTCCCAAGTATTCTCACGCTTGTCTGTTTTCTGGATACCTTCCTCAATTACACTCCACCCTACTTATTAAAACGGCACTCACTCCTACAAAGCAATAAAGACCAGATTGCCCCTACTAGAAGGTGCCTCAGATATTTTTCCAGTACTATCTGGCATATTCCCCAGCTAGCACTACCTGGTAAAGTTCCCAGCTCAGCAACATTCTCCCCACCAGTATTTTCAGCTTTCTCATCATTCTCTTCAAGTCCCTTTTTACCCTTTTTCCTTCTCTTATAAGTCACGTGTATAGGGGGACTAGGGTGAGTCATAGCAGGTCCCAATACCATGTGAGAAGTAGATGTGTGACTTGTGTGAGAGAAAATTACTGACACTTGATACGTAGTGATTGAGTAAACTTCCAGAAAAGGGAAGTGTGGTGAATGATAAAGAATGGAGGAAGTACAAAGGAACTTCTTTTACTTTGAGAGAGCGAAAAAAAATATTCAGAAATCTAGATAGAGTTTGGGTAAGCATAGCCATACAAGGAAAATGATTGAATAATTAGATACCAAATGGACAAAAAAGTAAACGAGAATAAAAAGGTGTAGCGAAGTCCTAAAATACTATCTTTACTAAATAGTTAATAAATGGAAAATCGAAAATAGAATCCGATAAAGGATACAAAAATGAACGTAAGAAAACAAAAAAGGTAAAAAAGAAAAGCAGGTGTAGCAAAATCTAGTGGAAGTATCTATTCTTAGGAAGTGAAAATAATTCCCTAGTTAGGGGCAGCTACCTAAATCTCCACATGCCAATACTTACTATTATACGGCCACGTCCTTGATAGAACACAAGATCTAAAAAGGCCAGGTGCAGTCTTAACACTTCACCACAATGGAGTACACAAAAGTCAAAAGGCGGAAAAAGGAAAGCCGTAGCATAAAAAAAGAAAAAGATAAAATAGATAGAATAAAACAATTTTAGATGAGACACATGGCTACGGAAATCAATTGAAGTCGTTATCACATATCTAGAACCACCCAACTCAAACGACCTTTACCCCTAATAATTGTAAATTCTACTTGTGTGTGTCTATATACATTCAAAATGTATTACATGAAAAATAAAATCTAGGTCCTAAAAATATCACCAAATAAAAAAGCCTCATTTCCAAAAGGTCTAACCCAAATAGTTCTTCCTTTCAACCATATTGGAATATTCCAAAAGGTCTTCCCATTACTTGTAATGGAAAAAAAAAAACCCTTTCCATGTATACTTTACGCCTCACTTTTTCGTACTGCTTTTTATCTCTCCCCCACATTAAACCGTTTATCTTACAATTGCAACACTTTCTTCTGCTATTTCAATTTTTATCATTCATAATAAACCACTTGCCAAAAGCTATCTGGAAGATTATTTTGCAAAAAGTAGAGATAATAATAATAATAATAACAATAATAACAATAAGAAACTTCAGCTCTGCACCAATAAAATATAGAGTAAGGATACCGCTTGTAGGTGCTTTCTCCTGGTTGCTGGTAAAGACCCTCACTACAAGAAGCATACGTAATCATAATTTGCCATACTGCATCTGTAAAAATGTATATTACTACAAGAGATGTATCTACGGAAGTATGTACTCACCCATGGAGCCTCCGAAGTTCATAAAACATGTCAGGAAGCTGAGTTCTCCAGTAGATTTATTCTGCGAGTTTAGACAATCATCAAAAGCTGTGAAACCCATAAATTGGCATAAAGACAAATCAAAGGGACTCTTTTTAGCTCAAAAAATACAAGTAGGAAAGGTTACTTTGTAATGTAAGATTATAAGTTGAAGTGACACATCGAGACCAAATTCTCGCTTTGGTATTCCCAATAACAATGATTACCTGGACTTCCATACAAGAATCAACATCCAAAAACCTCGCCAGTTGCCATCAAATAGGCGGGGAAATGTTATTCCCGAAACGATAAAATTTTAAGCACACAGTATACTCAAGACCGGGTAACTTGTTTGGGTATATAAACTCCTCCAAGTTCCAATTGTAATATCAGTATGCAGTGCTGATGAGGAAGACACTTGGCTTTAGGAAGATAATTCTGGATGAGTTCATTTTGTATTATAGTTGACCACTTCCGCAGTGGTCATTCAATTGGATGCCTATCTTGAGCTTTAGCAGGATTGTAACAGATAAGTTTTTAAATTGGGCCTCAGCTGATACGCCGGGTTATTATACACACATTTGACATTAGAACTGCTAGAAACTCTTCTAATCCAATAATATTAAAATATTGAGCGTTTCAGAAGTTATCCCAAGATTAGAACCAGTAAATCTATCTGGCCTACAGATAGAAGCACCAGGCTTCTCCAATTCCTGGAGTCCAGAACAGAAAAGGGCTGAAAATGAAAAGAAAAAAGATATTTACAAGGCCCCAAGGGTAAGCAGAAACTTATTGGGAGACAATGTTGAAAATAGAAAGATAACATAATATGAGACAGCAGAAAATTCCTGATAGCGTGCTCAACTTAAAGAGGGCTCTGATTCAAGCTTCTTTCACCACCTTTATTAAAATTTCTCTTTGGAGAATCCAGCTCAACAGTTGATTCAGCAAGTTTGTTGAGATTTTGACCAGGCTTTGCCAGTTCCTGAGTCTAGTAGTCTACTTACCAACTCTCGTCTAATTAATAACCAGATATGTGGCAGCTCTTGGTTCAATAGACTGTACACTATAGCCCTAGCAATGTGCTCTGGTAGCCGACTGTAACATTATTAAACATCTTAAAGGAATGAAGACAGAAGAGGTACATCCATCAAAGGAAGAACGTATAAACAAATCCCAATCAAAAATATTTGTACCATAGTAATCAGTGCAATCCGTGGCTGGTCCAAGGCACCCTAAGATGCTAGAAGCATTTCTTGTACCTACTATATTATTGTGCAAGACAAGTATCATATGGAAATTCAAAAGTCCTATTATTTTATTGTTGTCTTAATTATGGTAATAAGATACCTTGTCCTGGAATTTCGATGATTAGTGCAGCTTATTTTGACAACATGTGATTGCAAGTAAAAAAATTTACGTGAATACTTATAATTCTTAAATTCGGTTATTTGCCCCTTGCTTTGTTGAAACATGCACTTGCCTCTTAACTTGTGCCATGGCTCAAAGACCACGATTGCCTCGATCCACCTTATGATGTTAGTTAAAGGTAAGTATAAAAAGGCTACAAATTAAGAAACTATTTTACTATACAGCAAAGTGATGAAAGGTAAGCGATGTTTCAACTATACTCTGGTTGGTAACAACGAAAAAATTAAAGGCAGATACATAAAATCTAGCAAGATAATATCCTCATTAACTTAGAACAGTCTCCTCCAGCATATAACTTACACTGAAATTTTTCCATATTTGAGGAATCCTTGCACAGAGGAATATTGCATGTTGTGATGCCTGTGGTAAATAATATAGCATAAGAATGCTTTTAGTAAACAAAAAGACATCAATCCAAAAGAAAGCTGACATAATATCCAGACAAAAACATACAGTTAACGATATCCAACTCCTAAGAGATGAAGGCAATCAGCATAACTTAAACAAATGTACGATCATAAAAGAAAAGCTTACTCACATATAAAGCTTCAAAAAGCATCGGATCAATTTTACCAGCCAGAATTGTCGGTGCCAAGCCACAATATCTAAGTTACTATTGTTAAGAAAGAGAAGCTTTCCAAAAGGAGGATGTTTTACAGATCAAAAAAGTTAAGGATACAGCAGGGCCCTCATCCATCTTGAGGTTCCCACAGGTTGTGAAAAGTAGTAGATTACACCGACTAGAATTATAGCTGCAAGAAGAAATTAACTAAATAAGAGGGCAACTGATATTAAGCTTTTGAGACCAATAATATATGAGAAAAGAAAAAAGAAAATAAAAAATTAAAAGTTGTGTGAAGTAAATTTTGAAAAATTAAACACCGCAAAAATCTTTAGAGACTTAGCAAGACCCATGTTTTAAGAGGTGGATACAGATTTAACTTTGATAATGATAGTGAGCTTCATATAAGAGCGAGTAACTTTTTTCAGGCCAAGTTACTTTCTTTCCAAATTTGCATAAACACCAGTAATCAGATTTAGGACGCCTATTTGTGTTAACTTTTACTCTTAGATTAACACAATCCACAAGTGATTGAGAAACTGAACTTGTCGTAGCAATAGAAGTGAAATTTTGTGATTGATGCCAGCTATGGCAAGACAGCAAACAAACTGCTATTTTTTCACTCACTAAGGTTATCTAAAGTGAAGCCCTTATTTTAGTCCTTTAGATACAGGATATGCTTCATCTGAAAGCACAAACATTTTCTCATATATGAACCTTTTTTTAGATGTAACACAGGTAGGGTGGGTCAAATGCACTCTAATCTCTAAAGTCTAAAATCATTGCTTCAAGTCGACATGTCGAATCCTTTTTCTTAAATTTTTCTACTGTAAATTCAAGGAAAAACAAGTTGACAGATATTAAACATGAACGTAGAGCAACAACAAGCCCCCAAAGCAAGGTGAGAACAGGGAATCAAATCTCGGCCGCACCACTGCATTGCAAAGGTTTTGAGCGTACCCCGACCGTTGTATTAGGCCGCAAGGCCTACAACAGTCGTAAACAATCTGC
This sequence comes from Beta lomatogona, assembly GCA_947646795.1. Lineage (NCBI taxonomy): Eukaryota > Viridiplantae > Streptophyta > Magnoliopsida > Caryophyllales > Amaranthaceae > Beta > Beta lomatogona. The sequence goes on along the minus strand of CANSNZ010000424.1, from coordinate 2,344,122 downwards.
ATTGCCTGCAAGAGCCCCAATCATGACTGTAGCCAAGGTTTACAACCCCAGGTGTGAGACAGGGGAATCACAGACACAGCTTATGTTCCATTGTATTACTTGCCTTCCTGTGAAGCTCAGTAGCATGACTAATTTAGGACTATTACATCTTTCTGGGTCGAAATAAATCACAGAATAAACATCTAGGTGTGGATCAACTACTTACACTACGATACAAGAATCATCAGGGTAAAAAGGCGGTCACACATATACCTTGCACCAACAGAAAAGCATATTCCCCGAAGGCTGAAAAAGGGAGGCCTTTATGAAGGCAATATGCAAGAGAAATTGTGTAGCCAATCACTTCAAGCTCAAAAGCAACTGCACTGAGTCCTCTAACACTTTTGTGTTCCAATATCTTCAATATCTGCCATATAAATCCAGAATCATACTGACAGCAATTAAAAGGCTTGGGGGAAACATTAGTGTGAAGGAATTGTAAGTCCTCATATATAAATCCTCCTAAGATAGGCCAGAGAATTTGGGAAAGATAACAAGCAGCAAACTTCCATTAGAAACATTGAAAGACAGAATTCTAAATTTGCAAGGAGAGGAGTATCTATATCTAGACAGGTCAATGACAAACTGTGGGTACAAGAAAAATTAAAGGGACAAGAATACATTCTTTTTCTTTTTGATTGGAAGATTGGGAGGGGGAGCTTTTAAATTAAGATACTCTGGGAAAAGAGTTCAAGTTAAGTGCTCCTCTCCACTAGCATTTCCATCATGCTTAACAGAAAATTTTCTAAAACTAGAACCAGAATGATTAATATCTTCAACCATGAAGTCCATCAGGATTGCACCAGACTTACCGCCTTCACTACGTTAATGGCATCACACTATAACAACAACTTCTAACAACCAAGCTTTGGGCTACAGAAATTGCAAAATATGGAGCCATCAGCCATAATCTCTACCACACTAGAATAGCCATACTCCTCATCGCAACAGCCATCACCTTGCCCACTTGTCCCTCACCACCACACCCAACCCCCTTCCACACCATCCATAACCGCTGCATCTGTACTTAAACAACAAGATGCACAAGGTCTCCAGTCAACACGGGACAGCACCAAAGAAAAGCTTGTGCGTGTCTGCGGAACACAATGGCAGCATAAGGGTGAGGGTCATTTACTAGGCTTAATAATCCAGCCACCCCAAATTCTAAGCCACCCCATGACGCATCACAGACCACAGAATTTCTAATCAACCAAGTAGCCCACAAAACAATTGCAGAGGACAGTAGAGCTTCGACATCATTCAGAAAAAATGGGTTTATGGAAAAGAATCAGAATGTGCTTCCACCAAGCAATCTGCAAAGGGGGAAGCAGCCCACACAAATACTTGAAATTTGTAATGTAATCACTAATCACCAATCACCATTAGTTGACCAACACCTCATATCAACATTACTTCTCATAAGTCATAATAGCCTCCTTTCTAATATACTTCCTGTGTTATTTTTCAAGTGCAACACTTTGACTTTTATTCACATACCTCACTTTGATCAAATCAAAATTCAATTCAATGAATATTTTCATAATAACTTTTTATAACTTTTACAAATACATAATTAGAGATATTAATGGTCAAAGTTGTGCGTTAGGCAAGTGTGAAAGTCAAACAGTTGCACTTATTTAGATACGGAGGTTAGTATATATAAAGATTCTAGTGAATTGCATCGGAAATTGTCTTTACCACAAAGTAAGCATTTTTCTTCATCAATTTTTCATACCCTTCATATCCACACCCTAGGTTGGTAATAACTAATTAGTGGTAACGGGAGTCTAGAAAAATATGCAATAACATAGACATTAATTTTGTCAAAAAAAAAAAAAACATAGACATTAACATGAACTATCCCTTATAAAATGATACTCAAACCTTATCATTCCCATAATTTACGACGTTGAACCAAATTAGCCATCAATTCACCAATCCCAAAATTCAAATTTCAATTAATGGCAATGAAAAAGCATTCTAATTCAAATCCGCCAGAATCAACAAAACCGGCAACAGCTATAAAGACCAAAGATTGACTCTTGCCGCGATTTGAAGAATTAGATGCACATTAAAAATTGAATGAATTATGCAAAGTAGCCCAATTTGAAGAATGAGAAGCACATTAAAAATTGCTAAATTAGGGTTCTTCACATAAAATTTTGGAGAGAGAAAGAAAGAAACCTGAGGGATCTTGACTGTGGTGGAAGCAGCAACGATACAATAGCCAAGTAGCTTGGAAATAAGGGGGAGCAAACAATTTTTCTCCGGAATTTGGCCGTGTTTAAGCGATTCAAAGACACAGCCAAAGTCCATACCGAATATCTCCATTTGCGCAAATTTGGAGATCAAAGCATACGAGTTTTCGCTGATTTGCGCACCAAATTCGAGTTCAACCAGGTTAAGGACTTCAAAGAGTTTGTTTAAGTTTAACCCGTCTGGTCAGCTTTCCCAAACTAAAGCCAACTTTGAGCATAAGAATACTTAAAACCCACTCTTATCAAATCTAAACTTTGTACGAACTACTCAAATGACACGTTATGTCTTTACATAATGGGTAGGCATTAGCATAACATAGTAACGTATAGTTAAAAGTAAAAAAACTTATATGAACTACTCAAACTTATATGCTAATTCATGTGATTTATGGAAAAAAAAATCACTATATAAAAAAAAAAATATATAAAAGATGAGTAAATATAGATTGTGAAGTTTGACTATGTGAAACAAAAGGTTACTATGTCACAAAGTGAAAATTTTACCATGATAAACTAATGTGAGAAAAAGTCACTATATTAAAAAAAAAAAACAGTCACTATGGTAGATATAAATTGTATAATATAACTTTAAGATTTTAAAAAGGTTATTATATGGAAAAAAATGGTAACTATGTTAAATAAGTGGCTTTGGTCCACGCAAGACTAACTAGTTAAAAAAATCTCATTTTGTGAACATTATTGTTCGTGTGAAACTTATAAGTAAGTATCTTTTGGGAAATTTGTGGAGATGAGATTCAGCACAGGTGAAGTATTCATGTAGAGTATGAATCTTGCAAAAACAGATGTTAGACTACGCTAGGGATGGATTCGGGTTTGCCTCTCCGATAATTAAGTTAGTACATGGTCAAAGGATAAAGTCTAGTAAGAGAAAGGAGAAATAGAGTCTGAACTATTCATTACCTTCATGAACGGAGATATGATCCCTATTTATAGGGATTAGATGGAGTCGCCGAAGTCACAAACTAAAACAGCCCGCACTTCCGAGATGCTAACTATTCACACTTAGGATACACAAAACACAATCAACACTTAACAAACCTCGAATTTACATTTATTCGCAGCGGAGACAAAACCTATAAAAACGATACTGGACATGTGAGTCAGGGGCCCACAACAGAACAACTTGAAAACCAAATATCAAACTACAGAATACACTTCCAAACAAGGCATCTAACTATAACATCAGCCCACCATTTCATAACATAAAAATCTTCTTCTTGCTCAATAAACATATGTCAAGTTCTCGACATCAATCCTGCAAAATCACTAACAATGAACTCTGCCCCTACCAGGACAGGTTCCAAGAACAAAATCAGAAAAACTGAGTACACACACTGTCCAACCAGAAATTCATTTGAGTGGCTTAAAATATAGTTGCGCAGTTTATTACTCATCAAGTGGGAACAACCCCAAAATTCAAAGCATCATAATAGCCTTAGGGCGCGTTGCGGAAATATACATTAGTCATCTGGAGCTATTACGTAGCACAAGTGTTAAGTTGCAAACAAAATACTTAAAAGCAAATAATTAGATATGGTTTTATTACAACACTAGCAACCCTTAACTATAAAGTCCGATAAAGAGTACACATACATCTATTACAGATAATAAGTTTATTTCCATAGGATAAAGTTCAACAACAGTTGAATACATAAGTTCACCCCTAAACTTCATTTTTGGTGGCTTAAGGCCATTCACATAAAATTCATGCTAGAATTCAGTATGCTTCGCAAGTAAGGTGCTTGCTTAAAATTTCAGGATCACTATCCTTGCACAATCGCATTAAAGTAAGAATTTATATAGTGAAGATCATCACTTAGATCATTCAAAACCATTCAGGTCTATTAATTACTTGGGTAAAGTGAACACGAATAGAGAGGGGCTCCTTAGACAAGGAACCGACTGTCTCTAAACTAATGGAGGTCGTCACCCCACTGTTTAAATAATTATGCTTGCAAGCCTTAACCAGGACATGTCCCATTTTAATATCTACTGGACTTCACCCACCCAGCTAGGGTTCGGAAGGAGATCACCCATCCTCCAAGGATTGTTGTTCATACCGTACCTTATTTGATATCGACCTTTACCCACTTGTGTTCATAATTTACTTACATAAATAGTTTAAATGCATAGTTTATCGATACCACTTGTATTCGTAGTTTATTTGCATAAATAGTTTAAGCGTACAGTTTATCAATACCACACATGTTCCAAAGAAAACATATTCATCCATGGAAAGGAAAAAGAATCACAACAACTATAGTTTTGTTAATGATTGCAAGACTTAAATCTTCTTCTGAAATCTTTTGTTTTACGTTAACAATTTCACATATTAGTTAGGTATAAAGATATAAGGAAATAATAAATTCTTTACTACTTGTGAAAGTTATATAGGTACTTGGTGGGATCATTTAAACTTTATTAAAAGGGTCGAGTTAACATGACCATGTTAAACTTTGTCAAAATAATTGCAGCAAAAACATTGAACTTAAAATGAACATAACTTCCTGCTCGGTACTTCGAATTAGGAATTTCCGAAGCTTAACCTCAAGAACTTTTAGGTCATGACTACTCAAAGGAGCAATACCCGCTCCATAACACATATTGAGCAACTCGCTCCACAAATGTTGTTTACTTTTCCCATAAAGCAATAACTATATCATAATCCTTATTTTCTCAATAACACAAGCTTAAATTTTTCAAAACTTATACTCTTGTTCTCAATTCGTATCGTATATTCAATTCCAAAGTGTATCAACGACTAAAACTTCCGGCCGTAAATTAATATAAAACAAAACAGAGTTGAGATGTAATTAACATATCCAAAATACCTGAAAATAATCTTATTATAACACAAACTCGAATCTCAAAATAATCTTACTTACCTCAAATATTTTTAAATGAAGTAATATACATAAAACGTATTCGAAATCAAATGTCTTTCCGCAATCGAACCCATAACACAATCAAAATGTGAAATATGTTTCTCAAAGACTTATAAGATAATTAACTATTATTGAGACCCAATTCTAAGCTCGTACAATTAGCTTGTAATATTTTACTTGTAGACTATAAGGTATCCTCTAACACGTTTTGGCAATTCCCTTCATCATAATAGTTTCTCTTTGTACTTGGACTTCCGTCTTTAACTTATAGCATCTAAACTATAGCATTCTAAAATTCTCATGATATGAATTTTCCCCTTAAAGGTTTTCTTATCCCTCAATACATGAACTCTCATTGCAAGATTATGACCTTATTACATTATCATAAATCACCTACAATTGCTATGGCAAGTCAAAATATCTCAATCCATATTTCCATGTTATAATTAAATATTCTATGATGCAAATTTCCATCTGAAATTTAGTATTTACCAATACTCAAACTCGTTGTTCTGATCCTTATTAAATTTATAATTCACAACCATACATCCCATGTGTTTGTACTAAAAGCTCATATTAGTCTTAATACCATACGCTTAGTATTGTCATTATATAACTTGATACCGAGCTCTCTATTTTATATATATATATATATATATATATATATATATATATATATATATATATATATATATATATAAAATCTTACTCATCTAATAGAAGAAATTATGCTCCAAACTCTTTTACTTGACCCCTTTGCGGATATGATCTATTATTACATAAGTATTGTAAATTATATCTCTCTAATCGATACTCCTCTAAATCACCACCAAGATACATATCCTTTATTTCACTGATACGACATTCTTAACTCAACTCCTACTCCTCAATATTTAATATCTCCTATCTCTCATACTTATTTGGCTACACATCATCTGAACTCACAAACCTCCCGTAACAACTCCATTAACCCATAAATCAATATTTGACCTTTGAAAATCACATCCAAGTCACTATTCTCTAACTATCTAATCTAAGTCCATCACATAACATCTTCATTTCTTAGTTAGAACCTCCCAATAATTACTTTGTCCTTCAATTATGACATCATAGACCTTCATTTTTATATAACCGAGCTCCATAGTATTTCCGGAGATATCTTCGGGTGATACCATTCAACCTTGATTATACGCCATAAGTAAATCTTAGGACAATTGCCTACTTCTAATAATACCCTCAAAGTGACAATTGTATTTCTTAAACAAAACTTCACAAGTACCCATCTCACAGCAAACTCATTCTAACTTAGATTCCAAACTCCATAAAACATAATTCCTCAATGATATTCTGTAAAGATATAACTTGTTTCACTAGACTTACGTGTTTCCGAACTTAAATTCGAAAATAATGTTCATTAAATTTGACCCAAATTTGAGAGACTTTTTCTATAAGAACTTCTTCATAAAAATTTAAGTAGGAGTAAAGATCCTCTTCGTCATTATTAGAACTAGAAAAACCTGATTTATAATTTCACGAGTCCATCTTTGCTCATAACTCAAATTCATAATTTCCAAAGTTCATATCATATATAATCAAATCTCAAACCATAATAAAGAGTTTCATACTTTCAGAATTCCATATAAAACTTATATCACAAATATTTTGACAATTGTCTTAAAACTGAAATTTTAACTCAACATCCTTGATCAAAATTCCTTTCTTTTTCTCTGAAACTTTCAAATATAACTATAGTTTAAATCGAAAGCGAGTTCATAAAGATATCGAGTCGACGTCCCGGCTTAGTTCGTAAATCGGAGTACTTGTTGTAAACCACTTATATAGTTAGATATACTAAAGATCTTTGCTTTAATTCTCATAGCTACACTTTCATATAAAAGATCAACTTACTAAGCATTAGAAATCTATTATAAATTCGATGTGGAAAACAAGTAGGTTTAATAATATCACACATCTATATTCTTGAAGATTCAACTACCTCCAATCAGTTCTTCATAAAGATTTCACTCAATAGAACTCATCACATATTTAGCTTTCGATCATAGCTTAAAACCAGATATGTAGTCAACAACTCTTGTAAACACACGAACAACACTTTGAATAAGTCGGTATTTATATAAAAGGCTTATTAAGCTTAGCACTTGAAATCACATAAAACACGGATATAGATTTGAAGGTGGAAGGACATGTGTGTACCTCTTTTATTCTCCCCAAATAACACTCGATTCCATAATAATCTTCAAGAGTCCAAAATCTCCAAATTCATGATCAACCTCCATTAATCACCTCACAACATTCATAACAACAATTAACATTCATAACAACAATAACACTCGTGGGCGGCTTTCGTTGGCCAACGAAGATCTGGGCAACAACGAATAGGGAAAACAAGGAAGACGAGAAGAAGAGCGTCGTAGAAGGGCGTGAGAAAGAGAAATCGACGGGAAGGGGGGGGGGAAATCGACGGGAGGGGGTGGGGAAGAACAATCGTCAAGTTCTCATTGGGTTCGTTGTTGGGTCGCTATTTGTTGGCTCCCTTTTTTTTCTGGGGTGGGGATTCTACCCGGATTCAGCGGGGAAGGGGAAGGGGGAGGGGGGGAAATCGACGGGGAGGGGTGGGGGGTGGGGGTGGGGGAGGGCGGGAAATCGATGGGGAGGGGTGGGGGGAAGTGCGGGGGGGTGGGGGTGGGGGGTGGGGCTAGGGCGCGGGGGGTTAGGGTTAGGGGTGGGTTAGGGTTATTTTTTAGGGTTAGGGTTTAGATTTTAGGTTTAGGGGTTAATTGTGGCAAATTTGTAAATAAAGCTAACGGTAAGTTAACAACGAGTTAGGAAAAGGGCATTTTGTGAACGTTTTTCGAAACTCGGGGTATATAGTGAATATTTGAAACATTAAAATTATTCCAATTTGTCGGGGGTATATGGTGAAAAAACCGTTTATTTATTTATTATTATTATTATTATTTATTTATATTTATTATTTATTATTTATTATTTATTATTTATTATTTATTATTTATTATTTATTATTTATTATTTATTATTTATTATTTATTATTTATTATTTATTATTTATTATTTATTATTTATTATTTATTATTTATTATTTATTATTTATTTATTATTTATTATTTATTATTTATTATTTATTATTTATTTATTATTTATTATTTATTATTTATTATTTATTATTTATTATTTATTATTTATTATTTATTATTTATTATTTATTATTTATTATTTATTATTTATTATTTATTATTTATTATTTATTATTTATTATTTATTATTTGTTATTTATTATTTGTTATTTGTTATTTGTTATTTGTTATTTATTATTTATTATTTATTATTTATTATTTATTATTTATTATTTATTATTTATTATTTATTATTTATTATTTATTATTTATTATTTATTATTTATTATTTATTATTTATTTATTATGTATTATTTATTATTTATTATTATTATTATTCATTATTATTATTATTATTTACTCCCTCCGTCCCAAAATATAGTTCCCATTTCCATTTTGGGTGTCCCAAAATATAGTTCCCGTACATATTTTGTTCCACATTTTTCCGTAATTTGTCTAGAAAAACCGTGTCCCATCATTTATTTGCTTCTTGAATTTTGTTTTTTGCTTTGTTTATTCAACCCAAGTGTTACAATTAATGCTCTTTCACCAATTATTCTCTATTCCCTCTCCGAAACTCATCTTTTCCCATACAACATTTATTTAAATAAACAAAAAATCTTTACTATCCCTCTTAGATTCTTCTTGCATAAATTACCGCGAAAAAAGGGAAATGGGAACTATATTTTGGGACGGAGGGAGTATTATTTATTATTTATTATTATAAAATAATAAAATAATAATAATAAGGCCCTGTACTTTTTGACTTATTTTCAGCAAAAATAAGTAAAAATAAGTTCAATTCAGCAAAAATTAGTAAAAATAAGTTAAGTTCAGCAAAAATAAGTAAAATTATGTTCAGTTCAGCAAAAATAAATTCAGTTCAGCAAAAATAAGTTCAGTCTTATCTAATGTTGTAATTATTATTTTTGTTTTCAATATTACTATTAATATTGTTATTATAATTATAATAACGATGAATTTGTATTATTTATTTTTTTATTTATTTATTTATATAATATTTAGTATTTATTATTTATTATTTATTATTTATTATTTATTATTTATTATTTATTATTTATTATTTATTATTTATTATTTATTATTTATTATTATTATTTATTATTTATTATTTATTATTTATTATTTATTATTTATTATTTATTATTTATTATTTATTATTTATTATTTATTATTTATTATTTATTATTTGTTATTTGTTATTTGTTATTTATTATTTATTATTTATTATTTATTATTTATTATTTATTATTTATTATTTATCATTTATTATTTATTATTTATTATTTATTATTTATTATTATTATTTATTATTATCTATTATTTATTATTATCTATTATTTATTATTAATTATTATTATTATTTTTATTATTATTAATTATTATTTATTAATTATTATTATTTATTATTTATTATTTATTGTTTATTATTTATTATTTATTATTTATTATTTATTATTTATTATTTATTATTTATTATTTATTATTTATTATTTATTATTTATTATTTATTATTTATTATTTATTATTTATTATTTATTATTTATTATTTATTATTTATTATTTATTATTTATTATTTATTATTTATTATTTATTATTTATTATTTATTATTATTATTTATTATTTATTATTTATTATTTATTATTTATTATTTATTATTTATTATTTATTATTTATTATTATTATTATTATTATTATTATTATTATTATTTATTATTTATTCTTATTTATTATTATATCATTTGTTATTATTTATTATTATTATTATTATTATTTATTATTGTTATTATTATTTATTATTTATTATTATAAAATAATAATAATAAGTATTGATAATATTATGTTAATATTTATTGATTATTATAATAATAAGTATTGATAATATTATGGTAATACAGTTTAGTTCAGCAAAAATAAGTAAAAATAAGTTCAGTTCAGCAAAAATAAGTAAAAATAAGTTCAGTTCAGCAAAAATAAGTTCAGTTCAGAAATAAGTTGATCAGTTCAGTTTAGCCAAAATAAGTTCAAAAGAACAGGGCCTAAGTATTGATAATATTATGTTAATATTTATTGATTATTATAATAATAAGTATTGATAATATTATGTTAATACAGTTTAGTTTAGCAAAAATAAGTCCAGTTCAGCAAAAATAAGTTCAGTTCAGCCAAAATAAGTTCAGTTCAGCAAAAATAAGTAAAAGTAAGTTTAGTTCAGCAAAAATAAGTTCAGTTCAGCAAAAATAAAATAAGTTCAGTTCAGTTCAACCAAAATAAGTTCAAAAGAACAGAGCCTTATCTGAACTTATTAGACCCTATTAGTCCTTATTAGACCTTAATTAAACTTCTTATAACTTAATTTTTCTTATAAGGACTGAAAATAAGGTGAAGAGAATAGACCCTAATGTTTGGAAAAATGTTGTCACCTCCTTTTGAAAACTAAGCATTATTAATGGTTGTCTAATGTTCGCTGATGACAGCCTCCTTTTTTGTAAAGCAACCAGCACTGCATGTAGAAATTTAAAATCCGCTATTGATTCTTTTGCCAACTCTCAGGCCAATTGGTAAATTGTCACAAGTCTTCGATTATTTTTTCAAAAAAGATCACGCCCTCAAGAAAAATTTCTCTTGCTAGCCACTTTCATATGGCCCCAACCTCCAGCTTAGGTCGGTATTTAGGAGTTTACTTCAGTTCTTTTCAATCGACTACTAATGATTTTAAACGCATTATTTAAAAGGCAGAACAGAGAATGCATAACTGGGAAGCAGGCTTCCTTTCTAAAACTGGTCGTCATACCCTAATCCAAAGCAACTTGGAGGGTCTCCCAGCCTATGTTTTCTCCTCTTCTCTTCTCCCTTATTCGATTGCCAAATCTATTGACAATATGCATCGTTCATTTTTTTGGAGACAACAAAAAAATAAAAATGCTAGTCCTATAATTGCATGGAGCAGTTTGTAAGCCAAAATCTAAAGGAGGGCTTGGTCTTCGTAAAACTCTCCCACTTAATAAAGCCTTCCTAGCAAAATTGGGATGGAAAATTCTCACTCAAGACGACAACTTTTGGGTAAAAATCATCAAACAAAAATATTTACTAAACTCAAGCTTTTTCCAATGTAAACCTAAGCCAAGTGATTCTCAAATATGGAGACAGATTTAACCCAACGAGACATAATTAGGAAAGGAATCCGATAGAAAATTAGAGATGGAAAGTCCATCTCCTTCTGGGGTGATAATTGGCTATCCCATGCCCCCTTATATCAAACGCTCAAAATGCCTTCTTGCCAAGTAGACCTCAACCTAAAAGTTTATGACTTTATTCTTCCTTTCATGGAATGAGATTTACTAAAGTTACAACCCTATTTGCCACACCATCTCATTAGCCAAGCCAAAGGGATCCCTCTTCCCTCCTCGCTTACAACTGACTCTCCTATATGGGGTTGTTTGACTCTCCTATTTGGGGTTGTTCCCCCTCAGGTGACTTCACCGTCAAATCAGCCACTTGGATAGCTCATGATCTTGATCCCACTGAGGATAAATGGATCTTGAAATGGATTTGTAAGCTTGACATACCACCTAAATTACAGATCTTCTTATGGCAACTTTGCCATAAAAGTATAAGTGTTAGGGATATACTCTTTAAAAGAAAAATTGCTCCTTCTAATTTATGCCCTCAATGTCACTTCCAACCTGAAACAATTAATCATCTGTTTAATCAGTGCAATACAGTCAGGAAAGTTTAGGATCTTCAGGAAACTCGTACATGGCTTAACTTCCACCACAAAGACACCTCTCTTTTAAAAGTCCTCCAATCCCTTAAATCTGAAAAAACTATCATAACCAAGTTTATTTTTCTAATTTGGTCTATATGGAAAGAAAGAAATGACGTTATTTTCAATAACGCCACTTTTAACAATCACAGAATACTCCATAAAGCCAAATTCCTTCATCACGAATGGACCCTTCGAACACCGCTTGATTCTTGTTATCTTGCAGGTACTCCATTCTCCTTTCACAATCAACCACCGCCCACTTCCCATCACAATTTCATCATTCAAGTTGCTTGGGCTCCTCCACCTCCATCCCATTTCAAACTCAACTTCGACGGCTCGGTCTCAAACAACTCAGCTGCCGCGGGGGTTATTATTCGCAATAATTATGGTGAGCTTATTCATGCCACCTCTTTCAATCTAGGAATCACCCCAGTGTTCGTGGCTTTGAATCTTGGCATCCAGAATATCCACATCGAAGGTGGTAATATTCTTGTAATCAACGCGGTAAAAAAACTATGGAATGTTCTTTGGCAGATACAACTAATCATATAGGATATACACGCTCTACTTCAACAATTCCAGTCCTATAAGATCAATCATGTTTATAGGGAAGCTAACAAAGCTGCATATTGGATAGCTAATGTAGGACATTTAATTCAGTCTAGTTTTGATATTACTCCTTTTACTAATTCAACTCTTCATTCCATTCTTGTAAATGACTTTTTAGGAGTTCCTCTCGCGAGGAGGGTCTCCTAAAATCCTTTGTTTCTTACCTTATTAAAAAAAAATTCACCTTATAATATGAATACACAACATTATACAATTATCTGATAATTAAAACATCATATATCTTTCAAGTTGTCAAGTATCTTTTTTGAAGAGATGGACTTTGCTATGCTTTTCTCTCTAGAAAAGACCCAGAAACCTTTAACCACCAGCTATTGTCACTCTGTTCTAGTTAAAATTCCTAATGAATGCTAAGAACTTAATTCCTATATATGTTTAAATTTCATATCTAGATCCCTTTAATGACACTTTTTTTCCGTGGTGTCGCGATGTATTTTGTCAAGTGATACTCCAAACTCCTTGTTTTGTGCTCAACCAGGGGCGGTTCTTGGCCCATGCAGTATAGGCGACGGAATTGGGCCCCCAAAATAGAGGGGCCCCGACCCGAAATATATTATATGTATTATATGTTTGAAAGAAAAACAACAACAAAGCATTTGGATCAGTGGTCAAGTGTTGAGGGATGGGAAAAAGGGACGCGGGTTCAATTCCGGTCAGAAGCAAAATTTATTTACTTTTTGCTGTTTCAACATTGGGAACGTCCCCATATGAGTTATGACTCATCACATTAATAACATCATTCCATCACGCGTGGGTTTCTTTTTACTGCTTCAAATTCCCAATTTCCCTATTAATGGCTACTCTCTCTCCTCCTAACTCTCTCTCATTAATTTCTACTCATCTTCCCCTATTTTTTTTTTGCAATTTTCCAATAAATTTACTCTTAAACTTCAATTCAACAAATTTCTACTCTGTTTCGCTTTTGCATTTTTCTCCTTCCTCCATTTTCTCTCTTCTCGAGTTTCTCTGTCCTCAATCTCTACCATGGCGGCGGCGGACGTAGCTCCAGTTCCATTGCCAGTTGAATCTTCTGATTCGTTGCAGAATGAAGTCAAGCTTTTCGGCCGAAGGAGCTTTGACGATGTCACTGTTCGTAAAATCTTCTTCTCTCTAGTTTTTTTTTTTTATTTTATCTTCGTTTATCTTTTAAATTAGGTCTTAGTTTCCTGATTTTTGATTTTTTTTTTCAGTGTTTTATCTTCGTATTTTCCTATGATTTTCTACATGTTCGTCGATAAATGTGACTTGTGTTTGTTAATATTAAGAAAAAGGGAGATCTCTGAGTTTTAGTAGTTTTTTTGTTTTATTTTGCTAATTAATTTGAAGATGATAAATTAATAATGAATTTTAACATTGAAAATTATTGAATCTGTCGTTTTGATTTTATGTCTGTAGTAAGAGTTGCGAATCTTAATTTATAAGATTTCAGTGGACTTTGAGAATCTAATATCTTTTATGAACTACATATGAAGGCCCCAATTTTAAGAGAGTGTATAGGGCCCCCCGTTTTGTTTGCCCCGCTCCTGTGCTCAACCTTTGTTAAATCATGCTTGGTCAACGGCCTATGAGTTAGTCGTTTTCTTTTCCATGAAAGAAATGTTGCCTAGCTAATTTTGTAATTAGTTAGATTTATTTTATTAAGTTATATTTAACACTCGATTTTTCTTTGTTTATCTACTTAGCACTTTGTTTGTCGAAAATTCTTCAGTAAATATTGATCACCGCTAATCAAAAGTGTTTAGATTTGTGTTAATTTTGTAAACTTGGCTTGTTATTTTTCCTTACAAGAAAAAAGAGGTACCTAATATATCTAGTTAAAATTAAACAACTCTAGATCAAAAAATGAAATTTGCGGCAGCCCTCCTAAATAATTCGTAGAAATAAAACTAGAACATGTTCTAACATCAATCCATGAACTTCAAGAATACTTTGCTTCTGCCAAAAAAAGTATAGTTTGCTACCAGGCTTATGCAACTATACCAGCGAACTATTCGTCACTCCTATGAAAAATATCAAAAAAGGCACGAGCCAACATCATGCCAAGATGGGCCTCTGCCATAGTTGTAAGGTGTAAGTGATCGATATTTGTTCGTAGCCCCTTCGCATCCACAGTTCTAACCTTTGGCAAATTGATTCCAAGTTGAGCTTCCCTTACTATATCGACATATTTACCCTCTCCAGATGCCAATGCTACCTGCCACCACCAAAACATTGAAACTATTCTAATAAGATTGCACTTGATAATATCTTGCTATTTGTATCATGGAGAAATTGTGTTCAAACTATTTTGAATTTTAATTAAGTACTATATTAATAAAATTATAAAAAGTTAGATTTCATAAATCTATACATTGAAACGAATCAAATGAAATCTCACACTTAATAATGCTTAATATTATATATAGTCAAGATTAATGAACTTTGACCTTAAAAATGCTTAATATTATATACTATTAGTTAATAAAATATAGTCAAGATTAATGGACTTTGACCTTAAAAGATCGAGGCTGGGAAAGTAATAGCTAAACCTAATATGAAGTATAATTATATGATATCGATGTATCAGAGTCGAAAATATTGCAAATAACTAATTAATATAAACTAAGATGTTAGTTGTGACAAATATAACGAGTGTTATATATATATATATATAGGATCCATTGAAAACTAACCTTAAGTTGAAAACTAAAAACCGATCTTTTTGCTCATTTTGCAGATTTTTGCTCATTTTATGATTTTTGCTCATTTTAAGAAACTTTTGCTCATTTTACGAAGTTTTAGCTCATTTTACAAACTTTTGTTCATTTTATGTTTTTTGCTCATTTTACGTTTTCGCTCAGTTTAAGAAAGTTTTGCTCATTTTACATTTTTTTGCTCAATTTATGTTTTTTGCTCATTTTATATTTTTGCTCATTTTATCTTTTTGCTCATTTTGAGAAACTTTTTGCTCATTTTGAGAAACTTTTTGCTCATTTTATATTGCAGTTTTCAGTATAAGGAGTGATTTTTACGTGATCCTATTCCTATATACATATATATATATATATATATATATATATATATATATATACATATATATATATATATATATACTTCCTCCGTTCCATTTTAAATGAAACGTAGGGCCTTGGCGGGGATTTAGAATAGAGAGAGAGAGATAGAAAAAAAAAAGAAGGGACCCATGTGATGAGGAGAGAGATAGAGAGAAGTGAATACCAAATAAGGTAACGTTTCACTTATTTTGAAAGGCCTAAAATAGTAAGTGTTTCATTTAAAATGGAACGGAGAAAGTATATGTATATATATAACGAGTGTATACGTACCTGTATGATTAAGAGAGAAGGGTCACCAAGATCAGAACGCAAGTCAGCAATCAACTTCTCCATCCTGCCTTTGTAAGCACGAGCATCCTCAATATTTACCGTATCACTCTCCCCTTGATACCACAACACTGCACGAATTATTCCACCTTCTCGCAAGCCCACTTTAGCTCGTGTCACCATCTGATTGTACAAGGCACTTCCTCGAGCCCACTGACTAATCTTTGTCCCGCCCACTGCACACGGTACCAAACCCACAACGCCAATTTTTGACCCACCAAGTGATCGGACAGCGTTGGCAAAGGCCATACCAGGGCCTACACCACAAGTTTTGGTAAAATCGATGTCGGTATGAAGTGGTTCATGGGCAGGCACCCAATACTCTTGTGCGCTGAGGCTGAGGATATTTGGGCTAGGTTGGCACATATGTGGTACAAACCCGTCCCAACTCAGCCCAACGACACCGCCGCGGCCTGCCATGTTGCTCTGCCCTGCTAGGATGAATAAGTCCCGTGGTACTTCTGCTTTGGTTGGTGAACTAATAAATAAAGATTCCATGATCATCATCAACAGCATTGGTATAGTCATGTTTTTATTCATCTCGTGTATCAATAGCTTAGGGTTGTTATATAGAGTAAAAAACTAAGTATAGTTATCATCTCTATTATATAAGGCAACTAGGGGGGGACACCAAAATATTAAAATCCTATTTTGCCCTCACTATTAAAGGGACACCAAAAAATAGAATAAGGAAAAAAAGGAAAAAAAATAAAAGGGATAACTAGCTACTTAAAATTAGCCAAAAAAAAAACATAAAAAGCAGTAACCGTTCAATTTAAAATGCACAGGTTCACAAACCATATTATCAACCGACTATAGAGCAAAAACCTCCCTACATTTCAGTATTTCACCCCTTTTCGGCTTCAATCTTCATCATTCATTTGCTTTGTATACTACTCATATTCCTTCTCTTTCTTTTTTCGATTACATGTAAAATATGGCAGAAGAATTGCTATTGCCTTCTAATGTCTCTCCTCTTTTTTGTTTCAGTGTAAATTTTGAAACAAAAATTACAGTACATAAGAAGCTATCGTCATCTTCTTCAATTCCTCTGCCATAATTTTATTGCGGTAGAGCTCGGTCAGGAATGTCGTTAAAGTGGAGTTGAAATTGCTGCGTCGAACCAGGCCGAGCAAAAGGTATCTTCTTCACTATACTCTTGCACCCATCACAGTGTATAATTACTCTAAGAACATAGCTGTAAAACCACAGCAACAAAAAATTACTAATGTAGAGTTTTTCAGTTTTGAGCAAGACAATATATAGTACAAAAAAATGAAGTATTATATTAAAAACAATACATACAAAAAATGAAAATACATACGTGTGTTTTATGGATTTCTTGCTTATTCATTTTGGTAGATGTTTTTAAGTGAAAGAGATATGAGAAAAGAAGGTGCAATAGAGGGGAAGACTTTTATAAGATAAGTTCTAATGTTTGAAGGTTTGAATGAAAGAAAGAGAGGAGAGAGAGAGACATGAACTGCCTCTAATTGCTCACAAATTTGTGGGTATGTTTTTTAAAGAGTTTGGGTAATTTTTTAGAAGAGAGAGGCAGTTTTAGAGGAATGAGAAGTAAAGTGTTGTGTTCTCCTTTTCTTGGGTTTAATTCAGGGTCTAAAGTCACAAAGTTTAATTCTATCATATTCAGAGCAAAACTTCCTAAGCTCTGCTCCGCACAACGTGACAAACAGTAGATGTAATGTTGACCTCTTGGGGGCACAAACCCAAGTGAACCGTATGAATTAATATTAACGAGCTCTCAAATTTTTTTTTTTTAAAAAGTCTTAACTTATTAGATTGTTTTTCATATTCTGGAAATTTGAAGATGTTGGCAAATTTTGTGCATGCCTGTGTTTTTCAGGCGGGCATTTGGAGAGGTTCCTATAGTGGAGAAAAATGGGTGGACTCTCAATGAACTCAACCCCGTAGAGGAAAGTTTGGTCATAATTACTTGGTACGAAAGATATAAAAATACCATCAAAAACACAAATGCAACCTTATCAATTTTTTTTTCAACAAAAAATTACATCAACTTGATAGAAGTGAACTCAACTTAACTACTAAAAATAATCAAAATATATAATTACTAAACTTGACTTAATTTATCTTAACCTAAACTGAAGTGAACTAAACTTAATTTTTCTAAATTTCATTTCTCCTATAGCTGAATTCAACTTCCATTATTTCAGTCCAAAAGAACAGGGCATATATCTCTTAAAATGGAAATTGTGCTACGATTTGGTTGTCTTATTAAAGGGACTATGTGGTGGTTCGAGAGCCTCACATGCCATCTTTTTATGTAGGTTTGGGCTATGTTATCTATCATATTCTTCGTTGTTGATTCTAATTGATTAATTTATTACTTTCACCTTCATATGCACTTATAAAACTTAGATAAAGACTCCGCACGCATAGCGTGCATATAAGACTAGTATACTAAAAAGGAAGAGAACTAGCTAATTGGATTTGCTTAATGTTAGATGGCAATAATGAATAATTACTACCCACAGTTGTTAGAAGGTAGATTTCTCTCGCTGCAATATATCAAAGGTAACATCAATGGGTAGCTTAGGTTTTTGCTTTTTATAGGGTTTATATAATTGAGACCTGCTTTCTCTTCTCCGAAACATTGTAGAATTTGTACTCCAGACAAATTCTATGTTATGCTACCGGGCTTTCGGCCATCCGTATATTATTAGATTTTATTTTTATTTT
This sequence comes from Beta lomatogona, assembly GCA_947646795.1. Taxonomy (NCBI): domain Eukaryota; kingdom Viridiplantae; phylum Streptophyta; class Magnoliopsida; order Caryophyllales; family Amaranthaceae; genus Beta; species Beta lomatogona. Next base: position 2,325,247 of record CANSNZ010000424.1, on the reverse strand, counting down.
AACTAGGAAGGTATTACAAGCTGATATTATTTCCAAAAAAAAAAGGAAACTATTTTGTCCAACATCACGTAAGAAATAAGTAATTATTATTGTTAGGCAAGTATCGTATTTGATGTTAATTAGGAAAACGTTTTTTTTAAAGGAAATTATGGTTGGAAAGTACTATGTCGTTTACTAGGTAGGAATTAGGATCAATCCTACTATAATTTTTTTTTTAGGAAAGGTAAGTAGTTTATTTAATATCGGTTTTTCTAACCTATGCACCTAATGTATAGGTTTAAGGCTCGTTTATTATCGTTTTATGTATCCAATTTTCTGGCTTTCTAAAAACCAAAATCAAAAATATGGAAACCAGAAAAAGTAGTTTTCTTCTGTTGTCAATTTTCAAAAATGACATGTTTAGTATAAGTATGACTAATTTTAAATTTATTATACCCCTTATATCATATGACTTTTGTATTCATAAAACAAAAAAATAAAAACTTACAATGATGCCGAATGGGAAATTATGAGAATAATATCTTTAATTAACTATGTCATATTTATCAATTTTGTTGAATAATGCTAAAAAAATACTTAAACATATGCACTAGGTGCGTAGGTTAGAAATACCCATTTATCACATTATTGAATGTTTATCACAATATTCAACACTTCCTCTATTCTTGAACGTTTTTCTCGATCATTTATCACATTATGCATTTTACAAAAACTTTTCTACTTTGAGTTCCTCGTTAAAGCCTTTCAAATACTTCCTTCATTTTATTTTACTTTTTGTGTCTAATATAGATTCCAACCAGGAAAATCAAAAAGAGAGGAAGAATGTAAGAAATGTTAAGAAGTTCATAAATTTGAATTATGTAGTTGTAGTTGGACTAATAATTATATACTATTAAAAAAGTTTTGTGTGGACCCTGGTCCACACTAATATTAGTGTGGACCAAAGGCCTCACACGTGTGAGCATTGCTCAACCAAATTAAAACCGTACCCATCTCTTGCCAAGTCAAACTGTCAATTTTTTCTCTCCTCAAAGACAAAATTTTTAGAGCACCATTAATAATGATGGCAAGAAAAAAAGATCATGGGTTCAATCTTTACAAAATTCCGACTTAATGATAGCTAGAAAAAAGATTGAGCCATGACAATCGTGGTTTAGCTGCATGGCATGACCGAAAACACGGTTGGTCGTGGGTGTGGGACCCACAACCTTTAAAAATCAGTTTTTTGGCTTTTACCTTTTGGCTGGAACTCGGCCATGAATTCAACCAAAAGTGTCGTTATGGCTAGGTGAAAGCCAAAAAAAGTGACGTCATCAACTTTTCAAATGGGCCAACCAAAATGCAACAATTGTCAAATTCTGACAGAAGAGAAAATAATACACTTGCAAATATTAAAAGTGCGTTATTTTAAAAATAACAAACCCAAAAAAATATCAATGGCTCAATTTTTTTTGAAATCTATAACTACAGACCCATTTTATGATATTTTGGGCACTAATTTCCTGATATTTTCCTCTAATTTTGTTTTTCACAATTAAAAGAACAGTTATTTCACTAAATACCCCCGACAAATTAAAAAATTCACAATATACCCTCAATGTTCAAAAAATTCACCATATACCCCTGACTTTTCAAAACTGTTCACCAGATGCCCTTTTTCTAACTTCCGTTAACTCACTGTTAGCTTTATTTACCATTTTGCCACAATTAACCCCTAGCCCTAATCTAAATCCTAACCCTAAAATCTAAACCCTAATCCTTAAACTAAGCCCAGCCATCCCCCTACCCCCACCCCCCACCCCCCACCCCCTCCCCGTCCTCTCCACTCCACCACCCCGGCCGCACCCCCTCCCTCACCCCCCTTCGTTCACCGTCAAAATCCCCCACCCCCTCTTTGTTCACCGTCGAAATGCCCACCCCTCTTCGTTCACCGTCGAAATCCCCCACCCCTCTTCGTCCACCATCAAAATTCCGCGGTCCCTCTTCGTTCGGCGTCGAAATCCCTCACCTCCTCTTCGTTCACCGTCGAAATCCCATGATCCTTCTTCATTCACCGTCGAAAACTCCACCGCCCGGAAATTCGAAAACGAGAGGGGAGGGGGTTCGATTTTGGGGCAGACGAGAAACAGAGGAGGAGGAGGGGTGGGGACTGGGGAATTCGAAGGGGAGGGGGGGGCTGGGAAAATCGGTGGTGGAAGGGGAGGGGAGAGGGCGGCGCCGTGGAGGGGAGGAGGGGGGGGCTTGGGGTAAGGGAGGGGGGAGGGGGAGGGGGTTCTTTGGGGTGGTGGGAGGGTAGGGGGAAGGGGTGGTGGGCATGTTAGGGTTTAGGATTAGGGTTTAGGGTTAAGCGGGTTAGGGTTAAGGGGGTTAGGGTTAGAGGTTAATTGTGGCAAAATGGTAAATAAAGCTAACGGTGAGTTAACAGAAGTTAGAAAAAGGGCATCTGGTGAACAGTTTTGAAAAGTCAGGGGTATATGGTGAATTTTTGGAACATTGAGGGTATATTGTGAATTTTTTAATTTGCCGGGGGTATTTGGTGAAATAATCATTAAAGAAATAAGACAAATTATAAATTCTCATCATGCATTTAATTTAGTTAATTATTTTATTAATAATGAACAGTTTTTTCACCAAATATTCTCGAACATTCACGAAATTCACCATATGCTCTGTAACTTTTTGAAATTCACCAAATACCCCTAAAGTTCACACAAATAACACAACAAGCCCTTTTGACTAACGGTGTTAGACTTCTGTTAGTCATTAGCCCCTAATTAACCCAATAATCCTAACTAAATAATCCTATTTCATCCTTCTCCATAACCTTGTTCCCTCTTCTTTCTCTCTCCATCAAGCTTTCTTCGTCTCCACCACCCTTGCCACCAAAAGCCCAACTCCACCTCTTGAAAAACCACCAACTTGAGGTGGGCATGAGCTAGGCCGGCACGCGGGCCAGCCCGACTCGGCACGGTTTGGGCCCTGACCGGGCTGATCCTGCTTGAGGCTCAGTCCTGCTTGTTGTCCGCTACGTAGGTCGTGGGCCTGCCACAGACCACAATCAATAAATTGTATTTCTGGCCAGCCCTGCACGAGCCCGCCTATATGGCCCACGGGTCGAATGCCCCTTCTCTTTATTTTTTAGTCTAAAACTGCTAAGGATCCAAAAAAAACAATATAAAACACTGGGCAGGCCTGCAGGAGGCACGAGCCCGACCTGCAAGCCCGTGGAGAAAATATGAAAATTTCAGGTTTGTCCCGTCCCGGCTCGTCATTTCCCCAAGCCCGTGGGTCGAACCCGTGAACATACCCGACCCATTCCCAGGTCTACCACTAACCACCCAAAAACCATGAGTAACTCAGAAAAATAAGAATCAAATATTGATCTTCACATCAAGAATCGATCACCAATACCCAGAACATGAAACCCGTTCCTCGAAAACCTTCAAGAAACAGTGAAACACTCATAAAACCACCGAAAATCATTAACCAAATCGCCACAATGATTCACCGGATATTTGAGAAAAACCCTGGAATTTGGGAAAATTTTCAAGAATTGACCAATTATTTCGATTCAAGATTTAATTCACTATTTTGAAGAAAACTAGAGGAAATTTGTTCAAATTCTAACCATAATTGTTCAAATTCGGGCCTGAATTGAGAAAATTTGAGTCAAAAAATATAAAGAAATTCGCGAAATTTTGATTGAAGAAGAACGAGTCAAGATTCGCATTGGTTGTAATTATGTTTTACTCTTTTACCGCTCAAGCTTTTTTCTCATTGGTTGCCTATCATATATAGTAGTAACTCAAAAGGCTAGAATTTTTGCTTGTAATTGATTTTATTTTATTTAAAATAATGGAATCTTGTCCATTTTTTAAGTTGCATTGATTTTTTCCCTGATTCCAAATAGGAACAACAAAAGAAAAAGGGGGGAGCATTATTTTGTTTGTTTTGGATTTAAATAATTCTCTTGTATAGTATCATAGTCAATGCATATATAATTGTCATGTCACCTTAATTGACAATTTTACCCCATCCAACTAGCTCAACCATGTGATTTCGGTCCCGTACTAATTATATCTCTCACATTCTCTCTTTATATTCATGAGTTGTAAGAGTGTTGCCAATGATTAAACCCCAAGGGGTTTATGAGGAGAGATAGTGTAATACCCCGAATTTTGAAAGCGTATTTTATTATTTATATGGTTTAATATTATTTCCACTTAAAATTATTTTATGATAATGCGATTTTATTTGATAATTATGTTTATTAAAATAATAATTTCACTTAGTTATGATTTATTTAACAAGTTTTATTTAAATGATTATTTCTAAAATAATTTAATTATGGTAAATTAAACTCTTTATTTTTAGTTATGGGTATCTTTGTACAAGTTGTCCATCCATTTTAGTAATCCAAAGCCCAAATACAAGTCCATAGCCATATGTCTTTTAGTCAAAAAGAAAAAGGAAAATAAAACAAAAAAAAAGGAGGTGAAAACAGTTTCACCATCTTCCCTCCCCTTTCTTCCTTCGTTCCTGAATTTCAGCACACAAGAGCAAGATTTTCAACACAAAATTCAGCCTTTGTTAGTACAAATTGAAACTCAATATAATCCACAATTTTCAGACATTAGGGGCAACAATTTCAAAAGCCTAAACACCATAGCCCTCACACCTCACATCCACCATTAATGGAGCTTGACCAAAGCTCAAAATTTCTGACCAAATTCCTCCTATAAATACTTATTTACTCTCACCTAAATGAATCAAGCAAAAAATTCAAAAAAAAATAGGATTGCTTCAATCCTTTATCTTCTTCCTTAACTTCTGATTTTTGATTTTGAAAATTAAAATGAAAATTCAAACCACCATTAACAATTCTCCTGTTCCTTTGAACCACACCACCGGAAATCACCACCTTCGACCACCTGAACCTCACCATCCACCATCAACACCACCCAACCGCCAGCCAGCCAAACTCCTCCCTCGCAGCAGCCCTGATGTCGCCTCCCTCTGCAGCCTCGCCCAGCCTCCCTCACTCGCACCCCACCACCTGAATCCCGTCGCCTGAACCTCGCGCCACCTTACCTCGCCTGAATCCGCCGCCCAGCGCCACCTCTTCCTCTTCTTCCCCACTGTTTCGCCTCCCCTTTTCCTTCCTTCCTTCTTGCGTTCTTTTTTTTTTTCTCTTCTTCAGTTGGGTTAAACTGATTCAAAGAATCAGTACCCCCCTTTCCCCTTTACTTAGTTATTAGTTTATTTTTTTTAAAACAAAACAAGTTACTTGCCTAAATTAACTTGCTTTATTAAGGTGGTATAATTTAGGTTAATTTAGTCTCTTATAACTTGATAATATTTCTTAATTTTCTAAAATAAAATAAGGAGTATAATAAAGTTAGTTTTTATGTTTAAAATAATTATTTAAGTTAATGAAAGTTAAGTTGAAGTAATTTTAAGTACTTAAAATAATTTCATAATTGATTTAAAAACCATAACTTTGATTTATAAACTCTCTTAAATTATTAAGAATTCTTTAAGTTATTTAAATTATTTAAATTGTTTATTTTATATAAAAAGGGGTTATTTAGGTAACTAACTTAGATCTCGTTAACGTCTAATGTAGATTCCGATTGCGTAGACGAGGAATATCAAGAGTGTTAATTTTGGGCACGCGTCACGAGGTAATCTTCGATGTCCATCTAAACATAGATTCCGTTAATGTAAAAAGAATTGATTACGTGATCATTATGTGCTTATAAAATTTATAAGTATGGACTATAATTATAAATTATCGACTTAACGCGGATTATTAATATGAAGGATAAAATGGACAACGACTATGGATTTCGATTATGAATCATGACTATGGACGATGTACGATATGACAAAGATGGTTATTATAACGCTATTAAAATCGGTTAATGTCATTTAATAATGTTATTATTATTATTATAATATTATTATTATTATATTATTATTATTATTATTATTATTATTATTATGATTATTATTGTTATTATTATTACTATATATCATTATGATTATCATGAATATTATTATTGTTATTAATATTGAGACTTTATGAAAGTTGAAATTGGTAAGAACTTGTGATAATGAAATGATTATGAATCTGAAGTGATAAATGAACTCAAGTGACGGTTGTGAAATGGGTTATTGAAACCGCTATGAATGGATTGAGATTATGATGGATGAAATATATTCACACTGGACTGAACAACAATGACGTAATTGTGTACGTGATTTATGTGATGGCTTGAATTAAAAGATGTTAATCACGTAAAGTGAAATATCGGAGGGAAATGGTGAACAGGTTGCCCTGTATGACAGGTTCAGCGGCCCCTACAGGTTCTCTGGTTACTATGCTGATTTTCTGTTACTTGTCTTCCTTTTATCTTGTTGTGATCCAAGTAGAAGGGGTGTGCATACTAGGGACTCTGTTATTATGGCCATTTTGTTATCCGTAGGTGGTTACAGGGGATTGACCCCGGCCTACAATGTTGACGTAAGTGGTTACAGGGGATTGACCCCGGCTTACTAGCGTTCTCTTTCCTCTCCTTAAATAATTGGATTAATTGAAATTAATTATGTGATTATTCATTGTATATGTATACATGTGTGTATGTGTGCTATGCTTTATAACCCTATTAACCTACTATTTTACAAAGTATTTTCAACTTAAGTATTTTACGGGATGGAGTTGGAATTACTCAGTTTTTCTGATTTTTGGGAGCTTGTCTCTCCTGTTTCTTTTCAATGTATTTGTGCAGGTGGGTGATCGACGGGGGAACAAAAGGGAGATCACTTAGAGTTGTCATCCACTTAGCTTATGATTTAGCTTCCGCTGGAACTCTGAAATACTTTAGTAATTAGTAATATTTAATGAACAATATACTTGGTTGTAAGGATTAATTTATTTGAATTTAGTATGCTTTAATCTAGCCTTGCATTTATTTCCAAGGAGATAAGTGCGGCGGTAGCACGCCTGTTGAGTTGAACCCTCGTGGATTTTCCCCCATCTCGAGTTTTATTAAAAAAAAAGGGTTCGGGTTGGCGGGGGTGTTACAAAGTGGTATCAGAGCCGAGTTTATTTAATTTATTAAAATATAGTAATTAGGAAAAATGAATCAAATAGGGTTGAACTTAAAATTGGTTTAGTAGGTCAAAATAATAAATTATTTAGGAAAAATGAATTAGGATTTAAAATATGATTTAAGGGTTTAGTATGGGTACGAATGGGTTATATGTACATGTATGAAAGTACTCGCTAAAGATACTTATTAATTGTTTATGATATTTGATTAGATGGCCAAGACACGTTTGACCGCCAGGAAATGCACCAGAACCCCTCGTCAAGGACCTTACCTTCTAAGGATGAGGGTAGGAGAGTCTGTTTCAGCTTATATTTACAGGTTACGGTTAACAATGAAGTGTTACCACCTCAACGAAAGCCACGGGCATTCAGATTTCCTCATGCCGCCTAAACAGGCCGATGTTTTGATTCACACTCTCCCCGACGATGGTCCATATGCCAGAATCAAGAGCGAATACTCTGATGTTCTGAAAAATGGAAGGCCAAACTATGAACGATACACGTTGAAAGGGAAGTGGTATCTCACGTTGAGTTACCTGGAGAAAAGAATGCTCGATGCTAGGGCCAAGTGGCTTAATGACTATTTACCCACTGATGACGAGGATCCCAACCATAGTGGTGATGAAGAAGTAGGAAGCAACCCTGCCTCACCCGTTGTAAATCTCGATGGAGATGGAGATGGAGATGAAGGTGAAGACGAGGATCCGTCCGAGTACGCTGATTAAAAACCCAAATCTCTAGCCTTGACCCTTAGATTTCTATTTAAGGTCGTAAAAGACCAATTAACTTGTTAACTTAGTTAAGGATGGTGCGACTAATGCTTATTTGACTATTTGAAAACTCTTATGCTACTAAGAACGAATTGTTATGACACTTTTGGAGTAATGAATGATGAACTTTTGACATGTGAATTGAGTATGAAATGAATGATGAACTTTTGTTTTGTGAATTGAGTATGAAATGAATGAATGAATGAATGGTATGAACCATGATTATGTGAATAAGCTTTTATATAAGAATCAATGTGAATCGTAGAAATACAATATGAATAACGCAGGTAGCTTATGCAATACGTTTATACGCGATCTAGAGCAAGGCGACAAGAAAACCAAATGGCCGAAACTCCGGAACAAGTTGCAGCACGAATTAGGACTCTTGAGCAACTAGCTCAGAGCTTTGGCTTAGTCCTTCAAAACCAGATCAACAACAACCACCATGGAGACGATCCGCAAGCTGCCATGGCGAAAAAGATTTCCGCTTTGAAACCACCAACCTTTGTTGGGAGAGAAGACCCACTACTTCTCGAGAATTGGATAAGAGATTTCGAAAAGATTTTCACGGCCACGGGTATGCCTGAGGCCCAGAAAGTAGACCAAGCAACCTTTTATCTGCATGAAGATGCTGATACTTGGTGGGAAAGTGTAGGACCTACTGTTAAAGCTCAACAAAACTTTAACTGGGAAGCATTTAAGGTAGCAATTAAGGCTCGATTCTTCCCCGAGCACATTCGTAGGCAAAAGTACAATGAGTTTAGTAGGTTTAACCAGAGTTATAACATGAGTGTGCAAGAGTACGCTCAGAAATTCAATGAGTATGTCCGATTCTGCCCGACTATAGTGCCAGATGAAGGAACTAAGGCTCAGAAGTTTGAAGACGGACTTAAGTTTGATCTTCAAACTCGAATGGGAGGTAGCACCTCTACTACTTTCGCGGAAGCGTATGCTAAAGCTTCGAATTTGGAGAGAATCTTACAGCGTGAGAGAGAGGTGCTAGGCAGACACAAAAGGAAGGAACCTACCGGTAACAGCAACAGCCAAGGGTACGACAAAAGGCCCAACAGTGGTGGAAACAATAATAACAATGGTGGACGCTACAACAACCGCAACAATCAGAATTCTGGACAACAGACCCGGCAAGGAAATAGGAACCAAAAGAACTTTGTTTGCAAGAAGTGTGCCAAGAGCCATCCAGGGTTCACTTGTCAGGGTGAAAGGATCAAGTGTTTGAAGTGGGGAGAACTAGGTCACAAATCGTTCAACTGTCCCAAGAAGCAAGCTCAAAGTGGACCAAATGGGAGCAATGGTAACAATGGAGGTGGCAACAGAATTCAAAATTTCAATAACAACCGCCCTACTGGAGGAAATGCTTGCATGTAACGGGAACCGAACAACCGCTCTTTTGGAGGTGGAAATGGAAACTATGGAAAGAATGGCAATGGAGGCTACACCAATGGAAGAATCAATGTCATGAGCCGAATTGAAGCTGACACCGATGCCAATATTGTGACGGGCGTAAACTCAAACTCTGCTTATGTACTCTTTGATTCTGGAGCGTCTCATTCTTTTATTTCTAGCACTTTTGTTAATAAGTATCCCCTCAAGTCTACCCAATCTTGTCGAGCCAATATAGCCATGCCCACCGGTGAAACTGTTTCTTGTAAATCTCAATTCCAAAGCATCCATGTAGTCATAGTTGGTACTGAATTACCGGCCGATCTTATCCTTTTTGACCTAAAAGACTTTGAAGTTATCTTGGGAATGGATTGGTTAGCTAAGTATAAAGCCAAAATCGAGTGTCATAACCAGAAAATATCTCTTAGAGGACCAAAGGGAAATAGGATATCTTATAAAGGCATACCCTTCCAGCCTGATGTCAAGATAATCTCAGCCCTAAACCTTCAAACCTATCTTAGAAAAGGCTACCCAGTCTACCTGTGCCAAGTAAGGGACATAAGCGTGGAAAATGAGGAGTTGACTCAAATTCCGGTAGTAAAGGAGTTTCCGGATGTATTTCCCGAAGAGCTTCCAGGTTTGCCACCCGAGAGAGAAGTGAGCTTCAAGATCGATTTAGTCCCTGGAACCGGACCTATCTCTAAGGCTCCGTATCGAATGGCACCTGCAGAAATGCAAGAATTGAAGGTGCAGTTGGAGGAATTTTTGGATAAAGGGTACATTCGACCTAGTGTTTCGCCTTGGGGAGCCCCAGTATTGTTTGTTCGGAAGAAAGATGGATCTTTGAGGTTGTGTATCGATTATAGGGAGTTGAATAATGCCACGGTAAAGAATAAATATCCGCTCCCGAGGATCGAGGATTTGTTCGATCAGCTTCAAGGTGCAACAGTGTTTTCCAGGATCGATTTACGATCAGGTTATCAACAACTACGAATCACTGAAGAAGACATCCCTAAGACAGCCTTTCGTACGAGATATGGCCATTATGAGTTCACCGTCATGCCTTTTGGACTCACTAATGCGCCAGCAGCTTTCATGGACCTCATGAATAGGACTTTCCAGCCATACATGGACAAGTTCGTGATTGTGTTCATCGATGATATATTGGTATACTCGAAGGATAGAGAAAAGCATGAGGATCAGTTGAGGAAAGTTTTGGAGATTCTTCGAGAAAAGCAATTGTACGCGAAGTTCTCGAAGTGTGAATTTTGGTTGGAAAAAGTTTCATTTTTGGGTCATGTGATATCAAAAGAAGGCGTTTCCGTAGATCCATCGAAGATTCAAGCAGTGACCGGTTGGCCTCAACCTAAAAACGTCACCGAAATAAGGAGTTTCTTGGGTTTAGCTAGATATTACCGGAGATTTGTGAAAGACTTTTTGAGAACGGCCCAGCCTCTCACGAACCTGATGAAGAAAACAACAAAGTTTCATTGGGATGATAAGTGTGAGGAAGCATTTCAAGAGCTGAAGAATAGACTTACAATGGCCCCAAGTATTGACATTGCCCTCTGGAGTAGAAGGCTTTGAAGTCTACAAGTGATGCCTCAAAGAAAGGTTTTGGGTGCGTCTTGATGCAACATGGTAAAGTAGTGGCCTATGCGTCGAGACAACTCAAACCACATGAGCAAAATCACCCTACTCATGACTTGGAGTTAGGAGCGATCGTGTTTGCGCTGAAAATCTGGAGACATTACTTGTATGGAGTGCAGTGTAAAGTCTATACAGATCACAAGAGTTTGAAGTATCTGTATACGCAAAAGGAGTTGAATATGAGACAGAGACGTTGGCTCGAGCTTATAAACGACTACGATTTGAAGATAGTGTATCAAGAGGGAAAAGCGAACAAAGTAGGCGACGCGTTGAGTAGGAAGAGTGCTCATTCGCTAAATGTGTTGATCCTAGCCGATGAATTGTGTGAGGAGATTAAGAGATTGAGTTTGGAAATAGTTGAGCCCGGTTATGTAAAAGCTCGCTTGAATGCTCTTACTGTTAGGACCTGGACATATTTGAGGAGATTCGGGTGAAACAAGCTGCGAGATAAGTGGTTAAGCAAGTTGAGAGAGATGAAGGAATGTGGTCAAGCACCAGAGTTCGAGATCGACGGCAATGGCGTTGCAAAGTATAAACAGAGATTGTGTGTGCCACAGGATAAGGAACTCAAGACGAGAATTCTAAGGGAAGCCCATAGTTCACCGTATTCCATACATCCAGGAGGAGATAAGCTTTATAAGGATTTGAAAAAGCATTTTTGGTGGCCTAGGATGAAGCAAGAAATAGCCGACTTTGCCGCAAAATGTTTAACATGCCAGAAGGTGAAAATACAGCATATGAAGCCCGGAGGAAAATTGCAACCTTTGGAAGTGCCAGGATGGAAATGGGAATCTATCTCTATGGATTTCATCATGGGATTACCGAATACGAGATCGGGAAAGAATGCAATATGGGTAATAGTGGACCTTTTGACTAAGACGGCAAGATTCGTGGCAATGAAGGATACTTGGTCGTTGAAACAGTTGGCGGATGCTTACTTTAATGAGGTCGTTAGACTACATGGTGTTCCGAAGGACATCGTTTCGGATAGGGACTCGAGATTCTTATCTAAGTTAAAGAAACGACTTGATACATGGTGGGTACACTATTGAAATTCAGCACAGCCTTCCACCAAGCAACAGATGGTCAAACGGAGAGAACCATTCGGACCTTGGAGGATATGTTGAGAGCATGCGTGATGGATTTCGGAGGATATTGGGATGATCATTTGATGTATATTGAGTTCTCGTATTAACAACAGTTATCACTCGAGCATAGGAATGGCACCTTATGAGGCATTGTATGGACGGAAATGTAGAAGCCCTATATGTTGGAGCGATGTGAACGAGCCGTTGAATTTAGGACCAGAAATGATAGAAGAGACTACCAACAAGGTGAAGTTGATTCAAGAGCGTATGAAAGCAGCTCAGGATCGACAAAAATCGTATGCAGATCAAAGGAGACGAGATTTAGAGTTTGAAGTAGGAGAAAAAGTGTTGCTGAAAGTTTCGCCAACCAAGGGAGTAATGAGGTTCGGTAGAAAAGGAAAGTTGAGTCCTCGTTATATCGGACCTTATGAGATACTCGAAAGAATTGGACAAGTGGCGTATAGATTAGCCTTGCCCACAGAGTTAGCCAATGTTCATAATGTCTTTCATGTATCTCAACTTCGTAAATATGTCCCTGACCCCTCCCATGTTATCCAACCCGAAACCATTGAACTAGATGAGACCCTCACTTTTGAAGAACGTCCTATTAGAATCCTTGATTCAATCGAGAAACACTCGGAACAAGGCGGTAAAGTTAGTCAAAGTTTTGTGGTCTAATCATCAAACCGAGGAAGCAACTTGGGAAACAGAATATGACATGAGAAAGCGTTATCCTGAACTCTTTTCCCAGGTACGATTATCGAGTTTCGGGGACGAAACTCCTTAAGGGGGACCGAATGTAATACTAACAAAGCGCAAAACTACTATTTCGTTAATATTAAATATCTAACTTTAAAGTTCGAGGACGAACTTTGTTTTTAAGGAGGAGTAGATGTAATACCCCGAATTTTGAAAGCGTATTTTATTATTTATATGGTTTAATATTATTTCCACTTAAAATTTATTTTATGATAATGCGATTTTATTTGATAACTATGTTTATTAAAATAATAATTTCACTTAGTTTTGATTTATTTAACAAGTTTTATTTAAATGATTATTTCTAAAATAATTTAATTATGGTAAATTAAACTCTTTATTTTTAGTTATGGGTATGTTTGTACAAGTTGTCCATCCATTTTAGTAATCCAAAGCCCAAACACAAGTCCATAGCCATATGTCTTTTAGTCAAAAAGAAAAAGGAAAATAAAACAAAAAAAAAGGAGGTGAAAACAGTTTCACCATCTTCCCTCCCCTTCCTTCCTTCGTTCCTGAATTTCAGCACACAAGAGCAAGATTTTCAACACAAAATTCAGCCTTTGTCAGTACAAATTGAAACTCAATCCACAATTTTCAGACATTAGGGGCAACAATTTCAAAAGCCAAAACACCATATCCCTCACACCTCACATCCACCATTAATGGAGCTTGACCAAAGCTCAAAATTTCTGACCAAATTCCTCCTATAAATACTGATTTACTCTCACCTAAATGAATCAAGCAAGCAATTCAAAAAAAAAAAAGGTTTGCTTCAATCCTTTATCTTCTTCCTTAATTTCTGATTTTTGATTTTGAAAATTAAAATGAAAATTCAAACCACCATTAACAATTCTCCTGTTCCTTTGAACCACAGCACAGGAAATCACCACCTTCGACCACCTGAACCTCGCCGTCCACCATCAACGCCACCCAACCGCCAGCCAGCCAAACTCCTCCCTCGCAGCAGCCCTGCTGTCGCCTCCCTCTGCAGCCGCGCCCAGCCTCCCCACTCGCACCCCACCACCTGAATCCCGTCGCCTGAACCTCGCGCCACCTTGCCTCGCCTGAATCCGCAGCCCAGCGCCACCTCCTTCCTCTTCTTCGCCACTGTTTCGCCTCCCCTGTTCCTTCCTTCCTTCTTACGTTCTTTTTTTTTTCTCTTCTTCAGTTTGGTTAAACTGATTCAAAGAATCAATACCCCCCTTTCCCCTTTACTTAGTTATTAGTTTATTTTTTTTTAAAACAAAACAAGTGACTTGCCTAAATTAACTTGCTTTATTAAGGTGGTATACTTTAGGTTAATTTAGTCTCTTATAACTTGATAATATTTCTTAATTTTCTAAAATAAAATAAGGAGTATAATAAAGTTAGTTTTTATGTTTAAAATAATTATTTAAGTTAATGAAAGTTAAGTTGAAGTAATTTTAAGTACTTAAAATAATTTCATAATTGATTTAAAAACCATAACTTTGATTTATAAACTCTCTTAAATTATTAAGAATTCTTTAAGTTATTTAAATTATTTAAATTGTTTATTTTATATAAAAAGGGGTTATTTAGGTAACTAACTTAGATCTCGTTAACGTCTAATGTAGATTCCGATTGCGTAGACGAGGAATATCAAGAGTGTTAATCCGTTCGTGAACTTAATTTTGGGCACGCGTCACGAGGTAATCTCCGATGTCCATCTAAACATAGATCCCGTTAGTGTAAAAAGAATTGATTACGTGATCATTATGTGCTTATAAAATTTATAAGTATGGACTATAATTATGAATTATCGACTTAACGCGGATTATGAATATGAAGGATAAAATGGACAACGACTATGGATTTCGATTATGAATCATGACTATGGACGATGTACGATATGACAAATATGGTTATTATAACGCTATTAAAATCGGTTAATGTCATTTAATAATGTTATTATTATTATTATATTATTATTATATTATTATTATATTATTATTATTATATTATTATTATTATTATTATTATTATGATTAGTATTGTTATTATTATTACTATATATCATTATGATTATCATGAATATTATTATTGTTATTAATATTGAGACTTTATGAAAGTTGAAATTGGTAAGAACTTGTGATAATGAAATGATTATGAATCTGAAGTGATAAATGAACTCAAGTGACGGTTGTGAAATGAGTTATTGAAATCGCTATGAATGGATTGAGATTATGATGGATGGAATATATTCACACTGGATTGAACAACGATGACGTAATTGTGTACGTGATTTATGTGATGACTTGAATTAAAAGATGTTAATCACGTAAAGTGAAATATAGGAGGGAAATGGTGAACAGGTTGCCCTGTATGAGAGGTCAGCGGCCCCTACAGGTTCTCTGGTTACTATGCTGATTTTCTGTTACTTGTCTTCCTTCTATCTTGTTGTGATCCAAGTAGAAGGGGTGTGCACACTAGGAACTCTGTTATTATGGCCATTTTGTTATCCGTAGGTGGTTACAGGGGATTGACCCCGGCTTACTGGCGTTCTCTTTCCTCTCCTTAAATAATTGGATTAATTGAAATTAATTATGTGATTATTCATTGTATATGTATACATGTGTGTATGTGTGCTATGCTTTATAACCCTATTAACCTACTATTTTACAAAGTATTTTCAACTTAAGTATTTTACGGGATGGAGTTGGAATTACTCAGTTTTTCTGATTTTTGGGAGCTTGTCTCTCTTGTTTCTTTTCAATGTATTTGTGCAGGTGGGTGATCGACGGGGGAACAAAAGGGAGATCACTTAGAGTTGTCATCCACTTAGCTTATGATTTAGCTTCCGCTGGAACTCTGAAATACTTTAGTAATTAGTAATATTTAATGAACAATATACTTGGTTGTAAGGATTAATTTATTTGAATTTAGTATGCTTAGCCTTGCATTTATTTCCAAGGAGATAAGTGCGGCGGTAGCACGCCCGTTGAGTCGAACCCTCGTGGATTTTCCCCCATCTCGAGTTTTATTAAAAAAAAAGGGTTCGGGTTGGCGGGGGTGTTACAGATAGTCTAAAAAAAGAAGAAAGAGAAAAAAGGGAGGAGAGAGATTGTTAAATGGTTCATATGTATGAACCGTTTATCAAAAGTTTGCAACAAAAAAAACTGACAAAGAGGGAAGGGGATGGGCAAGTGGCGCGAGGAGAGTGGGTAAGTTCTGACATGCGTCAGTCATCCAAAAGTCATGATACATTAATCTCAACGACCATAATTCTTCAGCATCTTTTGAAGGTTGTTTCTAAATAACACTCATATTTAATTAAAAATTGTTTTTTTTAAAAACAAAAACTACCATACATTTTCCACACACTTTTTTTTTGCTAAAACTTATTTAGCCTCATAAAAATCTCCCAAACTGGATATTGTAGAAAATATTTGGCTTAAAAATTCAATTAATATTAATAATTACTTCCTCCGTTTCATTTTACTTGCTACACTTCTCAATTCACGGACTCCTAGGCGAGTAATATGAAAATATTTGGCTTAAAAATTCAATTAATAGTAATATGAAACTTCCCTATATGGAAAGTGTAGCGAGTAATTTGAAACGAAGGAAGTAGTTATGATACGAATTACAAAAATAAATAAATTACAACTATTGATATTAGTATATATATTTAATTAACCGAAAATGATAAGTACGGTGAGTATTGAGATGGAATAAAAGGAGAGAGAAAATATGGTAGGGTATGGTAAGTAATCTGAACTTCTAAACATCGCCCCCAAATTACTTAAAATCGCCCCAACTCCCTTCTAAAAATACCATTATACCCTTGGCTGTTTTTACAACTCTCTCTCCACCACCACCTAAAATCACTAACCACCAATCGCTACCTCTCCGACCCACCGACTATCACCACCGACGAGCACAAAATTCCGGCGAGTATTTTTTTTTTTTAAATGAATTTCATGGGGCCAACGTGCAGGGCACACGTTGGCCCCATGAAATTCATTTTTAAAAAAATTTCGTTTAAAAAAAAAATTCGTCGGAATTTTGTGCTCGTCGGCGGTGGTTGGCGGTGGTGATTGTGGGTGGTGATGTTGAAGATGAGAGATAATATGAATTAGGGGAGGAGTTAAGTTGGAGTAAAAATCAAAACAAAAATCCTAAGGGTATAATTGTATTTTAAGAGGGGAGTTGGGGCGATTTTAAGTAATTTGGGGGCGATGTTTAACAATCCCCTAAATAATAAGAGAGAGAATTAATGAATCCAAGATTGGTCTAACTATTGGGAGTAAGAATATGGAGTTTCTTGAGTAAATTAGACATAAGTGATGTGGATAAGAGAAAAAGTAATAAAATACTTGATGAACTCCTAAAAGAGTTCAACTATTGGTTATGCTCTAATATCTTTCACCATCTCTTTCTAATTCAATTAGTTTTTTACTTTTACTTTTCTCTATCAATACAAAAATCTATACTCTTCAATTATTTACTTTTAATAAGCATGTTCAAACCTAATAAGACAATTAATTGAGGATGAAGTATGAAGATTTTGTTTAAGAATCACATTGATAGGGATAGCCATGAAAAGAAAAGGGAAACAATTATATGTTGGCACAGGTTTATGATTAATGAAGTATGTTTTTTGGTATTTCACTTGCTGTAGAACGTGTTGATAATATAACAATATTTTGGCTAAAAAATAATATTGAATATCATTTCTTGTATAACAAATAGTAGAAGATTTTAAAGTTGGCATATTTGAGGACCCATAGATGCACAAACTATAGCTTATGTACTGCTATTGCAATCTTAAAAAAATCCAAAGCAAAGCAGCAAGGGCAGTGTAAAAGCAATTGTTTTGTAAGACACTGCCTGCACCATTGCTTACTAAGAAACTGCCAGCATTGCTTTGTACTTGCCCAGGGAGGAACTGCAAAAAAGTATGAGCCAATTTCTCTCCTAGTTGGACTTGTGCTGGCGTAGTGAGATGCAAATTATCTGGCTCCAATGGCAGTCCTTTGGCATCGACTGTCTCGAAATTAAGAAGATCGACTTCCATTTGAGCCTGCCTCACTTCTTCTATAAAGCGCCCTTCTCCTGATGTTATGGCCACCTGCAAGCAATAATATCGACGACTGTAGTCTGTAAGCAATAACCACATTCCTGTCATACAAGTGACACCACTTAAGTGATTCTTAGTACCGTAGTTGTAATAGAAAACAGTAATGAAAATCATCACCATATATTTAGTCATGAGTTTAGTTCTATATTTTGCATAAGCCTATCTATCTCTCAGATACCACGTCCTTGAACATTAATTTATATATGGCCAGTGTGCAAGAATGAGTTGTTAAGGCAACGTGCAGGATTAGGGAAAATTGCAACAGTGCGACTCTGCGAGTAAATTTATCCATGTTACTAGCAAGATGATCAGACAGCGGAAATTTTTATTACTCGCATTGCTCGACAGTTCTCACTTTGCCAACCTCGCAGACCAAACAATATAGTGGTACCTAATGTATTTAAGCATAGACCATTACTATTTTGAACAGATTGGCTACTTTTTTTAACGTTCTATTAATTATAGACAGAAGTATTAGCTAATAGCCAAAGGCCCCTAAAGAACTTTGACCAAATCTTTCACAAGATAGCATCATTAACATCTAAATTACTTCCTTTCCCCGGGAAAGATGTCCTCTTTATCTTTTTTACTGTCTCCTAAGTGCGATCTCGGCCAATATTTTAATTATATCTTTTGAATAAAGTTACTAGAAATTTACTTTCATCAAAGTATATTCCGAGATAAATTTCACAATCTTATTTACAACAAGTTATTAGGCCCGGGCTATGCCTCAGGTGAAGGAAAATTTTTCATTTATTAATATTATACTTTAAGATTATAACACTAAATATCACTTGATTTGATTTAGTGGTTAAAACTTTAATACTTCCTCCGTTTCTTTTTAAATGCAACCAATGCATTTTTTCACTATTCACACTTATCAGTTTGACTAAGATTTGTGATTTGTACATAATGAAAAACATAGTCAAGTGCATTTGTTGCATTTAAAAAAAAATGAAAGAAGTATATAAACTTGAAGTCACAGGATCAACCCTATACTATACAATTTCTATTTTTTTATTGTATGTGGATAACATGGAGTAAAACGCGCTTAGGGAGAGTACCACGTAGCACATTTTCTTGTTTAGGAACGCCTTTTAATATATTAGTATAGATAGATTTTTATAATAGTCTTTTGTTTCAAGTATTATTAAAGACAGCATAGTACATCATAATACGAAAGTGAATAATCTATAATTGACATGGGGAGCATAATTTATATAAGGTTTGACCATCCAACAACTAAAGGTGACAAGCCGATCGCTCAAATATAGTTTAATTCAGGTCATATTTGAATAGTTAGTCATTTGGCAGGATTTTGGGTTAGATTGAGTTAAATTTGAATCTATTGTCTTTTTGTCTGTCATATAAAATCAATTAATTTTAATTATTATCATTATCTGCTTGGATCTGGTTTAAGTCGGCTAGAATTATTTTAAATCATAATTGAATTATTCAAGGTCAAGTGTTAATCAATTCTGAATTATTTCTGATTTCTATTGTAGATGTCGTATGACTATTTTATTAATGAATTAATTTTACTTTTAAAAAAATTCTGAATTAGGACTATTATGGGCCAGATTATTTCCATAAGGTCTTAAATTACTCTTAGCAACTAACTCAAAAGTCCCATACCGTACATACACAACTACACAAGATTTCAACTTTCAAGTATAAACCTCACATGACAGATAATGCTCAAACATTCAACTACCGTTGCAGGAAAATACACAACGGGCCCAACAATGACATGAACAACGTGCTTATCAATTTGTCAGTACTCGGCAGCTTTAAATTCATAGATACACTGGCAGTACTAGAACATAACTTGTGGCTGCACACCCGATTTGGTAAACCCCATATATGATACAGTCATCATAATTCATACCCTGGCATTTCTTAAACTAACGTTTTTAACCAAATCAGATCCTCTGTTACAATTTGATAAACTATCTGATTAGTTAAGAAGTTAGGTCAATAAACAGATTAAAATAAGGCTTTTTTTTTTTCAAAAACTATCTATTAATTGCAACTTTTTGAAAACAACTACTTAATAAGTCTAATTTTTAAAACAACTACATTTTATCATGTTTTTTTATTAGCACTACCAATACACGGTAAACGTTAGTAATTCCGTCTGATGGGGCCCCACTTGACTATTCCCTCCATTTTAAAAGTCCTCATTTTTATTGCTAAAAAATGTGTAAGATATAAATTTATGGATTATTTGTCAAAAACTATCTATTAATTGCAACTTTTTGAAAACAACTATCTAATAAGTCTAATTTTTAAAACAATTACCTTTTATCATGGTTTTTTTTTGTTAGCACTACCCATACACCGTAAACGTTAGTAATATCGTGTATTGGTAGTGCTAACAAAAAAAAAAAAAAAGGTAGTTGTTTTAAAAATTAGATTTATTAGGTAGTTGTTTTCAAAAAGTTGCAATTAATAGGTAGTTTTTGACAAAAAAATCCTTAAAATAATTGTAGACCATTATTTACCTGCCTTTTAATGACCAAGCACATCATCGAACACTCGTAGTGGATATTACCGTAAGGTGAAAAGCCAAAAAGGATTTGGCTCCAGTCTTTCTAAGATAGCGCGAATCAGCTGGAGGATTTTATGGCCAATGAAGATCATACTTCCCCAACTCTCTCTTTACGGTTCCTCAAGTTGATCCTCTCTTAGGTGGCAGGTTAGTTTTTCTCTCCTAATTAGGAAAGAAAGGGTTTTAATTCTAACTAATCACAAATAGGCACAATTGAATATGTGTTTGTTTTGTTAACATAAAAAAACATTAAAAGCTCTTATATGTGGAAAGTAAGATAAAGTGTAATTGATTCGTTGACATAACTTTGAAGTGCCAATTCTAGAAAAGTGTATATTCTCCAAATGGATGAATCAATCTACACCTATGTAAATGGGAACTTGCATAAAAAATCTACTTTTACTTATTGAAACACATTTTATATTTGTCGTCGATATTAAAATTAAATTAGTGGCGAATCAAAAATAATATTTAGATAGTATCTTTATTTGTGCAAATGGTGAGATTATTTTAAATTTATATGTTTAATAAAACTAAAATGCAAGTAATAGTGAAACTTCTTTAAAGTACATACCTTGCATCTTAAAACTTCCTTACACTTTATATATTCAAACGACCACTATAGAGCTCTTCTCTAAATTTGTCCCCATACTAGTTATTACACCTTAAAATCCCAACACACCGAGCAAGTTCTTTTGTTTACCAAAAACAACTAGTTTTAAAATTGTAACTAGTATTTGGGCCCGGACGTTGTCCCGGGTGGTATTTCTTTTTCCGAACTTGATATGTAGTTTTTTCCATTCACATTCAAGTATAACAAAAGAAACTCAACATTTAAAAGGTACAAATATAACTATGTAGACATTTAAAGTGTAATTGATTCGTTGACATAACTTTGAAGTGCCAATTCTTGAAAAGTGTATATTCTCCAAATGGATGAATCAATCTACACCTATGTAAATGGAAACTTGCATAAAAATTCTAGTTATACTCATTGAAACACATTTTATATTTTTCGTCGATATTAAAATTAAATTAGTGGCGAATCAAGTATAATATATTAAATACGTGTAGAAATAATATTTAGATAGTATCTTCATTTGTGCAAATGGTGAGATTATTTTAATTTTATATGTTTAATAAAACTAAAATGCAAGGGACAGTGAAACTTCCTTAAAGTACACACCTTGCATTTTAAAACTTCCTTACACTTTATACATTCAACCAAACGACCACTATAGAGCTCTTCTCTAAATTTGTACCCATGCTAGTTAAGTAGTTATTACTCCTTAAAATCCCAAAACACCGAGCAAAAGTTCTTTTGTTTACCAAAAACAACTACTTTTAAACTTGTAATTATAAAAACGTTGATCATAGTACTTTTTCAGTGAGAAACATTAAGTCCCAAGTTCGAATCTCCAAAAAAGCATTAAAAAAGAACAAATACATACCTGGATAATGGGAAGCATGGGAGACTGAAGATCAGTCCGAAAATCCAAAAAGAACTGCAACAATCTCCGTTTATACGCTTCAGCAGTTTGCTTCAAAAGTGTATCACTTTCCCCTTGATACCAAACCAATGCCTGAATTGTCCCACCATCACGCAACGAAGCCGACGCCCTTTTCAACAACTGATTATACAAATGACTACCACGGGACCACTGACTAATATTCGTCCCACCCACCGCACACGGGACCAGCCCAACCGTGCCAATACTCAATGCTCTCCGCACAACGGCGTGCGCCAACGACATCCCCGGCCCAACCCCGCATGTATGGTATGTATCAATGTCACGGTGCAGTGGCTCAGTGGCCACAACCCACTGATGCTTCGCATTGAGCCGAAGGATCGAAGGGGTTGGGCCGTATTGGTTGGGGACTAGACCGTCCCATCTTTCATTGATGACGCCTCCTCTGCCTGCCATGTTGCTTTGGCCAGCAAGTAGAATGATGGTCTTGTCACTAGATCTGGCCGCATGAGTGCGGAGGCCTAGATGAGATAATAGGAAGATCCAACATAGGTAAGATGGGATGTTGGCGTTCAACATCGTATTTTTTTTGGTGCTAGAGAGCCACTAGGGGCGGGTGATGAGAATCGATCCCACAATTTCCTGAAATCGGGATGAAAGCTCTAACCAACTGAGTTGTGCCTCACTCTCCAGTGTTCAACATCGTATGGTATGGTATGATGGTGGTGAGGAGAATTATTATTAGGTGGGCGGGATTAGCCCCTTTTTTTAGAATTTGAAGCAAATGTGTGTGGATTGGAAAATAAGCGAAGGTGGTCTTCACTCTTCAAGGAGTATTGTTGACGGATGTTTTTGAGATGTTTCTTTATTTTATTTTGTGGAATCGTGTGTAGATCTAGTGCGAAATCAAAAGAGGAAAGGCGTTGATGTGAAATATATATTATTACTGATGAACTAGTCTTGTCCATTCTAAGAAGACAAAAGGTTATACGGTATGAATTTGTCTTACCTTAGGTCGACTGCTTTGGATGTCACAGTTGTTTTTTAATAGCTTAAGATTTAAGAAAACAACATGTTATGTTTTAACTTATTTTTAGTGCTTATCAGGCCCGTCCCTGAGCCTGGGCAAGAGGGGCTCCCGCCCAGGGCCCAGGGAGAAAAGGCCCATTATTCTGATTTACAACCTACTGTTTGAGATAAAATAAACTTGCACGCATCACACTTATGAAACGAAGTGTTGCTTACTTGGTTTGCTGATTGTCATAATGATACTCCATTGCATCGCTCCACCTGGTTCGAATCCCACCAACAACCTTTCTTTTTGGCCTTTCTTTTGTTTTCCATGATTCTTTTAAAAAAAAATTCCAGCTTTCTATTTTTTTCTTTTTGGCCTTTCTTTTGTTTTCAATAATTTTGAAATAGCTTTGTTTATTTTATTTTTTTGGGTCTTCTTTTGTCCTAACTCCTAATCTTCAGTAAGTGGGTTTTCTTTTCCTTCTCATGTAGAGAATCTATGTCCCTTTGCTTTATTTCATACCCCTCGACTTTATATAGTTGTTCACTTTATACGCTTACATTGTTTATTTACCCTACTTCGACTATAAATTTACTACTCCCTCCGTCCCAGAAAGATCTGAACACTTGTTGGGACACGTAGTTTAAGGTGATAAGTTATAGTGTGGTTATCAAATATTATTTTGTTAAAAAAGTAGATGTGATAGGAGTTGTGTAATATTTTTTATTGGAGAAGAGATAAAGTTGGGTAACTTTTTATTGATAAAGGTATAGTGTGGGCCAAAGTAATGCAAAACAAATGATACAGTAATAGTGGGACTATGTCAAAAATGGAAGTGTTCAAACTAATTTGGGACAAATAAAAAAATGAAAGTGTCCAGACTATTCTGGGACGGATGGAGTAATATATAAGAACAAATGTTATAGATTAAGCTCAATGTATATTAATTTCAAAATATTCTATTTTACATAAATTGTACGAATCGATAAAGTAAAATAGTCAAAGATATCAGATTTTAATAAAGTAGTGCATTGATAAAGCGGATATCAAAGTGGAATAGTTTTAAAAAATATAACCATCAATATATGACTTAATTTAGTAAGACATGTCATAAAAATATAACCATCAATCCAATGGGGTATCGTATAAAAAAATGTAAGCTAAAATGAACAGACTTCATCAGTTAAAAAATTCATATTCAGCAGAACTTAGACCATCAATATCTTTAAATTAATATGTGTCCAGAATAGTAGTTGAGATCGGGGAGGCCCTTTTTTTTTTAGTTCGCCCCAGGGCCTCCAAAATGTCGGGAACGGGCCTGGTGCTTATAAGAAAATTTTAAATAAGGACATACAAGTTCTAATAAGTTCAATTCAGCAAATACTACATCTGTTTCAAATTAAACTACACAATTTACTTTGGGGGAGAACCAAAGAGAAAGTGCAAAAGTATGAGAGATAAACTGAAAAGTGAGAGAGTAAAACTAAAAAGTGGGTTAAAATATGAAAAAGTGGATGACATTGGTAGAAAAAAAAGAGAAAGTAGATGTGATATGTTACTAGAAATGGAAAAAGCAACAGTGTATAGATTAAAAATAAACAGAACAAAAAGGAAAGTGTGTATATTAAAAAGAAATAGATGTAGTATAAAGTTTGTCAAATTCACAAAATAAGTTCTTGTCTAATGAGGACTAATAAGCTACGATAAGTTGAAAAGAACATTTCCTTAGTACTTCTTTTATTTCTTTTCATCTATCTCATTTCACTCCTTCTAAGAGGCTTAGATATTGTAGCAGTATTAAGTCGGTAGATAGTCTTTCTTCAAATAGGAGTATGAGATACTACATAATTGGATATAAATTGTGGAAACTATGATGTGAAATGAAACAATTTTTTTAGTATAATTTAAAATGGAACATGATGCAATTTACAAGGAATAGAGGGAGTAACAGTCATATGATATAGGGAATATATATAATAAACTTAAAATTAGTCATACTTATACTAATTATGTCAATTTTGAAAATTGACAACAGAAATAAAGCTGGAAATTACTTTCTCTGACTTTCATATATTTGCTTTTGATTTTCGAAAAATTGAAATTCGAAAACAGAAAACGATAAGGAACAAAAACGATAAGGAACAAGCCCTAAGTGAACGACAAAGTAGAAGGGAAATCGAAGGAACTAAATAGTAGTAGTGCACAGGTTTAGATTTTGTTTTTACGTCTAATCAACAAAACTTATATATATATGGGATAATCGATTAACGATATGATTCTCATAATATATCTAAAGAGATAGCGAGCAAGATGAAATTATCATATATAGAATTATATATCAATTATAAGAATAATGTCCTTAATTAACTATGTCATATTTATCAATCTTATTTAGTAAAGATAAAAATAAATAGCTAAAGCCGTGGGCTCAAACACAATTGCCTAGACATAAAGTCATTAGTTCAGAGGAAGCAATTGTCTCCACTGAAGCCCTTGTGGATTGGAAATTCAGTGGGGGAAGTTATGAAAAGAAGAACAATGGTAAGGATGGCTGAGATCGTGGGAGAAAAAGAAAGTTCAACAAGAAGAAAGGGAAGCAGATTTATGAGAATCCATTTGAGAAGTCGAACCCATGGAAATTTTGAAAAGAAGGATGAAGGATCTTCAAGTTAAAAGCCTCGGTTCAGTGATGGTTGTTTCATTTGCAAAGGACCACACTTAGCAAGAAACTGCCCGAAACATCAACAACTCTCTGCATTGTTAGGTGACGTTTCAGAAGAGGAAGATCATGAAAGGAAACAAACTCCTCCCCGGGTCGAAACAATGAAACTATTGAATGCTATGAACTCCGAACATACCCCTGTAGAAGATCTTATGTATTGCAAAGTTCGAGTTAATGGCACGGATATGATGTTTATGGTGGATACTGGCGCTGCCCACAACTCCATCAAAAATAGGGATGACAAGGAAGATGGGTCTACATGCTAAACCAACGTCGCATACTAAGGAAGTGGAAGTGATTCTCGATCGTCGGGTGTTGGGACAAAGTAAGAAGAATAGAGGCATTGAGTACTTAGTCAAATGGAAAGGTTGTCCCATGTCAAAGGTTTCTTGGGAGAAAGACACAACACGCTGGCAGTTTGAGGACAAGGTTGAGGAGTACTTGACGAGGGCATCAAGCTTCAAGTGGGGTGGTTTGTAAGACCCATATGGGCGGGAATGATGTGTCCTTGGTTAAGCGCACACCTAAATCTACCTTGGTGGAGTCAAGGTGGAGTATGGACGGCGGTGCAACGTCATAGAGGCATAGGCTATGGCATAGCATAGGCTAAGCTAAGCTAAGCCAAGCCAAGACACGTTGTGTGTGACCTTGGAATATCCTAAGTGGATGCCTTTTGACGTGGCTGGCTGAGTTACTTGGTCTAAGGCATGACTCATGCGTGTTGGGAGCAAGGTGCCTTGTCTTAGCGTACTGTGGGCATAACGTATGGCTGCTGGATGCTTGGTCATGTGATGTGCATGTGTGCGTGTTGGGCATGCGCTTGGTATTCAGTAAATAATGAACATGCATGGGAAATAAAGGTGTGTGTATGCCACACGCCCGTGTCATGGGCAGCGTATGAGGAGCGAAGGGACACGACAATTAGTATTGACAGTTATTGTTGACTGGGCGCATTGGCCACATATTCAAGCGCACCTATGGGAGTTTTATTACTGCATGCATTTGTCACGTATGCTGGCAGTTATTAGTGCAGTTACTTCGCTCAAACAGAGGGGTTTGTCTCTGTCATCACTGCCTATATATAGACAACCTTGGGGCTTGTCCAAGGGGTCTAATTTATGTACGAATATTACTATGAATAAAAGCCCTATTAAAAAAGGCTAAAAAGCCCTATTAATAAAACTTGCTCCTAACAATTAAGAATTGAGAATCCATCACACACATTTTAGGCAGGGATTAGGAGGTCGAAATCTCTTTTCAAGTCTGACTAGGCCCATTATACATTTATACAAGGGCCATAAAAAAACATAAACCATAAAGGACAATGCAGTAAAAAGGCCTAACGGCTAGAAAATAGAAAAGCACAGAACCTGAAATTTGAATTTTCAAAATACCATTTAAAAATGAAAAAGGCACGGCGCCCAACGCTCCTGTCCAAAATAAAGCACACCACACAACAGCATTCCTCTTTGCTGCACTTATTAGAGTTTCACTAATCAAAACACACCTTTTTCACTTCTCTTTTTTCTTTCATTTCTCTGCTGAAATTGAGAAACAGAAAAAGAGAAATGGCAAGCAACATAGGTATGATGGATTCTGCGTATTTCGTAGGAAGATCTGAAATTCTTTCATGGATCAATTCTACCCTCCATCTCAATCTCTCCAAAGTTGAAGAGGTTCCTTCTTTTCTCTCTCGGTTCTTTCTCTTTCTTGATCAAATTTCTGTTTTACAAGTTAAATCTAGGGAAAAATGGAAAAAAATTATGCATTAATTGATCATTTATTGCATCGGTTGATGCACAATTTTTTCATAAATTCACAACTTATTTTCATTTTAGACCGTATATTTATGTCTTATGTGCAACCGGCATATAGCATAACCCTTAAAATCTAATCTGGTCGTAATCGCAGGCAGCGTCAGGGGCAGTGCATTGCCAGTTGATGGATGCGGCACATCCGGGGATGGTGCCGATCCATAAGGTTAATTTTGACGCCAAGACGGAGTACGACATGATACAGAATTACAAGGTTCTTCAAGATGTCTTCAATAAGCTCAAAATTACTAAGGTATTTTTCACTCTTTTTTTTTTTTTTTTTTGGTTCTCTCCAAGTTTATGATTCTCTGTTTACTGAATTTCTTGTGTCTTACAATGTGAAATTCAGCATATTGAAGTTAACAAACTCATAAAAGGGAGGCCTTTGGATAATCTGGAGTTTATGCAGTGGATGAAGAAATATTTTGATTCTGTTAATGGTGGCCTCTTCCACAGGTACTTCTTATATCAATCTTGCTTTTCCTTGAATTTTTCGGTACTCAATTCGGCAATTCTGTCCTTGAAGTTCTAAAGATTCAGCCACTAATTAGTAATTGTACAGTTATAATGCTCAGGGAAAGAAAAAACTAATCTCATACATGTTTGGCACTAGGGGTTGAGTAATGGTAACTGATTGATTCTACCCAATTATTACCTTGTGATAGCACTTTTAGTGTTTTCTTTCCACGGTGGAGCTAAATCTCTTTTAAAGATAACGATTATTGTTGTTATTTCTCATCTGTTTGATTCCATAGATTGAACCAAACATGCATTATTTGACTAAATTGGAGGCAACATTTTGCAGTAACAATCAAACAAACCCTTCACGGCTCATTTGGTTAGTAGTTATAAATGGCGGTGATGGTAATACATTGTAGTATAAGTTCGTAAAGAAAATTTCACGTCATTACCCATGGTAATGCTATCTCATATCTCAATATTCTTCCTAGAATTTCATTACCACTTGGGAAGGTGATATTGGGTGGAAATAAAAATTTATAAAGGAAAACTCATATTATGTGATGAAATTTCGTTATGTTAGTTATTGATATTAGAATTAAGAATTTCATTATGAATTTATACTAAATTACATTAGTATTTCCAGCATCTATGACCACTAACCAAACAAGCCGTGAGTTCCAACTTAAGGTTGTGATACTAATGCTAAAAATTTAATTTCTTCCAAATGATAGTTACAATCCCGTAGAAAGGCGAGAGGGGAGAAAAGGTGGGAGAGAAATGGTGGGCAGAAAATCAGCAAACGTCCAAGTTTGCTCTAAACCAAACACTTCTACCAACAACAGACCTCATTCATCTCACAGCAACAGGAGATCTGATGGGTGTTCTGCAAACTCTATTAATCAGTCTTTAAAAGCTGCTAAACCCACTACTAATGTATCTGTATATGAAGAGCAGGTAAGTGTCATTATATTTACAAGATTATAATTCATCTGTTTTTTTTGGTATCGTATACAAATCTAATACAAACTATTCTGAAGCAGATTACAGAGTTGAAGTTATCTGTCGATAGCCTTGAGAAAGAGCGCGATTTTTATTTCTCAAAGTTGAGGGACATTGAAATCTTATGTCAGACTCCAGGGATTGAAAACTCACCTGTATGCCTCAATTCTTCTCACTTGATATATAAACAATTATTTTGTGTTTTGAATCAGTCAAGTTCTGATCCAGGAACCGAATCTGAGGTATTCTGTTTCTTTTGTTTAGATTGTTGAGGCAATGCAGAAGATACTATATGCCACAGATGATGAATCATCTGTGGTAGCTGAAGCACAAGCTATAGTGTCACAGCACATGAAGCATTTGAGTCCTATCGCCGAGCTTACAGAAGAAAATGTAATGATCGAAAATCAGAAGCGGAAAAGCACTGAAATCAACACTCCTATTAATGGCAAACAACCTCAGAGGCAAAGGCTTTCTGATGTATCTAACATTCAATGCAGTGGATCTCCTCTTATTAGCTTCTAGAGGAGCCTCATATTGCATAGTGTTGAGGGTATTTCTTTGGATCTTTTGTGTTGGAATCTCAAGCATTCTATACCTTGTGGTTTGCTTGTTTTGTGTTACTGAAAGCTGTTGTATTTAGGTAATATCTATCCCCCTTGTATTGATCATATGTACCTTGGTGAGACTAATTTGGCTTTTCAACTGATTTAACCTAATGAATACTCCCTGCTTCCACAAATACACGTCCTTTTTGCACTTTCTCTCTTCCTATGATGTTACATGGATTCCAGATCATTGAGAATTCAAACGCAACCTCGAGGATCACCCTCTTAAGCTTATACCTAAAACAATGATATGACATTTCAATTTAATAAACAATAGTTTCTCATAATTAATAAATATAACCCACTACTCTTTCTCTCAGGTGTGAAAATGTTGAGATAAGGAGTTAAAAGTTTAATTGAAGTCTTAAGAAAAACAAATTGAGTGCAAATATTATGTATGGAGAAAAAAGGGAAAAAAGAAGCAAGAAAGGTTGGTTGTAAGGTACTTGTCAAGGTGTCCTTTTAGGTTAGATGCAAGCTGGGGAGGAGTGATAAACCTCTATCAGTTAGAGGGCATCTTGCCCGCTATCAGGGATAATGTTGTAATTTTGGCATAAACACAAACATGGGTTGAATTATAAATAATAAGTGTATAAGATACACAAACATGTGTTGATGTATAGATAACATGTGTTTTAAACACACAAACATGGGTTTTCATAAAAATAAGGTTGCATTTTTTCGAGGAAAAATCTGACAAAAACTCGCAAATTGAGACAACTTTTACTTTTTTGTCAGAAATCACAGTCTGACTTTTTGACAAAAGTTACACTGAAATCCACACCAACATAACAAGTGTCTCAAACACATAAAC
Source organism: Beta lomatogona (assembly GCA_947646795.1). NCBI lineage: Eukaryota > Viridiplantae > Streptophyta > Magnoliopsida > Caryophyllales > Amaranthaceae > Beta > Beta lomatogona. The sequence continues at coordinate 2,294,910 of CANSNZ010000424.1, read as the reverse complement.
ATGGGTTGGTTTATCAATAACAAGTGTTTTTGATAGACAAACATGGGTTTATAAATTACATCATTGTCCCTAATAGTGGGCAAGGTGCCCTCTAGCTGATCAAGCTGGGACAACAAACAAGCATCTTTCATTATCAAGTCAGTGAATAAACATCATGCAATGAGATGCAATAGACATAAAAATAAACCGTCGAAGTGTACTTGGTTAGTTGTACAATGTTTTAAGCTTTTTAAGGCCAAACCATGGCTTGCCTGTGAAACCATTGAGACACAAAAAGAGCCTATGGCCCTTATAGTCACTTCAAGCTAGAAATAGACAATAGGTAAAATCCTGAACTTAGAGGTGTCAGTTCGGACAAACAATTTGCATTTTAAACGAATTGGGTTAAAACTGGCCGAAATGCCATGTTGAGACGGTTTGGGTCGGATTACTATTTGGTAGGGTTGAAACAGATCAATTTGGGGTCGGGTCATATTCGCTTTTGATCATGCAATGAGATGCTTTTAATTTGTTGTTGGTAGAGAGGCAAATTAGCAAATTTATCCGATGACCCGAGCAGTGGTTATAGGTTAAATTAATCAATCACCGGAATGATTTATCTGTGAATTAGAAGGTGTTTAGAAGAATACATGGTGGTGCTTGGACAATTATATCACATTAGCAAAATGATGGTCTATCTTTGTGCTCTGCTTCAATTGTGTTGGGAAGTTATCTTTTCATTATCATACTTGTAATTCGATGGAGGTACATTAGATGTTGTTAAGGAGTTAGCGTAGGCAGCGCTAAAAAACATCCCCTGTAACAGTTATAGATCTTACATAGTACAGTGGTAGAACCAAATTCTTCTCAACTAATGATATCTTAAATCTTAATTTCATTTTTCTTGAATCTCCAAAAAGAACCTTTATTTTTCCAGGTTGTGAGAGGAATATTGCCACGTAGTGCAACGATTGTATGGGAATTCTTTCGAGCAGAGCTAGAAACTGTACTAGACACAGTTTTCTAATTCACACAAGGATTTTAAAAGAGAGACTAAAGCTTATATTTGGAAATTGTATAAAAGCATACAATGAGACTGATTATGCTAATCCAATTGAAAAGATGACACAAATATGCAATAAATCCTGGGGATATTATTGCATGTTTGCATCCAAAGCATGCAATCACAATCCTTATCTGCAAAGCCTTTGTAAAACCAATACAAAGTATGATGTAATTCTAAGCAACATATGGCTAAGACTTTCAATAGATACATCATCAATGCTGGGAGCAAACATTTAATGTATATGCTTGAGGATATCAGAACTTTTTTGATGTAAACAATGGTGATTTGCATAACAGAGAAGCTTACCTTATACAATGGCTCCACTATTCATACTTCTACTTCCCTTTTTCAGAAACTTCCAAAAAAAAAAAAAAAAACTTTTACTATTCATTTGAACTTCGGAAGTGAGAAGTTGAACTTGAGATATCATTTCCAAGTTTTCCTAGACATATAACTATATGTAGTCCAATTTATCACCCATCTCTTAATAATACTCCAAATATTTCTCCACACACCCCCCCCCCTTTTCTTTTCTACAGCTTCCCACCAACCGGTGAGCCCCCATTTATACTAGACAGCCCATGATTATAGGCTTTCTCAATCATTACTTAAAAAACAAACATGATTTTTTAACCCTTATCAAAAAGACAAAAACAAAGGAATCTTCACCCCTGATTAGTGAACTAAAATGTAATGCCCAAGTTCGATGCTACCAACCAAATCCTTAGCACAGATAATATTCTCTCTCCTACACCAAAACTTCCAGCAAATAATTGTCAGTTAACAACTGTAAAAATAGCAAGAAATCAATTTATAATGAACAACCATCACAAATTGATTAGTGAAAATGTATATAACCACTAAAATCTTGCATCTAAACTACAATGCAATATATGTAGTTCAAACTTTCTCTGCTTTCTGAAAGCAGCAAAGTGTCCACAACATTGAAATTTACCAGTTCTCTTTTTCACTTCCATATCGATGGGAAATACATCCTGCTTCCCCGCCATCATTAGTAGTAATTCAGCAACCAAAGTGCTGAGATGGGATGGAGATTTAAGAGCGTACCCTAGGCCAGTGAAAGCAGCAGAACTAATGCTAGAGAATCCAGGACATTTTGTTTGTTCTGCTGGCACCCTTCAGGTAGGACACCGCATTTCTGGGCTCGTAGCCAATGACGAGTTACAACTTCGGACACTATATTTCCTTCTGCCTATGGATTTGCTTTACTCAGTACTAACTACTGACGAGGTTAGCCATATGGATACCAAGGCACACAAGGCGGCAAAGCAGGGTAGTTTTCACAATCTGGGAAAGATTTTCCCCATTTTTAGTGAGTTTTGCATGTTTCCTTCGGAGGAAAAGCGGTCAGAATCAGACAGCAAGACCAATATAAAAGAACCAGATACATCTATCAGACTTCTCAGCCAAACATCATGGAGACCTGCATTAGAAACTATTGTCGAAGCTTAGCTAGTACTATTGCACATAGCAGAAATTTTTGTATTATTATTTCCTTTTTCTTTCACTTTTTTTGGTGGTCCAGCGTGTTCCAGGCTAGTGCTGCAGAATTACGACTCAAGTTAGAGTATCACAGCACACATAATTATATCATTTCTTGAAAGCCATCATTCAATATTGCAAAATAAATAAAGATATCAAATGACATAACAAAAATACAATGTATCATCTAAGCATCGAAATGCCAAAGAAGCACTATGTACAATGTTATATCAATCTTGTTGACTGTTATATCAATTTTGTTGACTGTGAGCTGTTTCACTTCATACAATGCATACAAGCCAAGGGATCCCCTTCAGCCTCAAAAATGTACTCACTGTTCAGGATCTAACAGTATCACTTTGCACTACATATACCAGCACCATAAAAGTTTTTCTAATTTGGCAGTGAGGTCATACGTATTTCAGTAGTTAGACTATGAAACATTCAAAAACATGCAGATAGTACTTGAAAGTTAAATGCACCATATATCAGTCGTACTCTTCATCACTGCTTCTCCGTGAAAGTTCAGGACCATAATATGTAGATTGGAAAAACACATGTTGATTCTTCTGCAAAAACCTGACAGCACAAATTATAGGCCACACAAATACTGAGTTCTATATGAATAGTTAAATTACATAGCTATTGAAGCTATCAGAGAAAAATTAATCTCCTAGATTGGTATGTCGTAGGGTAAACAAGGAGGGTAGTCAGTGATAGAGAAAAGGAGGGCTTCCAATGAATTGAAGAGTAAGAACGCCAGACTGAAGAGAAAACAAAAACCAATCAAAAAGGTCAAGAATCATTTTGACAATATCCACATCAATGCAAAAGATGTTTACTTCTATAATCTCTATTTTCCATTTCTGAGCAGAGGGGATAGGTCTCGAAGGATATTAGAACATCATACCACCTCAAAGCAGTACCCAGTGCCTCTGGCGACCAATTTGTCCTCAGAAGATGGATTATATAATGAGGCAGGAATAGGATGCTTCTAGCAAATAAAGTGCTGGACCAGGTGAAATGTAAAATCAAGAAAGTATATTACTTTCTAATGATCATCTTTATTTCGGGTATTCAGCACATGTGAGAATGATTCGAGCTGTTTGAAGGGAAAGACACATGTTCAATTCAGTTTCTGCTGCTCCACGCAGTGCCATCTAATAAAAAGAGCATTTATGAAATGAGGGCGTCCCTGTGCTTGATGCCAAAAAAAAAAAAAAAAAAAAAAGATACAACCTACAGATTGTTGTCCCATATTGAATGAAACATGGAGAAATGACATGGAGATTAAAGAGAGTCAAAAAGTTGGAGAAACAAGAGGGTGCAACTTTAGAGAAAAAGTAGAGAAGTACATCATAGAAAAGGTATACACCATTAAGTATAGGACATCCCCAAGAGGTATAAGGTTCAGTTTATATGAAACAGAGGGAGCATATTAAAACGAAAAGTGGGTAAAGTACACATATTCCTGTACCAAATTAGAAAACAATCAAAGAAAACTAAAACTGATAGAAAGGTGCAAAAATAAAGGGGGCAATGAAATAAATCCATACTTGAGAAAGTCATGTAGATTCTTCTGGAGATCCTGTAACGTCTCCTCATCAATGTTCAAATCATATAATAATGCAGGCAACTTGACTGAAACAAAGAAGTCATTACCGGAATGAAGAGTTAGAAGTTACCCTTTCAATCAAATTAAAACAAGCTCGACAAAAATTCTATGTGACTCCCCAAAGAGGAACTGGCAAAATCTAGCCCGACATGTTCCAAGTATCAAGACTTAGAGGATACATACCAAACAGACGAAGAAGATGCTCAGCGCCATAAACTGACGATGGAGACGTATTCTCATAAATTGCTTCTTGATATTGTTGACGTTCATTGTTATAAAGAAGCATCACCGGCAAAGCTTTATTAAAATAAGCACATAATCCACTCAAAACTTCTCCAAGTGAAGTAGACGTTCTGTTGTCAAGGAAAAGAGGAAATGATCACCCACCAGCTTTCAGATAGGACCACCAAAATAATAGCTCCTCCATCAACCTCACCACAACACCCCCCTCCACCCCAAAAATGGAAAGAGAAAAAATTCTACAGCTGGTTCAGGTATACTTATGTCAGAACTCAGAACAATAAGAGAACAATTACTTATCAATTTCCAAGCAGGATTACAGCAATCAATAATTGGCAACCTTAGCATAATTTTCGTTTAAAAAAAAAAAAAAAGGAACCAAGAGAAAACAATTCTAGCAGAACGGAACGCATAGACACAAAAAGAAAAATCTTAAGCAAAAGCCAAGAAAGCATAATAAGAATCATGTTAAGATTTTCAAAACAATAACCTCTGTAACCCTCTAATTTGCTACATGCGATAAAACATACGAAATTCTGCAAAAAAGAAGAAATTACAATGATGAAAAATAGAGAAGAAAAGATATGTATTCAGCCCTGCGGCAACAACCAACAGATATAAAGAACATAATGTATTCCCATTATGCGTATAAATCATGGGACTTGGACATTTAATTCCATTCACTCGGTAAATAATTTCTAAAGGCTTAGTTCGAGGCTTCATCAGCCTATATTCAAGCTAAATATACAGACTTGAATTGCCTTCACTTACTAACTAGAACCAGTAAAAGAGCAAAGAGTAATAAATACAACGAACAAAGTTCAGCAATGAGTATTTCTCGTTTTAAAACAAAATCCAACTGGTGCATGTTACTAAGCAATTTGGGCCGAACGCCAATGTTGTTTAAGTGGCTGATACAAGTGGTGTTTATTGACAAACAAAAGCTTTAGAAGATTCGTTATTGTCAGAAATTATAATGTTGTAGAGCTATGATAAAGTCTTGACAGGAACTTCAGTGATGAAAGTCGATTGTGACATCAGCTGTACCAAAAAAGTCGACAGAGATAAACATAAGCATCAATATATTTATTTATTTTGACATCATTTAGAGAGAATACAATTATTATTGCTAATGAAAAAACATAATGAACATAAAAAGAGAACCATGGAATTTCCTAAGGAGTAAAGAGAAAGGTGTGCAACTGACATTAATATGATTGCTCCCAAAAGACAAAGATTAACAAGAAACTATGTATACAGCCCCATCTCTTTAGAATCCAATAGAACACTCTATATATGAAGATTCTTTCATTCTGCTCTAACCATTGTCATAAAACGACCATGCACCCTGACCTCTATAAAACTTTTCCCACCCTTCCAAATTAGACCTAAAAATCACCCAATAGATGCAGTTCAAAAACAGTAACAATCAAGAGCTCATGAGCTCTAGCCTGATCAATGCCATGCCTAGATTTACACTGGATGCATCTACATTCCCGATTGTAGAGAAATACAAAAAGATCATATGAACAGCTTGCAAGAGAAGAAGCGGGTGACAGATTTGAGACAACACTTCGTTTATCATAAACCCATCAAAGATGTGGTCCTTGAAAGGATGCCAATGCTTCGATCTTAATTAGATACTTCATATGCTAGATTCAAGTTGGTGGTCTAAGTTGTGATCATAAATGATAGGGCAACGTCTTATCTCCCTTGCTTTTTCTTTACCCACCACTCTTCCCTCATTCATTGTATCCCAAAAGAGGGTGCTAATACTTATACTTATCGTCATACATATAGAATAAAAGAAGAAATGTATGGTCAAGTTTGGTAAGAAGATGATAACTCAGTGTTACCACATCTAGTGTTACAAGGAGAAACATCTACAGTTCACCATGTTTGAGACTCACATAATGGATGTTAGTTCTGTATAAGAAGTAGACCTATTCAACAGGATGGGGCCCTGTTAAAATCCCTGACTCCGCCCAATTAATAAAAGGTTAGACCCGTTGATTTTATAACTCAGATGGGCCCTTAGCCGGTCAACCAATCAGGAATTTATTAACGAGGCGAGTCAGACCTTTACCAAGGCCTGCTAGCATTACAGCCTTTTCCACTCTACTAAGAAATAGTGCATCCTTGTTGTCAAGAAGAGCTCAGCAAGAAACAAAGCTACTCAACCTAGTAACCTATGTTACCTGGACTCGCCTAGGAGTGTCGGGTATGGGTACGGATCCGAGTGTCTGGTACGGCACTTCCAAAAAATAGGACACAAGGGACTCTGTCCGAAATTTGGACACGGTATGGGTATGCGTAATTAATATTTTATAGGGTTTTTTGTTAGAAACAACCTTATAAATTACTTTTTGCGAAAGACAAACCTTTTAAAAAAATTCTGGCAAAACACAACCTTAGATTAACCTTTGGCCGGATTTGAGGATTGACTGACCGGATTCCGACGTTGACCTAACCCTAACCCCCTACCAGCCCCCCACCCCACCCCCTCCCCTCCCCCTCCCCCTCCACCCCCCCCCACCCCCACCCCTCCTCCCCTCTACTCCACCATCGCCCCCCCACCCTCTCTACTCCACCGCCGCCGCTCTCACCCCCCCTCCTCCTCCCCCCTCTACTCCACCGCCGCCGCCCTCCCCTCCTTGCCGCCGCCCCTACCCCCCTCCCCCCCCCCATCGATTTCCCCCTCCCCTCCTCCCCTCGAACACCGCAACACCGGCACGACGCGGATCCCCTACCCCCACCCCTCCCCTTCGAACACGGCGCAAGACCATTTTCAGAAAAACACACAAGATCCAACTCGAATTCTAATTCGAAGGGTTTTGCGAAAATCGAAGGGGTGGGGGCTGCAAATCGAGGGGGGGGGGGCGCCGGCGTGGGGATGGGTTGGGGAGGGGCCGTAGAAATCGCGGCGGGGGGCCGCGAAATCGCGGGGGAGGGCGCGGGTAGGGGGAGGGGGAGGGGTGGGGAGGGGGCCGCAGAAATAGCGGCGGAGAGGGGCTCGTAGAAATCGCAGAGGAGGGGGCTCACGGGCGGGGATGGTCAACGCCGAATTCGACGCCACCAACCCTCAAATCCGCCAAAGGTTGTCTCGTGCCAAAAAAATTTTATTTAAGGTTGTGTTTTGCCAGAATTTTTTTAAAAGGTTGTCTTTTGCAAAAAGTAATTTTTAAAAGGTTGTTTCTAACATAAAAACCCTATTTTATAATATAAATTTAATAATTAATCCGCTAATGTAGATTTTATAATTATCTATTTATAATATACTAATAAAATCTAGGTATTAGTTTAAAAAGAACAACCTAGCCATAGGCTAAGGCCTAAGAAGAACAAAAATGATTTATAAATAGAGAGTAAAACAGATGAAGGAAAGGAGAGAAGGGAAAATAAAAGAAAAAAGAAAAGAAGTCACGTGGACTCGTTAAGGACAAAAAAAAGATAAGACGAAAAGGTGAAGAGACACAGATCGAAGAGAGAGAAGGAAGAGAAGTGAAGAAAGATAGAGATGAAACCGGCGAGTTTGAAGCTCCGGTTGGCGAGTCGAGGTGACTTATCCTCTTCTCCTCTTCTTCTTTTTCTCCTCTCCGCATTCGAACTCTAGGGCTTGAGCATCTAGGGTTTAGCGCCGCCGTGTCCGAGTGAAGAGCATCTAGGGTTTAGCGCCGCCGTGTCCTAGTGAAAGTTGCCGGATTTGACACGGGTCTCGTACCCGTGCCGGTGTCTTGTCGTACCGACACCGGTATTTGGCAAGATTTGCTAAGTCCGGGTAACAGAGTTAGTAACAAAGGAGTAGAGATATGTAATAATTTTAGTCAGCATACTCTTTCACTACATAGTAAGCAAGAAGAAATGCAAGCTAAAATCAGGTAGAAGGTTGTTTGTATTAAGATAGTCACCACTGAGCATTCGAGAGGCCCATACTCCCCCAAAATAATAACAAAACTACGGATTACTTTTCTCTTCCTTTCTCTCCCTTCCACTCTTCCCTTTATATACATCCACTACTTTCTCTTAATAACAAAATATCCCTTTTTCCCTAACTTATGACACTAACTGCCACTAATTATTCCATTCACTGAATGCTGCAAATTTAACTGACTTGACCGATTTGCCCTTGCTAACCTTGCTACTTGACTGATTTCCCTTCCCTTTGGGACGTGCATATGTCAGCAGTGGTGGAGGATTGGGATTCATTACAAGATAAAGACAGCAGAAGGATTGAAATTGCAAAAGCAAACTCATTAGCAAGAATATAAGGAGACGAAGGAAATTGGAAGAGTAAATATGAAAGGACTTGGAGGAGTGAGAAGCTAACGGAAATCATAAAGAAGAATGTGAAAGCTCATCAATAGGAGAAAAGGCAGTGCAAAATTACGGGAATATTCTCCCAGAATATGTTGAAGTTCGACTGTTGTTTTGCTTTCATGACTGGCTTTAGTGATGCTGTTGGCTTTGCTGAGTGAGTTGGAGAATTTTCCATGATAGAGAGAGAAAGGAGGGAAGGTGAGCAGACAGAATAAAAAAGGCTAGGTGAGCACTGAGCAGAGAGAAAATATGAAGGTGTGCTGCTTTTACCATATCAATGCTAACTTTATTTTTACTGAAAAGACCGAGTCCGAAGACCCTTGACCTGCCCCACCCATTAAGATGTCTCCCAAGACCCTCCCAAACCTGACGTATATGAGGTTTGACCCGCCCTGTCCAAGGCGCGCCCCCACTAAACAGATCTAACAAGAAGCTAGGCAAACCGTATGATACTAAACACAATTCTGCGTTCAAGTTAGGACTCAGCTATTTCTTGGAATATATCAATGATTTTGGTCCAAAGTGTCCGTAACTCCATACTCATGTCCGGGGCTGACTGACACAGATACTAAAGGTAATATGAAGAGTCTAAGTAACACGGGTTGTACATTGTACATACCATTCAACAACAATCGTAAACATCAGTTAGAAAGATTAGGTAAACTTTATACACAATAACTTACACAACATCCTTCTTTCTTCTGTACTCTTGATACTTCTTGATTATCTCATCAGCATTGGGTTTTCGTGGAAGCTTGACAAGCTGTATATACATCGAAGACGGGGATGAGTAGAGCACCCAGAACAGGTTAGGCATAATAATATGTTGAATCCCACATGTCACTTTGAAGCCCAGAATGCATGGAAAGCATGCAGAACAATAAAGTTACTTAGAGCCGGTTCAGGTAAGGTTCTGGAAATCAGCATTTACTTCTTAACTCTTGTAAAAAGTTCCCTAAAACCTGTTGCAAACCCCCCCATCTTAGAGAAGCTTCTTGAAAACAGTAACATTTGGCTGCAAGTTCACTTTCAAAGTTTAACTTGCAACAGGAAAACCTTCGTTTTAATATATATTTTTTGTTCAAGTAAACTAATTTCCATCATTTTCTACCTAATTTTGGCAGGTATATAAAAATATTAAAGTCTTACCGGTTTTTTAATTAACAAAATTAAAATTAAATATCATTTTAAGACGAGAAAGAAAATTCTTTGCAAATTCACATTCATACCCACCGGGCACCGGAGAGGGGAAAAAATAAAAAAGAACGACGAAATCATAACAGAATTTTAATGTCACTGAAGCATGTTGCCCAAGCTTTATACAATGTCTGAGCATTGTGCATAATACACAGTTGAAATCATTACAAATTTCTTTCTCCTACAAGAATAACCCAAATTCCAAAATAATGAACCGAGAAAGTTTCACAGATGGCATCAAAAACTTTGTAGTGTTAACCACCAGAAGAAGTGCCTCTTCACAAAAGAAACTATGCGCTTACGGGTTCCCAAGATCTTCTAAAGGTGAATCCCCGCAGTTCTTCAGAGAATGACTTCATTGCATGCGGAACAGAATAACTCTTGTTTCGTTTGCATCTATTCAAAGAAGATTTACGCAACCTAAAAAGGTGCTCGTGTCTCCTACTCCGGAGATCATCAATATTGCAGCACCGATTGCCTATTGAAAGGCATATAATGAATCGCTCACAAGTTAAGGAATGACAAACAGGGGAGTGGGGAAGGAATTTCCACCAATGCATAGATCCATTGAAGTGGGCTTGGATAGGTTTGGTTCAGTAGATTGATTCACGAGAAATTGTGTGGGTTTGCAAGTTTATATGAGTATAGAGAGGAGACCAATGATATCTGGAATGATGAACCTTTTTGGTACATGGACTGGTTTTTTGCCCGGAGAACTAATTGGCTTGTTTCGGGCGGAACTAACAGGACGGGCTTTCGAAGAAGCGATATGTAACCAAGCTATCTTATTGGGAATAACGACAGCATCTTTGTATAAGTTTTATATCCGAAGCGAGTAAATACAAGAATACAATTCACTACCTAGCTTTCTGAAGCTAGTCTACAAGGGTCGAGTGTATAATGTACCCATATCAAATAGCATCTTCCATATCCTAATTTCTAGTTAAACGCCAGGCATGAGGTAGCACTGGTGAGAAAGTGGGCTTGGGTTATTACTGAAAGTCTGGAACAAGAGGACAGACTGTGATGGGACTGCAGTTCCCAGAGGCAAGAGAGAAAGATAGGCTGAGTTTTATGGGAAAAAAGAAAGTACTGGTTTCTAGTTGCCTGGTTGATGGCATCTATTTCTGTGCCCAAAAACTTATCAAATGAGGTTTCATCTCAAAGAGAAATTGAGTTGAGAGACTACGATTGGGAGCTTTTGTATTTCATAGAGCTCGTAGCTGGAAACTACTTCCAAATTTGTTGAATTTGGTGTGAGTTCTTTTTTAGATCGCATAAATTGACCAGAAACCTAGCCATAATGTCACTTCAGTCCACCAATATTGAGAAGGTTCCACACTTTAATAAATAAAGACTTGTAACTTATGCTTCTATTCCGTGGTTTTGCTTCGTAGAAGTCAACAATGATGAATAGCAAATAGCTATCGATTAACTACCTAGCTTTCTTTATCCTCCAACATTGTACTCCAACACATTTTACATATGAAATCAAAGTTCTTGCCAACCCTGATCCTTACCCATACTTATGCCCTATTTGAGTTATAGAGTACAGCTGACCTTCCCCGAGCCCCCAAGTAAGTAGAGCAAAAAAAAATAGTCCTATTGTCAAACTCTGCAGATCACAACCTTTCTCTAACCAAGTTCACATGTCTTAATCAGTTAAAGTTTCCTGCTATCCAGTGCATTCTATCTTTTACTTATTTAATAATATCCTTTAAGTTCCCAAACCTCTCTAATTACATTAGATGGTCAATCACTCGCCAATAAAACTTCAAGCTCTTCTTCATGATTCTCGTGCAGTCATTATAGCCTAATTTTGTGCACGCTCAATCTCAGTAAGCTATATAGGAGACTACTGATTTTTTTAATGACCTTCTACATAGACCCAGGTCAAAGATAACTTGGCAACCACTTTCTATCATTTTCAATCTATATGGTTGACTGTCAACTTCTCAATCTGATATAGTACATAATGCATTGAGATATCTCCTACAAAAAGGCAAGGAAATTTTTTAGCAACATGAATGTCAAGACTCAAAATGAATGCTAAGACTTTGAAATCTAACTTCACGTCCCCATTGCATGTTTTACAACAACAGCATATAAATGATGGAAACAACTCAAAATGAATGCTAACTTGCTAAGACTTTGAAATCTAACTTTACCTCCCCATTGCATGTTTTACAACAATAACATATACATGATGGAAATACTGCAGAATTAGTTAATGAAATTAAGACATAATTTATTGCATCAATTGCATTAATTATCAGTCTTAACCAGTTGCAGTTTCTCAGTAAGCCAATACTAATAAAATGGCAATATGTAGTACCTATATTACCAAGTTTACAGCATTTCCTTGAACAAAAATATTAGAGCACATCATAAATTGTCCAGCAAAAACAAAAAGTGAATCATGGAGACTAGTCTGAAAGATCAACAGAATCTACTGAAAGCAAGTAAAATACTCTCAAGCATTAAAAACAGATGGCTAGTCAATTTCGTCTTTACTTTAAATTTCAAAATTAAGCTGATTGTTAAAGCAATTAGTCTTAGTCATCTCATGTTCTAAACAGGGGGTAACAACCAAACATGTTTTTCACTCATGAATATGATTAAAGACTACAATTGAAGTATAGTGGGAGAGGGAAAGAAGGCATATCAATATCGAAGCACCACCCCACAGGAACATCAAAAGGAGTATGTAAAGCAATAACCTTGCCCGTCCTTTTGATGAATTCAAAATCATCCATTAATTGCTTTTTAAGCGTCGGAGGCACGGAAATGTTGATGAGCTTCTCTACTGGTTTATTGTGTCTTCCCTGTAACAAGATAATGATAAATATGGAAACAAGAGGGGTCACTTCTAATTAGAAAAATAATGTACAGCCATATACGTGGTTGAATATGCAGGACAACATATCATGATGAAATTGCATTAGAGTATTATAAAGTGATGGCTGCAGGCATATCCCTTATTAGTTTTCATTTTACATGAGGAATTTTAACTTTTAAGAGTATGTACAATGAGGTTCTGCAACTAGCTCTCCAAGGAGAGAAAATAGAGAGCTACCTCTTACCCAACAATGGGGGTTTTGGGTGTGTCTTAGGTGTATCTCCATGAAGACACTTTGCAAAGTGTCTCTTGGATGAGATACCATTTGGGTTAAAGGAGAGATGGCTCTCCAATGTGTGGGGCCCACAAAACCAAAACATACCATTGCAATTACTAAAGTTTTCTTTTCTTCTTGCAACCATTTAATGATCTTTTTATAAATAAAAAAAGATGGAAATAATTACTATCCCAACAACTATAATTTTTCTTTATCTATAAAATGAGCCTATTATTGGATATATTTCATAAACAAAATCTACTATCTTTTTTTAATGGGAAATTCCCAATGGTAACCTGTAACTTTTCGAGTTTCCCATTGGTGATCCTCAGTTTTTTTTATTCCCAGTGATAACCCTCAATTATTGTTCTAGTTCCATCCTTGACCTTATAAAGCAAAAAAACCGTTAATTTCATTAACCTTCCGTTAAAACTAATGTCTTGGCACACAAACCAAGGTGTTTTCGGTCAATTTTTGTCAAATTTGACCCTTGAGGGCCAAAATAACACTCAATTGCTTAGCCGGCCAATTTTTAGGCATGAAAACCAATTTGGACTTTAAACTTGACCCTTAAGGGCTAAAATGAGCCCCAAAACTTTAACCGAGCAATATTTGCGGCATGCAAACTTAGACAATTTTCAAGCACGCAAACCGAGACATTTATTCTAATGAAAAGTTAACAAAACTAATGGTTTTGTACTCTATAAGTTCACATTTGGGATTAAAACAATAATTAAGGATTACAAGTGAGAATAAAAAATACTTAAGGTCACCAATAGGAAACTCGAAAAGTTCGAGGTCACCATTGGGAATTTCCCTTTTTTAATTTATGAAATTAAATATTAGCATTCAAAATTAATATTTTCTTTTAAAAAAATCTACATTACATAAATTATGAAAAAAGATTAATTTTTTTGTAATTATATTTAATTTACATGAATAACTTTATTTATATAACTTTGATCATAATATGAAATGAGGTTCATTTATTGACACGGGGACCACCAAATAATGAAAAGTTGAATGGAGAGCTCTTTGAAGAGTTTTATTGGTTGTTGGGTGTTTCTAGATATAGTTCTTAAGAGTAGCTCGAAGATAGAGAATAAATGAGAGAGAGTGGAGAGCTAGTTGGAGAGTCATGTACCATTGTACATGCTATAAGGAGGTCACTGTAGAAAGAATGACCAAAATACCAAATTCTTGACATGAAATCCATCAAGGAAATAAATTCAAGAGATCCCAACAATCACAAAAGATCATGTTGGTGCATAATCAACAACAAGTAAGCACTAAGACTTCACGAAAAAAGGACATACAATGGGTGTTCCCTACCCAAAAAATTTCACAGAATCTATGCAATCTCCATTACTAAGCAAAGTCACATAGTCAAGAGAGAGAAAGAGAAGACTTTGCAATATAACCACCCAAGAGCTTGTGGCCTACAACTACAAGCACATTGAAATTTGAATTCATTTGGTCGAAGACTATGTCTACTTCTTGTATTGTAAGCTGCAGAATTCTAAGTTCACCTGGGAACATCCAAAGGCTTTACCGACCAGGAGGTTCTTAGACATCAAACTACATAAAGAGCAGACCTCCCTATTATAAAGGTCTGCCAACACAACCAAACTTGGTAGCCAATATCTTCTTTCTCCCCACCTTAGACCGAAGAAAATCTCTCACACCACATTTGCATCCCTCTTAGCTACACTTTACACAACCTCAAAAGGGGAGAAAACAACAATGTGAAAACCTAAAGTCCATTACAATAGGGTCGGCTACACGAGTCAAGATTCCATCACGAAAGGTATCCACATGGATCCTTTCCTTCCATTCTCTTCTATCAAGTGGTAAAACCTTCCATAAACTCAATTATTTCATACCATTCTTAATGTGCTCCATTGTAATCATCTTCGACTTCTTCTAATATTCGGTATCCCAACCTACCCACTACACCTAACGGTTGCATCCTTTAGATGACACCTTACATCAAACCACCGCAACCATTCATTTCTCATCTTACTCTCAATGTCACCAACTCTAACACCTCATTCTAATATCTCCGTTCTAAATTTTATCCCTTAATGTGTTCCCACATATCCATCTCAGCATGAGCATCTATACTATCCTCACCTTCCTCATATGATCTTTCCTAACTGCCTAACGCTCATACACATATAATGCCGGTCTAAAAGTATCCTATAAAAATTTCCTTTCAAACTTAGAGGTATAATACGGACATGCAAAATACTTATTACCCATCTCCCATTAATCCACCCCGAGTGAATTCTATGAGTCACGTTTTTGCCAATAGCCTCCTTGCTTTGTAACACCCTGCTAGAAACCAGAATATTTATAGAGGAAAGCTTAAAGATATGAATGTATTAATGGAGGTAAACCGACTAATACAAACTGACTCACTTTCGAGAGGTGAGAATCTCTCCCAAAGGCACACTAATACAATATAATTTTCATGATCTCCTTCTCTCCTAACCTTCTCTTATTTATATCGCTAACTCTGTTTGTCTACAAGTGCACACGTCACTTTCTTTCTCTCCACTACTCGGTACTACTCCTCGGTACAATTCTCTCCACTACTCTGGTGCTTAGTCATCGATGCGAGGGAATAATCAGCCCTCCCCGTTGAGTCATCTCTCGGCGATGGTGGTTAATACCTCTTTTGCCCCTTCTAGCGTAGGTGATGAGGAACCTTCCAGGATGATTCCTTGCATTACCCTGCTCCCAAAGAGCCACCTTGTCCTCAAGGTGGAAAGTGGGAAATCTTAGAGACATGGCAGCAATGTCCTCCCAAGTGGCCTCATAAACGGGTAATTGCTTCCATTTGATCGGGGCTTGGGTGGGGTGTTGTGGTGTGCGGAAGTTGCTCGACATTGAGGATCGCTTCGGGTTACGCCTCTAAGACTAAGTCGGCGGTGATTTGGGCGGTAGGGTGGGGTTAGCGAGCAAAAGGCCAATGGTTGGTTTGAGTTGTGAGGTGTGGAAAACAGGGGTGGATTTTGGAGTGGGAGGGAAGTTTAAGTTTATAGGCCACCGGCCCAATCTTCTCAATGATCTCAAATGGACCATAAAACCGAGGTGAAAGTTTTTCATTAGCTCTCTTGGCTAGGGATCTTTGCTCGTATGGTCAGTAACTTCAAGTAGACAAGCATCTCCTACCCGAAAGTGCACTTCTCTTCTTTTGCCATCCTCATAGAGTTTCATTTCTTCTTTGGGCTTTGACTAGATGTCCCTTTAAATCATCAAGAGCAAGCATCCCGCTCAATCAATTGTTCTTCCACCGAAGACACGGGAGAGTGGCCTGGGGTATACTTGGTGAGGTGAGGGGGATCTCTACCATATAGAGCCTTGAAAGGAGTAGTTTTTGTAGCTGAATGCGGGCCGGTGTTGTACTGCAGTCGGCCCAATGTACCCATTTAGCCCGGTCTTCGGCTTACCAATAGTAAAGCATCCGAGATAGGACTCTAAACTTTTGTTCACCACTTGATCGCCCATCGGGCCGAGGATGATAGGCAGATCGAAGTGTAATGCTGTGCCTTGTAATCTGTGGATCTCCTTCCAGAATAAACTCAAAAAGACTTTATCTCTATCTCGACACAATAGAAATAGGGATGCCATGTAGTTTCACCACTTCCTTGGTGAAAATTTCAGCCACCATGGGAGCGAGAGAAGGGGTGCTTGAGAGTGAGGAAGTGTGCATATTTGGTAAGTCTGTCCACCACAACTAATAGAGTATCCTTACCTTGGGAATTAGGTAGCCCCTCAATGAAGTCAAGACTGATTTCTTCCCACACTTGCAAGGGAATGGGCAAGGGCTGGAGTAGCCCCCTGGTTTCGAGTGGATTGTTTGTTTTGTTGGCACACTTGGCACGCTTGTACGTACCTCGAACTTCTCTCCTCATCCCCGGCCGCACCACTCACCGGCCGGCCTACGGTATGTTTTTTAAATCTCCAGAGTGACCCCCTTGAGGTCCATCATGATACTCCTTAAGTAGGAGGTTGACGAAGGCACGGTTGCTAGGTAACACAATTCGCCCTTTGTACTTTAGAATGCCTTCTTTGCAGTGTATACCCCAAAGGGTGGTATTTACCCTCCCGCACCGCATGTGTTAATTCTTTGGATGAATGGGTCTTGTTGGACCTTGGGTAACCACTCGGCCCATGCAAAGGAGTTGGTGGTAGTGATCATGTTCAACTCGGGTTCATCTCCCCCCGCCTAGACACAGAGCATCAAGAACTACGTTGCTCACCCCGCATCGATAACCGATGTCAAAGGTATAGCCCAACAATTTACTTACCCACCTCTGGTATTCGGGGCCTACTTCTCGTTGTTCCATAAGGAACTTCAAACTCGATGATCCGTTTTAATGATGAACTTTCTCCCTAGGAGGTAATGTCTCCACTTGAGGACGAGAGAACAATCGCCATTAGTTCCTTCTCATATATAGACTTGAGCTTCGCCCTAGGGCCTAGCTTTTGACCGAAAAAAGCTATCGGATGGTTGTCTTGGGATAGGACAAAGACCTAGCCCAAAGATTGGAGGCATCGGCTTCAACCACAAATGTCTTGGTGAAGTCCGGTAAGGTAAGTGTGGGGACCATTGTCATAGCCTTTTGAGGGTCTCAAAAGCAAGTGTGGCCTCCTCATTCCAATGAAACCCATCTCTTTTCAAAGAATTGTGTGAGGGGGTGGGCAATCTTTGCATAACTTGCCACGAACTTTCTATAGTACCACTGTCAACCCTAGGAATCCCCTCAAAGCTTTGATTTTTAGGCGGAGGCCACTGGACCATGGCTCGAATTTTATCCTGGTCCACTGAGACTCCCCCGGCGAGAGATGACGTGACCAAGGTAGGCTAGTTTAGTCCTCCCAAACTCGCATTTCTGTATATTGGCAAATAATTTGTGGTGGAGAAGGGTTTGAAGGGCTAAGGAAAGGTGTAATTGGTGGAGTTCAAGGGTGGGGCTGTAAATGAGAATGTCGTCAAAAAATACTAGAATGAATTTGCGGAGGTAGGGTTTAAAGATTTGGTTCATGAGGGCTTGGAAGGTGGACGGGGCGTTGGTTAAACCGAAAGGCATAACCGTAAACTCATAGTGCCCTTGATGAGTCCTAAAAGCTGTTTTTGGTTCATCCCCAATCTTCATTCTAATTTGATGGTACCCCGACTTCAAATCCAGCTTGCTGAAAATTGTGGCCCCCTTGAGTTCATCCAAAAGTTCATCTATCATGGGTATGGGGTACTTATCTGGGACTGTGGATTTGTTTAGAGCTCGATAATCTACACAAAACCGCCAACTTCCATCTTTTTTCTTAACCAAGAGGACAGGGCTAGAGAAAGGACTTGTAGATGGTCTGATGATCCCAGCTTGGAGCATATCATCAATGAGTTTTTCGATTTCATCCTTTTGTATCTGGGGGTACCTGTAAGGGCGTACACTGACTGGGTCACTGCCCTCCTTCAAAAGTATGGAATGCTCATGGCCTCTAAGAGGGGGCAGCCCTTTGGGCAGAGAGAAAACAGATGAGTGTTTGTGGATGATGGGTTGTAGGAAGGGTGGGATAGTAGGTGTGGGCAGGTTGTTCTCCATACTTTCCAGCTTGTTCATCTCCACCAATATGCCTCCTCCCTCCTTCCTTATCGCCCTTACCATGGCCCTTAACGAAATAAGGGTTCTACCTAATGAAGGGTCCCCCCTAAGCGTCACATTTTCAGAACCCAGATTGAAACGCAACACTTGCGTCTTCCAATTGTTCGTCATAGTGCCCAGCTTGGCCAACCATTGAATCCCAAGGATCAAATCAGAATTCCCCAATTCTAAGGGTAAGAAATCTTCAACTATTTCAATACCTTGTAAATGCAAAATAACAGATTTACACTTACCGTACCCCTGCACTTCCTCGCCGGTGCCCAAGGTGACTTCGAAGGATTTTGAGTCAGTGATGGGAAGTTGGAGTTGCTGTACTGTCTTAGTGGAAATAAAATTATGGGTGGCGCCAGGGTCCACCATAACTACCACCTCCTGCCCTTGTATCACTCCTTGCCCTTGTATCACTCCTTTCATCTTCACCGTACGGGGAGTAGTGATTCCGAGCACGGAGTTCAAGGAGATCTCTGGTTGCTCGATGGTAGCTAACTCACCCTGGTTTCCCCCACCATCATCTTCGAGCTCGACCTCCTCCAATTCCTCTTCATCTTCACGCGCACCGATGATCACCCCCAGTTCCCTCCGCCGGCACCTGTGCCCGGCGCTCCATTTGTCATCACACCTGAAGCACAATCCCCTCTCCCTCCGAAATTGCATCTCCTCATCAGTTAGGCGCCTCATGCTGGAGGTAGATCTGGGTTGGGTATTTTTTTGGGTGTTTTGGTTGTAGGAGTAGGTGGGTTTTGTGGGCTGGACCACAGATGATGTGGATCCACTGTGGGAATAGGTGGGCGAAAATCGGTTTTGGGTTTGGGTGGTGTTTTGGGCTCGTGTTTGGGTTTGGTTAAGGTAAGAATTTTTGTAGGGTAAATAATGTTTGACCTTGTCTTCAGCCCTCAGGGCTAAATCCATGGCCAGATCCAGTGACCTTGGGCCCAATAACCTCACTTCGGCCCGCACATCCTCCCTTAGCCCATTAATAAATTGGCCCTTGGCCACTTCTTCCTGTATCTTCCCCAGTGGAGCTAACAGCTCAATAAACTTCCTTCTATATTCTGCTACTCCCATCTTCTCCGTTTGACGATGGTCCAGCCATTGTCCATGGAGAGTGCCCGCCGACGTTGGTCGGAATTTTCTCAACACCATACCTTTTAACTCCTCCCAGCGCGCAATAGTCCGGCGACTATCTTCCCATTGAAACCAGAGCAAAGCGTCCCCTTCTAGGGCTACCACCGCAGCTTCAACCTTCTCGTCCTCCGTCAACCGGTGAAAGTTGAAATATCGTTCGGCCCTCATTATCCATCCGTCTGGGTTCTCGCCATTAAAAAGTGGAAGATCCAACTTTTTGAACCTCCAGTTCCCTAGTACCGCCGCTCCTTGGGGGTTCCATCCCACCTCCTCTTCTTCCTCCTCGTGGATGGGGTCCTCCACCGGTTCTCCACGAAGGGGTCCTCGCCATAGTCTCGACGTGGCCTCGATTCTTTTGGCCGGGTTTGAGAGATCCCCTTAAGGCTCGGACCGACGCTCTCATTTCTTCCTGAAAGGCCCTCTGTTCGTCGCGAATCTGGGCAATCAAAACCTCCTGGGTTTCTCGAGCTCGGTTAACTCGACCTTCCAACCTTTCTTCCATGGTTATCTGCTGGGCTCTTATATCTGATAGGGTGGTGTTTATCGAGGTAAGGTTCTGTTCTAGCTGGTTTAAACGTTGCTGGTTGTTGTCTCCCATTTCTCAGCCCCTTCGCAACCTTGCTCTGATACCAAGTTGCTAGAAACCAGAATATTTATTGAGGAAAGCTTAAAGATATGAATGTATTAATGGAGGTAAACCGACTAATACAAACTGACTCACTTTCGAGAGGTGAGAATCTCTCCCAAAGGCACACTAATACAATATAATTTTCATGATCTCCTTCTCTCCTAACCTTCTCTTATTTATACTGCTAACTACTGCTGTCTACAGTGCACATGTCACTTTCTTTCTCTCCACTACTCTGGTACTACTCCTCAGTACAATTCACTCCACTACTCTGGTGCTTAGTCATCAGTACGAGGGAATAATCAGCCCTCCTGCTGCGTCATCTCTGGCTGATGGTGGTTAATACCTCTTTTTCCCCTTCTAGCGTAGGTGATGAGGAACCTTCCAGGATGATTCCTTGCACACCCAAGGTACTTATAATCCTTTCTTTGAAAAAAATCGGAATACCCAAGGTACTTATAACCTCTGTTACTCCAACACGGGTACGGGTGTCGTATCCGAGTAGGGATCAAAGGATCTGACACTCTACTCCAAAAATTAAGCCGATACTCCGTCAAGAGAGTGTCTTGAGCAATTTTCTCGACACGTCTATTAATTGAAGTGTCGGAGAAAAATTTCCCGACACTTTTTTTTCAAAAACAACAGAAAAAAATTCATTATTATCTTATAATTATCAAAATCTAAAAAAAAATTTGACTACAAGAATCAGGTTCTTCCTATAAAATGTAAATAACGTTTAAACTTTACTCCCTCCGTCCCAGAATACTCTTTACACTTTCCTTTTTCATCTGTCCCAGAATACTCTTTACACTTCTATTTTTTGATATGACCCACTATTATTTTAATTCTTCTACCTTTTAAGTTGGCCCACACTCTCTCTCCTCCAAATAAAATAATACCACTCATACCACCCACCAACACTAACCATGGCCCACACTCTCTCTCTATATAATAAAATAATACTACTTTTACTAACTACTAACTCCTATCACATCTATCTAAGTGCAGATATATTACATATTTCAACCATCACATCTTATTTTTCTCTCTTCTCACTCCTCTCCCACAAAACCCTAATTTTCAACTTAGGGGCTACCGCCACCCTTTTGGGCGGTGGTAAGCCCCAATTCTCCTTTTATTACTAGTTTTTTATATTAATGTTTCTAATAAACTTCAGTCTCTCTCTAATGGAGAGTTTTTCTACCCATTTATAGGGTTATATCTACCTATATATTGGGTGTTATCTCTCTCCATGTGAGAGTTTGGAGACTTTGTTTTTGGGTTTTTGTATAATTCAAGAGGTTGATTTGTTGATTGAAATTTGTACGGGGTTGCAACAGATGTCAATACTTCGTTTACAATCACTAGAACTGAATCCAGTTCTACTTCAAAACTACAAAAGATCGATAGACCCCCTTGCAGAAGGCTGCATCAGACAACGATGTGAAAGACGAGGGTTTTCAGAATTGTTAGATCTACTCAACGATCGTGGTTTTGTCATATTAGAATTGTATTTATTTCATTTTGATATGTATTTGTTTAGTTTTGACTTCTATTGTAGATGTCGTATGACTCTGAATCAATGAATTAATTTTTAATTTCAAAAAAAAAAACTCCAATCACATCTACTTTTCAATAAAATAACAATTGATAACCAAACAACAACTTATCATCTAAAACTACGTGCATTGATAAGTGTCAAGAGTATTCTGGGACGGAGGGAGTATTATTTTCCATTCTTTTTTGACTTTCTTTTTTTTTCTTTTAACCTTGGGACCTACACTTTTACTTTCTTGAAAATTAGCATATAACTTACTGGAAAAAGTTAAGGACACTAAGTCAAGATGTCAAAAAAGTAAAAAAGAGAAAGTTGAAGAGAGTAACTTTATTTAATAAGAGTCTCACCCACTAACTATTTTAAAAAAATAAAATCACCCACCAACTCATTACTTAAAATCACTCGAGAAACCGAAAATATGGAGTACTGAAGATGCATGACCAATGGCCCCGTGCCACCGCCTGCTCTCGCCGGAAAAGATTTTCGGCAGCCCAACACTTAGAAATCACACCAACAACTCGACTCATCCTCCTCAATAAAAGCCCAAACAATTGAGCTCTTGATTTGGTGAATTGTATCTCCATTTCCACATCTGAGGTTTACCATTTAAACCCTAGATCTGCAATTTTCTCTCCTTTGTCAACCTCGACCCTTGATTGCCGACACTTTATGGATACGTGTATCGACATCCATTCCCAGACGTGTCGCGCGTCGTGTCGAGTAGACACGCAAAACTCGAGGTGGAAGAGGGTGTAGGAGTAACGTAGCTTATAACACACATTAACACGGAACTCCTTTCCATCCAATGTTACCACATCCTCAATTAGCTTCCTCTCATTACTAAAATTCACTTCATGTACTCAATTTTGCTCCGGTTTCTCGAGATTCTAAAGTTTACCTCCATCTCTCTAATTTATATTAACCCCATCCCTAATCTCATCTATTATTATAATATCATTGCAAAAAAACATTCACCATGGTATCCTAGATACACTGTATTTTATCATCTATCACCGGCTCACCGCCGCGAAAAGGAACACCACTCGCTACAAATCCTTGATACAATCTCCTATTGTAATTGGAAATCTTTTATTACTCCACCGCGTCTTCATTTATTTTTGCATCATGATACAAGTCCTTAACCAAGGAAATTTATTTACAAGGTACACTCTTCTTTGACATTGCCAACCAAAGCACGTCTCTCTAGACCTCATCATACACCTTCTCTAGGTCAATGAAAATCATATGCACATCCTTCTTTCTCGTCTTCTAATATTCCATCATTTGTCTTGAAAAATGGATAGCCTCTGTAGTGGGTTGTCCCGTCAAAAAGTGCATGCGAGTTATTAAGAGAAGATGAAACAAGTGTGATCTTCCCACGCCAGGGGAAACAATACCTTTTTGACCCATCCCATATTTCAATCGTCAAGTCTTAAAAGGGACTCATTTTAAAAATTTCCCTAAGAGGGGCGCCCAGGATAAGTAAATATATCAATCCACATAGACTTGGATGGCTTTATATATATATTGGGGAAGGCTCTTATCTTAGATGAAGTAATTTAGTTGATGATAATGATGAGCCATTTTTCTTAACTACTTTTAGTTGATAATTTTGGATTTTTGGTGTAATTTTATTGCTAATAAATCGAATGATAACTTTTTGTTACAAAAAATATTTATAGTTGTATTGATGATACATGACTTTGATCGTTTGATAAGGTGGATGATGATGATCAATTAATGCTAAGTTGCAATTTAAAGCTTTGTTGAGATGAGATAAGATAAGTTTACCTCACATTGTGATTTTGCATATGTAGTATTACATATGTTCTAAAAGTATATGATATAAAAAATAGTATATATGTTCTACAAAATGGTGTACATCTAAAATTTTACTGGAATTAATTTAGAATGTACTTGTAATCATTTATAACATACTTGAAATAAATTTACAACATGTTGAAAAATAATTTAGAACATACTTGAAATAATTTAGGACATAAGCTTGAAAATTTAAAACATGTGTATGTGTTGATTAGGTTCATGTTCAAAGAATCATAGCATATATTCTAAAAAGTGTTCAATATGTTCCAAAAACAAAAAGTTAAATATATTTTAAAAAGTATTGCATATGTTCTAAAAAGTGTTGCGTATGTTCTATACATAAATCTGTTCTCACATAAGCACTCATTCTCACCGGATCCTGATCCTATATATATATATATATATATATATATATATATATATATATATATTGTAGTGAGGATACCAAACAATAATTAATTAGTCATGCTACCTCTTTAGTTGTCATCCTATTTTAAGATTAACTTAAAATTATGAAGAAGAGTGAAAGCCACGTCTAACTATTGATGAAAGCCACCACCTCATTCTAACCTTCACGAAAACCATCAATAAACTCCATTTATTTCCCTCCTCAAAGCTAAGTGACTATGGATAAATGAGGTTACCTTCTCATATTCCACAAATAACCCTAAATAACGCCCACAAGGATCATCAATGTACACCAAGAGATAAGAGGTGGACGATAACCCCCAAACAAAGAAATAAACGGCAAAGACTGAAGAGATATCCTCTAATAGTCTGACCCACAACCTCCTCTACACAGACCACAATCTTCATCCAACATCTTTCTATCCATGAAGCTCTAAGCACATAAGAGACAAGCAAACTGGATCAGTGCATAAGCTAAGGATATCAGTGGCTCCATCTTAGTCATTTGGTAGGGATATAACCCCTAAAAAACTCATTCTTACATCATCAGAATTATTATATCATATAACCACCTTGCTATTAAAATTACTTAGTTACCCTAAGTGCTTTTGTGGACGTTTCTGGCATAGGTTAAAAGGATAGGAGGGGCAGGCTAATTCCTTGCATTAGAATCTACATAATATAAACCACACCACAGTCATGATATGTCATATTTATATATAGTTTTAGGTGCATTTAGGTTGTATTTTAGAGCATTTATATTCATATTTAAGTTCATATTGCATCATATTCTTAAGTTATGCTATTTTACTCCTATTCGGTATGTTTTCTTGTTTTTGATGAATTTCGAGAACATATTTAGAACATATTTGGAGTATAATTAGCTAAGCTTGAGAATTATAAGCATTTTGAAAAAGGTGCATTGCATAAGGATCGTCATGGATATCTATTAGTACGAGTTTGAGCGAAAACAAAATGGAAAATCATTAGAAGAAATGTGAAAAAGGAGTCACGTCTACTCTTCTGACCATAACTTTTGATGTGCTTCTGATAATTGAATAATTACGGTGGATTTGGAAACTAAACTTAAAGAGCTTTCCAACGATAGGTGGCACACCCGGAGGAGACTTCAGTCAAGGATTTATGCCTTTCGAAAGTTCGGACTGTTAGAATCTGCTACTGCGCAGATCACTAATTTCGCCTATATAATGATTATTAGACTTTTCTTATCTTGTAACTTACTTTCCTAGTTATATATTAGGTTACTTAGTCTTATTTATATTATGAATCACTTCTTCTGAAGAACTCTCTCTCTTTCTAATTATTATTATTCATAGTTTTAGTTTTAGTTTTCTTCTTCCTTTTTTGCTCTCTAACTTTATAGTAAACCCTAGTTTTCCTTATTCTTCATTGATTCATGATTTCATTACATTTTTTTTATTGATTTCTTTGATTATGTTTTCCTTTGTAGATTTAAATTTTATTATTTATTTTATGATTGAGTAGTTTTTAAAACTAGCGTTGGGAATTCATGTTTATATGCTATGAATCTTGATTGATGTTATTTATGGTTTGATTAGTCATTGATATTTCTAATTGATTAGGTTTATTTTGTTAAACTTGCAACCTGATCAATTGTTTACTTAAATCTTGCTAATAACGAGTCATAGATCGAGAGATAATACTCCTTAGATGTTTACCTACAATTAGCAAATCTGATTATGTTAGCGACCGTATTGCATATGTTGATTTAAGAGCGTTAAGACCCGATCATAGGATTAACTAGTGCTCTAGATATCTGATTAATTAAACTACTGATGATATTTTGATAGATTATAAATATAAGCCGGTGAACTGTTACCCTAGATCTTTTTAGCTTGATTTTCGAATTTTATAAGTTTAGAATTCGTTATCATATTTCTTATCTTGATTAGTTTTCCCACAACTTAGAAGCTAGATTAAAACGACCATCTCTCTGTGCATTCGACCCTACTTACCCTACTACATTGTAAAAAAGAGGTTTGCTAGGAATTATTTTTGAGAGGTGTAAGACCCTATCAGGTTAGGGTTTAGCAGCGTAACTAAAATTAAAAACATATGGTTGCACTCAACAAATAGTAGTTACTACCCGTACAAAATCACAATAGGGTGTAATAGGTACAAACAATACTTTATGTAGCTTCTGCTTCTTTCAGATAAGAACTAAAAAAATCACGCTATCATTTTTCATAAGCAAATGCTATACAGTTGACATAGACAAGTTAAACAATCAATTATGTGTAGGCGGTCAGCACAGCCCATCTGCTTGCTTACCCCCAAACCCAACATCTCCATTCCACTTATCCGCACTTTCTTGAAATGTACACCTTGTAACATTGCATAAAGCCTAGAGTAATCTGAAGTCCATGAAAGCTAAAAAGCTAATTACTACCTCAATCTTCTAATCGATTTATGCTCCCTCCCCCCAAATAACCTTATCACCAAACATGAAAGTGGTCTGCATTTCATGATTGCAATATCTATCTAGTGTGATTGATGGACCATATCACAAAGGTGGACTGTTGAGAGTGTTAATATTGATTGCTTATATAGGCTAAGTTCAGATATACATATTTTGAGATATAATGTTCTCTGGATACCTTATGGCTTATATTGGTATATTTATCATAAGGAGGGACAATCAACCTACTTTTGGATTTAATTGAAGCCTTAATACTTTGTTTGGATAAGAGGAGATGGAGAGAAAGGGAGGGGAACAAGTCCCCTTGTTTGGTAAAGGATTCGAGGAAGGAAGTGGAGGGAGAGGATGGGAGAGGATGGATCAATTTTCCCTCCCTCTAATAAACACCATCCCTCCAAAAATGGAGAGGTTTGGGAGGAACATGAGGCTCCACCGCTCCACCTTCCCCCCTCCCTTTCTTTCCCCTCCCTTTCCTCCTCTTTCCCTTCTATCTTGCTGTCAAAACAAAGTGTAAGAGATGTATAGGGTTCGAAATCACCTAAGATAGATGTGGGAGTGGATAAAAGTGGGAGGATCTAGGATTTTTGGAATGCAGGTATAGTAAAGGAAACATATTCGTATGTTTTTCTAGAAGAACATATTTCAATATCTTTGAACTACCACACATTCGTGTAGCTAGCAGCTAGCTAGAGTTCCAACTGTCCCCCTCCCTCGACAGCAAAAAGACAATAAGATATATTATTAATGAGGTGAATAAGAAGCAGGTTAGTGATGTACCTTGACTAATGTGTGCTCTCTTTTTCTCTTACGACACCTGGAAGCTGAATCATTCTTGTGCTTTTTCCATCTAGAATCTGTGTAAATTATGTTACCGTATTAAAGATATTACTAAGAAGTATACAACAGCAGCATGACATAATCCACAAATAAAAGAAATTACGGAGATGTAGCGAACAATTTTCAACGTATAGGCTCAAAGGAACCCCATCGATCATGATGGAAAATATTAATGGCATATTAGTGCGGTAGGAGCTGGAAAATTAGAATGCATATGCAAGCTATTTTCCTCAAATCATAACTAAAAAACCATAAAACAATAAATCATTATCTTGGCGCATCCATCTAGAGAATGATTCTCACCAAACTAGGTGCTTTGGCATGTCATCCCAATAACTAAAGTCGAAACAATGAACAAAACATCAAATTAATTTATTGGATAGGGAATACAAAAACCATTATATTTCGTCTTTTGTTGCAGGCTATACAACTGTCAAAGGCAGCTAACATAGTGGGATGAACTATGTAGAAAAGAAAACTTCAACAGGGACCTGGGATTAATATCCATCACAGTCTAGT
The DNA here is from genome assembly GCA_947646795.1 of Beta lomatogona. Taxonomy (NCBI): domain Eukaryota; kingdom Viridiplantae; phylum Streptophyta; class Magnoliopsida; order Caryophyllales; family Amaranthaceae; genus Beta; species Beta lomatogona. Next base: position 2,266,848 of record CANSNZ010000424.1, on the reverse strand, counting down.
CTAATTGTATAATATTGAAAACAGAAGAGAATCAGAAAAGGCATTCACGTTCTTTGACTTTAGGCTGGATATATTTCTGCCACTGGTTTGGTGGTTGATTTACGAAACCTTCAACAAAAGGCTATCAAATTTATCGCTATCCAGAAGTAACTCACACCTTTTTCCGGAGAGCTTGTAGCAGAGCAGCTTACCAAAAGCTAGGAGATCTTCAAAGCAAACAAGAAGCTGACAAGTTCTATGCTGATTTCAGTAGGTCAAGTAATATGGTGTTGGTTACTTGAAGAAGCTCCTAATTAAGGGAAAAGAAAATTCCACAAAAGAAAGCATGTGCTAGTCAGATTTGAGGGGGTGAAAGAAGCTCTCAGTTTCTATACCAAAGTTAATAGGAGAGGAAATAACACTCACATTGACAAGTATACTTAATGACTGATCCAGGCCTCACACAAGAGAGTATGGTATTTTCTAACAGTGGCAACATGGATCAAGGGGCCCTAAATTGAAGGCTATCAATTCCAATATATCTTAAATGGGTCCTAGTTTGTCCTCTTAACAGCAAGTTTACATAACATCCACAGGTTCTTTCTGCACAAAAGAATTTATCCCCTCACGACGTGTACATTTTGTCTTGAGACACAGAAGGCAAGTAACCATTGGTTTTTGCATTGTCACGCAGTTATGCCTTTGAAGCGGTTATTTGGTTTGGTTGGTCTTTTCCAAGAGAGATCAAGCCCGTTTATGGGTGCTTATAGTTGCTTCTCACCAAAATATACAAAGAAAAGTTTCTTCATTTTAAAAGTCTAAAACCATCGCCACAGTAGGGGTTGCAATACCCACCTTCGAGATAAAAAATACTTAGACCCTTACCGGATGTATTTAATCGATCTTGTGCTATAGCCCAAGGGCTTAGGCTTCGCAATCATAGGCATATTGAGGTAATTTTCGAGAGAGATGACCAATCACATTAGTTTTTCTAACTCAAAATAAGGAACATCTAGAGCGAAAGCAGAACATAGCAAAAGCAAGCGATCAGTTCATTAAGGTCATAATAGTATGTATAAAGTGATTTCGGAATACTGCTCAAAAAAATATTTTCTTTATTTATATTAATATAAGAGCATTGAACACTTTAGACTATATGTTCATGCAAACACAACAAAGTTCAAGAAGATCAAACATTAAAACAAGCTACTTTGCGTCTACCTACACTTATTCAAATCTGATAGAAAGAGCCGATAGACTCTTCTATTCTAGTCTTACTAGGGATAGAGGACATGGGGGCGGCGGTCACAGTGACGCCCTCCTCTTCTTGGAGGAGGGCATGTTTTCTCTCTTCCATAGCCCCAATGTCATCCCGTAGCCGTCACATGCGTACAACCAGCTCCTTTGGATAGATGGCAGACAGGTGGTCCCAGAATAGACCCAACATTTCCTCTTATTGGAGCTTCCGAGATTCTACCCAATGGATTTCTTGCTAAATTGTTGCTAGCCTTTATGAGGTAGGGATATTCATTTTTTTTACTTACAATATTTCTTCTACCTTTCTCTTTGCTTTGTGTAGTGTGTGAAAATAAAGACTGAAATAAACTTCTATTTATAGGTCTTGGAGTCGCTTAACTCTTTCTTAATATTAGCCATAATATAATTTTTGTCTTAGTTTCAAAACATGTTTTATCTTCGCCTTTTAATGAATATGGAATCAGATCCACTCGATTTAAGTGTGCTGAATAATTATCTTCGTCTTGATTGGAGTACGAAAGACCCTTCCCAAAACAAAAAGCGATTCAAATTAAGGGGTTTTAGGGTATCGTCACACGGCTTAATAGCGACAACTCCCTCCGGAGTAGGAGGCAATAATAGAATGCGCATCAGATAGTACTCCCTATTTCTCATCTAATAGGGCAGGTAAAGCCTCTATCTTAAAAGATAGATCACTGGCTGCTCGACAGTTCAAAGCTGATTACTACAAAAGTATGTGATCTGTCTTCATTTGCGTACCCAATAGGCACTATTTACCGTGCCTACTCTTTCAGAGGCTCGAGTTGTCTTTTTTTTCATTGGTTTATTTGTACACAGGTGCATCATGAACTCCCTTGGGCCAATCCTCACTCGACAGCTCCGTCTTTTCTTAGGTGAGCTACGTGAGACCGAAGCTAACTCTCTTGATAAAATTTCCCCGAAAAGACGGAAAAGCCCTATTCCAGCTCACTCTGTCAGTCCACTAAGATCAGTATAGAGTAAGTTTGCACTAGCAATAGCTTTTTTTAGTACAATGAGTCCCTTTCTCCATGGACCCCTGTTATTTGTTTTCATTTGGGCTTTCCTTGGAAATTTTCGTGTCCCCCATCATCTCTTTCCAAGTAATTCCATTTCATTTTGGACTCGGACGTGGGCTTTTCAAACCATGAAGTGGGCTCTGCCAGTATCGTCAAAAAAGCACAATTATCCTCTAAGAAAGACGTTTTTGAAACTTGCCGTATTAAACGCAAAAAGCGGAGTACTCTCTGATGTGCATTTTATTACTGCCTCCTTTTCCGAAGGGAGTGGCTGCAATTAAGTTGCGTGGCGATACCCTAAAACCCCTTAATTTGAATCGTTTTTTGTTTTGGGAAGGGTCTTTTGTACTCCAACAAAGATAATTATTCAGCACACTTATATTGAGTAGATCAGATTCCATATTCATTACAAGCCGATGTAAAACATATTTTGAAACTAAGACAAAAATTATATTATGGTTAATAATAAGAAAGAGTTAAGCGACTTCAAGACCTATAAATAGAAGCTTCTTTCAGTCTATATTTTCACACAACAACATAAAGCAAAGAGAAAGGTAGAAGAAAAATTGTAACTAAAAAAAAATGGATATCCCTACCTCATAAAGGCTAGCAACAATTTAGCAAGAAATTCATTGGGTAGAATCCCGGAAATTCCAATATGAGGAAATGTCGAGTCTGTTCTTGGAGCACTTGTCTGCCATCTATCCAGAGGAGCTAGTTGTACGCGTGCGACGTCTACGGGATGACATTACAGCTATGAAAGAGATAAAATATGCCCTCCTCCAAGAAGAGGAGGGCGTCACTGTGACCGCCACCCACCACGTTCCCTATCCCCAGTAAGACTAGAATAGAAGAGTATCGACTCTTTCTATCAGATTTAAATAAAGTGTAGGTAGACGCAAAGTAGCTTGTTTTAATGTATGGTCTTCTTAAACTTTGTTTGATTTTCTTTGTTGTGTTTGCATGAACACCTAGTCTAAAGAATTCAATGCACTCATATTAATATATATAAAGAAAAAAAAAAATTTGAGCAGTATTCCAAAATCACTTTATACATACTATTATAACCTTGATGAACTGATCGCTTGTTTTTGCTCCGTTCTACTTTCGCTCTAGCTGTTCCTTATTTTGAGTTAGAAAAACTAATGTGATTGGTCATCTCTCTCGAAAATTACCTCAACATGCCTGTGATTGCGAAGCCTAAGCCTTGGGCTATAGCACAAGATCGATTTAATACACCGATAAGGATCTAAGTATTTTTTATCTCGAAGGTGGGTATTGCAACCCATACTGTGGCAATGGTTTTAGGCTTTTACTAGGCAAAACTAAAAAAACTTTTCTTTGTATATTTTGGTGAGAAACAACTATTACGCACCCATAAACAGGCTGAACAGCTTTGTAAGGTTATGAATATGCTAGAAAACCAGCCTTTTATTATTAATGAGGGATATCTCAATTTTCACCTCACTCATAATGATTATTTGGTTAGAACGGGTTTTCTCATGCCAGCTTTTCTAAACCATATCGATTTTAAGGTTGCAACAGACATAATCCGCAATTTGCGTAGTAAGGTGAGTGAGAATTTTCAAAAGAGATACTCTCAATAGTATCGTGTACATACTTGAGTATAACATCCAAAGGGCTTGTTATGAGCATAATGTGATGGAGATGGCTTATGCATAGAGGGGTTTTAGGATATATTATCCTGTTGCTATTAACTTCCGAGGTTGTATCTATTGCACTAGAATATTGCATTTCCACGAGCGTGATCTCTCTCAAAGTCTTCTTCTCTTCGATGTTGGTATAAGTTATGGAGCCAGCTGTTATAGAGCTAAAACCATAGATACATGTGAGCATACTCTTTATTATTTAAGAGATGAGACGCGGGAAGATTTCCAAGATATTATAAAAGCTAAGGTGCTCTATAATAACCCATATTTGATGAATCAGATTCAGAGATCTTATTACGCGGCTAGTGGCTTCCACTACAAGTCTTATGAGTGCGATATGGGTGCTGGTACAACGATAATTGTCATAAAAGGCGTTATAACGCAATATAACGCCAATACAAATCAAGTCTTCTTACTATCCTCGCTTCTGGATATGAAATTATGCCCCTGTTGCCAATAGGCGTGGACAAAAACGAGGCTAGCAGCCCATAAGCTCAAGGGAAGGAGAGTTCAGCAGGACTTGGCCTTCTCATTTACATATGGAATCTCGTAAATAGAGGAATGCCACCTACAACTTTTCAATCCGACATCAGTCTTCACAACTGATTTTACATCCGTAGAAGAGAGTCCTTAGGTTCCAGCCTTTAAAAAAACTTGACGCTACCAATTCGAATCGAGGTCAGCTGATTAATGGGTATTTCGACAAGCCAAATAAAACCTGTAGTAAGCATGACTTGTTTGATGTTTTTCCACTGTTGAATCAAAAATATATGTTAACATCTTTAAATAACTTCTATTAAGGGAGTACCCTTAGGGGCATGCTCTCCCATTCGCATGATGAGTATGAGTTCAAGTACCACCAAATTCGCATTCTCCCTATTCTTTTATTATATCTTTTGCATTACTGTCAATCAATATAGTTCCAACCCTCCTCAATCCATTGTGCCTTGGGATTCATTCGCATCTGACTTGGAATTCGCTAGAGCGCAAGTTCTTCAAAAGACGTGAACCACGAGTGGTAATGGTGACTGGTTCATCTCCAAGGCAGGCGAGAATACATAAAGAATAGGACCACCTTTCCATATCGAGGACCAGCTCTTCCACACCAAGATCCCTTCATACTAGTTATGTTATCATATTATTTGTTCCTCAACCGTTGCTAGGTGGGGTAATGCGTTCTAGCTCATGTGCACTTAGCCTTCACATCTACCATCCTTTAAAGCTTGGTCTATGGCGCACCGCAATCAACGGATGTGAGTGAATATACATAGTTCTACTAGAGCAGTTTGAAAAAGTTCTAAAAAGTTCTGAGTATTTATGATAAGTTCATAAATATTTATAAATTTAGGAAAAATTAAGTTGGAGAGAACTCACCGAGGTGGTGTATTTAACATCGATTTAGCTCATGCTCATGGGGTATTCAGTTATGTGTACTTTTCTAATGCATTTTGAGATAAGAGTTTTTTCTCTATTTTCACCTTAAGTTTGGTGGAGTTGTAGTCTCGTTCTTTTGAAGATGAAATTCAGGAAAAGTAATCACTGATAAGGGCCATCATAACCATATAAGTTTCAATTAGTATTGTATGCACCGGGTGTGCAATAAACTTTATTGCAAGACCAGTTCACTTTAAGCCAAAATAGGTCACTTTTAAGTCAGACACTTTTCAAGTCAAAAGGGGTCACTTTAAAATAAAAGGTAACTTTTAACCTTCAATGAGTCACTTCTAAATAAGTAAAAGTTACCCATTTAGGATAAATAATTACCGTCTGAGAGGCAACTTTCTACCCTAAACCCATTTAGGGTAAAAAGTTATCCTCGTTGTACAATAAATTACTACCCGTCTCACACATGAATTTGTGTATAAGTTTAGTGATAATTTCAGACTACCAGATTAATTTCCAACTACAATTGGTACAAATACAATCAAGTACTATGTCCATGTAATTTTAGATTAGGACAAATAAGTTCATATAAAAATTTCAGGTGAAAATAACATAAAGTTCCATTTCTTATCAAAGAAAGATACATAGAGATGCTCCTACAAAGAGATAAATAAAAGTATCCTGGTTTGAAGTAAGAAAGGGGGAAAATTCTTCATGTCAACAGAGATACTTCACTTCTATAGCACTGCTAGGCAAATAATTTTGCCACGTGATGCGTGGTAAAGCACTTCTTTGCACATGGTAAAGTAATTCAAATTCTCACAATCATGAGTGTGGGCAGGAAGAAAAACCAAAGTCATCCAACATCAAGTAATGCTTTGCCAACACCATAGCAGGCACAAATAGCTTAATGCTAGACCACAACCTTACTCTACTTTCACAACTGCTACACATTCAAAAGCTGGAAATTATTTCCCTATAACCTAGGTAGCACCAATACGGTACGGGTACGGAAAACGGCAAAATCAAAATTTCTGAAAACGGGTACGGCTCGGATTCGGTTAAAAAATAAATAATATAATATAATACATTTAATGAATAATATTACCTTAAATTTGAATTTTCATTAATTAAATGGAAATTATAAACTTATTAACTTAGGGCTCGTTCGTTATCGTTTTTTGTTTCCAGTTTTCAGTTTTTTTGAAAACCAAAAACAAAAATATGAAAACCAGAAAAAGTAGTTTCCAGTTTTCTGTTGTCAGTTTTTTAAATTGACATGTTTAATATAAGTGTGACCAATTTTAAGTTTATTATACCCCTTATATCATATGACTTTTGTATTTATAAAACCAAAAACTGGAAACTTACAGTGATGCCAAACGGGCCCTTAGTTTTAAAAAGCGCGCCTTTGGTGCAACGCGAGCTTAGGCGACGAGAAAAACGCCTGGAACAACCCAGGCGAGGCGAGCAACGGTAGACGCACGGAGGCGCGCGCTTTCAGCGCCTTTTCAAGAGGCGTGAGGCGCAGGAGGCGTTCGCCTTTAGGGATGAGGCGCGCGTGGAGTCCACCTCCTCCCTTTTTTTAAAAAAAAATTGAAGGTTTTTATGTTTTAGAACGGGAAACCTTAAAAAGGGCATCTGAGAGAACTCAAGACCTTAGATGGTCGTCACTACTGCTGCTTCTCGCCAGCGGTCGCCGATGGTTCCGTCACCTCCGTCAACTCGCCGGTGGTCTTGTGTCGCCAGTAAGTTTTCTCTTCTTCTTTCGGTCGTCTTCTTTCTTCTGTCTTCTTTCTTTCGGTCTTCTTCTTTCTTTATTTCAATTCTTCTGTCGGTCTCTTCTTCTCCTCTTTCTTTCTTCTCTATCACTTTATTTTATTTTTAGAGAAAGTGACTGTAATAGGTAGTGAGTTCAACAAAAAAAAAAATCAAAAACAAAAGTTTCTATATTAGGCTTTATTTCTCACTTTTTATTATTGTAGAGTCACTGGCTGTATTAGGCTTTATGCCACTATGTTATATATTGTGCCTACATTAATTAGTTTTTAGAATATCATTTGAATTGTAGCTTTTTTTAGAAATCATTTGAATTATACCTTGTTGATTGAGAATCTTAAAAAAGTTCATTTTCTTTTCTTTATATTTAGTACTTTGACTTGGTGCGGTATTTTAGCGATGAACTATGTCTTTTTATATACTTCTATGGGTTTTAATATAATATTTATGTTGTTTTAAGTATTAGAATGCTTCTATTTTTTATTTTTAAGTTTTTTGGCACCTAAGGTGCGCCTCACCTACGAGATGCGTGCGCCTTCGCCTTGCGCCTTTTAAAACTAAGCTTATTAATTTACAGTATTTCAGTCATAATTAAAATTATTATTAAAGAATAATGTTTCATACTTATAACTCAATACATTATACTCTAAAATAGACTATAGAGAGTTTTCCTAAAAAGAAAAGACTAGAGAGATGACAACTGTAATCCCCAAAATAAAAAACAGAAGAAAAGGTTAATGACAACTGTATTCGCCAAAAAAAAAAAAAAAAAAAAGGAAGAAAAGAAACAAGGTGGATGACACATGTAAAGTGTAAACAACCCACTCCCTAATTTCCTTATACAGTATACTAAAGGAACTAAGGACTAAGGAGTGAGATATTTTCTCTCTCCACGAGATCACCCCCTCTCTCTCCTCTCTCTGACTCCTTCCTAATCTGTGCTCGACATTCTTCATCCTCTGGCGACCGGCGCTACTTCATGAATTAAGATTCCTAGTTAGCTTTTCTCTTGGGTTAATTTCTTTAATTTTTTTTCTCTAGAATTTCATGAAGCGTATGGGTACGTTTCTTTCGGCCCAAATTCGTATTGAATACGTACCCAAACTTCAATCCAGCCGTCCCCGTGAGAAGCCCACGTACCACCATCTCAGGTACGGTTTGGGTACGAATCCACCCCGTATCCGTACCGTACCCGAATCATACCCGTACCTGGTACGGGATACAGCACTCACATGGCGTACCCGTGCTTCATAGCCTATAACCCACTTCAGTGTTGCCTAAAGGATCGTCTTAAACATTTAGCTACCACACAACGCATGATGCTGCCTGACATCATTAATCGAGCCCAATCAGCAACCCCCCCGGGCGCCCTTCATCAATGAGAAAATAAGGTTTATATACATTTTTAAAAAAAGTACAAGGACAACAAGAAATGCACCAAACTAAAGCGAAAAATGAAAAAGAGTGATCTGATCACACATTACATCAGAGATAGCCTCAAAGAGAAGTTCAATCAACCACCTGATCTCGTAAGGACATTAAAGAAGACATCAAACTCAAAATTATCCTATCATCCTTCCAGGACCAAAGCAATTGCACGATAGTTTACAGAATACTTTTCCCCTTGACCACATCATTTGTGGCACATCACCATTTAGTGGATTTGTCGATGAAAAATTCATCAGGTGACCTTATGTCTTTCACCGCCTTGCCAACATGGAGCAATTTTGACTGAGCCCTTTTAATGACTACTGAACTTATCCTCTCTTTCTGCAGTTCCTCTAAACATCCCTTTCAAACTCAATGTTGAAATTCTGTCATATTTTTCAGATGAAGCCCAATATTCGCCACAATTATAGGCTTGCACACATTTTAACATCATGCCAGCTACCCTAACTTCGCGTAGAACTCCTAACAAGACTTCATCTTTACATTTCAAAAAAGGACTCCTGCTAGCCTAGAATGATAGTCAATTAGTGCAACAGCATATGATGATCCATTAAGAGATTTTTCATACAACAGTGTATGTCGAACCTATACACAGAATGCAATGACTTTTAAATAGTTGGATTTTTCAGAAGAAATTCAGCTGCGTTTTGCATATAAACAATCAAATCATGATTTCAAGTAGACATCTTTAAAGAAAGGAGTTCCTTCAACTCTTTGAGTGAGGATCGGCAAACCCTTCTCACTCACATGCCCGACAGCTTTTGCCATAGCTTTTAGCTAAACCTCAAACCATAAAACGTATCTGTTTTTCAAATTACCGAACCTATATTTCACAATTAAGTTCAAATTACCCGACATACAAAAGCTGATAATAGGCCAAATGGCCTATATAGCTGAAATAAAGTTCATATGGAATCGACTAGACCCCTTCACACGACATTGCAATAAAGCATACTTCGACGATGCATTGACAACACACAACTACAACAGTGATTCGCAATCCTAACCATATGTTTGTAGAATAATACTTTGTAGTTAAATTCAACAGAAGTGTTTCAATTTGGAACCTTATGGGATTCATGTACTCCTTTAGGTTATATTAGGAATTCCGAGTTTTGAAGTATGGCTCTTAGTTTCACTATATCAGTGGAAAATTCTTCGACCTTAGAGAAGATCTAAGGGAAGCTGTCACTAAAAACTGTCGCATGCTCCACCTGATAAGTTTACAAAGAGAATAAGCATTTGTGGTTAGTAACACAAGGACAAAGGGCATCTGTTCTTCACTAGCCCCTCTAATTCAGGATGCACACCTGATCAGCCTTCAGCAGGACCTCGGCACTAGAGATGGTTGAGGAGGATAGGGCCATAATTATGGAGATTGTAAGAGTGTTTTCCCGCTCAAGCTAAAGAGCCTAAAAAAGTATGTTCTTTTTCAACTTTTAGATTTTCAAATGTGGACCGGGATTAACATCTGATTCAGATTACAACCAAATCGACCACAAGTCAGGAGGTGCTACAGCTTTAGTCCAAAGATTATGGGGAAGTGGTATCATAAAGTCTCTCATGGCAGCAGTAAGATAATGAAGACAACATTGACTGGAAGGTTTATCCAAATTGTGCACATGAAAAAGAAAACAGGTAGGACGTAAAGTGAAGAACGCCTGTTGAATTTGTCCATATTCAAAGCCCATCATCACGTGATTTCTTTGGACAACACTACAAATTTATCCATGATGCTTTTTAATTATTTCTTGAAATTTGTTATGAAGTTTCTAAGTATTATCATGTAGCGTGCCAGGTTTCCAAAACAGAAAGAAGTAAACAATTTCAAGAAGAAAAAAAGGGGTATCGAAGACAATGCTCACAACTCACAAGAGGAACTGAGGAAGTACCTAATTTCGTTGGTGATAGACTCCCAGCAGTCCCAGCCTTCACATCTGTGACTTGCTGGAGATTCTCCTTCGTAGCTTTCTTCAAGCGATCAACTCCCACCCATTCATCCCAACTGATTATGAAAAGAACAAAAAGGCTCTCGAGTCAGACTAAATCCATTGATTATTGCATACTGCACTAACAGTTACAAAAATAAAAAAGCATTTCACGCAAATACTAGAACTACGTAAAAGGTACAAAATTATTTCACAAGATTACCCTCTTTTTTTCTGGAGAAACTGTGAGCAAGCCTCTCTTTGTGTTTTATGTCCTCCAACAGCATAGAAACAGGATTTTATTTTCAGAAAGGTAATCGGAAAAAAATTAAATTAAAATAGTAACATGAATTTGTGTTCCGCAAAAAAAAAAAAAAAAAGATCAATAGGAAATATGGTTACACAAATTTTTTTCTGAAAAAAAGTAATCCAACTAATTCCATAATGCCTAAATAACACATAAAGTTCAACAAGTAAATATCAGCAATTACAAATATTGAGAAAATGCATGACTAGGCCAAGAGAGTAAGTGACTATTAACAAAGGAGACAGTTGATTTGACAAATTCAAGATGCTGCAGCCAAAAGAGAACACCCAGATAACGATTCCATCAATGTCAATCTACATAGCATCAAAACGACAACTACAACTCTGAGAAAACACGTAAATAATAAAGAAGAAGATATGGCTTTCCAGAAGTGATGTATAAATGATTTTGAGCCAAGGGTTGTTCTACATTACGGTGGAAGTATTCAGGATTGATATTTGATCCATTTGGATAGAATAGAGATCTTTCACATTCCCTTGATAGACAAATATGAACATAGTTATGTTGAAATTTCTAATTTACAATTACAGTCCAAATAGGTTAATCTCATACTTTATGATGTAGACTTATGATTAAGTAGCTCATAAGCATGCCAAGTTTATTCATGGATTACAACAAAGGAAGGCAAGCCAAAACAGAAAGAATGCCTACAATCCCAAAAGACACTAATGAACTAATGATCTTTTATAATCCTAATAAGAAAATGATTTTGAACAGGTTGGAATCATTGTTCCACCTTACTAAAAGCAAAAATCATAAAATCCTCTGCTGATCAGATCATCATTATAGAAACTATATTTATTAAATTGTTCAACATCATACATTTGCTGTAAACGTGAAATTTCAAATTGATTTTTTTAATGAGAGCATATCTTCATAGGATCACGAAATCAAATTGAGATCATAAAACTCAGTTCTATATTCGAGTTAGATCCTAAAATCCAATATCAGTATTTAAACCATATTTTTAGTAGCACGTGGCTCCTGTCTCTCACTAACTTTGGAAAGGGTCAAGCCAGAGAACAATCAAAGCAAGAAAATGGAATTGTTATGTAGGTTTCTCTTCTTTTTTTTCCAAGTGTAACATCGCATATTTTCAAGAAACTAAGAAATGGTTTTTTGAAGATCCTCCAATCGCAAGCCTCCAGCACTAGCGTTTCCTATAACCACTGAGCTCATCACTTTATAGACCCAGATGCACCCAGCCACCAACTAAGCTAGCCATCCCAGTACATAATAGTATAATACATAAAAACCATTATCCCAATGGGGTCCCAGTCCTCCCACCATTCAGTACGGGAGGTTAAATATATGGCATATGCTAGTAATCGGAAGCTCAAAATACTGTCCAATAATGTCTTCTAGCCTCTAGAGAACATGAAAAGGATTTATCCATTGTCTAAAATACATATTGCGACGACATCAACTAGGAATTTTCTCAGGGAAGAGAAGGTGACGTTAAATTTTAGAAGCTGTCAAGGGAAAGAATCAAAGATTAGAGAAGAAAAGAAGACCTAAGACAAACAGATATGTAGTGTCTTTCCATCATTGATGTCCATGCAATAGATTGTACTATTGATTGGGCCCTAGGACGGTAGTAATACTATCCCACTTCATTGCGGAATAGCTGGGTTGTAACAAGTTTGGGAGTTGTCACTTCGAAAAAGCCATCCAAGAACAATGTGATACAAAATCATGTTTACATCACCACATTGTCCATTATATAATGGTTAAGTCGCCACATCATAATGTTCTTTTTCGTTACAACCCGTATTGTCAAGATCATCCTCTCGATCAAAATCTAACTACAAAGATACCCTACAATTCACTCTATAGAACATCATCAATCCCTTCATTAGCCACAAAAGCTGCCTCCAAAACTTAGCTACAGATTCAGAGCTCTCGATCCCATTGAAAGGACTTTGACGAATCTAAGACACACCAGAAATACTGATAATTAGCCCCAAAAAAATTCAACCTCCAAGGGATGCTGTTAGAAATTCATGCTCCTACCAACAACACTCGTCGAAAATGACAAATTTTCATGAAGTTCTGAAGCTGCGCAATATAAGTGGTTTTTTTAGAATCACTGAACAATTTACTACAAGAGTAGTAGGGAACACAAATTGGAAACCAACTTTACTCAAATTAAAAAGGAAAGAGGAAATTAAAATTCATAATGTGGAAATTTGTGTGAGACAAAAAAAGTACTCCCTCCGTTTTTTAATAGATGTAACATTTGGACTTTTCACATTTGTCGAGACACAACTTTGACCCAAAGTATCTCTAATTTTATAAATGTAAAAAATTATGAGAAATACATACTTGGAAAGTCTATATCAAGAGGAAACCAACAAGATCCCACATGACTATATTTTTTCTTATATATAAATAACTATTGATGGTCATAGGAAGGTGGATGAATAGTACCTGAAGTCAACGTGTTACATCTAAAAAAGAACGGAGGGAGTAGTAAGCTTACGAACAAGATACTACCTCCGTTTCATATTAATAGTTACACTTACACTTTTCACGCATGCCGATGCATTACTTTGAGCCTTTATATCTCTAATTTTGTATTTGTAAAAAATATAAAGAGTCGATATTCTAAAACTACATATCGAGACGATTCAAACAAGGCCCCACATGACTATATTTTCTCTTAACCATAATTCACAAATGATAGTCAAAGGGAAATTTGTGAATAGTGTCAAAAGTAAAAGTGTAACTATTAATATGAAACGGAGGTAGTACTAGGCAATGTTATTCGATAACAAGCCAAAAAATACTACTCTAGTACTAAGGAGTAAAATTTGCATTTTGTCAACCTCCTCATTAAGATGTGGCTCATCCTTCCTAAGGGTGTACACTCTGTTAACATTTTAGTCACAGCAAAATTTTCACTTACTTCCGATTCTCGTGAACTGCTTGACGGTATGCTCTAATCAGTATTCTAATCATAATTGCTATTTGGTGAAGTGGTCAATCAAATAATCAATAGATGTTCAAGAAAAGACGAAATTTCCAATGAGCATTTCGGACATTTCTGCAAGGACGGAGAATCAGAACTATCAAAGTTGAAGGTGCATAAGCATTTCTATACTTGCCTTCTCTTCCAACGCTGCAAATGAAGAAATAGATTAATAAGACAATATGAAGGGAGCATGACAACATCTAACAGCTAATACAAACAGAACCAATGGAGCTAAACCTTATAAGTTTATCTCAACCAAATTAAGCAATAGAAAACAAACGAGTTGGACATGATACTCACCCAGTAGTGAATATAAAACATCCAACCCTCACGAAACTCCACTTTTTCAACCTAGTAAACACAGCAGGAAAAATAATTATAAAGATAACTGCATTGGAAAGAAGATCAAGTGGCCACCTCAAAGGCACATGAAAGGTTGTACCCCATATGTACCATCTACTAGGGAATCAGGATAATAAAGAGGAAAGGAATGAGCTCATCCTAAAAATCAGGATGTGAGAACATTAGTAATCCATTTTAGTCAGCAAGTAATCCATTTGGCTAAAATGTAATCATTATTTCCCTTGCGGGGCCAATCTTCCTACAGGATTACATTCCACAAAATTAGGTGAGAGTAATTGTTATATGAGATAATATGAGAACGGTGGAGAAGTAATACATTTAATCAAAAATGTAATCTTTATTAATATATTACATGATAATCCTTTTGCCAGAATTGTAATCCATCGTAGCTAATAACCATTTGTTCCCTTGCGTGATCAATCATCCAAAAAGATTACATTTTCAGGAAAAAGGATTACCATGTGATTATCTTAATAAAGGATTACATTTTTAGTGGATTACTGTTCTAGTGTTCTCATATAAAAATCATTCTCATGTGTACTTTATTCCATATATAGATAGAGAGAATATTAGGCTAGATCAAAAAAGTATGTATATAAAGTGAACCACCCTTATGGTAAGAACCTTTTTATGTTGTAAATTACAAATGCGGCAATTGGATCATCTAAATAAAGGGTCAAGATCGTGCGCCAGGCAAACTAAAACCACCAACATTGTTAGTAGCTAACTTGATAAAACGCTGATTCAGTCTTACCTTTTGCTTCATTTAGAGGACTTTACCAATATACGTGTCAAAAGTACTAGTTTTATAATATTATGGGAGAGCTAAATAGATGAAAAAACAGGATAAAGAAAAGTCGTGACTTCAAAGTCCATTCTAATGAGCAAAGCTGGCTACTTTGTGCTCTATTCTGCAAACAAAAAAAAAACTATCTACATCTAGTAAGTTTAAGCTTGAATTTGTTTATCCTGCTTTAGGCTAATTTAGCAAGGAATAGTGTAAATCTTGGCCATGAGAAACGTTCAACGAAAGATCAAATTTTGGAAATTTAGGATACTCTCAAGAGTGCATTCCCTTTCAAGTATCTCAAAGTCCCATTATCCACAAAGTAACTAAGCCCTTTGTTTAAGAAGATTGATGCAAAATTAAGGCATTGGAAACAGGGCTCCTTGTCTTATGCAAGCATATTACATTTAATTGCATATTATTGTTCACACATATCATTTTTGCCTTGATAAGGTATTGAGAGCACTGGTCTAAAGTATTCATGCTCCAAAGAGTATTATTTAACTTAAAAGCCTCTTAAAGCATGCAATAGAGTACGCATACAATGCGCTATGTGATTGATCATGAAAACTCGTAAGCATGGTATCAAGATCTTAGTTTTAAAAGGCGCTAGGCGCACCGAGGCGCTAGGCGCAAAGCGCACCGAGGCGCAAGGCGCACGCATCTCGTAGGCAAGGCGCACTTATAATAATCTTTATTATTATGTGATTTTGTGATTTTAATATTTTTATTTTTTTGTTTTTTATTATTTATGGATATTATTTTTCTCTAAAATAAACTAAAACTGGTACGGAGTTAAAAAAAAAAAGAGTTAATATAGTCCAAAAATGTGCAGCACTATAGCTTCCAAAAAGAAAAAAAGGGAAATAGGAGGAATTGGCACACTTGGTAGTTGGTAGGCAAAGAACAGTATAAAAATAAAAAGAATATTAAAGAAAGAGGAAAGTAAAACAGAGAAAGAGAAAAGTATCAAAACAGAGACACATTATCGAGAAGAAAGAGAATGAAGATCGAAGAACCTCTCAAAAAAAAAAAAAAGATCGAAGAAGAGAGAGACAGAAGAGAGAATTAAGAAAAGAAGATCGAAGAAGAGAGAAAGAAAGAAGAAAAAATCGCAGAAGAAGAGAAGATCGAAGAGAGAGAAGAAGACTTACCTGAAGAAGCTTGCTCGCCGACGGAAACCACCGGAGATCGGTCGGAACTGGTAGGTGGGTTTGGCTCGCCGGCACCCCCTCTAACCCCCACAGAGTTGGCGGCCATTAATTCCCACCAAAAGAAGAATTAGGGTTTTAACCAGAATTAGGGTTTTTAAATTGGGGTTTAATTTTATGTAATTTTATGAAATTAACAAAGGGCTTTTGCTCGAAATTGCTAAATAAAATCCCATGTAAAGCTTAAATTCGAATTTTTTTTGTCTTTTGAACTCAGATCTACACTTTCTCTCTCCTCATGCGAAGGCGGTAACGCGCTGCGCCTTGCGCCTCTACCAAAGTCGGCAAAAAGCGCGCGCCTCAGATCGCCTGTCATTGTGCGCTTCGCCTGGCTCGTCGGATGCGTTTTTGCCGGCGCCTCCACTCGCCTAGCGCCTAGGCGTGCGGGGAGCGTTTTTTAAAACTAAGCTTTTATTAGCCCTTATTTAATTGATATATTATCTCTCTGCTCATCACATAAATAGTCGTAAAACAAGGAACAAATGATATTTTAATAATCTTAAATGATAAACATTTTATAATGAGCCAATGTAACATATATTACAATTGCTAGTTGTACAGTAATGACCCAATGTAACATATATTACAATTGCTAGGAGATACTAATGGTAATTGGTAAGTAACTAAGATCTTTCGTAGGATAGACTATAGAGTTTAGGTGGAAGTTTCCATAAAAAAAAGTTAGACTTGTCTTTTCCCTTCAAAACCGCTGCTCCCATACTTCCCCCCTATCTTTTCATTTTCCCTCCAAAATTGACTCTTCTCTAACACGCCAATCGCCATCCTTTGGATACTACAATTTTCATCAACACTTTACAAAATACAGTACTAGAATTTTACATGGTTCTCCATAGCTAAACTAAGAAGCAAGTGTTCTCAACTTCTACAATTATCAGGTAATGAACTACAACATTATACTCTGTTTTACTTTCCTTCATTTTTATTCCCCTGTAAATAAGAGATTAAGTAACTGACATCTATTATGTCAAATATCAGATTCAATGGAACGAAATCCAGTCACTCGTCCAACAAAGAACAAAGGTTTTGATGATGCACCTTTATGGAATCATGTGATTGTTGAGTCGTCTGGAAAAGGAGGAGGGAATAGGGTTTGGTGTTGCAAATATTGTCATAAGAAGGTCACTGGATCTTATTCAAAGGTCAAAGGACATCTCTTGAAAATTCCAAACTTAGAGGTTGAAGCTTGTAAGGTAATTTCTGATGATGTATGTCATCAAGTAAAAAAAGAATATGATGAAGCAAAAAGGCAAAAGGCCATATTTCAACAAAATGAGAAACAAGGCAAATCATATGTCACACTTCCAAAAGGCTCTGACTTAGTACAACATAAAAAAAGAAAAGGTAGTATTGAATACTCCTTCAATGTGCTAGAGAGAGAAGAAGCAGACAAGGAATGTGCTATGATGTTTTATACTGGTGCTCTGTCTTTTAATTTGGCAAGAAATCCTTATTTTAGGAGTTACTCTCAAAGACTAGCCAATGGCAATTTACATGGCTATATACCTCCAACTTATGATCGACTTAGAACAACCTTGTTGGCACAAGCAAAAGCCAATGTGGAACAACTAGCACAGCCCCTAAAGGATAGTTGGAAAAAGAAGGGGGCTTCAATATGCTCTGATGGTTGGTCCGACTGTCAATCTCGACCTTTGATCAACATAATGGTAGCCTCTTCTTTGGGACCGATGTTCATAAATGCTGTAGATGCAAGTGAAGTTCTTACAAAAGATGCTGAGTATATTGCAAGCATATTTTTCAAAGCTATTCAAGACATTGGAGATGAGAAGGTTGTGCAAGTTGTTACGAATAATGGAGCAAACTTCAAAGCTGTTGGTGCATTGATCGAAGATAAGTATCCACACATCTTTTGGACTCCTTGTATTGTGCATTGCTTGAATTTAGCACTTAAAGCTATTTGTGAACCTAGTGAAAAAGCTGCTCATTATATAGAATGTAAATGGGTTCAAGAACTAGTGAGTCAAGTAAATGACATCAACAATTTCATCACAAATCATGGCTTGTCTAAAGCAATTTTTAATAGATATTCAACTGTGAAACTATTAAAAGTTGCTGAAACTAGGTTTGCTTCCCATATTGTGATGGCTGCAAGACTTAGGAGGCTAAAAGAACCACTTGAAAAGATGGTAATGGATGTAGATTGGAAAAATTTCAGAGTTAATGGAAAAACTCCGACAGAAATCAAAGCAAGAGACACTAAAGATTTAATAGTAAGTGATGGTTGCCTCAAGATAATTCTCAAGTTGCTGGGTTATCAGAATAAGTCATGGATTAGTAGATCCATATCCATTACGACAAACATGGAACTATGAAGTACTACTAGAAACAATAGAAATAATATGAACAGAAAGTTTAAGGCAAAAACAGAGGATAGTATAGTAATGCAAAGAGTAAACACAACAACTGCGGACATCATAGCCATAATGCCTTTTAAATCCTCCTAGCCACAAAGTAAACAGCATGAGTCCCAGAAAGCCACACTGCCACAAAGGCCTAACAAGGGCTATCCCCTCAATGTGATGTAGATAACCGCTTAATGATCATGTACCTAATTCATAGCAAGTAGTCAAGTGTACTCTTTAAACACTTATAAATATAATCCCACTATCAAAACAGCTATGTCAAACTCAGTATTTGTGTTGTGTATCACCATTCTTTTGTCCAAAATAGCAAGGGATACAATTAGACATTTACTTAAAATGTTTAACAAAAAGGGATCAATTCTAATTGGCATGAAGATTAGGGATCAACTCTCACTAGCCTCACCTTCATCTTACCTTCAAAAAAGAAACTAAGAAAAAAAAAACAAAGTGACAGCTCAATAAAGTCCTGCCAGTGGCAAGGTCTAGGAGTTTCAAAGGTTAGTAGCCACACCACTTGTTCTTGCTCGAGAAATATTCCTTCGTTCCTAAACAATTCCAACGACCTTTCTACCGCTCCTAACTCTCCAAAACTTTACTAGCTAAACTAGTTGGCATCGACAGTTGCTCTACATATAGTGCTGGTATTAGATCTATAATTCCAATGATACATAGTAACCTACTTGGAGAGAACTTAATCAATATTCTCATTTATGAGGAGATAGAACAATGTGATCACTATTTCGACACGAGCGGGCAAAAATTCCTCTTAGATTCTGTGTGTATATGGGCCCTAAAGATAGAGAAAATGGGTCAGCATTTAACACTTATGATAGTGAATTTAACTTTAACCAAATTTTCTAGTTCTGTTTTGGCTTAGTTAATTCAGAAATTTAGCCTTTTGTTTCTCAAATATGACCTTGCTTGTTACTCTACCTTCGAACAGTATGGTGTGCAAAAACAAATCTTTTGAAACAAGGAAAGAAAATACCAAAAAAATTATCAAAAAGTTGAAAAAAAAAACAACTGAAAATGGGTAAAAAAGATGGAGAAAAAGACAATTACTTTGGCTTCGTAGAAGAAATGTTCATGAGTAGCTATGACTTTCTCTCCTACTCGGTACGGACAGGGAAGAGACGGTTGCGCCAAATGTTGGACAGCGACAGCAGCAGCACCACCACCACCATCACCATCACCACCATCGTCGGAGGTAGTTTCCGTCTTAACCTCTGTCTCTTCTTTTACATATTTCCTCATTTACAAGAGCCTTTTGGGATTTTTCTGGGTTTGTTTGGGTGCGATTGTTTCTTACAGGTGAGGATGATTTTGGAGGGTACCAATTTTGTGGTGGATCACTGCAAATCTGCAGTATGGTACAGAAATTTCATACCGCGGTCAGTATAGAGAAACGTCTTGTCCACGATATACACAAGGATCGAGTAGCACGTGACGTGATAGTCGATAGTCAAGATTAGGGTCCTTATCGATCGAGTCGAGCCCAAACTTTTGTTAACTCGGCTTGTGTTCGTTTAAGTTTATTCGAACTTCTGTTAACTAGGTGATTCACAAAGAGAATGGTGAGCCCAAATTTTCTTCACGATTGCTCTCAGATCGCTTGTTATTTCCAAGCCGAGGTCGCTTCACTCCTCCGCAATTGGGTAAGTCTTCACGATTGCTCTAAGGTAAGTTTTCTGCTACTTTCTTTGATATTTAATTGCTTATGGTTGGTCTCTAATATCTTTCTAATTGTTGGATTTTGCTTAAATCCAATTCATTTATGCTATGTTTGGATAGCAAGATTTCATTTCAAATTCTGGATTTAGATGAAATCTATTGTTTGGATGGCATAGAATTTGAAATTATGGAATTTGTTCAAATTCTTATCAAAAGCTTAAATTAGTAGAATTTGAAATGCAAGATATTACCTTGGCATTTGAAATTCTCTCCTCATACATATCCCAACTCCATGAGTATATCTATATCCCAACTTCACTCATTCTCTTTCTAATATTTATTTCTCTCTCTTTTACTTAACCCGTATTTTTTTCTCTATCCTCCATCAAACCCATGTTTCTCTCTCCTCTATCAAACCTCCTTTACAAAACAGTGATTAGGAATTGAAATACAAACTTTAAATTCCATATTTCAATTCCATTATTTGAAATGAAATACAAGTTTCCTAACACTACCTTATTGAATTTCGTTACGGATTTACTGCCTAGATTGTTTGCGATGCTTTTAATTGTATGCGGCTTTACTTTGGTGATGGATAATGTATGCCTAAATTTGTCTGCTATGGTTTCTCCTCTTTGGATCTTGTCTAGCTGCTATGCTCAAATCTTAGCTATTATTCTCAATATGTTTCTAGCTGCTTGTGTCTTCTCCGCTACTATGTTTTTTTCTTCAAAAATTACAAAGTTTTTTTATTATGATTAGTTATTATTTCGTCAGCGATTGTGTTTCATCCCGTTTTCGCTCCTGTCTAAGTTGTGATTTCAACATTTATCACTCCCAATGTGCTTTTAAATTGCTCATGACTAATGGTATTGGATCTTTATCTCCCCCTGTTTACCTGTATACTTATGGTGTTATTTTGTTCTCTATTGTAATATGTCCTCTTTAATTGCATCCCTTTATGGCTTTAACCTTCCTTTGCTTCTTGCAAATATGCTTTTGCTTGTTGTATACTCTTGACGCGCTCGTTGTAAACACGTCAAAGATACCTAAACAACCCAATATAGGGCAAGTAAAGGGTCGAATCCACAAGGACTAAGGGAAGCACCAATAAGTATCGAATTATGATAAGCTAAGCAAAGTCTATGTTTTTGAAGATTTATAGATGAAAAGAAAATAAGAAAAATGACTTTGGGAAGGGTATTGGTGGGCGCGGATGTGTCGTGTACGCCACCCAACCAAAGATAAAATTTCTCCTACTCTCTTTTACACTAAGCAAGTATAATGGAAGTAGGGGTCGTATCCACAGGGAAACAGGGACAAGTTTAATATCTAGCGTGAATCAATACCTAGATGACTCTAAGGGTCGAGTAACCTAATAACAAGGGGGGTTTTCAAATAGAGTTTTAAACAAACTAAAATTAACTAGCAAATAAATAAAATGAGAAATCAATATGGAAAGATCTTGAATCCGATTAACATCCACTTCAATTTCATTATCGATCATTGAACCTCAACTCTAATTATTTCCATGATTATCTATTGCTGAGAATTAATCTCGCATTCTCCTTATTCTTAGTTGAATAGCACGATCAGCGTGACTATAAAACCCTAACTAAAGGATAACCTAGTCCGATCAGCGTCTAAGTTCAATCTAATAGCAGCAATAAACACTGAGAACCAATAGACCTGTTAATGTCATACACGCGATAAACATTCAACAGTTAATTCAATTTCCCCAAGAAATAACCAAGACGATCTGCATCTAAGTTACTCCCTAATTTGCTACAAATAGATAAAAGAATAAAACAATCCGATTCTATTCTTAAATCTAGCATTAGATTAATTACACAATCAAACTAGTAACGTTCCTAGCATAATTTTGCATTAATCATAGATCACAAGCATAGAAATTGAATCATAATCAAGGAAAATAAATAGAGAGGAAAGATCTCACAATAATGCTTGAAGCTTCGTGTTAATCTTCTTCAAGAACAGTTCAAGCGACAATCGGCATAGCAATAGCCACTTCCATAATTGAAATCTCTAAAACTAAACTAGAAAAAGAAAACTATTTAGAGAAGATAACAAGAGAGGAATGGAGTGTTGGAGATTCTCTCTCCTCAAGTGTGTCTCCCCTAGGTCCAAAAATCAAGTTTAGTATTTATACTAAGGCTCAAAAATCAGCCGACAATTACACCGACCTAGGGGGTCGCGAGGTGCGAGACTGATCGCGAGTCGCGAAGAGTACTCTGTCTTCCGCGCACAAAATGGTTGGCAATGGTCGCGAGTCGCGATAGGACTCGCGAGTCTCGAAGGCAGGGTGCTCGCGAGTCGCGAGCGCTGGGCTTCGAGCATGGGCGATGAGCGCTGGGCAGGCTTTGCTTGGGTCGCGAGTCGCGAGCTTCATCGCGAGGTGCGACGAGCGTGTCTTCTTTGTGCGATGACGAGGCGCGGGCTCGCATGGGCGATGGGCTGTGCATGCGGTGCTTGGGCTTGCGATCTTTGGACATGCTTGCGATGCGGCCGGGTGGAGCTTGGTTGTGGCGGAGCTTGGTTGGTGAGACGATGTTGTGGTGTTGTTCCAACCATTCATGCTTCCAAGAGCTCGGAACTTACAACTTTAACAATAATTAAAATACAAAATTCCGAACTTCCGCTAAGGTCGATTTATATGCAAACATTAACAATTACGAATAAATCCCTTAGCAAAGTGTACCTAAAATACCACAAAAACAACGTATAACTTGAGCGTATCAGGTATCCACCAATCAACTCATTCACAAACCAAGCAATCACAATGGGAATCAACAATGGGGATCAATTGAGGGGAATTGTTCATCCATTGGTACTCTAACCACTCTCTCGAGCTAGATAGATTGGCCTAGTCTCTTACCGAAGACCTATTCTCATGGCTAAGGCATTCAACCAAGCATATCCATAAACATGATGAACTTAAACAAGTAAAATAAGTCCCCTAGGCTAGGTAGCCCCTATTCTCATGGTCCTTCAAGCCTAATAATCGATTTGAGGCAACCCCTTAACTTCATCTCTCGATCCTTCACTAAGGGTACCTAAATTATGCTCCTATGATGGCCAATCACACAAACATTCATGAAAATGCCAAATCAATTAACCAAAATTATCCCAAGTCAAAACCCAATGTTGGATTTAGAGGTTCATGAACTCATTAATGGCTTCAAACCCTTCTCAAAGAAATAGCTACTCACAAATCATGATAAATTATAAACTAAAAGACATTAACAACTATTAACATGAACTAAAGCAATAATCTAGGATGAACAAGTAAATAGAGTGAAAATGACATGAAAATAAGAGAATAAAGCAATAAAATATGAGAATTAAAAACTTTTTTGTTGAAAAAGACCTAGTTTTTCTCTCTAGCCGCCTCCCTTTTTCCCTTTTTCCTTCATCAGTAAGGGGCTGCCATGGATGATCTCATCCATGGTAAGCCCCTTTTCCTCTCTTGTTTTCACTTTCTAGTTTTTTCTTTTGTTTTGTTGAATTAGTCTCTCTTTATGAGAGTTTCTTGTGCCCTAATATGGGAAGACTAGTATTCTCTGTTGTGGAGGTCTCCTTCTCCCTTATGGGAGTTGTGAGTCTAGTTTTTTATTTGTAGGTATGAGAAATTGTTCTCATTGGTTGAAATCCAAAACTATCAACATGAAAGTATTGGAAGCTCGGATGCGGTCAATATGGATAGATCAAGAAGGTTTTTCTCCAAACTATGTCAAAATGATAGACGGTTCCATTAATAGTTGCTTGGGACAACAAATACAAGGGACTTGCGCCACAATATTCGATCTGGTTCATTGTAGTTTCATCGAAGACGAAGTTGATCTGATCTTGTTTGATTGTATCCTGTTTTTCTTTATTATTTATTGTAGATGTCGTTTGGCTTACAATTAATGAAATTTCTCTTTCAAAAAAAAAAGCAATAAAATATGAGAGAGAGTAAGAAATTCTCATTAAAGTTGCAAGGAGCCTCCAAATATTCAAGTTTCCTTCTTAGATTCTTCAAATTCCAAGCTTTCAACAGTTTCTCTCACTTCTCTCTCTAGAAATGAGATTTTCTATCTCCTAGGGTTCAAAGAATTTCAAATCTCCCTTTTATTAAAATATATTGTAAATTAGCCTAAGTTAAAATAAGAGGAGTCCCTCTTATATAGTCATAAGAAATAAAACAGAAAATTACAAAACAACCCCCGCATTAAAACAAACAAAGTCGCAAAAAAGGTTCCGGGAAAATGACCCAACCCGAGCGGGTTGGATGACCCGAGCACTCGGGTGGCCTGACCCGGGCGAGTCAGCTGATCAGGACTGAAATATGCGTTCTCCGCAGATTGACCCGGGTGGGTCATTTGACCCGAGCACTCGGGTCAGTTTTCAGTTTCTTCGGTTCATTTTCAAACGGTCATATCTCACTCGTTTTTCATCGGAATTGAGCTTGTGACCACTTGTTGGAAAGATATTGAGCCAAACTTTCATTCCTAACTTGAATCGCTCAAAAATCTTTTGTGTGCTGAAAGTTATAGCCATTTGAAGTTGACCCTTGTGCGCAAACTCTTCCAAAACTTCTTATATTTGCCCCCGGAACTCGGTTATGCTTCCTTGACCTTCCTCTTCGATATTAATATTCGGGGTTATGCAAGTGTCCTCCAAGCGTGCTCCTAAGTCCTGAAATGAAACAAATCGCCCAAAGAAAGTGCATACAAGAAGGAAAATTGCACAAATTAAGGAAATAGCTAACAAACTAGCCTAAACTAACTCAAAAACAACTATAAAACCAATAAAAAACTATCAAACAGTAAAGTAATAAACAAGACATCAACTCTCAGTACTTTTCTTATGATATGATTTTCGATCAGTGGTGCTTCTCTCCAAGTCCTACTCAGAGAAGGTGTATATATCCCCTCTGCAATGTTATTAGTGTGCTTCTTCTCTCTAATGCTACATATTCTCAATTTTTATTTATGGTTGTTGGTATTCAGCTTTCTTGTGACTCTATAAGTTATATTATGTTCCTTACCCATATTTACTCTTCTAAAGAAAATATGATTCTAAATAATGATCTTCTCACCACTCACCATAAATGTGGAAATTGTTCATTTTCTATCGAGTGTTTGCATTTCTTTGTGTTAGGGTGGCAATTTGCCTATATTTTCATTGTTTCTTGGTCTTATGGGATTGTCCTTTTAGAGGGAAGCAACATATCTGAAATCGTTTTATATGTTTGGCTTACTAATAGAAAGATAATTTCTGATAATCGTCTCTTCATAGCACAAAGACATTATTGTTTCCTTCACTTATGTTGGATTCTGGCTCAATGTCTCTATTTGTTGTATTGGGATCTGAAATTTTTTTGGTTATGGAAGGTGCTAAACTTGGTTGGGTTTTTTTGTATTAATAATTGTCTTGCAAATTGCTTTGGAGTGTGTTTCTTCCTTTGTACAGACCCAGATGTTCAAGCATCGAGAGGAAGGGTTGTTTTGGCACGTTTTCAAGCCACTTTTGCTTGGAATTCTTCTGATCAATTTGATGTTTCGAGCCCAAAATTCAAGCTGTAGGACTATGCATTTCTTCTCTATTTCCCACACTATAAGCCTAATTTTTTAAAATCCCATACTTCAAAAATAGAAATCAAGATGTATTTTAGTTACATTATTCATTTTAGTGTTTTGTATAAGCTTAATTTCTCGCAACAACATTGTAACTGTAAGATCAAAATCATAAAGAATTAGGTTGTTATAATCTACTGAAATCGAGTGCTAGTCACTCGCTATGGAACCAAGTGCTTGACACTTGCTATGACCACGTATGTGGATATGCCTCTCGATCTCCGCCATATGAATTGGATGTTAACCATCTGCTATGGCCACTTGGTGCTCTTTGCACCCATTTTTGTCGAATTGGTTATCATATGAAGATACTTAGTTGGAATATTCAAGGCGACAAGAAACTCAAAGCCCTTTCCGAACTTGTTTACCTCAGAAATAAATACAAACCGGATATAATATTCATCCTTGAAACGATGACTTCGCACCAAAATAGTACCAATATCTTAAAAGCTCTCCACTTTGATAATAAGCTAATCATTGTGGTGGCCTCTGGGTCATATGGAATAATAACAACATTCATGTCTCTAGTCATTCAACGACGGATAGATGTGCGCATCTTAATATTTGCTTTAAACCTTCCAACAAGGAAGTCATTATCACAAGACTCTATGCTCAAGCCCAAGAACAAGACAATCCCCAATTTTGGCACTACCTTGAGAGCTTCCTTTCCTCCTGCTCTCTTCCATGGCTTGTAATTGGGAACTTCAAGGAAATGCTCACAGTTGATGATAAAATGGGTGGTCGGAATATCTCCCCCACTCAGTGAAAAAGATTACCAGAATTACTAAACAACACTAATAGTATGGACATCCCCTCAGTCCAATTTCTCATGGAAAAAAGTTCTCTGTAATCATTCTATTTACGAGCGACTAGATCGAGCAATTGCCAGCTATTCGTTTGTAAACTTATTTCCACAAAGTCAAACTCTATATGGGGCATTCACCGTCTCTGATCATGCACCTACTATTTTCGACTCTAAATTCAATGGAATAACAAAAGCACCACCCTTCCGCTTTCAAAATGCTTGGGTCTTAGATCGTAAATCTCACCAAATTGTTACAAAAAATTGGGCCCACTCTATACGAGGCTCAAGATTCTTTCGCATACAACACGGACTTTCTCAAATTAAGACTCATTTAAAAGAATGGGCCAAGCAACATTATGGCCATACTCAAAATAAACTAATAGAGAATTGTGAGAAAATTAAGTCTATGGAAGAAAGGCTTTGGGATCAACCATTTAATCCTTTCTTTAATCAGCGTATTAATCGTCTCATATTTCAACGAGAAAAATTACTTCTTTTCGGCCAATCTACGTGGGGAAAAGTTAGTCGAAAACAATGGTTATCTCAAGGAGATTGGAATTCAAGATTCTTCCACAATAAGATGAAAAAAATCGAACTATTAACACCTCTATCTATTGACTTAAAGATGACTTGGACCAGTGGGTCGATTCAGAGGAAGGGATACACAACCGTCTGGTTAGTTCCTTCAAAGAACGATTTTCATCTTCGTCTTCCTCCTAGAGGCCAACGGATCTTTCCTTTATACAGCCTATTATCTCCGCAACAGATGTCTCCAATCTTTTAGCCCCATTTACAGATGTAGACATTAAAGATGTCTTTTTCGACATGAACCCTCATAAAGCTCCAGGGTCGGATGGGTTCGGTGCAAAAAAATTTCAAGCTTACTGGCACATTATTGGTAAAGACATTTGTCTAGCCATTCATGGTTTTTTCCATCATGGCCATCTACCCCCGTCTCTGAACCATACTATCATTGCCCTTATCCCCAAGAATTCTACTCCATAAACGCCTAATCACTTTAGGCCTATCAGTCAGATTAACTCCATTTATAAAGCAATCTCGAAATTGTTGGTTGCCAGATTGTGTCCGATCCTCAAATCCAACATTAGCCCGCTTCAAAATGCTTTTACTCCTGAAAGGTCTATTCATGACAATATCCTTATTGTTCAAGAAATTCTAAACACCTTCCAAAAGTCCTCAAGTAAAATTGGATGGTGTGCCTTGAAATTAGATATGGAAAAGGCCTACGACCAAATTGAGTGGGGTTTTCTGTGGCAAGTTTTAACGAAATTAGGCTTTCCAGCCTAATGGATAGAGTGGATCAAACAATGCGTCACCACTGTTTCCTACTCTATTAAGATAAATGGTCATACTACTGAATGGTTCAAGCCGTCTCGAGGCTTGCGCCAAGGGGACCCTCTTTCCCCGTACTTGTCCATTATCTGTATGGATGTACTAATCCATAAGCTAACTATCGAAAGCGCTAATCCAAAATCAGGCATGGGTTTCAAAATTTCTCCACGCGGTTCCGTGGTTCCATGCCTAATGTTTGCAGATGACAATCTCGTTTTCTGCAAAGCGACTACTTCGGCTTGTAATAAGTTAAAGTCAATTCTAGATGAGTTCTGATCTATGTCTGGTCAATTGATTAATTTCCATAAATCAGCACTAGTTCTGTCAAAAAGGATCCCTAACTCCAAAAAAGCCTCCATGGCTAGTCATTTCAATATGACCCCCAAATCATGCCTGGGTCGTTATCTAGGAATCTTTTTTAGTTCGTATTACCCCACAAAACGGGACCATAATCATATTTTGGCTAAAACGTTGCAACATATTCAATTTTGGGAATCAGGGTTCCTATCAAAAGCAGGACGCCATATCTGATTCAAACGAGCCTAGAAGCGCTTCCAGCCTATTCCTGCTCTTCTACTTTACTCCCAAATGATTTGTGTAAGGAAATGGATACTATGCACCGCCAATTTTTTTGGCGACAATCTAAAGATAAAAATTCTACTCCTTTAATTGCTTGGAACACCATCTGCTCCCCCAAGTCTCAGGGAGGCTTAGGTCTCCGACGAATCATGCCTTTAAATAAAGCTTTCGTAGCAAAAAATTGGCTGGAATTTGATTTCCAATCACACCTCCTTTTGGTCAACTCTAATAAAAGAAAAATATTTACATACTAAATCGTTCTTTGAGTACAATCCAAAACCTAATGACTCCTTCATTTGGAGAAAATTTTTGGCTCAAAGAGAGCTTATAAGAAAGGGTATCCGTTGGAAAATTGGCAATGGCCAATCAATTAATTTTTGGTTAGATAATTGGTTAGGGAAAACCAACCTTTGCTTCCTTCTCAATTTAAACAGTAGTACTGTTAACTACGATTTAAAATTTGCCCATTTCATCACCTCAGATCATTTTTGGGATCTAACGAATCTTAGTCAATTTCTTCCAAGACATTTAATGTTGAAAGTGCAAGGGATTCCCTTGCCAACCACATATATTCCTGATACTCTTATGTGGGAACCCCCTAGTGGTCTTTTCACAGTCAAATCGGCAACTTGGCTAGCTCATGAGCTTGCTCCTAAGCCTCCTTGGCCCTATCATTGGATTTGGAAGCTTGATATTCCTCCCAAGCTTCAAATTTCTGTATGGAAGGTTTGCCATAATAGTCTCGCAGTTAGGGATACTATGTTTAATAGACATATTATCCCTACCAACCAATGTCCTCGTTGTAATGCAGGAATTGAAACTATGGACCATTTGTTTTTTACTTGTCCACAATCCATCTTGTTTTGGAAGCTTCAACAAGTTTTGGACTGGTGTTCCCCACCTGGGTCCTTCCCCGCACTCGCAATTTCATCAAGAACCACATCCAAAGCAAAAATTACTGCCCTTCATTTTTCTTTTCTGGAGCATCTGGAAAGAACGAAATGCCATCATCTTTCAAAATTCTACTTGGTGCCCCTCCCGCATCATTCACCGAGCTAAGTTTACTCTTAGTGAATGGAAAGCACGCCTTCAAGTGGACCTATGTCATGATAAGGGCTATCCTCTTCAAGGAGCTTATCCCCTTCCCCGTTCCCCCACCCTCACTCCTACTCTTGTAGCCTGGGTGCCTCCTCCTTCATCCACCTTCAAACTCAACTTTGACGATTATGTTCGTGGTTCTGCTGCTGATGCGGGTATAATAATTCGCAATCATCATGGCTCTCTTCTTCAAGCTAAAGCTCTCAACCTAGGACATTTTGCGAAAGCTTCAGCTTTGCATCACAGCCTAATCTTAGCCACCCAGCTGGATATTCGAGACATAATTGTGGAAGGCGACAATTTGCAAGTCATCAATGCTATCAAGAACCTCTGGTCGGTCCCATGGAAAATAGCCAACATTATTGAAGACTCGAAGATCCTACTCTCAAAGTTCAACTCAGTTCAAGTTTGTCATGTTTTCAGGGAAGCAAATCGAGTAGCTGACTGGATTGCAAATGTAGGTCATTTAGTTAGCCCTAGTTTTGAAATTTCAGATTGTAATAATTCTTCCCTTTCTTCTATTCTTGTATCCGACGCATTAGATATTCCCCTCGAGAGGAGGGCAGCCTAATGTTTTTTCCTTACCAATTTAAAATATATATATATATATATATATATATATATATATATATATATATATATATATATATATATATATATATATAAACACCTAAAAACGCACCAATCATAAAAACATATTAGCTTGATAAGTTCAAAATGAAGAGGCTGAGCAAAGTACAAGTGCTAATGGTCTTGCTGTTTTTTGCCCTGCTTATGATGCGGCAGGCGCAATGCAGGCCGGTCTGATTAGCGGCTAGTCGTAACTGCGAACAAGGCAGCACGATCGTTGATCGGTCGAATGCGGGAGTGATCCAAATTGTGGTGTCTTCTGATAGATTCAATATTGTAAACATAAGTTTATTGAGAGTAGGGCCGTATTTGAGCCTGGGCGAGAGGGGGTATGCCCAGGGCCCAAAATACAAGACCCAAACTACAAATGTTCGAACAAGAAAAGGAAAAATTTAAAATAAAATATCACCGCGCCGAGAATAGTGCTTGCATTCTTTTCCAATTCTTAATTGACAGTTTTTGTAATTCTATTCTCTCACTTCTTTTCCAATTGACATTAACACTTTTTTTAAAAATCACTTCTTTTCTGATTCAATTCTAAAACTTATTTTTCAATTTATTCTCAATTTAGTAATTAGTTGCAATTTTTTTAGCCAAAATCTACAAACAACGAGAAGATGATTCTTATGAACGATGTTCTCAAACGTTCAATTACCAACTTGGATTAAATGCTTCAGGCCTTCAATCACACAAAAACGTTGAGATAATTTCACTCATTTCTCTGTAATTTTTGTTCTTTATTTGGAATTTTTCGGTTTTGCAAATTCTAAGGATTTTTTGTTGTCTGATTTTTCGACTAGGTATCATTATGATTTTGAATACAACTGTACATTTTCTTGATAGATAGTAAGTAGTGTACATCAATTTAGTTTTTCATTGTGATTATGTAATCACCATATTTTTTTTTCAAACATCTGTTTTATGAAAACTTGACGAAGTATTGTCAAATCAGATTATTGTTGAATAATTTTAGATTAATAAAATGTATATTAAGATTACTGCATTATAATTGTGAAATTTAAATTTTTCTTTCATGTTTGTAAATTAGTAATCCGTGTTGGTTCGATTGCCCTTTAACATTGTTTTAGTTTTTTTATTTTCTTATTCTAATTGGATTTTATTTGAATAAATAAATTAATAATTTAAGGTATTGTGGTTGTTGTATTGCCAATTTGTGTTTCAAAATTAAGGCTTTTATTATATTGTCTTCTAACCTTTAAAAGTGAACCGTTCATGGTACCATTTACAACAATTTTTCAATTGTTGCATACTCTAGAAATTGAAATTTTTTATAGTAGGGCCCCATTTTGTAGTTCGCCCATAGGGCTCCGATAACTCAAAAAGGGACCTGATTAAGAAGCTACTGGGAGTCTATATCAGCTTCGGGGCCTAGCAGAAGAGGACCCGGACACTAGATTCATTTATTATTCCTTTGTATTGGTATTTTTTGTAACATGTTGTCTTGAAAAGAAACATGTACATGTACCTATTCAATTGACTTCTCTTGTACTCCCTCCGTTTCTTTTTAATCTACACACTTTCCTTTTTGGTCTGTTTCTTTTTAATCTACACACTGTTGCTTTTTCTATTTTGGGTAACATGTCACATCTACTTTATCATCTTTTTCCACCCATGTCATCTACTTTTTGATATTTTAACCCATCTTTTAGTTTATCTCTCTCACTTCTCAATTTCTCTCTCCACCTTTTCAGTTTCTCTCTCATACTTTTGCACTTTCTCCTTGGTTTTCCCCCAAAGTGAAGTGAGTAAATTAAAATGAAACGGAGGGAGTAACACTTAATTTGAATACAAATAATACAATTAACGGCTTGGCAGTAAAAGAATTCTTGGCGTATGAGATCGTTTATGTTTGAGGCCCTATATTTTGGCTGGGATGGTCAAATGACAAATACTAACCGTTAGACGTTTGTGATAGTTTGGACACTAAGGCTCTGTGCTTTTGGACTGAATTAACGAAAATCCAGTTTAATTCGATTCGGTTCGGGTTTATTCGGTTCGATTCGCTTAGTTTCCTCTCACAGTTTTCATTCACTTCAGTTCAGTTTAGGTTTATTCAGTTCAGTTCAGTTCAGTTCAGACAAATTCAGTTCAATTCAGTCCAAAAGAACAAAGCCTAATATTTGTTACCTCTATCAAAATAATGTTTGTTTTTATCAATGCTCATGCTGACGTGAAAGACCAACTATAATTTTCAAAAGTGCTACCATACCAATTGGTCGTTGGTTCAGTGGTGATTGGGGATGAACTTGGTAGGGCGGACCGCATGTTCGATCCCCCGCAACAACAATTGGGAGGGGACTGGAACCTAACCACTAGAACTCATCCCGAATCCAAATTAGCACTAAGGGTGAACCGGGTGGTAGCACAAAAAAAAAATGCTACTTTTGTATCTCTAATTCTACTAAAACACTCACAATTACCATTATAAAGAAGAAAACTTATAGTAAACATGAGCATACCATACTCATATTACACTAAAGACTATTTTTATTTCTCCTTGCTCATTTGAAATTCACCAAATGAGCAAATTCAACTAATTTCTAATCACTTCTACTCATTTGTCCAAATGAGCAAACTTTCTCAAATGGGAAAACACTTGTACTCGTTTGGAAGATGAGCAAACATTTTTGCCCTCCAAATGAGCAAACTTTTTTGATCATTTTTCTCAAATGAGCATAAGTGTTTGCTCGTTCTGGAACTAAAATATTAATTATAAATGTGAAACTAAGTTCAACATTGATGAACTCTGAAATTTCAATATTTATTTTTGCCAATGATTAAGCCCAACTTTCTGTAATCATATTTTATAGTTCATCAATTTGATTAGACATGCTGAAAGAGAAATTATGGATGATAGAGAAATTTGGAGGTGAGAAACCATGGAGGAGAGAGAATTTTTTAGGTAAGAGAAATCTAAAGTTAGTGTTGATTCATAAATCATCTTTTTCTTTATCGATCACTAACCCGCCCTTGGAGAATTTTGGAAACGCAAATGTTAATTCTCAAACCTGAAGTTAGTTCCGTCATTCATGAAATTCGGAGCTCCAATATTTGTTTTTGCCATCATTAATTTCAATAAAAGTTGTAAATTTGGAGGAGATGGAGAAACAATGTAGGAGAAAAATTTGGAGGTGGGAAACAATTGAGGTGGGAGAAACTTGGAGGTAAGAAGCAATGGAGGAGAGAGAAAATTTGAGGTAAGACCGTAAGAGAGACAATGAAGATTAAGAGGAGGAAAGAAGACTGAGAAATGCGTTAAATTTTGCTCATTTGGAAAATCTGTTATAGAATTGCCATGGGGTGTACCATGAGCATTATTTATGATTTATGAACAAACAAAACCAAAAGAAATTCATGATGTAAATATATAAATTTCCTACATTTTTTGTTTAAAAATATTTTTAATATATATTTTTTTAAAAGAAGTTTATTTATTAGTGGGTGTTATGGGTTTTGTGGCCAAATTATAGACCAATACTTCCTCAGTTAGAAAGCTGGTGCAAGATGACACTGGTTTAGTAAAATTCAGGGAAAAAGTATAATGTAAATTGTTGGACATGTTGGTCGATTGAATGAGGAGAATAAAGGTAATATGAAACGGCACAACGAAGGAAAAATGAGAGAGAAAGCGATATATAAGCATTACATTTTTTTAAGAGAATAAGAATATATATACTAATATATATTAAAAAACGTTTTTAAACAAGCTTATATACTAAAGTTTTGGCCACTAAACCAAGTAATGTTTAGTGTTGTAATTTTAAAGTAATTCATTTATATTTTTTTTTTTGCAACATGAAAAGTATTATTACCCGGGGAATACCCCGGGCCTAAAAACCGTTTATTATTAATAAATCGCCATACTACATCTACCACAATAATAACTCTTACGTAAAAGATAATCTAAACCATAAATCGGATATTCTTCATACAATTTACTAATATAAACAACTGCTTCTTTCATATGATAATATTTCAACCACAACCGAAATTCAACGACTCAATATCTTTTATGCTTGATCCATAGTAAATTGAAGTATGATCTTCAAGCAATAAGTACAATTTTCCACATTGTTAAACTTCCAAACTAAACAACAAATTAATACTTTCAAGGCGAGAGTGGATAGAACCATCATATTGATGGGGACAACCTTCACAACAGGAGGGAAAATTATTTAAAATAAAATATTGACTAATAAAACTAAGAACAAAGCGTTAGTTTTCTCTATAGCTGCCCCCATCTTCTTCCCTACCCCTTCTTCCTCATATAGAGGCTGCCATGGATAAATTCATCCATGGTAAACCCCTTTTCCTTTCTTATTTTCAGTTTTTAGGTTATTTTCTTGTTTTGTTGAATAAATTAAATTAGTCTCTCTTTATGAGAGTTTCTCGAACCCTGCTATGGGGTTTTTAGTCTCTACTGTGGAGATCTCCTTTTCCCCTATGGGAGTTGTGAGTCTGGTTTGTTCGTCTTCGTAGAAGAAATGTTCATGAGTAGCTATGACTTTCTCTCCTACTTGGTACATACAGGGAAGAGACGGTTACGCCAAATGTTGGATAGCGACAACAAAGACCAAAGACCACCATCACCACCATCGTCGAGGTAGTTTTGTAGGATTATATAAGTACTCTAAGCGGAATTTCATGAATCAAATTCATAAGCACTTAAAACAGGATCTCATGCATATACATTCAAGGATCACATAATAGTTAGGAATTTACCTTTGAAGCGTGAATTCCACAAAGCTTGAATAACCCGGATTAAGAACCTCAATTGCGATTCCTCTACTTGGTCCACCAACCCGGATCAACACTCCACCAATGCTAGTTGGAAGGAAGAAATTCTTCTTCTACTTTAATGGAGTTTTTGTGACTTTTGGAAAGAATATAAGAGAGAAGAATAACGAAAGATATCTTGTATATTTCCTTATTGCCTAACCAAATATATATAGATATAATTAGGTTAGGAGGAGAATCAATTCTCCTCTCTCTTCCTCTTGGCCGGCCACCCTAGGGCCCCTTATGGGCTCTAGGTTTCTTTTGTTGATCCAAGTATTTTGTGTGACCTAATAGGATCCATTATATTGGGCTTTGGGTTTATTATTTCCTAACCCAAAGTTCTATAGCATTCTCTAGCAAGACGTATAGACGACCCAATAGAACGAATTTATTATCTCTATAATACGATCCATAATATAATTAGTAATTGCATTTTAAGTCGAGGACATAAATCCTTCAATCTCCCACTTGTCCGAGACGAGTGTGCAATGTTTAATTTCCTCAAGTCTCTTAATGTCTTAATTTGATAGTATGATCATGTGTTACATATCATCCATACTAGTTTTCAAATTAATCCTTGAAATCCGAGTTCGAATTGACAAACAAATGATCATCGAATGATCCATTTGAGCACGGCCACGCATTTTTTCAATTTTCACTCTTCAAGGGGCCAAGACACCTATCCTATCTTATATAGGAGGACCTTTTCAATCTTATGGTAATCAATACTCCCACTCAATTTTTAGCACAACCTGAATGCTGCCTTTATAGTCCCCTTTTACGGCATGACGTTTGACAGTATCAAAGTTATACCAATCATTGGGCTAAGTAATGTTCCACTCATGTTTAAGGAATCTACTAATATAATTTTGAAGTTATAAAACTTCTAAGCGAGTGTCTAGTTCGACTATGTATCAACTATACATATCCATATGATTGATTAAACATCTCTATGTTTCTATAGCCCATGAAACGGTGCTATCAATCAATCTTATATGCTAATACCTTTAACAAGTCATTCATGTCCAATTTAATGACTTAGATTAGGAACTTTTAATATTCTATGAATTCTGTTCACTTATGGTGTTTCATTTATCAAATCACATATTTGACAAAACCATAGAATTCAAGATATATTTTGGACATTTTATTTAATACTAAACCAATAATTAAATAATGTAAAATTTATTCTCATAAACATAAATAGCAAAACCATGTCTTTATATTGTAACAAGTTTCTCTAAACCTAGTACAATCTAAAGCCATTCTAACATTTGCTTCAAGCCTATAGCCCTAGCGTGACACTCATGCTTGGGTTGAGGTAGTGGTTTAGTGAGCGGATCAGCCACATTCTCATCCGTGTGAACTTTGCAGATCCTGACATCCTTCCTGTCAACAATCTCCCTAATGAGGTGATACTTCCTCATTACATGTTTGGATTTGTTATGTGATCTCGGTTCTTTTGCTTACGCAATAGCACCATTGTTATCACAGAACAACTCAATCCCTTCCAGAGCACTAGGTATGATATCCACTTCGTCAAGAATTTCTTGATCCAAACTGCTTCTTTAGCCGCTTCAACCGCTGCTAAATATTCTGATTCTGTCGTAGAGTCTGCTACAGTGCTTTGCTTTGAGCTCTTCCAGCTCATTGCTCCTCCAGCTCATTGCTCCTCCATTTAGACGAAAGACATACCCTGACTGAGAGCGGTAATCATCTCTGTCGGTTTGGAAGCTTGCATCCGTGTAACCTTCAACAACTAACTCACTTTGTCCCCCATAAACTAAGAACATGCCTTTAGTTCTTCTCAAGTACTTGAGGAGGCTCTTAGCTGCAGTCCAGTGTGCTTCTCCTGGATTTGCTTGGAACCTGCTAGACATGCTCAAGGCATATGCAACATCTGGTCGAGTACTTATCATGGCATACATGATAGATCCTATAGCCGAAGCATAAGGAATGCTACTCATTCGCTTTAACTCATCAGGTTCAGTTGGGCACTGACTCTTGCTAAGCGATATGTCATGTGACATGGGAACGAAACCTCTCTTCGAGTTTTTCATGTTGAACCTTGTAAGAACCTTATCAATATAAGTTTCTTGACTTAGTCCAATCATCCTTCGAGACCTATCTCTATGGATTTTGATTCCCAGTATGCACTCAGCTTCTCCCAGGTCCTTCATAGAGAAACAACTTTTTAACCATTCCTTGACTGACTCAGGCATTGGTATGTCATTTCCCATGAGTAGTATGTCATCTACATACAATACCAAGAAGACTAAGCTGCTCCCACTAAACTTCTTGTAGACACAAGATTCTTCTTCGCTTTTGATGAAATCAAATTTCTTGATTGCTTCATCAAATCGAAGATTCCAGCCTCCGAGATGCCCGCTTCAATCCATAAATGGATCTCTCGAAGCTTGCAAACCCTTTTAGGATTTTCTGGATCCTCAAAACCCTCGAGGTTGTGTCATGTACACATCCTCATTCAAGAACCCATTCAAGAATGCGGTTTTGACATCCATCTCGCCAAATTTCATAATCATAAAATGCAAAGAATCGCTAAAAGTATCCGAATTGATTTAAGCATTGCTCGTTGGAGAAAAGGTCTCATCATAGTCTATACCATGAATTTGTCTCAATCCTTTTGCAATCGGTCTTGCTTTATATACATAGACATTCCCATCTTTGTCTGTTTTCAATTTGAACACCCACTTGCATCCAATAGGGTTAACCCCACTAGGCAAGTCGACCAGGGTCCAAACTTTATTCTCAAACATGGAGTCTAACTCAGATTTCATGGCTTCAAGCCATTTCTCAGAGTCTGGGCTCGTCAAAGCTTGTTTGTAGGTAGTAGGCTCTGAATTCTCCAAAATCATAATTTCGAGTTTTCGGTTAACAGGAAATCAACCAACCTCTTGTTTGGAATCCTTTCTCTACTAGATCTACGCGGGGCCTGAGCATCAAGAAAAGAGTTCTCTTCAACTCCTTGAAGATTTTCACTTGATTCAATTGGGACGGTAGGAGGTACATGCGTTGAATACATCATCTCCTGAACTAGACTTTCGTCTTGTCGGGCCGTCTCTGACATAGTGTGAACCACGTCTATTTGTTGCTCATCTCGAATTTCTTCGAGAATTATTTTACTCCCACTTGTCTTTCTAGAACCAAATTCCTTTTCAAGAAAGACACCATCACGAGCAACAAACACTTTGTTCTCTTGACGGTTATAGAAGTAATAACCCCTTGTCTCTTTTGGGTATCCCACAAAGAGACATTTATCTCGACTTGGGTGCAAGCTTGTCCGATAGTAACCGCTTTACATAGACCTCACATCCCCGCATTTTAAGAAAAGACAAGTTTGGAGTTTTTCCATTCCATAACTCATATGGTGTCTTTTCTGACCTTTGACGGGCTCTTATTTAGTGTGCGTGCAGCAGTTTCGAGAGCGTATCCCCAAAAAGAAATCGGAAGATCAAAGAAGACTCATCATCGATCGAACCATATCTAGCAAGGTTCGGTTCCTCCTTTCAGATACACCATTCAATTGTGGTGTTCTCGGTGGAGTTAATTGTGAAAGAATTCCACAACCCTTTAGATGATCATCAAATTCTTGGCTCAAATATTCACCACCACGATCGGGTCGTAGTGCTTTTATTGTCTTACCAAGTTGATTCTGTACTTCATTTTGGAACTCTTTGAATCTATCAAAAGATTCCGACTTATGTTTCATTAAGTATATATATCCATATCTACTTAAATCATCAGTGAATGTAATGAAGTAGTTAAACCCTCCCCTTGCCTTTGTGCTCATAGGACCATACACATCTGTATGTATGAGTCCTAAAAGATCGCCGGCCCTTTCACCTTTTCCAAGAAATGGTGATTTTGTCATCTTTCCCATTAAGCATGATTCACATACATCAAATGATTCAAAATCAAATGATGGAATTATACCATCCTTTTGTAACTTGTGAATACGCTTTTGGTTTATATGACCCATTCGACAATGCCAAATGTAGGTTAGGTTGGAATCATTTGATTTTTGTTTCTTGCTATCTATGTTATAGATTTGTAACGACTTATCAAGCACATATAAGCCATTTATCAATTTAGCATTGACATAGAACATATTATTGTAAGAAATGGAACAACACTTGTTCTTTATTTCAAAACAAAACCCTTCGAATCCAAAACCGAAACGGAAATTATGTTCTTAGTTATTGAAGGAACGAAATAACAATTATTTAGTTCTAAAATAAGCCCGGATGGCAAGTGTAGACTATAGTTTCCTATGGCAAGTGCAGCAACTCGTGCTCCATTTCCAACGCGTAGCTCTACCTATCCTTTTGCCAGCTTCCTACTTCTTTTTAGTCCCCGCACATCATTAACTATGTGAGAACCATAGCCGGTATCAAATACCCATAAAGAAGTAGAAGTCAAATTAATTTCTATAACATATATACCTGAAGTGGAAGCCCCAGACTTCTTTTCCTCCAAGTATACCGGGCAGTTCCTCTTCCAGTGTCCTATCATGTGACAATGGAAGCACTTGCTTTCCGCAGCGACCTTTGGCTTGGCGGTTGGCTTGGGTTTTTCAAAGAACAAAGTGGCTACTTGCTTGCCTTTGTCCTTCTTTCTCCGCCCATTTCTTCTTGAAACCCTTTCCCTTTTGAACCATCAAAACCTCTTTCTTTGGTTCAACCTTAGGGATGTTCCTTTCGGCGTTGACCAACAATCCATGCAACTCTTGCAAAGTCTTTTCGAGACTCATTCATATTGTAGGTCATTCTCGAACCGATTGAAAATGTCGGGTAATGAGTGGAGAATAATGTCGTAGCCAACTCAACCCTATAAGGGAATCCAAGTCGTTCCATGTTTTCGAAAAGACCCATCATCGCGAAAACATGGGGGCCAACAGCTTGACCCGGCTTCATGTGACATTCAAGTATCTCCCTATTAGTCTCATACCGCTCAACTCGGGCTTGTGTTTGAAACATATCCCGCAACTCTTGCATGATGGTATAAGCATCCTTGGTTTCGAACCTCCTTTGGAGGTCCGGCTCCATGGCTGCTATCATCAAGCAAGTGATCGGTACAGACCTATCATTTGCTTGCTTAGCACGACGTTTGTCCGCTTCGGTTGACTCATCGGTAATCACGGGAAGTGGGGTTTCTATGACATCCTCTCGACCCTCGACCTCAAAACAAGTCTTAAGGTCCTTTCCCAATTTAGGAAATTTTCACCATTCGATCTGTCCTTTTCCGAGAAAGGGACGAATGTTGAAACCGGAGTTGTTGTTGTTGTTGTTATTAGACATAGTATCTACAGACAGAAAATAAAGCAAAGTTCAATTTTATGTTTATAAAGTAACCTAAAACATGCAAAGGTTTCTAGGTTGATCACCTATTCAATTTTAATGTCCCATTTGAATAAGTGTTTTACAAGATCCTATCAACATGCAACACTAAGCAGACGGAGGCCTTATCTTTAACGTTACATTATCAAGGTAAGTAAACTCTTTTACTAATTATAACAAATTATAACTCTTGTTTAGATGGATAAACATCGCATGCTTAACTATCTCTTGCTTCAAAATTCAAAACGCTTTTGATAATTTTGTTAAGGACAACCAAACTAAGTTGTAAAATTCGCAATTTTACCTTATATTCCCAAAATTAATGATAACACCTGCGGGAGGCATGACCTATTACTATTAATTAAGGGTTTGATAAGTACTTTATGTTTGGAAAAGCAACCTTAATATTTACGGGACCTAAGTTTATTATGTTGTTATGAATTAGTGAACTCTAGCGCATCATCAACCAACATACAATAAACTTATAAGCATTTTAAAGAATAATAAAATGCGAAAATAAAATGATCTAGTATGGCCCCTAATCCTAAGAACTAATCATCAATGGCTCATTCTTGGACTATTCATGGATCTCCATCCACCTTATCCATGGGCCTTCTCTTGATGGACTTCGTCTTTGGATTACATAAGTATCAAAATCATTTAAATAATACAAAATTAAATAAATTACAAAAATACTTAACGATACGCAGATCGTATTTAAAATTACAAGAATACATCACGATGCACAGATCGTATTTTCTAACTTAATTTGGGCCATACTAGTCATACATAGCAATTATATCAAAATATATAAAAGCCACATCATAATATCACATATTATACTTGCCATCAATCAAAATATCAAATATTCTTAATTATGGTAAGTTGATAAAACATTTAAGTAATTCATAACCACCTAAAGATTCTATCCTATTATACTTTCCTACTAATTTTAATTAGATTAAAGAATAAAATTATGGAAATATTTAACTGAAAATCTGCTCAATATATTGAAAATCTGATTTAATGATTTTCCAAAAAAAAATTTTTTTTTTTTTAAAACTGCTGGGCAGCAGCAAAACGTGGCTAGCAGGCCACGCTGCTGCTGCCGCAGCTCCTGCAGCCCTGCGCGGATCACCTGGAGCAGCCACCGTGGCCCCACCAGCAGGTGGCAGCGCCACCCAGCCGTGGCTGCTCCTCTTCCCTCCTTTGTTTTAGTTTTTTTTTTTTTTTTTTTTTTGGGAAGTAAATTAAATCACAACTTCTTGTAAATTAATTTAGTGATCAAAATAAAATTAAACATAAACTCCTTTATGCCTAATTCTGCAAATTAATTTAAATCTCCATTTTAATTAATATTAGGGCTATTCATATCAATTAACCTTTAATTCACATAAAACTCCTTTTACATGAATTAATTTATCATACATAACCAATTTAAATATGAAAATTCAGATTAATTATATGATGTGAATATTCGAAATTAACATAAAATCTCTATTTTATTTTAATTTTAGCATTATTCATATGTATTAACCTCTAATTCACATAAAACTCTTTTCACATGAATTAATTTATCATACATAAACAATTTAAATATGAAAAAACAGATTAATAATATAAATCTAACTCTAGAATTTTTCGAAAAAATTGAGATCTAAAATTTAATTTTTATTTCGAAATTCATGATTTTATTTTCATAAAATTCGGCCAAATAAAAGTAATTCGAATAATTAAAAAAAAAAATAGGTCGAATTATAGAAAATAAAATCGTTTATTATGCAGATTAAATCAAATTTAATTAATCCAATTAAACAAAACATCCATAATTCAATTCCTCCCCTTAATCAATTAAAATTAGTCAAGAACACATAATTATTATGACCAAAAATTATATGCAAGAGGCTAAAACTGATACCACTTGTAGGATTATATAAGTACTCTAAGCGGAATTTCATGAATCAAATTCATAAGCACTTAAAACAGGATCTCATGCATATACATTCAAGGATCACATAATAGTTAGGAATTTACCTTTGAAGCGTGAATTCCACAAAGCTTGAATAACCCGGATTAAGAACCTCAATTGCGATTCCTCTACTTGGTCCACCAACCCGGATCAACACTCCACCAATGCTAGTTGGAAGGAAGAAATTCTTCTTCTACTTTAATGGAGTTTCTGTGACTTTTGGAAAGAATATAAGAGAGAATAATAACGAAAGATATCTTGTATATTTCCTTATTGCCTAACCAAATATATATAAATATAATTAGGTTAGGAGGAGAATCAATTCTCCTCTCTCTTCCTCTTGGCCGGCCACCCTGGGGCCCCTTATGGGCTCTAGGTTTCTTTTGTTGATTCAAGTATTTTGTGTGACCTAATAGGATCCATTATATTGGGCTTTGGGTTTATTATTTCCTAACCCAAAGTTCTA
This sequence comes from Beta lomatogona, assembly GCA_947646795.1. Lineage (NCBI taxonomy): Eukaryota > Viridiplantae > Streptophyta > Magnoliopsida > Caryophyllales > Amaranthaceae > Beta > Beta lomatogona. The sequence goes on along the minus strand of CANSNZ010000424.1, from coordinate 2,223,934 downwards.
TAGCATTCTCTAGCAAGACGTATAGACGACCCAATAGAACGAATTTATTATCTCTATAATACGATCCATAATATAATTAGTAATTGCATTTTAAGTCGAGGACATAAATCCTTCAAGTTTCTGCCTTAACCTCTGTCTCTTCTTTCATAGACTTCCTCATTTACAAGAGGGTTTTGCTTTTGGGATTTTTCTAGGTTTGTTTGGGTGCGATTGTTTCTTACAGGTGGGGATGATTTTGGAGGGTGGTGCCAATTTTGTAGTGGATCACTGCAAATCTGCAATTTAATTAGTACGGAATTTTCATACCGGGGTCAGTAATCATTAATCAGTTAGAGAAACGTCTTGTCCACAATATACACAACGATGGAGTAGCACGTTTTTTAGTAGTAGGTACAAGGTAGTAGCCTAGATTGTCGTATTGGACTATTGGTATTTGGTACTCCCTCCGTCATTTTTTAGTTGTTACATTTTACTCACTCGGTCTCATAATATAGTGCTCACATTCCTTTTCTGGTGTCCCAAAATATTATGCCTATTTTCTTTTTTGTCAATTTGTTTGGACTAAATTATCCTTAATTTCTACACAAACTTTCCAAAATACCCCTACTTTTCTCTCAAAACATGTGACCCCATTTATTGCTTTACACCATTCCAAGGAACATTTATTGCCTTTTGATTTTATTTAAAGTAAAAAGAAAATAAATAACTAGTTTCAATACAAAAGTATCAAAAAAGCACTTCATTATATATAGTTTTTTGGAAATCCTACCACTCATTCCATTTTCCTTAATTCCCGTGAAAAATGAGAAGTAAGCACTATATTATGGGACGGAGGGAGTACCATTTAGACATGTCTCTAATTAGTTGCTACATTTGTCAAATATTTCTACTTTTAGTATTTGGTGCCCACATATTTACATTTATACCCTTATTTTTGTCTTCATCACACAAAAAGACAACTACTTTATGCTTTATTGTTCTACTTTTCAATAGACCCCACATGTTTTCTTGGTTTGTGTGCTAAAGTAAATGTAGCAACTAAAAAAAGACAGAGGGAGTATCATTTTTAATGTTATGGGACTTCAACTTACTTTAATAAAAAAATATATATTATTTTTAGGAAAAAAAAATAAAAGTGTTCAAATTAATTTCGTAAAAAAAAAAGGTGTTCAAATTAATTTAGTTCAAAAAAAAATTGTTCAAACAATAATGAGACGGAGATAGTTGTTTTTATCATTTATGTAAGGGTGTTGAGTTTGTAATCAATATAGGTGATAATCTGGACAATTTGAAAGGAATGTAATTCGACACTATTTAACAACATGTCTTGCTCCTTACTTCAAGTGCAAGATCTTGTGGTACTTAGGCTAAGTTGGTGGATCAAGGCCTGGAAGAGTATTTTTCGTTATTCCCCAAATGAAGTCATGCAAAAATTATCTTGACTTCATCGGTTAGAATTAGAGCTGGTAATTATCCATGGGTGAGTGGGTTATCCACCCACCCGCCCCAGATAATTGGGTGAAAAACCGCAATGAGGCGGGTGACAAACTGGTGGTGGGGAGGGTCGGAGATGGGTGAGATTTTTTTGACTCATCACCAGCCCCAATCACCCGTTCTATCCATCCACCTATGTCATATATATAATATATTACTAAATACTAATAGATATAAGTATATATATTACTATTAGTTTTAAATTTTGGCATGTATTAAGAACTAACAATGATATTTAGTCGCTTTGATGGCTAAATTTTCATTAATTTTTTTCAAAATTGTTAAGTATACAAATAATTTTTTTCTAATATTATCCATTTGATGTCTTGTTTATTGCTTTACTTGTTGATCGCTTTTAGTTGGTATTTTTTAGTTAGTTTAGGCTAGTTTGTTAGCTATTTTCTTTATTTGTGCAATTTTCCTCCTTGTATGCACTTTCTTTGGGCGCTTTGTTTCATTTAAGGACTTAGAAGCATGACACTTGCACAACCCCAAATATTAATATCGAAAAGGAATGTCAAGGAAGCATAACCGAGTTCTGGGTGCAAATATAAGAACTTTTGGAAGGGTTTGCGCACAAGGGTCAACTTCAAATGGCCATAACTTTTAGCACACAAAACATTTTTGAGCGATTCAAGTTGGAGATAAAAGCTTGGCTCAATAGCTTTCTAGCGAGTGGTACATGCTCAATTCTAATGAAAAACAAGTGAGATATGGCCGTTTGAAAATGAATTGACGAAATTGAAAAATGACCCGAGTGTCCAGGTCAACTGACCCGCCCGGGTCGATCTGCAGAAAACTGAAATTTCAGTTTTACTGATATGACCTACCGGGTCAACCCGAACCCAAGCGCCCGGTTCACTGGGTTTTCCCGGAAAATGAACTTTTTTAATGCTCTTGTGTACTATAATTGTGCTTAATTTTTTTGGGAACTATATAAGGCAAACTCTTCTCATTTTAGGAAAAGCTAATTTACATATATTCTAATAAAGTGAGATTTGAAATTCTTTGAACTCTAGGAGAGAGAAAATCTCATCTTCTAGAGAGAGAAGTGAGAGAAATTTGTTGCAATCTTGAAATTTGAATAATCTAAAAAGGAAACTTGATGATTTGGAGGCTCCTTGCAGCTTTAATGAGAATTTCTTACTCTCTCTCATTTGTATTGCTTTATTTTCTTATTTTCACGTCATTCTCACTATATTTACTTGTTCATTATAGATTATTGTTTTAGTTCATGTTAATAGTTGTTAATGTTTTTTAATTTATAACTTATCATGATTTGTGAATAGCTATTCTTGGGGGGTTTGAAGTCATTGATGAGTTCATGAACCTCTAAATCCAACATTGGGTTTTGACTTGGGATATTTTTTGTTAATTAATTTGGCTTCTTTATGAATGTTTATGTGATTGGCCATCATAGGAGCATAATTTAGGTACCCTTAGTGAATGATTGAGAGATAAACTTAAGGGGTTGCCTCAAATCGATTATTAGGTTTAAAGGACCATGAGAAGAGGGACTACCTAGCCTAGGGCACTTAGTTTGCTTGTTTATATTCATCATGTTTATGGATATGCTTGGTTGAATGCCTTAGTCATGAGAATAGATATTCGGTAAGATATTAGGTCAATCTAGCTAGTTCGGAGAGTAGTTAGAGTACCAATGGATGAATAATTCCCCTCAATTGATCCTCATTGTTGATTCCCATTGTGATTGTTTGGTTTAATTTATGAATGAGTTAATTAATGGATGCCCCTTCCCAATGTTATTTTTCTTATTGTCTTTTCATTTATAAATCTTAAAAAGAAACATAAACTTGGCTTAGCTTATTATGAATCGATACTCATTAGTGCTTCCCTTAGTCCTTGTGGATTCAACCATTTACTTGCCCTATATAAGGTATGTTAGGTATCTTTGACGTGTTTACAACGAGCGCGTCACCATTTCCCACCCGCCCAATCCGCGGTTGATGGGTGTGGTGGATATAGATGAAACTTTTGGTGGGTGCGTGATGGATCACTACAAAAGTTAGAGAATTATAGAAACAAATTTTGGCAACAAATTATGGAACTGTAGTGTTGATAAATAACAACATAGATTTGTTTTCCGTTGCCTATTATAAAGTGACATTTTTTTCTCTAATTTTCGAACAAATAAAAGCAACATATTTTTGATTTGTTGCTATTGGAGATCAGCTGTTTTACTATTTGTTGCTAGATGGCATCATAGTTTCGATTTGTTGTCAACAACAAACTAAGACAACAAATATTTGATTTGTTGACATGAGAAACAAGTAATTTTACATTTGTTGTTAGGTGGCATCATATTTGTGATTTGTTGCTAATTAGCAACAAACTACGACAACCAATATTTGATTTTGTTGATATTAGAAACAATTAATTTTACTAGTTTGTTGCTAAATGACATCATATTTTCGATGTGTTGCCATTAAGCAACAAACTACGATAGCCAATGTTTTATTTGTTGTCATTAGAAACAATTAATTTTACTATTTGTTGATAGATGATATCATATTTTTAATTTATTGCCATTTAGAAACAAATATGAAAGAGATATATGATTTGTTGCCATTGGAAACAATATATTTCATTATTTGTTGCTGAAATAACATCATATTTTTTCTTGAATTGTGTCCCACATCGAAGAAAGATGAGTCAAAGTATCACCTTATAAGCTAAAGAAGTTTCACATACTATTATCAATTGCTATTAGTATGGTATATCCCTTAAACTTGCAAGTGAACCGATTCTCCTCCTCTTTATTGGTTTGGTCATCAAGCACGTATTAGTCAGAGTGTAAGTATGTAACAATTAAAAATGATTAGTAGTTTGTTTTTATTTTTAGCAACCAATGTTAATAATTTGTTGCTAATTTTTAGCAACAAAATATCAATAATTTGTTGTCATATATGACAACAATCCTTCATAGCTCGTTGCTAGAGATAGCAACAAATGTGCGAAATATAGTAACCAACATGGCAACAATATTTGAATGGATGCGATATGGCAACGAAATTATTTTGAATTTTGTAGCTAAAATCATATGGCGACAAGCCTTTTAGCAACAACTATATTTTGTTTCCAATTTGTTGCCAACTCGACTTGGCAACAAATTTCTCATGAATAGCAACAATTTTTAACAGTTACTAGATTGATTTAATTTTATAGTGGATGGTTGAATGGGGATTTGATTTGTGGGTAGTCATAACTAGGGTTGTTAATGATGCTAGTCGAGTTCGAGTTTGAGCCCGACTCGACTCGTTAGCATTTTGAGTCGAGCTCACTCGAGTTGAGTTTTGACCGAGTCGACTTTTGGCCGAGTAATTTCGAGTAGCTTGCAAGTATCTCATGTTAAAAGCAACCCTAAGGTAGAACAAATGTTGAATTTAGGTTTTTTGCTATTGATAATTAGGTATTCGAGTTTTTCACGAGTTTTCGAGCTGAGTATCGAGTTGCTCAACTCGATTCGCCAACATCTCGAGTCGAGCTTACTCGATCCGAGCTTACTCGATTCGAGTTTTGACCGAGTTTTGTTCGAGTCGATCTCAAGTAGCTCGCGAGTTGTCTTATCTGTTACACCCCTCCAACGGAATACTCCAATCGATGCGAACAATCATTTAAACCTGACCATCTTTGGTGTGCCCGTCCAATGATTTGGTTAAAGTAGAATGTTGACTCCTCGATTTACCTTGCTACTTCTAGACTAGCTAGCTATTGGCGACATTCTCATAAATCATCAACGTTTCTTCATCTCTATGTTCTCAACAACAATTCCTCCCAGGGAGATAAACGATGTCGAAAAATTTGCCATTCTTAGAGCAATACATATTTCATCATCCAATGATGAATTTCAACATCAGCAGATAAAAGAGATGGGATCCAACATGGTGGTTGATTCCTTAGCTAAGCAAGGCATACATCGAAATTCTGAATCTATTGCTCGGCTCTAGTTGATCTCATTGTAACTATTAGCCTTATTTGTCAAAAACTACTTAATAAATGTCCACTTATGAAAACAAATACCTTATATAATTTTTTTTTTAAAAACACTACCTCAAAAGTTCCAAAACTTTGAGTAGCACTACCAACTAACGGAAAACGTTAATTATTCCGTTAAATTGGTTCAATTTTATTTTTCCCCTTCCATTTCTCAATGTGAAATGACTGAAAGACCCCCATTAGTTGAAATATGAGAAGAAAACCCCAAAATTACTTGCAAAAATATCCTAAAATTAACTAAATTCCACGGGAGGAGGGGGTTGAATTTTGTTTGAGAAAGTCACACCCATCATCAATTGGGTGAGAATTGGGTCATATTTCATAGCAAGAGGGATTCCTCTGTTTTAAGTATATAAAGAACGAGAGATCGGTATAAAATTGAGAGGAAAAAAATAAAATGACACTCATTTGACGGAATAGTTAACGTTTTCCGTTAATTGGTAGTGCTACTCAAAGTTTTGGAACTTTTAAGGTAGTTTTTTTTTTTAAATTATATAAGATAGTTGTTTGCAAAAGTGGACATTTATTAGGTAGTTTCTCACAAAAAAGGCTAACTATTATGACTTGCATCTTTTAATAATGTTTTTTGCACTTACATGGAGATTGTTATGTTGACTATTTCATCTGGTTTATATCTCACGATTGTAATCTTATTCAGATCTTGATGAAAATTCCCAATTATCCAAAAAAAATAATTACACGTGATAAAATCTTTAGTAGCTAAAATAAATAAAAATAAACAAAATTTATGGTTACACATATTTGTTGTTGGGTGAAGAAAATTTAGATACATTTATCATCTGATATAATATTTTTTGTTGATTCTTATATCCACCCCTTATGTGTCTTTACAATGACGATCACCCCCTTCCTCCAACCATGAATTATTTAGAGTATTATTTTCATTATTGCACTTGATATATATCTATTGTCCCAAAAGTAAAAATGATGTTGAACTCCGGTCACAATTAGCTATTTTGTATCGCAACTTACTATATACATGATATTACAAATGGAACAAAGTAAACAATACGATTTGCATAAACAGTAGAAACAAAAGTTCAACTAACCATGCAAAAAATAAAACAGTAACATAGGGGGTTAGCCTATGCCACACACTAGTTAGAGTTATCAAGAGGGGACGGAATGCTCTTCCGAAAGGACAAAACTCAAGGAAAGCATAGATCATTTGGAGGCCCGTGCCCAACTATTAAAATTTATTGAGGCTTGACCATAATTTTGTTTTCATATTCAATATATCTTTGATTTCCTAAATTCTTTTATTACTTTTTTACTATATTGAAGAGCCTTTTACAAGTATAGTTATTATAAGTACAAAATACTAGTAGCTCATATTCATTGTAGCCCTACTAAGTAGCTTGTTGATTGATGTAGGAAGTAAATTTCTATAAGAACTAAGTGTCATTTCCAGGGAGTTCATTGGTAACCAAGAGGAGTAGATTACTGCATTAATTTTCACTTACCTAAGAGATTTTGGTAAGTAACTTCTTATCTTTTGTGGGGAGTAAACAGTATGATAAATAATAACATCCTATGAACCATGATAAAACACTAACAGTTAGTGTGGCCATTTGACCACTAACAAGGACCAATCTGTAAAAAAACAAAATTATTGGAGGGTTTAATAGGAAATTCATTATATACTTTTTTTAGAGATTACAGGTGTACTTTTTGATAACATATATGATTTCACACACATAAATATTGGTTGATTTATAGATAACAGGCATCTCAAACAAACAAAAAGTGGTTGGTTTATAACAAACAAATGTCTTAAACGCTCAAACAAGGGTTCTTACAAATCAATATATATAAATAAAGGAGGAACTTTTCGGGAGTATAGGGAACTCCTTAAGATTTCGAGGCCATAGTGCGCGCCATGTAGGATTGCTATGTCATCAAATTTTATTTTTATCTTTTATAAAAAAAGAGTTCTACATAGATTTAAATACACATAAGGAGTTCTAGATAAGCTAAAATTACAGTTTGGTTTTGCATGAACAACCTAAATTATTAAATTATGTAAATTGTGTATAACTTTTTCTACGTAATTCATAATATTTTAATTTTTGTTCCATTGGATAGTACTTGAAATATGCTCCGAAATAAGATCTATTTACAATATATTTCTGCAACTTATGAAGTAGAGAGCGCCACGTAGGATTGTCATGTCATTAATTTTTATTTTAAATATTGTAAAAAAAATAGAGTTCTACATATATTTAATACATAAAAGGAGTTCTGGATAACGAGAAATTAGAGTTTCGTTTTGAATAAACAATCTAAATTATTATATTATGTAAATTGTATATAACTTTTGCTACCTAATTCAAAACCTTATAATTTTTTACCATTTGAGAGTGCTTGAAATATAACTCAAAGTAAGATTCATTTACAATATAGTTTTACAACTCATGAAAATATATTTAACTAGATGAATGGTAAGGCATTATTTAGTCTTTCTTTTAGATAAATGTAATAATAGTTATAAGTATAGTGTACTGTATGTGACTAGAGCATTTTATCATAGGTCCAATCTACAGAATTAAACATATTATCTTTCAAACCTCAGTCTTACGAGTCCGGATCCTCTAGAGTTTTAATAAAATTCTACAAGGTAGAGTTGTATATGAACCATACATTTTAAAATCAAGGGCATGTATTGGTGAAAGGGGAAAAATAAGGGGGTGGATTTTGATGAGAAAAAATAGAGGGTTTGGAAAGATAATATATGAGTTATTGATTTTTTATTCAATAGTTGATCTTGTTCAAACTCTACATTGTAGAGTTCTTTTAGAACTCTAGAGGATCCAAACACCAGCCTTACTCAACTGAACCAAAAACAATTTAGTATTCCAACAAAATTTATTAAGGAGATTTTGTTGTTACAACAAAAATTAAAATCTATAGCGATAAAGTTACATATATGTATTAGAGTTTTGGATGATGAAAAAATTAGAGTATGATTTTAAAAAACAACCTTAGAATATTATAGAGAGCTCCACCTAAGCATGACATGTCATTCTTTTTATTTTTTTATTTTTTTTAAAAATAGTGTTTAACATAGATATAAATACATATGAGGTGTTTTTAATAAGTGAAGATTACACTCCGATTTTGAATAAACAACCTAAAATATTCAACTATGTAATTGAATATAACTTTTGCTACATAATTCGTAATATTGTATTTTTCTAACCATCGGAGAGTGCTCGAAATATGTTCCGAAATAAGTTCCATATACAATATAGTTTTACAACTTATGAAAATATATTTATTTAGATGAACAATAACGTATTATTTACAATTCATTTTAAATAAATATAAAATTAACTATAAAAATAGCGTATTATATGTAACAATAGCAATTATGTCTTTCAATATCATACTTTTAAAAATTGAGTTATATAAAGATAAAAATTACATACATATAGTTTTGAACCTAATAGCATACCATGATGACATTACATAAAGAATCAAATGAAAGTTTGTCAACGACATTGCAGAGGTATTATGCAATTGACTAATTATTATATTCCTAGAATATTTGTTGTATAAATAATTATTTATGTTTTTCTTTTTCATATATCTATATGTCAAATCTTATTCTTTTCTCAATGAACTTAATTCTACTGAAACTAATTGGGAAATCAAGGTTCGAATTTCTAGACTATTTGAGGTCGCATATCATAAAAAAGGGGGAAGTTTGATAAGTCTTGATATGGTCACGATTGATGAATATATTTTTATCTCTTAAATAGTATTTTCGATTATTAATAGAGGTTAGATTTATATTTAATTTATTTTATTCATGATACCATCATTATGATATTCTTTTTGGCTTTCCCATCTTCTATTCTATATGCGTTAGTGTTTATGTGCTATATTTAAATTTGAAGTTGTGGCTGACACTCATATTTTTTTTCTCTATTCCTTTTGTCCTGCATCTATTAAATTTTTACCCTCTACTTTCTTAAAGTATCATTTGGGTATTTTTCATGTTAAAACTGTGTTGGCTATAAGTAAATCCTTAATAAAGTAAACACAACTTTATGAGGCAATTTGAGTAATTAATGATGGTTTTATTACATAAAGTAAAGGTGATGTTGTCAACTATAGTTGCTTTTTTTTTTTACCAAAAGTGAAATGATTCCAATAGATGAAACTACCCAAAGTGGTAATTGTTGCAATAGAAAAAGAATGGAGAATTTATATAAACACAATGGTGTTGAAAAATCTCATTTCACATCTACAAAAAATAACAATGTTAACAAAAAAATTGCAAAAATATAAAATAAACAATAACCCGTGCAACGCACGGGCTTCAAAACTAGTTGTATTGTACTGGGGAAAAAAACTGACGAATCACGCTAATCGATGCAACTTTTACTTTTTTCAGATATTGCAGCTGTACTTTTTGACCAAAAGTAAGATTATCACCCAAACATGGGTTGATGTATAAATAACAAGTGTCTTAAACACATAAACATGGGTTGATTTATAAAGAACAAGTGTTCTGAACATACAAAAAAGGGTTCTTATAAATTGTACTTTTCTGAGGAAAAAAGCTAAGAATCACGCTAATCGATGCAAACTTTTTTCAGAGATTACAGCTGTACTTTTTGACAAAAAGTATGATTACCACATAAACATGGGTTGATGTATAAATAACAAGTGTCTTAAACACATAAACATGGGTTGATGTATAAATGACAAGTGTCTTAAATACATAAATATGGGTTGATTTATAAAGAACTAGCTTTCTAAGCACGCGATGTGTGCAACGATAATTTTTTCATTGTGATATTTCCTAATGTCGAGTAGATAGTTTTACATGCACCAAATACATGAAGCGACAACTCATTATAATAGTTTAAGTTGACAGTTTTTTTAATAGATGCTCTGTTTTGTTCAACTTCAGCAAAAATAAGTTTAGATTAGTTATTGATATGACCTTATTATCCTCTATGTAATTGAGTTACACAAATTGAAATTATATTAACCCATTAAAATGATCATTTCATTACATGACTATAATGTTGTGGAAGTATATTACTGAATTTTACTTTGGCAATTGTTCTTTTTGATGGAAGATTTTGATATTCTTAAATGAATTTGTTATCTTTGTTTTTTTGCAAACTTTTTTAGTCTTTCCTTTTTTTTAACCTAAAATTTTAAGTTGTTATAATTATAGTTTTTAAAAATGGCAAAATATTGGGATTAGTTCATTACCTATTACTCCCTCTGTATTTTTTATCTTTCTCACTTGAAATCTTGGCACTATTCACAATTAGAGAGAATCTTTTTAATTTTTCTCAATTTATAAGAAGAAATATAGTCATGTGGGATCTTATTTGATTCGTCTCAATGAATACTTTATTAATATTCAATTCTTATAATTTTTACTAATATGTAATGAAAGATATTTAAGATAGAATAAGTGCATTGGCAAACGTGCAAAGTCAAAGTAGGAAAGATAAAAAAATACAGAGGGACTATTATTTTAAAAATTTAAACAAAATTGATGAATTAAAAAAGTAAGGGTGATATAATCATTTAATATGGGGACACCATGCCTTCCCCCTTCACTTATATAATAGAGATAAATGTTCTTAACACACAAACAAAGGTTCTTAAAGTACAAAAGAGAGAAATTTCACTTTTTCCTATGAATAGATAAAGGTACCTTTTTTATTTTTTTAATGTTAAAAACGTACTTCAACTGCCTATGCTGACATATTATTGATATACCCTCCAACAATTTTGTTTTTGCAGATTGGTCATTGTTAGTGACTTTTTGGCCACTAACTGTTAGTGTTTTATCATTGCTCAAACTTCCTCCACCATTTTGAGTTTTGGCCAATCAAACAATTTAATCTACTTTATACCTTCTCATTTACAATTTTCACGTTACTTCATCCTATCAACCAAACACCATTAATTTTCATGATTAGAATCTATTCTAGTCACCATTAAATCATCCCTCCGCCTAGTTGTTAATAATCAAACAACACTAGGCAACTGCATTTCTCTTGACGTATGGCGGTATGGCTGATGCAAAAAAGAACAAAAGCATACAAATAAACACGTAATTACGATGCAGAAAAAGAGAGGATATAGATAATTTAAACAATAGAAAAAGTAGACCGTGTGAAATTTTCTTTGCATAGATGGTCTTTGGAGATGCTCATACAATCTAACAGTAAAGCCAAACTCAACACCAAAATTCAAATAAGACTATGATAACAATATAAAATATTTTTTAATATAAAATCTCATTCATTACTTTTTCTTAGGTGACAATTGAATTCTTAATTCTAAAAAATAAATTACATAACTCTTTTTTCATTGGTTAAAATAACCCCTTTGCTTAGGTGGTGCTTGAATGCTCCCGAAAAATTCATACTTTATATATACGAAATAATTAAATGATAGTTTTTATTTTTTAAATAATTTAAATCCTAATATCAAAAAATAAATTTTAGCTTTTAAATAATTTAAATCCAAATAAATCTCATTCGTCAGAATTATTTAATTCTAAAATAAAATACAAATTTAATTTTTAATTGGTCGAAATAATACATTTACTTATGTGGCGCGCCTAATGTTTCCAAAAAATGCCTACTTTATATATATATATATATATATTAATATAATAATAAGCCGTCAAAGTTAAATAAGAGTTGAGATTCGTTTTCAAAGTTAGCAATAGGTAATCGAAATTTATCATGGTTTTATTCCCAGGTATTTCCTACACAAAGTAATTTAATAGGGGTTTAAACTGACTATCAACATAACATTGCCAATAAGATTCCACCAATCTTCACTAAAATTGAGTAGCAATCATAGAAGAGTCCTCAGCTTCTGCTACTTCATCCATTCCTGAAAACCATACAAACAAGAACATGAATGAAATGTTAAAAAATAAAAATAAAAAATCAACTCGAAGAGATCGATGCACAAGAGCGACAAAGAGAGTGGGCTATATGGATTCACAGAAACACGGTTATATTCAAGGGTGAAAAAGTGAATCCATTGCAGATAATTCGCATTGATGAGAACTGTACAAAAGAGAATCATGATCGACACTCCCATGTTATCAAATCCCCGAGTGAGAATGAAATTAGCCACAATGGTTTTCATAAAAGTCCACAGGGAAGCGATGTCATGACTGCATGGGAATTTTGCACCATTCAGGTTGACGGATCCTGGAAAAAAGGAAAACATGGAATTCATTCTGCAAGTGTTGGATGGGTCTGCTCCATAAACAACTCATAAATCTTTACGGGCAGCGACAAAGTCATGGCATCTTCGGCACTCCAGGCGGAAGCTCTAGCCATGCTAGGAGCAATAACAGAGGCATTCAAGAAGGAACTAGTTAGGTTTAGGATTTTTTGTGATTCTTCAGAGCTAGTTAAATGTATTAGAATGAATATAGGGCCAATAGAAATAGATAGTATAATTAGGGATATAAATTGTATTCTTAGGGAATACAGGACATTCCGTATTATAAAAGATACTAGGAACTTAGTACAAAAGGTCCATGAACTAGCCATAGAGGCTAGATCAGTATAAGCTTTGTAATTTGAGCCACATATATAAGCTGCAGTAGGATCACTAGAGTAAGAAAAACATCAAAAGAAATTGAGCACAACTCCCAAGGTTTGGCATCATCACATACGATCAGTGGCGGAGCCAGGATTTCAAAATCGCGGGGTCACAAAAAAAGACAAAAGATATTCAATATTGAAAAATTTACAACGCAAAGAAACATTGTCTAATATTCATTGTCATACATCCCAAACTAAGAAAAAATTATATAAATAAAATTAAAAAATTACAAGTGCATTCGACGAGTCTTCATTTTTTGGAAACGATCAATAATATCATCATCGGAAACTTGAAGAAGTACTTATTTCTCAAGAAAAGTGACCAAACAATCATTCAAAAATTGATCACCCATGCTATTTCGCAACTTACTTTTTATGTAAGTCATTCCCGAAAACACTCTTTCCACACTTGCCGTAGCAACCGGAAGAATCAACATCAACTTAAATTGTCGAAGATCGGGTTGTTTTCCCATTGCCTTTGATTTTTTTGATCTAGGTGTAATCCCCCATAATTTTAAAGGATTTTATAAATATATTTTATCATTTATATATTTATATTTTAGTTCAAATGATTTTTATTATTTAAGTAGGTTGACTATTTTTGAAAGTCAAATGAAATTATTTTAAGGATTTAAGGAAGTTGAAAATATTTTAATTAATCATGCTTTGAAAAAGGTTTGAAATATGAATTTGATTTAGAAAAGAAGTCAAATGGACTTGAGGAACCCAAATTCTAAGTAGATTGGGAAAGAGGAGTTATATTGATACTAGGAGTCCTCATTCATCAATCCTAGTTATCATCGAATCCTATTTAAACTTAAATTCCTTTTTCCTAAGCCCAAAAGGAAACCCTAACTATAAATACCCTAAGCCCAATTATTTGCCCTACACAAACTATTTTTTCTTCACTCTTCCTCTCAATTCTCACGGCTCTCTCTCTCTCCTCTTCCACGTAATTTTCTTTTCTTCTTCCTCTCAAGCTTTTGTTTCTTCTTCTTCAAGTAACGCTTTCTTCCTTGCTAAGAAACGTCACCGCCGCCGTCGTTGACCGCCGTTGACCGTCGCTGTTGCCACCAAGACTCCTCCTTGGCCGGCGCCTCCTCCCTTTCATCTTGAGTTGGTTTAATTCTTTCCTTTTCCTCAAGTTTTCCATTAAAGACTATGTTTTTATGCTTTATTTTAATGTTAATCATGTTTATCAATGTTAATTTACTGTTTTAATGAATAATCTTTATTCATATATATATTATATTATAAGAATAAAAATTCAGATTTGTTTATTATTGTTAGTTTGAAGTTTTAGTAATTAAAGCATGGATTTTTAGGGTGTTAATTATTAGAAAACCATAGTAGCATATTAAATCCTATGAGATTAATTTAATTTATGATTTTAAACATGTTTAAGAGGGTTTAAAGAAGGTTTTATGATTTTATAAGTTGCTGGAATTTCAGAAAGCATTTTATTTAGGGAATTTTAAGAATTTTAATTACTAGTATGGTAGTACTATGCTAGGAATTAAAAGTAATTGGAGTTTTGATAGAAAAATCAACTTTTGAATATGTTTAAAGGGGATTTTAAATATTTTAAGTTGCTGTCTTTTTAGTTAAAAGTATTGATTTTAGTTATATTGGATTTCTAGGCGGAGAGTATTCCGTAGGAGATTTCTAAAGGGGCTAAAGTGGCCAGTCGACTAGTTTACACAAGGTACGTACATGCCTATGTGATGATTGAGATAGTATCATGATTTTATGAAGGAGAATTATGTAGTATCATGTATAGGAACTTGGTTGAGTTCATGTATGATATTTATTATGTTGGATTTTGCATGTTTTATGCCTGTGTGCAAACATGTTAATTATAATATTTGATTATGAGTAGAATATCATGTTTGTATGGAATATTGATGCAAGCATGTTAATTGGATTGAGAACCTTATTTATTAATTCACATGGGGGAATTAATATATTTATTAGTATTGGATCATGTTTGATCATTGTTCCCTTTTTGTATTTCACTACCTTATGAGGACTGTGGGCCTTATTTGGTAAGTTGACAAGTTATGCCTTTGAAAGGTAAGATTGATTGTTGGCTAGGTTCAACAAAGTAAGAAAGGTTGGAATTAAAGAAAGTAATCTTGGATTGTAAGTTGTGTGATCACTTATTTAATCCTAAGATAAAAGAGGTTCAGTTGTGAATGTTGAATTATATTATGTGTTGCATGTATGTGTGTCATAACAAGTAATAAATTGTAAATCACGTAAAGTGTAACTTGGATAGTAATAAGCTTTAGACTGGTGCACGTTTGAAGTTGGACAATCAGGAGTTGGGGTACATGGTGAGCGAGCCATGGCTTTTTCTGGGAATTGGATTGATCACCATTCCTCTTTTTATTTAAAGGTTCCTCGATATCGCAGGTCATTATGGAATACGGAGTCGCGCCCGTATTTCGTCTTCCTAGGTGAAGGCTGGTTTTTAGTTAGACAACTCGGTCCAATAACTATTCCATTTAATATAATAAAAGTTGATTAAAGTTTAGTTCAGTAGAAGTCATCTGCAGAATGTTATATTGTTGTATTATTATTTATCTCTGTTTATTATTTCTTCGTATCATGATTTGGATTGTTTATGTATTGATATGTAGTACTCAGCTTTGCTGATTACGTGCTTTGTTGTGTGTGTTGATCATGGCTTTGCCTTATTGATCCTGTGATTACCCAATTTTGGTGAGCAGATTCTCTAGAGCATTGACATTTACAGGTTCGCAGATGTAGCATCATTGGAAATCTGGGAATGGAGAGCTTGTGTAAATTTAGTTTATTATTTTTCTGCATTAGTCGGATAATGTTATTATAAGTTGGTTTGATAGACTTTCATAGGGTGGTTTGTGTTTGAAGTACTTAATTAATTGTTTATAAAGTTTAGTTTGATGTTTTCCGCTGCAAAATTCTGAATAAGCCGATACGTTATCACACGGGCGATAATACTTGGGTAATTCTCTAAGTTTTGTATTATAAAGGTATTTTTGGGAAAAAGAGAATTATCGGGGTGTTACAAAGTGGTATCTGGGAGCTTTAGGTTATTTTCAAAACTTTTAGGAGCCTAATTAACTTACTAGTTACTTGAATAAACTCTTAGAATTGCTCCTACTTATTCGTTATAGGAATATATATATTTATATATTTTTAAAGAGGACCGAATTTTTTTTTATAGGGTCCGAATTTTTTTTTTAGAGGGTCCGAAAATTTTTTTGGGACCGAATTATATTTTTTTTTTAGAGCTGAATTTCGAAGTTATATATTTTTATATAGCCGAATTTTTTTTTAAGAGTCGAAATTTTTTTTCCCTTTCGATTTTTTTAATGTTCGAAATTTTTTTATGAGGAAGTATTTTGTTTTTTTTAGACACTTAATTTTTATTATCTTATAAAAGTGTCTGCATTATTTTCATGGCTTTGAAGTTTTACTTGTAATATTGTGAGAATGGGTAGCATAGGAAGGGCATATAGGATAGCAATATTATATGTCTGCATTGAATAGTTAGTTCAGTATGTTAATATTTTTCTTCCCTGCTAACTATTCATGATTATTTTTCTTCCCTGCAACTGTTTATGTATTTCTTCTCTGTTGATTGTTATATTTTGTGCCTATGATGTTGATGGTATCTTTTATTGTTATTGTTGGGAATTACGTACAGGGAGAGTACTAAAAATGTTATTGAATATATTTATTTGTTGTAGATCATTAATCATGTCTGCCAGATTAGGAAGCTATTATAACCCCATTGTTCTGAGTGACGATGAAAGTGATGAGGACATAACACCTCTTGATGGCAATAACTATACCAGTCTAGATTGGACTATGCGTACTTTAATGAGGAGGGATGTAACCAGTGATGATGAGCTCATTGTGGAGTTCGACCATGCTAGAGGCCAGACTAGAAAAGACATCTATCGTGCTTGGTTCAAGTTTGAAACTGATTCGGAGTCAGAGGACGAGGAGCCTCAACCTTCTAGGAGATCTAAACGACAAAGGAGATATGTCGCATATTATGATGAGGACATAGATGAGTCTGAAGATGAGATCTTCGTACCTGGGCTATACATAGAAACTGAGGACAAAAATGATAATGTGATACCTTAGGTTACTGTTTATTTTTTATTTTTTTATTATTATTATTCTTCTTAGCAATAGAGGATATAACATTATAATCAGTTGGTTAGTCGACCAACAGTGATAGCATAGTTTTATTTTTTTTACAATCATGGTTTTCTTTTAGGAAGGTATAATATTATAGCGACATTTATTACATCTAAATACCCGTTAGGGAAGAATAAAAGTTATTACTTAATTATATGAGAGAGTAAAAATTTATTCTGGGCACGTAATGGGAATATTTTTTTATTTTCATTAGGCAATTATATTCTTGCTTGCTTGTTTCTATTTGCATGTTGATGTGAATATATTTTACATGGATGATTATGTGATCATTAGAGAACATTTCATGTTGAACTTGGAACTAGTTGAGAAATTGTCTGTTGATGCGATCTTTAATGATCAAATCAAATGTTGCCTTCCTAGATGGAAATGTGAGTTATGCTGGAACCTAAAGTAGAGTTATATTACTTATAGGTCCCGAAGTAGAATGGCTAACAACAACGATCTAGCTGCTGCTATTCGCCTCTTGGCGGAGAAATTGACTCAGGAGAGAGCTGAGCGTCCTGAGAGTGCCGGGGATATGTTCGAAAGGCTAGCTAAGGTTAAGCCACCATACTATAAGGGGCAAGGCGACCCTACCTTCCTAGAAAACTGGATTAGGGAGTTTGAGAAACTTTTTGAGGTTGTAAACTGCCCTGAAAATTTGAGAGTGGGTCAGGCTATGTTGTACCTTAAGGATGAGGCTGATTTATGGTGGAGGGAGAATGGAGCTAGATTGAGTGCTATAGAAGGATTCAATTGGGATGCTTTTGTGACTGCCTTGAGGGGGAAGTTTTACCCTGCATTTATGAGGAAGCGAAGGCCCGGGAATTCATTAACCTTAGGATGGGTAGTATGACCATTTCCGAGAACTACGGTAAATTCATAGCACCGTCGAGGTTTGCACCCGAGGTTGTAGCTACTTGCGGAGTTGAAGGCTCGGAGATTTGAGCGGGGGTTGGCCCGATGAGATACAACCGGGATTAGGAGGGGAGACCTTTACATCCCTAGATATCGTGTATGGGAGAGCCTCCCATATTTATGGACTCCAATCGAGGCGGGATAAAAAGAATCCGGTGGTTGGTGAGAAGAGGAAGGACTTTAATCTTTGGGGGAAACCAGGGGAATTTCAAGAAGAATAGGAATGGTAATGGGAATTTCCAAGGAAACAACAACCAGGATAACCGCAATAGGGGTCGAGCGAAAGAGTGTATCATCGCAAGAAGTGTAGCAACAACCACCCTGGTAGAGACTGTAAGGGGGAACCGAGTGATTTGTAACTACCCGAGAAGAAGGGCCATAGGGAGTATGAGTGCTTTGCTAAGCAAAAGAAGGAGCAAAATGGCAATGGGGGTAGTAACCAAGCGAGGTGCTGGATTCAACCAGCCAGGGATATCGGGGTTCGAAGCTGCGGGGGCACGTAACAATCAAGGAAGCTATAACAAGCCTGCTAGTGAGAACAACCAGAACAAGGCTCCGGGAAAGCTGTTTGTGATGAGTCGAAATGAAGCTGAACGATCTGCAGTTGTAGTGTCTGGTACTTTTTCTATTAACACCGTGCTAGTTAAAGCATTATTTGATTCGGGGGCGACTTATTCTTTTGTCTCGTCGTCTGTTATTAAAAGTCTGGGGTTAATAGATTTTGAAGTGATTAATTTGCCTGTTAGTATACCTACTGGTGAGACCATAAGGTGTACCAAGATGTTTAGAAACTTGCCTCTAAAGATAGGAGACTGTGTTTTTCCTTCTGACTTGATAGAGTTTAATCTGGGAGACCTAGATGTAATTCTGGGGATGGATTGGCTAAGTTTATACAAGGCCAAGATAGATTGTGAAGTTCAGAAAGTAACTTTAAGGAATCCTTTGGGTAAGCTGACATCGTATAGACGTTTTGGGAAATCCAAGAGCTTTGGGGTCATCTCCGCAATGCAAGTGAAAAAGTTGATGAAGAAGGGGTGTGAGTTATATTTCTGTAGTGTGCAAGATGTGGGTAAAGAGGTTGGGGTAAGTATTGAAGATGTTCCGATTGTGAATGAGTTCATGGACGTGTTTCCGAGTGAGATCTCGGGTATGCCGCCTGTTAGAGCTGTTGAGTTCACCATAGACCTAGTTCCTGGAACTGCTCCTATATCTAAGGCACCTTATAGAATGGCCCTCCGGAAATGAGTGAGTTGAACACGCAGTTGCAAGAGTTGTTCGATAAGGGCTATATTAGACCTAGTGCATCACCTTGGGGAGCTCCTGTGTTGTTCGTCAAGAAGAAAGATGGGAGTATGAGGTTGTGTATCGATTATAGGGAATTGAATAACGTAACCATCAAGAATAAGTATCCTTTGCCTAGGATAGATGACCTAGTTGATCAATTAAATGGAGCGAGCGTGTTCTCGAAAATTGATTTGCGTTCGGGGTATCACCAGTTGAGAGTAGCCGACAAGGATATACCTAAGACTGCATTTAGGACTCGTTACGGTCATTATGAGTTCTCTGTAATGCCTTTTGGGTTAACCAATGCACCTGCCATATTTATGGACTTAATGAATAGGATTTTCCATGAGTTCTTAGATAAATTTGTGGTCGTATCCTTTGATGATATCCTGATCTATTCGAGGAATGAGAAGGAGCATGATGAGCATTTGAGGATCATATTGGAGACGCTTAGGAAGAATCAATTGTATGCCAAGTTCTCTAAGTGTGAGTTTCGTTTGGAGAAGGTAGCATTTTTGGGTCACTATGTGTCTAAGGATGGAGTCTCTGTAGATCCTGCTAAAATTCAAGCTGTGAGTGAGTGGCCAACTCCGAAGAATGTGTCTGATATCCGAAGTTTGTTAGGTCTAGTGGGTTATTATAGAAGATTTGTGAGAGATTTCTCGAAGATAGCAAGACCTATGACCAATTTGATGAAAAAAGAGTCAAAATTCGAGTGGAGTGAGAAGTGCGAGGAAGCCTTTCGATTTTGAAGGATCGTTTAACCTCCGCGCTGTTTGACCATACCCGATGGCAATGAGGGATTTGAGGTATATAGTGATGCTTCGAAGAATGGTTTGGGATGTGTGTTACAACAGAATGGGAAGGTGATTGCGTATGCGTCGCGTCAGTTGAAACCTTATGAGGCTAATTACCCTACCCATGATCTAGAGTTAGGCGCCATTGTGTTCGCTTTGAAGATTTGGAGACACTACTTGTATGGGGGTGACTTGCAAGATATTCACGGATCATAAGAGCTTGAAGTACATATTTACCCAGAAAGACCTCAACATGAGGCAGAGGAGATGGCTAGAGTTGATAAAGGACTATGACTTAGACATCCAATACCATGAAGGGAAGGCAAATGTAGTCGCTGATGCACTGAGTAGGAAGTCGAGTCATAGCATGAACGCCTTGATAGTTCCTGAGGAGTTGTGTCGAGATATGCAAAGGCTTAGCCTAGAGATTTTAAATCCTGGGGAGATCGAGGCGAGATTGAGTGCTTTATCATTGGGATTGTCAATTCTAGACGAGATCAAAGAGGGTCAAGTTGGGGATGAGCACTTAGAGAAGATCAAGGAGAAGATGGGCCAAGGCAAGGAAAGTGATTTCACGATTCATGATGATGGTAGTCTGAGGTTCAAGGGTAGGTGGTGTGTACCACAAAAGTGTGGCGAGATTAAGAGACGTCTTATGGATGAGGGTCATAATACGCCTAACTCTGTGCACCCTGGGGGTGACAGCTGTATAAGGACCTTAAGCAGATCTATTGGTGGCCAAACATGAAGCGAGAGGTAGCTGAGTATGTGTCTAAGTGCCTAACCTGCCAGAAGGTGAAGATAGATCACAAGCGACCCATGGGGAAAGTTCAACCATTAGAGGTTCCGGGATGGAAGTGGGATTCCATATCGATGGATTTTGTAACTGCTTTGCCTAGAACAAGGAGTGGTAATGATACTATTTGGGTTATTGTGGACCGCCTGACAAAGTCGACCGTTTTCATACCGATCAAGGAGACATGGAAGAAGAAGCAACTAGCAAAGACATATGTTAAGCATGTGGTGAGACTGCATGGAGTTCCAAAGGATATCATTTATGATCGTGACTCTAGATTCCTTTCGAAATTTTGGAAGAAGGTTCAATTAAATCTTGGGACAACATTGAAGATGAGTACAGCCTTTCACCCTGCGACTGATGGTCAGACTTAGAGGACTAACCAGACGATGGAGGATATGTTGAGAGCGTGTGCTATTGATTTTCAAGGTAGTTGGGAGGACCAATTAGACCTGATTGAGTTTTCGTATAACAATAGTTAATATGCGAGCATTAAGATGGCACCGTTTGAGGCCTTATATGGACGGGAATGTAGAAGCCCCATTTGTTGGAATGACTTTAGCGAAAATATAGTCTTGGGGACGAGTTTATTGAGGAAACCGTTAAGAATGTCGGTGATTCAAGCTAGAATTCAAGCTGCGCAAGATAGACAGAAAGAGTTATGCCGACTTGAAAAGACGCGATGATGAGTTTGCTATAGGTGATAAAGTGTTCTTGAAAGTATCACCCACTAAGGGAGTCATGCGATTTGGGAAAAAGGGCAAGTTAAGTGCTAAATATGTAGGCCCATATGAGATTCTGGAGCGAATTGGGAAAGTTGCCTACAGATTGGCATTGCCAATGGAGTTTGAGAAGATGCATGATGTATTCCATATTTCTCAACTTAAGCGTTATATTCCTGATGAACGTCATGTCCTAGAGCCTGAGCGAATTCAGATCGATAGTAGCCTCACATATGAGGAAAGGCCTGTCAGGATTCTCGACAGAAAAGTGCGTAGTACACGCAATAAGGATGTCCATATCGTGAAAGTACTTTGGTCTAACCACGAATCTGAAGAGGCAACGTGGGAAGCCGAAGATGAGATGAAAAAGAAGTATCCAGATCTATTCCTTGAGGTGAGTTACGAGGGCGTAACTCGTTTTCTTTAAGGGGGATAGAATGCGATAAATTTCGCGCTTTTGTCTATTTTTATGAGATTTTTATGCATATGTATGCCTATGTTGAGCAATTTGCACATGTTAGTGCTAAAGAAGTAGACTCTTCGCATAAGAAAGTGTGTTCATAAGTAACACAAGTGTTTTAAGTTAGCAAAAGTGTGCACAAGTGGCACAATTCTTTGTAAACTTTTGAAAAGTTGAGTTCAAGTTTTGAAAATATGCGAGTTTTCGTGTCAAGTTTCGGGACGAAACTTCTTTTAAGGGGGGTAGACTATAATCCCCCATAATTTTAAAGGATTTTATAAATATATTTTATCATTTATATATTTATATTTTAGTTCAAATGATTTTTATTATTTAAGTAGGTTGACTATTTTTGAAAGCCAAATGAAATTATTTTAAGGATTTAAGGAAGTTGAAAATATTTTAATTAATCATGCTTTGAAAAAGGTTTGAAATATGAATTTGATTTAGAAAAGAAGTCTAATGGACTTGAGGAACCCAAATTCTAAGTAGATTGGGAAAGAGGAGTTATATTGATACTAGGAGTCATCATTCATCAATCCTAGTTATCATCGAATCCTATTTAAACTTAAATTCCTTTTTCCTAAGCCCAAAAGGAAACCCTAACTATAAATACCCTAAGCCCAATTATTTGCCCTACACAAACTATTTTTTCTTCACTCTTCCTCTCAATTCTCACGGCTCTCTCTCTCTCCTCTTCCACGTAATTTTCTTTTCTTCTTCCTCTCAAGCTTTTGTTTCTTCTTCTTCAAGTAACGCTTTCTTCCTTGCTAAGAAACGTCACCGCCGCCGTCGTTGACCGCCGTTGACCGTCGCTGCTGCCACCAAGACTCCTCCTTGGCCGGCGCCTCCTCCCTTTCATCTTGAGTTGGTTTAATTATTTCCTTTTCCTCAAGTTTTCCATTAAAGACTATGTTTTTATGCTTTATTTTAATGTTAATCATGTTTATCAATGTTAATTTACTGTTTTAATGAATAATCTTTATTCATATATATATTATATTATAAGAATAAAAATCCAGATTTGTTTATTATTGTTAGTTTGAAGTTTTAGTAATTAAAGCATGGATTTTTAGGGTGTTAATTATTAGAAAACCATAGTAGCATATTAAATCCTATGAGATTAATTTAATTTATGATTTTAAACATGTTTAAGAGGGTTTAAAGAAGGTTTTATGATTAAAGTTGCTGGAATTTCAGAAAGCATTTTATTTAGGGAATTTTAAGAATTTTAATTACTAGTATGGTAGTACTATGCTAGGAATTAAAAGTAATTGGAGTTTTGATAGAAAAATCAACTTTTGAATATGTTTAAAGGGGATTTTAAATATTTTAAGTTGCTGTCTTTTTAGTTAAAAGTATTGATTTTAGTTATATTGGATTTCTAGGCGGAGAGTATTCCGTAGGAGATTTCTAAAGGGGCTAAAGTGGCCAGTCGACTAGTTTACACAAGGTACGTACATGCCTATGTGATGATTGAGATAGTATCATGATTTTATGAAGGAGAATTATGTAGTATCATGTATAGGAACTTGGTTGAGTTCATGTATGATATTTATTATGTTGGATTTTGCATGTTTTATGCCTGTGTGCAAACATGTTAATTATAATATTTGATTATGAGTAGAATATCATGTTTGTATGGAATATTGATGCAAGCATGTTAATTGGATTGAGAACCTTATTTATTAATTCACATGGGGGAATTAATATATTTATTAGTATTGGATCATGTTTGATCATTGTTCCCTTTTTGTATTTCACTACCTTATGAGGACTGTGGGCCTTATTTGGTAAGTTGACAAGTTATGCTTTTGAAAGGTAAGATTGATTGTTGGCTAGGTTCAACAAAGTAAGAAAGGTTGGAATTAAAGAAAGTAATCTTGGATTGTAAGTTGTGTGATCACTTATTTAATCCTAAGATAAAAGAGGTTCAGTTGTGAATGTTGAATTATATTCTGTGTTGCATGTATGTGTGTCATAACAAGTAATAAATTGTAAATCACGTAAAGTGTAACTTGGATAGTAATAAGCTTTAGACTGGTGCACGTTTGAAGTTGGACAATCAGGAGTTGGGGTACATGGTGAGCGAGCCATGGCTTTTTCTGGGAATTGGATTGATCACCATTCCTCTTTTTATTTAAAGGTTCCTCGATATCGCAGGTCATTATGGAATACGGAGTCGCGCCCGTATTTCGTCTTCCTAGGTGAAGGCTGGTTTTTAGTTAGACAACTCGGTCCAATAACTATTCCATTTAATATAATAAAAGTTGATTAAAGTTTAGTTCAGTAGAAGTCATCTGCAGAATGTTATATTGTTGTATTATTATTTATCTCTGTTTATTATTTCTTCGTATCATGATTTGGATTGTTTATGTATTGATATGTAGTACCCAGCTTTGCTGATTACGTGCTTTGTTGTGTGTGTTGATCATGGCTTTGCCTTATTGATCCTGTGATTACCCAATTTTGGTGAGCAGATTCTCTAGAGCATTGACATTTACAGGTTCGCAGATGTAGCATAATTGGGAATCTGGGAATGGAGAGCTTGTGTAAATTTAGTTTATTATTTTTCTGCATTAGTCGGATAATGTTATTATAAGTTGGTTTGATAGACTTTCATAGGGTGGTTTGTGTTTGAAGTACTTAATTAATTGTTTATAAAGTTTAGTTTGATGTTTTCCGCTGCAAAATTCTGAATAAGCCGATACGTTATCACACGGGCGATAATACTTGGGTAATTCTCTAAGTTTTGTATTATAAAGGTATTTCTGGGAAAAAGAGAATTATCGGGGTGTTACATAGGTGTGTCACTCATCGTTTCCTATATTCATTATTTAATACAAATTAACACATTACACATATGAACTAACTATTAAACTATATGAAAAATCAATCAATAAATTACCATCATAAAGAAACCAAATCATCATAGAAAATTATAAATTAATTAACACTACTTAACTTATACAAATTCAAATTTCACAAATTCACACATTCACAAAAAAAATTAAGTAATTAACAACAAACTATGAAACTAACAAAGTGCATCAATCACATGTATGAAAATATTACAATTAATATCAAGTTATCAACCAAATAAGATTTTAAATATACAATTTAGGAATTAGGAAATAAATAATGTAAAAGAAATAAATAATGTAAAAGAATTAAAATTCAATACCTTATGGCTCGATCGGGCGCCACGGAGGCGCAGAGCAGCGGCGGCGGAGGCGTCGGACTTCGGTCGCCGGAAGTCGGAGAAGGCGATCGGGAGCGGTGCGTCGGCGTGTAGGTGTTGGTCGACGGACTCCGGCGTAGCGGCGCCTGAACGCTGAACTCGTGAACGTGAACTGTCGCCTACTCGCCTGAGCTCACTGAGTCACTGGGCATGTATAGAGGTGGCAAACGGGTCAAACGGGTCGGGTCATTGCGGGTCGGGTCATGATCGGGTCAACTTTGTGTTCGGTTTGCGTTCGGGTCGGGTCCTTTCGGGTACATGTTAATTTCAGGTCCGTTGAATTTCAGGTCCATTGAATTTCGGGTCATCGAGTCGGGTTAGGTCTGATCGGGTTTTATTCTAACAAATAAATAAAGCACATATAAGACTAATAAAACTAAGTTAAATAGTTAATGGGAAGTGGATAAATCATATATAGTATCTCACGATAATTTTTTTCCTTAAATTACTTTAAAAAAATAACTAATATGACAACTTTTCGGGTCGGGTTCGGGTTCGGGTCATCATTGTCGTGTCAACTCGGGTCGGGTCACTTCGGGTCGAGTAGTTTCAAGTTCGTGTTATATTCGGGTCTATTTTGCTTTCGGGCCGGGTTTGGGTCGGGCCGGGTTATTTCGGGTTTCGATTCCATTCCGGGTCATTATTTTCGTGTGGGGATGCGTGTCTCGGGTCGGGTCACGGGTACGTGTTTGTTTTGCCAGCTATAGGCATGTAACACCCCGATAGTTCTCTCTTTTCAGAAATACCTTTATAATATAAAACTTTAGAGAATTACCCAAGTATTATCGCCCGTGTGATAACGTATCGGCTTATTCAGAATTTTGCAGCGGAAAACATCTAACTAAACTTCATACTTTATTAGTTTATTATCATAAATAAATAAGTACTTCAAAAACAAACACTCTATATATGTCTATTCAAACAAACTTATTATAATATGTTCCTACTAATGCAGAACATATGATATACTAGATTACACAAGCTCTCCATTCCCAGATTCCCAATGATGCAACATCTGCGAACCTGTAAATGTCAATGCTCTAGAGAATCTGCTCACCAAAATTGGGTCATCACATGATCAATAAGGCAAAGCCATGATCAACACATACAAACAAAGCACGTAATCAGCAAAGCTGAGTACTATATAATAATCCATAAACATTCCTAACATGATACTAAATAAATAACATGTAGGGATAAATAATAATATAATCATATAACATTCTGCAGACAACTTTTAACTGAACTGACTCTAAACATCTTTTTATTACTCAAATGGAATAGTTATTTGGACCTGAGTTGTCTTATCTACTAATGCCTTCATTACGAAGACGAAATACGGGAGCTACCACGTATTCCAGAAATGACCTGCGATATCAAGGAACCTTTGCTAACTGAAAAAGGGATGGTAATCAATCCATCTCCTATAAAAAGCCATGGCTCGCTCACCATGTACCCCAACTCCTAATGTCCAACTCTAGACGTACACCAGTCTAAAGTCTATAACCATCCTCGTTACACTTTACGTTCTTTACAAGTTATTACTTGTTATGACACACATACAAGCAACACAGAATATAATTCAAACATTCACAACTGAACTTCTTTTATCTTAGGATTTAATAAGTGATCACAACTTACAACCCAAGACTTACTTTCTTTTAATCTCAACTTTCTTATTTGTTGAACCTAACCAACAATCAACTTACCTTTAAAAAATAAAGGCATACTTATCAACTTACCAAATAAGGCCCACAGTCCTCATAAAGTAGTGAAAATAATACTTGTAAGGGAACACATGAATAATCATGAATCAATCTTAATAACATATTCATTCCCCCATGTGAATTAATAATTAAAGTTCATATCCACATGCTTGCATCAATAAATCCATACAAACATGACACTTCTTTACTCATAATAAATCTAATAATTAACATGCTTGCTCACAGGCATAAAACATGTAGAAATCAATCATACTAAAAATCACATATGAACTTATAAAGTTCCTATATATGATACTACAACTTTTTCCTCCTTAAATCATGATACTAATCATATAGCACACAAGTATGTACGTACCTTGTGTAAACTAGTCGGCAGACCACTTTTAACCCTTTAAAAGTCTCCTATAGAATACTCTCCGCCTAAAAATCAATATAAACTAAGATCGATACTCTTAAATAAAAAGATAGCAACTTTAAAATATTTAAAATCCCCTTTAAACATATTCAAAAGTTGATTTTACTATCAAAACTTCAATTATTTTTAATTCCTAGCATAGTACTACCATACTAGTAATTAAAATTCTTAAAACTCCCTAAATAAAATCTTTTCTGAAATTCCAGCAACTCATAAAATCATAAAACCCTCTTTAAACATATGCAAACATGTTTAAATTCATAATCTAAACCAATCTCGTAGTATACAACATGCTACTACGGTTTTCTAATAATTAACACCCTAAAAATTCATGCTTTAATGATTAAAACTTCAATCTAACAATAATAAACAAATCTGAATTTTTATTCTTATAATATATAATATATATAATCCATGATTAATCATTAAAACAGTAAATTAAAGTTATTAATCATGATTAGTACTAAAATAAAACATAAAAATATGATTTTTAATTGAAACTTGAGGAAGAAGAAAAGAATTAAACCAACACAAGAAGAAAGTGGGATGATGCGCCGGCCAAGGAAGAGCAGCGGCAGCGGCGACGGCGGTTCACTGGTGTTCGGCGGTGGTTGTGACGTTTCTTAGCGAAGAAGAAAGCGTTACTTGAAGAAGAAGAAAGAAAATTTGAGAGGAAGAAAAAAAAAACTCACGTGGAAGAGGAAGAAGAAAAGTGTCGGCTGTTTGTGAGGAAAAAGAGAAAATAAATCTTTGTGTGGTAAAAATAATTGGGTCTAAGGTATGTATAAGTAGGGTTTTCTTTTGGACTTAGGAAAAGGAGATTGAGTTTGAATAGAATTTGATGATGACTAGGATTGATAAATTAGGACTCCTAACATCAATATAACTCCTTTCTCCTAATCTACTTAGAATTTGGGTTCCTCAAGTCCACTTAGACTTCTTTTCCAAATTAAATTCGTATTTCAAACCTTTTTCAAAGCATGCCTAATTAAAATATTTTCAACTTTCTTAAATCCTTAAAATAATTTCATTTGACTTTTAAAATAGTCAACCTTCTTTAAATAAAAAAATCATTTCAACTAAAATATAAATATATACATGTTAAAATATATTTATAAAATCTTTTAAAATTATGGGGGATTACAGGGCAATTAATTTTTTTTTGTAGCGTGATACTGATACTATCATACTGAATTACTAACAGAGGTAGGGAGGTGTATTGGGAAAAGGAGGAGGGAGAAAATCTGATGGGAATTTGCCAATTGGGAGTTTGGGACCCACTACCTTTAATAAAGTAAAACAAAATCTGCAAGTGGGCAGACAATGCCGTTGAGGACTAGTCTAGCGCTTCCTCTTTTCTAGTGCTGTGATGCGTGATTTTTGATTTAACTTTTTTATTTTTTTCCGAAAATTCCTTAATTTTTTTTTTTAATTCGAGGGGTCACGTGACCCACATTAGCTCCGCCACTGCATACGATATGAGTACCAAGGATCATTCTTTGTTCATTGTTTAGATGAACATCAAAAAGTGTTAGTAACGCGCTATTAATAACTACTAACTGGGGCATAAATTATGTTGATTACTACAAGAATAATACTACTTCCGTTCCAAATTAAACGCAACAGTTTCCATTTTGGGAAGTTTCAAATTAAATGCAACAATTTCAAATTTTCTACTTTTGGTAAGTTTTTTAGGTGTGAATTTACTAGAATACCCTTACTAAAAAATTAAGCCATATTTAATTATACCTAATGATCATCTAAACCTCCATCATCATCCCCTTAAGTTTCTCCACCTCACTTCCACCACCTTAGTTTCTCTCTCCTCACTCCCACCCACCACCACTTTCTCTCTCTTCACGCCCCCCGCCGGAATTCCTCCCCCACCATTGCCATCACGCCCCCATTGCCGGCGTCCGTCCTCTGTCCTTCGTTCCAACCGAAAACCGCCGGCGCTCCATCTTCGTTCTCTCTCCTCGATTTCTCTCTCTTCTCGATCTGCATCACTTTCTCTCTCTCTCTCTCTCTTCGTTCTCTGTCCTTCGTTTCACCCACCACCACTCTCTCTCTCTTCGTTCCAACCGAAAATCGCCGGATTTGGTTGGATTTAGGTGGTGTTGGCGGTGGATTTCGGTGGTGTTGGTTGGGGGTGGGGGGGGGGTTGACGGTGATGGGGTTTTTTGGGACTTGATCTGCTGTTGACGGTGGTAGGAGTGGTGGTTTTCAGTTGGGGTTTTTTTGTGGTGGTTGATCTTTTTTTTTTGTGGGTGGATGTAAGGCTGGTGGTTGGCGGTGGCGGTGGCGGTGTGTGGTGGTTTTTTAGTTTGGGTCTTGGCAAGTGGCGAGTGGCGGTGTGTGGTGCTGGCGCGTGGCGAGTGGTGGTGGTTTTTTTCTGGGTGGATGTAAGGCTGTTGGTTGGCGGTGGTGGGTGCTGGTAGTGGCGGTGTAAGTGGTGGTTGTTGATTGTTGGTGATGGTTGCTGACAGTTTTTTTTTTGGGCCCACTTTCTCTCTCCACTTAAAATTAATCACATACCCCTCCCTTTTTCTAATCACCCCTTAAGAAATTTCAACTAAGAGTCTGTGCCTTCCAAATTATTGCATTTAATTTGGAACGGAGGAAGTAGTAACTGGCATAGCATTAGCTAGTGCAGGTTACAAATAGACATTTAGCATTAGTAACTGGCATATAAGTATCTAAGATGAGTTACAAATAGTAGGTCAAAGAGAAACTAACCAACCATGAGTAACAGCCAACAGGCGTAAAAAAGGCCGGTTACGAATAACAAGTCAAAATTTGCTGACGTTATTAATTGTAATGGGATTTATTAAGGTTAAAGGTCATTCGTTTTTTTTTTTTTGAAGTACTCGCACTCTACTCTTCATTCCTCTGACCTTTTTTCAATCTCTCTCTTCTGAAAATCCCCTAAAGCTCCTCCAAAACTCAGCCATGGAATAATACCATCAAGCAAGGTACGCTCTCGACCTCCACCTAATTTATTCATTATTTATTACTTTTAAGCGATTATTTGGAAGAAAAAATAGGGTTTGTGGTTTTGTTTGTTTATTTAATTTAATGGAAGTTTAGGGGTTTTATTACTTCCTAATTGAAAACAAACTCGGGTTTCATAGTAAACTGGGATTAAAGAACATATACTTTTGACTTTTGAGCAGCATTCTTGTTTATTATGGCTATATCAATTGTGGTATGAATTCCTCTATTTTGTTTTGATATAGATATAGTGATAGAGCACTTAGTAGATGTTGCGCATGAATGAATTTGAATTTGCTAAGAAAAAGGGAGGGTGACGGTTAGATAAGTAGATGATGCTGGTAAACTCAAGGGTGGGTTTCATGTCACAAAATTTGATAATTGCTCAAGATTTAGTTATTATTACTGGCCAAAGAAACAATTTTGCCAATTAAAGTCAGTTCCTTTGTTGCTATGACTTAAAGATGGGTGATAATAGAGTTAAAAACTGGACTTATTTTGATATGCCTTTCTTGTTAATACCATACTTGTAAATAATATGATCAATCGAAGAAAATACCAAAAAAAGAAAGATTGTGAAAAAGTGAGTTAAAGATGTTTGTAGCGGAGACGAAAGGAGGAGCAATAGCATGTATGTTAATGGCCTTAGACCTTAGTATTTTTGGGGAGATGGGCTGCTATTACTTGAAAAACATGATCGTCTCCCTCAACATAGTTATAGTTATCTTGATTACTCCATTGCCAATCTTTTAGTTGCCGTCATAATTGCCCTTACTCTTGGTCAGATTGGTGATCCTAAACCTGGCATGCCTAATTTCTTCACCCAACTTTATCAGGTCAGATAGAGGTCACTTCACCGTTTCTTTGTTAATTTACTTGTTTTTTTTTTTAAGAGATTTTTTCTTTAATCTAACAACTATTATGCATAAGTACATCTATCATTCTTTCTCTAACATGCAGTGGCGGATCTAGAAATTGGGCCATGTGGGTTCGAAATCGTTTGAAAAATTAATCGTGACTAGTTGATACGAAATTTCACAGCATAGTTAAGTTTCAATTACAACCAATAGTTATGGAGTTTTCTCTTAGGGTAACACTTGTACAATAATATCAATTACAAAAAATTATAATTAGTTTTTTGTGAAAGAAAAACATAACTAATTCTATTATTAAATAAGAGTAAAAAACTTTCAATCTTTAGAAATCAGCATTGACGTCGTGAATACATGAGTAAGCATCTTACATTCGAATTAATGAACAATTGTTTGACACATCTTTAAGCATTTGAAGGTACAAAGTTACTTAAGGACTATATAATGATGAGTATTCTATGACTATAATTATCCCTACATAGAAATCATAGACAATGGTCAATGTAGAGTACGTAAATAGCGTCAAAGTACAAAACATATCAATTATACTAAAACGGAGGGAGTATTAACTATTTAGAAACTGAAAATGGGAAGCCAAAAAAATCAGAAGTAAACTAATAGAGGATTCACTGTCATCAAGTAATGAGATAATGAATAAGTTTATGAAAAAGAACAAAAGGAAAAGAAATGAAAGTGAAAAAAAGAAAACAAAATGCTCTAAATAGGCACTTAGGATCCAAAGAGTAGGCAATAGAAAAATAAAGAAATGGAAAACAAATAAAAAAAAAAGAGCAAAACATCAGTAGACACAAATTACAAAAAAAGAAGCAAAACATGAATACACGGAATTGAACCCGAAGAAGCAAAACATGAATATAGGGAATTGAACCCGCGTCAATCGAGAGAAGGTAGATAATAAAGTTGTCAGTCAAACCGCCACGCCAAGCTCAAACATATGCTTATTAACAGCACGGGATTTCATATACATTGTTTCTTCCGGTTTTCTTCTCCAGCTCTACTGTATATTTTTTCCCAGATCCAGTGTGGGTTCAGTTGAACCCACTGAACCTACGCTGGATCCGCCCCTGCTAACATGTACTCATATTCATAGCGCGTAACAATACTGTATCTATATTATCAGGGAGATCATATTTTGTACTGTATCTTTACAAAATGAGTGATCATTTATTAACTTACTGTTTATTGCAGGACATAAGTACCACTATCAATCTTAATGAAGGGTGTTTGTTGCAGGACATCAGGACATCAGGACAACTGGCTGTGTGTGTTGTTCGCAATGGTGGGTGGAGTTGTCCTCTGCATCAGAAATATGTCTACACAATATGCTTGGGCATTAGTAAGGCTTTCAGTAGTAGATGTGGTTGTTTGTAGCATTACTGTCGTAATAGGTATTTTTCCTTTTGATAAGAACTCAATCTTTTTCTTTATTTTTTATGAGATGTCTACTATGTTTTGCAATTTTTATGTACAATTAGAGTTATGATTAATATACTCCCAGTTCTTAACATGATATACTCCCAGTTCATAACATAATAATATAATTATCTATGTTTGCCTTGTTTGCTGTCTCTCCTCCCCCCTGTCCCTCCATTTTTATCATTCCTTTTCAATTTGTGAAACCCAATTGCAATTTCCCTCTCATCCTGCGTTGCTAGCACATTGTGTAATGCAATTGTCTTTGCTAATATTACTTTTATGTGTATAATCCTCTAGTCTTTATTCTATAATATGCTTTCACTAAATTTTTTCCCCATCTGCTACTACGGTAAGCTTGGCATTTGCATTGATTGAAACCTAAGAAAGCTAATATTTGAAGCTACACTCGTATGACCTAGAACCCGACCACTAATTAATGCTTTATAAAATCTTTATTATTTTAAAATACTCTTAAGTTGCATTTTTCAGATGTTTTCTAGTGTCTTTGAAGTGCCTCAATCATAGTTCGAAAATGAGGTTTCGGTAACAGTCGCGGAAACGGTTGCGGTATCGCTGGAACGGAACGGATGCGTTCATTGCGGACCGCGTCGCGGTTTTAGTGGCAAAAATTGTATATTATAATACTTTTTATGCTTACTATTTATTAATGGTTTTTTTGGTGAACAAAGATTTATTTTTTTAAAATGGTTGTGCATCAACATATTATAAAATCATTTAAAATTTTCAAGTATTCCTTTCTACTTTAAAAGATATGGCACTGAAAAGTCATAACTCATAAGTGTTCATAATAATAAAGATAAAATGAAAAATTAAAATAAGAACCAATTTCAAATTGCACGTGAGTTTCCCTCAACCAAAACAAAAAGCAGATTAAGAGAGAGTGTGTTGTAGCTGCTGTTAATGTTATACAGCAGTATTGCATGTTCCCAAAAAAAAAAAAAAAAAAAAAAGAAATTACAGGGGTACTGCATATCACGTGGTAGTACTAGTAGGCTACCCTTTCACTTTCCCACACATAATTAACAAAAAGAGTAACCTGCTATCATCTTCTTCCTCTTCGCGATTTCTCTCTCTTCTTAACAGTGGCCGGAGAAATGGCCAACGACTTTTGTGCCCGATGACGAAATTTATGCCTTTGCACGGGAATCAACCTCCCGAACAAAAGCCCCAACGTCTCCATGAAAGAAATCGCATATTTCATCTTCAATTGATGAATTTAGGGTTTTGTTTTTGAAGAAAAAAAACTGAAAATCGGATCTTGGAACGGGAAATGCGGGCGATATTTCGTCGTCTCGGTTGGAACGGCCGATATCTCGGTGTATTATAAAAAGGCGGTACGAACCGGTCGAATTCGGTTCGCCAAAGTTGAAAACCGTTACAACTCGGGCGAACCGAATTGATACGACCGTTATTTAACACCATGGCCTCAATTATATATATATATATATATATATATATATATATATATATATATATATATATATAGGATCACATGAGAAATGAGAATGAATCTCAACCACACGATTGGATTAGAGTTACAACACTTGTTCATTAGAGTTGTACCCTTGAAAAAATTTAGAGCCCAAAAAAAAAAAAATTTTATTTTTCGATTTTATTTTTCTAATTATTGTTTTTTTTTTTTGAGTTACATCACTTTTTCATTAGAGTTACATCACTTATTCATTAGAGTTATAGTGTGTAAAATCCATTTTTATTTCTCATATAAGTATGCATTCTCATATAAACTCACTTATATATATATATATATATATATATATATATATATATATATATATATATATATATATATATATATAGTTACATCACTTGTTCATTAGAGTTATAGTGTGTAAAATCCATTTTTATTTCTCATATAAGTATGCATTCTCATATAAACTCACTTTTATATATATATATATATGTATATTATTTGAAATGAAATTCATTGGGGTCGGCAAAGACTATTACATGTACTTTCGTTTGGATATGTCGGATTCTTTGTAATAAATATTAATGTTATATCTCAAGTTTAGAGCTAAAAGTTGAATATCTTTTATCTCGAGTTCGAAGTTGCTAAGGCCCTTCTTGCTCGCAAAAAGCTTCGATTTTCCTTCCATTCTTCTGTCCCACTCAAGTAAGCCTTTTCTTCCCTCGATTTACATTAATAATTGAAAATTATTTTGCTCTCATTTAATCTGGTGGATTTTTTTTTTTTAATGTTATTGATTTTTAGCATGATTATTGGGGTTATTGTTATTGTGTGTGGTGCTTTTGGTTGTCGTGTGTGCTTGCATGAGTTGCAAGTGTATAGGGACGTGTAGTATGTGTATCGTTTTTTTTGGGGAGGGGGGGGGATGAACAACTCTTAGTCTTAGATGAACAACTATCTCACAACAATCTTCTTTCCATGTCATTCTGAAATATACAAGATTAACGTCTATTACGAATCCACATAGTATGATATGAAAATGTCTATGGAAATATTGCTGTAACATAGTTATAATATAATGATAGGTCAACGGTGATAATGTGATTAACTCTAGATTTCTATGTCATTTAATTTAATTTTCATTTAAAAAAATTTCAAGTTACTACTATATATAATCGTTGATGAGTTTGATAGAAGGTTGAAATTTAGCATCAATAATATACTAGTCGTAAATTAAAGGAACCAGCTACTTTTCTTTCCATTTCTTTTAATCTAATGATGGGGTTGCCTTCTTTTTATTCAGATGACATTTGATAATTATAATAGTCTGTTGGTGCAAAATCAGTTCGTTGACTTGCAAACAAGTCAACGGACACCCAATAGTTTAGTATTGAATGGCTTGGAAGACTTAGTCCCTGGGGTTACCGGTTTTAATTAGATAAAACCTTCCTAACGTATCACCAAATAACCTTGCAAGTGCGCATCTTGAAGAGACTTTCTTAATGGATTTCACAATGATTAGAAAGAAATGTGAAGGAATACATGAAATGTTATTCTTCTCAAGTAATTTTAGTCATCCTAAAAGAGTGTTTATTGACCAACTTAGAATAATGGATCACATTCAGAACACTACTGGATGATATTGGCTACAACCATCAGAAGTTCCTCTCTGCTCATAATTTGTGTGGTGCTGAGTACATCATTCCACAAATCAAGGGGGCAATTTGTTATTACCATTTTTAGATGTCAAGTAACATTTATTGTGGTACATTGAATTAAACCTCAAAAGGTTTAATTTTGCTTTAACATAAAGGCCCAACATGAGTATAAGGTCCATTAAGCAAAGTCAACGGAGGTCAAGATCAACGAAGGAAGAACTTCAAGACCACCAGGAGATGAAAGTCAAGGGCAGTAGAAGGACAAGCAATTAGAGGACAATCATGAGACGATTCAACATGAAGAAGAACGTGCACTATAGGGTGATAGTTATTCAGCGCCAGAAGTTTGTTGAGATTTGAATCATATATGATTCAAACATTTTCCCTCCCTAACATGTATGGAAGTTACATATCATGTTTCTCTATAAATAGAGAAATCATCATCAAGCAAAAAACAATAAACAACTCATCAAACACAAGCATTTCTTTCCTTAGCGTAACTTAGTGTTAGCATAGTTCAACCCCGGGTTATAGTTTAGTTCTTTAGACATAGAACATGTTTAGGCGCCAAGATATTTAATTCTCCGATTGAAGCAAGGAACCATGGAGGCAACAACTTTCGTGTCTTCCCCTTAGTTGTCCAGCCTAGCTTATCCTTTTGTGTGTTGTAAAATCCATCTCGAAGTTTGTGGCATGTATGAGAATGTTATACTTTAATTAAAAGATTAATTATTGTTTGCCCTATTTATTACATTTCGCCTGAAATTCATTTGTCGTAGTTTGATCATTAATTAAATTGCAATAGGGTACGTTAGCAAGGTTTTATCTAATTAAAACCGGTAACCCCTAGGGATTAAATCTCACAAGACATTCAATACTAAATTATTGGGTGTCCGTTGACTTGTTTGCAAAGTCAACGAACTGATTTTGTACCAACACCTATCTAAATGCTCGAATCACCACAAAACATTGAATATCATATCTGGAGATAGGAATGAGTTTACTAAGCATGAATCTATAAAATGGACCTCCTCTATTTAAAAATACTTTGGGGACAATTTGAAGTTTAAACTGGAAAAAAGAACCGAAAACACCTCATTTTGCATAACGGACCTAAATTTTAACTGAAAGTTAACGAAACTAATGCTTTTTTTTAGCTCATAAGGTTACCTTTGAAAAATAAACAATAGTTAATGGCCTTTTTTGATAATTTAATAAACTCATGGCTACCAATGAGAATTTTCAAAATTACATGGCTACCAATGAGAATTTCCCTTTATTTATTTATTTCTAAATGTGTGTGTTTTCAGGAATTTGCAGAGATTTATACAACGGAAAAGCAACAAGTGGATCCTTTCAACATCGGGAAGCCGCCCTGGCCGAGGGAAGTTCAGCCATGTCTACTTGACCAGAGAGGTAAGTTTGTTTTTATTTTAGATTAATTTTTATGATGATTTGGGTAGTTGAGTATGTAATCTTTGATTCTGTACATGCTTTTGGAAACTGAATATGTTTCATGAATGCTTCACCTCTTCACCAATGTCCACAATTTTGAGCAATTTGTTGTCAAATCTTCCAATACGCACTCATTCCTTCCCAACTGGTCACATTTTGCAACTTACTAAAGGTTACTTGCTTTCTAAATCGTCAAATGCATTCTTTTGATGGATCTGCTTTCCGTTAACTATTTTATAATCAGTAAAACAAACCTTTGCATCTGTACTTGTTAATATATGATGGTGAAACTGTAACACCCCGTCCTTCTACTACTAAGATACTAAACGATATCTAATCAAGAAATACTAAAATGACGTTAGCGGAAATAACGTCGGGACGGTTATGTTACTCTAAAACAATAAATAAAGATAATTCCTCAAACTCAATGTTTCATAGCTTCAAAAGAGTATTAATATCCGAGATAACAACATAGTTCTAAATAAAGAAATATCCCAATTGTATCATATTATCAAACCAAAAACTATGAGACGTGCAAGTCTCCCGATAAAACTTAAGTAAAACTAAATGTCCTTGAAAGCTATCCAAAAGTAAGTCTCTCTATGGTCTACATAGAATTCATCTACCAAAAACAGTACTAGGAGCTTCTTCTCACTACAAACCCTCACTCTGCTAGCCCAAGCAGTCACAAGCCTAGCAGTCATTTCCATCTGCAAGGATATATTAAATAATTCCATCCTTGCAGATGGAAATGACTGCTAGGCTTGTGACTGCTTGGGCTAGCAGAGTGAGGGTTTGTAGTGAGAAGAAGCTCCTAGTACTGTTTTTGGTAGATGAACTCTATGTAGACCATAGAGAGACTTACTTTTGGATAGCTTTCAAGGACATTTAGTTTTACTTAAGTTTTATCGGGAGACTTGCACGTCTCATAGTTTTTGGGATTGATAATGATACAATTTGGGATATTTCTTTTATTTTAGAACTATGTTGTTTACTCGGATATTAATTTTCTCTTGAAGCTATGAAACTTTGAGTTTGAAGAATTATCTTTATTTATTGTTTTAGAGTAGCATAACCGTCCCGACGTTATTTCCGCTAACGTCATTTTAGTATTTCTTGATTAGATATTGTTTAGTATCTTAGTAGTAGAAGGACGGGGTGTTACAGTTGTATATATGGCCTGGCTGCGGGAAATATTCTACTCCTTGATAAATATTAACCTGATACATTTGTGGGCATTATATAATTTATTGGTTGCTAATTTTTCACATCTCATATACATTAAAGCGAAATTCTGAAGTCGCTGTTTCATTATTTCAGGATCTAATGGCAAAGAGCTCCTTCAAGCAAGAACATGATCTTGGTAAGGTTTTCAACTTTTTGTTTTTTGTTAGAACTATTTGGATTCTGATTCTCATTATTATTATTTACCTTCCTAATTGTTTTCAGAGAAAAGACGTGCTGAGGCTGCAAGGATCAGAGAGAAATACCCAGACAGAATACAGGTAAGCAATTTTATATATCCTAAACTCCTACAGGTTGTAATGTATACCGGCTGTTTAGACTAACCTTTGTGTAACACTTTTCTTTGTTGAATATGTACTCTCCTTTGTAAATATGGTGATTGGGCATTAGATCACATTCACAAATCACAAACACATTATGGAATCTAAATAATGCTAGCATCACTTTGTTTTTAAATGGCTTATGGCTTATGGCTTATTATTTATCTGGGTTGTCCATCTGTTACTCCCTAATAGAACAATTCTGTTACATGTTTGTTCCTATTATTTTTGTATGTATTAATATAACAAATCTGAACTTTTATCTGTTATTCTGATGGTATTGCATGATATTTCGTTGCACAACTTAATTCTGACTTGTTTTTGTCTTACGAAAGCAACTATCTATTGGTATTATAGTTAATATGCATGGCTACTTGATCTTTCATGGGGTTTTCTATATCTTTCATTTCGTGCCTTTTCCTATTTGGTGTAAGATTGGGACTGGAAAACTAATGGGAGATATGTTGTGGTGGATCCAGAGATCTTAGGCTGGGTGCTTAAGTTTTGGCATGTAAAACAATGATTTTGCTGACAGGTTTTACTTGAATAGTTTTTCTTCTAAAGCTATCTTGTTAGAATCATATCAAAAAATACCCTTTGGTCTAAGTCCAATAACTTAAATAACTTTCGGACCTTTCACCACTTAATGTCTTTAATATTTTTCTTTTATGAAAAGGCATCAAAGGAAAAAAAAAAAAAAAACAAGGAAGATTGTCTTCTAATCTAACTTGAGAGTCCTACCTGGCTTTCATATGTTGAATAATCTAATTTGAGAGTCCTACCTGTTAGCCTGTCTATGAACACTGATCTGGTAATGCCCACTTCTTGACTCAATGGTCTGCTGAGCTGTCACCCTCCTGAAACATGTGCATTTTATGCCTTAATGTTTCTTTGGATAATCAATGTCATTAATGGGGGACAGAGAATAATGGGTCTACAATATTCATGCAGCTACACAACTTCCACGAGATCAATCAAAATTTTTGATTTTAGCATTTCACCTTATTAGCAATGCTCTGTATTCAACATTTCAGCCTGTAAGTTCTCAGGATTTTAAACATGGAACCATTGAAAAAGTGACATGGATGCAATGTCAAGATTGTAAGTTCTCTGATTTAACTCATTTAAGATTTAGGACATGTGAATAAAAATTTAGAACACCTGATTTAATATTTAGAACATCTAATTCGCTCATTTAAGATTTAGAACATGTGAGTAAGTATCTAATTTAGCTCATTTAATATTTAGAACATCTAAAAGGCATACTATGGAATGATGTTGGAGGAAGTTCTTAATATTGCAGGATTCCTCGCCTCATATTCTTTCTTGATTTAGAGCCAGAACCCTAGATGCAACGTATCGCCTTTGCTAATTGTTAAGTTACCACAGGCTTAAAAATAGGTTTGTCACATTATTATGTCAATAGGGATATTGTTTCTTGCTATTTTATAAAAATCTTTTGAATATTGCCTTGATTATCTCTGTACAATCAGAAAAACAAGATGCGAGCTACTCTTTTTCAAGACCAAATTGAAGCATTTGAGGAAGTCATACAGCATAGGGGAGAGTATGATATTTCTAATGCTCCAATTGATGAAAAAGAAGAGCAGTATCAGTCTAACAAAGAAGAGCTACTTTACCAAATGACCTTTGACCATTGCACTGTCATACAACGAACAAATCCAGAAGCTGGCCCAATCGTGCCAATGTAACAGCCATTAGCTTCCATTCCACATGCTATGGATGAAGAGGGAAGATATGGTATGTCAGATATGGCCATTTAGATATGGTTGGATCTGCTTGATATTATTGTAGCTCCATTTGTTTACAGCTGTCTCTTTTTACTACCGTAATATATTTTACATTGTTTGCAGATGATGTTGGAATGGTCTTATTTGTGGAGGATAAACCAAGGCCGATTGTCACTACTTTTGGGCAAAATTACTTTGTTCGTGAGATAGTCATGGCTGACCAAAGGTAAACTAAATTCAGGTTCACAGCTCCTTTATACACATCTTTTACACATAAAATGCTTGGCTTTAAAAACTGATTACCATCTGTCTTGCAGCAATGATCAACCAGTCACCATCTCAACATGGAATGATCTAACTGGCCAGGACTGTGATCGGTTAAACAAATGGGCTGACAGATTCAATGTTGTATCGAGGTGGGTAATTCTTTTATTATGCATATAGTCGATTGATTATTCTATGCTCAGAGTTAGGGATTGCTACTACGATGTCAACACGAATTATACATGACCCGAAGGGAGATAGAGCTTATGTTCTCCGTGGATGGTACCTGCCTCGCGACTGCTTCTCTTATTATAGTAGAATTTTTGAAAAATTAGTATCTAACTATTTGCACCTTGACTTCTCTAGGGCTATGCAGTTTCCTCAGATACTTCTAGACAAGCAAGGCTTCTGCATGTTCGCTTTCCAACGAATGAAAAGCAAATTGTAACCATAGCAGAACTTCGAGCAAAGAAGGTCTCCTTACCTCTTAATTGAATACTTATCTTCTGCACTTTTTCCTTTGTGCATTATCTAATGCTATATTACCTACTTTATGACCAGGCACCAGACACAATCCCGGGTGAAGTCCGCTGGTGGAATGTAATTATTCCTGATGCTGATCTGCATAGAATCAATGCATATGCTGGGTGTGGAGTCTGTTCCAAACGAACAAATGTATCAGTTGGAACACAGTTTTCTTGTGTTCTTTGCCGTAGACCTGATCGTATCTCTTCTCACAGGTATTTTATATCCGACTACCTTGTAGTACTTGTACTACAATGCTTGGTCGATCATAACAGTTTTTTCCTTGTTTTATTTTATTAGGGTGATATCTAAGTTTGAGGTGTCTGATGGTACGGGATCAATGACATTTACCACTTTTTATATAATGATTACACGGAGAAATTGTTCAGGAAAACAGCCACTCAGATTTGCAGCATCAAGAAACACTGTGAGTACTATATTGCTTTTCTTTGATTTGTTCTTCTCATTACCAGTGCATTTTGAGGGTTTTGCTTGCTTTAGCCTTTTGTTTAAACATCTAAGTTATGCAGTATCCTTTTGCTATTATCATTCCTGTCCTTTATAGTCAATAGGTCTCTAAACTACACCTAATTTGTAAATAACAACTACACGCAACTTTACTAAGTATATTTTCACCTCTATAAATTGAACTAATACTATATAATGTTGCTAAGTAAAGGCTCTTTTAGTTTACAAGCATTGCTTAACAAATGTTCAGCCTTTTAAAATTTCTAAGAAATTATGGTAGCTTTTTTCCAATTATCACATGGTTGTAAAACACACGCTATATCCATACACATACTTAATAGAAGTAATTACAGTTTAGATGCAAAAAAAAAAGCCTTTCATTTCTTGGTACATGTTTTCATCTTCTATTGGCCCAAATAATATACTACGCAGGAAAATCTTGAAGCTTTTAGCGAAATACAGCAGCTGCTACGCACTAAGCCATTCTTCATCAAGTTTAGCCCAACAATTGCTCTGTCATGGAACAGTGTCTTGCAGTGGTAGTTAAAATGTATTGAGCTAGGATCTGAACTATAACACTCCTGAATTTCGAGTGCTTAATTTAATTAAATAATAGTAAAATTCTATAGAAAATTCGGCAGAGTTCCGTTTGAAATATGGACTCCAAAAATTTAATTTAGGACTGGCGTCCGAATTATTATAAATCTGTTTCAACAAATCAGCAATCCATATTCCAAATTCTCAACAACTCCACCCAGCTCAAATACCAACGAAATTCCTGTTTAATTACTCGAAATCCAAACGTGTTATTCCACG
The DNA here is from genome assembly GCA_947646795.1 of Beta lomatogona. Taxonomy (NCBI): domain Eukaryota; kingdom Viridiplantae; phylum Streptophyta; class Magnoliopsida; order Caryophyllales; family Amaranthaceae; genus Beta; species Beta lomatogona. The sequence goes on along the minus strand of CANSNZ010000424.1, from coordinate 2,180,983 downwards.
ATTATTACGAGAATAATCGCTAAGGAAGAACTACCTGCACCAAAACTAAATTAAAGCTTAATTTAAACTATTACAACCTAACCGAATAAAGATTTAGGTGGATTAATATTTACAACCCTAAGTCTTAAAATTATTGATTATCTATAAGAAATGCACCAGAAAAGAACTATTATAACTATATTTTATGCAAAACTAGTGGACGTTGCTCTCCGCCCACACCCCGGCTCCAAGCCTTCATGTACCCGCATATATCAAGCATGTAGTATCAGCCAAACAGGCTGAGCAAGATTCAATACTGTAAAGCCAAATACATATGCAGGTAGGATGCATTAATTATATGCTACAAATCATTTACTTTTGGAACCACAATACCAAATTAAAACATTATAAAACATTTTTCTTCAGTTCTTTTCCAAACCAAATACTTTTCTATTTTCTTTGCTAAAACAATTTCTTTCAGAATCTTAGAATCATAAATCTATGGAATGGAACGAACTTTGTTTCCCATTGGGCTAGCTAGGCCCTCCGGATAACTATTAGACAAAGACCCCTAGTGTGCACACCCCACAAACGGTCAAATCGTAGCAGAAGATCTAAGTCCGAGGTACTGATCAACGTACCCCCCAACTATTCTGTAACGTCGAGACGATCCCGACAAGGTTCCAATTCCTTGAGACACCATAAAGGCAAGCCCAACCAGTTTAAAAACATAAAACTATCCATAAATCTTTTTCTGTAACTATTCTATAATTCAAGGTTTGAAAACAAACAATCTGTATTAGGAGGAACATCCTCCTATTCAAACCAATCTCAACTCAAGAGAGATACACACCTTTATAATCTTTTCTCATAAATATGAAAGTTTTAGTTGAAATCTTATCTTTTGTAGACCTTTCTCGTAACTATTAAACATTTGTGTAAGGAATCTTACCTTTTAAACTATATCAAACCAACTAGCTCAGTCAATACGACTCCTCAATGAAACCGGGATCTACAATATAAACATACATGTACTTAATAAATATTAATAGATTTGGCTAATATAGTTAATGAGTTATTATTAACTTTAGTTTTATAAAACATCAACCCCTTTTTTTTATATTCAAGTAAGTATAACTAATTCTCATAACTTATTTACTTAAACAGCCATTTACCTTTGATTATCAAAGTAATTAATACCAACAATACTAAAATCTCTTTTTGTTTATACTAAATCAACATTAATATTCCTATTATACTTTAGACACTCAAAGTCCATTAGAAAAACATTTATAAGAGAACATTGAAACTTAAAATATTCGAAACTAACTATACTTTTTATCAATTTCTGCAGAAACTTAAAATGGACATAACTTCCTCATTCGAGATCCAAATCAAGCGTTTTTTGAGCCTATCTTGGATAAAATTTCAATACGAACAACTTTTGTGAAATGATATTTTTGCTAAAAATGCCCAGAAACTGCTTAAAACTGCGTTTTACGAAACTGACAGTAATTTATACGAATTACACCACAATTCACTTTGAACAACAAGTCTCAATAGGTACACTTACAGTTACGAGCAATTCTTAGTATTTAAAGATAATTTTGACTTGTATTAAGTGTTTGATCCTACTTTAAAGTTAATGGTATGTTGAGAGTATGCTAGTGTGATAGTTTATGTGCAAGTTTGATACTATATAGTTATTATCTTTCGTACTTTAATAATAGATAGTTGGCTAAACATGTAAAGTTAATGAGCTAAAGTAAGTGATAGGATTTTCGCTACGAGTTTAAGAATTATTTCAAGTTTCGAGGACGAAACTTATTTTAAGGGGGGTAGATTGTAACACCCCGGTCTTTGAAACAGTTTATTATTTATTTTATTAACTATATTATATATATTAGTTTATTTAATAATTAAATTCATTTATCTTTAGGAATTACTTTGTAAATAATTTGTATGGTTATAGTGGGACAAGTTTAGTAAGTAATTTAACTAATAATAGTAATAAGAGGAAATATACTCACATATATGTAAGAATGGGGGAAAATGGAAAAATAAATCAAGAAAAGAAAAAGGAAAGAAAAAAAAAAAAGAACGACATCTTCACATTACGTTCTTCTTCACCTTTCAACATCTTCATTCTTCACCATCTTCTTCTCTCAAGTTCTTCAACATTCTTCCTCTCTCAAGTTCTTCAACATTCTTCCTCCACCACACAACCACCACCGTTGCCGACGACCGCAACCACAACCACAACCACAACTAGAAGTGACATCATAGAAGTGGGCGGCGCAAGGGAGAGCAAAGGGGGTCATCACTGCTGTAATTTGGAGCGTCTAGGGCTCGTATTAGGGGCGTTTGCAAGTTATTTTTCATCCCCAATCTTCTATATTAGTGGGTAAGATGAATTCCTCAACTAATTTAAGTTTTCTTTTAAAAGTATGAAGTTAGGGTTTATGTTTATGAAATTGAATTGGGGGTTTTGATTTTTAATTGTTTGGGTGTGGAATTGAATGAATAAAATGTTTATTCAGTTGTTTAGTAGTTAGTTTAGATCAATAGAATGTTAAGTAAACTTGTTATTCAAAGAGAATTGTGGTGTAATTCGTATAAATTACTGTCAGTTTCGTAAAACGCAGTTTTAAGCAGTTTCTGGGCATTTTTAGCAAAAATACCATTTCACAAAAGTTGTTCGTATTGAAATTTTATCCAAGATAGGCTCAAGAAACGCTTGATTTGGATCTCGAATGAGGAAGTTATGTCCATTTTAAGTTTATGCTGAAATTGATAAAAAGTATAGTTAGTTTTGAATGTTTTAAGTTTCAATGTTTTCTTATGAATGTTTTTCTAATGGACTTTGAGTGTCCAAAGTATAATATGAATATTAATGTTGATTTAGTATAAACAAAGAGAGATTTTAGTATTGTTGGTATTAATTACTTTGATAATTAAAGGTAAATGGCGGTTTAAGTAAATAAGTTATGAGAATTAGTTATACTTACTTGAATATAAAAAAAAGTGGTTGATGTTTTATAAAAACTAAAGTTAATAAAAACTCATTAACTATATTAGCCAAATCTATTAATATTTATTAAGTACATGTATGTTTATAGTGTAGATCCCGGTTTCATTGAGGAGCCGTATTGACTGAGCTAATTTGTTTGAGATAGTTTAAAATGTAAGATTCCTTACTCAAATGTTTAATAGTTACGAGAAAGGTCTACAAAAGATAAGATTTCAACTAAAACTTTTATATTTACGAGAAAAAATTATAAAGGTATGTATCTCTCTTGAGTTGAGATTGGTTTGAAGATAGTTTGTTTTCAAACCTTGAATTAAAAAATAGTTACAGAAAAAAATTTATGGATAGTTTTATGTTTTTAAACTAGTTGGGATTGCCTTTAGGTGTCTCAAGGAATTGAACCTTGTCGGGATCCTCTCGACATTACAGAATAGTTGGGGGGTACGTTCATCAGTTCTAGGACTTAGATCTTCTGCTACGGTTTGACCGTTTGTGGGGTGTGCACAGTAGGGGTCTTTGTCTAATAGTTATCCGGAGGGCCTAGCTAGCCCAATGGGAAATAAAGTTCGTCCCATTCCATAGATATATGATTCTAAGATTCTGAAAGAAATTGTTTTAACAAAGAAAATAGAAAAGTATTTGGTTTGGAAAAGAAATGAAGAAAAATGTTTTATAATGTTTTTATTTAGTATTGTGGTTCCAAAAGTAAATGATTTGTAGCATATAATTAATGCATCCTACCTGCATATGCATTTGGCTTTACAGTATTGAATCTTGCTCAGCCTGTTTGGCTGATACTACATGCTTGATATATGCAGGTACATGAAGGCTTAAAGCCGGGGTGTGGACGGAGAGCAACGTCCATTAGTTTTGCATAAAATTTAGCTATAATAGTTCTTTTCTGGTACATTTCTTATAGATAATCAATAATTTTAAGACTTAGGGTTGTAAATATTAATCCACCTAAATCTTTATTCGGTTAGGTTGTAATAGTTTAAATTAAGCTTTAGTTTAGTTTTGGTGCAGGTAGTTCTTCCTTGGCGATTATTCTCGTAATAATCGTGGAATAACACGTTTGGATTTCGAGTAATTAAACAGGAATCTCGTTGGTATTTGAGCTGAGTGGAGTTGTTGAGAATTTGGAATATGGATTGCTGATTTGTTGAAACAGGTTATAATAATTCGGACGCCAGTCCTAAATTAAATTTTAGGCAGTCCATATTTCAAACGGAATTTTGCCGAATTTTCTATAGAATTTTACTATTATTTAATTAAATTAAGCACTTGAAATTCAGGGGTGTTATAGTTCTGAAGTTGACAATGATTAACCTCCTTCCAATGTCCATTGTGATCAAACCATAGAAGTGCATGACTCCTTTAGCACAGGTAGTTCTTCAAGCAAAGGTGTGCAGAGCGTTTCTGCTGAGGACAATACAAGTGAGCCTATTGCACAAACCTCGGCGCAGCCAACAACAAAACAAAGCAACGAACCGATCACTTGCTCGGATGAAAACAAAGGATTAAAAGGGAAGCATCCAACTACCGCTTACAGTGACGAGCGGCCATCTAAGGTCAGCCGATGTGGCAAGCCCAACCTAGAAAGAACATATCTTTTCGGTGGTCGAACTTCCGCCAGACAAAGAACCAGCTGATTCTGCACCAACAGACCACCCAGCTGCTGCTGAGCACGTTGTTGTCGCTGCAAGTGCTGCGATTAGCACTCCTTCTAAGGAAGACGCATGCAAAGCAGGGACGGCTTCACCCGTGCAGGATCAACGCTGAGCGTCATAGCTCAATATCAGCTGGTGCCTTTTGCTAACCGTAAATAAGAATGGCTGCAGTGCTAGCACCAGCATGAACCTGCAGTGCCTAAAATTAGTGCTATATTTAGTTGGCTACACCTTATGTTAAATATATATTATTGTTATTGTGTAGCTTCTTTTTGGTCATTTTAAGGGAACACAAACAACCTATCAAACGTCCCTTTACAAGACTCCATCTAAAATCTTTTGGGAAGTTTTACAGGAACATATACATCAGTATATGTTCTTAGAAATCGCCTACTAATCAGACAATTTAAGCTTAGGAAATTGATCTTTGCTATGGGTACTTTATTATATGCTATCAATCTAAAATTAATGTAGTATAGCAGTCTAATTTATATATCTTTCACTTGCATTTAGTTAGTTGTTCATCTATTTGTTTATTTATACCCACTATTAGCCCTTGTGCAAGTACAATATAAATCATACCAAGTAGTACTTGGTCTAGTGGTAAGGAGAGCACCCTTCCAACCTCAAGGTTGGGGGTTCAATCCCCACTAGAGGCACTTTGAGGGTAGGGATTCCCCTTACCCTTCCCCCTTACTCTCAAGTGTCTGGCCCATTAAGACCCGAGCGGGGTCTGGGCTACTTCTTCTTACCAAAAAAAAAAAAAAAATGTACAATATAAATCATGTTAGAGTGCCTATCTGCTAAGTGCAAGCAGGCATTAAGACTTGTGCTTTTCTACAACTAAAAGAGGGGGTACAAGGAGCAAGTTAGATTCATCATTTGATAATACTAACTATCCAATCTTTATCTTTATATAAGAAAAAAGGATGCTTATCTGCTCACCAAGTTACAGTTATGCATGCTTTATAACTAATGCCCTAAAACAGGTGAACTTATATCTTTCTTGTGCTCTTAAGTCTTTATTAAGGTTTAGTTTTATTGTCTTAGGTCTAAGTAGTCAATTTTGGTTTGCAGATAAATAGATATACAAAGACTGTAACACTTGTAATACAAACTCATCATATGCAAAGAGAACTTGATACCTTTTTGATCAGAAAACACCTTTTGACATTTCATTTGCTGCTTTAGACTCATAATAATACAAGTTCAATAAATTCATTAAAGAGTCAAACTATAGCAAGGAGCAATTACAATAGATATGAAAACTGCATTCAACATTGAAGTTGTTAATGCAAACTATGCTCTGTATGCACTACAAAGTGACATCTTGCTTACTGATCCTGAAAAGGAAATTACTTTCAAGTCATAAAAAAGTTAGTATAAGCAGACTAATATATTAAATTATACTACTCTAGACCATGGAAACAAAGCTATGTAGTTTAAGATAAGTTAGTAACTAAGAATTTAAAGGAGAAGCTAAATACATTTGTTTTAAAACTAGCAAAGATACACAGAGCAAATCAGACAGGAACAACCAGGTTCTAATAAAGATTCCATCAACATAATCCATAGTCTTATATTTTTTTTTTAAAAAAAGCCAAATTTGGTTAAGCACATTAGCTACACGTTTTGTACAATTTGGAACCCTTATACTCATACTGACATTCATCACTTGAACCTAGCAAATTCATTAAGGTAATCTAGCATTAGGTGAACAATTTTACTGTCATTTCCAACTGATATATAACTCACAAATATCAAAGCAAATATGCTACAAATACTAAACAACACATTTTAACAACACTTTGTTTCATTTAGCCTTGCACCACAAAGTAAATGCATTTTACTACCAAAATTTGTTATCGCCTACATTCGATATTACATATTGTGATTAATAAATATCATCGCAATTATAATTTATCGAATTTAATTTGGCCAAATTGGAGGAGGGGGGCGCTCCCACAACTAGTGTTAGATAAAACACACATTGACTATAATCATAACAATAGTTATAATAAAACAAAAATCAAATTCTCCACCACTCACTAAAAATAAACAAATAATCAATTTAATTTGCCTATACTCATGTGCCTATCAAACCGTGAAACTAAGACCATGTTCTCTTCACTTTAAAAAATGTATTCATTAAAAATAAGTTTAATTCAATAAAATTAATCTTTATTCATTAAAAACAAGTCCAGTTTAGTAAAATTAGTTTCAATTACGTATAAACATAACCATATACAAAGAATATATCTTCATTAAAAATATTATCTGTCAAGACCCATGACTTTCTGTTCTTGTATTGTAACAACTTTAGAATGGCCTCTAGATTAGATTGTAGCGGTCAAGTTAGGTTTGTTTATCATTACAATACTCCTTACAGTAGTAGACTTCTCACAGCGCCATTCTATATAGGGCTGATTAACAGATTAGGTGGGGTCGTGTTCGAGTTAATAATAAACGGTTGAACATGTCCCTACCCAAACCTAACCCGTTTATTAAACAGGTTGTAAAACTCAACCTTGACCCGACCTGTTTATTAGACGGGTTAACCATATAACCCGTTTAACCCATTTACATATTTATTACTATTAAATTTTTATTAAAATTTATTAGTTTTCAACAATAAATTCACATAAAAGTATGCATGATTAGATTTTCTTATCAATTTTTGTGTTCAACAATTAGTATTTTTAAAATTTTCACCAACTTTAACTCAACTTCTTAGGAGATTTATATTTTAATGAGTTAAACAGGTCAAAGCAGGTTAATTTCGGGTTGAAAATGCCAACCTTAATTTAACCCATTTACTTAAATGGGTCAAAAATCTCAACCCAAACCCACTTATTTCAGGTCGGGTTCGGGTTCGGTAAACGGGTTGAGTCAGTTTTTCACAGCCCTAATTCTATATGTGTTCTAAATCCATAAGATCCAGCTTTTCTCCAATCCAACATTCTTACATGCAATTTGAATGCATGCTCTTCATTTTCAACCTGGAATGTAAGTTGTTGAGGCATAGGAACAATTTCAAGCCCTTCAACATGCTCAATATAACAAGTCCAGGTGCCTTGGACATTATGAACATTTTTCAGCTTTCTTCGAAAGATCCACATCTTATCATCAGGACCAAATATCGCAGCAAGGTTGGGCAGATTGAGATCCCTAGGATGCAACTTACCAGCTACTCTAGCCTTTTCACCCAGCTTCTGTGGTGACTCACACTGGTTGGTTTCCTTTGATAAATCAAAATCCAACCAGTTTAAGTACCTCAGATAATCGGTGGGGTCAATATCATATACTAACTTCACAGAAACACCAACTTCAACATCTATCACCGACCCAACCTGTTTACCGAACCCGAACCCGACCTGAAATAAGCGGGTTTGGGTTGAGATTTTTGACCCGTTTAAGTAAATGGGTTGACACGACTTACCCATTTAATTAAATGGATTAGGTTAAGGTTGACATTTTGAACCCGAAATTAACCTGCTTTGACCTGTCTAACTCATTAAAATATAAATTTCCTAAAAAGTTGAGTTAAAGTTGGTGAAAATTTTTTAAATACTAATTGTAGAACACAAAAATTGATAAGAAAATCTAATCATGCATTGTTGAAAACTAATAAATTTCAATAAATTTAATAGTAATAAATATGTAAATGGGTTAAACGGGTTATGGTTAACCCGTTTAATAAACAGGTCGGGTCAAGGTTGAGTTTTACAACCCGTTTAATAACCCGACCTGATCTGTTAATCAGCCCTAATCACACCACTACCAATTCCTTGAGAATCATTATCAGACTTAATCTTCATGACTCTAGCTGGAAAGCAAATCAAAACACTAACTAAGGGCCCGTTCAGTATTACTGTAGTTTTCTGTTTTTTGGTTTTTTGATTTTCAAAGTCATATGATATATGTCCGATAATGAATAAAAAATTAGTCAAATTTATTGGGAACATGATGATTTTGAAAATTGACAACTAAAAAGTGAAAACCACTTTTTCGTTTTCTGTTTTTGGTTTTTAGTTTTCAAAAAAACTGAAAACCGAAAACAAAAAACGATAACGAATGGGCCCTAAATTAGTTCACTTAATTAGTCCAAACGAAAACACTTAACTAGTCCAAGTAATCTAAGCTAGTTCAGAGCTAATGAATGTAAAAGACTGGTGTATATATATATATATATATATATATATATATATATATATATATATATATATATATATACTTGATAGCAGCTGGTGAAAAATGAGGATAAAAATCTTGAAATGTGATACTATTCCAGCACTCAAAGCCGTTGAGTAAGATGTTCCATTTACAATGCGGAATTCACAACTTTCTTTTCCATTATCTCCATATTCTGTGACTTTTGGATTGGCTGGTACAAGCAATTGTCCTGGAGCACAAAAATCCGGCTGGATATACAATATACTTCCTCCTTTTTTTTTTTTTTACTTGCAACACTTTTTTTTTCATCAACTTCAATGCAATTTTTGGGCATGAGAAAGGTAGAGAGGAAAAAAAGAGAGGGCTCATGTGATCGGAGAGAGATAGAGAGAAAGGAAAAGCAAAAAATAGAAAGTGTTGCAAGTAATTAATTATTTCTCTTTTAGGAAAGTGTTGCGGGTAAAAAAAAACGGAAGAAGTACTATTTTAGCAATAGTGCACTGTGTCTCTAACAAATTAAACAAAGTATGAGCCAAAGAAAGGTAATAGAAAAATACTGAAGCTGTATACACACAAAAGGCACCACATTACTCACAATTTGATACTCGACTAACTAACATTTAAAAGAGCGAGGATGAGATTTAGATGAGCATGTAGGTATAGTACGCAATTTGGATACTTTTTTTTATTTACCATATATAACATCGCAATGCAGCTCGATCCTTGTAAACACTAGTTTGATTTTATTTCTACGATGAATAATCAACCTTGCTGAGTTCAATTTAAAATTGAATCAATATGCCAATTTCACTTTACAAATTTGTTTATTCAGGTTAACATGTTATAAATGCAACAAACCAAAATTGGAGTGTTATGTTTGAAAAGAACAGAGATAGTACATTTTTAACGTGCATGTGCAAAGTCGGAAAGGTATCAAATATGCTACCTTGACGAGATCAAGTGCCATGAGACTTGGACCTCTTGAGGAAAAGATCAACAATGCAGGAAACTCTTCACCATTATTAGGTACTTCAATAGTTGGGAATAACTCAGCTTTAGCATCCAAGCTGTTTGAATGAGAAAAGGTTAAAACAAAATTTAAAATTAAAGTTACAAGTAATGGTTAGACTTTATACCTTTGTGTCATGTACGAAACGATTTTATCATAATCTGCTCATAATATATATGCACCAGGGAAAGGATAAGATTTGAGGCAAATGGGATTTTCAGCTGAGCTACAACATATAATCCCAGCAGCACCTATTTTTTTTGCACTAAATCCAGCATACGGCTTCTTACAAACGATTATTTTGTCTTTTGTCATTTGAGGTGGCAACTTTTCGATCCTATATTGATCAAAACAGAGGAAATTTTTAGTTTGGTAGCAAGTCAGGGAGGACTTACAAAAACACACAAAGTGAAAAAATAATTCTTACCCAGATTCTTTCACACTTGCATCTTCAAACAATACAAGTGGATTCATTCCAGTTTTCTTAAAAAGATTTGTTGAATATCCCTGTACAAAAAAAAAGAATTTGTAATTAAATTTCAATTTCTTTCACAACGTCATAACTATGTTAATAACCTGCTCGTAGAATATATGCACCAGAGAAAGGGTAAGATTTAAGGCAAATGGGATTTTCAGCTGAGCTACAACATATAATCCCAGCAGCACCTATTTTTTTTTTCAACTAAATCCAGCATACGGCTTCTTACAAACGATTATTTTGTCTTTTGTCATTTGAGGTGACAACTTTTCGATCCTATATTGATCAAAACAGAGGAAATTTCTAGTTTGGTAGCAAGTCAGGGAGGACTTACAAAAACACACAAAGTGAAAAAATAATTCTTACCCAGATTCTTTCACATTTGCATCTTCAAACAATACAAGTGGATTCATTCCAGTTTTCTTAAAAAGATTTGTTGAATATCCCTGTACAAAAAAAATGAATTTGTAATTAAATTTTAATTTCTTTCACAACGTCATAACTATGTTAATAAATAGAAAAATGGGAAATAAATTACCCGGATGCTTTGTCCATCACCTAATTCGATCTTTGTGTAACACCCCTAGGTATGCAGGAGCCCACTAGTAGATATTGTCCTCTTTGGGTCTTAGCCCGCAAGGATTTGCTTTGGTCCAGGACCGAAATCCTACCCAAAAGGCCTCTACTAGGTTGATGTGTCAACATCTATATAAATAAGGATTCGTTCTCCTCAACTTTCGATGTGGGATAACCAAGATCTTAAGCACCTTCTAACGAAGCCTTCTTTATATAAATGTGGACACCTCAATCTAGTAGATGTCTTTTGGATAGGATTTCGGTCCTGGACCCAAGCAAATCCTTGCGAACTAGGACCACAATATCTACTAGTGGTTTCTTTTCTAATCCGAAAATAATCAGCATCCATAGAATCTCTTGAAGAGACTGCTGTAATACCCCTAGGTGTGCAGGAGCCCACTAGTAGATATTGTCCTTTTTGGGTCCTAGCCCGCAAGGTTTTGCTTTGGTGCAGGACCGAAATCCTACCTAAAAGGCTTGTACTAGGTTGAGGTGTCCACCTCTATATAAAGAAAGATTCGTTTTCCTTAACTTCCGATGTGGGATAACCAAGATGTTATGCACCTTCTCCCCTCCTTTAAGGAGCCTACGTCCCCGTAGGCACTACAGGACACCAAAATGGGCACTGACTCCGTTGCCTCTCTTTTTCTTTCTTTTCGATCTACAAATATTTTAGACATATTTTTGTTAGATGTTAAAACATGTAAATATAAAATATATATATAAGAATTTTGATTAAAAAAATTAACTAAATAAACCCGACAGTGAAAAAAAAAAATGTCGATTTCTTCGATTTTTCCAGGTGGGTGCAACCAGTGAAATTCTTGATTGAATTTTCCAAATTTGTAATGAACTTGGTTGAAATCCTTGTCTAGAATATATGACACCCCCTGAAGAAAATGATATCCACTTAATGATCCACATGAAAATACTAGTGACATCTTCATTTTCGTCTCCAACTCTCTATGAACAGGCCCGTCCCTAAGTGAGGGTAGGAGGGACGGCCGCCCAGGGCCCAGGGGTGACAGGTCATTCATTCCTGATTTGCAGCCACAACACTTGAAAAATTGATCTGATGAGATGAAATAATTAAGAACAAGTGAACAATGGCATGAAAATATGCCCATCTACAAATTGTAATATAAATTTTGTTATCATTTAGTTCCATGGAACAAACATAAATTAAGAAGTTATACCAGAAATATGAATCATAAAAACATGAAATAACCAAGTATATGAGATAAAGAAAAAATAAGTTGAATTCATGAAACAATCAATAACAACCGCATAAAAAGAATGGCATGAATAATTACATGAAGTAGATCTAAAAATCACAATTTGACACCAAAATTCGCAACAATAACAAAAATCCTCTGAACAAGTAGATTAATCTAAGGAACAAAAGAATAACCTAGAACGAGCTTCTGCAATTCAGCCCACGAGGAAGAGGAAGAGGAAGAGGAGAGGGAAAATACGAAATTTCATATTTGAATTGGCTTGTGAGAGAAAGAGGGAGTGGACGTGAGAGAAACGAAAAATGTATGGAATTTTTGACTGAAAAACCCTAAGAACGGATGAAAAACCATATAAGATAAAAAGAGTGTGACAATTAATACTACCTCCGTTTTAAGGAGAAAGTGTAAAAGTACAAGAGATAAACTAAAAAGGTGGAGAGAGAAACTGAAAAGTGAGAGAAAGAAACTAAAAAGTGGGTTAAAATATTAAAAAGTGGATGACATGGGTGTAAAAAGAGGAGAAAATAGAAAAAACAACATTGTGTAGATTAAAAAGAAACAGACCAAAAAGTAAAGTATGTAGATTAAAAAGAAACGGAGGTAGTATTAGATTGTAGAGTAGTTGGTTAATACATTTTCATTTAGACTATCCTATTTATTTATTAATATATTAAGGAATATGAGATTGTAGAGTAGTTGGTTAATGCATTTGTATTTCAATGAGATGTAATGGATTCAAGTTTTAAAACAGACATTCATTATAAGTTTCTCTGGCATCGACCGGGAGCGGATGGTTTCCTAATGTTATTTTTTCTTACCGTTACAAAAAAATGTTATATATCATGGCTGTAATTTTGGATTTAGATTAATTTTTTCTTCATAGTTATAGTCTTATAGAACAACCTTCCACCTTTTTCGGATTTGGGATAGTGTATAAAGCTCAATTGAAGTCAGTCAGGATCTCCTCTAGAGCTTATTTCTTTAATCGATATATTAATGTCTAATTTTATATATGATAATCCATCTTCCGCACTATCTCCTAGATATCGATTATGAGAATTATATTTTTAATTGATTGTATCATATATATCAGTTTTGTTATGCTAAATAGCTAAAGTGTATAGGTTAGAATAAAATTAATAGATCGTATGATCAATAAAAATTAATAAAATGAATGATTATGGATAAACATACAATTAAATATTGGATCATCACCTAATAAAAGTAATTATTTTTTTAAAATTTAATTTAACTATGTTTTGTGATACGAATATTGATGAATTTTATGTGATATGAATAATTATTAATTATGGAGAGATATATAGATTTGAAATCAGTTGCTAACAAATTATTTAAATTACAAATTCTACCAATTACGTACATTATAATAATTCGGTAAAAAAATTTATTAGACATGTAATTTGTTTATCAGATATAAATTTACTCAATAAAGAAAAATTAACAGATCATGGAATTGAGATTGATTACTTGCCAAATTTAAAATAAATCACATCCTATTGCCGAAAAATTGATCATGGAGAAATATATTTATTTGAAATCAGTTCCCGAAAAGAATTTGTAAATCACATATCTTGTCAACCTTGTGTTCTATAATTAGGTTAGTTTTTAATTCATTGGGAAAGATGAAATAAAGACATGTTGTAACTTTTCAACAATATTAGAAAAATGGTTAGTAGATAATAGTACTACTCAAGTTATAAACAATGCTACTTCTAGTAACAATATCAAAAAAGCTCAAATATTATGTGCTTATGCTTATATTATAATTCAATTTAATAATCTACAATATTTTAATCAATAATGTAAAGCAATAAGATTAATTAGTAAGATTATCAATCACAAAATAGATAAATATGGCTAAAAGACAATTTCTTGAATAAACAAAAAACTGTTAATCATTTGTTGCTATCAGTTTAGAAGTGGATTTAGTCATTTAGAGAATCAGTATTTGCAAATATGCGGTTGGGAAGGGAAAAGGAAGGAAAATTTTACGTGATTAATAATTAGTAAAATTATAAATCTCAATATAGGTAAATGTATTAGGGTACTTTGGTCATTTTTACATATTTAGAGTATAAGTTATTATTTATGACAAGATCGGAGATGTTACTTTTGTTCTACTTAGGGTCCGTTTGATTCAACTTATTTTGTCTTATCTTATCTAATTTTATCTTATCTTATAAGATAGTTTATTGTGTGTGTCTAACATCTTATTTTATCTTATCGATCTGATGTGATTTGATCTTATCTTATCTTATCTTATCTTGTCTTATCTTACCTTATCTTATCTTGTCTTATCTTATAAGATCTTATTTTTTCTGAAATAACTTAAAAATAGGTTGAACAGAACAGAGCCTTAAAAAGCAAGTGTGTAAATTGGTTGGTAAATTCGCTTCTAAATTATTAGAAAATCAAGAGAAGATATTTTCATTGTTTGGTTTTGTTAAGCAAAAATATAACATATATACACTCCCTCTGTTTTGAAATAAGTGAAATACTTCTCTTAGAAAGTTTTCACATAAAAGAGATAAGTGTTTATATATTGATAACCTCAAGACCTATTCAAAGTTTCTCCAACGACAAAATATATAGCAAAGAATTTAGAGAAAGAGAAGATATTGTTACTATGTAAATACTCTTAAAATATAATCAAGAGAAAATAAAATCATATTTATGTATGTTCACAGATTGATTTGGATATGTTATTGAAGAAAAGTAATATCAACGATGTTGATTATGTACCCTAAAAAGCGCTATGTTTTCATCAACCAAAAATATTTTCAATCTTTAAAACCTTAGTTGGCTAAAGAAAGGAGCGCTTGACTATAACCAAAATTTTTGTACTATTAATGCATGTTTTTATATTAGTTTCAATTCTAGAAAAAAATAACGGATACTACTAATTATTATAGATAGGGCATAATTCATAATCGTGCAACATACGGGTCGTAAGCCAAAATAAAAATTATTCTCAATACAACATCATAAAATTTTAAATCATTTAACTACTGATTTCATTTAGACAATACAATCACTCCCTTAGATCGTAGAATCTGCCAAAAATTTCTATATTGATAACGGATGCCAAAATTCTTAGTGCAAGTAGTGGTGGCCTGTTAAGTGTGAGCGTGATTGCCAAAAGAGGGAGCGAAAGAGGAAGCGGGTCTGCCAAAGGGAGCGGAAGAGGAAGTGGATGCATGGATGAATACCAATGGTGGTGCGAATTGTGATTTTATTTGTGCATCTAAGGGAAGCAGTATGCAGAGTAAAGACTTTTTTAATCAACTTTGTTTTAAATAAAATGCGGGTCACATGATCCACTATGACATTGACCCCATGAGCCACTGAATATACAGGTCATAAACCAGTTTTAAAACAATCTTAATACATGATTATATAACTTTTAATCACACGTTAATATTCACACAATTCTTTTATGAAAAACTTTTTAAAATCTTAAATTTATGGGAAAAAAGACTTTTCCGTCCAATTTTGATTATTGTCAATACAAGATCATAAAATTTAAATCACAAGTTATTAGTGTTGAAATTTAGATAGAATTGTTCTCATAGAGTTCTCAAGCCTAATTAAAACATTGATTATTGATAGTAATATGTAATAAGTATTTCATATTAGTATTGAACAAAAAATTTAGATATCAAGTCCATTTTACTAAATCCATCGTATGGGTTATAAGCCACTTTTAATTATTCTCTATAATAGATCATAGAATTTAAATCACAAGTTATTAGTTTTGAAATTTAGATGAAATTGTTCTCATGGAGTTCTCAAATTCTAAAAGCATTAACTATAGTTAATGATATCGATTGTAATATGTAAAAAATATTTCATATTGTCAATTCAAAAGTATTGAACATTTTAAGATATCAATTCCATTTTACGAAAATTATAATGGTATACAGTACAGGTCATAAACCAATTTTAAATGTTCTCAATACAAGATCATAAAATATAAAGTTATTAGTTTTGAAATTCAGATAGAGTTGTTTTGATGGAGTTCTCAAAGTCTAAAGCATTAACTATAATCAATAACATTGATGGTAATATGTAATTCAGTATGTATTGACTATAGTTAATGATCGAAGACATATGATCTTGTATTACCATCAATAGAACTTCGTTTTACTAACATCATGCTCAAAAAAGCTCATAGATCGAAAGAGGTAGGATGAGGTCATACGTAGGTTCGCTCTTAGGGCTCACAAGGAAATGGTCTGGACCAAACAACAGTTTATTTTTCGGTTTTGGATCAGAAAATCAAACATTTAAAAATCTTGGATCTAATTAGGGATCTAATATGTAGGTTCGCCCTAAGGCCTCCAAAATCTCAGAAAAGGGGATGTTGACTACTTCTCATTATAATAAAGTGTTTAAACAACATCAATTACTACACAAATACATGATAATTGCAAGTTTGATATGGAGAATAGTGTTCATTTCTTCAAACTATGTTATGACTGGAGACTAAGGACTGCAAAAAAAAAAAAACAACAAATATCACATTTCTATGTGCTGCAATTATAAATTAAAACTACCTGAAAAGACAACAGCCAAATCTCCAACATAAAACCATCAGCATTGACTTGAGGGATGTGGGAATTAAATTGTGCCCCCTACGCTACAGCTTCCAATTGCGCTGCAAGCAATGCAGCTTCCAATTTCGCTGCAAGCGCTGCAACTTCTAATTCCTCCGCTACAACGCTGCAGCTTGATGTTGTAGCTCAAGATGCTCACCCAGTTGAGCTCCCCATCTAAATGTACTTCTATAGATGTGACACTCGTAGTCCCACTTTTTATGATTACTCCTATTATGCCTAGCGATGTTTTTTGCATCTTCACATGGCAAGTAACGCAATGAAACATCGCCATCTAATAAAAAAAACCGAAAAATTAACCCAAGAAAAAAAAAAACCCTACATCAAACGAAATCGAAAGATTCAAGAAAATATGATCAATTCCAGAGGAAAACGAAATCACATCTAAACCAAACAAGAACACAAAGATTTGTGAAAAAAATGAAAACCCTAAAAATTAGAAGAAGAAAACCCTAAAAATTAGAAAAAAAAGAATAAATTGAAATTGATAATAACTTCAAATATAAACAGATTGATTGAATCGAAATAAATAAAACACGAACTGAAAAAACTTAAGAAAAAAAACGAATGATTTGAATACAAATTGATAATTAATTCAAATGCACATAGTTTCGATTGAATGGAAATAAATAAAACAAGAATCGAAAAATGCGAGAGGAAATGAATAAACCTAAAATTAGAAAAAAAAACCCCAAAAATTAGAAGAAAAAAATCGAATGATTCGAGAATAGATACACAAACCCTAAAACAAGATTCGACAAAACTTGAAAAAAAAACGAATAAATTGAGAACAAATTCGAAAAATGTGAGAGGAAATGAATAAAGAAATCAACCACTAGAATACAAAAATGAGAACTACTTACATTTGTGTGGTAAGAATTTTGCGAAGAAACGCCGAGAAGTTTATCGAAGAAACGCCAAGAAGTTAAGTGTGCAGAAAACGCCGAGAAGTTATTAGTTTTGAAATTCAAATAGAGTTGTTTTCATAGAGTTCTCAAAGTCTAAAAGCATTAACTATAATCAATAACATTGATGGTAATATGTAATTCAGTATGTATTGGTTGTAGTTAATGATCGAAGGTATATGATCTTGTATTACCATCAATAGAACTTCGTTTTACTAACATCATGCACAAGAAAGCTCATAGATCGAAAGAGGCAGGATGAAGTCATACGTAGGCTCGCTCTTAGGCCTCACAAGAAAATGGTCTGGACCAAACAACTGTTTATTTTTTCGGTTTGGACCGAAAAATCAAACATTTAAAATCTTGGATCTAAATAGGGCCCTAATATGTAGGTTAGCCCTTAGACCTCCAAAATCTTAGAAACGGGGCTGTCTACGAAGACCGCTAGCTATCATTCCAACAAATTTTCCATCTTTGTACTTATGCAAGGATTCTACATTTTCTTTCATTGTTTTTAAATGTTTGAAACAATTATTAAATGTCATATCAACAATTCCAAAACACAAATATAATAATAATAATAAATAATAATAATAATAATAATAATAATAATAATAATAATAATAATAATAATAATAATAATAATAATATCTAATCTCATTATAAATTAGAATAAAAAATTACCAATTGGTTTGATGGCTTTCCGAAGCCTTTTCAAAGGGGCTAATTCCAGAGTTTTTTGATAGTACTGCAAAACTGATATTCCCATATGTTTTCCATGCTTAAAATAGTTTGCTTGTCACCCCACATTGGGATTATTATAAGCTCGGAAATTAGGCCATTTTGATATCAAATTGTCTCTAATAGGGACAACTAAGCAAACAAAAGATATATATAATCAGATATTCTTTTTTCACTTACATCTTCTACCAAAAATTAAATCATAAAATTTCTTAAATACAACGGTATATATATACAAACTATACAAGTGGATTCTTTCCAGTTTTCTTAAAAAGATTTGCTGAATATCCCTGTACAAAAAAAAAATTGAATTTGTAATTAAATTTCAGTTTCTTTCACAACATCATAACTATGTTAATAAATAGAAAAATGGGAATTAAATTACCGGATGCTTTGTCCATCACCTAATTCGATCTTTATGTAACACCCCTAGGTGTGCAGGAGCCCACTAGTAGATATTGTCCACTTTAGGTCCTAGCCCGCAAGGATTTTCTTTGGTCCAGGACCGAAATCCTACCCAAAAGGCCTCTACTAGGTTAATGTGTCCACCTTTCGATGTGGACACCTCAACTTCCGATGTGGGATAGCCAAGATCTTAAGCACCTTCTAACGAAACCTTCTTTATATAGTGGTGGACACCTCAACCAAGTAGAGGTCTTTTGGGTAGGATTCCGGTCTTAGACCAAAGCAAATCCTTGTGGAGTAGGACCCAAAGAGGACAATATCTACTAGTGGGCTCCTGCACACTTAGGGGAGTTACACTTTTATACAAACCTAAAATCAATGTTGGATGAACCGACACAAAATTCCCAAGGAGCATAATTTGCTACATGTCCAACACCATCTCGACCATCATTTCCAGCAGGAACAATACATAAAATGCCATGAGAAATTGTTGCTACCAAAGTTCCCAATCTCAAAGAAAAGAATCTTGGTATGTCATAATTTCTAAATCTCTTCTTCAACGTTTCACGAGTGGATTTATCCGGACCTAATGAAATCAATATGACATCTACATTATCTATAGCTGCACCGATGATTGCATCACGAATATTAGTTTCTGCTAGAGTTGGACACTCATAAAATGTAACTGTAGACTTAGGAGTACTTCCTCTAATAGTTCCTTTTCTAATCCGAAAATAATCAGCATCCATATAATCGCCTGAAGCAACTGTTGTAATACCCCTAGGTGTGCAGGAGCCCACTAGTAGATATTGTCCTATTTGGGTCCTAGCCTGCAAGGTTTTGCCTTGGTGCAGGACCGAAATCCCACCCAAAAGGTCTCTACTAGGTTGAGGTGTCCACCTCTATATAAAGAAGGCTTCGTTCTCCTCAACTTCCGATGTGGGATAGCCAAGATCTTTCTATAATAAACAGAAGATTACTCAAAAGAAAATGTCGGTATTTGACATTCCCTAGTTACTCTCTATAATGTCTTATTGGTGCCTTAGTTTGGTTGCAATTTACTTTCTATTTCTTAACTCACTAATGATTTGCACTGTATTGTCCAATTTCTTCTTCTATGTGTGCTGTCCAGGACCAACTGAAGGAACTGATTGGAATGGGACGTAGAAAGGATGAATTGTACTACTTCTATGAAAGTGGTCATGTGGCTCCTCTGGCTTCCGTTCATGCTGTTGTTTCAGAGTTCGAGTTATGGCATCGTCGAATGGGTCACCCTTCTGAGAAAGTAGTGAAGTTACTTCCCCCTTTATGTGGCCATAAGGGTAGTATAGATCATAATTGTGAAATTATTTTCGTGCTAAACATCCTAGAGACAAGTTTCCTATTAGTATTAATAAAGCTTCCCGCATTTTTGAGAAAATTCAATGTGATTTATGGGGTCCTTAGCACTTATCTTCTTGTGGAGCCCGTTATTTTTTAACCATTGTAGATGATTATTCTAGAGCTGTATGGATATATTTAATGGAGGATAAAACAAAAGTATTTCGTATGTTCATGAATTTTGTTGCCATGGCTGATCGCCAATTTTCTTCTACCATTCAGATTGCTCAAAGTGATAATGACACTGAATTTAATTGCCTGACTGATTACTTTAATGCCACTGGTATTCTTTTTCAAACCTCTTGTGTGGCTACTCCACAACAAAATGGTCGTGTTGAACGAAAGCATCAACATATTTTAAATGTGAGTCGGGCCTTACTTTTTCAATCCAACTTATTACCTATCTATTTTTGGGGGGAAAGTGTTCTCACTGCAGCTCATCTCATAAATCGAACTCCCTCCCCTCTCTTAAATAATCAATCTCCTATTGAAGTTCTTCATGCATCTTTACCTACTTATGAGACCATAAAAACTTTTGGATGCCTTTGTTTTGCTCACAATCATAAAACTAAGGGAGACCAATTGATCTTGACAATAAGGAATTTTTTGTGTCTAGAGATGTCAAGTTTTTTGAGGATGTTTTCCCTTTCCTTACTCCTGAAGATGTTAATATTGAACCACATACCTTGGTGCCTCATTATGATGCCCTCATCCATGATGATTTTGCATATCTTGAATATCATGATTCTTCCACTCCATAAAATACTACTCCATCTCTTCAGCCCACACATATCCAATCCACTCCCTCACCTTCCTCCTCTTCGTTTGGGCCCAGTGTCCCTCCCCTATTTAATCCACCTCCAAAACCCGCCCAGCAGGCCTCTCCCCATTCTCCTCACACTTCCGCCAAGCAGGCCCAAAATACTCCTTCCTCACCTAACAACACTCCTCTTTTCCGGCCCAAAACACACCTTCGGCCCACACGGACCCTTCTTCCTTTCCCTCGGCCTCTGCACCTGATCCGCCCAACATTCCAATTGGGCCCGCGTCAGTGGATGCGCCTTCCCCTGCTCCTAATTCCTCTTCTCCTCCTTCTTTGGGCCATAATTCTGACATGCCTATGGGTTGGGGATTTAGGCAAAACATCCATCTGTGTTACTCAAGGACTATGTTACTAATTTTGTTCAAGTGGACAGTCCATCCTCCTCTGCTACCCCTACTTCAGCACCTTCAGGTACTCCTTATCCCATAGCTCATCATATTAATTGTGCAACTTATTCTGTGAAATATAGAAAGTTTCTTGCTTCTGTTCTAACCAATACAGAACCCAAGTCATTTAAGGAAGCAATGAAAGATGTTAAATGGAAAGCGTCAATGCAAGATGAGATTCGTGCTCTTGAGGACAATGGCACTTGGACCTTGGAACCATTACCTCCTGATAAGCGTGCCTTAGGTAGTTAGTGGGTGTATCGTATCAAGTATTTGGCTAAGGTAAGGTGGAACGGCTAAAATCTTGTCGAGTTATTTTTGGTAAGCATCAGGAAGCTGGTATTGATTATAATGAAACTTTTGCTCCTGTTGCCAAAATGATTTATGTGCGAGCCTTTCTTGCTATAAATGCTTCTAAAAACTGGGAGCTTCATCAAATGGATGTCCATAATGCCTTTTTGCATGGGGATCTCGAAGAAGAAGTCTATATGAAACCCCATCCTGGATTTGCAGGAAATAACTCCAATCTTGTCTGCAGATTACGAAAATCTTTATATGGTCTCAAACAGGCTCCTCGTTGTTGGTTTGCCAAACTTGTCACAGCTCTCAAAGAGTATGGATTCCTTCAATCCTATTCTGATTACTCCTTATTCACTTATACTAACCACAATGTGCAGATCAAAGTTATGGTATATGTTGATGATCTTATTATTTCTGGGAATGATTCCGCTGCACTACATACTTTTAAAACATACTTGATCACTTGTTTCAAAATGAAAGATCTGGGCTCTCTGGAATATTTCTTGGGCATTGAAGTTGCCAGGAGTACCATGGGACTTTTTCTTTGTCAGCGCAAATATACTCTTGATATTATTTCTGAAGTTGGTTTACTAGGTGCCAAGCCTAGCAGCTTCCCCATTGAACAGAACCACCATTTGGCGCAAGCAACAGGCGCCTCTCTTACAGATGCTGCGGCATATCGCCGCCTTGTTGGTCGCTTGATCTATTTGGCAGTCACTAGAACTGATCTAGCTTATTCTGTTCATGTCCTCTCTCAGTTTATGCAGGCACCTTGCCAAGAGCATTGGGAGGCTGCTTTGCGTGTTGTTCGATATCTTAAAGGCACTCCTGATCAGGGTATTCTTCAGCGTGCTGACAGTGACCTATCTCTCCAAGGATGGTGCGATTCTGATTGGGCTGCTTGTCCTATTACTCGACGGTCCTTGACTGGTTGGATTGTGTTCTTAGGACATTCTCCTGTTTCATGGAAAACAAATAGACAACATACAATTTCTCGTTCTTCTGCAGAGGTCGAGTATCGTTCTATGGCTTCTGTCACTTGTGAATTAAAATGGTTGAAAGTTTTATTGTTAAGCTTAGGAGTACATCATCCAAAGGCCATTCCATTATTTTGTGATAGTCAATCTGCCTTGCATATTGCGTATAATCATGTCTTCCATGAACGCACAAAGCACATTGAGGTTGATTGTCACTTTGTTCGTGATGCTATTGTTGAAGGTCTCATTGCTCCATCATATGTCTCCACGAAGACCCAGTTAGCTGACATCTTCAATAAAGCTCTTGGCAAACAACAATTTGAATTTCTTGTCACCAAGTTAGGCATTCTTGATCCTTCCCATGCCCAACGTTAAGGGGGGTGTTAGGAAGTATAGTATATTTAGGAATCTAAATATTATTTGTTTATGATTAAGTTTTATTATCCATCATGGATTAGGACTTCTTTAGTTCCTAGGACTCTTGTACTATATATATTCGTTTTACATCAATGGTAAGACAACACAATTTATTCCTTAATCACTACTTTGGCACTATGACTTTGTCTCCTACTTGGTACGGACATGGAAGAGACGGTTGAGCCAAATGTTGGACAGCGACAGCAGCAGCAGCATCAACACCACCAGCACCACCATCGTCGGAGGTAGTTTCCGCCTTAACCTCTGTCTCTTCTTTCACAGACTTCCTCATTTACAAGAGCCTTTTGGGATTTTTCTTGGTTTGTTTGGGTGCGATTGTTTCTTTCAGGTGAGGATGATTTTGGAGGATACCAATTTTGTAGTGGATCACTGCAAATCTGCAGTATGGTACGGAAATTACATACCGCGGTCAGTATAGAGAAACGTCTTATCCATGATATACACAATGATCGAGTAGCACGTGATAGTCTAGATTAGGGTGCTTATCGATCTAGTCGAGCACAAACTTTTGTTAACTCGGCTTGTGTTCGTTTAAGTTTATTCGAACTCGAGCCGAGCTTGAAACTTGACGTGCTGAGCTTTGACCAAGCTTTAATTTGGCCGAGCCGTTATCAAACTCTTCATGAACAAGCTTGACCTATTATTATCTTTAATTTACTCGTCTTCTTTTTATTTCTTTTTTTAATATTTTTGTTTTTGGGGTTTATTCTTTGACAATAAAACTATTAACTTATTATTGTGTTATATCTAGAATAATATAAATATGTATACATACGTAATACACTATTTCCATATATTAAAATGTAATCGAGTCTGTTCACGAGCTTTTCGAGTCGAGCTTGTCATAACTCAGCTTGGCTCGTTAAGATCTCAAGCCGAGCCACAACGAGTCGATCTTTGATCAAACTTCAATTGAGTCGAACTCCAACTGTTCACGAACAGGTCATAGTCATCATTGCCTCTAACCTAGACTATCGTATTGGTATCATTTTTTATGTTATGGGACTTCAACTTATTTTATTTTACTTAAATAAAAAAAACTAGTATTTTATGAAATATAAAAGTAGTATATAAAAATATGCATAGTGATATTTGTTGTTCCAATATACTACATTATCTATAACATGTACTACTTTTTTTTACTAGATATACTAACTATTTTTATGATATAAACAAAAAGAATGTATAGAACTGTTTTAAATTGGACAAGGCTTAATTAGGATAGGAGTTTTATCAAGTTCGTAAGTGTGATGTTTGTCAATAAGTAAGTGAGGCGGGTCATTCTCATCCCACTTCCAACCTAGTTAGATGGAGATGAGTGGAGATTTGGTGAGTTTGGGGATGAAAGTTATTATGAGGTATTTCTAGGCAATTAACCAATAACTTGGGTGGCCATGCATAAGGTTAGCTATCACTAATAGACTTAATGCTTACCAAGCTTAGCTTGGCTCACTTGGTAGGAATTCCACCTCATGACCTCAAGGTTAGAGGTTCGAATCCCACCAAGTGAGGGGCACTTGGAGGAGAATTCCCCTTACAACTCCCCCTCCTTCTAAGTGTCTGGGCCTCTGGGTTGGGCTCTGTGCGAGGGCAGCTCGGAGGTTATTCATCTTACCCAAAAAAAAAAAAGACTTAATGCTTGAGAAATGCCTATATTAGAATCGATCTAAATAATTTTTGTTCGAAACAATATTTGGTATATCAACAAAAATAGTAGTAAATATATTACAAAAGCTAGTATATTTATATTAAGAAATAGAAGTATATAAAAAATCAACAGATGATCAGATTATCGGTGTATTATCACAATTATATTTTTGTCCCAATATACAAATTTGTTGATTAAATGTACTGCTTTTTTTTTGTTTACTAAATGTACTACTTTATTGATCATTTGAATAATATATGTGTAGAACAGTTCGAAATTGGGCAAAACCAACATGTACAATGGTGAGATCAACATCTTATAGTCTTACCATTTTTGTAATTCTCTCTCATTTTCTCCTTCTTACACCTCACATTTCACTGACTATCCGTCCACTATCTTTTTCCTTATAATGTGGGTTGGTTTTATTTAGTCTTTCAATTTTTCTCTTACTTTTAGTACTATTCTCCACCATATACTCCCTCTCCTTACCAATAATTTAGTACTCCTATATCTTTATATTGGTCATGGCTAGCTCTCCGTCCCATGCAGCTGTTGGTCTAAGATCCCAGACCAACTGTTCCTCCCCCCATAGTCTTCTACAACAACAACACTAAATAAGACTTGGTTTTTCTCTTCTAAGACCAAGTAAAGACCACCCATTTTTACATGATCTTATACATTGGATACATCCGGCCGTCCAATAATCTATAGTTAATGCAGCCAAAATCTACTTAGCACCTCTTATTCAAATGTAAATACTATGCTGATATTTGGAAGAATTTACACATTGTTTAAAGTTTCACATATATGTGGGACACCTTAATTTCGAGGTAAGTAACTTCCTATCTTTTGTGGAAAGTAAATATTCCAATAAATAATAACTTCCTCCACCATCTTGAGTTTTGGTCGGGCAAACAATTTATATATTTTGTACCTTCTCATTTACAATTTCCATGTTACTTCCTATAGTCCTGTCAACCAAACGTCATTAATTTCATGATTAGAATCAATTCTAGTCACCATTAAATCATCCCTCCGCGGCTCCCCCTAGTTGTTAATAATCGAACAACTCTAGGCAACTGCATTTTCTTGACGTATGGCTGATGCAAAAAAAGAACATGCTACCAAAAACAAAAGCATACAGATAAACACGTAATTAAGATGCAAAAAAAGAGAGGAAAATAAATAATCAAACAATAGAAAAAGTAGACCGTGTTAAAATTTCTTTGCATAGCTGGTCTTTGAAGATGCTCATACAGTCTAACAGTAAGTCAAACTCAACACCAAAATTCAAATAAGAAAAACTCAAAATATGATAACAAAGCAAAAGTAGAAGAAAGTTAACAAAATCTTTGACCGTTACTTATTTAATCAACCGCGCGCGCTTTCATACCATAACCGAATGCACCATTAGCTAACCGCCTAACGCTTTATAAATACATACCCAAAATTGCACCAACCATATAAACACCTAAAAACGCACCAATCATACAAACATATTAGCTTGATAAGTTCAAAATGAAGAGGCTGAGCAAAGTACAAGTGCTAATGGTCTTGCTGATTTTAACCTTGCTTATGATGAGGCAGGCGCAATGCAGGGCGGTCCGATTACCGGCTAGTCGTAACTACGAACAAGGCAGCACGATCGTTGATCGGTCGAATGCGGGAGTGATCCAAATTTTGGTGTCTTCTGATAGATTCAATATTGTAAAAATAGGTTTATTGAGAAGCTACTTGGGGTCTATATTAGCTTCTGGGCCTAGCAGAAGAGGACCCGGACACTAGTTTCATTTCTTATTTATGTATTTGTATTTTTCGTAACATGTTGTCTAGAACAGGAATAGAACATGTACCTATTCACATGACTTCATTTGTAACACTTAATTTGTACACAATTAATGGATTGGCGACAAAAGATATCTTGACGTATGAGATCGTTTTTGTTTGGGACCCTATATTTTGGCGAGGATGGTCAAACACTAACTGTTAGTGATAATTTGGATACTGATATTTGCTACCTTTATCAAAACGATGTTTATTTTTATCAATGCTCGTGTTGTCGTACGTACAAGACCAATTATTATTTTTGTTAGGAAACATGGTGTTGTAGTTTGATTAATGCGGAACAAAATCATTGAAATACTAAGGATGAGAAAAGCAATAAAGAAGAGAAACAAAAGAACACAAGGATTTACGTGGTTCGGTCAAAATAGACCTATGTCCACAGATGGGGGATTCGAGCTTCTTCACTATGATGGAGAAAAACCAGGGAGAATAATACAAGGAGTCCTAAATTCTAGAGACTAAAAGTGTTTCATAAGTTGTGTTAAATAATGAACACCAAAGGGTCTTTTATAACATAAGGAACCCCGCACAAAACCTTAAAAGATACTTCGTACAAAAACCCTAAAAAGAATCGGATTCGAAAACGCGTCACTCGGCAAAAATTCCAGCCGCCCGGTCGACCGGGCCAAACCGCCCGGTTGGGCGCTGCTGCCCGGTTGGGCCAAAACCCGCCCGGTCGAGCGAGACGAAATTCCAGTTCGACAGTTCTTCGTAAAACAGTCATAACTTTCTCGTTTCTCAGCGGAATTGGGCATATGACCTGTCGTTGGAAAACTCTTGGAACAAGCTTTCACCTTCAATTTGAATCACATCAAAACCATTTATAGTTTGAGAGATATGTGCATTCAAAGTCAGCCTTATGCCATTCACAAGATTTCAAGTCACAAATAACAACTTTCAATAGTGATATCACAGTACCACCAGAAATATGGTTTCCAATTCTACTAACACTCACGAGTACCACCACAAAGCTTTTATAGCATTGCTTGTGATTTATGAACAAACAAAACCAAAAAAATCATAATGCAAATATATATTTATACTAATATTGAACGAATATGTCCTTAGACATTCCGGCAATTACTAAATATAAATAGGAATGTTATTATGAAGATAATAAAGTTAATTATTTTAGTAATCGTATTTACTTGCTAGAGAATAAATATGATTAATAGGACAATATTGATTGGGCTTATAACTAAAATAGATTAATCCTATGAGGTCACACATTGTAGCACAAGTTGGACAAAGCAATCCAAATCCATTTAGGATTAGGATTGGGCCGGTCCAAAGGAGAATAGGAGGAGAATTAGTTCTCCTAACTAACCTATGACTCTTCTATTATATATAGGATATAATATTAGGGTTTAGGAAATCAATTCATTAGTCAGTTTCTTTTCACTAGAGAGAGAAAGAAAAACCCTAAATCTATTCTCCCTAACCGGCGCCTATACCATTAAAAGCAAGAGATTTTCTTCTCTTCCGTTCTAGCAAACGTTGGTGTTCAACTGGTGCTCGTGGACTGATTAGAGGAGCAACACTTGAGGCTCTCGGATCTTCAAAGCTTGCATACAACAGGGAAATCACGCTACAAAGGTTTTATATTTAATCCCTATTGAATGACTCATATGTTTGATTATGTTTGCGATCCTATGATAGATGTTAGGAAATTGTTTCCTGAAATTCCGCTATATGCATCTATATATTCCTACAGTGGTATCAGTTTTGCCTAATTCATAATATTCATATGATCATATAATTGTATGCAAAGTTATTATTTTTATTCAATTAAGGGAGGATTTATTTATGGCTTGAATTTGCAAAATTGATATTTGATATTAATTTATTGGAAATTGTAAATATTCGATTTAATTGTGATTTATGCTCAAATAATTTTATAAAGTTCCGATTTTTTTATATGAGGGACGAAATAAATTGTTTAATTCACTCTAAAATTTTCGGATTTTTATAAATATTTTTGTTAGATTTAAAATTATTTATGTTTAATTCGATTAATCATTGAAATAATTTGTTAACAATTAAAGATTTGATTTTTAATTTGTTAAATAAATCTAATGTTCATCACCCACATAGATCTAGAATAATATGATGGCTGAAAATAATTTGATTATTTTTTCCACTAATTTTCGAATTTTATCATATTATTTATGAATTTTGGTTGAATTTTATGATTAATTTGATTATTCATAGAATTTAAGGATAACAATTAAAATATTGGATTTTATTTGTTAAGATAATTCAGTAGATCACCCTAAAAGTTATTTTCGAATTTTTCAGAATTTAATTGTTAATTTTCTGAAATTTTGGATATAATTGAAGTTTTTGCCCTAATTTTGAATTCTTGTTTGATTTAATGTTTAATAGAGATTATTCATTCAAATCTAATTTCAACAAACCTAAAAAGTTGTTTAAGATTTGTTGATGAATTCAAAAATTTTGCCATAATTTTCGGATGATTAAAACCCTAATTAAATCCTTAATCTTTAAACAATTGTTGAATAAAGATTAGTTTAATTTTAATGTAAAAAGTTACATAAATTAAAAGGGAAAGCCAACCATGGCTGGGTGGCCCACCGGCACGGTGGCTGGCGGAGAGATACCGGAATAGGGCGGTGCTGGGGCGGCACTGGTGGGGATGGCTGGGCGGCCCGCGTGCGACGTGCGCAGCCCCTGCCTCCTCGCGCGAGACCTGGCGCACGATGGTGGCGCTGACTGACCGGCGGACTGAGGTCTGAGAGCTGGCGGTCCTGTCCTTGGCTGGTGGTTGTGGGTGGCAAGTTATTTTAGCGTGCAGTGTGTGCTGTGATGGCTGGTGTTTCCAGCGGTAATGTTAAGCGTGGGTTTTGGCTGTTGACTTGTTAATGTTGATTTGCTTATTAATTGTTAATAAGTAAATAGTTTGTGTTTATTTTATTATGATATTATAAATGCGTGGATGTTTAATATAATATGTATGATTTTATACATTGCATGTTATGACTAGTATGGCCCAAATTAGGATAGTAATTACGATCTGCGAATCGTTATATTTGAATGTAAATTAAATACGATCTGCGAATCGTTTGTATTTTTTGTAACTTTAAATTTTCGTTATTTATTTAATTCAAATTATGTAATCAAGCATGAGGATCCAAGGAGTTTCAAGGATGGTGATCCATGGAGACTCAAGGGAGGATTCATGAAGATTATTTATTTTCCTAAGTATAGGGGCCATACTAGATCATTTAATTATTGCTTTTATAATTCTCTTGCATTTATTTTGTTTAAATGCTTGCTTCTAAGTTTGTTTTGTGGTTAATTGATTCATGTGTTCACTATTAATTGACCATATTAGTAAACTTAGGTCCCCAAAAAGTAATATTGAGTTTAATCGCTTTCCCAAACAACACCTATAAAGCCTTAGATCATGAGTAATAGGTTACGCCAAAGCGGGTGTTGCTCATAGTTCCGGGGATAGTAGGGTAGGTTTTTGAAACTTACATGTTAATGTTTGGTTTAACTCAACAAAATCATCAAAAGACAAAGTTTTGGGTTTTGAAGCTAAGAGATAGGAGTAAACAAGGAGTTGTTAACCTTTGTCTACCAAGAATTATAATTAGTTATAATTAGTAAAGTGTTTGGTTACCTCAACTACTTTTAATTGAAGGAAAGGCCAAAGTCCGTTTAATTGTAGTGGGAGGTGAGCTTGGTTATTTCTTTATTCAATAGGGGACTTTCATTTTGAATAAAGGGTAGTAGTAATTAAAATTTGTTTAATTATTGCTTTCTTGATAAACATTAATTGGATCTTGCTTAAATATTCTTTTGTTGTAGTTATCATGTCTCGTTCAAACAACAACAACACTCCCGGTTTTAATTTGCGCTATTTACTCGAAAAGGACAAACCGAATGCACATAACTTCCTAGAATGGGAAATGGTCAGTGAGAATCGTTCTCGGAGCCGAAGGAAGAGAAAAAGTTCTTGACAATCCTCTCCCCGAACCCCTGCCAGAAAATGCTACTATAGCTGAACAGAGAACAAGGCAAACCCTAGAGGCTGATTCTGTGCAAGTAACATGTCTAATGCTTGCTTGCATGGAGCCGACTTTCAAAAGCGTTTTGATGGTCCGGATGCCTACTCCATCCTCCAGCGAACTAAAACTATGTTTCAGAAGAATGCTAGATTGGAGAGGTTTGAAGCTCACCGTAAGTTGTTGGAGTGCAAGTTGGGAAAAGGAAAACCCGTTGGTCCGCATGTGTTCAATATGATTGGACATTTTCGGATCATGGAAAAATTGGGCTTCCCTTACCCTCCGGAACCGGCAACCGATATTGTGATCAAATCCTTGCCCGAAAATTTTCAAAATTTTCAGTTGAATTTTTACATGCAAGGAGGGGAGGCTACCTTGCAAGAGCTGCATGGTATGCTAACTCAAAGCTGAAAGGAGCTTGCTCGCTGAACCCGAACATAAGGATGTTCTTATGGTTAGGAAGGGCAAGCAATTCAAGAAGAAAGGGGCTCCTAATAAGAAGAACAAGGGCAAGGTTGTTGCCACCGATGATACTTCTAAGCCACAAACCACTCCTAAGGCAAAAGTAGCAGCACTACATGAGTGCTACCACCGCCACAAGATTGGTCACCTGGAAAAGGAACCGCCCCAAGTATCCGGAAGATAAGAAGACCGGTGCTTCGACTTCAGGTATTTATGTTATAGAGATTAACTTATCTACTTCTACATCATGGGTATTTGATACTGCATGTGGATCTCACATTATTTGTAATGTGCGGGCACTAAAAAGAAGTAGAATGTTGAGGAAAGGAGAAGTGGACCTCTACGTGGCGTTTAAGCACGAGTTGCTTGATTTGGCTATGGGGATTGTAGTCTACTTTTGCCTTCTTGTTTAGTTTAGAACTCCATAATTGTTATTATGTTCCAACTATTACCAAGAATATTGTTTCGATTCCGGTTTTGGATTCGAAAAGTTTTTCATTTCAAATAAAGAATAATTGTTGTTCTGCTTATTTGAATGATTTATTCTATGTCTCAACCAAGTTATCAAATGGTTTATATGTGCTAGACTTAGAAACCCACATCTATAACATAGACGGCAAGAAACATAAAGCGAGATGATTCAAACCCTACATACCTATGGCATTGTCGATTAGGCCACATAAGTTCAAAGCGCATTGAGAAACTTCATAAAGATGGAATTCTCAAATCATTTGATTTTGAATCATTTGATACTTGTGAGTTTGGCTTGATGGGGAAAATGACAAAGTCTCCTTTCACGAGGTTCAAGTGAAAGGGCCAATGACCTTTTAGCCCTCATACATATAGATGTGTGCGGACCCATGAGTACGTTGGCTAGGGGAGGGTACAGCATTACTTCATTACTTTTACCGATGATGTGAGCAGATTGGGATTTGTTTACCTCATGCGGCATAAGTCGGAATCCTTTGAAAAATTTAAGGAATTCCAGAATGAAGTACAAAACCAACTTGGGAAGAAAATTAAGGCATTACGATCCGATCGTGGTGGTGAATATTTATCTCAAAAATTTGGTGATCATTTGAAGGATTGTGGAATACTTTCACAATGGACTCCGCCAGGAACACCACTGTTAAATGGCGTTTCGAAAGAAGGAATCGAACTCTACTTGATATGGTTCGATCCATGATGAGTCTTGCTGATCTTCCTATTTCATTCTCGGGGATTTGCGCTTGAAACAAGCGGCATTCACACTTAACCGAGCACCATCCAAAGTAGTGGAAAAGACACCATATGAAATGTGGACAGGAAACGTTCCAAAATTGTCTTTTCCGAGGATATGGGGTTGTGAAGCTTATGTAAAACGTTTACTTTCTGATAAGCTTTCACCCAAATCCGATAAATGTCTTTTTGTGGGTTACCCAAAAGAGACTAAGGGATACTACTTCTACAACCAAAGCGAAAACAAAGTGTTTGTTGCTCGTAATGGTGTCTTTCTGGAAAAGGAGTTTATTTCCAGAAAAACAAGTGGGAGAAATGTATATCTCGAAGAAGTTCGAGATGAGCAACAAATGGATGAGGTTAACACCTCATCAGAGGCGGCCCGGCATGAAAATGCTCAGGAGGTGGTGCATTCAATTCACGTACCTCATACCGTCCCACTTGGAGATACTCCATGCGAAGTCACTCAACCTAGTGAGGTAGAAACTTCTTCTGTTGTTCCCCAACGTAGGTCTAGTAGGACCATCATTCCGTCAAAGAGATATATTGATTTCCTTTTGACTGAAAGTTCTGAAATAACGATTTTAGAATCAGAAGAGCCTACTAGCTACAAAGATGCTTTGGATAGTCAAGACTCCGAAAGATGGCTTGAGGCCATGAAATCTGAAATGGATTCCATGTCTGAAAATCAAGTATGGGACTTGGTTGATTTGCCTGATGGGGTAAAACCCATTGGATGCAAATGGATTTTCAAGTTGAAAACAGACAAGGATGGAAACATTAGTGTTTTCAAAGCAAGGTTGGTGGCTAAAGGTTTCAAACAAATTCATGGTATTGACTATGATGAAACCTTCTCACCCGTAGCCATGCTGAAGTCCATTAGGATAACCCTTGCGATTGCTGCCTTTCAAGATATGAAATATGGCAGATAGATGTCAAAACCGCTTTCTTGAATGGGTTCTTGAAAGAGGATGTGTACATGACACAACCTCAAGGTTTTGAAGATCTAGAAAATCCAGGGTGGGTATGCAAGCTTAAGAAGTCCATTTATGGACTAAAGCAAGCAT
This sequence comes from Beta lomatogona, assembly GCA_947646795.1. Taxonomy (NCBI): domain Eukaryota; kingdom Viridiplantae; phylum Streptophyta; class Magnoliopsida; order Caryophyllales; family Amaranthaceae; genus Beta; species Beta lomatogona. Next base: position 2,147,572 of record CANSNZ010000424.1, on the reverse strand, counting down.
CAAGGAGTTGGAACCTCAGAGTTGATGAGGCAGTCAAGAAATTTGGCTTTCTCAGAAATGAAGAGGAATCTTGTGTATACAAGAAGTTAAGTGGGAGTAGTATTACTTTTCTGGTCTTGTATGTGGATGACATACTTCTCATAGGAAATGATAAGACCATGCTTCAGTCAGTCAAGGAATGGCTTAAAAAATTGTTTCTCTATGAAAGACCTAGGAGAGGCTGAGTACAGATTGGGAATAAAGATCTATAGAGATAGGTTATAAAGGCTGACTGAACTTAGTCAAGAGACTTATAAAGATAAGGTTCTTGAAAGGTTCGAGATAGAAAACTACAAGAGAGGATGTGAAAGTAAGCAAGGTTCATACTGAGGATAATATTGCAGATCCTCGGACTAAACCGCTTGCTCAACCTATGCATGAGTGTCATACTAGACAGATGGGGCTTAAGCATATGGGAGAATGGCTTTAGGTTGTTTACTTCATGTTTACAATTGTAAAGACATTTATTATGCTTTGAATGTTTATCAATAAAATTTCGTTCTTATTTAATTGCTTGGTTTAGTATTAAATAAAATGTCCAAATAATTTGTGTTTTCAAATAGGATTATCGAAAACGTTTTGATAATGGAACCCTATAAAGTGAACTGAAAATCACAATTTATTTAAAGTCCCTAGTCTAAATCACTAAATTGGACATAAGTGATTTATTTAAAAGACTAGTATATAATTAATTGATAGCGCAGTTCCATGGGCTATGGAGACATAGAGATGTCTAATTGATTATATGGATGTATAGTTGATACATTGAGACTTGACCTAATTAGATTCTAAAAGTAGAATCAAACTACTATATTTAGTGGATTCCTTAGACATGAGTATGTCTTAATAACCACAATATAATTAGTTTAACTTTGACACCGTTAAACGCCGCGCCGTAAAAGGAGGTTATAAAGGCGGTGATCAGGTGGGCTAAGAATTGAGTGGGAGTTATGGTCATACAAGAGTGGATAAGTCCTCCTATTAAATAGGAATGGTGTCTGGGCCTCTTGATGAGCGAGAACTGGAAAATTGCATGGCCATGCGGAATAGGATTAAGGAGTTAATCCTTATTTGATCGATTCGAACTCGCCGATCAAGGAACAAAATTTGAGAATAACATTGTGTTATCAAATTTGACATTAAGTGACTTAAGGAATTTAACATTGCGCTCTTGTCTTCGGACAAGTGGGAGATTGAAGGAATATGTCCTTAGACATTCCGGCAATTACTAAATATAAATAGGAATGTTATTATGAAGATAATAAAGTTAATTATTTTAGTAATCGTATTTACTTGCTAGAGAATAAATATGATTAATAGGACAATATTAATTGGGCCTATAACTAAAATAGATTAATCCTATGAGGTCACACATTGTAGCACAAGTTGGACAAAGCAATCCAAATCCATTTAGGATTAGGATTGGGCCGGTCCAAAGGAGAATAGGAGGAGAATTAGTTCTCCTAACTAACCTATGACTCTTCTATTATATATAGGATATAATATTAGGGTTTAGGAAATCAATTCATTAGTCAGTTTCTTTTCACTAGAGAGAGAAAGAGAAACCCTAAATCTATTCTCCCTAACCGGCGCCTATACCATTAAAAGCAAGAGATTTTCTTCTCTTCCGTTCTAGCAAACGTTGGTGTTCAACTGGTGCTCGTGGACTGATTAGAGGAGCAACACTTGGGGCTCTCGGATCTTCAAAGCTTGCATACAACAGGGAAATCACGCTACAAAGGTTTGATATTTAATCCCTATTGAATGATTCATATGTTTGATTATGTTTGCGATCCTATGATAGATGTTAGGAAATTGTTTCCTGAAATTCCGCTATATGCATCTATATATTCCTACAAATATATCAAAAGGTTTTCTTAAACAAGAACGAGGCCACGTGGCGCTCTCCCTTAGAATGTGTTAGTCCATGTAATGGACATAGAAATTGCATTGTGTAAGATTTGATACCATGACATCAAGCTTATATAATAAAGTCTTAACCACTAAACCAAGTGATATTTGATGTTATTATTTTAAGGTAAACTATTATTAAACAAAAATTTTCTTACCCAGGACATAGCCCGAGCTTAAAAACTAGTTTTTTTTTTTTATAAAAAGAAGTTTATTAATTGATGGTTGCTAGGGGTTTTGTGGCCAATCATGATTATAGAGCACTACTTCCTCGGTTAGAAATCTGGAGCAAGATGACACTGGTAAAATTGCTGGACATGTTGGTCGATAGAATGAGGAACGGCACAACAGAGGGAATAATGAGACAGAAAACGTTATATAAGCAGTACTGGTGTTTTTTATTTTTTGGTGAGAAGTATTGGTGGTGAATTCATTAGCTAATACTCCCTCTAGATCAAGTTACAAGGCATTTAAGCTAAAAAAATGTTTCATAATACTCCCTCCTTCCCATAATATAGTGTTTGTTGCCTTGTTTCTCTATCTTGAGGTCAAACTTTAAAATCTTTTACCAAATATTCTCACTTGTATATATAAAAAAAATATATTCATGTGGGATCTTATTATATTCGCCTCAATGTGTAGTTTCTTAATATCAATTTTTTATATTTTTATCAAATAAGAAATCAAAGATATCGAAGGTTAAATATGTGTCTTGGACACCGTGTAAAAAAGAAAGACTATATATTATGGGACGGAGGGAGTATAAGACATTCTACAATACTAATGTAAAATTAAGTGCAACCGTATTCTATCACGATAAGATTATAGGTTATTTTACATTATCGATACAATATTTAATGTCAACTCTTTTTACCTATGCAAATCTAATTAAAACTAACTAGATACTTAATATGTGTAAAAGTAGTAACGTACCTTATAATTTGAAACAGATGGAGTGACAAGGCAAGTGTGTGATGGATATAGGAAACTTATGATGGAATCTATTATCTGGTCACAGTCTTAGGATAAATATGTCATATAAGGCTATTATTAAAATTAGAATTGCTGACCAAAAATCGTCCTGAGCCTAAAGTGGAGGTCAAGTTCTCAATGACACCCCCTCAACATTAATTACTCTATCTAATCAACTACTCCATCCGTTCTGTTTCTATTGCAACAATGGAGTTTTCACGCTTGCCAATACACAATTTTAATTAATAATATCTTTAATTTCTTTTAAGTAAAAATTCTACAAATTTGATATTTTGGAAGTTATATAAGTCGAGTCGAATCTAACAAGATCCCACATAACTATATTTTTCCTTACGTAAAAATCACAAGAGATAGCGAAAGGGTGGTGAGTGAATTGTGTAAACATCTCATTGTTGCAATAGAAAAAGAATGAAGGAAGTATTAGTGAACCTTAAACAACACTTAAGAGTTTAACTGGTTTCATCCAAAAATTTAACTAGATAAAATAAACCCAAACCAACCCATTCTTTTTTTTTTTTTTTTGGGTGATCAACTCAACCAGCTTACATTACTATATTAAAAATATTTTTACAATTCTTTAAATAAGGTTCCATACAATAACTAGGGGGAGAAGGGAAAATCCTAGTTACATTGAAGCTACAATCTACCGTCCTCCTATGCTTAGCCATCACATCCGCCGTGCAATTGAACACCCTACTGCAATACTCAATCTTCACCCCCGGAACCTGCTTCCATAACTGTATGCAATGATACACAATACTTGTATATTTATCAATACTTTGTTCATGTGAACCCAATAAAGTAACAACAACTTGACTATCGAATAAATCGAGACAATCATAAACTTATGACACAATTACGCAAAGAGTTAACCCGACATAAACAACCATAATTTTCGACATAAGGGGGTCTAAAGCAAAGGACCTCCTGCTAAATCCCATAATCCACTAGCCTAGACAATCCCTAACCACCCCACCAGTACCTATGGGGGAGACAAGATCAGAAAATGAAGCATCAACATGAATAGAGGTATTGCGAATAATCGGGGAATGGGGGTGAAGCCATTAGAGACACGAATCCACTCAAGGGTGACAGAAGAAGCATTATGAAAGATGAAGTTAGGAGCGTAAGCTTTAACATTATGAAACTACACCTATTGCGATCCTTCCAAATCTCATGGCAAATGTACGAAAATATGTGAACCTATTCAATCCCTCTAACCCGGAAATCAGCCTCCATATTAGCTCTCAACCAATCCAAAAAATGCCTCCCCTAGGGATTTGAATTAAATTAAAGTTCTAGACCGAGACAGAATAGGGACAATCTCGAATAATATGAGCCGGATTTTCAAAGGGATGCTTGCAACGAGGGCATAAGGAGTCAGAAGAGATTTTTCTAAGAGCTAGAAGAGCTTTATGCGGAATCCTATCAAGCCAAAGGAGCCATAGGAAAATTTTTAATTTAGGTTCCATCTTACTCTTCCAAATCCAGTCCAAATCAACTTTTGGTTGGTCAATAAGAGATGCATAGGCTTGGGCAAGAGAAAAACCGTTATGGTTCACAAAACTAGGGACAATGGAGTCCTCCTGGAGATACTAAAGATTCTATCGACAATAGGGAGGGCAGCACGACCGAAATGGCACTCAAATCCCATTTGACCCCTCGCTACGAGATCACTAACCCTCAAGTACTCTTCCTCCTCTAGCAGGGGCCCTTGGATAAACTCTCTCAAAGGGCCAATGGCCAACCAATTATCCAGCCAAACCCTAATGCACATCCATTACCTAGACTCCACATACTATTTCGATGAAGAATATCCCACCCCCTACCTATATTCTTCCAAAGGTTAGAACCACTCTTAAACTTCGTAGCATGATCTAGATGAATATATTTGAACCGAATACACTCCTAAACAAGGTTTTTTTTTTGTTTGGGGGGGCTGCGACACTTTCCACCCTAACTTAGCCATATAAGCGAGGTTCATAAGCTTTTTGGATCTAATCCCCGAACCCCGCATTCCTTGGGCACAAACGTCCTCTCCTTACCACTATGTGAATTTTTTTACCCTCCTTAGTTTCTCCCCACATAAAGTTGTTAGAGATACTATCTAGATCCTTATGAATGAAAGTTGGGGAGAAGGAAGCCTGCATATAAACCCATTCTATTACATCTCCAACACCACCACTTCCCCATTCCCCTCAATAGTCCAAAATTTGCTCCTTCCCCCTCGATGATGCTTCCCTTGCCACCGACGACTATTGCAAAACCTCCCGATGCCTATCTCCAACTTGTCATGTATGATTTTTAAGATTGTTAATATAGGGGTTTGACATTGCTCAATAGATAATTAATGTTAGGTGCACTTAGGATGTAAGTATAGACTTAATTAGTAATGATTTCAAATAATTTTCTAGTCAGAGGTGGTTTGGAGAATTTGACTTTCGCTTAAATGTGGTTTTAAGTTTGTAATTAAAAAAAAAATATACAAATTCCTAAGATAAATATTTTTAAATAATCGATTTTATAAGATACTTAGGAGTAAAAGAAAATCTTAATATATACTTGTATTCAATAAGTGACTTTTATTTTAGACAATCTACAATCGTATTAGAAAACATGGACAACAATGATTGGAATTCGCAATGTGTTACTCCTCGTCAAGCTAGCACTAATATGGTGCTAACATAATAACACTTTAGTAAAATTGTGTTACTCACCAAAAGAGTTTGGATGAGATTTTGAACCCTTCAACCCCTCACCACTTACTTAGAGTGTTATTGTTCAATACTAAGTTTTAACTTCTCTATTGTTATAAATCTCCAAGGTCAAGCAGTATAACTTTTGCTATCGTATTAAAAGCCTTTAAAAAGTGAAAACCTACACAACAGGAGAACACAAAGTCAACAACGGAATATGTATGTTAACTCATATTTCCCATCATCACGACCACCAAATGGACTATGCGAACTCATTTTCCAATTACACGACCAAAAAATACAGGTAAGAGTCTAATTATTGTCATTCGGAAACCTATAATCAGTTGCTATATTTGTTGTCTATCATCATCATCAAGAATTAAGGCTGCGATTCCATCCTACCTCATCTCATGCCTTTGCTAATTAGTCTTAAGCATAAACTTAGTTTTGCAAATAGGAAACTATTTCAAGAACTCCAAATGGATGATATTCTAAAATGTTGCAAGGTACAAGTAGACATTTAGGAGACTCTTCTCTCTAAAGTAATTTTATAGATGTCAGAATACTATTAGGAAAAATTCACATAATTAATCCTAACTTTCACTCATCTTCCCAAATTAATCCCAACTATTAATTATTCAAGAATAATCCCAACTTTAGGGGTGAGTTTCTCAAAATAATCTAAATTGTTATTTTACTTACTTTTGTTGATCCATCTTGGGATTATTTTGGGGTAGAAAAAAAACATTTCAGATCATTTTGAGAAGGTACACTTGAAACTTGGGATTATTCTAGAATAATAAATAGTTCGGATTATTTTGAGAAAATGGTCAATAGTTTGGATTATTTATGTGAATTTTTCCATACTATTATTATATGTTCTACACTATAGAATAGAATTACGTCTTTTATAAGAAAAAATTCTCAATGCAATTAGCAATTCCTAAAATAAAAGACAAGGCACGACCAAAGTTGAAAAATCGTCTAACAGAAATACAAACAAAGAATATTAGATAAGTTATTTTGAATCACTAAAATGTAATATATGAAAACTAGCAAATTATGCACGCGCTGCCTGCTTTTTTTTTTTTTTTCAAACATAAATTATAGCTTTTTTTAGAATAAACAGGGGTAAAAATTTAAACATTAGACATTTTTTTTGTCTAAATTTCGTTGGCTAAGCCTCAATCACTTAACCCTTCTTTTATTAATTTTTTTATTTATTCTTTCTTTTAGGTTTTTAAAATTAAACTTGATGAACGATAAAATAATATTAAGTGAATTTATTTAGGATCTCTTATGTTGTATTAACATAGTCTTCTGTGTTAAATAAATCATTTCACTTTGTTAATTGATTGAATTTTCCGTTTTGATGTAATAGTGTTTGTTAATTGATTGATAAGATATTTAATTGATGAAATATTCCTTTGTTTACGTTTTTCAGCATAAATGTACTAAATCTTATAGTCAATGTTTTTTTTATGGCTCGATTATAACTTGATTGCCTTCAACATTTAGTTAATTTTTTATTGCTATATTTGAATTTGACTTTGACTTTATTTTCCCCCTTTTTTTGTAGTAGTAGTTGATTTATTAATGGGTAGTTAAGTAAATTTATAGTGGGATACCATAGCTCCCCCCCTTGCCCCTTCCCTTATATAATAGAGAGAATAGAGGGAGTCATTAGAGCCCAACCTTAACTCCATAAGTGATCTATCTATCTATACTAATATATTAAAATGTGTTCCTATCAAAGCAAACGGTGCCACGTGGTACTATTCACTATATATACGTCATGTAGCTTCGCCACATCATCTTATGTGCCATATAGATTGTTACGTCATCTTACAAAATAAATATTGTTTGCCACTAGATTTGAACATGCGACCTCTTGCAAAGAGAAGTTTGTTCTTACCATCTCAACCAACTTTTTTTAGTGCTTCATAAATCCACATAATGTTATATTCATTGCAAATATAAAGTAAATTAAATGTTAGATTTTTTTAAAATTAATTTTTACAAGAGTGGAAAAAATACATATCAATTGTGAAGAAGAAAAAAGGTAACACCCGGCCCCCGGGGCAACGCTCGGGCCAACACATTAGTTATTAACTATAAAATGTTACTTATCACCTACTACCTCCATTCCTTTTTAATAGTTACACTTACACTTTTCACGCATGTCGATGCACTACATTGAGCCTTTATATTTCTAATTTTGTATTTGTAAAAAATATAAAAAGTCGATATTCTAAAAGTATATATCGAGACGAATTAAACAAGACTCCACATGACTATATTTTTTCTTAACCATAAATCACAAATGATAGTCAAAGAGAAATTTATAAATAGTGTCAAAAGTGAAAGTGTAACTATTAAAAAAGGAACGGAAGTAGTATGATTGTAAAGAAGAAAAAGAAAGTATTTGTCTCTAACTCTGAAGGCTGAAGGCTGAAGGCTGAAGCACCGCCCTCGGCTAGCAAAGAAGAATGAAAAAGAAATGGTACAAAAAGAGTGACGGTAGGAATGAGGGGGGAGGCAAACATGATAGAAGTACGAAAGTGGCGGCATGTAGACTGGGGCGTATGTATCTGATTGGCTTGACAGAAGAGAAAAAGGCAAAATTTGAACCGTAAACACCGCGTTAGTGTCGTGTCATAGACACGTCATTGTAAGCTTGCCACACTCTGCCATCCTTTTTATTCACTACAACCTCCTTTTACTCTTAAAGAGTGTGGTTAACCAAGTCCAACTGTCCCAACACTTTACTTAACATAAGACGGGCTTATTTCGAATATTTCATCTAATAAAAAAATATTTTTTGAAATTTTAGTTAATTACTTAAACAAGTAAATCAAAATCTCCAAGTAAGATGAAAGAATCAAATAAAAACTAAAGCAAAGCCAGTACTCATGCCATACCCGCATTTTGTACAAGTACGTATAGCTACCAAGAAGTACCCCTGCTTCAATCTTCATAGCTCCTTGTTACTCTCTCTCCCCATATGACATGTGATGTGGGATCCTTTACTAATTTTCACTCTACATCTTTATTCTCACTCTGCTAATGTATTCTGTGGTTGAACACGAAAACTGATATTTCCTACAAATTTAATTTTTGAACATTTCAATTTCCTACGATGATGTGCTAAAGTTTATTTGGTTGATCAAGGAAGTAAAAATTCTCATTGGAAATTTTTATTTCGAGAGGGACTTGAGTAAACAATTAGTTCCACTTTAGTTTTATGAAGAATAGAACTTTTTATGGTTTTTGTCAACCGAAAAACACTGATACACTTTCTTCCCTTTACTATGAACTTCTACTTTCCTTTTTTCAGATTACATGTCAATTATATAATTTGTGCTTATGTAATCTATTCAAAAGCTTAAACGCCTAACAATCATCAAATACATGTCTTAAACTATTTAATATGAAATTTATTTTAAAATAGATCGATGGATCAATATTGTTTTAACTCAATAACTTGAAAACAATCACGATAAATGTGGCTAATTACATTAAAACGGAAGTAAGATTTACTAATTACTACTCCCATCCGTCCCATATTATAGTGCCTGATTCTTTTTTGCACGGGTATTAAGGTCAATAGAATCTAAGAGGAATGTAGGGAGTGTTTGTATATTGAAAATAAATTTTATGGGGAAAAAGCTGATTTTAGGAGAGAGAACGACAATAAGTGGTGAAAGAGCATTAAATGCATGACTAATTCAACCCTTAGGTTGAATAAACAAAGCACAAAACTATTTCTAATAAGCAAATAAATAATGGTGGCACAATGTTTCTAGGAAAATCATGGAAAGGTGTAGAATCAAAAAAGGAAATAAAAATTACATTTTGAAACACTTTAAAAGGAAGAAGCACTATAATATGAGATGGAGGGAGTACTAATTAAGCTAAAAAAAAGTGAGATAAACTACTAAAACTTGACATAGACTAAGCAGACTTCCGGCCATACGGGTCACAGTCTGTTAAAGCCAAAAGGTGGTTATGTTTTATGATTGAAAAAGTTGAATAAAGAAGAAGCTAATAAACTAACCTATTCTTAAACCCTTTTCAACCCCAAATTTCATTGAATGCAAATCCATGTTCACATAAGTGGTAAAGTGGGCGGAGAAAAGGTACACAAAAGAAAAAAGAGGCCTCGTCAAAACATTTACAAGGGCCCCAACTATTCATGTCTATTGTCTACCCTATATATATATAAATACACACACCATCATCTAAAACCATAACTACCACTCTACCAAAACCAAACAAACCTAACAAAAAAAACACTTCATTTATCAAAAGATGCTGACTATCAACAACATGAGCAAAATATGGTTAGCAATGGCCATAATGGTGCTACTATGCTCCTCAAACATCAACCATGTAGAATGCAGCAGAAATCTTAGAACTATTAAAGGCGGCGGCGACGGCGACAGCAGCATTAAATCAAGGCCGGAGGCCTCTTGGGTTTCATGGGATGGAAGCAGCAAAGATATTAAAATCATACTTAGAAGATTGGGTGTCAAATTGGCCTCTGGACCCAGCAGAAGAGGCGCTGGCCATTAGTGTCTTCTTCTATATGCTGCATCACCATTCATTTCACTAATACACATACATACATACTTGCCTAACATCTTCTTTGATTTTTTTCCTGATAAATGTAACGCTCAAACACGTCTCTCCATTTTTATTTTTATTTTTGATGGAGGGTTTTATATGATCATGTTATACTTGTATTAATACTGCATAAAGTTTTTTTTTTTTTTTCTTCTTCTGGTCTTTTACGGATTGAATATATTGATTTCTTACCCTAATTATGTATTAGTGTGGATAATGTATGAGCTTCGTTTTGATCAAGTAATATTGATACTTTCTTTCAAAAACATTCGACATTGATATATACTAATTTCTACATACTATTATACTAAAGTTTTACATATTATCAGCTTATAAAAAAATACATACAATTCGTAGGTAGTGATTAGGTCAACAACATTAGTTGTATTCCCTCAAGCTCAAGTTCTTAGACCGACACGTTGCAATCCTGTACTGGTCTTTAACAGTTCTATGACCACCCAAAAGATACAAAAAAACAAACAAACAAACAAACAAAAGGAGTAATTATGCAAGTAGTTATCCTAAGATTCTGTAGTTGGTTTATTTGATCTCATATTGAAAATATAATCACATTTTTAACAAGTCTCGTGGTTTGCTCTATTTATTTATATATGTTGTTTAACTTGGTCATAAGCAGCACTGGAAGTGTGCGAAAAGTTCAGCTCGACAAGAAACTCCAACCCCCAAAAGGATTGAAATGCTAGGTTGAAGTAACATAATACAAGCCTTTGGAGGTTCAGAAACAAAAACTTAATTTCCAATTTTAGAGTCAAGAAAAAAATAATAGTTCCACTAGTCTGATTCAGTTATACGTGAAATATAATGAAACATGGAATACTATTTAAGTAGGATTTCAATGGTAGAGCTTCCGTCTCTCTACCTCAAGATCAGAGGCTCAATTTCATTGTTGTTAACTTTACGATTTAGTTTTATTATTGTTTCCTTCTATTGTACTGTGCGAAATTTACTTTTAATTGTATGGTGCGATTTCTAACATCTCCTAGGAATACTTCTAATACTTTGTAATTTAAGATTTTGTAGTCAACCTCAACTTTTACACTTGACACTACAATATTACCTTTTTTGACACTCATGCAATAACTACTACTTTGTACATATATAGAGAAGGAACTCCTCTGAGGCTAAGAGTTGAGAGTGAGCAATACTTCATATGTTATCTTTATCATAATGACATGCTCATGTAAGTGGTTGTCAATAACTAAAAGTTTGATAACTAAAGCTAATTAAATAACGTAATAGGTCATTTTCTTTATAGATACAATGTGCGTTTAAATAATGGTGTGACATTATTGTTAATTTCATTGATGCATTAAAACAACCCCATTATAACCCTACCAACGTAAGTATATCAGTGATCTCATTTACATTATATGTAACACTATCTCAATTTCAACTTGACAACACTTCACACCATCTACCAATAGTAAAACGGATCGCATATAAAATTTGAAAATTTGCAGCAACTAAATATTGACCATAACTAGTAACAGAAACCAGCAATCAAAGGAAACAAAGTATGGAATGTGTCGGCCAAATCCAAGGAGGCAAGGAGTGAGTAAGAAGCCACGAAATAGGCAGAATTTAGGGTGTGACTGGGAGTTTGTTTCCATAGTTGAGGTCAAAAAGCGAGTGCCTCATGTTTTAGGTGCTAAAAAGTGAGTGCCAAGTAGCATAACGAGGGAATGAAGACAAAACTGTTGGTCTATCCACGCAGTTGTTGACTTGCATTACATTCTTCACCTACTCCAACATACAAATTCTTCAACAGCAATTTAATTCACATGTATGGTTGCACATGCAACAAAATGTTACCGGCAATTAAAGGAGATCTTCTAATCAAAAATCTTTAGTAATAGTTGATCGCATAAATCATAAGATTTGCGGGGTTGAAAATAATGGGGAGATATCTTTATTTAAAATATCAATTTTCAGATTTGAGGAAATAGTAAAAAGTATATTTTGATAAGGATTAGAAATTATAGGAAAATAATAGAGAATGATACAAGAGAGAAAAGTGACAAAATGATACAAGAGAGACATGCGCGAGTGATGCACGCAAGAGGTCATTTTTAGAGCAATGGTAAAAGGTGGTTGTCTATTGATGCTAAAGCTTCAGGTTTGTTTGCTTCAATGGTGTAGTTTTCCAATTTTACAAGGTGATTGACTATGTATTACCCCTAGTTTTACCATACGCCTCCGTACTTTTACCTGCTTTGCCACTTTTCATCCCATTCTCCTTTCTATTAAATTCCTTTAATTTCTAACTACACCCACCACGCATTCACTAAAACTTATGGGTGTAAATAGGTCGTTCAAGTCAAGCTCGCTCGAGTTGAGTTTTGACCGACTCGATTTCGCGTAGCTCGCAAGTTGATTTTAGTATTGACAGTACATGTTTTTCACAAGTCGAAAGTTGACTCGAGTTGCTCAACTATGTTCACCAGCATCCCGAGTCGAGGTCTATTTTGATTTGAGCTGACTTAAGGCAAGTTTTGACCAAGTCAAATTCATGTAGCTCACAAGCTATTTCATCTCATTTACAACCCTACTACACTAATAAATTAGTGAAAAATTGTTTGCCAATATATTGATTGGACTATTTGGAGTGGACGATCCAGCATAATAGATAGAATAAAATTAATGTTTTCTCGTAAGCGTGGTGGGGGAGCATTGAAAATACACCATGATCTAGGAGGAGACAAACTAAAGATGCGCCTACTCTTAGGCCCATGCACAATCCACAACCACAAATCCCAAGATGAGGCGCAAAGGAGTAGGCTCATTATTTTGTACACCCTAAGTCAGTTTTTTATTAAATAATTCTAAAACAGTAATTTCTTTATTTAGTGTTTAACTTTGTGTTTATGAGAATTGTATAAGGACAAAAATAAAGTAATAATAGATGGAAGAACTTCTAGTTACCACCCCTTTCACTACCGAGTTCTCTGATCCAGCTTAAAAACAGCACTCGGCTAAAAGCCTAAAACTTTGCCAAATACAACTAAGAAAAGGTACTGGACAGTGGCCACTGGACAACGCAGCTGGAAAAATAGCGTCATGCCACAACATCACTGGCCCATCAGAATATGCATGCCAAGCTTCACGGACCACCCACCAAAAACGAAGGCTAGAGAAACCACACAGAAAAAATCTCTAGATTCTTGCGCTATTTTCAATACCTTTGTATGAGTAAATACTAAACAGTAATTCAGCTCAAAAAGCAGTAGCAAAGCACAGATAGCAACTCTCAACAGTCAACAGACAGATAAGCCATCGCATCAATGAATATCCGAGAACCATGATTAGTTGTGAACTTGATTTTTGAACTGCAAGTTCCACAGCAAATTGCAAGAGTTTATGGAACTTGCGTAAAAGGCGGTTATTCAAGATTACTTCCAATAACCATATGATGATTCCTGGTCTATGATAACTATTGAATTCAAAGCAAGTTCCATATGGAAAAATTGCAAGACTTACTCGATCAAATGAACCCCATAGATCATGGAACAGCATCCAAAATCTTATGCTGTATGAAAAATGCATCCAGAAATGCACTTCAGTATAGCAATTGCTTAGTATTGTCAGTTTTATCCATCCAAGACAGTGGCAGTGTCAAGCAGAGGCCAGGGATTCATAGCATATCTAAAACTGAATCTGATTCAGCACTACTCGGGGACGATATACTTTGCAGACTTAACCTCTTCATGCTAGCCCTAGATCCCTCCAAGAGCACTAAGTTATGGTTATATGCAGAATCATGCACTAAGGAGAACATTCACCAATCACCACATTTCAGAGAGACCTCATGCAAGAACTTTGACTGTTTGGGGAATACAGCATACTAGCATGATGATAACAAGTCCTAGACACAATTGTACGTCACCTTACTTGACAGCAGATATTTGAATCCTAAATCCACCATCCTCAGCAGTATTCTAGCCCTAAGATTGTACCAATTACATTGCAATAAGGCTTCAAAGAATTAAGGGCATGTTGTTGAATATTGTGGAATGGATGTGATAATATTAAAACTGAAAAACTTGTTTTGTTGAGAGGTAACTTACCCACACGTTTCTCATCTCCCCCAAACCCCCTCAAACAAATACCCACTACCACCCACGGACTGAAATCTCATATCTCATGAGTTAGTGATTAGTCACACTTTAAGTGAACCAAACAACTAAAATAAAGAGTAATGGATATACCCATGGGATTCTCATTCTCTAACATTTCATTCAAATTTTCAGAACCAAAACCCCCCTAAGTGAACCACAAACAGAATGGAATGCTATCTGCATGTGCAGGTGCTTACAACTGATTCACTGAATAAAGTTGTAGACTTCAAAGCATACTGTGAACAGTCTAACTTCAATAACCTTACAATAATACATATACAAGCAATGACTTGTGACCTAGATAAAAAACACCCACCCAGTGACCCAAATTATCAGCTCGAAAAGTCTCGAGTTTGAAAAAAAATTAAAATGTGATGGTAACTCACAAACTGAGTGTCAATGCACTCACACAATCTGTGCCACCTACAAAACACGGCTGAAACTGCACTCACACAATCTGCCCCGCCTACAAAACCATGACTGAAATTGCTCGCTAACTTCTACTTGTACTGTCAAATACAGTGAAAAGAATTCCGATATAGCACCGTAAAACTTCTCTGGAAGTAAAATTTTCCAGTCACATCACATAGATTATAAAATATTTTAGCTGAATCTAAAACATTGTTTAGGCATAAAGTCTATTTAGCCACCACTTCAGACCAAAAAGTATGCCCTTTTTCCAGCTAAATTCTAGCATCAGTCCTGAAAGGCTTTACTGCATTTGCAAATGTCTGGGAGCAGTAAGCTCAATCAACATGTAAAACTATCTCCTGTCTTGTTTCATCTTCTGGAAATCTTAAAGCACGATTTGGCTCTAGAGAACTTAACACTTTAATGCCAAATTATCATAACTCAATCATCAAGGTTTACAAGCACATAGAAAGCAACTAGCAGAAGAGAGCGAGCTTTATGTCAAACATCGAGCATAGCTCCATCATATCTTACAACAATGACAACACCAAAGCATTAATCCCAATAAGATGGGGTCAGTCAAGATTCTATCTCCAAGGGTCATCCACATAGATTCTCTGCCTCCATTATGTGTTAGATCTTAGATGTGGACAAACCGACAAAGAGAGGGGGGAAGGGAGATCTTCATTTAATTAGTTTCATCTACAATCTCTCCAAAAGTTTAGCAATCTCAGGTTGTTTTTCCAGGTTAATCTCCCGGGGAAGAAAGCCTAGCAAACATATTTACACTTCTTCTCACACAGACTGGTGGTATAACAGGGTGCATCGGTATATCAGAATTGAAGGTCAGACTCACCCGGTAAGCGCCCTCGTCACTAATTATGCATTTTACCAACGGACTACGGAGACACTAACACTGCTGCCAATAAAATAAATGAGCAAATGGGTCAATGAGAGATTTAGAGATGGTACACATACAGTTATGTGCCAAAGGTGTTGAGCCATCCATCAAATACAAATATACTAAACATATACTTTTCTGAGCCAGGATTGGAAATAATTTTATAACTAACCAGCAAAAGAAGGTTCACAATTCACAGCCTACAGGGGTCCTTGACATTCTCCAGAAGCTGATCAAGATGACCAGACTGTTCAACCAAACTGTGGCGTCAAAAGTCTCTCAATAGATGCTCATTTGATATAATACCAGGATAGATTCTCAAGCCATCCAGGTTTGAAACTTACTGGAAGTACATGGAGGGGACTCCTGTCTCTTACAACCCCCCAAAAAAAAAAAAAAAAATTTGCTTCAGAACTTGTAAGCTATAGCATTCAGTTGGCTGGGATAGGACTCATCTAGTATTCTAGTAGGCGGTCCTCCATCTAATCTAGTAATCTACCATAGAAAAGCATTAAAAAAGATTTTTATATCCCCAGACAGCAACAGTCTAAGATAGCCCCCATTGCATTGAAACCACCTCAAAATTTAAACAGAGGAGATAAAACATCAAAATAAAAAGGAAAAAAAAAAAAAAAAAAGAACCAGTAATAGGAAATTACATGTCCTTGCATTTTCACAGCCTGGTAAATCATTTGTCTTAGAGGATAGAATAAAGCAATAACTTCATCATTTATATGATATTGTCATGTGATCTCCTGCTCACCAAACGAAAGACTATCCAACTTTGATCGAATACAGATGCAACTATCTTATCCAGCTTCAACAGTGAGTCATAGACCAAACATTGTCATAAACATTCTTTATATTGATACTACAAGGAAGCCCTTCTCACTAATAAATCCTGTCAACATTACCCTCTGAACTAAATTAATGCATATTCACAATGTACAACAACCAAAACAATGTTCCGATACCCTCAATCACACCCAAGAAAATACGTAAAAAAGGGGAAGGGGGGGAAGAAAGCAGCTTAAAGTCTCCAAATTTATCAAGCTCCCTTGTACCAAGCTAGAGATATAGTTCTAAGAACCCTACTCTGAGCCTTCAGCTAAAAACTCGAACATTAAGATGGCTGGATCGAAGCGTATGTCATGTACCCTGCATACCGAACACAAGCAAGGGCCTCTTGCTACATCTAAAAATAGTTTTTACCTAAAATCTCAGAATTGAGGGAAAAAATAGGGTACCATGTCAAAGCATATTTGTGTAGATTTATTCAGGTAACCCCACCTAATTGCTTGCAAATGTACAATTACATTGCTATTGCAACAACCATTCACCCGCCAAGCACTCCCACTCGAGAGTAGGGTTTGAAGAGGTTTAGATGTATCTAGCCTTATCCAAACCAGCAGGTCCTAACAGATAGAGTATTTCCAAATCTTAAACAACCTACAAACATTCCCTACCTGGTTCTCTGATCCAGCTTAAAAACAGCACTCAGCTAAAAGCCTAAAACTTTGCCAAATACAACTAAGGAAAGTTACTTGTCACTGGACAACGCAGCTGGAAAAATAACGTCATGCCACAACATCACTGGCCCATCAGGATATGGATGTCAAGCTTCACGGACTACCACCAAAAACAAAGACTAGAGAAACCACACAGAAAAAGCCTCTAGATTCTTGCGCTATTTCCAAAACCTTTGTATGAGCAAACACTAAACAGTAATTCAGCTCAAAAAGCAGCTACAAACACAGAGAGCAACTCTCAACAGACAAAATAAGCCATCGCATCAATGAATATCCGATAACCATGATTAGTTGTGAACTTAATTTTTGAACAGCAAGTTCCATAGCAAATTGCAAGAGTTAATGGAACTTGCGTAAAAGGTGGTTATTCAAGATTACTTCCAATAACCATATGATATTTCCTGGTCTATGCCAATTAAATTCAGAGCAAGCTCCATATGAAATTTTTTTAAACAATCTACAAACATTCCTGTAACAAACTGGGTTCCTGTCAGCAGTAAGCAAGCAAATATGGCCAGTAAATTAACTCACTCAAGGAAATAGAGCAAAGTTCACAGAGAGCTGGGTGACTTTGATTGAACTTAAAGCAGAATTAACAAAATAGGTAAGGCTTTCGAGAGGCCAACTTCTCTCCCAATTACACTAAGACACTCATAAATTTCTGGATACCTATTCTATTACTCTAGCCCCTATTTATAGCAAGCTACTGATTTCATTCTCCTACTACAGACATGTGAGAAGGTACATCTCTCAGGACACCTCATAGGACACCTCATAATACAGCTCATTATTCTATGCTCTCAGAATATTCTAGATGCTCTGACATTCTCTGAATTCCCTGATATGACCGTTAATTCCCCTTCAATTCCCTTCCTTCTCCTTGACTCCTTTCTTGCCACGTCTGTGATAGGTCAACAAGGGAGGACTAGGCTGATTTGTTGCAATTCCTTAATAAGGAGATCAATAGTGATGGTAATAGTAGCATTAGTAAACATAATAGATGCTAAATTTATGTTATAAAACAACAACAATGTCAAAAAAAGCCTAAACCCCAATAGGCTGGGTTCGAATCCATGAGTCACAATTTTATCTCCGGTAGTCGTCTCGAAGATCATTTGCTTCCATTCAATTCGTCAAGTGTTATATGCTCTCGCAAAACTAATTTTTTCATATAGTTTTAAACGCTCTTTAACCAAGTCATTCCTGGCGCACCCTGACTTCATCTAAAATCTTCGATATCCAAACTTTCTACTGCCGCAATCGATGCATCATTTAGCTGACATCTCATATGCCTAAAACACCACTATTGATACTCTTTTAAATTATACTCGATATATGAAACTCCAACCCTCTTCAACCCAAATTCAATTTATTAAGGTGTTCAACACATCTATCTCAACCTGCACATCAATGCTATCTCCCCATCTTCCTAATATAATCTTTTCTAAGTATCCGATATTCAAACCCACATTACAACACTTGTCCAACAAACATCCTATGACTTTTTTCCTTATAACCTTACAGGTACATTATAGTGGCACAATAATCCAGTTGCGCTAATCCATTTGGGCACTCTGACTACATTTTATGAGTCACATTGTGGTTTAACATCTCAATTCTTGTGTAAAATAAAATAGACCCAAGGTACTTAAAGCACTTAATAATTGGCAAACCTTATCCATTCAATGTTACCACATCCTCAATTTTGACTCATTATCACTAAAATTGCATGCATGTTATCCGTTTTACACGAAATTAGCCCAAACCTTTAAGATTCTGATGTTTCCCTCCATCGCCACAATGTAGTATTAACACAATCTTTAATTCCGTCCACCAAATACAATAGTATCCACAAACAACCATGGTACCACAACTTGGATAGGCCACATTATTTCATCAATTTACTGCTGCGAAAAAGGAGAAAACTTAATGCTGATACCTTATCGTAAAGGGAAATCATCGTTGCTCCACCACATATCTTGACTTTTGTTTCACGTCTCAATACGTCCTTAACTAGGATTTTTTTTTTTTTTACATATACACCCTTCTTCGACATTGCCCACCAAAGCACATAGGTACCTCTAAGTCACAATATAGGAAGAAGGTTGCAATAGGTGACAAGCACCATTCTTCTCTCCCATTTAAATTCTTCTAGATGAGAAGGGAAGGAACAACCCCAACAAGCTCTCTTTGCGTTCTTTTTATATGGAAAATTCAAACATTTGTAGTCAAAATAAGAAATGAAATACCATATTAGGTACTAAAAAAAGAGGTCCCTTCGTCAAATTGATATAGTAAAAAAGCTCCAATAACATTACACAACAAAATTTCGTAGGGAGTCTGACTGACGGGTCAATGATTTCAACAAAATTTGGCATGTAATAAAAATTAATCTTGGATTTGTCTTCAAAAATACTTTCATAAAAATATTAACACTTATACAATATACACACAAGAGAACATAATGGTCAAACATTTGTTATTAGTGTTCTAGATAAAAAATAGGAAGAATGAAAAGGAATAGAGTATAAAGTTATGGAAAAAGGGAAAGAAGTTGTGAGGATCTCATAACTAGTTTTGACTTTTGAGCTCCAAAAAAGAGGAGAAGATTTACTAGAGAGGAAAGGTGGGAATTTTTGGTAGCGCATGATTAAGTAAAAGTTTTTGACAGAAGGTCTATATTAGATTTTATTGCACTTTATGAATTATAAATGTGTCGTGTAGCTATCAAATAGAATAGATTCATAGTACTTTTCGACCATTTTCGTAATTAATTAGAATTTTTTTACTTAATATATGAAGTAACAGTCATTGACTAAGGGGAAACTAGCATAACTTACTCTGGAAACACAAGCTTCTCCTCTAATAGGAGATTGGTATTCTAAATCGAAACAAGTTTAAAGAAACAGAATAAATAAAGCACAACATCATCCGAGAAAAGCTTAAATGGTAGCTACTCCATCTCAATGCTATTTGTAGAATAGCAATTGCTTAATTCCAATGCCTTTGATCACAACCCAGTTAATACTTAATAGAAGGTAGTAAACTGTAAACTATTCAAGTTTCTCGATAAAAGCATAATCCACTCTAGTAGACTAGTACAATGCCAATAACTCCAGCATAACATGGTAATTCAGATCAATAAAAGTATGACACTACTCATCATAGCATTCCGCCGACGAAATTCAACATAAACAAAGTACATATAGAATTTTATAATGAAATTACCATATAGGAGCATGAAGAAATACTAAAATTATAACAAGACCAAATACTCCCCAAAATTCAAGTCAAGATTACTAGGCTCCACGAATTGCACAGCATAACGGCATAAATCTAGAATACTCCTAACAACACAGAATGTAGATAATAATAATAATTGGTCATAACACAACCATATAGAAAGAACCAAATCCAGAGTTAACTAAACCAGCAATCAAGAAGATAGAATTAAAAAAACCCTAAGACGAAGATTCATTATCAACGGAAGAAGAAACATCCTCACTTGTAGCAACAGTAGCACGATCAGATTCAGGAGCAACAGAGACATCAGTAGGAGGTATAACAGCCCTAGATTTGACAGCATCAAGCATCCGCTTGCTGATTTCTTTAGAATAAACCTGAAGAATCTCGATTCCTTCATCAATGGAGGAAGCAGAAGCAGATGCGGCGGAGGAAGTAGCAGCGGCGGAAGCAAAGGTGAAGGCCTCCTCTTCAATGGCTTTAGCGGTGGAAGAAGCCTCGTCGAGAGGGATCGATCCGTAGCGCTTAGAGAGGACGGAAGGTGTAGAAAGTGTCTCGATGAGACGATTGATCACAGCATCTCTGGTGCGCTGAGTAGGTGGCCAAATGCTGAAGGATGGACTCGAGATGTTCATTTTCTCCATCTTTTCAGAGAGGTTATCCGCCGCTGCCGGCTGTTGAGTGTCGCCGGCGTCGGAAATTGTTCCGGCGGCCGGTGATTCGTCTGCTGTGGTGTCGGACATAGTTGTTGATTGATTTCTTACAGTGCAATGCAATTATGCAAGTGCTTCTTTGTAAGTTACCAATAGAAAAGACTAGGGAGCTGAAATGGTTTGTTTAGATGTCCTTGAATTTGAATGAATGTGTCATGACTTATGTGTGGGTGTCTTGTCTTATTAAAAGTATTTTCTTTTTGGGGGTGGTTGTTGATAAATATTGACACTCTACCCTTAGGCCTTAACTTGTGGGGTTGATTTTTTTGGACATTACCATTACCATTTATCAATTTTTTTTTTTTTTTTTTTTTGACATTCATTTATCAAGTTAATCATAAATTTTTACTATAGAGTTAGTTGTGTTTGATTGAATATCAAATATTTTTCAAAAAGAATTGGTTTATACTTTTTCTTTCTTGGTTGATTATGTTTTGACTTGAGAAAAAAATAATTTTACAAATGAGGGAATAATAATTATTATTATTATTATTATTATTATTATTATTATTATTATAGTGGTAAAAAAAATATTTTATAATAAAAATATGTTTTATTTAAAATATACTTCCTCTAAGCATAGAGAAAGTGGGGGGAGTTACCTTGGAGGCTAGAGAAAGAAAGTTGGGACCATATATTAGTAATGTAGCTAGTATTTTGGTCCGGGCGATGCCCCAGGTTAGTTACAATTATTAATTTTTCGTAATATTATGTCTAGCACGAAATTGAAAATTGTAAATTGGGCGTTTTATATGATAAAATGTTTACAAAAATTCTAAGGAATTGGGATAAATATAACAATTTCAATGGAATTAGGGTATTAAGATAATGTTATTACTTAATAAAAGTGTTAGAGATCAAAAATTTTGTCTATGTCTTTATAATTGCATATAATTATAAGTTTTTATTATATTTTACCTTGAAACATTAAGCATTGAAATTGTAGTGAATTAATGGTTGAACTCTCACATTTCATTTCAAAGGTCTTGTGTTCGAAACCTAGTAACTACACATTGTTAATACTTTTAAATGAGATTATAAACATGTGTATTAGAAGCTCGAGAAGAGTGGCACGTGGCACCGTTCCTTTAAAAGGAACGCCTTTTAATATATTTGTATAGATTAGAACTTTTAAGCAAAAGCACGTGGCCCCCTTAATGAAATTTGAAATTTGGTAGACTTTTCAAATTTATTCACTTTTCAAATTTCAAGGAGACTTTTCATGTTTTTTCCAACAAAGAAACTGTACAGTCCTATGCCCCTATTTATACAAGAAGGGAGAACCATTTTTTCTCCACACTACTGTTTACACACAAGCACACACTTACAATAGAAATTCTAAAAATTCAGAAGTGAACACACTCACTTGCACACACAAGCACGAAGGTTTTTTTTTCCTGAAAATACCAACATAATCAGCTAACATCAATCATAACCCACAGTCAAAGATCATCAACCTCAATGCAAAATTTATCAAGCTAATCATAAATTTTAGCCTAATATCTCAACCCATAATCAGGTAATAGCACTCGTAGGCCACGCAAAATCAAAGAGCACACACTTAAATCACAAAGTATCAAGTGAATCAGGCTAAAGTGCAGCCCAATCAGCGAACAACAATTATAACCCACAGTCAAAGATCATAAACCTCAATCAAATTTTACCAAGTTAATGATAAATTTTAGCCTAATATCTCCACCCATAAGCAGGTAACAATAATAATAGGCCACAATCAAATAGCACACACTTAAATCACAATGTGTCATGCAAATAGTTCAAACCATATAATCAACTAACACCAATCATAACCCACAGTCAAATATCATCAACCTCAACCACAATTTATCAAGTTAATCATAAATTTTAACCTAATATCTCAACCTCTAATCAGCTAACAGCAATCATAGACCATAGTAAAAGGGCACACACTAAAATCACAATATATTAAGTTAATCAGGCTAAATTCCAGCCAAAAATCTCAATTTCATAATAATCTAACAGCAATCATAGCCTCATAGGCCACAGTCAAAAAGCTCAACCTAAATAATAATTTATCAAGTTAATTAGACTAAATATCAAGCAAATATCTCAAACCCCAATCAGTTAACATCAATCGTAATCCATAGTCAATTAGTATCAACTAATACCACAAATTAATCATATCATAAAAGTCATGCAAATATCACAAACCCTAATCAGTTAACATCAATAATAAGCCACAGTCAAAGAGCATCAACTAATACCACAAATTATCAAGTTAATCCAACATTTTAACTAACATCAATGCAAAACCACACACAGAGATTCACACAGATTAATTAACAAATAATATTAAGTAGAAAAGAGTTTAGGAACATTTCACAATGGGGGACAGCATAACATCATTTTTTTAGGGAACCCTTTTTTTAGGGTTTTAAGATGAAGTGCTTGGCAGATCAACTTCTTTCGAAGATTGATCTACATCAGCTACATCGCCAACTTTCCCAAACCCAGCAACCAATTCATCACTATCTTCAGCAACACGATTTTTAAGGGGACTTGAATCATCAAAAATGATTTTCTTCCTCAAAGTCAACCCAGATCCGGTTACCTCATCTTCGAAACTGAAGTGAAGCTCTGGTGTCCTCAACTTCAAAGTGGGTGTCTCAAACTTCCGGCGAACATAATTCAAGTTCAAAGATGAATTGTAAGAGGAGGTGTTGTTAGGGGTGTGCAGTTTCTAACAGGACCGGGGAAAAAAGGAACCGATGGCTATCGGTCCGGTCCCCAGTCTTCAGAATTCTTGAAACTAGTTTTCCATTCCTGTCTAAAATTGGATTTTTCGGTCCGGACCGGAAAAACTGGTTATTTAAGAAAAATGCTTTATTTTTGTTTTTATTTTTATAAAAAAAAACAGTTTTGTTTCAACTTTTTTTTATCTTTATTTTGATTTTTATTTTACGGTCTAATCGTATTTATATATTATGGACTATGGTTGGAATTATATTAGCATGAATGATAGAGCATGAAAGAAAATGAGATTATATTAGAATTATTATTAATATGAAGTATCATCAAAGAAGGTGAGAATAGTTGTTGTATTAATATTAGGAAGAAGACTATACAAGAGAAAAAAAAAGGATTGCAAATAGTTGATAATTCCGGTCTAGTCCTTGGTCTAAAAAAAATCGCTATTCCGGTGCCGGTCCAAACCGAGTCTGGTCCGATTTTGGACCGGTGCACAACCCTAGTCGATCCAATTTATGCAGCAAACAAGACTCCTCTTCAGACGCGATATCGAATTCCCCGAAAAGCAAGTCGCATGTATCATCAGAGGCCATCTCAGATCTACAACCAAAAGCGCACCAAAAACAAGATCTGGAGCCTGAAAATAGAGGCCCAAAAAATTAGGGTTCTTCAAAGAATGAATCAGATAGGGGGAGAATTAGGGTTCTTATAAGTAGCATAAAATTTCGCTGAGTGAATAAAAGGTTGATGAGAGAGAAACGAACCCTAGGTTTCTTCAGAAGAATCGAGAGAAAGAGAGAGAGAAATGAAAATTAGGGTTCTTCATAGGACTCTAAATAATTGTGGAGAGAGAGACAGAGAGGAATTAGGGTTCTTAAGAAGATTCGAGAATGTGAAAGAAGGAAGATGAAAATATCAAATGTGGGGGGGTAAAAGCGAGGGAAAGGTTATATCATTAATTGTTATTAGGTGAATGGTAGAGGAATTAATGTTTGTTAAGTGGTTGTGTTAATTTAATAATGGCATGATTGTAATAAGAGTGATCTTTTTTTACCATTTAGGGCTTAGTCGCACTTATTGTAAATATGCCAAATAAGGGAAGTGATTCACTTATTGAGAAACATAGGAACTATAAAAGTTGGGGCAAGGTAAGAGAAACAAATGTAGAGTACGAAAATGTGAGTATAAGAAGATCTGGACCTCATGTTCCAAAATAGGAAAAGCAGAGTGAAACAAAAATGATTAATTTTTCCTAAATCGAAAGTCATTCATTTGTAGTCCGTTTCAAAAGATTCATATACTTATGCTTTAAGGATGATGATTAGTGAGGTCAAGTCGTCAAGATTACAAGATGTTTATAACGATACACTAGATGATACGAATCCTAGGCTTCCGGCGCATTCTCGAAGAGCTAATTCGATCTCCAATTTTCTTATATAAACAAAGGGTCTTATGCTCCTATTGATTTTACTTTAAACTTAAAAAAAGTCCTACTAAAAAGTTACATGGAACTTGTAAAAGAATGAGCCAAGAGGTTTCGCAGACTCCTTACCAGTCTTTGTGGACTTAATCCTAAAAGTCTATTTCACAATAATAAATCATTTTAAGATTTCGAAGCAAATGACACGTGCAAACTTCTTTCAAAGATGTTTGTTAAATACTGCTTTTTGGATCAAACTCAAAAATTGATAAAGAGAAGGGAATCAACAATTAATTAGCAGAAGCATATATATGATGCTATATTTCTTCATTATATTTACTTAATTTGTACTAACCCTAAGTCATGGTCCAGAATAAGGACAAGAAAGAATCCAGGTGCAAGTTGGTATCAAGAGTGTAACGGTGTTGCACCTTTTAACACTCAGTTGCTGCATGAACAAGTGTTTGGGATCTTCAAACCTAAAATGATGTAGAGAGTATTTAACAGAAAGATTTAAACTACTATCTATCAAATTAACAGAAGTTACAGTTCCTTTGCAATCTAATCATTCTTGAGCTTGAATCATCAACAATGTTATCACCTAGTTAACCTAAGTACGACGCTTCTGGTCATCATCGTCATCATCATCGGAGTCCCCACTTTCACGGAAACGTGGATTTTTCTCCTGCATATGAAAGTGCCAAAGTCATGCATCAGGTAACATATTATACATATCAGTAGTTAGCAGCAAAAAAAAAGCAGAAGGTCGCAGCTTCACCCTCCCAAATCTAGCTGTTAATTCACACCAGTCATTCTTCTTCTACCTCTAAGAGATCAAGACATTGGGAAAACAGCTAGGTAATTACCACACTTTAAAGGAAGCATGAAACTCACCGGTCTAGATTCATGGTCAGAGTTTCTACGTGGTTCCTGTTCGTTTCTCTTTGGCATGTCAGCAGGATGGCGTTCATCCTCACGATGTCGCTTCCGATGGAAATCTGTTTCCATTGAAAAGCAAATACATTATGAATAAAGACAACGAGAGACATTTGGTTCAATAACCAAAGATGAATAGTGTAAAACTAAGATGACGTGACATAGGGACTACCTCTGAGGATTGATCAGGACTATGTAACTCATTCGAACTAGATAAACTAATATAACTATGTCTACACCTAGTCAAAAGAAAAAAAAAAAGGGGGAATTACCTCTGCCCTGCCGATAAGAGCCTCCATGACCATGGCTCCTTTCTTGTCTACCATCTGTATAAAAATATTGTCAAAATTTGCAGCAGACACAAAAGGTCTCAAGCAACTAGCTGAAAAGATATACTAATGCGTAAGGGATCTCAGCACATCATTCACGTCTTACGTATCAAGCTTGCCAAGTGCTAACCATCTATGAGATATAAGAGACTGATGTACATCTGTATGATTGCTGTACTCCATATATTAAAAGCTTATATTTGATTCCACTGGTTTGATATGCTGTGGCAAAAACCAAAATAAAGAATATAAAAACTTACAGTGAGATGGCGCAACTGGCTGAAAAGCTCCCAACGATCCAGCACCATAGTCTACAAGCGTCCTCTGCACCTCAAGCTCTCTCTGGACCAATTTTCCATAACCACCTCTACGTACAGCTTGTCAAGGAAAGTGATGAATCTCAGTTTGTCTTGCATCAAACACCAATTAAAGCAAATTAATTTGCTACAGGCACTCTTTTCTTATCAACAAGATCAAACTTATAAAACTTCTACACAAGTAAAAAATGGTTAGGAAAAACATTCAAACCTATAGGGCTTTTTACTACCACTCCCAACAAGGTAAGGCCAGAAACACCCAAGCCCGTTCAGAAATGGTTAAATACAAAACGGAAAAAAAAAAAAAACTGAATCCATATTCACAAAGGGAAATGCTTCTTTTCATAGATGCCTCTCCATATATGTAACAAATGAAACTCCTTCTCAGATAAAGCGAAATCCAGGGACACCAAGCATAAGTACTTATATTTCAATAAAACCAAAGGAAGGATATCAGGATCATAGTCCGTTCGATATTCATCACGCACCTGCAATAATACACAAAAAAATGAACAACCAAAAACTCGAGCTCAAACTGAATGGAGAAACTGAGTGAGAGATGACAAACAACAGACCTGACCACCACTTCGACCACGTCCCCACTGCCTACCCTCTTGGAAACCCCAGTCAAAATCCACACGGATAGGACGATCATCAAGTATAGTCCCACTTATATACTTCACAGCATCTTCGGTGTCTTCTCTGGAATAATATCTGACAAAAGAATTGATGCAACGATAAGCAACAGGATTAATTAATCATATACTCCCTCCGTTCTCTAAAGATCTTATTTATAGTAGCAACATAAACCAAAGCAAAGAAGAAAGAGAGTGTGAAAGTGGGTCCTTTTGTTTATTTTAATAGGAGAGAGACAGTGGTTGTGAGAGAGTGCAAAATTATATGGGTCCAACAAGTGGGATACAGCAGTGTGTAAAGGGAACAAACCTTTACCAAATGGAGAATAAAGTGAAAGTAGGAAGATCATTTAAAAACGGACTAAAATGGAAACTAGGAAGATCTTTAGAGAACGAAGGGAGTATATTGACAAGTAAAACATTTGTCAAGTTCAAAGAAGAACAATAAGTAGATAAGATAAACTGTAACAGAAATAACAAAGTAGATAAGATAAACTGTAACAGAAATAACAAAGTAGATAAGATAAACTGTAACAGAAATAAGAATACAAAATTACAGAATTCTATACTCATTTTCAACGATAAAAATACAAAAGAAAAATGTGAATAAGAACTTAGAAGAAGAACGAGTTGAACAGAAAACACGCTACACATTCTGAATCAACTCACTGAAATATGTATAACGAAGGCAGACAAAAAAATTTAAAACTGAAAAAAGCAAAAGATCAATCAACTTCATTATGAGCAAATAAGAAATCACATGTCTTGTAACACCATTCAGATCATTTTCAGATATACATATTACTTTTAAGATTTATATACATGAAGAGCTTGTTGAATAAAAAAAGACTACCACAAATAATGATGTCGGAAAAACAGTTTGACAACAATTTAGAAAAGAAAAAAAGTGTAATTTATTGCAAGTACTATAAATGCACCTTTAGAGCTAGTGATATGACGAGAAACAAGCAATAATCTGTAATTTAGAAGAAAAACAAGTGTAATTTATTGGAAGTTCTACACATGCACCTTTAGAGCTAGTGACTATTAAGAGAAGTGATCCTTACAATACAAAACAAAATCCACAAGGGGTTTTTGAATTCTTATCCAAACCCATGGTCATCTTTTTAATCTCTCCAACTCGAGAAAACAGCTCATAAACTTGCTCTTCTGTCGTGTAGAAAGACATGTTTCCAATATAAAGAGTAGTTGAGTTCTTTAGTGCTTCCTCAAATTCTTCTTGTGATCCAGGAAATCTCCTATCTCGGTAAGCTGAGAGCTTATTTAGATCCTATAATGTAAATTGGTAATGAAGATAAGTCAAGGAAGGATTACATAATGACCAATTAATGTTCCACTTCATCAAACAGAAAGTGCCACAAAAGCACAAGGCAGAGTATTGAGGATATGTCAAGGAAGCATTACATGAAGACCAAATATGTCTACTTTATCAAACACAAAGTCACCAGAAAGTGAAAGGCAGGATGTCCACTAGGGCAGCCTAGACGTAAGACATAATAAGTCTAACACTTCAGCTGAACTGAGCTCGCACCCTTGGTAACAGTCTAACATATGCATGTCGACGATTCTGGTAATACAACGAACACCGATTCTGTGCATTAAGCTAAGATAAAAAAAAAAAAAAGTCCATACTAATTATAGTTTAAAGTTCGACAAGAAGATAGATCCAACAAGTCTTTGTTCAAAACTGTGATCTAGTCCATGTGTAATCAAATTCAATATTATATTGCTGTATCAGTAACATAGTTGTAGATACAAATAATTCCTTCATTGATTCACACTTAAAAGAAGTAATAATAAGCAACTCGCTAAAAATATTAACAATGTCAATCTTAAATGACATTCTGTGCCAAGAATTCTCTACTGCGATAAGATGTGAGCCAAAAAAATTATTTCAGAATCTAATTATGTCGAATTGTTGGACACTTGTCCAGAGAATGTGAATAACAAGTTCAAAAGTTATAGCTTTATCTTTAAGAAAATTCAATCAAGAATGAGGCCTACTTATATAGCAACCTGTGCCACTTCATTTTGGGCCAATATCATGAAAAAAATTCATCATATAGACCAGACACACACTTAGACAAGTAACCATGTCTAATATGGCCATATGGTTAACTGAATCTCAATAACATAGATGGCAACAAGCACATTGCAATTCTAATACTAGAACACATTTCGAGGCTCCTTATGTTGTATGATGCGTATATCCAAGAAAAAATTATGCTATAGAGATACTTATCAACAAGCACCTTAGCATTGTCCAAACCATACTGAAATCATGAATACCTTTACAATGGACCATAGATTATTCAACTTGTTATCGTTTCAATGTTCCAGGCAATTGCAGCATACAGTACAATAACTGAGAGGGTGGGGCAATCTTACCTTGAACAAGGAAGCCATTTATATTCCAGAAAACAGGAATAATTATGAAAGAGTCCAGTCTCAAAAGATTTGTATCCTGCAAAGATAGGACAATAATCAACTTTAAATCAGGAAAAATACACGGTTTCGGCCACTTAAATGAAGAATGACTAAAAATTCTACCCCTTTTTTCATTCTTACTTTATCTTCAAAATTATTAAGACCAGGATATCAAGAATATTTAACGAAGGTATTAGCGTACTATCATATCTTTACTAGAAGTAATGAAAAGCATCAATGTTAGCAAAGTATGAATCTAAATGAGCTCGAAAAATAAAAATCCTTCTGTGGGTTCTCTCCATCTAAAAAGATTCACTCATTCCAGATTTCCAATCACAACATTTCACAAATTGATTTGATGAAGAACATATAAATTATCCCGAAAAACATGAAATAAATTCATGATGCACACAATAACAACCGCATAAAATCAATCAATCGCATGAAATAATCACATGAAGTAGATCTTAGAAATCGCAAGAAACATGACAAAATAGCAACAAAAGTAAGGGAAAAAGAAAAACCTAAACGTGGAACGAGCTTTGAAGAACCATTCGAGCCTCAGCCTCCGTATGGGTATTAGTGATGGAAGCTGAGAGGTTTCTAAAGTTCAGGCCTTCAGGGTTTGGGGAGGGTGTTGTATTTGTATATACTCCATTATAATAACATAGATTTATTGTTGCATATGGACAATGGTATTCATATTATTATTACTAATCTTATACTACCTCTGTTTTTTTTGTTGCAACATTTATTTTTTGGTACTATTAATCAACTAATTTTATTAACTAATCTCGCACCATTATATAAGAGAAAACATAGTCAAGTGAGATCTTGTTAGATTCGCCTTAATGCGATGATTCCAAATATCAAATTTTTTTAATTTTTACTTACACCCAATATGAGATATTAACATTCAAATAAGTGTCTCGGTAAATGTGAATAAGTAAATGTTGCAACTAAAAATACAGAGGAAGTATGTACGTGATCAGGCCTGATAATTAAATAGGTTAGATTGATGTGTATAATTAGTAGATTGAGTCATTAAAGGTGATCTTATTATTATTAAATAAGAGGGTCGGGTCATAGTGGTTGTGCGTCGGTAATGACGGATTGGTAAACGAACAAAGCAAAAAGATGGAGAAAATAGCCATAAGTGAGTACGAGTAAATATTAGACCTTGTGTTACTTTTTTTTTTGGTTCCCTTTTAATTTTACAAAATATATTAGGTTATTATTGCTGACCCTATAACGATCCTGTCTCATAAAGACCATGTCTATCGACTATCATGGGCCTCATCCATTACGAGCCCTTTTTATTTGACCGTACCCTTGTACCCAAATGGTTACCCTGTACAATAAGCAAGTTTACACGTGATGCTTATGAAAACAAATACTTCCTCCGTTCCATAATAAGTGAAACACTTGCTATTTTAGAACGTTTCAAAATAAGTGAAACACACCTTAAATGAAAAAAAGAAAGTGACAAAATGACAAGAGTACCCATCACCAACTTGTGTGGTTTGCTTTTCTCTCTCCTCCTTTTGATAATGAAAAGGGGAATTTTTCGTACTAATTTAGTAACAAGCAGCTTGATATGACTGCGGAATATCTAATACTCACTTTCTAACAAGTATTTTAGATTATACTCCATAGGTGACCATAGTTTGGATCGTTTGGACTTTTTAAATATTATTTTTAATTTTTTTCACTTAAAAAATCATCATATTTTTAGGTTTATAATTATATTTTATTTAATATTTGAAAAATATAGATATTAATAATATAATAATAATTTATTGATATATAATCTATAAATAAATAAATAATATATATTAAAATTAAGTTATATATAAAAGACAAAACTTAGAACAAATGTCTAGATCAAATAAATCTCACAAAAAAAAGAATGTCTAGATCAATAAATGATAAAAGTTTACAATAGAAAAAAATAAGTTCATATAAGACTTAGCTAGATAAGTTTTTTTTTAAAGGGGGAAACGAAATTAGATTAATATTTAAACATCCTTACACCAAAGATTTAGCTTCCGGCTAAATCCCAAAAACCAACTATCTTTAACACAACCAACAGCAAAAGTAAAAATTAAACAAGCTAATAGCATAATCAAACTTTTGGTTTCATGATGCCCAACAGATCCTTCTTCATGTCTTCCTTCACACAATCTGGAGCTAAGACGTGAGTCTTAGTATCTTCCTTCATCTCCATTCCAAACTTTGCAAGCTTATGCGCAACCATGTTTGCTTCCCTTCTTACATGGAGGAACTGAGCATCAAAGTTGCTTTTCACATAACTTGCCACTTCTTGAACAATCATCCCAACTAATGTTGTATGGGGGCTGTGCAAATTCCCTACCGGTCTGTTTTAACCGCCCTTGACCGTTATGGTCAACTCAGTATGAAGAATCCCATTTCAATTGGGTATGATCGTATCGGATACCGGTATCCTGAACATGCCGGCTACATTAGTATACCTTGTCGGTATTCGTCATATGGGCCATCGTTTGAATGGGCCTGGGTTGATCCAATACTTACTCAATACGCCTATGGGCCTAAAGATAAGTATCAGAAGAAGATAGAAATGTATCCAACCAATGGGAGCAGTGTCCCACTTCATTAAGGACACTGTCGGCTCCTATAAATACCCCCACGATCCGAGTCATAAGGTACGTTCACAGATACTAATACACTCTACTTGAGACATCCCGTCTTTATCCTTTACTGACTTAGGCATCGGAGGGGCGTTCCTCGGATCAACCCCCGAGGTTAGTTTACGTGCGCTGCCTTGCAGGACATTCAACCAGCTTACTAATCAAGGGAGATACCGGTTCACTCCCTACCATGTATTCCATACCGGAACAATTGTCGCTAGAAGGAGGGAAATAACACAGAGGATCGTTCAGTTATCCCCAGCATAGTGCCGTATTGCCCTGATACCGGTACGCCTATGGCTTCTCCAAAAGCCCTAATGGCGGTAAGGGGGGAGGCATGTAGTGTCGGCTCCTCAAAAGCCCTACCAGAAGTGCTACAATCATGTCCAGACTTACTCCTATGTTCATAGGGAGGATTTACTACCGGTGAATCATTGGAAGGGCTGTCGGACTTACAACTGGATTTAAAATCACTATCGGTCAAGGGTTGGGGGCTCTCAGAAATGTTTTGTGAGTCAGAATGAGAAGACATGATTACTTGAAGAAATTAAGAAGAAGTTTGTGGAAATACCTGGAAAGAAGGGAAAGAGCAGTAGCTGGCACCGAAAATAGCCGATAAGAGAGTTTGGTCACAGCTCGGAATGTCACGACGAAAGGCTGGCAATTGAAAGGACGTTAGGTCTCGAAAAGAATAATGAGAGCAACTGCTTGAAGATACGAAAGCGATGTGAAAGTGTGAAGATGTGCTGAGTAAAACACTATTTATAGCAAGCTTCGTGGCTCGGATTGAGCGACGAATCGTCTTCCCGTCCCGATTACGCCACGTGTAATTTGAGCTCGGAAACAGCTGTGAGCAGTTACTGACACCCTAGTCAAATCAGCACAAAAATCAAGGCGACGATTCATATTCCGTTAACTGATCCTATTTTTCCGGATGTCTCTAAGCGGCTTCAGGATGAAAACATGATTTTCATACCATCCATAACGGCTCAACTCTGATTAAGCTAGATATCCCTGTACCAGGCATACCGGCTTGGGGGCTAGTTGTATGGGGGCTGTGCAAGTTCCCTACCGGTCTGTTTTAACCCCCCTTGACCGTTATGGTCAACTCAGTCTGAAGAATCCCATTTCAATTGGGTATGATCGTATCGGATACCGGTATCCTGAACATGCCGGCTACATCAGTATACCTTGTCGGTATTCGTCATATGGGCCATCGTTTGAATGGGCCTGGGTTGATCCAATACTTACTCAATGCGCCTATGGGCCTAAAGATAAGTATCAGAAGAAGATAGAAGTGTATCCAACCAATGGGAGCAGTGTCCCACTTCGTTAAGGACACTGCCGGCTCCTATAAATACCCCCACGATCCGAGTCATAAGGTACGTTCACAGATACTAATACACTCTACTTGAGACATCCCTTCTTTATCCTTTACTGACTTAGGCATCGGAGGGGCGTTCCTCGGATCAACCCCCGAGGTTAGTTTACGTGTGCTGCCTTGCAGGACATTCAACCAGCTTACTAATCAATGGAGATACCGGTTCACTCCCTACCATTTATTCCATACCGGAACAAATATGATCCATAATCCTCAACCTCTTTTAGCATCTAGTTAACTAGCAAAGCATCCATCTCCGCCTGAAGCTTCTTAATTCCAAAGTCTTTGGCAATTTCTAAGCCTCTTTTTACAGCCAGCAATTCAGCATGGGCTGGATCCTTCGCTCTAGCTTTAAAAGAATACCCTACAAACGAGCTCCCATCCTGCTTTCTTATCACACCTCCTCCACTTGCTTTGTCCACTGATTTCCCGCAACCATCCGAGTTAAGCTTATGAAAACCTGCTTGTGGAAGTCTCCATTGATCCAGATTCGTATCCAAAGCTTGACTCTTCCCCTTTTCCTAAAAAGTACGACTATTGGCCACCAAATTTGTCGTTAATCTGTTAAAGATATAGGTTGAATGCCTCATCTTATATTGAAAAACTGCCTCATTTCGACCCTTCCATATATGCCATATTGTAATTCCAAAGACCATTGCCCAATCTCGATTACAATCAGTGTTCAACTTCATCCAAACATCCCATTGATAGTAAAAAAAAGTGTTAAGGTTAGGAAATTGCACATTTTTATTTGTCTGAAAAACCATATTCCAAGTAACCCTAGATGACGTGCAATCACTAAAAAGATATAAATGATCCTCAACTAAGTTCAAACATCTAGTACAAATGGGGTTGAAATTTTGTATTTTCTTAGCAAGGATGTTTCCAACCGGTAAAATCTCATGACCCAAATACCAGAGCAGCATTTTGTACTTATAAGGAAGTTGAAATTTCCAAATTTTGTGCCAGGTTAAAGTCGAAGAAGAAAAATATTTTTTTGGAGGGTGAGCCACTCTATACGCTCTCTTAATATCAAAAATTTAAGAAGTTCTTGGACCCAAAGCAAGCTGATCAATTCCACAGTTAGAAAGAGGCATGGATTTTATGAGGTTAATAAGGTTAAAATTAAAGGAATAAAGTTATTCAGACACTCTATATCCCACTTTCCATTATCTAATAATTTTATTAACCCTCCAATGCTCCATATATGAAGGAATAGGAGAGATGATACACTTGTATAACTCTTCCTCCCCAACCCACTTGTGATACTAGAGAGAAATATTAGAACCATCCCCAACCCTATAGATTAGACCAAGACTCAAAATTTTCCTTCCTTTCAAGATATCCCTCCATAAAGGAGAGTCACCTTGCTTTTGAGGACAATTCATAAAGGAAGAAGTCTTTAAATATCTTGATTTTAAAATATGAACCCACAATTTATCTTCATTTCTCAAGATATTCCAACCTAGCTTAGTTATAAAGGAGATGTTCCAATCCCTTAAATTCCTAAAACCCAAGCCCCCCATATTAATAGGCTCACTAACCTTACTCCACCCCCATTCTTGGAATATAGTGAAGACTATCAACTGCATTCCAAAGAATTTTTTTATAGCTTCTTTCCATCTCATCCAAGACTGAACAAGGAAGGAGAGAAGACTGCATAGAGTAAAGAGGGTAGCTATTAAGAATCGATTTAATAAGGGTCTTCCTACCAGCTATGTTGATGAGTTTAACTTGCCAACTTCTAATTTTGTCTTTTGTTTTCTTAAGCATCTCAGAATAATCACTTTTTTTGAGCTTATTAGGGTGAATGCTCACACCTAAGTACTTTCCAAAAGCAGTAGTACCAGCCATACCAACCTCTTTACTTATAAGGTGCCTATAGGAAGGAGATAAGGCTGTTGGAAAATAATTTTTGACTTTTGAGCATTCATATACATTCCAGATAGGGTACCAAACTCTTCCAAGGTGTCAAAAATGGCTTTAACTGAAGCCTTTCCAAATAGAAAAACATCATCAGCATAGAAAAAATGCAAAAAGTTAATGTCACGAGTAATCTTAATGGGCAACCATTGTTTGTCTCTAACATTGGCCTCTATAAGACGTGAAAGTCTTTCCATGCAAAGGACAAAAATATATGAAGATAGGGGATCCCTCGGCCTTATTCCCCGTGAGGGAAGGAATTGATTTGTGATCACTCCATTCCACAAGACCGAAATTTTCGGAGTAGGAATGCAATTCATAATCAATCTAGTTATGCTAGATGGGAAATTAAAAAACTCTAGAGTATCCTTAATGAATCCCCACTCTAGACTATTATAAGCCTTTGAGAGATCAATCTTAAAAGCCATGGTTTTGGAATTTTTCTTTGCTTTATTAAACAAACTTGCAATTTCTTTAATCACTAAGACATTTTCAAGAATATTACGGCCCGAACAAAACTTGGCACAAAGTGTTAATGATTTCATTAAGAAAAGGATTAATCCTGTTAGGTATTGTTTTTGTCAAGATTTTATAAATAGTATTGCAAAGTCCAATGGGCCTTAAATCCTTAATTTCAGTAGGATTTTCAATTTTGGGAATTAGGGAAATATAAGACTCGTTTATGGAATCTGGCAAAGCTGAGGTCTCA
Organism: Beta lomatogona; assembly: GCA_947646795.1. Classification (NCBI taxonomy): domain Eukaryota; kingdom Viridiplantae; phylum Streptophyta; class Magnoliopsida; order Caryophyllales; family Amaranthaceae; genus Beta; species Beta lomatogona. Next base: position 2,110,880 of record CANSNZ010000424.1, on the reverse strand, counting down.
AAACAGTTCTTAATCAACCTAGTGATGGAGGGACCGACAATACCCCAAAATTTTTGGAAGAAAACCGGTTGCAAACCATGAGGGCCGGGGCATTTAGTAGGATGCATAACTTTAAGGCCAGACCAAATTTCATCATTCGTACAACCCTCTCCTATTAAGTTTACAGCTAACCTACTTAGCCCTTTATCATTCCATAAAATCTCCCCTCTATTAGAAAAGGAATGTTTAGTAGAAAATATATTAACAAAATGATTGACAACCAAATTTTTAATATCTTTGTCTTCTGTTAACCAAATTCCATTTCCATTCTCCCTATTCCCCATACATCATGTATCATCAAAGGGGTTACCATAGCAATTATCTCCGAAGTTAAAGGCATCCCTCCTATAAATCTTACCTCCACTTGAACTCCTACCTGCATTGCTTGGAGTTGAAAGAGGGCCAACAGATTTCGAGACTTTGCTATATCGATGGTTTGGCTTTGAGATAGAACCTGAAATGTAGGGGGATTTTTTGGTGGCAGCACCAATATGCTTGGTAATTTTTCTGCAGGAACTAACTTGTTCTGTGAAAGAAACTGTTGATGTATCGTTAGATAATCTATCGAAGCCCGGAGGAGGGCTATCTTTTCCTTGGGAACTGGTCTTGTTGCAAGAAGAGAACACATTTGTGGGATTGGAAAGGATGGAAATAGAGATAGGGTTCTGGGAGTTGTGATGTTGTTCAAGGAGTAAGTGTCCAGAGACCAGTTTTGGTTCGATGGGGTTACATGCAAGGGCTTGAATTTTGCTTTGTTTTTCATCGACACTTGCAGATTGCTGGCATTACATTGTGGATACAATGGAGGTTTTTGAGACATTTGGTTCTGAATTTGGGGTTTGAGATTGTGGTGGTGGAGGGATGGTTTGCATTTGGGCATTGGGATGGATCGATGGTGTTGATTGGTGAGACAAATGAGACACTGCTTGAGATAACATTAGCAATCCTTGGATTGATTCCAAGGGAACTTCCTGCATCTGCTCCTGCTCCTGTGAATTTTCTTTGTTTTGATTTTCCATTTTGAGCTACTTCAGAGGACTTTGTTAACTTCATTGTTGGCTTTTTCAAGGTACTCTATCTCAAACTACTATCTTTTCTTATATAACTAAGACCCATCCCCTTCTTCCCTTTGGAGTTTTTACTAAGAGTTCGACTTGAACTCTTGGCATCATTGCCTAGTTTTTTGTTCCTCTCTCCCCCAATCCTCTTCGCTACACTTTTTCCTCTCTCTTCTATATCCTGAGCTTACCCACTGACACCATCCTCCTGCAAATCCTCTTTTTCGAGCAGTGAATCCCAGTAGGTGCCTCGGTTTTCGCTCCCGCTAATCGTATTTCTTCTAGTGACTTTTGCACTTCCTCCTTTTCTTTGCCTTGCTAAGTTAGTATTACTTCCTCTAACCACCCCCTCATCATTATCCCTTTTACTTGTTTCTTGAGCCTTTAATCCTCCATAATTAAATTTTCTCCCAGATTTGTTTACTACTAACCACGGGCCATAATTGCCCTCTTCTTGGTTACTCCCCCCTTTATGGACTGTATCTTGCCCTTGTTGGTCAGCTAGTCCATCAACTCCATTCCTAATTTTATTTTGTTTCTGCTCCAAATCTTCTTTACTCACTTAATTACCTAATCCTTCAGCAGCAACATGCAATGGCTGGCTGTCTTTTCCCTATTCCATCTCCGACTTGTTTTTATCTTTTTCCATTGTCACACAATTATCTTTAACATGCCCAAATTTTCCACACTTAAAGCATAGTAATTTTATATCCTCGTACTCTATTTGCTGCCAGTCCGATCCCACCCATACCTTAGTGATCAGAGGCTTGTTCACCTTAATCTCAACATAGACCCTTGCAAATTTTCCTCTTGTTATTTTGTCTGTGTTATAATCAACTTTGATAGGTTTCCCAACCTTCTTTGCAATTTCGAATAATGCTTCTTTTTCATAGTATTCAATTGGTAATTCGAGAAACCTAATCCATATGGATATTGTTTCAAAAGGATTGATAAAGGCTCTAAAGTTTGGCTTCCATTTTGTAAGCATCGGATATTGATTAAGGATAAACCAAGGTCCTCCTAAGAAGGTTTTCTCGAAATCATCCATTAACGTGAACTTATAGAAATATACTCCGTTGCCTACATTGATTACTTCTAAGCCACCTTGAGGATTCCACATTCTTCTTACCCTTTGCTCCATAAATTCCAACCTTACTTTGATCCCTAAGCATTTCCCCATTAAGGTTAAGTGCCATGGATCCCTGAGCTTTCTCAGCATTTCTTTAGGAAATGTGACTACTAGGTCAGACTCTGGTGGATTTCCATCTTCTTCCTCCCAGTCTCTAGAAGTTAATACAATTTTTCGTGCCTCTTGAAACCATTGTGAGGAGCTTGCAACTATCTCCCTAAATGATGGTTTTTGAGTTCCATTTTCATCCCTATTTTTCTTTTCCTCTATCACCATCATGTCATGTTCTTCATCACCCTTGTGATCAGTGGCAGATCTAGAAATTGGGTCACGTGGGTTCAGAATCATTTGAAAAAATGGCCATTACTAGATGATAAGGAAATTCACTAGCATTAGTTCAAATTTCGATTACAACCAATAGTAAGGAGTTTGCTTTAGGGTTACGCTTATAAAATAATATCAGTTAAGAAAAATTATAATTAGTTTTTTTGAAAGAAAATTATAATTAATTCTATTTATTAAATAAGAGTGAAAAACATTCAATCGTTAGAAATCAGCATTAGCGTCGTTAATACACGAGTAAGCATCTTACATTCAAATTAATGAACAATTGTTTGACACTTCTTTAAGCATTTGAAGGTACGAATTGAAGTTACTAAATTAAGGACTCTAAAACTTGAGTATTCTATGAATAAAAATTTTCCTTACTTCCTTACATATAAATCATATATAAACAGTGGTCAATATAGAATACGTGAATAGCGTCAAAGTATAAAATATATTAATTATAGTAAAACGGGCAGTATTAGCTAAAGTAAACTAATAGAGGATTGCACAATCATCACATAATAAGATAATGAATAAGTTTTTCTAAAAAATAACAAAAGGAAAAGAAATGAAAGTGAAATAAAGAAAACTAAATGCTCCAAATATAGTCGCTAGGATCTAGACAATATGGAAATAAAGCTATGGAAAACAAATTAAAAAAAGAAGCAAATCCAAAGTGCAGAGCAGTAGACAATAAGGAAATAAAGAAATGGAAAACAAATTAAAAAAGCAGTAAAACACCAATACTAGGTTTTGAACCCGCGTTAATCGAGTAGATAGAGAAACTGTCAAACCACCAAGCCAAGCTCAAACATTTTCATTAATTTAGCGCGGATTATTTATATTCATTATTTCTTTCTGTTTTCTTCTCCCAGCTTTTTTCTAGATCCAACGTGGGTTCAGTTGAACCCACTGAACCCACACTGGATCCGCCACTGCTTGTGATGTCCCTGTTCAGTAACCTCCTGAGTTTCCTGTTGCATCATTGAGTTAGCCACCCCTTGGTCAACTCCATTTAATTTTTCTCCGTCGTTAACTATAATTTGTGGGAGCTCAATACTTAGACCAGGGTCAAAGTTCGACCTTGCAATTGACATCATTGTTTCCCCAAGCATTAAAACCTGAACCAACTAATTGAAAGATCTAATCAAATAACTAAAAAAGACTTGAAAGAGCACTTAAAATTCAGATGGATCATACAAACCTAAACCTAAGACAAGAAAATTAATCTTGAGGAGTTTCTTCCAGAAAAAGCCACTCCCAGGTTCCTCCATGCATGACATGTAGAGAGAAACCCTTAGTGATGAACTTTTTAGAGAGAGAAAACTTTTTAGTTACTAAGTATTGAGTTCCTTAGATAAGTTAAGATCAAGTAACTTTAAATTAGATAAGACTGATTTGATCAAAATAAGCTCGCATCAGAAAAGTTGATCTAAGATAAACTAAAAATAGCCTAACATGTAAATAATATAGAGTAATAGTCAAAGTAATTGATTTTGACAAAAACAAGTTGTTCAAATCATATCATATGCTGATGAAAAGCAAACACCGAAACTGGTCATAAGGTATTATTTATTTATTTTACAAAAAAATCATATAAGATAGTTTGTTGTCATTCTTTTAAATAGTATTTTTTTTCTGGCAAAACTGAATGTTATAAAGTAATTTTGACAAAATTTCCTCTTAACAATTTTTTCTCCGTTTTATTTAGTTGTACAATATTAATTTCTAACACTATTCATATATTGCACTTTTGATAATAGATAGTCTTGTTAGATCCATCTCTAACGATATTATCTTTTTTTAAAAAAAATATATTCATATATAATTACGAATATTAATGTTGAAACTTGTGGCTACGACTAAAAATAAACAAATGAAGTACTACCTCCGTTCCTATTTAATCTACACAATTTGTTTTTTACTAGATTCAAGGAAAAAGTGAAAAAGTAATAGAGGATAGAAACTATGAGAAGTGGCGAATAATCGGGTAAGAAGTACAAAAAGTACATAAGAAATAGAGGAAAGAGAGACGTTGTAGGTGAAAGGTTTTAAGTGGATTAATTTATTTGGTAAGAGATCACATAAGAGATACAAGTAGGGAATAATAATTGGGTATTTTATCGTATATAGATAAAGTAACAGTGTAACAATTAAAAAAGAAACGGTTCTAAAAGAAAAGTGTGTAAATTAAAAAAGAATGGAGGTAACTAGTAATAGTAGTACGCAGCAAGTTTACAGACAAAAGAAACAAAAAAAATTGCAGCAAGAAAATTGGTTTTCCTACTCTCAAGTCTCAACTCGACTTATAAATTTATAATGTACCAAAATGAATTAAAAAGTTCCAAAAAGTCTTCGTGAGCACTGAAATTTCATAAATGCAAACAAAAGGATCATCCATATACAGTGGGGAAAATCAAAATTTTACAACACCATCAAAAGGCTCAATATGACATCTTTGATTTTCAAAATCAAAATTTGTTAATTAAGAACCCCATGCATTTGACAATACCAATCAATCCCTCTTTAAAATTTGAGGAAAGGCCTATCTTACCCTATAAATTATAATAATACACAAAAGGAGAAACAAGAACGTTAAAAAAAAAGACCAAAATTTTATGATCACAACTGCTAGTAAAATGATCAATATCATAGACGACTCATCTTTCCAATTTATTAAATTAAGACTTCTTGGCACTGTTATTAACATACTTCTTTTCAACTCCTGCATCAGAAAATGTATCCCACACCTGCCATGAGTTATTTTAAGTCAGTAAAACAATCCCAAGAAAGATAAAGAAAACAAAATAAACAACTAAGAAAAAGAAAAAGGATCATATAACATATTAGCCAGAAAGTGTGTTTATGAACTCACTTCTAATTTTCCCTTAGAACCTCCAATAGCAAGCCAAAAGGGATTATCCACTGAAAAGGAAACTGAAAAGACAGCTCCCTGGAAAATAACACACAAACTTCGTAATAAGATGACAGAAACAAATACAGATCTACATATTAAAATATTAATCGACCACAAAAAATAAAATTCATACCTTAAAACACCATTACTAAAAGATCAGAGTGAAATTTTTGTAAACGTAAAAGCAAAAATTACAACTGTACAACCAACAGATACTTACAGCTTTGGGATTCTTGGAAGCAATACAGGAAGGTTGGTTATTTGACAAATCCCATAGTTTAACCATTTTATCAGTAGAGCCACTAGCAAGGAGCTGCAGAAAGCAATAGCAGAATTAGCTGGGCACAACTGAGCGCTAGCCGAATAAGCACTAAGAATATAGCCGAGTAAGCACTAGAAATATGTACAAAAGACTGTACATTAGGTACGGAGGCATTATATGAGATGGAGCTGGCGGCTTTGTCATGTGCATGAAGGGTAAAACTAGGCTTCAATTCTGAAACTGGATTGGAACTAGCAGCTCGAATGTCAAAACCCTGAATAATACCATTCTCAAGGCTAACCTGAGATTTCCCAAATTTCAAAGAGTTACTTAAAGTTTATGTTTTCCACATATTGAATGACAGCATTAAAAGATTATATCAGAATTAGATAACACTAACAACAAAAGAGTGCTCTGTATGTGGGTCCCACGCCAAGCTCTCAACATCAGCTGCAACGGACCACCTATATCCAGAGTGAGAAGGCTTCCTCCCATCCTTCTGCAACAATATCACAAGATTCCATGAGAAAAAAAAATGAAAGGAAAGGAGAAGCAAAACAAAAATCATCAGAACAAAAAACAGAGCATGCTTTCATTTGATGAGAATTCAGTTCACAACATATTTCTCTATAGAAACTAACTTATTAAGGAGAAGACTGCCCGAGCAGGCCCTTTATCAGGTTGACCTCATTCATACATGTCCTGCCCACATGTTAAAAACAAGAGAAAGACATGCTATCTGATATGTAGTAGATTAACCAGGAGAACATGGCATAATCTTCAAAAGAATATCTTTAAATATGCAGTGTGGTCATTTCCGGGGGGAAATAGATAAGCATCTCTTTGGCAAAAAAAACAGGAAAGCTACAGTTTTATAAGAAAGGTTCAGGATTGGGTGAAATCAGTTACAATTTTTGGATCTCTAACAATACCATTAAATTTATCAGTATGGTACATCAAGAACAAACAGAAAGGCAAAAGCGCAAAATGATACCCTGCTGAAAGCAAAGCATAGATCTTGTACAATTTCTGAGAGGAAGCATAACCCACTGCCATTACCACGATCAGTTATAAAAGTTTACAATCTATATACTTCCTCTGTTTCTTTTAGTTGCAACGTTTTGACTGCTTGCCAATGGAAAACTATGACCATTGATATCTTTGATTATCTACTAGTACAAAAAAAAATAAAAGTTTATATTTTGAAAATATATATTAAGATGAATCAGAAGAATCTTACATACTGATTTTTTTTTTTTACATGCAAGTCTAAAATTATTGGTCAAAGTTAGTACATGAACAGTGCATAAGTCAAAATATTGCAATAAGGAAAAAAAAGGAGTATCTCTAGTGTAGTCCACCATGATTAAAGCTATCAAAATAAGATAACACAATTTCAATCTTAGTTGTCTTTTCAGAAAGACAGAGGAAACCAAAGGAATAACAATGGGAATAACTATCAATGGAATGCATTAGATCAATGAGGAGATAATACATAAAAATCAGTCAATCACTATAAAATAAAAAGGGAAACAGTCAGTTTGGAATAAACCAAGATAGAAAGGAGAACAATCACTATAGGGAATCACCAATGCAGAAAGAGAAGCAAAAATTCCTCTCAGAATTTTCGAAAGTAAATGTAACTTGATGCCATTACTAAGATCATTAATAAAATATGATATACAGATAGATTTTTAGTTCATTACCATGACGATTGAATGGTCGAAAGATCCACTTAAAAGAATTTGTGGTACATGATGACTAAATGCAACAGCTTGAACCTGAAAGGAAGGCAAAAATGAAACCGCTATCAAAGTTGCAACTGGGACAAGCAAGCCTATTAGAATAAGAAGAAAATAGAAAGGATGGGGATATTGACGATATCTAATATGTGAAATGTATGCCACTTTGAGAGCTACATTTAATCAGAATGGTTCTGTACAATGGACAGCTGATTCCTCCTTTTCTCAATCAGTATCAGAAAGCATTTATCAGCTGATCCCGACTTAGACTTCTACCAGCTTCAACACATAATATAGGCTTAGATCATCTGACTTCATCTTCTTTACAAATTGAATATCTTAAGCAGAAATCATCAGAAGTTTTTTTTACACATTCTTAGGCACAGTAATATAGGAGCTCATCAGGTAAGCTTTCCATTTCACAACTGTTCCACTTTCCATTTTCATCAAGGTGAAAGTCCACAATATTTCTTCCACAAATTTCTAAAAAACTTGCCATTCAACTTTGTATTTAGCACCATCTCTCTTAAAACCTTATATGTGTTCAATCAATTACTTCCCATCACACTTCATGTTTTATTGTCAATCAGGATAATCATTCTTATATAGATTGAAGCAGTTGCGATATCTGCCAGCCAAAACAACATAATTAATACGGTTTAGTTCTTGCCTTGTCTGTGTGGTGATCCATGGTGATACTACACTTTCCAGTAGCCACATCCCATATCTTAACTTGTTTGTCTGCACCGGCACTAGCAAGTATATTCCTGGAGAATAAAGAATATAGTATCAAGACAAATTTGTCGTCAAGCATTCTACCAGACAAGGTTGAGAAGAAACTATAGAAAGGAAGAAAAGCTCAGACCGGAACTCCTTGTTCCAGGCAAGGCCAAGCACCGAGTCAGTGTGACTGTCCTCTTTGTACTTGATAGATTTCTGAGAATATTAGTCAGCAGAAGCACCCAAAATCAGCCAGGAATTAGAGACAACTGATATAATAGAACGTCAAAAGTATGCAAATTTCTGAAGTGCTCTATAAACATCTAAAGGTCAATGTCTTAGCATTGGCATTTCTCCAAGTAAGTGTATCATCATGAGAAACTATTTCCAGAGTTAAAAGCAGAGTTAAAAGCTTATTTATTGTCGTTGAACAGAAGTGAACCGGTAAATGGTAACTAGAACAGCATGTACAATAAAGAGTAGAACAGCATGTGCAATAAAGAGTATAAATTCTGTAAAACTTTCACGGCTCTAAAAATTTTCTTCCCTAATCACTACTCAAGTGTTCATATTGCTGAAGCCAAAGTATAATAAAAATCGCTCAAACTCAGAAAAAGCAAGTTGAGTATTCTTTCATAAAATTTAGCAATCCTGTAACAAAAATCCGAAATCTGAAAACTGAACAGGTCTTTTATATTCAAGTTAATTTCTTTATATTTGTCAAATATATTACAATAAAGCAGAGAATATTACACCAACTCTCAGTCACCGAGAATATACAAAAGAAAAACAGTTATTTTCACCGCATGCAAGTGTGCAACAAACTTTATGATCCTCAAAACAGCCTCCATTACTAATTCCATAATAACAGTCGTTTAACTCTCAAAGCATGGGCAAAACATGAAACTGAAAGTAAATTGAAGAAACAGAGGAACTGAGGATGTTAGAAAAATTTACCTTCTTTCCTTTTTTCTTCTTCTCAACAATACCGCCTAATACTAGTGATGGTTCAACTTCATCAATCTGTCACAAGAACCAGAACAAAAAACTCAAATTTCGCTCCATTGCTTTTGTAGCTTCTATTTGCATATAACAAATATAAAATCTAAGAATACATAATACTACTTACAACATCAAGATCCCATATTTCAATTGAAGGCTCCATTGAGCCTACAGCAATGAAATTTCCTGCCAAAGGTGGTAGCAAGATTAACATTAGAATACTTAAGAAACATGCTTCGGGGGCAGGGTTCAATAAACATCAACTACTAAAACCAAGAGAACAGCAACAGCAACCAAGTCATCAACCATGGTATTAAAAGGCAATCAATACATTCATTCTTTTTTACTGTACATGGACAGCCTAGTATTTAATCATCAAGACAACGTCAATATAGGTTTAATATATATCTCGTCTTACCCTTACAAGACAATGGCAAATAGACACCTGTCATTTGTCATTTCATGTCATTTTGGCTTTGTATTATGTACTAAAATCTTTGCATTTAATTATTAAAATCTTTTAATGGAAAAAAAGGACCTTATCTGTTTGATTTTTATGGCCTTTTTTCTGTTATTGATAAAGTTGGATATGTTTTAGTGGGCAGAGCTAGTGTGGTGAGATCCAGTGGGTGGTGAATATTTAGTTAGGTGGTGAGGTGGATACAGATGTTTTATACCTGCTTGGGTGAGTATGGATGATATATCTATACCCGCTATGGGTGGTGGGTATAAAGGATTTTAAAAGTGGATATGGGTATGGGTGAGGGGGTATCTGCATCAGCCCTACCCTTATTGTCATCACTAAATTTGTATTCTCAAGAAGCTTAAACTAGGTGAAATGCCTCCTTATAGCATCATTCCAATTCTTCTAGGGTTGAACTCTTCTTCCCTTGCAATCCATTAAAATAATCTTCTCACGTCTCCTTACAAAGGAACGTGTATGGTTACCTTCTCTGAACATGCCTGAATCATTAAAGTCTCACTCATAGCTCTCTCGATAGAAGTTAGCTCCACCTTGTTTCTCATAACTTCATCTTGAGTTGAAACTTGAAACCGAATTTTCATATCACAAAGTGCTCTCTGATTAAGCAACTGACCATTTATGTGGTGTAGAGTTTTTTCATTGATCTCATTGTTCCCTTGTATGATCGACCCAAGATTGCTTTGTCTTTTGTATACCATGCACCCCAATCTTGAGGTACAAAATGATATCCCTGCTTTCCCAAAATTTCTGATTCAAACACTCCAACTTACTTATGTTCAACTTAAAACCTTATAAATTTTAAGGTATCTTTCTAAAGTAACTTGAAAGTTGAAACCTAAGTTAAAACCTTTGGAATATTTAGGTGTGTCTCTAAAGTAACCCGAAAACCTTTCACACTATAACTGTATAACATACTCCATCTGTTCTTTTTTGTTCATCCCACTTTCTGTTTTTGTGTGTTCAAATTTCAAACCTTTTACTGGACATAACAGCGTATTGCGGTATATTAGCTGAAAATATTTATGATGTTTGTATCTAAAAGAGCTAACTAGAAAAGGTTTGTAACAGTTTTAAGCACTTGGATATTTTCCTACCAAAGTTTAACAAAGTGATAAAAACAAAAAAACAAAATTACAATACAGAAAAGCTAAATGGCTCAAGTGAACTTGTTTCCAGCCTTCTGATTTCACCTTCACAGACAGCTCCAAGCTCCTCAAAGTCACCGTGTTTTTCCACACATTAAATCTGTAATTCAGGTTGTCTTCACTTCAGAAGAACTTAATTTCAAACACAGATATTCAAGTCAGATAAGTGCTCTAGACAGAATCTAACTTGGCATCATTTTAACATGGCCATCACAAACTGTCAAGAGCACATCAGCAATAGCTTACCCATTAGGGATGCATTTGTTTTCTCACAATGCAAGAAAAACAGCACGTACCATTGCATATCATTATGGCCCCACCCTAATTTCTGATATAAAAAGTACTTATTCTATATTGGGCTACAAAGTGCATAAGTAGGTTCAAAACATTTGATCTTCAGAAATTTGGGGAGGCTAACATGAGGTCTAGCACACATAATATTGCATGGATAGAGGTGTTATCCACAAAGGCCGGCAATCGGGAAAAGATAATTATTTAAGATGGACTTCAATTCTTGTGGGAAGAGAAATAAGCCAAATGTTATTCTGCATTGCATTACAGGTCCAAGTAGAAAATGAAGACCTAATATAAGCACAAGAAGGAATAGCATGGTAATCATGTTTCCAAATTTCTACTACAAACATCGAGATATTACTTTTAATCATCAAAAAAGTTACATTGTGCCTTCAAAGACCCATGAAAACTTCACATCTGAAACTAAAACTTCCAGCAAATGGAAAAGCAGCATTCAATGGTTCAAAACGAGCAATATTGTAGCTTCAAAGACCTATAATCTTATAAGATATTAGTATCAGACCTTTTTCTCCACCCTTTAGCGGACAATCAAGCCATGCTGTGCATAAAGGAAATGCTGAAATAATGATATCATGGTGAACATACAAGTTTGGCCCATCCTCCGTTTCTTCAAAGATATAAATCTGTATGTCAAGGTGTCATCAATCAGTTAGACTTGAACCAATACATATCTGCATGCACCCATAAACCCTTCCCCTTGCCAAAAGGGAATAATTAAAGGCTGCAAGCCTGCAACTGAAAAAAAGAAGAAGGGAAGAATCGTGTATGACAACAGCAAAATATGAATCTAGAATATAAACTTGAATGTCATATTCTAACAGATAGTGGTGCAACTTCAACGACACATTTACTCGTAACTATTCATATTCACACTTGCTGAATACCCTGACTAGGCCACTCTCATCTAGTGGCAAATTATAAAAGATATATATATACCACATGACCACATGCACACTATGTTATTCGCTTCGGACTCTTGAATTTACCTTATGTACCCGTCTAACACGGGTATGGACTATGGACATCCTTGACACTTAAACTTAGGTTGAAAACATGGACATTTCATAAATTAGCTGAGTCGGACACTTGGACACATACTCTATCCAACACAAGTACCCAAGTTGAGTAACATAGCGTGCACATCGAAAATAAAAGAATGTTCACTATATACCTCAAGTTGACTGATGTCCTCTTCATTACGTGCACAAACAATTACTGAATCCTCCGCTCTTATGATCATATCCTCTTCTTCCTCCGAATCATTATCCTGATAAGTAAAAATAATAAAAATAAAATAAAATTGAATGGTAGACTAGTGATCCCAGAGGAAAAATATAAATTGTCATACTTACATCCTGATCCTTGAGGTATGGATCCACTTCATTACTGGGATAAAAAGCATCACCAAGCCCTTTACTGAAGACATTGATGCCTAAATTTCATAAGACGAAGCATGATCACGGAGTATACAGAGATCAAGAAGCTCATATTAATGACTTTACATGTTTGCTAAACAAAAAAGTCTGACAGCATGATACTGGAAATAACACGCAGGATGTACCATCATCGTCCTCCTCATCGTAACGGTCCATGTCAAGTTCTTTAAAGGCATCAACTATATCACCAGAATCCTTTCCAAGTGCCTCTGCAGCGACTGATGCAAGTGCAACTTCATCAGCCGCCTTACTGCTATCCGTTTCCATGTCTCCTTCATCATCATGCTCATCATCTCTGTTACATGATTAAAAGCATTACACTTGTTGACAAAAAATGCACAAACATTAAAAGCCAACAGATGATGTCAAAATGTGAAATGTCACACCTCAAAAGTTCCAACTTATAAACTAGCATCATCTCTAGAAGCTTAAAGAGCAAGGACTATAAAAGAAAATATCTCAAAAACATGTTAATATATCAGAATAAATTAGCTCCTAGACCAGGGCTCGAAAGTACGCTACACAGCCCATCCTCTGGACTTCTAAACAATCTACAGATCAAACCCACAATAAAAACGACAATCCCTCCCTCTTTTCCTACTTCATAACCTAAAAATAAAAATACAAAACACATTAAACATTTCGATATCGTGCAACGAATTGTAAAACTACCTCCAATATGAGGAATAACAAATGAAGCTAAACATGACAGCAAACTAAAAACCCTAATATACACTCCCATTGAGGAAGGCTAAATAGACAAAATCACATAACATAACATAAACCAAAAATGCAAAGTCCATATAAAAACCTAACCTTTACATTCACTTTTATATTAATTAATCAAACAAACTGAAAAATTAGTAATTGAGCCAGAAAAAAGAAGTGAAAAATTACTAACACATCATCAAGAGCGCCACTCCGAAGCATCTCTTCGATTTCTTCTTTAGAAGGAGGGTCAGCAACTTCTGGTACAGTTTTTGCAACTCCCTTGGGAACCCATGAAATTGCCGCAATCATCTTCACCACCTTATTTAATTAATATCTAATACAACAAAACAGAAAATGTTCAAATAAAATTACTCGTAAATGAACCGAAAAACACGAATAATTGTAACGAAAAAAGTTGAATTAGAGAGAAAGAGAAAGAGAAAGTTCAGAAAGCAACAGAAAATGGAGTGATACCTTGGCAGAAAATGAAAGACGGCGAAGAACAGAGGAAGAGTAAAACGAGCTTGTGGACGAACAATGAAGACGTAAAAGGGGGAAAAGAGGAGAGAGAGAATAAGAAGCAGAGAAGCGGTGGCGGCGGGGGACGGGGAAAACTGTTGAATGTTTATGCTTCAAGAAGAGAAGCCGTGGGGTTGGGGTATCTTCTTCTTATTTTACCAACATTTTCTTGGGCATTATTATTTACCGTTCGTATTTATTAAAAATTGTCCGATTTTTTTTCCTAAATATCCCTAAACTACCCTTCACTCTCTCACACTTCATCCCAACCACCACCCACCCACCATAGCAACCACCACCAACACCGCAACCGCAACCACCACCACACCGGCGACCACCACCACCACTCTCATCGAATTTTTTTTAGAAAAAGCTATGGTAACGGAATTTATTTCCAAAAAAAAAAAACCCATGGTAACAGAATTTTCATCCGTTACCACCATGGAGGTAACGGAATTTTCATCTATTACTACCATGGTGGTAACGGAATTTTCATCCATTACCATGGTTTTTTTAAAAAAATTTTTTTTTTTTTTGGAAAAACCCATGGTAACGGAATTTTCATCTCGTTATCGTGCACTAGTGGCGGAATTTTTTTAAAAAACTAACCACATTCCGTTCCGGTGTGGTTGACGGTTCTTCGTGGTGCTCCGGTGGTGGCGGTGATCCGCGAGGGTGGTGGTGGTGGTGGTTAGGTGGTGGTGGTCGGGTGGTGGTGGTGGTGGTGGTCGGGTGGTGGTAGTGCTAGAGGTGAGAGAGTAAGAGTGGGGTAAAAAGGGAGGGGTATGGGGGGGAATTTTAAGGAAAAAATACGGGCAGTAAATAGCGATTGGGTTTTTTTTTTTACTAAATATTGCTAAACGAAACAGCATGTAGAGTAAAAAAGCGTTTGGGGTGTAACACATTACACCATAAGTTATTTGTAATATGCACAATAATTTACCCTTCAACAAAAATGACATGGACGATAAAAAAAGCGGTGGTTTGTAGGCTGTTATGACATGAATCTCATGTCATTTTGTCATTTATTTCATGTTATTTGAGTTTTTTTACAAAATAGCGATGGTTTGTATGTTGTTACACCATAAATTATAGTGTAACAGTTATACCCAAGAATTTGTGATAAAGTAATGTAGAATGCCTACAATTTTGCATTATAATCAAACTTAAATATCGTAGTGATGTCGTTCATGGAAATATACATTTGGGTGAAGTTCAAATTTTCTTTTTTTTTTTTTTTGTTTGGGGGTTTTGGGGGGGGGAGGGGTGAGGTTAGGGTGGAGACGAGGATTTAATGAGAAGTTTATAAACTCATAATCACTTACATGGAGATGAGGATTATTTGAGCTTGTTTACCACGAGTATGTTGTTTGAAGATAGTTGTTTTGAGGTTATAGATGTAGCGGACATAGTTATCACTCACGAGACTATTAAAACTCTTGTCTATAGACTATAATTCGAAAAGTTTGTAGATTAACACCAATGATATCGTAATTCCAATAAGCCTTGCGTGTTACAAAACCAAAGCAAAAGTCGAACTTACACCTCTAAGCTCAAGCAGGATCAAATCAAGATTCATATAATAAACGAGCATTAAACAAGCTAAATCCAAATAATACTTAACTCATGGAATCCCACTATCTCAAAAATTACTTGCTACACATATAACTATTTTGGATGTCTCAAATTAATTGCTACATACCTTTTTTGGCAAGCTTTACTTCTCTATCTTTTCATTAGAATTAAACCCTCCGTCTACCGATTCACTTTTTTATCTTTTTTTTTTTTACAACCCCGAAGATTATACCAAAATCTTATTTAACAAGTCATTTGGGGGCAAAGGGAGTACAATTTGTAGGTGTAACATTATAAAAATTCTCCTCAATACGCAAGTATTGAAATTTCAACATATTTTGATAGGATCCTCGAACTCATCTTCGATTCAAGATCCTCTCTCTCTCGAGAAGCTTCCCCCCAAGATGTTCCCTACGCGAGCCTAATTCCCCCATGGCTCGCCGGTGGCCGCGTCCAATCCGGTCGCCGGTGGGACACCGTCCTTGACGCTATGACCTTGTTTGTTTTTTCTTCCTGTTTTTCTTTCTTAATTGCAAGTGGTGAGAACCCAATTTCGCTTCTTCCTACGGTAGTTACAGGTTCAATTTCCGGGTGCCTTGTGCGGATCTATCTCCAACACTCTGTTTCCACCTTCTTCCTGCTTGATCTGTAAGTTTAGGAGAGTTTTCCCTTTCGTTTTTTAGGTTGTGTTTTGTTCCTAGTCTACAGGTTGGTTTCTTGTTCTTGTTTTCTACTATTAAGTGGGTCTTGCCTAGCTGATAGTGTGTTTATTTTTAAGTCTAGTGGGAATTGAAATCATGGATGATCCTTGTAATATTTCGACTTTTATCCCGCATCATTTGTATGAATTAGATGAGGAAGACAAGGATGTGGAGGAATTGTTTGTGAATTTCTCTAATCCTGAAGAGGTAATTCCATTTGTGTCTTTCCTTAAATAAGAGGGAAATTATCTGTTTAAGCAAAAAGATTTTAGTAGTGCTTATGCTAACTATGAGAAAGCCATCAAATCTTTGTGTGTTGTGGTTTCGGCAATTTGTGATGACTTGAATTTGTGTGGTGAAAATCCTCTCTTCAGAGAATTGGCTATTTCCCTTCATTTGAATCTTGCAGTTTGTGCATTAAAATTAAATAAGTTGGACAATGCTATTAAGATTTGCTCGTTGCTTTTGGGGGTGGATAAGAAAAATGTGAAGGCGTTTTTTAGAAGAGGGTTAGCATTTAAGGAATCTGGACACTTGGAAAAGGCTTAAGATGATTTTTTGAAAGCTAGAGAGTTGGAAACAAAGAATAAGGAGATAATCAAGGAATTTGAGAATTTTGGAACAGGCCATGAATCAAGTTACAGGTCAAGCTATAGAAGTTAGAGGAGATAATAATACTATGTTCCAGGGGTGCGGGAGTTTAGAATCTCAAGCTCAAGAAGATTTTGAAGGCTCAAGATCAGGTCAATGTTTGCAGGAGAGTTTTGTTGGCCTCGAGAAGGTTGGGTATGAAGAAAGAAGTCCAGCTAAGGAAGTTGATTGTATACTTCTCCGCTTGGCCTTGGTTCAACATTATCCCCTCTTAAGATTCCCCATAAAAATGTTTCCCAAAAGGATGTTGTCAATAGGGAGGTAATGGGAAGTGAGCTTTCTGTCCCTATTTTCAAGGAAGGGGATGCTTCAGGTCATGTAAAAGCACACTATGTGATGGTTGACAATGTGATAGGGCCTAAGCCGTGCCAAAATGGGAAAGTTGTATTTACCAATAAAAGAAGCCGTTCATGCGTTTGTGTGTTTCCCATGCAGATGCAAACAAGTTAAGAAAAAGGAAATAAGTTATGGTCTATCAGCCTCACTCATTGTCAGTATTGAAGGTCAGAACCTTCACATCGAAACAAATTATCTTAACAAAGTCCCTCCTTAAGAACACCTTAGGGGAAGCAGAGGTCTTTGAGAATGTTATCTTTCAGAGTGAAAGACTAACAGACGATACCATTCATATATTGGATTCAAAGAGTAAGGTGAATGAAGTAGAAAAATCAATTGCTAGTAATGTCGTTCCTGCGGGTTCTTCGGCGATTGATAAGGATTGTGGAGATCATTTCAAGGACATAGGAAGAAAGAAGAAAGTTCATACGCAAGATAGGTTGGAAAATGTTAAGGTGCGGATAATCAACAAAGTGGATAGAAGATGCGAAATGGAGGGAAAATTGACAAGACTAATGGATGCTCAAGGTAAAATTCACTTTGGCCTACATAATCGAAAAATTGCTGATCGGTCCATCCCTAGTTCGAGAATCAAGAGAAGGAGAAGGAAGGTTGCTCAAATCTTATACCATGTTGGTTCGAAAAGGAAGTGTGGTCCGTCCCTCTTATCAGATTCCATTTATCATGTGAGGAAGAAGTTTGTTAGTCCTAGTGTTGTGTGTTCTTATTGTAATGTCTTATATTGTCAAGGTAGTGGTGTCCCTAGTCTTGAAACCCACGAAAAGACCGTTGGCCGAGAGTAGTGGGGGTTTGTGTTTTTCTTTGTTTCTGTGTACTTATTGCCAAAGATGTAATGCATTTACCCAATGTCAAAAAAAAAAAAAAAACATATTTTGATAGATATGTGTCAAATACTATTATAACTTTTTTAAGTCATTGATTTCCTTTCAAATGTCAAGTTTTTTATTTTATTTTAAACCAGGTTAATTTATAACAAACATGCACAAACTTAAAAACAAATGTGCTATCTATGAGCCTAAACCGCTAAACCTATTTTAACACCAAGTCGTTTGAGGTAGCCTTGTTGATTGAAACGAGCTCGTTTTATCTTAAAGAAACAAGTATACTTGTAGACAGATTATTTACAGACATTTCATCTAAAAGAAAAATGAAGAAAAAACAGTTCATAGAGAATGATTCATAGTTCTAGCTGATATTAGCGCCGCTGACAAAACCAAATGCGTCACAAATATGACAACATAAAAAGATCCAACAAAAAAACTGTAGCCATATCTAAAAAGCAGATTATATATACATGATAACGCAATCTTAAACATACAAGATACAGCTAGCTGAACCAAAATTAGTCAATTAGCAATGGGGTAGTGTACAGAACAATATTCTGCAATAGAGGACTAGAGGTTGCACATAAAGAAAATATACATTGGACATTCTCGACCAAAATGCAAGCATAAATCCCTCAGACAACACCATGGTTATTTACCTTTCCGAAAGAACAGATGCTAAGATACTGATCTAAAAAAATTAAGGTGATCCATCATGGTTAGAGGGACGAGGAGGTGCAGGCTTTGGGTTCGGAATGTAAGGCATGACAGGAGTGCCGTGCTCGATAGGTCCAGGTCTTATAGAAGCCTTTGAACTTGGGCTCGGATCAAAAGGGCGATAGTCTTCCAAGCTCACATCACCATTACAACTTCCCTGATCAAAGTTGGAATCATCTCTGTTTTCCTACAAAACAGTCAAGTTATTGTTATTTGCAAGTCCAACTAAAGAGGACAAGAAAACGCTGCTGATATTTATAGAAGAGTTGTTACCTTGAGATTCCTACTTGTTGCCCTTGTGTTCATTGTATTGCCATCAACAATGATCCTGCCTGTAAAACTGATAAGTTATCATAATGATGAACTGAATACAGGAATAGGACAGAATGGTCAGTGTTTAAGAATTCATATTTTCGGTAATTTTATCAAATGTATGATATTTTGACACCTACAAAAAAAAAAACAGTTCTTTTGACGTTTGAGGGTTGTCCTTCTCTGATGCTGTTATTCAATTTCTAAGGTGATAAATTATTTAGTTTGGCTCGAATAATGAATCACATAGCTTTGATTTTGTGAATAGCAAGCTCAAGGCTAATAGACCAAGTGCTTGATCAGAAAAAGGCAGATTATGTGAGACTAAATTTTCCTCAAAGCTTTAAAATAGCCCTAAATTTCTCGGTGAAACTCAACTATGTGCTAAATGGTGATCAGAGATTAATCTACTCATTTATCTGCCATTTTTAAACATTGTAATCGATATATCTACCACAGTTCACATTTCACACATATACCAACAAAAAGTAAGTTTTCATTTACACATCAGTCTCTCCAAAGGAAAATAAGGTGAAGAGCGTGCAACCTAGGCTGCCATTGATTACCTCTTGCAAGTTGCAACTCAAGTTAGGGACCCTGTTTTAGTCTCAGTCAGCATACGTAACACTTGCTAGAGTCCAAAATCTTAGAATATTAAATCAGAAGATAAGGCCAAAATAATGGCTGGTAAAATTTGCATGCATAATCCTGCAAGTGACTTTTGTGTTCACTCTTGTAGGCTTCGTCAATCAAAAGAAGCATTTACGCTACCCTAACACGAAATTTATATCAAATAATACACTTGTGATGTGCAATATTGGATGGTCTCATAACTAACACTAAGTGTAGATCAGTTAAAGGGATTCAGAAAAATTCAAGCTATATGGTCTTGACCAATCTTACTTTTACAAAACTAAAGAAAAAGATTAAGACCTTCTTTAGATAGCAATCATGGAGGGAAGGAGATGGAAGAGAGAAATATATACTTGCAAAATCCTTCCAAATCTATCCAACAATGGAAGGATTTGATTTATTAACAAGGGATTGTAAAAAAATATGTTTTATTCCCTTCCATTCTCCATTGTTACATCCAAACAAGATCTTTTTTCTTTCCCTCCAAATTCATCTTTTTAACCACACTCTAAAAGATTGCAATTTAATAAGAAATGCTTTTCATGTCATGTGATATACTCTATTTTTCTAAAGAGATTCATTGCTATAATATCAATATCAATACTTTATTGAATCACTTGTCCATTCCCTTGGGACATACATCCCCTTCTCACGCGTTCTCAATTTTTCTTCTAAGATAATCATTAATATCCTTCACCAATAAATAATTCTACAGAATACTTTTTATTCCTACAACAACTTTACTTCTCTCTCTCTCATATTATTGCTTTACCCAAAATTATCACTACTAACACTACAAACACTAATACTACTACTTTCATCCTTCATTTCTTAATAGTGTTGACTCTAATATTGCTATAATATGGTTCTTTTGTAATTGATAGACACTTTTGGTTAATTTGTTGGAGTGTTTGTTCAAAAGCGACAAATTCTTCCAGACTTGCTAGCAAATTGGAAGTAATAGTATACTAGTATCCTTCTACCCTTGTAACTGTCTCTCATATATCACCCCTTGTAACTGTCTCTCATATATCACCCCTTCCACACACGCACACACCCCCAACCCCACAAAAGCGGAAAAATAGAAAGTGAAGAAAAAAGAGCTCTAAAAATCATCCACAGCAACAACACCACACCATAAACCAGGAAGATTTGACATTGTACTAGTCATAAATGGGTCTTAAAGAGGACGGAAACCTCGTACATATTTAAGAAATTAAACAAATGTTGAAAAGAATTGCCTAAACAATTTTTCAAAATCTCCATAGGATTCTAGGGTGCCCCAAATACACAGGGTTACAAATTCCCTCTGGATACAAAAATCAAGAATTTCTCATGAAATGCAAGACCAAACAGCTGTAAGAAAGAGAACCAATCTTTAAAAGTTTCTGGAATTATTCAAACCATATAATACTCCTCCATCCACATTCTAGCTTTCATGATAATCTGCTCACATATTAATTGAAACGTACCTTTCAGCATGAATTTGGATCTTCCCATGCCCTCCCCCCAAAACTCAACCAAAGTTCCATATACTGCAGTAAAAACCCAAAAATCTACCTACAACCTTCTGTATTCTGACAGTAATTTTTCCTTATTTTACTTCAAACTTTGAATCACTATATCCCCTATGATGAATATTTACCATTATAGTATATTTTTTTTTTCCTCTTTGAGGGGATGCATTGAATTATTATACCGTATATATAAATTATATATTGGTAAAGCAGCAGCTCTCACAAGATTTTCATAGACATATCTGTAGAACAATTTGGAGGAACTTGATTATAGAGAAACATTAAAGTCCTATACAAGGATGATTAAGAGCTACTATTAAGCACAGAAACCTCTAAGACATGGGAATTCCGCATTTCCTAAACGTTTCTGTTCCCAAAACCCCACACTCGGCTTTGTGCTACGGCTGGGACCTAAGTTTTCCCCTTCATTAGTGTTTTCGCTTCCGAAACCCCAACCATTTTCATGTTTCAAAGATTATGAGAAAGAGGACTACAGTCCAACATTCTCTGAGTAAAGAAGTACTCCCTCCGTCCCATAATATAGTGCTTGTTTCTTTTTTACACGGTCTCCAAGATAAACATTTGACCTTCAATATCTTCAATTCCTTAATAATAAAAAATATAAAAAGTTGATATTATGAAACTACATATTGAGGCGAATCTAGCAAGATCTCACATGAATATGTTTTTTATATATACAAATGAGAATATATGGTCAAAGATTTTAAAGTTTGACATCAAGAGAGAGAAACAAGCACTATATTATGGGACGGAAGGAGTACAAAAGAGTCAAACATTAACACCAAGTTGTACATGCACTACCAACATTAAAAAGTAACAAATACAAAGACTCATATCATAAACAACAACAAAAACACTAATCCAACAAATCATTTTTAGCTGTAATAAAAGCAAAATCTAATGCTACAAAAGACAAAACAAAGATGTACATGCACTACTAACATTATCAAGCAACAAATAGAAACCCACCGACACATATCATAAACAACAACAAAAACACTAATCCAACAAAACATTTTAGCTATAATAAAAGCAAAAGCCAATGCTACAAAAGACAAAACAGAAGCATATTATAAACTGAAAATACTCACCAGAAACTAGTGTGGATCGATCCACTCCAACTCCACCGCCAAAGCAGTTGAACGACAAAAGGAGAACTCCAACCATCCATAAAACCATGCAAAACCCAACAACCTTCATCCCCAGTTCTCTGAAACAATTAATCAAACACCTTTCGCTCAACAAAAAAGTTTCCTTCTTTCTTCTTTCTTCTTTCTTCTTAGATATCGTCAGCTGAATGAAGATAAACCCACCAAAGCAGACCAGAAATTAAGGAAAATAAAGATTGGTCAAAGACAAAAAGAGATGGGAAGAAAGATTTCTACTAAATAGAAGTTGAAGATGCCATGCCCATGCTGAAGGTGGGAAGTATTTTTCCAGTTAATTTAAGTTTATAATAATGTTCTGGGTAGGTGAATAATGAAAGATGACATGTGGGAGATTACATCTTTTGGTGTTCTTCACTACATTTGCTGTCTTTTTTCAGAGTACTTGTTGCATAACAAAAAGGGGAAATAAACAAAGGTGTATCGATTGTAATTTTTGTAATTTTGTGGGGTTTGTGCTTCAGTAGATTGATGGTTGCATTAAATGTGGGAATTGAATGCTAAGTGTAAATGGAAATTCGAGCTGCCTGTGAAGTTTGCAGCCTTCCATTCCATGTTTGGCAGAGCTCATTCAATGACTCTACTCGTTTTTATTAGATGGCTTTGTTTTGTAAGAGTGTCACGCCCTATTTTTTACTGATGACCTGAACTCGAGACCGTTTCTAACATTTTATAGGCTCGGGAAAAAACTAAAGAGTTAGTCTTGCGTGGATTTAGTCCATAATAATATTATTGTGGATCAAAACCACTTATTTAACATAGTGACCCTTTAATTTTATATAGTAACCTTTTTAAATTTTAAGTTACACTATATAGTTACTATCTAACATTGTCACTGTTTTTTTTAATATAGTAACTCTTTTTCACATTAGTTTATCATGATTAAATTTTCACTTTGTGACATAGTAACCTTTTTTGTCATAGTCAAACTTCATAATTTATATCTATTCATCTTTTATATTTATTTTTTATATAGTGATCCTTTTGTTTTCATAAATCACATGAATTAGCATCAAGTCCATATAAGTTTTTTACAAAAATAAAAGCTTCGGGCCTCTTATATATAGTGGCGGAACTAGATTTTCGCCACTAAGGCTATGTTTAGTTCACCTGAAATTTCCTGATCTGAACTTATCTGATCTGATCTGATCTGAACTTATTTTTTCTGATCTGATCTGATCTGATCTAATCTGAACTGATCTGATCTGAACTGATCTGATCAGATCTGAACTTATCTTATAAGAAACATATTATTACTAATACTTCCTCCGTTTCAAATTACTCGCTACACTTTCCATATAGGGAAGTTTCATATTACTTGCTACACTTCCTTTTTGGGCAATAAACTCTCTCTATCTCTCCCCTCTCACATGGGTCCCTTTTCTTTTTACTCTCTACCTCTCTCTTCTCCAAAAATTGCCTAGGAGTCCGTGAATTGAGAAGTGTAGCAAGTAAAATGAAACGGAGGAAGTATTATTATTACTTTGTATTTCATTACTAATATTACTATTACTATCATATTATTAATATGCACAACTTTCAATAATAATAATAATAATAATAATAATAATAATAATAATATAATAATAATAATAATTTTATAATAATAATAATATAAATAATATTATAACAATAATAATAATAATAATAATAATAATAATAATAATAATAATAATAATAATTATTATTATTATTATTATTATTATTATAGCATAATTAGTTTTTTTTTGAAAAAGAGCACATTAGTATATGAACATACAATTAAAAATAGAAGACTAAGGACTCTTGGGTCTAATGGTATGGCTTCTTACCTCCCACTTGAGAGACCAAGGTTCAAATCTTGGTGGAAGCATATATTTCAATATTGTTGTGGGTAGAGAAGGGAGGTTGGGGCTTGTTGGGTCTTTAGGTGAGTGACCCTGTGCGAGGGCAGCCCAGAGAAAATTCATCTTACCACGAGATTCCCGAAAGGGGCCCAAAAAAATTAAAAATAAAAGAACTCTCATGTTCAAGGTCCTTTAATAATAAGAATTTAGCTAGTAATTAAAAGAACATATAATGATATTAAAAAAAGAACACATTTTAAAAATAAAAGATAGATGTTATTTATATATTGATGACATGTTTGGATTTAACTAACAACATGCTCTTTGTTATATCAATAAATTGTTCTTTTTTATTATAAATAAACCTATAAATATATATAATCATATGATCTTGAACAAAATGGTTAAATATTCTTCTTATATCGTTGTCTTGTTCTATATAAACTTTGGTTTTAAAGATAAGTTGAAATCCTTTGTAGAAAAAACTTTGAACGTGATGACAACACCATTAGGTTATCCCATGCTACTCATGTTTTATATAAACTAGTAATATATAATTTATATTATTCTACCAAAATTGTTTTAAAAAATAAACATCATATACTATTGTCGTGTTCGTTACATGTACAACATCAAAAAGAACATCACATATCAAAATTATTAATTAGAATAAATATAAAAAAGAACACTTACAAATGCCAAAAGAACATTTTTCTTCTTGAACACAAATAGCTTCAAATAGTGATATCAATGACATTTATAATAATAGCAACGACATTAATAATAATTACCAATACTAATAATTAATAAGTACAACAACGACAATAATAATAATCTTTTTGAACAAATGTACTAGTAAATAATAATAATAATAATAATAATAATAATAATAATAATAATAATAATAATAACAACAACAATAATAATAATTATTACAATAACAATAATAGCATTAGTAATACTAATAATCATAATAATCATGATGATGATAATAATAATAATAATAAGTTTTAAAATATAAGCATAATCTGAACTTATCTGATCTGATATGAACTTATCTGATCTGATCTGAACTTATTTTTTCTGATCTGATCTGAAATAAGCAAAAATAAGGTGAACTGAACATAGCCTAAGTAGTACTAACTTTCTCTAATTTTTTTAGTTGACTTGTTTCTTTAGACACAATTGCCGATTCAATACTTTTATCCTTAATATCTCTAATTATCAATAAGCAAAAATTACAAAAAAGTCTATATTTTGAAAATAAAACTGAGACGAAGTGTAATTTAAATTTGTATATAAAATAAAGTTATGTACAAAAAAGCAAACTTTTGTTCCTCATGGGTTTTGACCTATGAATTCTACACTACCACATGTAAAGCAAACCAGCAAGCCAATGTTAATCTTATTGAATATAATTGTTATTGGTTACTTTTAATTAGGTTTTTACGAAGCTGGCCCCTAGGCGGTTACCCCTCAAAACAACCCCCCAGGACCGGGCCTGCTTGAACTTATTTCATTGGAAGAAATGGTGTGTTGTTAGCCTATTACCTAATACCTATCTAGCGTTAAGGGTGAAAGCCTTATGTGAAGGTAGGTCTCGGGCTGGTAGAAGTACTAGCAACATTGAATCTTGAAAGAACGCTTTTGCCTATTAGCGGTAAGAGAGTGAGGGTCGACTAGGCTTGTATGCATGCAACAGTCACAAACGGGTCCTAGAAGACAAATTGAGTCTCTGATGTGAGGACACTTTAACGTAAGCTACAAGCAAACATAAGTTAAAAAAAAAAAAAAAACCACTGCAACTCAGTTAGAACTTAGTATGATTGATTTTATTCATTCATCAACACCTTCTAAAGAGGCTCAAGTGTGAGATAAAAAGAATTTTCTAGTGAACATGCTTTTTTTTTTTTTGAGAGGAACTAGTGAACATGCTCTTTACAGCAATAATGGGTTAAAAACTCAGAAAAAGCTAAAACATAAAGTAAAGTACATTTAAAGTATATGTTAATTGACTAAAACACATAAAAAAAAAGTAAGGTCTTGGGCTTACTTAGGTCTTGGGCTTCAACTTCATAAGGAAGTCCTAGTTGTTTGCATAATAAAGAAAAAGGAACATTCTCCATGAATAATAGTTGTTGGCAATATCGAACACCCGGCTTTTGGGTACCCAAAAATCTAGCCTGCTTGTAGTCTAAAAATCATCATATAACCTGATTTTAAAATATATAGTAACTAGGTTTGAAGCCCGTGCATTGCACGGGTTGCTGTTTATTTTATTTTATTCCAATCTTTTTGTTAATATTATTGTTGATTTTGTATTGCTGTGAAATAAGATTTTTCAACACCATTGTATTTACATACTTCCTCCATTCTTTTTCTATTACAACAATTAACGCTTTATGTAGTTTCATCTTTTGGAACCATTCCACTTTTGGAAAAAAAATTAACTACAGTTGATAATATTACCTTTTACTTTATGTTAATAAAACCATCATTAATTAACCAAATTGCTTTATAAAGTTGTGTTTAATTTATTAAGGATTTATTTATCCCCCTACTCTAGTTAACTAAAGAGGTACCTCTATGCTAAACGAACCATTTTTTATTTCCTTAAAAACCATGCTCAAACCAATTGTTGAAGTAGAAAAAAAAACGGAGAAAGTATTTGTCATTATACTATAATTTCTAGATTTGTTATTGTGATATATAAATTTTATAATTTTTAATATTCAATTGAATACTATAGTCAAGCTATTATTAAATGGTATCTCAATAACAGGTATGACTGCTAATACAGTTTAACATGAATAATACTCGAATGATACTTTAAGAAAGTAGAGGGTAATAACTTAATAGATGCAGGACAGAAAGAATAGAGAAAAACATGAGTGTCAGCCACAATTTCAACTTTTAATATAGCACATAAACACTAACGCATATAGAATGGAAGATGGGAAAAACCAAAATGAAGATATAATGATAGTATCATGAAGAAAATTAATTAAAATGACATGACATGCTTAGGTGGAGCTCTTTATAATATTCTAAGGTTGTTTTATTTAAATCAAACTCTAATTTTTACATAATCCAAAACTCTGATATATATGTAACTTTATCGCTATAGATTTTAGTTTTTGTTGTAACTACAAAGTTTCCTTAATAAATTTTGTTGCAATACTATATTGTTAAAAGATAATATGTTTAATCCTGTAAATTGGACCTATAATCAAATGTTATAATCACATGTAATACACTATACTTAATACTTATAGCTATTATTATATTTATCTAAAAAAAGACTAAATAATGTCTTACAATTCATTTAATTTAATATATTTTCATGAGTTATAAAACTATATTGTAAATAGATCATATTTTGAAGCATATTTCAAGCACTCTCCACTGATAAAAAAATTATAATATTTTGAATTAGGTAGCAAAAGTTAAATTCAATTTACATAATATAATAATTTAGGTTGTTTATTCAAACGCAACTCTAATTTCCCCCTATCCAAAACTCTTTTATGTATTTAAATATATGTAGAATTCTATTTTTTTCAAATATTTAAAATAAAAACTAATGACATGGCAATCCTAAGTGACACTCTCTATTTCATAAATTATAGAACTATATTGTAAATGGATCTTATTTCGAAGCATATTTCGAGCACTATCTAATGGTACAAAAATTGTAATATTCTGGGTTAGGTAGCAAAAGTTATACACAATTTACATAATATAATAATTTAGATTGTTCATTCAAAACGAAACTCTAAATTCTGCTTATCCAAGACTCCTTATATGTATTTAAATCTATGTAGAACTCTATTTTTAGAAGAAAAAAAAATTGATGACATGACAATCTTACACGGCGCTCTATATTTCATAAGTTGTAGAACTATATTGTAAATGGATCTTATTTCGAAGCATATTCTGAATGCTCTCCAATGGTACAAAAATTATAATATTCCGAATTTTGTAGCAAAACTTATACACAATTTTCATAATATAATAATTTAAGTTGTTGGTTCAAATACAAACTCTAATTTTCGCTTATCCAAATCTGAAATCTCCTTTTATGTATTTAAATCATGTAAAACTCTATTTATCAATCCTACGTGGCGCGCTCTATGAGCTCGAAATCTTGTGGAGCTCTCATTGCTCCCGAAAAGTTCCTCCTTTATACATATATATATATATATATATATATATATATATATATATATATATATATATATATATATATATATATATATATATATATATATATATATATATATATATATATATATATATTGATTGCATATTGGGTATCTGATTTCCAGGGGTCGAATTATATGATCCAAATGCTGAAACATCTAACTTTGTGAGATTGTTGTTGATGTTAAACCCTACTGATAATATAAAGAAATCAACTTGCCACTCTGAATTAGTATTACATCTCTATTCTATGAGGAAGATGGGGGCATTAAAAAAACAAACAAACTAACTACTTTATTGAAATATAATAAAAAGAAAAATAGAAAAACAAACAACACACAAAATACTTTACGTGGAAGTCAATAACTATAATCTGTTGAGATACAGTGGAATACACAATTCCACTGTTAACATGTGAAGTCCACATTCTCCTGGCATGCATTTAATGCATGTCAGGAAAATTTCCTCCCACCGCAATTGCATGTCAGAAAGTTTTCTTTCCCGCGCAGAAATTGTTGAATTTGCAATTGTACACAGTAGAAATCTTGCTTATAAATACCGTCGGTGTAAGAATCATTACACAATTGAATACAATATCCTCTCTGATATATTTCTATATATAGCTTCTCTCTCCATATTTTCTCACAACACGTTATCAGCACGAGTTTGCTACCGAAAAAAAAGGTATACATCCATTCTGTTTCAAGTTCTAAATTTTTTTTCCAAGCCCAACCCTTTACTATCCGAACATGGATCAACAAAGTAACGGGATTAACATTGTTTTACACAATGTCTCTGTCTCAGGTGTTTACTTTTGGATAGAGCGAAACAATGTGCCATTCACTACCAACCCAGCGAAAGGAACTTAAGGCAGCCCCGACCCAGTAACATTAACGACGGTACAAATACCCATACCAGAGAAAACCCACAAACTCCTGTTCCCAACACTAATAATAACCCTCCTATACAACCAACTGAAAATCAACCTCCACCAAGTAATAAAAGAATTAGGGATGAACAGGAAGAGACTAGTAGTAAACGTCACCATGCCACTAACCCAGAAAATAAGTAATTTGATAATAAAGCCACCTTCATGGAGGGCAAGGACATTTATTTTATGTTATTTCTTTTGCCCTTGAACCGCCTATATGGACGGGTTCATTTTTTTTGAACTTGCCGCCTATATGGACGGCCTAGTGAAGTGATAATACTTTTATCTCTTATATGTGCAAAAATGTTATATGTATGTAGGAAACAAGCATTCAGAATACTATTATATATTATTGTCTCTAATCTTCTATTTCTTTTTCGCATTTGTAGTTACATATATTATATCACCATTTTCACATGCATAATAGTAGACCAATTTAGTACATATAATTTTATTGCATTGTATATTTTTAACTGTAGATGAACTGCACAGTTAAGGATAACCCTCTATAAAAGCGGATTACCCGCCCCATTTTTCACCACACATCCCTTATCTTCTTCCAACTTTTTCCTCTACACTCACAAAAATTTTCTCTTCTTCCTCAACCTTCCGGCCACCATGTTCCACGACGACGACAACCGTCCTCCACCTTCATCTTCTTCTTTTGAGGAATATTTTAGGATAATCAGGCTATACTTATTCCTTATAGCCGGTTTCTTCTTCCTTCTTATGGCATTAATGATATATCTCCTCATACACAAGTAGGAGGCACATTTTTTTTATCTCCCCGGCAGAATGACGAAAAAAAAATGCACATGAATATCATTTTCTTTTGTATTTTTCAGTGCATTTTAGGAAGTTTTTTTTCTTTCACTCGTTTTTTTTTCCTATTTTTGGCATTTTTTTTTTTGCTTCATTATTATTGTACGCTATTTTAGTAGCTTTTTTGCTTTTTTTTTGTTTGTACTGTTTATGTATACTTATAATGATATAAATAAGGGGGAGATAATATATATGATTTATTATCATTTACTAATTTCAAATATTTACATGTCTGTAGTAAAAAAGGGAGATCTAGTGAAAAGACAATTTAACATACTAGATCTATTCGGACAAAAGTTTTTAGAATGGACCGTGGACGCCCAAATGAATTTAAAGGCCCAAGGGCTAGAACATACAATTAAGGGTGTGACAACCCAACAAGGTGATGCAACTACATCAGCCGCATCAGTTAAAAAAGCGACTGAACAAGAAAAAGCAAAAGTCTTAGTCCTTCTCAGGCATCATTTACATGAAAGTTTAAAAACTGAATATCTCCTTGTGGAGGATCCCAAAGAACTATAGGATAACCTGAGTAAAAGATATGGGCATCACAAAAATGTGCTCCTCCCAAAGGCACATTTTAACTGGCTCAATTTGACCGGGATTTTAGAGTAGTCAGTGATTACAATTCAACATTATTTAGAATTGTATCATTGTTGAAATATTGTGATCAAACGCTCTTCACCTTCCACGCTTCTAATATAATATTGGCAGAACAATACAGGTTCAGAGCTTTTAAAAAGTACTATGAGCTAATATCAGTACTACTTGTGGCTAAACAAAATAATGATCTTCTGCTGAAAAATCATAATCTTAGACCTACGGGGTCTTCAGCCACACATGAAATAAATGCAATAGAAAGCTCTGATCCACCTGAAGCAAATGCTATACATAGAGGTAAACGCGGTAATTACAACAGTTGTGGGAGAGGACGTGGTAATTACCGTGGCCGAGGGCGTGGACGTGGCAGAAGTAGATTTTCCCCAAGAAATAACAATTTTAAAAATTCTGATAAAAATTGGGGAAAATCATCTGGAAATCAAAGGCAGTCGTCCTATAAAGGAAATGACAGTTGCCACAGATGTGGCATGACTTGGCACTGGGGTCGCACATGTCGTACTGCCAAACATTTGTTAGACTTATATCAGGCTTCAATAAAGAACAAAGGGAAAATGTTGAAGCAAATTTTGTTAATGAAGCTAATACATCTAGGGCTGCACACAAACCGGTCCGGTCCACGGTCCAAGGGAAAAGTGAATTCCGGGTAACCGGTCCGGTCCGGGTAAAAATCGGTGGAAACCGGGTCGGACCGGTTGACCCGGTTTTTGTAAAAAAAAAAAATTTCGCATTTCTTTAACAAAGTAAAGATCAATAATCTTCCTAAAACTAAACCCTAGCAGACAAAGTCACAAACCGCACAAGGCACAACTCTCTCTCTCTCTTCTCTTCTCTACTCCGACGGCGACCATCTCCACCATCTCCGACGACGACGACGTGACCATCTCCGACCACCGACGCTTCTCAATGCAAAACAGGAGTGCTCGCTGCCTTTCTCTTCGTTCTCTGTCGTCTCCAACTACTGTAAGTTCTCTGCCTTTCTCTTCTTTCGCTACTTCGTTCTCTGTTCTTTCTCTTCGTTCTCTGTTCTTTCTCTTCGTTTTTTTTCGTTCTCTGCCTGTTCTTTTTTTTCGTTTTTTCAATTAAATATCTGTTCTCAATACAACTACTGTAAGTTTTATTTGTTGTTTTTTCAATTAAATTTCTTTTTTTTATCTGATTTCGTTTTTCTATTTTTATTTGAATATATGTTTTTAAATTTGTGCATTATTTAGTGTTGAGATGAGACGAATTACCTACATATTTAAATTTATGCATTTTCTTTAATCTGATTTCGTGCTTTAGTTTTTCGTATTGAATTTCTATTTTTATTTTTTGTATCAAATATTCTGATTTTTTTTATTTTCGCATTGATTCTGATTTCTGTTTATATTTTTTGTATTGAATCTGATTTTGTATTGAATATGATTTCTGTTGTTTATTTCGTATTGAATGAATTCTGTTTTTTGTGTATCAAATAAGTTGTGGCTACACTTTTGTGTATTGAATAAGTTGTGCATAATGAAATTTGTTTTGTGTAATGTTCGTATAACTGTATAAGTGTTCTGCCCATTTAGAGAGACAAGTAAAGGGGGGAAAAAGAAAGAGTCTTAATGCTGAAACGATTTTCATAATCAGTGGAGGATTTGTTGTGTCAATAATATTGCTCATGATTATACCATATAAAAAATTTAGATGTTCTGCTGCTTTTGAGTCCATTGACTAGTGTAGTTTGCTCAAATTATGTTGAAGATGTTGCTCAAAGTTAAGCAATTGACCTCATCTATATTATAATGACAGAGGGTCTAACAAACAAGTAGGCAATACGGAAGCCCCGGGATCATTTTCTTGCAATGTAAGTTGCTATGTTTACGTATAATGTTTTTTGCCTTGCATTTAATTTATTTCTTTATTGTAAATTTGTAATATTGTTGTATATGTTATAGTTTACTATCTAATTTTGCAGATGGAGAGCTCCCGATCCAAAAGGCCGGCCTACTCTTCTGATGAAACGGCAACCACACTTTCCGATGCTGCTAGTCGAACAAACCTTACAGAGTTGCGCAAGACATTGCCTCCAGAGAAGATACTTAGGGAAGGACGCAAGTATTTGGTTAGGAAAAACAAAAGAACAGCAGCATATTGGGAGTTCTACATTGAGTACTTGGATGATGAAGGAAAACTTCGAGCCGAATGTAAGTTTTGTGATAAAATTTTTGCTGCTGATGGTAATGTTAATGGGTCAAAAAATGTAAAGTATCATGCTGAAATATGTCTTGGAAATCCTGCTAACAAAGATAAAGACAAGGGGGGAGGGAAGCAAACTGAATTATTTTTTCAACAAGGGGACAAAGAATGTGATGATGGAAAATTAAAGTATGGTAATGTTAATGTAAAGGATGTTAGGGAAGCTGTGATTCGTATGATCATTATTGACGAGCTTCCATTTAGACATGTGGAGAATGTTGGTTTTAGGGAGATGATGCAAGTTGCTTGTCCTAAATTTCACATCCCCTCTCGTATGACTGTTGCTCGTGATTGTTTACAACTTTATTACACTGAAAAGGAAATTTTAAAAGAATCTATTAAGAGGTGTCAAAGAATTTGTGTGACAACTGATACTTGGACATCAATTCAAAGAATCAACTATATGTGTCTCACTGCTCACTTTATTGATAGTGATTGGAAATTGAATAAAAAGATAATAAATTTTTGTCCAATTTCTAGTCACAAAGGTGAAGCTATTGGGAAAGCTGTTGAGGCATGTTTGGAATCATGGGGTATTGAGGATAAACTTTTAACTGTCACGGTTGATAATGCTAGTTCTAATGACGTTGCTTGTTTGCACTTGAGAAGAATGGTTCAAAGAACTGGTTGTATTAGTGATGGAAATTTTTTGCATATTAGATGCATTGCTCATATAATTAATCTCATTGTTTGGGACGGCATTAAGGAACATGTTGTGTCTATAAATAGAGTTAGAAATGCTGTGAAGTATGTCAAAAATTCTCCTGCAAGAATAGCTAGATTCAAAGATCTTACTCAAAAGGCTAATATAGATAATAAGTCTTCTTTGTCCTTTGATGTTCCTACTCGTTGGAATTCAACATACACTGTGTTAGATACAGCTTTGAAATTTCAGCGTGTATTTAGTGGGATATCTCTTCCTGATGGTGATGGTTTGAATGAAAATGAAAAACCCCCTGATTTTGATGATTGGAAAAAAGTGGAAAGGTTGGTTGTGTTTTTGAGAGAATTTTACCTTTTGACTCGTCGTATATCTGGTTCACATTATGTGACAAGTAACAAAGGTTTGTTTGAGATTGCGGCAATGTATGACATGTTAAATAAATGGGAGAAAAATGTTGATTTGGATTTTCAAGCTATGGCGATTTCTATGAAAAGAAAGTTTGATAAGTATTGGGGGAATGTTGAGAAAATGAATATGTTCATATATCTTGCTGTGATTCTTGATCCTCATTCTAAATTATTGGTTGTTGAATTAACACTTAGTGACATGTATGGAAAAGAAAAAGGGATGCAACTTGCTAATGATGTGAAAGCTTTTGCATATTCGTTGTTTGATGAGTATCGAAATATGTATTCTTCCGCTTCTCAATGTGCACAAAGTGGAGATTCTATGTCATTGGATTTAGAGGAGGATGGTACCATTAGCGGTGGTGTTGATTACATGAAAAGTATTAAGGATAGAGCTAAAAGATTGAAAGGATCGGGAGGATATGTGAGGAGTGAATTTGAGAGGTACTTAAATGAACAACTAGGAGTGGAGGAAGAGGATATGGATGCTTTATCTTGGTGGGGTAGTAATGGTCATCGTTATCCCATTGTATCACGTATGGCACGTGACATACTAGCTATTCCATTGTCTACCTGTAATCCCCCACAATTTTAAAGGATTTTATAAATATATTTTATCATTTATATATTTATATTTTAGTTCAAATGATTTTTATTATTTAAGTAGGTTGACTATTTTTGAAAGTCAAATGAAATTATTTTAAGGATTTAAGAAGTTGAAAATATTTTAATTAATCATGCTTTGAAAAAGGTTTGAAATATGAATTTGATTTAGAAAAGAAGTCTAATGGACTTGAGGAACCCAAATTCTAAGTAGATTAGGAAAGAGGAGTTATATTGATACTAGGAGTCCTCATTCATCAATCCTAGTTATCATCGAATCCTATTTAAACTTAAATTCCTTTTTCTTAAGCCCAAAAGGAAACCCTAACTATAAATACCCTAAGCCCAATTATTTTACCCTACACAAATTATTTTTTCTTCACTCCTCTCAAAATTTCGGCTCTCTCTCTCTCTCCTCTTCCACGTAATTTTTCTTTTCTTCTTCCTCTCAAGCTTTTGTTTCTTCTTCTTCAAGTAACGCTTTCTTCCTTGCTAAGAAACGTCACCGCCGCCGTCGTTGACCACCGTTGACCGTCGCTGCTGCCACCAAGACTCCTCCTTGGCCGGCGCCTCCTCCCTTTCAACTTGAGTTGGTTTAATTCTTTCCTTTTCCTCAAGTTTTCCATTAAAGACTATATTTTTATGCTTTATTTTAATGTTAATCATGATTATCAATATTAATTTACTGTTTTAATGAATAATCTTGATTCATATATATATATTATATTATAAGAATAAAAATTCAGATTTGTTTATTATTGTTAGATTTAAGTTTTAATAATTAAAGCATGGATTTTTAGGGTGTTAATTATTAGAAAACCATAGTAGCATATTATATACTATGAGATTTATTTAATTTATGTTTCTAAGCATGTTTAAGAGGGTTTAAAGAAGGTTTTATGATTTTATAAGTTGCTGGAATTTCAGAAAGCATTTTATTTAGGGAGTTTTAAGAATTTTAATTACTAGTATGGTAGTACTATGCTAGGAATTAAAAGTGAAGTTTTGATAGTAAAATCAACTTTTGAATATGTTTAAAGGGGGTTTTAAATATTTTTAAGTTGCTGTCTTTTTATTTAAGAGTATTGATTTTAGTTATATTTGAATTCTAGGCGGAGAATATTCCGTAGGAGATTTCTAAAGGGGCTAAAGTGGCCAGTCAACTAGTTTACACAAGGTACGTACATACCTATGTGATGATTGAGATAGTATCATGATTTTATGAAGGAGAATTATATAATATCATGTATAGGAACTATGTTGAGTTCATGTATGATATTTATTATGATGGATTTTGCATGTTTTATGCCTGTGTGCAAACATGTTAATTATAATATTTGATTATGAGTGGAATATCATGTTTGTATGGAATATTGATGCAAGCATGTTAATTGGATTGGGAACCTTATTTATTAATTCACATGGGGGAATTAATATATCTATTAGTATTGGATCATGTTTGATCATTGTTCCCTTTTTGTATTTCACTACCTTATGAGGACTGTGGGCCTTATTTGGTAAGTTGACAAGTTATGCCTTTGAAAGGTAAGATTGATTGTTGGCTAGGTTCAACAAAGTAAGAAAGGTTGGAATTAAAGGAAGTAATCTTGGATTGTAAGTCGTGTGATCACTTATTTAATCCTAAGATAAAAGAAGTTTATTTGTGAATGTTGAATTATATTCTGTGTTGCTTGTATGTGTGTCATAACAAGTAATAAATTGTAAATTACGTAAAGTGTAACTTGGATAGTAATAAGCTTTAGACTGGTGCACGTCTGAAGTTGGACAATCAGGAGTTGGGGTACATGGTGAGCGAGCCATGGCTTTTTCTGGGAATTGGATTGATCACCATTCCTCTTTTTATTTAAAGGTTCCTCGATATCGTAGGTCATTATGGAATACGGAGTCGCGCCCGTATTTCGTCTTCCTAGGTGAAGGCTGGTTTTTAGTTAGACAACTCGGTCCAATAACTATTCCATTTAATATAATAAAAGTTGATTAAAGTTTAGTTCAGTAGAAGTCATCTGCAGAATGTTGTATTGTTGTATTATTATTTATCTCTGTTTACTATTTCTTAGTATCATGATTAGGATTGGTTATGTATTGTTATGTAGTACTCAGCTTTGCTGATTACGTGCTTTGTTTGTGATTGTTGATCATGGCTTTGCCTTATTGATCCTGTGATGACCCAATTTTGGTGAGCAGCATTTCTAGAGCATTGACATCTACAGGTTCGCAAGATGTAGCATCATTGGGAATCTGGGAATGGAGAGCTTGTGTAAATTTAATATTTATTTTGTTCTGCATTAGTCGGAGAATGTTATTATAAGTTGGTTTGATAGACTTTCATAAAGTGGTTTGTTTTTGAAGTACTTAATTTATCCCTTATAAAGTTTAGTTTGTTATTTTCCGCTGCAAAATTCTGAATAAGCCGATACGTTATCACACGGGCGATAATACTTGGGTAATTCTCTAAGTTTTGTATTATAAAGGTATTTCTGGGAAAAGAGAATTATCGGAGTGTTACAAAGTGGTATCTGGGAGCTTTAGGTTATTTTCAAAACTTTTAGGCGCCTAATTAACTTACTAGTTACTTGAATAAACTCTTAGAATTGCTCCTACTTATTCGTTATAGGAATATATATAATTATATATTTTTTTTATAGGGTTCGAAAATTTTTTTTTAGGGTCCGAATTTTTTTTTTTGTTAGGGACCGAATTATATATTTTTTTAGAGCTGAATTTCGAAGTTATATATTTTTTTATATAGCTGATTTTTTTTTTTAAGAGTCGAAATTTTTTTCCTTTCGATTTTTTTTTATGTTCGAATTTTTTTTTATGAGGAAATATTTTGTTTTTTTTAGACACTTAATTTTATTATTTTATAAAAGTGTCTGCATTATTTTTTCTTCATGGCTTTGAAGTTTTACTAGTAATATTGTGAGAATGGGTAGCATAGGAAGGGCATATAGGATAGCAATATTATATGTCTGCATTGAATAGTTAGTTCAGTATGTTAATATTTTTCTTCCATGCTAACTATTCATGATTATTTTTCTTCCCTGCAACTGTTTATATATTTCTTCCCTGCTGATTGTTATATTTTGTGCCTATGATGTTGATGGTATATTTTATTGTTATTGTTGGGAATTACGTACAGGGAGAGTACTAAAAATGTTATTGAATATATTTATTTGTTGTAGATCATTAATCATGTCTGCCAGATTAGGAAGCTATTATAACCCCATTGTTCTGAGTGACGATGAAAGTGATGAGGACATAGCACCTCTTGATGGCAATAACTATACCAGTCTAGATTGGATTATGCGTACTTTAATGAGGAGGGATGTAACCAGTGATGATGAGCTCATTGTGGAGTTCGACCATGCTAGAGGCCAGACTAGAAAAGACATCTATCGTGCTTGGTTCAGGTTTGAAACTGATTCGGAGTCAGAGGACGAGGAGCCTCAACCTTCTAGGAGATCTAAGCGACAAAGGAGATATGTCGCATATTATGATGAGGACATAGATGAGTCTGAAGATGAGATCTTCGTACCTGGGCTATACATAGAAACTGATGACAAAAATGATAATGTGATACCTTAGGTTACTGTTTATTTATTTTATTTATTTATTTATTTATTTATTATTCTTCTTAGCAATAGAGGAAATAATATTATATTCAGTTGGTTAGTCGACCAACAGTGATAGCATAGTTTTATTTTTACAATCATGGTTCCTTTTAGGAAGGTATACTATTATAGCAACATTTATTTCATTTAAATACCCGTTATGGAAGAATAAAAGTTGTTACTTAATTATATGAGTGAGTAAAAATTTATTCTGGGCACGTAATGGGAATATTTTTTTTTTTTTTATTTTCATTAGGCAATTATATTCTTGCTTGCTTGTTTCTATATGCATGTTAATGTGAAAATATTGTACATGAATGATTATGTGATCATTAGAGAACATTTCATGTTGAACTTGGAACTAGTTGAGAAATTGTCTGTTGATGCGATCTTTGATGATCAAATCAAATGTTGCCTTCCTAGATGGAAATGTGAGTTATGCTGGAACCTAAAGTAGAGTTATATTACTTACAGGTCCCGAAGTAGAATGGCTAACAACAACGATCTAGCTGCTGCTATTCGCCTCTTGGCGGAGAAATTGACTCAGGAGAGAGCTGAGCGTCCTGAGAGTGCCGGGGATATGTTCGAAAGGCTAGCTAAGGTTAAGCCACCATACTATAAGGGGCAAGCTGACCCTACCTTCCTAGAAAACTGGATTATGGAGTTTGAGAAACTTTTTGAGGTTGTAAACTGCCCTGAAAATTTGAGAGTGGGTCAGCCGTGTTGTACCTTAAGGATGAGGCCGATTTATGGTGGAGGGAGAATGGAGTTAGACCGAGTGCTATAGAAGGGTTCAATTGGGAGGCTTTTGTGACTCGCCTTGAGGGGAAAAGTTTTACCCCGCATTTATGAGGAAGCGAAGGCCCAGGAATTCATTAATCTTAGGATGGGTAGTATGACCATTTCGAGTATTACAGTAAATTCATAGCACTGTCGAGGTTTGCACCTGAGGTTGTAGCTACTGCAGAGTTGAAGGCTCGAGATTTGAGCGAGGGGTTGACCGATGAGATACAACTGGGATTAGGAGGTGAGACCTTTACATCCCTAGATATCGTGTATGGGAGAGCCGCCCATATTTATGGACTCCAATCGAGGCGGGATAAAAAGAATCCGGTGGTAGGTGAGAAGAGGAAGGACTTTAATGTCGGGGAAACCAGGGGAATTTCAAGAAGAATAGGAATGGTAATGGGAATTTCCAAGGAAACAAAGAACCAGGATAACCGCAATAGGGGTCGAGCCGAAAGAGTGTATCACCGCAAGAAGTGTAGCAATAACCACCCCGGTAGAGACTCGTAAGGGGAACCAATGATTTGTAACTACTGCCGAGAAGAAGGGCCATAGGGAGTATGAGTGCTTTGCTAAGCAAAAGAAGGAGCAAAATGGCAATGGGGGTAGTAACCAAGCGAGGTCCGGATTCAACCAACAGAAATCGGGGTTCGAACTGCGCAGGGGCACGTAACAATCAAGGAAGCTATAGCAAGCCTTTCGGTGAGAACAACCGGAACAAGGCTCCGGGAAAACTGTTCGTGATGAGTCGAAATGAAGCTGATCGATCTGCCGATGTAGTGTCTGGTACTTTTTCTATTAACACCGTGCTAGTTAAAGCATTATTTGATTCGGGGGCGACTTATTCTTTTGTCTCGTCGTCTGCATATTAAAAGTCCGGGGTTAATAGATTTTGAAGTGATTAATCTGCTTTGTTAGTATACCTACTGGTGAGACCATAAGGTGTACCAAGATGTTTAGAAACTTGCCTCTAAAGATAGGAGACTCGTGTTTTTCCTTCGACTTGATAGAGTTTAATCTGGGAGACCTAGATGTAATTCTGGGGATGGATTGGCTAAGTTTATACAAGGCCAAGATAGATTGTGAAGTTCAGAAAGTAACTTTAAGGAACCCTTTGGGTAAGCTGACTTCGTATAGACGTTTTGGGAAATCCAAGAGCTTTGGGGTCATCTCCGCAATGCAAGTGAAAAAGTTGATGAAGAAGGGGTGTGAATTGTATTTCTGTAGTGTGCAAGATGTGGGTAAAGAGGTTGGGGTAAGTATTGAAGATGTTCCGATTGTGAATGAGTTCATGGACGTGTTTCCGAGTGAGATCTCGGGTATGCCGCCTGCTAGAGCTGTTGAGTTCACCATAGACCTAATTCCTGGAACTGCTCCTATATCTAAGGCACCTTATAGAATGGCACCTCCGGAAATGAGTGAGTTGAAGGCGCAGTTGCAAGAATTGTTCGATAAGGGTTATATTAGACCTAGTGCATCACCTTGGGGAGCTCCTGTGTTGTTTGTCAAGAAAAAAGATGGGAGTATGAGGTTGTGTATCGATTATAGGGAATTGAATAACGCAACCATCAAGAATAAGTACCCTTTGCCTAGAATAGATGACCTATTTGATCAATTAAATGGAGCGAGCGTGTTCTCGAAAATTGATTTGCGTTCGGGGTATCACCACTGAGAGTAGCCGACAAGGATATACCTAAGACTGCATTTAGGACTCGTTACGGTCATTATGAGTTCACCGTAATGCCTTTTGGGTTAACCAATGCACCTGCTATATTTATGGACTTAATGAATAGGATTTTCCACGAGTTCTTAGATAAATTTGTGGTCGTATTCATTGATGATATCCTGATCTATTCGAGGAACGAGAAGGAGCATGATGAGCATTTGAGGATCATATTGAAGACGCTTAGAAAGAATCAATTGTATGCCAAGTTCTCTAAGTGT
Organism: Beta lomatogona; assembly: GCA_947646795.1. Classification (NCBI taxonomy): domain Eukaryota; kingdom Viridiplantae; phylum Streptophyta; class Magnoliopsida; order Caryophyllales; family Amaranthaceae; genus Beta; species Beta lomatogona. Next base: position 2,069,938 of record CANSNZ010000424.1, on the reverse strand, counting down.
GAGTTTCGTTTGGAGAAGGTAGCATTTTTGGGTCACTATGTGTCTAAGGAAGGAGTCTCTGTAGATCCCGCTAAGATTCAAGTTGTGAGTGAGTGGCCAACTTCGAAGAATGTGTCCGATATTCGAAGTTTCTTAGGTCTAAATGGGGTTATTATAGAAGATTTGTGAGGGATTTCTCGAAGATAGCAAGACCTATGACCAATTTGATGAAAAAAGAGTCAAAATTCGAGTGGAGTGAGAAGTGCGAGGAAGCCTTTCAGATTTTGAAGGATCGTTTAACCTCTGCGCCTGTTTTGACCCTACCTGATGGGAATGAGGGATTTGAGGTATATAGTGATGCTTCGAAGAATGGTTTGGGATGTGTGTTACAACAGAATGGGAAGGTGATTGCGTATGCGTCGCGTCGATTGAAACCTTATGAGGCTAATTACCCTACCCCCGACCTAGAGTTAGCCGCCATTGTGTTTGCTTTGAAGATTTGGAGACACTACTTGTATGGGGTGACTTGTAAGATATTCACAGATCATAAGAGCTTGAAGTACATCTTTACCCGAAAAGACCTCAACATGAGGCGAGAGGAGATGGCTGGAGTTGATAAAGGATTATGACTTAGACATCCAATACCATGAGGGGAAAGCAAATGTAGTCGCCGATGCACCGAGTAGGAAGTCGAGTCATAGCATGAACGCCTTGATAGTTCCTGAGGAGTTGTGTCGAGATATGAGAAGGCTTAGCCTAGAAATTTTAAATCCTGGGGAGATCGAGGCAAGATTGAGTGCTTTATCATTGGGATTGTCAATTCTAGACGAGATCAAAGAGGGTCAAGTTGGGGATGAGCATTTAGAGAAGATTAAGGAGAAGATGGGCCAAGGTAAGGAAAGTGATTTTCAGATCCATGATTATGGTAGTCTGAGGTTCAAGGGTAGGTGGTGTGTACCACAAAAGTGTGGCGAGATTAAGAGACGTCTTATGGATGAGGGTCATAATACGCCGTACTCTGTGCACCCTGGGGGTGACAAGTTGTATAAGGACCTTAAGCGAGATCTATTGGTGGCCAAATATGAAGCGAGAGGTAGCCGAGTATGTGTCTAAGTGCCTAACCCCGCGAAGGTGAAGATAGATCACAAGCGACCCATGGGGAAAGTTCAACCATTAGAGGTTCCGGGATGGAAGTGGGATTCCATATCGATGGATTTTGTGACTGCATTGCCTAGAACAAGGAGTGGTAATGATACTATTTGGGTTATTGTGGACCGTCTGACAAAGTCGGCTGTTTTCATACCGATCAAGGAGACATGGAAGAAGAAGCAACTAGCCAAGTCATATGTTAAGCATGTGGTGAGACTGCATGGAGTTCCAAAGGATATCATTTCTGATCGTGACTCTAGATTCCTTTCTAAATTTTAGAAGAAGGTCCAATTAAATCTGGGGACAACATTGAAGATGAGTACAGCCTTTCACCCTGCGACTGATGGTCAGACTGAGAGGACTAAACAGACGATGGAGGATATGTTGAGAGCGTGTGCTATTGATTTTCAAGGTAGTTGGGAGGACCAATTAGACCTGATTGAGTTTTCGTATAACAATAATTACCATGCGAGCATTAAGATGGCACCGTTTGAGGCCTTATATGGACGGAAATGTAGAAGCCCCATTTGTTGGAATGACTTAGCGAAAATATAGTCTTGGGGACAGAGTTTATTGAGGAGACTGTTAAGAATGTCAGACTGATTCAGGCTAGAATTCAAGCTGCGCAAGATAGACAGAAGAGTTATGCAGACTTGAAGCGTCGCGAAGATGAGTTTGCTATAGGTGATAAAGTGTTCTTGAAAGTATCACCCACTAGAGGAGTCATGCGATTTGGGAAAAAGAGCAAGTTAAGTGCTAAGTATGTAGGCCCATATGAGATTCTGGAGCGAATTGGGAAAGTTGCCTACAGATTGGCATTGCCAATGGAGTTTGAGAAGATGCATGATGTGTTCCATATTTCTCAACTTAAGCGTTATATTCCCGATGAACGTCATGTCCTAGAGCCTGAGCGAATTCAGATCGATAGTAGCCTCACATATGAGGAAAGGCCTGTCAGGATTCTCGACAGAAAAGTGCGTAGTACACGCAATAAGGATGTCTACATCGTGAAAGTACTTTGGTCTAACCACGAATCTGAAGAGGCAACGTGGGATAGAATGCGATAAATTTCGCGCTTTTTGTCTATTTTTATGAGATTTTTATGCATATGTATGCCTATGTTGAGTAATTTGCACATGTTAGTGCTAAAGAAGTAGACTCTCCGCATAAGAAAGCGTGTTCATAAGTAACACAAGTGTTTTAAGTTAGCAAAAGTGTGCACCAGTGGCACAATTCTTCGTAAACTTTTGAAAAGTTTAGTTCAAGTTTTGAAATATATGTGAGTTTTCGTGTCAAGTTTCGGGACGAAACTTCTTTTAAGGGGGGTAGACTGTAATCCCCCATAATTTTAAAGGATTTTATAAATATATTTTATCATTTATATATTTATATTTTAGTTCAAATGATTTTTATTATTTAAGTAGGTTGACTATTTTTGAAAGTCAAATGAAATTATTTTAAGGATTTAAGAAGTTGAAAATATTTTAATTAATCATGCTTTGAAAAAGGTTTGAAATATGAATTTGATTTAGAAAAGAAGTCTAATGGACTTGAGGAACCCAAATTCTAAGTAGATTAGGAAAGAGGAGTTATATTGATACTAGGAGTCCTCATTCATCAATCCTAGTTATCATCGAATCCTATTTAAACTTAAATTCCTTTTTCCTAAGCCCAAAAGGAAACCCTAACTATAAATACCCTAAGCCCAATTATTTTACCCTACACAAATTATTTTTTCTTCACTCCTCTCAAAATTTCGGCTCTCTCTCTCTCTCCTCTTCCACGTAATTTTTCTTTTCTTCTTCCTCTCAAGCTTTTGTTTCTTCTTCTTCAAGTAACGCTTTCTTTCTTGCTAAGAAACGTCACCGCCGCCGTCGTTGACCGCCGTTGACCGTCGCTGCTGCCACCAAGACTCCTCCTTGGCCGGCGCCTCCTCCCTTTCAACTTGAGTTGGTTTAATTCTTTCCTTTTCCTCAAGTTTTCCATTAAAGACTATATTTTTATGCTTTATTTTAATGTTAATCATGATTATCAATATTAATTTACTGTTTTAATGAATAATCTTGATTCATATATATATATATTATATTATAAGAATAAAAATTCAGATTTGTTTATTATTGTTAGATTTAAGTTTTAATAATTAAAGCATGGATTTTTAGGGTGTTAATTATTAGAAAACCATAGTAGCATATTATATACTATGAGATTTATTTAATTTATGTTTCTAAGCATGTTTAAGAGGGTTTAAAGAAGGTTTTATGATTTTATAAGTTGCTGGAATTTCAGAAAGCATTTTATTTAGGGAGTTTTAAGAATTTTAATTACTAGTATGGTAGTACTATGCTAGGAATTAAAAGTAATGGAAGTTTTGATAGTAAAATCAACTTTTGAATATGTTTAAAGGGGGTTTTAAATATTTTTAAGTTGCTGTCTTTTTATTTAAGAGTATTGATTTTAGTTATATTTGAATTCTAGGCGGAGAATATTCCGTAGGAGATTTCTAAAGGGGCTAAAGTGGCCGAGTCAACTAGTTTACACAAGGTACGTACATACCTATGTGATGATTGAGATAGTATCATGATTTTATGAAGGAGAATTATATAGTATCATGTATAGGAACTATGTTGAGTTCATGTATGATATTTATTATGATGGATTTTGCATGTTTTATGCCTGTGTGCAAACATGTTAATTATAATATTTGATTATGAGTGGAATATCATGTTTGTATGGAATATTGATGCAAGCATGTTAATTGGATTGGGAACCTTATTTATTAATTCACATGGGGGAATTAATATATCTATTAGTATTGGATCATGTTTGATCATTGTTCCCTTTTTGTATTTCACTACCTTATGAGGACTGTGGGCCTTATTTGGTAAGTTGACAAGTTATGCCTTTGAAAGGTAAGATTGATTGTTGGCTAGGTTCAACAAAGTAAGAAAGGTTGGAATTAAAGGAAGTAATCTTGGATTGTAAGTCGTGTGATCACTTATTTAATCCTAAGATAAAAGAAGTTTATTTGTGAATGTTGAATTATATTCTGTGTTGCTTGTATGTGTGTCATAACAAGTAATAAATTGTAAATTACGTAAAGTGTAACTTGGATAGTAATAAGCTTTAGACTGGTGCACGTCTGAAGTTGGACAATCAGGAGTTGGGGTACATGGTGAGCGAGCCATGGCTTTTTCTGGGAATTGGATTGATCACCATTCCTCTTTTTATTTAAAGGTTCCTCGATATCGTAGGTCATTATGGAATACGGAGTCGCGCCCGTATTTCGTCTTCCTAGGTGAAGGCTGGTTTTTAGTTAGACAACTCGGTCCAATAACTATTCCATTTAATATAATAAAAGTTGATTAAAGTTTAGTTCAGTAGAAGTCATCTGCAGAATGTTGTATTGTTGTATTATTATTTATCTCTGTTTACTATTTCTTAGTATCATGATTAGGATTGGTTATGTATTGTTATGTAGTACTCAGCTTTGCTGATTACGTGCTTTGTTTGTGATTGTTGATCATGGCTTTGCCTTATTGATCCTGTGATGACCCAATTTTGGTGAGCAGCATTTCTAGAGCATTGACATCTACAGGTTCGCAAATGTAGCATCATTGGGAATCTGGGAATGGAGAGCTTGTGTAAATTTAATATTTATTTTGTTCTGCATTAGTCGGAGAATGTTATTATAAGTTGGTTTGATAGACTTTCATAAAGTGGTTTGTTTTTGAAGTACTTAATTTATCCCTTATAAAGTTTAGTTTGTTATTTTCCGCTGCAAAATTCTGAATAAGCCGATACGTTATCACACGGGCGATAATACTTGGGTAATTCTATAAGTTTTGTATTATAAAGGTATTTCTGGGAAAAGAGAATTATCGGGGTGTTACACTACCGTTGCATCGGAATCCGCTTTTAGTGCGGGAGGTCGCCATCTCGATCCATTTAGGAGTTCTTTGACTCCTAAGGTAATATCTTTCACTCACTTATACTTTGTATCTATAAAAAAAAAGTTCATTTGTATCAACATAAATTCACTTTGATGTTTTGTTTTCATATTCATATTAGACGGTTCAAGCTTTGATTTGCACACAAGATTGGCTTAGATCAAGATCAAAAGGAGTTCCGGTAGTTGAGGTGGAAGAAAATGTCAAAGAGTTAGAAGAAATCGAGAAAGGTATTGCTTTATTTATAAAGAATTTTACTTTCAATTTTGTATGGCTAATATTGATTTTAATGTTGTTTATTTACTAAGTGATTTTTTTTATGAATAGATGTTCAAGGTATTGAATTGGACGATGAAATGATCTTTGTGGACTCCTTGTTTTGATCTAGTGGAGAATAAAGCAAGGAAGGATGTCTATGTATTAGTGTTCGTTTATTATCATCTAAACTTGGACTAGGTTTTTAAAGTTCTAATGGTTTTTAAAGTTGTAATATATTGTTTCTTGTAGCTTGTGATTTGTAACTTGTAATTTGGGTTATGGCTTGCGGAGTTGTAGTTTGTGAGCTACATGTTTATGTAAAGCTCTAATGGTTTAACATTTTTACTCTACAAAGTTACTGGAATTCGGAAGGCAGAATGTTTGTATTGAGCAGTTTTTTTTTTTGAATTAGGAAGAAAACGCCAAAAAACGAAACAGGTCTAACCGGTCCAGACCTAGACCGGACCGGGAAAAACAGGTCCGGTCCGGTCTGGACCGGAATCATAACCGGTCCAGTCCAGGTCCGCATAAATGGTCAAAACCGGTCCACCGGTCTAGCCGGGTCCGGTTCTGGACCGGTGTGCAGCCCTAAATACATCCATTCCCAGCCTTGATGTTTCAGATTTTTTTATGGATAATTAATGCTGAAGCCGAAAACAACTTTGCTATGCATTAATATGCTTAGTTTATTTTAATTGCTTCAATAATCATTTTCATGTATTCCCTCTTTTGATTATTAATAAAATATGCATTTTCTTATACAGATCTTCATATTTATTATTTATGAAGATATGGATTTACCAGAAGTTGGATCCAAAGAACAATGTCTCCTCAACAGTGGGACAACACACACCATATTGAAAAATAAAGAGTACTTTTCAAAACTTATAATATTCCAGGCAAATGTAGGCACAATATCTGGGACAACCAAGTTAATTGAAGGCTATGGGAAAGTCTGTATTATATTTCCAAATGGGACAAAATTGATAATCAATGACGCATTATATTCGAGTAAATCTCGAAGAAACCTTATAAGCTTCAAAGATGTACGTCAGAATGGTTACCATTTGGAAACCATGACAGTGAATCAAGAGGAATTTATATGCCTCACGGCAGAAAAATACATCTATGAAAAATTGCCAGCAATTTCCTCGGGACTATATCGCATAGATATACGTCCGATTAAAATTAACATGATATCTAACCAGAAGTTAGATAATAGAGAATTATTTACTCTATGGCATGACCGATTTGGCCATCCTGGCACAGGAATGATGCATACAATCATTGAAAATTCAATCGACACTCTATAAAGAATGTCAAAATTCCTTGGTCAAATGAATTACCATGCTCTGCATGCTCACTTGACAAATTGATAATTAGACCATCTATAAATAAGATTGCCACTGAATCTCCAATGTTTTTAGAAAGAATACAAGGAGATATTTGTGGGCCTATTCACCCCGCATGCGGACCATTCCGCTATTTCATGGTATTAATTGATGCATCTACTCGATGGTCACATGTGAGCTTTTTGTCAAGTCGAAATGCTGCATTTGCAAAACTTCTGGCTCAAATAATTCGATTAAGAACTCAATTCCCTGATCATACAATAAAGAGCATAAGATTAGACAATGCTGGGGAATTTACATTCCAAACTTTTAATGACTATTGCATGTCTATTGGGATTGTTGTTGAGTACCATGTGCCTCATGTACATACACAAAATGGTCTTACTGAATCATTAATCAAAATATTACAATTAATTGCAAGACCATTAATAATGAGATCCAAATTGCCCTCTTCTGCTTGGGGTCATGCTATATTACATGCAGCAGCATTGATAAGATTAAGGCCGACAGCCTATCATAAATTCTCACCGTTACAATTAGTATCAGGTCGAGAACCGAATGTCTCACATTTGAAAATATTTGGGTGCGCTGTACATGTACCTATTGCTCCTCCCCACGTGCCAAAATGGGTGCACAAAGAAGGATGGGAATATATGTTGGATTTGAATCTCCATCAATTATCAAATATTTAGAGCCAACAACTGGCGATTTATTTACGGCTCGATTTGCTAACTGTCATTTTAATGAGTCAATATTCTCATCCTTAGGGGGAGAGAAAGTGGACCCACAAAATATAAAAACATAAATTACATGGAACGTATCGCAGATGTCGTTTCTGGACCCGAGAACAAATTCATGTGAACAAGAAGTCAAGAAAATTGTTCATTTGCAAAGTATTGCAAACCAATTGCCAGATGCATTCACAGATACTAAGAAAGTGACAAAGTCACATGTGCATGCTGAGAATGCTCCGGCACGAATTGAAATTCCTAGTGACAATAAGGCCATTGAAGATGAGTCAATAGCACGTCGAAAACGTGGTAGACCACCCGGTTATAAAGACTCAAAACCGAGAAAAATGAAAAGGCAAGGAGAAACAACGAACGAAATTAATATAAATCCTCCAAAGGAGCATGATGAAATTCATGATGAAAACAAAAATGAAGATAAGCATGTTCCAGAAGAACATGAACATGAAAGCATAGACAACAATGAAACTTCAATTAATTATGTTTCTACAAAGAAACAATGGAATCGAAAAGATGTTGTCTTGAATGAAATCTTTGCTTACTCCATAGCGGTTGAAATGACATACGATGAAACTGATATAGAACCAAATACAGTAGATGAATGTCGCCGCAGAAAAGATTGGCCAAAATGGAAAGAAGCAATTCAAGCAGAATTGAAATCACTTGAAAAACGTGAGGTATTCGGACAAATAACCCAAATACCAAAAGGTGTAAAACCAGTTGGGTACAAATGGGTATTCGCGAGAAAACGAAATGAGAAAAATGAAGTTACTAGATATAAGGCAAGGCTAGTAGCCCAAGGCTTCTCACAAATGCCAGGGATTGATTATCATGAGACATATTCTCCAGTAGTTGATGCAACTACACTAAGATTTCTGGTTAGCTTATCAGTTTCGAAAGGATTGCAAATAAGGTTAATGGATGTAGTGACTGCATACTTATATGGGTCACTTGACACAAATATTTATATGAAAGTCCCTGATGGACTAAAAATAACCGACAATCACATGCCCAAAGAAATGTTTTCAATAAAATTGAAAAAGTCTCTCTATGGGTTAAAACAATCTGGAAGAATGTGGTATAATCGTCTTAGTGAATACCTATTGAAAGAAAGATTAAAAAATAATCAAATTAGTCCTTGTGTTTTCATAAAGCGATCCAAATCAGGATTCGCCATCATTGCTGTCTATGTCGATGATATGAATATTTTTGGAACTCCCAGAGAACTCGAAGTAACTGCAAAGTACTTAATGAAAGAATTTGAGATGAAAGATCTCGGGAGGACAAAATTTTGCCTTGGCTTGCAAATAGAACATTTGAGAAATAAGATTTTTGTCCATCAATCAAACTATACAGAAAAAATTCTAAGACGTTTTTTTATTGACAAAGCCCACCCAATAAGTTCTCCAATGATAATGCGTTCTCTGAATGTGAAAGATGACCCATTCAGACCACGAGAAGAAAATGAAGAAATTCTTGGTCCTGAAGTACCATATTTAAGTGCGATTGGTGCCTTAATGTACTTGGCTAACAATACTCGACCTGACATAGCTTTTTCAGTAAACTTGTTAGCTAGATACAACAATGCACCAACGAAGAGACATTGTAATGGAATCAGACACTTGTTACGCTATCTTCGAGGAACACAAGATCTTGGATTATTCTACCAGTTGAAACCAAATGCGTCACTCATTGGATATGCAGATGCTAGGTACCTATCAGATCCACAAAAGGCTAAGTCTCAATCCGGGTATCTATTCACTTACGGAGGTACTGCAATATCTTGGAAATCCACGAAGCAGACTTTGACGGCCACATCATCAAATCATGCGAATTAATTGCTCTTTATGAAGCTGGAAGGGAATGTGTATGGCTAAGGTCAATGATCAAGAATATCCAAGACGAATGTGGAATGAAAACAATAACAACAAATCCAACTATCATCTACGAAGACAATACTGCATGTATCACCCAAGTAAGCGAAGGGTACATCAAAGGAGACAGAACTAAACATTTATCACCAAAGCTCTTCTTCACTCATGACCTCCAAAAGGAAGGGACGATAAACATCCAACAAATCCAATCATGTGAGAATCTTGCAGATTTATTCACCAAATCCCTTCCGGCGAAGAAATTTGAAGAATTAGTCCGAAAAATTGTAATGCGTCATCTTCGTGATATATGCTAAATTCAGGGGGAGTATTATATGCGCTGCACTCTTTTTTCCTTCGATCAGGTTTTTATCCCACTGGGTTTTTCCTGACAAGGTTTTTAATGAGACAGTTAATTCTAAGCATATAAGGATACATAATAGTTGTACTCTTTCCCTAGTTATGGATTTTTCCCACAGGGTTTTTTCCTAACAAAGGTTCGTAATGAGACAACATCTATTATGCGTTATCAGTGGACATTCAAGGGGGAGTGTTGAGATACAGTGGAATTCACAATTCCAATGTTAACATGTGAAGTCCACATTTATCTGGCATGCATTTAATGCATGTCAGGAAAATTTCCTCCCACCGCAATTGCATGTCAGACAGTTTTCTTTCCCGCGCAGAAATTGTTGAATTTGCAATTGTACACAGTAGAAATCTTGCTTATAAATACCGTGGATGTAAGAATCAGTTTTACACAATTGAATACAATACCCTCTCTGATATATTTCTATCTATAGCTTCTCTCTCCATATTTTCTCACAATATAATCAACATTATCAACTATAATTCTTTTTTCCCTTCAAAAAAACTAAAATTGTTTTTTCTTTAAAGAAACCTAATTTCATGGCACAACAAATAACTGTTAGACACTTTTCACAATTTCTTTTATCTTACAATTTATTAAATGTCTTCCACTTCTCCCTTCTCCCTTCTCCCTTCCATAATAGATCCTAATTTATAGCATAACTCTTATGAATAATTGTTAGACACATTTCACAAAAAAATTATTTTACGTTCATTGTTCAATGTCTTCCACTTCTTGCTTCCATAATCTTCTTCCTCTCCTCCCTTTACTTACTGTATATTTTATTCAGGGTTTTATATGCTTTCGCATACATATAAGAGGCTAGTAACTAATCATTTCCTAAACGTCTCACTTTGTAAGTCATAATGCAAGTCGAAACCACCAAGGTATAACTTGTGCTTGTGGTAAAATGTCAACCGCACATAATAGATGTTTCTTTTATCTTATTATTAATCTACCCAAAGCATTAATCTCTAAGCGGAGAAGTTGAGGATGTCCGTCCAGCTGCCAGCATATGCAGAAGATTGGAAAAAAGTCTGACTAGACGCAGGAGCCGAATAATGGCAGTTGATCGAAGCAGAAATAATAGCAGTTGACCGAAGAAGAGCAAGTCAGTTACTGAAAGAAGACTTGTTGCTATTTCTTTCCATAGATGGCTCTCATTCTAGGAAAAATAGCATTGTACAAATTATACATCTGAAAAGTATGATTTAGAATGTCATATAATAAGGTATTAATCAGCTGTTTTGATTTTCAGTATGCTCAAGACTCAAGAGTACTGACATGGATCCTTGCTGCAAAATTTGTGTTCTAAAATAACAACCACTAAAACAAACTTTTGTTGATCAAAGTTGGAAGGTATAATCCTACACTATATGCAATCTAAAAAAGTTACAACAAGTAACAACTCTTAAAGTCTGAAAATTTAAACTTGAAAATTAAGTGTCAAAATTTCTGATATAAAATTTACTCCGATACCAAGCAAAATATAGCAGGAACCACAATTATGACAAACTCTGATATTAATCCTCGCCAACTTTCTTCAAGCTTGCCATGTATGTTAGGTATATTGTCCAAAGGTACGCAAACGAGCTATTTGCCAATGGCTGCCACCAAAAAGAGTGAAAATGCAGCATATATTAGAAGAGTAAACCGACATAACATAATACCCAATGCATAATGCATTATTCACTTCCAAAGGTTTGAAAAAGTTTTGGATAAATTGATATCACCAATTTTGGGTTGTTTTCGCACATTTTATGACTAAGAAGAGATCCAGTAAAAAGTTTCTTAGAATGAGAAGGATGAAGATGCACCTCAAAAATGCACATGATGAAAAAGTTGCACATACATAAAAAAGTATGCAAAAGGAAAAAGAAAAACCTTATCATTTAATAGCCTTGTTTCATTTAACGCTAAATCATTTATAAATGATCTTAAGTTTGGTTACACCCTTCCTATGTTGGTCTTTAGTGAACTATATTAAAACAGGTTAAATTTTGCTCTTGTTTTTGGTCCAAATTTCTATTCTTCTCCTTCCTTTCTTTCTCTCCTTTCCAACCACTAGGCTGCCAATTGCCATGGCTAATTAGAATTTAGAACATGTTATGTGAATGTTTATTACATATCAAATTGATGAAATTTGAATTGGGACCAATTTTGGGAAGGGTATCACCAAACTTCGGGTTATTTTTCTAATCAATCAAATTTAGAATTAATATATGAAGACATCCCCACTGCAAACTTGGAATTTATGCTGACAATGTTTCCAACATTTTATTGGCTCTAATAAGGGACTAGTAGTAGTAGAAGTACCTGCAAATGGACAGGGATGTATTTGAATGTAAGAAAATCGCACATAGGCCAGTACATAAGACCATTTCTTAAAGTTGGGAAAAGGTCTCTCTTCAGTCTTGCAACAACTTCTTCTCTAGTTTCACCTGCGGTTGAAACAAAATAACAAAATATATATAAGAAAAAGGTTACAGCAGCAACATAAATTACTCGAATGGTCATAATAAAGCGAAATAGAAGCAAGTTATTTGTGCATGCACCAGTAACTTTGTGGAATAATATGAGCTATAATATGTAAATGGGTAGAGAAAGAGTTTAGATGGGGATGCATGCAAAATCGCCACTCAAATAGCCAAAGAAGAACCCTTAAAACCAATACTATAACTAAGAATCTTCTGTCAGTTTAAAACAGATAATGCAAACGCCGTATTCTGAAAAACGTTCACACTTTCCAGACTCGTCTTTTTAATGAAAAAATTAACATGCTTACTGAACCCAGCAAGTAGAAACATTCCAGATGAGCATAGAAAATTTGGTCACTACTTTGGTAGCTCCATTTCTATCATTCTTTAGTGGCAACATGAGAAAATAGAATGTGAAAAGTAGACTGGACATTATATGACATGCCGCACAAGATGTAGACTGGTTAATATTAAGGAACCTATCCTGAACATAAGTAATATGAAAGGAAAAAGGGAATTCCGAGTAAGCATTCAACACTAGTTCTTCAGAGCATGATGAGATTTACTCTACCTTGAAGAACTGCATTATAGGAAAAGAAAATGCTATTCATAATTGGTCCATAAATAGCTTGCCCCATAGTTATTTTTTTCACAGTAGTGAATACATCTCGTCCAGGCAAGATCCTTGAGAGAAAATTGAACCATACATGTTGAGATGGTCCCATGATTAGCAATCCATATCCAGCTATACGCAATGTCCGGAATGAGTCAAATGATCCAGATGGTGGCAATGTAATGATCTAGCACAATATTCAAAAGCAGGAATCAAACGGACTACATTACAAAAGTTCCTAACAATTTAGAAGAAAGGACAGTGCTACTTATAAGAGGTAAACGCAAAGCTTGTAAGAAGTTCCCTGTTAGGTTGTAATTGCTTTTCAGGTGATTAATACAAGAGCACATTTACTGAAAAAGAGAAACTTATAAGAGGTATAGACAACAAATTCAACTCAAGCAATTATGAACTCAAGCTGCTGAACTTTTTATTTTGATGAGAATTAGAAATTATATACATAGAAAGTTCGAAGAAGAAGTGTACAAAGCAGGAGGACAACATAAGTCCAAAGAAGAAGAAAGAAAACAGATTGATCAATAAAGCTCTTACCTCATAGAATAATCTTCTTGAGTATAATTCTGATAACAGTGAGATTTATTTTCTTCAGTTCTTCCTAGTTACCTCATTTTTGCGATAATATGCAAAAAGCGCTATAAGGTCTTTCTTGACCACATATCAATATCTTCGAAGAAAGCCATAGTAAACATAGCTAGACTCAATACCTATACTTAACCACACTGGAAGATCACCCGCTATACGTACTCCCTTAGGCAAAGTCTATTCGTTCATACATCCAAATTGAATAACTAGGATCCCACTTTAGACCCTTGATTCTAAGTCTCTCAACTACCTGAGCTAACCATTGTTATACTACGTAATTAACCTACTGATATTCTTAATGTTTCTAGAAGATCTCAGCTCAATCACCCTTTTCATTAATATAACCCCTGTTCATATTAACTACCTTATATAATAACCTAGAATTGGTATCACTCTTCATCACCCATTTCAATGCTGATCGTGCTGATCGTGCTTCTTCCTTAAAATCACCCTCCAACTCATTTGTGAGCCAATCAAGATTATCTCCTTGAAAAAAGTTTTTCTCCCCCAACATTCTCAAAGATGCTCGTTATTCCATACCTCTTAACTTTACTTTCATTGACATAAGCAATTGACATAGCACGCAGCAGTCACTTACTGCACAATTCCTTCACACTCTTCCAAAAATCAACATCAAAGACCATATTCTTGAAACGAAAGGACTGCTTGCTTCCCACTAAAAGGTAGTTGACTAAAGGAAAAGCAAGAGGTGATCATAAATGGATTGGAAAGCACTTTAGAAAACCTTTTACCTTTCTCAACCTCATTAGTATACATAAACCTCTCATGTTTGGAAAGTACATATTGCCATCGCCATGCCTTGTTTACAGAATTGGAGGATATCAGTATATCATCCCTCACGATCATGAATAAAAGCATTCATTTTAGCAAATCCCCTTACAACAAAGTAATTTCTCCCAAGCATTTCAAACATCATCAAAGTCTCCCGTATGAACCCCTTCCAGCAACAAATTAATAGACTCTTGTCAACAACACGGCACCATGAACATTGTTTTACCACTTCGCACTCTTTGATTTTTTGGAAGAGTGGAGCCCCAGATTTGGATCTAATAAAAGATTTGGATAGGTTATAGGTATATGTGGGATACCCTACTTATAGATGGAAAATGCAAATATTAAACAAGCCGCTGGAAGTTTTGGAGAGGTGACTGGGATCCATATGAGGCAGAAACTACATGCTGCTTGAGTAAGGATGCCTCCGAAATACCATAATAGCATCATTGAGAGTGAATTGAATATTCAAGTTCAAAGTTGAAACAATGTTGTTCATGTCGAGGAATATCTATTTTAAAAAGAATCCTTCTGCTCATAAATTAGAGACACAAGAAAAGAAGCCTGCACATGTTCCTGAAGGAGTGGAAGTGGACATCGAGAGAAAGGTAATCCAAGAAAGAACACAGAAGTTGGTACACCTCCTCTAAACCCTCCCTCTAGTTCAATGACCAGAAGCCCTTTTCTTCTCTAAATCATCCTGGGCTGATGCACAGAATTAGTAACGACAGGGACATTCATTGATAGTAGTGGTAGAAACAAGTGGAGAAGACTATTGGACATCAGAGATTCTATGATAGGAGTCAGAAGCACTTTGGAAACTAATTAATAGCACAGAAACTACAAGAAAAAGCTCTGTGTATATGACACTTGCGTTTCCATACTACTGAACAAAGCTCATAACACATGGTCTACAGAGAAACAATTTAAATTGAAATGATACTAAGGTAAAGAGGCTATTAATGAGGCAATATGCAATAAGATAATAGAGAAAGAGGGCTTGTCTCCTTTTATGTGGAGAGGAAGGTGGAGGGGAAAATGCTGAGAGTGGTAGTTGCAGAGGGTGTTGTCTTGGAGGTTATTGGATCTTGATTTATTAAGTTGGAATGCTGGACGGTTTGGCATCAATTTGCAAACGAAGATTCTACAGATAGTTTGATAAATGCTCCTGGGTTGCCTAATGCTGCACACAAGAGACCAACTTTGGGATACAGAAGATGTGAGGGAGCTCCGTATGTAGGAGATTCTTGCTTACATCTCAGGGGTTCTTGGGGGATCTTCACGTGTTTGTGGTTCCTACGTCTCTATTGTCACTAATGTCCAATCTCATTGTGAGCCAAACATTTATGGCTCATTCAAGGTGGCCATGTGTTAAAGACTCAAAAACTATATGGTCGGAATTTCTAGTTAACAGACTGTTATTTTGTTTTCCCGGAAATCTGTTTCTAGACAAAATTTGTCAATGGTTTTATTTGACAACTGGGCTTGATTGAAGTCAACCTTGTGGAAAATCAATGCAGGCCCAGTGTTAAAAGGCCCTGAACTCTCTAACTGTGGATAGAGAATCATAAAGTTGTACCTTTAAGATGCAGAATATTTGTGTCCGTTCCAATGATGTTTTAGAAAGTTGATTGGTTTTTAGACTGCTCATGTAAACCAGGAGAAAGCAGTAAAGCAAATCAGCTGCAAGATAAGAAGGTAAAGCTTAGGTCATGATTTTAATGGGTGTGAGGGTCTCTTAGAGTTGCAAGAATTTTAATCTCTCTTTGGCGTTTTGTGTGTTTATATAGAAAAATAAAGCTCTGTGAAAAAGAAAACAGTACCAAATCTTTGACAAGTTTGTTCACCAAAATCCACAACAGTAGTAAATGCACCAAGTACACCACTAAAATTTGACAAGTATTGCGGACATAGAGTGGAGTTCAAACTCAAAGATGGATATACACTACAATACAAATGTAATGTGATGTTTCAGACTTCAGAGAAGGAGACACTGATTGAGGTGGCTAGATATATTCTCGAAGCAAAAGCATTTGCTAAGAATCATTTTACGCAAGATATGTAAACTGTGCACTTTGGCACGAGCTAACAAGAAGGAATACGTAAAGTAATATCTGAGTGGCACAGGGTTAAATTTTTGTTAGGTGCTGCGTCTCTTATTGCACTATTGTTGCAAACTAGCATTCAATATACCACGACCTTTGAATTGCAGAAGAAAGCATAAAATGATGTTAAGTTCTTTCTTACTCTCAAAAAGGTACTATGGAATGAAAGACTTAAAATGAAAAGATACACAAGTCCATCTAACAGAGAGCATTACTTCTGGTTTAAGTTCCTTAAAAGAAACATCATTTTAGGCTTAAGATAGTTCGAGTGCAGTACCTCTGGTTTGACATATACTCTAGCTTAAGTGCATCATCTTATATTTTTGATAAAAACTTATTATGCTTTGATAGTTTGTAATATAAGCGAGGAAGGACGCTTCGATAATATGCTAAGGGGTTGTAAGTATATTAACGGTCTCAACTATGGGTTTGGGCCGCACCCATCATAAAGAGTAATAGCCCACTTCACAAGACTAAAGAGGTTCTACCTTAAAACCATATAACAATAAAGGGAGTAGCCCCTTTGCATTATAAAGTGAACTCATCTCTCTCCTTTATCAATGTGGGACACTCACATGTGTTGTGTGCTATACATCATAGCTTCAACAGTTCCCGTGCAGGCATCATGGCTTTTGTGATTACAAAAATATACTTGCTTTGTTGTAATCACAATTTTCTACTTGCTAATCCTTTTTGGGATGTCCCGTATTAGTTTACCCATATTCCCTTATTAGTTTACCCATTTCTTTTGTTTCTATTTTTGGAATGGGACCACTAACTTTATATCACACATACATTCAACTTTAATATAAAATAATAGTTTATCTTTCTTTCTATGTCTCACAACATTATTTCTCCTAAAACTCTATGCAAAAGAAACGGGAAAACTAATAAAGACCGGAGGGAGTATATCTGAATTCTGAAACAACTGCCTCAGCATCAGAAACTATCCTTTGTTGTAATCACAATTTTCTGATACACGGAGCTCACATTTGATGTGGAAAAAAAGGAATATTCACCTATAATAACGTCATTCCCACTATTATCGAATTACATGAAGATTACAAGTTGAAGTTACCCAAGAGAGGGGGCAAACACATACAATCTTGCTTAATGCTTACACTTGACAAAGATAATTAACTTTGTTATATTATACCCAATTCTCCACTCAAATAAATTATTGCTCTCACATGATTTCAACATCAATGTTCTTTGTTGTGCATCAAGAAACAAAAACACGCAATGATATATACGGGATTCGATGAGGGTCTAACGAGCAACCACCCCAAATATCTTACTCAATAAGCTATATGACATTAACAATCATGCTCTTACCATTCAAAAGGGAGATACTCACATTAAAAATTTGAAAAAAGGAACAAAATTTTCAAGATAAATTAGGATGAAAATAAAGGGTAAGAATAAAATGTACCTGAGAGGTGAAATCAGCAGCAGCAAATATAAGGGAAGAAGAGATTCCCTTGGTGGTAAATGGGCGGGTTTCAAGCATACCCAAATACCATTTTAGGAACCCACCAAAGTGGGAACCAGAAGAAGAGGAAGAAGAAAAAGTTCTCGAAGAATGTACAGAGTAGAAGCTGGAAGTAGGAAATTTACAAGTATTAATATGATGGTGGCCTCCTAATGATGAACTTCGAGGAGCATTGTTGCAGATTTGCGAAGACCATCCTCTGCTGATGTTTTTTGCAACAGAATTTATCATTTTCCTGCTTTCATGGACTTTCTGTTTTCTTAACCTTAACGCCACTGTTTTTTGTTCTTATTGTTGCTATAAATAACCCAGGAGAGCCGAGGGGAGGGAGGGCTGCCAGGAAAAACAATAACGGAGATTTGAAAAGTGGGTGACGGATTTGGTCGGATTCCGATTCGTCTCATACATTTACGGTTTACCCACATATTGAATATTTTTTATGCTTTTTATTACTAAAATAACATTATATACTATATTTATTTCTCAATTTACGCAACATTTTGTGTGTGTTCCTTTTTACTTTATTGCCAATGTGATTAGTTGTGTTGGATATCATAAATAAGGATACATAAGTCATTTAATGCTTGAAAACTCACCAAGATCGCGAAATGTTAGTTGCATTTACTGTGAAACACCCCCAAAGAGAAAAATATTGCATGTATTGAGAAATTGAGGTAGTATATCATGAAATGTTACATTAAAAAGTACAATTGGAACAATTTTGAGGCTCCTAACACTGCCAGCTGGGCTCTGAAATATATTTGTAAGGTAAAACAGGGGATTATTAGCAAGATTGGGGTGCAATGGCTGAACCAACCTAATTACAGCACTGCACTGATGTATAAAGGCACCAGCGACCAGGGGGTGAAGAATGATTGGTGCACTGCAATATGGAACCATCACGACATTCCTAAGCACAACTTCATCAGATGGCTAGCTGTGATGAAAAGACTGCAAACTAGAGGAAGGCTGTATAATATTGGAGTTTGCCCTACTTATACATGCCTGTTGTGTGAAGGGAGTAAAGAGACTCATGAGCATTTGTTCTTTGACTGCCAATTCAGTGATCAATGCTTGCAAAAGATCAACGATTGGCTTGGTATTCGAGTTGTCACAGGTAATTATACCTAGGTACTAAGGTGGATTAGCAGAAGATCCAGAGGAAGTAAGTTTAGAAAACAGGTTTTAGTCTCAGGAATTGTTGCCACAATTTACAAAGTTTGGCAGGAGAGAAATAATGCAATATGGAATATGCAAGTGCAGTCTGTGAAGAAAAGTGTAGATTAAATTCAGTATAATGTAAAAAGTAGAATTCATTCCAGATTACCTAAGAAGATGAAAATTGTTGACAAACAGTGGCTAGAAAATTTGTAAAAGTATTGTATAGTTGGTGGCTGATGCTTTGGTGATGCCAAGGCCTTGGGTTGTATATTTGTCTCATATCTTACTTACTTATCGAAAAAAAAAAAAAAATGAATTGCAACAGTTTGACTTTTGCACTAATACTCGCATATCTTATTTTGACCACAACTTTTGACTGGTATATGAAAACAAATGTTAGCATATAAGATAGTCTAAGATCTATCTATATATGTAACACCCCATAATTTCAAAGAGGCAAAAGAAATAAATAATAATAGTATTATAGGACGATGGCGGAAACATCGTCTTCTGGGAATGTCACTATTACAAGAATAGTTTTTAAATAACTATGTGATAAAAATAAACTTAAATAAATACTATAAATAAATTAATTACTTAGATTAAAAACGAAATGAGAAAACTATCTCAAACTAAAAAGAAGTCTAGAACTAAAACACCTAATAGATTATTTCTCACATCTCAACCCAAGCCCAAAATCAAAGAAAATCCCCATCAACAAAACCTGCAAAATATACAACAAATATCCACAATCAGTAGAGAGTAACTAACAGCTCTCCGAGCCCAATATAGGATTCAAATAGCAATTTTAAGTAAAGTTAAAATAAATGTTACTACACAGCAACATGCTTCTAATAACAATAAGTAAATCAACAATAATAGACTTAAGATAATCATACAAGATCCATAGCATAAGCCTCCAAAAGAATTAAACAAAATAATATAATAGGTTTCGAGAAAAAGCAGAACGCCAGTGGATCGCAACCCACTTCCTAAGGTTTGTCAGATCGAAATCTTCAGACAACCTATGGGCTTACGTTCCCTACTGACTGTGTCTAAGAATGACCAAACTTCCGATGCAGGATAGTACCCAGCTCAGTACTTTCCAACCTCTCGGACGACAACAATTAACCCAGGTAATACCCCTAAATCACAACCTAGGTAGTTGGCATGTTCTTCACCAGGGACTACATCTATCCCACCGGATATCTTAATCTCAGTAAAATATTTCTACTAATAAATACTATAATTTATTCATCAAATATAAATAATAAGGATGCCCTTCAGGCCTTATACCTAAATCAGCAGAAATTAGGATCGCAATCCAAGAGTCTCGATTCAACAATATTTATTCTTCTCAAAGTAATAGTGATAATAATAATAATAAAAATCATTCGCCCAACCAAAAAGAATAAACACTCTTTAAAATATAATTATACACCAAATACACAATAAAATCAAATACTCCAAACTACTACACTCTCGTTGTCTGAGTTTGGGTACAAGGTTAATTACAACGTTAGTTATAATACCCGCGGTACATAACTCTTGGCGAAATGGTACTAGAGACAGTATATTCTCCCTCGAGTACTGTAACGTCGACAACTTAGATATTGATTTATAAAAGTACAACATTATCATACTCTCAATTTAATTACAAACAACAATACCATCATAAAATAAATAAGACACTCAAAACATAACTATAAGTAAATATATCATTCAACTCAATAATAAAAATAAATAAATAAAAACAACAACCATTCTTCAAAAAGCTCCATATTACAAGATTTCACCTCAAAACAAGCCTTAACATGCTTCAACACAACAAAGTACACCTTTTGAAATGGTTTTAAACATATGCAGCAACTTCAAATAGACATAACTTTCATACTAGACAGTATTTTTAAGAAATTCTAAATGCATGTTAAATCTTATCTCAATAGCTTTCCAACAAGTGGTCATAAGCTCAATTCTGAGGTAAAACGAGTGAGATATGACACTTTGAATATACACTGTCCAAACTGGTCGCGGGTCGTGAAATAGTCCGTGCCTCCGCAGGCCGCAAAAGGCCTTCTGTATCTTTTTCTCATGCACAGCAGTAGGTATGTTATTTCACCCAAACTTTCACCACATATAATCATACATCAAAACGAAATATACCCAAGCCAATATATGATTATACCATAGAAATTATCTGGTTTAACATGAGGATTAACATAAAACATAAATTGCATAGCCCCCAAACATGATAATTCAACATATATTAACTATTCTAACATGATTAATCACAAAATACGTGAATCATATCCCAAAATAAATAATTTCCAGATAACTAAAACCACAAGAATTCATCCAAAACCACACCCAACCTTAAACAATATTCAACAAACTTGCTTAAACATAACCCTAACATCATGCTACTAATTTTTCACAAATTCCTAATACTTTCATGAAAATAATATATATAACATCACAAGCATAACATTAGGCATGAAGAATAACATTTTATACAATCCTAACATGATACTAACATGAATAAAAATAGCAAAGAGCAATTCTAATAACAACCTAGCATACTTCTAAGCCTAATAACACAAATTCTACCTAACTAACATAAATCCTAACAAAACCAAAATCACTACTCTAATCCTAACCTGCTAGAAGAGATGCTAGTTACCTTGATTTTAGGTGGAAAATAATACTAGAATGGCAAAGAAAGAAGAGAATAACATTGCTCTCGAAAACTCCAAGAAAACCGGATGAGTCGTCTGTTTGAAACAGGAACTGCAGTCACGTCTTTCACTTTATTCAAAAACAAATTACACCACGAGCAAGATCTTTCCAAGTAAATGGATTTTGACTACTCACATGTTCAATTCCGATAAGAGACGAATGAGATATGATGCAAACAAGTTAGGTGTGCAAAAATGGACGAAAATCCGAGAAGAGAGAAGAACTTTTTCTCTTCCTCTCTAAGGGTTGGGCGAAAATGGGGGTTAGAATGCAGAAAAACCTGATTAATAACCTTATTAAGCAATGGTTTAAAGGGTGATTATGAAGGGGGTTAATGTTGGTAATTGATGGGTGATGAATGGGGAGGGGGGTTGGCTCTTCATATTTTGGTGGTTACAAACAGTGGCGGATGTAGCCTATAACACCCTGGTGCACGTGCACCAGCATTAAAAAAAAAAAAAAATCCCTTTTCTCTCACATCTTACGTCTTCTCCCTGACTCCCTTTCTCTCTCATACAATCTCAGATCTCAGTCACTTTCATTTCTTCCAACGCGCGACGCGTCAACGCCTCACTGGAGTGGCCGCCTCACCGGCGTCGCGAACCCGCGAAGGGCGCGAACTCGGACCTCCTGCCTGGCTACCCCTGTTTCTTCTACTTCTTCTGTTAATACTGGAAGATCTTTTGGAATTACAGAACAACCGCAACTTCGAGGATTAATTAAGCCTTCACATGTCATTTTTGGTGCTAATTCTTCTTCTGTTAATGCTTCTTCTCATACTCAAAGAACAAAGAAAAGGTTGGTTTTTTTTTTCTTCTTCTGATTATTAAATTATATGAGAAAAAATTGAATTTGAGGATTACCCATTTGCTAAAATGATGTTAATTTTTGTGGGTGTTGTTTTGATTTTTGAATTATAGGAAAATTTTGATGAAGAAGGTCTGCCATGTTCCAGCTGAAGGTCTTTCCTCTGATATGTGGGCATGGAGGAAATATGGACAAAAACCCATCAAAGGCTATCCATACCCAAGGTAGGATTTTTGTTTTTTTTTACTTAATTTATTGTATTTTTTTTTTCTATGAATATTCTCTTATTAATTTTATTTTTCCAAATTTCTTATGTTTGGTCTTGCATTTTTGCTTGATTTTTTACCATAAACTAGTGGATAATTTTTATTTATTTTTGGTCAATTTTTATTTTTACCAACTCGGACCTCCTGCCTGACACTATGGCAAATTGGCAACATGTTTCATTGGGTGAGATACATCTTGATTTAGTTAATTTTTTACTATTTGATTGTATTTTGTAGTATTATTTGGATATTTGATTTTTCTAGTACTATTTGGTTGTATATTGTATTATTATTGGTTATATATTTATTTTCTTTTCGATTGAAAATTATTTTGGAGTATTTTTTATTAAAAAAATATTTTAGTTTAGTGAACGGTAATTGGTGGTGAACCACCATAAGGAAATTCCTGGATCCGCCACTGGTTACAAAGGTGAATGGAAGATGTTCATCCAAGCCAACACCTTCCTAAACAAACGACAAAAATAAAGAGTGAAAATTAGGGGGTTTTAGAATATATATTTTCTACATATCAACTTTTCATAATTTTTACTGTTAGTTAATTAGAAATATTAATGGTCACAATTGTACATTGACAAGTGTGTGGATCAAACTGTTGCAATTGATATGGGATGAAGGGAGTACAAATTATTTTCTAGAACATATTTATCTTCTTTTTCCTGCTATTTTCTTACATTAGAGTGTTTGCATTGAAAATAGTTGTTTTTGGGGATGATGTAACAAGTAAGGAACTTTTTTTTAATTAAAAAAGTACATCCTTTAGTCAACCAGTTTATCTGAGGATGAAAAATGGAAGGATGTAGATTATGCATAAATTGAAGATAGTTTTGCGTTGTTTGAGTATCACTAGAGTCTAGAAACAAGTTTCAGTTAATAAAATTGTTCATCAACCCTACTTTTAAGTTGGTTTCGTAAGGGGTTTCGAGTTGGATCGATTTTTTTATAGGTCTATTAGGAGGGATATCAAAAGAGGAAGAAGAAGAAAAGGTAAATGAACTCTATGGCGTGCTCTTGCTTCCCCATGTTCAATAGTCGACTAGTTGGTCAAGGTAGAATTTTGTCGCACATCTTGCATGAGCACGTACTATAATTAGTTGCAAGAAGATTTCATCTAGGCTAGTGGGAAGTTGGAAATCCAGCACAAGAACTAATTAGAACTCTAGTTGAAGATAGTTTAGGAAGTATTGATTCGCATCCAAAGTTAGTTGAGTATGAAAACATATATGTTTATAAGAATTTTTTGATCGACTCTAAATTGAGATATGGTTGGTTGTGTTATAGTGG
This sequence comes from Beta lomatogona, assembly GCA_947646795.1. Classification (NCBI taxonomy): domain Eukaryota; kingdom Viridiplantae; phylum Streptophyta; class Magnoliopsida; order Caryophyllales; family Amaranthaceae; genus Beta; species Beta lomatogona. Next base: position 2,045,906 of record CANSNZ010000424.1, on the reverse strand, counting down.
TAACAAATTGGTTGTAATGCTTGGGGTGGCGAGTGCTCTGGGAGATGAGTGTTTAGATACAATCTCATTGTCAAATGTGTTAGGAATCTGGGTGTTGTAGTTTGATTAATGCGGAACAAAATCAATGAAATAATAAGGATGAGAAAAGCAATAAAGAAGAGAAACAAAAGAACACAAGAATTTACGTGGTTCGGTCAAAATAGACCTACATCCACAGGTGGGGGATTCGAGCTTCTTCACTATAATGGAGAAAAACAGAGAGAATAATACAAGGAATCCTAAATTCTAGAGGCTAAAAGTGTTTCATAAGTTGTGTGTTAAATAATGAGCACTAAGAGGTCCTATTTATAACCTAAGGAAACCTCGTACAAAAAACTCTAGAAAAAAAGCTCCATAAAACACCCTAAAAAGAATTAAATTCGGAAAACCGCAAAACCGCGTCAAAACCAAGTCGCCCGATCGGGCGGTCATTAAAATTAAACTGGCTGGCGTTTCTCGCCCGATCGGGCGACATCCACCCGGTCGCAAATCGCTAGGGCGCCCGGTCGGGCGGAATTCCTTCTCGACAGCGCTTCGTAGAACAGCCATAACTTTCTCGTTTCTCAGCGGAATTGGGCATATGACCTGTCGTTGGAAAGCTCTTTGAACAAGATTTCGCCTCCAATTTGAATCACATCAAAATCATTTATATATTGAAAGATATATGCATTCAAAATTAGCATTATGCCATTCACAAGATTTCAAGTCGCAATTAACAAAATGCCATGTTTAAAATTTTCATATATAATCCCCTTTTACCATAGTGTCAAACTCAACTGTGTTAATTGTTGGTTGCGATTATGATTGTAAACTTTGGGTGCTTTGTTGCATTTTTTTTTTTAGTCCATGAGTGATATAAGTATAATGGCTATTAACTCAAGGTTGGAATAGGCCGACGATATCGAGAAACAAGAGAGAAGGGATTATCACGAGCATAACATCGTAAGAAAACAACCATCTATTAAACTAGTAAGAAAATGCCAACATTACATTTATTGTGACTAGTTAATATATTATAACACCCATTATAAAGATGTATTTCATGCCTTATTTGTTCCACTTAAATATATTTATCCCATTTAAACTTTTTGAAGAACTTGGCTTTATATAAATTATACAAGTATATCCCATCATCAAGCGCTTTCCAATAACAATGTCGCCCACCACATCCTCGATCAACAAATTCTTGCTCATCTGTGAATGCATCAAAAGTTTTACGCCCATGTTTATCCCATGTAAGACCACAGAAATAAAGACGTTTTTTTGCCACACTTGTTTTAAACGCCCATGAGAAATTAGCATCTTTGCCAAGTTTATGAAGTCCAAGATCAGAATCACCTGACTTACAGTGCACCCATAATGAGTTATTCAATCCATTCTCGACGGCTACTTGATAAATTGCTGGTTTAAAAATACTCCAACCAATAGCACTTTGGGGCTTGGTAAGGTTGATAACTATAAACAAGCTGACTAAAAGTAATCTTAACATCATAACTTTTTTATTTTTTTGGGTACTAATTCAGACTACTATAAGCTGAACTACGTACATATCCTATGTATTTATAGAAAGCAATCTCTTCCGCATTTATTACCATCATATCCAATATGATAATATGTAATGAATGATCAATATCTACAATAAATATGAACATATTAATAACTATAACATCCAAGTTGATATTGACAATTTCACATATTAAAGGGTCTAAATAGCTAGGAAAAATTAATTTCAACTATTGGTGGAGATAAGTGCATATTATAACACAATCTATTTCCATATTACGATACATTTTCATGTAGGATTAAATTAAAGCATTTGCATTACATGTGTGCATATTTTGGTTCCCTTTTGTACACAATGTTACTTTTATGGGTTGTTCGGTATTTTAGTGTGATTCAAGATACTTTAAAAACCTATGTAAGGACATGAGGATCAATGCGTTTGGATGAGATATACTACTATATATGTGATCATATGCCCAAAACGAAACAGAGCTGAAAAAGTAAATTGATCTCCATGGATGTCCAAAAGCTGACAGTCCTATTATGCTCATACAGTCATACAATTTGATGTAGAAATCACAATGGGGTAATTCCATGTGGGTTGCAAACTAGATTTCAATATCTTCTTATGATATTTTGCACCCCTTAATCCGAGCTCTAGATCAAGAGGTATACTCCTTTCGCCCCAGATTAATCTAAACACTTGGTTGGATACACTTATTTTAAGGAAATTAGTTGTTGTATGATTATCAAATATTATTTTATTAAAAAGTATATATCATAGGAGTTATTGAGGTACTTTTTCATTAGATTGAAGGATAGAGAAAATTGGGCATTTTTATTAAAGAGATAAAGTAAGGAATCCTTATGTACTTTTTACTTTTGGGATAAAAAAAGTGTTAGATAGTAGTATAATATAAGTGAGATCATGCCAAAAATAGAAACGTTCAAACTAATCAGGAACAAACGAAAAAGAAATGTCTCACACTTTAGACTATTTTAGGACAGACGGATCAATTGTCTGAAGTTGAGATTTCAATGCAATTCTCCTCTCGTACATGCATGCCCGATGGCTGTGGGGCGGGCCTTTGGCCGATGAGGTAGTTTTGTGTTCCATTTAATTTCAGAGACGTTCTAGATTTTTATGACTCTTCTTGTCTCCGGTCGGGCAGATTCATTGGAGTCGGCTAAGAAAGGCAATTTTTGATGTGTTAGTTTTGATTTATTAGAATTGTGAGACATTTTTCTATATAAATACTTGAGAAATGCCAAAATCCTCTTAGGGATGAACGAATTATAATGTTCCTCCCATGAGATTTTTGTACACAAAAGATGGCATTTTTGTAAATAAATAAAATAAGTTTTTTTTAAAAAAAAGATCAAAAGAAACAAGTCTTATTGTTGTTTTCCTGAAATAATAGTGTTGTATAATAAATGTCAAATATTGTATACATAACTATAAATATTGCTTAACAAATGATAAATGTTGTATAAAAAATTATAAATATTGTATAAAAAATACGTTAAAATTTGACCATAATATGAACAATTATATATTCCTCCCCAAAAAGAATTGGGCAAAGCTCATAAATACCTCATTCAGAGGACAAGAAACTCAATGCTTTATGTTGTGTTAGGTTTTATGATTCATAATCATTTCTTTTAAAAAAAAATGCTTAGATGATCTTTTATTCTATCATTAAATCATTTATCTCTTAAATTATGGCATGTCTTAAGTTACCTTTGCTAATTGTTTTGTTTCTTTTAATATGAGTGGTTAATTTTTTTTTAATGTAAGGTTAAGTTGAACCTAGCCATGATTCTAATTGCAAGATTTCCCCCTAAAGGACTTGTTAATAAGATTCTATATTGTTGTTCTTTTGGAACTAACTTATTCAATTGATCTCTTGATGAGAAAAAATGGTTTAAAGTATACTATGTTCATGATGCACCTTTTAGGTATAATATAATAAATATACTTTATCAAGTAAAAGAATAACTAAAAAATAAATGGCTTAATAGCAAAAGTCTTTTCATATCATTTACAAGGTGGTATCATCGCGTCATAACAGTCAACGCCTAGAGTTGATCAACATTGACTTAACCCACAAAATACTAGGGATTGAGAATCATTTTTTTAGTCCAAATTTCGGTTTGGCCTAATATTCGGGCGGGGACGGATTTATCTATACTAATATATTAAAAGGCGTTCCTAAGCAAAGAACTACGCCACGTGGTGCTATCCTTTAGAGTGTTTACTTTATGTAAACACGCATACAATAAAAAAAAATAGAAAATGCATCTTATAAGATTTGATCCCATGACCTCAAACTTATACACTAAAGTCTTTACCACCAAACCAAGTAATGTTTGGTGTTATATTGATAAAGTAAAATGTTAATAAATGCATATTATAATTACCCGGGGCATAGCCCGAGCCTAAAAACTAGTTCAATTATAAATGCTTGGTCCATAGTCACCTTAATTATATAAACATGTGGATATGATTAGAGTTAAAGAGAAAACACAAAGTTTGAAACCAATATTTATTTCAATTTTCATTTTATTTTATTTTTATAAAAAAAAGAAAGATATAGAAAAATTAGGATAATCTTTTTCTCAAGACTGAACCCCAACTTATCTAAAGAAATAAAACACAAAGTTGACTTGAGACCAAGATTTATTCAACTTTTCTTTTCTTTTTTTTTTTAAAAAAGAAAGATAAACGAAAGATAAGATAATATTCTCTCAAGAATAGCACTAACTTATCTAAAGAAACAAAACACGAAGTCTCTAAACTATTCAACTTATTTTCAATCTTTCTAAGAAAAAAAAAATTAGGGCATATAGATTTAGATAAGCAAAAATAAGTTTTAAAAAAACGGGTGGAAATTGAGACCCATGAGTTATTCGATTGAAAGTTGAGAGAACATATGACTCAAGAACACCCCACACAAGTGAAGACCAAGCAATGGATTAGATCATCCTCTAAAAGATAATGTTGACCTAGAATCATACTAGCGTAATTAGGCACAACAATAATAATGGTCCATCTTGGTCATATAAAAGGTTGGGACCAAAATATCGTTAAAAATAAATTAAGGTCCATCTCGACCATATGATAGGCCGAGACCAAAATATATTTAAAAATAAATTAAGGTCCATCTCGACCATATGACATGTCAGGATCGAGATATGGTTTAAAAAATAAACCAAGGTCCATTTCGGCCATGACAGGTCAGGACCAAAACATAGTTTAAAAATAAACCAAGTTCCATCTCGACCATATGACAGGACAAGATCAAAATATGGTTTACAAATAAACCAAGGTCCCTCTCAGCCATATGATAGGTCAAGATCAAAATTTGGTTTACAAATAAACCAAAGTCCCTCTCGGCCATGTGACAAGTCAGGACCGAAATATAGTTTAAAGATAAACCAAGTACCATCTCGGCCATATAAAAGGCCATGATCAAAATAATGGTAAAAAAATGTGCCATGGTTTATAACGGTCAAATGACTCATGGTTTAAAGATGGACTAAAGTTCATAGGTCATATAATGACCCAGACCATATAAGAAACTAAGCAGTTTGCGGTCGAGTAATGGATTGTCATACCCGTTATATGCTACAATGTGAAGCCACTGAAAATGGACAATGTTCAAATAAGTCAACTTATCTAAAAGAGAAATGTATTACTTAAACATGCAAAGGCAAAGTCAAGCATGACAAACTAGCCATATAACTTCGATATCGACCACATAATACAAATGACGTTTTAAAGGTGTTCAAAAAGTAAACGCTAAAAAAAAGAGCAATATTTAGTTTGTTCAAACTACAAAAAGTCTCCAAAAGATCTACATGATGAATCATTGAGGTGACCGACAAGAACCTCATGGCATCTCCGATACAGTGTCGGTAGAGACAATAGTGCTGGGATCCAGTTTCGCGATCACAACACTTTCACCTTCAACGGTAATCAAATGTTTGTCATCATCAAAGGCACACTCCATCCCAGTCGAAGCTAGAGTGAGTGTTGCGTAAGCAACGCATGGTGGTCACCCAGCTACCATAAAATCTATCTCTCATAGAAGAAAAAAAGTAATCAGAATTTTGAAGATGTCTACAGCTTCCCCCCCCCCTCCACATCGATTTTGGCCTTGTAAATAGCAGGAACAACATCTCTCTTGGCGGCCGACAACTCCACCTGAATGGTCGACATATTCACCTTCTCATCTGCAAGTTGCTGAGAAACAGGCCTAAAACTTCTAACTCCTTGAGCAAAGGAACGTGAGCCTGATTCTTATCCTACAACTCCTCCGCAAGCCTCTCTATCTCCGCTTTGTGCCTTTTCATTCTCTTATCTTGAGTCGCGCAAAAAACACTGCAGGTGATAAGAGTTAGCCTGGTAATAGCGGTACATCTCTATCACCTCCAAGGCAGAGATTTCAAGCTACACAAGGGAAGAGAATAGAAAAGGTCATATAAGCACATGCATACATGTATGTACAAAAAAAAAGTAGAGAAGAGAAAAGGGATAATAGCCAAATAAAAAAGTACGGAAATCTTACGGCAACAATCTCATGTGCAAGCCTGGCTGCAGGAGCAAAAAGTAAATCAGCATGCCTGTCAAGAGGCAAGTGCATCCCCCCGCAAGAGTCGATACCCAAGTGTATGCCACCGATATCTAGAACGTCAGCAGACAAAGACTCATCCATCCTAACATCCAAAACAGGCTTATACTACATCTTCCCAGGAACAACTGGGGGATAAGCAAAAAGATTCTTGACGACATCGGGTACTGGGATCTTTCTCCTCTCTATGTACTTACTCGGGCGGACATGAATGCAAGGAGACTGACTATACATTGGAATGTCCGTCTCAAGGGCCTCCATAAGGTGTCCGTGAAGAGAATCATCCTGATTCCCTTTATCAACAGAGTGGAGAGGGACATCAATGGAAGGCGTTGACTGAGTGAAGAGGAGCGGAGTGGCCTTTAAATTCGTGGCCGACATCAAAAGGGACGGCATCGCCAAAACAATGGGCATATAAGTCTATGCCTTCTTAGAAGGCGGAATCTCCACAATAGGAGTAGCATCGCAGCACTGCCTCCTTGATTCGCCACCTCGGGAAGAATGGATAGCACGACCAGAAGAGGAACTAGTGGTCTTAGCAATAACACGACCCTTGCCTCTAGCACCTCAACCGCCACCCCGACTAGGGACTCGACAAGCAGCACGGCGTCCGCTAGTATAAGTGGCAATAGTCACATAACCTTCTTCCAGAGCATTTGGAATATTAGTTACTTTCCAGTCTTTGCTGATGCCCAAAATGTCAAAGTCAATGAAGTCAACTCCTGCATAAAGAAGAAAAAATGACATGAAGATTAGCAACAGAAATGTGAAGAGTCATGCCGGCCAATAAACAAAATAATAAAATTATGTATATAAATATATATGGGTATACTTTTGATAGGCTGTCGTACACCTGTCAAAAATAATTCCTGCAAAATCTTCTAACAATGTAGTAGGGTAAGTAAGGTCGAATCCACAAAGAGATGGTCGTTTTAATCTAGCTTCTAAGGTATAGAGAAACTAAAAAAGATAAGGAATATTAAATTAAAGTTCTAAAGTAATTAAACTACAAAAATCAAACTAAAAAGGATCTAGGGATATGGTTTACCATGTTTATAACTATAATCTATCAAAATATCATCAATGGTTCAATTAATCAGATATCTAGAGCACATGTTAATCCTACGGTCGGGCCTTAACGCTCTCAAATCAACATATCCTAGTACGGTCGCTCAACATAATCAGATTTGCTAATTGTAGGTAAGCCTCTAAAGAGTACTATCTCTCAATCTATGACTCAATATTAGCAATATTTAATCAGACAATTGATCAGATTGCAAGATTAATAATATAAACACTAATCAATTAGAAATATCAAGACTAATCAAACCATGAATAAATATCAATCAATAATCAAATCATATAAACATGGATTCCCAAACCCTAGAAAATAAGACTACTCAATCATGAAACAAAGAATAAAAACTAAAACTATAAAAGAAAACATAATTAAAGAAATCAATGAAAGAAACTAATAGAATTCATAATTAACGAAGAAGAATAAAAACTAGGGTTTACAACTAAAACTAGAGAGAAAGAGAAGAAGACTAAACCTAAAAACTAAAACTAAGAAATAATGTCTAAAAGAGGAGGAGGAGGAGGAGAGAGAGAGAGAAGACTTATTTATAGTTTTAACAAAACCGGCTAAAAAAAGCAAAAATAAACATTCCCGAAAAACCGCCCGGTCGGGAGACGGTGCTCCGAATTAACGAGCAAATGGGAGATTCCGCCCGGTCGGGTGCGTAAACAGTCCTGGGCCTCATTCGCCCGGTTGACCGGGCGAACAAGTCTTGTGCTCTGATGAAGATTTCTTCTCGCCCGGTCGGGCGAAACCGCCTGGTCGACCGGTCGGGAAAACTGCAATTTTGCGTCAACTTACGAAGGTTGTATCTCTCGAACCAGAAGTTCGTTTGGGGCGTGTGACCTATCTTTGGAAATCCCTTCAAGTCTAGTTTTCAACCCAACTGGAATTTCTTGATTATAAATTTTCTATTAAAAGTTATGATCAAAATAGTGAACATGTGTCAGTTTTGGCACTTTTTTCACTAACTCTTTGCTTCATTCTAGCTCGAAATTGTCCCAAACGGATGCATTGCGATCCTTGTGCAAGCTATCTTCATCATAAATGATCAATAGGCTTGATATTAGATAATAATAATCAATTTGCATCAAAATAACCTGAAATTCATCGAAACACGCAAACGGGGAGTATTAGAGCACAACTTACGTAATTTACCTAAATGCTCTAAAAGGAGTTATAAATGCAATCAAAATGCATATAAAAACTATATATAAATGTGACATCAAACTCCCCCAAGATAAACCATTGCTTGTCCCCAAGCAATAAGACATAAACATTGGAAAAGAAAGACGACATACAATATAGGACTACAACAGGGCTAAACACTCAACTGAAAACACAAGAGATATAATCACTACACAAACCAAGCATCGGAACAACATCTAACAAAGCCGCATAGCATGTCTTGTATCGCAATCGACTCTCCAATCATACCACAAACCATCTCTCCCAAGCTGGATTAAACAAAACCTGACAAACCTCATTATAGTTATGCGCACTCAAATCTATCGTGTGTTTAAGGCACAAAATAACACTCAACCTAATCAAGTCGACTCAGATGAAGCAAATACTCTTTAACTTTGACTTTTTGACTCACTTAATACTCAACAATACAATACACAATGATCAAGAGGACTTTTAAGGGTTGTAATGCGGTTCAGGTTAAAGGTATGAAAAATAATTTGGGAATTGTGGTGGAAAAAACAAGAAGGGGGAGCATTATATAACTGAAAACATGGCCAAGAAAGGTCACAACAACTCCGTGCAACAACCAACTCCAAATATAATCAATAACACTTTTCACTCAAGAAATTCAATCATAACCCTTTTTATTTCACTTTATTCACAACATTTTTCACTTCTTTTTTCATTTCATTTTTCACTTTTTTTTCATTTTGTATTTCTTTTTCACACTTTCAATTCAATTTCAAAGCTCACTAAACATACTTTTCCATTAATCTAAACCACAAATACAACACTCTAATTCAATACAAACCGAACCAAAACTAATACTCGCTCCCCCAAGCTAGGCTTAGGACAAGAATCAAATAGGGCCAATGGCTTGTAATATAGGTAGCAATCGAACATAGTTAGGAAAAGGCTCAATGGGGTTAGAGAATCGATAAGATGAAAAAAAAAGTATAACTCTGGAGCTAAGATAATGAAATGAAACGCCTCAATCATATCAAAATGTATGCACTATCAAATATCAAAAGGTACCAAGTCAAAATCAAGATCAATGCGACAACTAAGGAACTAATCACACATGAAAGAACATAACTGACACAGATACGTCAGTTTATAGGCACAGAAGCTCACTTAGTTTGAGGTGTCTGCACAATAAAGTTAAATCGAGCCAGAGATAGATCAATCAATCTTACCACAAACAATCAATTGCGAAACAATCGTGCTATGAAGAATCATGAACAAGATGAATTATGCTTAGGAATTGTAGTAAAATATCAGCAAGGTTCTCAATAAGTACTAGCAATAGTCCCATAGATGCAACTAAAATGAGATGAAATCTAAAATGAAATGAAATAAACTAGTGCAACTAAGAAAGCAGTACAATTATTTTGGTTACTCGTAAACTCCCACTCCTAATGAGCAGTACAAACCGTGCAACAACCTTTGAAAGCAATAAAAAAAACAACTCTAAATGCAACTGACATGCGCTAAGTAATGATGACAAATATCCTCCCCCAAGATGAATGACACATTGTCCTCAATGTGAACAAAGAGGAACTAAATGAGGGAGAGGTACATACAAAAGGGGTGGGTAATCAAAGGGAGTGTCAAAAAGCATCGACACCTCCACCACAATCGATAGTTGTAATGAGGCAGTGAACTTAGCCAAAAAAAATAAGCTATGCTTGTACCTAGCAAAAGACTTCATCACACATTAGCCAAGTTAGTCAAACCAAAAAAAAAAATCAAAAAAATGAACAAAGTCGGGTTGCCTCCCGATAACCGCTGATTTAAGGTCTTGCATGACCGTTTAAGACTAGTAGATCACTCATAATAGTTCAATGCTCTAAGAAGCTTATCATATGTTCCTGCAAACATCTAAAGTTAGTACTAAAAAATTACTAAAACTACAAAGAGAAAAATCAAAGGAAAAATTATATTTACAAGAAGAAGAAAAAGGAAAATTGTTAGTCTTTTTACATGACTCAAAAGAAGGAAAAGAAACTAAATGTACATCATTTATGTACATTATCATGAGAGTCGTTCAAAAGGGGAGAAAGAAGGAACGATGGAGGATATAATAAAGAGGAAGAAAGAATAAGATCAAGTTTTTTAGAGAAGGGAACATGAGACTTAAAAACAGTATCAGATGGATCTGACAAAAACTCATGCATTATCTCACTCTCAACTTTAGATTTATATGCAGATGAAAAGTTTATCGAAAAAGTGTCAGACACTTCACTTTCAACTATGGATTCGTCAACATAGAGACACTCTATAATAGCCTCACTTTTTAAGACGATATCATTAAGATAAACGAGATACGTTAACATACTAATCAGTACTTAATCAATTGCATCATTGAGGAATAAGAAAATTGTGAATAGCCCCTATATGAATTTTGTTTGTGAATCTATATATTATATGTTATTGTGTAATTATGAATGCAAATTATGAGTTAAGATAAGCTATTAACGAATTACGTTAATAATGTTGAGCATTATTCTGAAATTTTGAGACTTTGAGCGTATTGTGTTTGAGATACTCTGTAAATATGATTTAAGGGCTAAATGAGTCAAAATATCTTTATTAATTTATAAGACATATTTTAAGGATTTAGTTTAAGTATAATAAAGGATTATAGCTTAATTACAGAGGGTTAAGGATTAAGTAAAACCAGCAAATTATGGATTATTCTTAAGCTGTGAAAAGACGATTTTGCCCTCATTACTAAACCGAAATCATGAGCTTGCCATTACCCATTATCTATATATATGTGACCAAGCCCCTAATTCATTTCATGAGATTCATTTCACAAAAACACATCACATTCTTTCCTCCTTCCTCACGCCATTTCTGGCGAGTTTGTGGCTGCACTTTGGCAGCTTGTTTCTTTTGAATTCTTGCTTCAAATCTTACATGCAATTGCTTTCCTAGGTTTCTCAAGTTGTTCATTATACTGGACAATCAATAGTTTTGAGGTTTCACATCAATAGCATCAAAGAAAGTCAAGGAAGGTAAGATGTTGCTGAATTACAACACTTATGAGCTTTATAAGATTGAAACTTGATTACTTTGGGTTAATTGTTGAATTTTAAGTTATGAATATTTTAATTAAGGTCTTGTGGAGTTGCTGGAGAAGATCTAAAATTTGTTGAAAGAGATTTGATTCCTAAACACAGGAGTAAGGTACACAAGCTCCACCACCTAAACTTTGCTTCTAGCTTTGATCATGGAATTTGTTTGTGGAATTGTGAATACTTGGATTATTTTGGAATGCGTATAAAAATTGATTTGCATGTGTTTTCTTATGGAATATATTGTGTTAAAAATCTCTTGCATGTCAAGTTCCCTAAGACTCTCGGAATAACCGAGTAAGAAAGTGATTATCCATTCTCTTGAGCTATGCTGCCGTGACTTTCCCTGCCAAATATCTTCCTTTTCCACTCTGTTTTTGGCCTTGGTGTCTCTTGGAAATGGTAGATCTTGAAAATTTATTGAATTTAGACCCAAAAATCACTCCATTTGGAGTTGTACATCAAAAGTTATGTTGTCCGGGATCGAAGTTGTTGTATACATAACAAGTTTCCTAAAAAATTTATCAATCCTTGCTATATTTCGATTGCGTTTTGATTAAAGATCTTGTTGTGGCTAAACTTCCATGATATTTCCTTGGAACATTTATGTCTTGATTATCAAATAAACCTTTGCTCCATTTTCCTCATTAAACACGCAACCTCAATTCATGGAGTAAAAGAACACCTAAAACTCTATTTTTGCCTAGTTGTTTTTCGGGTTAAATAACCATGTTTCTTTGGTTCATTAATTACCTTTAAATGTTGAGTACCTACTGAATGTATCCACTTATTTGTTTATCTACCTAAACCTTAGCGAGGCATAAAAGTTTCGATATAAATTCACACCTAAACCCCATATTTTGATATTAACACCGAAACTATGAAATTGATCATTTGAGTAGTTGTGTAGCGTCGCCTTCTCATATATTTAAGAACCTCTTTGTGAAATCTATTCAGGCTGCCATATCATGTTGACCACCTCATTAACCATTTTGGATAACCATGAAGTCGTTTCCGAAACCTTGTTATTAAGTCACTTCTCCAAAAGTAGTGGAACTTGACATAGCAAGCTTGTTTTACGAAACTTGTTTTGATAAGTTAAAGTTTGTTATGATGGTTGAAATAATGATTATGGATAAGTATTTAAGTAAGTTATTTGAGTATAGTTATAAAAGTATAATTATTTCAGTATAAGTGTTTAAGTATAAGTATTTAAGTACAAGTGTTGAGTATAAATATTTTTGTATGATTACAAGTTTTGTTTTATAAGGGGAAGTGAACAACATTTGTAGAGCTGGTTTGCTCATTATGTGTTTGGAGCGGGTATTGCTCCGTTATGTAGGGTCATGACCTAGAAGTCTTGCAAGCAGATTATAAGAAAGGTGGGGAGACGTCCCTCAAAAGTCTAAAGTTGTGGCCTGACCCTCTCCATTTGTGTTCCTTCCCTGGAGTTATGCTATGTTTGTGATAAGTATAAGATTATTATTTGTGTTATATATGGAGAATGATGTGTGATATCTTGAGATAATTCTTGGAATTTCTCCAGTATATGCAAAAGTATTTTTATGGAAGTTTACAGGAAAGAACCAAAGTATTTCTGAGCAAGTATTAACGTATTTCTGAATAAGAATAAAAGTATCTCGTAAATTATGAGTTTACGCTTTGAGTACAAAAACCGATTGCGTAATTTCAGCCACCTTATTATTTTGGAATTGGTGGGACTTGTGTACCAGCGTAAGCTGACCTGTTTTGTTCTATGAACCTGTCCTGGTGGGGGCAGACTCATCTGTTTTGCAGGATTAGATAATGTTCGAGTTAGCTCATGTGTGCGAATGTGAAGTCATGATCAATGTGTTTAGTCCGCTGTAATGAGATAATCTGTTTTATATAATGTTTCTTGGCAGGTTAAACTTGTATTTTCGATTTGTAATCTATGTACTCAAAACATATTGTAATAACTAATTTATTATAACTTATTTCCATAATAAGCTTGGATACAATGGGATTTCCTAATTTTTCCCTAGCAGGGAAGGTGGGGAAATTCGCCCTAACAGTCTCTTTAATTAGCAGCTTAACTTCGTAATTATCAGCATTAGGTCTTTAATTAAGCTGCTATTTGGAGCGGGCTGTTACACACTCACTACCAACTTCACCAATTACACCCTTACCTTCTAACAAATTATCATGAGTCATATCAATGCCTTTCTCCTCTGAAGTATAATTCTCAACACCAAAATCATTATCATCAAGTATAACCTGTTGGTTAGTAGATTGTTGCACAACAAGTAATTCAATAGATTTCGCCATGTTTTGGTAATCATGAGCCAATTCATTTAAATTTTCATGTTGTTTAACAATATACTCTTTGATCATGTTAAAAAGTTCTTTACTCTATGTTGTTTCAGGTTGCAAATAATTATTCACTTCAGGTTGATAACATTGAGTATAATCAGGCACATAAGACTCATTAGGGTAATGGGAATATTCATAGGCATTCATGCACAGATTTTGTGAATTTTGACAATCATATGATGCATCATAAACATAATCATTCGCATTATAATACCCAGAATAGTCATATTGCCCTTGATAATTAGAAAAAACATTCCCCTTTGAACTATAATTATACGACTCCATGACAACACAATATAGAGAGGGAAAAAAACTATTCACAAGAGACAAGAAAAAATATATATATATATATATAAATATACAATTTAGTATCACTAACAATAAAAACTAAATGAAACAATACCGTCTCCCGGGCAACGGCGCCAAAATTTGATAGGCTGTCGTACACCTGTCAAAAATAATTCCTGCAAAACCTTCTAACAATGTAGTAGGGTAAGTAGGGTCGAATCCACAGAGAGATTGTCGTTTTAATCTAGCTTCTAAGGTATAGAGAAACTAAACAAGATCAGGAATATTGAATTAAAGTTCTAAACTAATCAAACTACGAAAATCAAACTAAAAATGATCTAGGAAAATGGTTTACCATGTTTATAACTATAATCTATCAAAATATCATCAATGGTTCAATTAATCAGATATCTAGAGCACATGTTAATCCTACATTTGGGCCTTAACGTTCTCAAATCAACATATGCTAGTACGGTCCCTCAACATAATCATATTTGCTAATTGTAGGTAAGCCTCTAAATAGTACTATCTCTCGATCTATGACTCGATATTAGCAATCTTTAATCAGACAATTGATCAGATTGTAAGATTAATAATATAAACACTAATCAATTAGAAATATCAAGACTAATCATGTAACAGCCATATATTTGAAGCATATTTAATTAAGGGCTAATTATTTATCTTTAATTAATTATGATATTTTGGTATAAGTTGATGTATTTTATTAAACAAAAATTGGTGTTTGCCATCATTTTTGTTCTCTCTCGTGGCTTCAGGTAAAAATGGCACCTTATTGTTTTGTTGTCAAATTGTTGTCCCATTTCAATAGAATAAGTGGAACCCAAAATCCCCCAAATCCCTCCTCTATCTCTCACCTTCATTTGAACCCTCAAGCCACCGCTCCCCTTGCTTCGTTGCTTTGTCCCTGTTTTTCTGTCTCATATATTTCTGTCTGCGGTGCCTCTAAGCTGTCGGCACTGCTGCTGGGTCTCATCGGAGGTTGTCGGTGTTGTTTATAGGTGTTGCCGCCATCTGGGTTGCTGCCAATCTTCTCATTCCCCTGCTTCGTTTTTCTGTGGTGCGTTGCTGCCACCATTCCTATGGTCTGCTACCACCGTGCTGTTGTAGTTGTGTGGTCTTGCGTTGCTGCTGCTCCTTGCCGGCATTCCGGCGCCGCTGCTGCTGGTGGTGTTGATTATTTCGTTAACTCATGTTCATGTTTTAAGGAAACCCAAATGAGTTTTGGGGAGCTTTTATCAAAGGTATAATTCATCAATTTAAATCTGATGGTTTAGTTGTCTTATGACTTCCATTAGTAGCTTAGTTTTAATCTTTGTGCTAATTGCAAAAACTCAGTTTCTTAAAGCTAACTAGTGTTGTATAAGAGTTTATAAAGATCATAAAAAAAGTTTTACAACTCATTCTTATTTTTTTATAAAAGGAATCATATCATTTTATGTATAAGAGTTTATGTATTCACCATACTCATTTTGGTTTTAAGAAACAATTTACGAGATATGCTTTGCATTTCTAAGGAAGTTAGTGAGTTGAAATAAGACCTTGATTCTAAATTTGTATCTGATTTTCATGAAAGGCATGTGATGTTAGAAATATGCTGGTAAAACTAAGGAGAAACTACTAGTTGGATGATCTTGAATTAGAGTTACCATGTGAGTTAGAAAATGTGAGTTGATTACTGAAATAGTTTGTGTATAGAGGTTTGTGGTATCAGAGAATGGTTATTTTAGAGTTGTCGTGATCTTCATATCATGACATATGAGGTTAAGAAAGATTTATGGGATTTTTTAATAATGGATTTGGGTTATTAGTCGTTAAGAGATTGGGAATTTGAAAAAATGGGTGAAGATTTCTATTGGGATTTTGGGCTTGTCTTATGAGTGGTGATTCAAGGAAATTATACTTATGGAGGATTTAAATTAAGGTCTAATGATTATTGGTTTAGGAAGCATTGATCATTTGACGTACTGAAGTAAATTTACTGAGTTTTTCGCTCATTTTAGTTTTGTTTTTGTTTTGTATTCTCTTCTATAATTGCAGGTTCGTATTGGAAGCTCAGAGTGGATCTTAAGCGAGAATTTGGTTGTTGAGTAGTAAATAGATTAGTGATTCAGAAGTTGTATCTATAAGTATTCAAGTGCTTATTTCATGATCAAGTATTCTATTGTTTTGGAAATCGAGTAAAGTATTATGTTATCTGATATTCGGTTTTGATGTTGTTGTAATGTGGGCCCTGACCCACAGGTCCAGGATCGTTTTATAGCTTATGTTTCCACTGTGAATAAATGTAAATTCGAGGTTTATTTAGTTAATTGAGGTTTATGAATGTTAAGTATGATTAGCTGGCAGCTCGGAAGTGCGGGCTGTTACAAATCAAACCATGAATAAATATCAATCAATAATTATATCATATAAACATGGATTCCCAAACCCTAGAAAATAATACTACTCAATCATGAAACAAAGAATAAAAACTAAAACTATAAAAGAAAACATAATTAAAGAAATCAATGAAAGAAACTAACAGAATTCATGAATTAACGAAGAAGAATAAAAACCAGGGTTTACAACTAAAACTAGAGAGAAAGAGAAGAAGACTAAATCTAAAAACTTAAACTAAGAAGTAACGTCTAAAAGAGGAGGAGGGGGAGAGAGAGAGAGAGAAGACCTATTTATAGTTTATACAAAACCAGCTAAAAAAAAACAAAAATAAACATTTTCGAAAAACCACCCGGTCGGGCGACGGTGTTCTGAATTAACGAGCAAATGGGAGATTCCGCCCGGTCGGGCGCGTAAACAGTTTTGGCGCCTCTTTCGCTCGGTTGACCGGGAGAACGAGTCTTGTGCTCTGATGAAGATTTCTTCTCGGTTTCGCCCGGTCGATCGGGCGGGAAAACTTCGATTCTGCGTCAACTTACGAAGGCTGTATCTCTCGAACCAGAAGTCAATTTGGGGTGTGTGACCTATCGTTGGAAATCCCTTCAAGTCTAGTTTTCAATCCAACTAGAATTTCTTGATTATCAATTTTATATCAAAATTTATGATCAAAAAAGTGAACATGTGTCAGTTTTGGCACTTTTTTCACTAACTCTTTGCTTCATTCTAAGTCGAAATTGTCCCAAACGGATGCATTGCGATCCTTGTGCAAGCTATCTTCATCATAAATGATCAATAGGCTTGATCTTAGATAATCATAATCAATTTGCATCAAAATAACCTGCAAAATCATCGAAACACACAAACGGGGAGTAGTAGAGCACAACTTACGTAATTCATGCCATTATGCACCTAAATGCTCTAAAAGGAGTTATAAATGCAATCAAAAAGCATATAAAAACTATATTTAAATATGACATATCAACTTTTAGTCATGCAAAAACCAAAGATTGGTTGTGGTCATGTACACGGTTGATGTAATACCCCTCATGATTGCTTTAAAGGGATTTAGCAGACTACTCATTCCCATAAGATGCATCTTTCTTTTAGAGAGCTCATTTCCTTAGTTACTCCACAATTAAGCGCGCTTGGCTGGGACTAGTTCAGGGATGGGTGACCTCTTGGGAAGTTTCTCGGGGTGCGCATGAGTGAGAACAAAATACGCCGAAAAAACTTGTGTTGGTTATTGAGGACAGATGTTGGCCCTGGATGCGCATTGTTGACGATATACTCGACTCCGGATGTGTCGGGTGTTACAAATGGTATTAGAGCAACCTGCGACCGCGTGGTGATCGTGTGGATAATTAATCCAATGTTAGTCGGCCTAACGGGGGAGGATCCTAGGGCTAGCTGCGTGTCTACAGGTCGTATGCCGAATATGTGGAGTCCTCAGGCGCAACGAGGGCGTTTCTGTCCTCAAGTGGGGGTGTATGTAATACCCCTCATGATTGCTTTAAAGGGATTTAGCAGACTACTCATTCCAATAAGATGCATCATTATTTTAGGGAGCTCATTTCCTTAGTTACTCCACTGTTAAGCGCGCTTGGTTGGGACTAGTTTAGGGATGGGTGACCTCCTGGGAAGTTTCTCGGGGTGCGTATGAGTGAGGATAAAATGCGTCGGAAGAACTTGTGTTGGTTATTGAGGACAAATGTTGGCCCTGGATGCGCATTGGTGACGATAGACTCGATTCCTGGATGGGTCGGGGTGTTACAGTTGAGATCAAAAAATAAAATTGTCACGTGACAAACCAAGGTTCCTAAGGCCACATAACTGGTCATCGTTAGAAAATGGTCATATACTAACAGACCAAATGTTCATAGCGGCCATAAATTGAAGAATGGTCCGACGACCCACCGAGTGCATATTGGCACATATATTCTCATCACATCCCAAGAGCCTCCATGGCATTAATTAATGTCATAGACGCTTAGGGGGGCTAGTTGTTGAACTTTCAAGATGAGTTAACACGAAGTTACAACTTGTTTTTCCTTTTTTGCGCGAATGAGCCACAAGGGCGGTATTTACAAAGGGGATGGGGATTTGAACCTATGACTTATCGTACACATCCCTCAATCTTAACCACTAGGCCAAAACATTATTGGTTCGAAGTTACGACTTGTTTAGATAGATATTTTGTGCCTTTGTATAATGTTGATGAAGTTGTCAATAGTGAAAGTGAAATGTTTTTATATGAAAATGTGGTGTTTGATAATGGAACATTTAATGAGATTGATGTTGGTTTTTTTAAAAGTCACTTATGGTATCAAAATGACACAAAACATTTTAAAGATGACACATTTTAAAATAATGACATAATATTGTCAGTGAGGTTCATTCTTTTAAATGACCAACATCGACGGAAAACTCATTACTATAACTAGTTCTTTTTTATCATTTTTGAAGTATAAATATGTCATTTATATAAATATCATTTTTATGAGATTTTTTGTCATTTTGTGATTTTTGTGTCACAATTTTAATGAGCATCATTTTTATAATGTTTTGTATCATTTTTATACTTTAATCATGTTATTTTCTTAAGTATTATTTTCATGAAATACTTTGTCATTTTTGTTACATTGTATCTCATTTTTAATGAGCATTATCATACCATGTTTTGTATCATTTTTATGTCATTGTGTACTGTGGACAATTTTTCCTTTATTTAAAGAATTTACCGACAATATTATTTTGTACAGCAAAAATCCTCTCATAAATCAAAAATATAAGAAAACACAATCATGTTTGATTCGTCTATATGACATTAACTTGTTTGTAATCTTTAGTAAAACATGATAAAACAATCGAATTGTAAAAAATGAGCATTGACAATCATGCAAAAGTTGGTTGATAGTAGGAGATGAAAAAAAAAATCAAACTAAAAAGACTTTTTTGGCTTTTTTGAACCCAAAAACAAGTCAAATGGAAGTAGTTTACAAAAATTTAGGTTTTATTAGGTTGTTATTTTAAAATATAAATCTATTAGGTAGTTGTTGGCAATTTTTCCTTTAGTTAATTTTAATAAAATTAGTAAGACAAGGTAAGAAGCACACGTAATGCGTGCACAATATTTTTAAGAATATATAGACTATATTACTCTGTTGAACGTTGAAAGTACAATTTTTTTCAATTTTTAAGGAAAAATTGTCAGCAACTACCAAATAAATATAAGTTTTTAAAAACAAATACCACATACAATTTTATTTCAAAACAACTACCATAGAAAACTCAAAAGTTTGCAAACCACTACCACTTTGGGCACGTGGCGACTTTCTATTAGCCTTATTCCTATTCCTATTCCTCTTCCTCTTCCTTCTTATGTGGCAGTGTTTTGAAAATTTTTGAGTTTTAATTATGTGGTAGTTGTTTTTTTTAAAAAAATTATAGGTGGTAGTTGTTTTTGAAAAGTTGTATTCATGTCGTAGTTGTGAACAATTTTTCCTTTATTTAAAGAACTTACCGACAATATTATTTTGTACAGCAAAAATCCTTTCAAAAATCGAAAATATAAGAAAACACAATCATGTTTAATTCGTCTATATGACATTAACTTGTTTGTAATCTTTAGTAAAACATGATAAAACAATCGAATTGCAAAAAATGAGCATTGACAATCATGTAAAAGTTGGGTGAACATAGTAGGAGATGAAAAAATAATCAAACTAAAAGACAGTTTGCCAATAAAAAATTAGGGTGAACATGATTTTATTAAAAGAATCCATGATAATGTGATTATAAAAGCTAGGTTGCACAGACATTTCATGTAACTAGCATATGCCGTATCTGAGACGTATTGGACATGCTACTCCTCGAACACACCTAAATATGAAATGTCCAACACACAATTTGTAATCCCCCATATTTTTAAGTTATTTAATTAAATAGTTTTAATCATTTTTGAATTGTTAAAGCTATTTAATTTCAGTATTTGACAGCAAAAGGGTATTTTGGTCATTTTACCAAAAGAGTATTTGAGTATTTTCACAAAGAAGTATTTTAGTCTTTTGAAGAAAGTATTTTAGTAATATTAGTGAGAAGATTATTTTGGCAATTTCGTGATCAAATGTATCTCGGTAATTTGACGAGTAAGGGTATTTTAGTCTTTTACCCAAAAGACCACACAATAAAAAAAAAAAAAAAAAGAAGGAAACCCTAAGTTTCCATCCATTTCACCAGCCACTTTTCTTCAACAAAGGAGTAAGACTCCTTCTTCCTCTCTCAACTCTAGTTCTACTTCCTCAAGTTTTTCTTCAAATCTTCAAGATTAATCTAGTTTTTGTTTTGAAAATTAGTAGGAGGATCTTGCAAATAATCAAAGGGAAGCAAGAAGGTTGATAGTTTTTCTGGATTTTGGGGGGTTTTTCTTCCTTATTTGCTCTCTCTCTCTCCCCTGCGTTTTTCCGGCCACCAAGGAGGGTGGTGCGCCGGCTGGGCTCTGCGTGGGCATTGCTGTGCACAGCAGTGGTGGCAGCAGCCGACCTGACGTGGCTGCGTGGGCCACTGCTGGGCCCAGTAGTGGTGGCAGCGCTGCTGGCCGGCATTGGTGCTGGCCGGTGGTGCTGCCGGTTGGTTGTTGTTCCGGGTTTTTGTGGTTTTTCGAACCACATGTAAAAAAAAAAAAAAATTGTTATTATTTATTAATTAAATTACAGCAGTAATTAAATTAACAAATTATTAATTTTTATGAAGTTTTAAGTATTAGTTTATAGTGGATTTTGCCTATTAGTAAAGGTTTTCAAGTTTATGACTCAAAGATAGTTTTAAAGCATTTTTAAAGAAAAATCAGCTTTGTTATTACTTTTAAAAGTGCTGATTTTAATTTATTAGTAGCCTTGAATTGTTGTTGGTGAGTACTAATTGATAGTACTTTGTTGTGGTAGGTTTCAAGCATAGTAGAAGCAAGTGAAGCTTTTAATTGTTGATTTTTGTGTGTTATCAAGGTTCATACACTTGACCTTTGACTTTAGTGTTTAAAGGTTTATTTACTGAGCATGAGGAGTAAGGAGAGGCTTATGCCTTATAATTGTTTGAGTACATGTTGAGAACTTAGAAAGGAGATTAGGAATGGAACTTTTGAGTTATTCCTATATTTGAAAAGCATGTGCTTGATGATAATTGCTTTTGAGCATGATTAAAGTTATTTAAAGTTATTCTCGAAGCTAGGGCTTGCATGAGAATATTTTATTGAGCAAGGTCTCATTAGAGGTTATATATTTTATTGAGCAAGGTCTCATTAGAAGTTATATATTTTATTGAGCAAGGTCTCATTAGCAGTTATATGTTTTATTGAGCAAGGTCTCATTAGCAGTTATATGTTTTATTGAGCAAGGTCTCAATAGAAGTTATATATTTTGTTGAGCAAGGTCTCACAAGTTTTAAAGTTATTGAGCAAGGTCTCACGAGTAGTTGAATCATTGAGCAAGGACTCAATTGATTGGATCATGGATCCTTAAGAAAGTACGAAAGGACTCATGGAGTCATTAAAGTAATAAGATGAGCAAGGTCTCAAAGGATTTAGAATCGAGTTATTTATGGTAATTGTTGCATTCACTTGTTAAAGAAAGATAAGAAATTAATTTATTTGCTAGATGTATTATTAATGTGATTGTGTCTCACTTAATGGGCTTTGGCAATAAAACTCTTGGGATGGATCCCCCATGAGTATTGAACATAAGGGGGGAGTTAGTGTGAAACTACACTCCTGCATATAGCTTAGCATGACGATGCTAACGCTATTATTTTATCAAGCAAGTTTATGGAATTCCAATTAGCAAGATCTTTGAGTGGACTAGGTGTCACTCGTATTCAGTATCTCTGAGATGTTGAGTCTAGAGGCTCACTCTCACCCTCTTTCATTACTAACAAGCTTAAAATTCTCGGGTCAAGTTATTAAAGTTCATGGAACTTTAGTAAGAGGTGTGGGATCTCTTACACAAGGAATAGTAGCCCGTATGATTCTAAGAGGATGACGGTGCCCGTTCATTGCCAAATAATATTAAAAAGAATTATTTAGTAAGTTCGGTTATGTGCTTGTCGCATGTAGTGTCATAAGAAGAGCAAGCCGAAGTTGTTTGAGGATTGCATGCATCATTATTTGCATTAGTTTAGTAGTGTTATGTACTCAGCGTTGCTGATGTATGTGTTCCTTTGTTTTATTTTGGTTGTTGTTTTTCCTCAACAACCCTGTGATGACCCATTTGGCGAGCAGAGCTTAGAGGAGAAGTTTCAGGTACAAGTTCTTGATGTGCATGGGAATCATAAGCATCCGGATGGGAATTTTAGTACATAAGTACTTTCTTATGTATTTAAGTTATTTTGAATTATATGTTTAACTTTACTTGACCATTGGGGTCAAGGTTTGACTTGTTCTGAAGATGGGACTATTATGGGATAGTTTCCGAGTTTGTAACTCATTTACATACTTTCTTATTTCAGTTGTATTAAAGTATTTCCAGTTTATTTTAAAAGACTTCCGTTATATTCTCTGATTAGCCTTACGTATTATCATGCGTGGCGTAACACTCCCGTAATTTCTCCTAGTATATATAAGGAGGGGTCGTGGGGGTGTTACAAAGTGGTTACCAGAGCTCTAAAGGTTATATTACCTTTACTTTACAAAAGTTTTCGAACTTAAAAGTATTTCAAAGTCGAATTGCAAAGGGAAGGGAATTGCATATGCATATGTACACTGCATCGCATTAGTCACTAAGTGATTATGTGCCTTAGATTAGTAAGTGTTCTAAGGTCTAGTAGTTTTCGATGTGTTTTATGTGACTAAGTGTTTGATTGCAACGTGATTGGCATTTTCTACTTGCATATATTCCAGTTTTGACTAAAAGGTGTAGTATGACTACAAATTAGTGCTAGTTTTGCTTTGAGCTACGACTCTAGTAAGCGAGTTAGTATGAAAGCTCCTTAGAGAGGAAATTGAAAATTCAATGTCAGCATGACATTTGCTTAGTAGTTTTGACCTATATTGGGGTCCAATAAGCGATTTTTAAGTCGAAATTTCTTGGGCAAATCAATGGCCGATAGAAACGCTAGAGTTGATGCTCAGCTGAGAAATTTGGTCCGAGTGACTACGAATTTAGCTAGGAGAGTCCCTTCGAAAAAGAAGTCTCTTGATTGGTTTAAGAGGGTTAGTGATAGTAAACCGCCTTCTTACGATGGGAAAGGTGATCCTGTCAAGCTTGAGAACTGGTTTAGGGACTTTGAGAAGCTATTCGATGCTATCCAACGTCCAGATAATAGGAAGGTAGCTATAGCTGCGTACTACCTCAAGGAGGAATCCGATTTTTGGTGGTCGCAACATAAGGAGACGTTAATGGCAAGGCCTGAATTTGATTGGAAGGCTTTTGGAGGAGCTTTGAAGGAGAAATTTTATCCCAATTTCTTGAGGAGGCAAAAAGCCAGTGAGTTTGATGAGTTGAAGCAAGGTGACATGACTGTGGAGCAGTACTATGAGAAGTTTGTAGGATTGATAAAGTTTGCTCCAGAGTTGGTACCTACTGAGGAGAGAAAGGCTAGTAGGTTTGAGACTGGACTTAGTCTTGAGGTGAAGCTTGGGCTAGGAGGTTCAACTTTCAGGACCTTAGAGGAAGTGTACGATATAGCTGCTCATTTAGGTTCCTATTTGAAACAAGCTGGAATTGAGAGCTCAAACAACAAGAGAAAGGAGAACCCTAGTCAGAATTTCCAGAGGAACGACAAGAAGTTCAACCCTCAACATAACTTTCACCAAGGAGGACAATCTAATGGCCAAAGGAATGGGGGCCAGTATCAACAACAGAAGGGTGAAAATGGTCCTAATAAAGGAAAGAAAGGAGACGAACGCGTGTATTTCTGTAAGAAGTGCCCCTACAATCATCCTGGAAAGGATTGCGAAGGAAAGCTAGTGGAGTGTAACTACTGCCACAAATTGGGTCACCGAGAGTATGAGTGCTTTTCCAAGAACCCTGAGTTGAAGACTGGTAAGGGCAAGAGCGGAAACCAGTTTGGACAGGGCAATCGAAACCATTCAGGAGGCAACAACTATCAAGGTGGGAACAAGCAAAATTGGAACAACAAGACCGTTTCGAGTGGAGCTGGCCCTAGTGTGCCTGCAGTGGCAAGACTGAATGTCATAAGTGCTAGAGAAGCTGAGACGTCTAAGGACGTAGTTACGGTTAATGTTTCTATTAATTCCACTTATGCTAAAGCTTTATTTGATTCAGGAGTCAAGCGTTCATTTGTTTCAAAGTTAGTTGTTTCAAAATATGGCTTAGAAAACCCTAGGGATGTTGAAATTCCTATTATGTTACCATCTGGGGAAGTAGTAACTTGCTCAAGAGTATATGAGAACGTCCTTGTGAGAATTGCGGATCTAGACTTTGAAACCAACCTCATAGAGTTTCCATTGGAAGACTTGAAGATCATTTTAGGAATGGATTGGCTTAAGGAGTATAAAGCCGAGATTCTGTGTGGAGAACAAAAAGTGAGATTGAGGAATAAAAACGGGAAAAAGGTGACTTTCAAGACTAAACCACAAGAAGGTAGATTTAAGATCATTTCATCCTTAAGTTTGGTAAAGCAAGTGAGTAAGGGAGCTTCGTTATTCTTGTGTAGTGTGCAGAGGTTGGAAGAAGAGAAGCTTAAGATAGAACGTGTGAAGGTGGTGAATGAGTTTCCAGACGTATTTCCGGAAGATGTATCGGGAATGCCACCTCAAAGGGAGTTAGAATTCACCATAGACTTATTTCCTGGAACTGCCCCTATATCAAAAGCACCCTATAGAATGGCTCCAGCAGAGATGAAGGAGCTCAATAAGCAACTAAAGGAATTACTCGAGAAAGGGTACATTAGACCTAGTTATTCCCCATGGGGAGCGCCTGTTTTGTTTGTAAAGAAGAAGGATGGGAGCTTGAGGCTATGTATCGATAATAGAGATCTCAACAAGGTGACTATTAAGAATAAGTACCCGTTACCGAGGATTGATGACCTATTCGATCAATTAAGAGGAGCTGGAATATTTTCGAAGATAGACTTGAGGTCAGGGTATCACCAGTTGCGAATTGGGGAGAAGGACATACCAAAGACTGCCTTTAGGACGAGGTATGGTCACTATGAGTTCACCGTAATGCCATTTGGTTTAACCAATGCACCAGCAATGTTTATGGACCTCATGAATAGAGTGTTTCGAGAGTATTTGGACAAATTTGTAGTTGTATTCATCGATGATATCCTTATCTACTCGAAGAACAAGGAGGAGCATGAAGCGCACTTGAGATTGGTATTATCTACACTTAGGGAGCATCAGCTTTACGCAAAGTTCTCGAAGTGTGAATTTTGGATGGAAGAAGTGGCGTTTCTTGGCCACATTGTGTCAAAGAAGGGAATTTCCGTAGATCCGTCGAAGATAGCCGCAGTGAGCGAATGGCCTACACCTAGGAATATTACGGATGTAAGGAGTTTCTTGGGTCTAGCTGGCTACTATAGACGTTTTGTGAAGGATTTTTCGAGGATAGCTAAACCAATGACTAGTCTTATGAAGAAGGATACAAAGTTCATATGGACCGAGGAGTGTGAAAAAGCCTTTAAGAAGCTTAAGGAGTTGTTGACTACAGCTCCGATCTTGACATTGCCAGAGGAGAATGCTGAGTTGGAGGTATATAGTGACGCTTCGAAAAATAGTTTAGGGTGTGTATTGATGCAAAACCGAAAGGTTATAGCCTACGCTTCTAGGCAATTGAAACCGTACGAAGTGAATTACCCAACCCATGATCTAGAGTTAGCCGCAATAGTGTTTGCTTTGAAGATTTGGCGACACTACTTGTATGGAGTGAAGGTGAAGTTGTACACGGATCACAAGAGTCTGAAGTATTTGTATACTCAAAAAGATTTGAATATGAGGCAGAGAAGATGGTTGGAGTTGGTTAATGATTACGATATTGAGATCTTATACCATGAAGGAAAGGCAAACGTCGTTGCCGATGCGTTAAGTGATAAGTCTAGCCATAGTTTAATTACTTTGGTACTTCCAGATAAGTTGTGTGATGAGTTTAGGAAGCTCAACATTGAAGTTGTTGGGAGTGGTGGAGTGGAAGCATGCTTAAATGCCATTTCAATCCAGTCAACATTGAATGAAGAAATTCTAAAGGCTCAGGAAGGGAATGAGGAAATGGAGAAGATAAAGAAGCTGATCGAGGATAAGAAGACAAAGGAGTTTAGCATCCATGATGATGGAAGTGTCCGATTCAATGGAAGGTGGTGTATACCGTCGAGTTGCACCGAGTTGAAAGAGAAAGTAATGAAAGAAGGGCACAACACGACTTATTCTATCCACCCTGGAGGGGATAAATTGTATAAGGACTTGAAGCTGATGTTCTGGTGGAACAATATGAAGAGAGAAGTAGCTGAATTTGTTGCTAGGTGTTTGACTTGCCAGAAAGTGAAGAGCGAACACAAGAGACCTCAAGGAACGATTCAACCGTTACCAGTGCCTGAGTGGAAGTGGGATGATATAGCAATGGATTTCGTTGTAGGTCTTCCCAAGACAGCGAAAGGATTCACCAAAGTATGGGTGATTGTAGATAGACTAACTAAAGTAGCAAAATTTGTTCCGATGAAGGACAATTGGTCGATGGAACAGTGTGGTAAAGTATATGTGGACCAAGTGGTGAGGCATCATGGAGTTCCTTCCACTATTGTGTCTGATAGGGATTCACGATTCTTATCTCATTTTTGGGAAGCATTACAGAAAGCTTTTGGGACCGATGTGCTTAAAAGTACAGCTTTTCATCCAGCAACTGATGGTCAATCGGAAAGAACCATTCAGACTCTCGAGGACATGTTGCGAGCGTGTGCCTTAGATTACCCTAAGACTTGGGATGAGATGTTGGCTTTAATAGAATTCTCATACAATAATAGTTACCATTCTAGCATTAAGATGGCTCCTTTCGAAGCTCTATATGGTCGGAAATGTCGCAGTCCATTGTGCTGGAATGATATTAGCGAGACGGTTACCTTGGGTCCGCAAATGATTGAAGATACCGTGAATCAAGTTAGATATATCCGTGAAAAGATGAGGGTGGCCCAGGATCGTCAAAAGGCTTATGCAGATCAGAATAGAAGAGATAGTGAGTATCAAGTAGGCGAAAAAGTCTTATTGAAAGTGTCACCTATGAAAGGGGTGATGCGTTTTGGGCAAAAAGGAAAGCTTAGCCCGAAGTTTATAGGTCCCTATGACATCATTGAAAGAATTGGAAGATTAGCTTATCGTTTGGATTTACCAAATAACTTGGGAAAGGTGCATAATGTGTTCCATGTGTCCCAACTAAAGAGATATGTACCCGATAAGTCTCATGTGTTAGATCCCGAGATTATAGAAGTGGATGAGACGCTTTCTTTTGAAGAGAGACCAGTGAAGATCTTGGACTCTCAAGTGAGAAGTACAAGAAATAAAGATATAAAGATACTCAAGGTTTTGTGGTCTAACCAGCGTACCGAAGAGGCTACCTGGGAGGCTGAAGATGAGATGAGAAAGAAGTATCCTGAGCTCTTCGACTAGGTGAGTTGAGTTCCGGGACGTAACTCCTTTAGGGGGGGTAGAGTGCGTGTCGTGCGCGCATTTTGCTAGGAATTTGCGCATTTTGCTAGAAATTAGTAAGAATTTGTTACATTTGTGCACGATTTTTTTTAGAGTTTTCAAGGAAAACTTTTCAAGCTAAGTAAGCATTTCATAGTTTAAACATTCAAGGCAAAAGTTTTATTTAGTAGCGTATTATTTGGCTACTTGTTTTACTCAATAGCGTACTATTTGGCTACTTGTTTTACTTAGTAGCGTATTATTTGGCTACTTCTTAAGAAAGAGCTATATTATGGCGTAATGCTCATAAGTTTTCAAAGTTCAAAGTTCGGAGAAGAGAGGAGGTTTTGTTTAAGTTTCGGGACGAAACTTCTTTTAAGGGGGGTAGACTGTAATCCCCCATATTTTTAAGTTATTTAATTAAATAGTTTTAATCATTTTTGAATTATTAAAGCTATTTAATTTCAGTATTTGACAGCAAAAGGGTATTTTGGTCATTTTACCAAAAGAGTATTTGAGTATTTTCACAAAGAAGTATTTTAGTCTTTTGAAGAAAGTATTTTAGTAATATTAGTGAGAAGATTATTTTGGCAATTTCGTGATCAAATGTATCTCGGTAATTTGACGAGTAAGGGTACTTTAGTCTTTTACCCAAAAGACCACACAATAAAAAAAAAAAAAAAAGGAAACCCTAAGTTTCCATCCATTTCACCAGCCACTTTTCTTCAACAAAGGAGTAAGACTCCTTCTTCCTCTCTCAACTCTAGTTCTACTTCCTCAAGTTTTTCTTCAAATCTTCAAGATTAATCTAGTTTTTGTTTTGAAAATTAGTAGGAGGATCTTGCAAATAATCAAAGGGAAGCAAGAAGGTTGATAGTTTTTCTGGATTTTGGGGGGTTTTTCTTCCTTATTTGCTCTCTCTCTCTCCCCTGCGTTTTTCCGGCCACCAAGGAGGGTGGTGCGCCGGCTGGGCTCTGCGTGGGCATTGCGCTGCACACGCGGTGGGTGGCAAGCAGCCGACCCGACGTGGCTGCGTGGGCTGGGCCGTCTTTGGGCCCAGTAGTGGTGGCGCAATGGCCGCTTCGGCCGGCATTGGTGCTGGCCGGTGGTGCCGCTTAGGTTGGTTGTTGTTCCGGGTTTTTGTGGTTTTTCGAACCACATGTAAAAAAAAAAAAAAAATTTGTTATTATTTATTAATTAAATTACAGCAGTAATTAAATTAACAAATTATTAATTTTTATGAAGTTTTAAGTATTAGTTTATAGTGGATTTTGCCTATTAGTAAAGGTTTTCAAGTTTATGACTCAAAGATAGTTTTAAAGCATTTTTAAGGAAAAATCAGCTTTGTTATTACTTTTAAAAGTGCTGATTTTAATTTATTAGTAGCCTTGAATTGTTGTTGGTGAGTACTAATTGATAGTACTTTGTTGTGGTAGGTTTCAAGCATAGTAGAAGCAAGTGAAGCTTTTAATTGTTGATTTTTGTGTGTTATCAAGGTACATACACTTGACCTTTGACTTTAGTGTTTAAAGGTTTATTTACTGAGCATGAGGAGTAAGGAGAGGCTTATGCCTTATAATTGTTTGAGTACATGTTGAGAACTTAGAAAGGAGATTAGGAATGGAACTTTTGAGTTATTCCTATATTTGAAAAGCATGTGCTTGATGATAATTGCTTTTGAGCATGATTAAAGTTATTTAAAGTTATTCTCGAAGCTAGGGCTTGCATGAGAATATTTTATTGAGCAAGGTCTCATTAGAGGTTATATATTTTATTGAGCAAGGTCTCATTAGAAGTTATATATTTTATTGAGCAAGGTCTCATTAGCAGTTATATGTTTTATTGAGCAAGGTCTCATTAGCAGTTATATGTTTTATTGAACAAGGTCTCAATAGAAGTTATATATTTTGTTGAGCAAGGTCTCACAAGTTTTAAAGTTATTGAGCAAGGTCTCACGAGTAGTTGAATCATTGAGCAAGGACTCAATTGATTGGATCATGGATCCTTAAGAAAGTAAGAAAGGACTCATGGAGTCATTAAAGTAATAAGATGAGCAAGGTCTCAAAGGATTTAGAATCGAGTTATTTATGGTAATTGTTGCATTCACTTGTTAAAGAAAGATAAGAAATTAATTTATTTGCTAGATGTATTATTAATGTGATTGTGTCTCACTTAATGGGCTTTGGCAATAAAACTCTTGGGATGGATCCCCCATGAGTATTGAACATAAGGGGGAAGTTAGTGTGAAACTACACTCCTGCATATAGCTTAGCATGACGATGCTAACGCTATTATTTTATCAAGCAAGTTTATGGAATTCCAATTAGCAAGATCTTTGAGTGGACTAGGTGTCACTCGTATTCAGTATCTCTGAGATGTTGAGTCTAGAGGCTCACTCTCACCCTCTTTCATTACTAACAAGCTTAAAATTCTCGAGTCAAGTTATTAAAGTTCATGGAACTTTAGTAAGAGGTGTGGGATCTCTTTCACAAGGAATAGTAGTCCGTATGATTCCAAGAGGATGACGGTGCCCGTTCATTGCCAAATAATATTAAAAAGAAGTATTTAGTAAGTTCAGTTATGTGCTTGTCGCATGTAGTGTCATAAGAAGAGCAAGCCGAAGTTGTTTGAGGATTGCATGCATCATTATTTGCATTAGTTTAGTAGTGTTATGTACTCAGCGTTGCTGATGTATGTGTTCCTTTGTTTTTTTTGGTTGTTGTTTTTCCTCAACAACCCTGTGATGACCCATTTGGCGAGCAGAGCTTAGAGGAGAAGTTTCAGGTACAAGTTCTTGATGTGCATGGGAATCATAAGCATCCGGATGGGAATTTTAGTACATAAGTACTTTCTTATGTATTTAAGTTATTTTGAATTATATGTTTAACTTTACTTGACCATTGGGGTCAAGGTTTGACTTGTTCTGAAGATGGGACTATTATGGGATAGTTTCCGAGTTTGTAACTCATTTACATACTTTCTTATTTCAGTTGTATTAAAGTATTTCCAGTTTATTTTAAAAGACTTCCGCTATATTCTCTGATTAGCCTTACGTATTATCATGCGTGGCGTAACACTCCCGTAATTTCTCCTAGTATATATAAGGAGGGGTCATGGGGGTGTTACACAATTAATGTGTCCAATATATTATTATGTATAAGGATATTATAGGACACTTTTAAGAAATTTTAAAAAAACTAAATTTATTTAAAAGCTTGAATATTCACATAAAATGAAGAATTTTGATAACATTAGGAGAGTTTGAGAAAATGAAAAGTAAATCATGAAAAATTTTCAGTATTCATTAAAATTAATGTTATTATAAGTCTAGGACAAAAGGGAAAATTATTTCTTTAGTTATATATTTTTGTAATTTAATAAATGAATAAATTAATATTTTTGATATTTAAAACGCATCATTTTTACGATATTTTGTATCATTTTTACAGTATTTTGTATCATTTTTACGGTATGAATAAGTCATTTTGTCACCTTTGATATCATTTTTACCACGTTGATAAAATTTTCAAAGTACATATTTGTCATTTTATTACTATTATTTTTATGCCATTATATGTCATTGTTATGACCTTGTGTAGTATTTCTAATGAGAATAATTTATATGACATTTTGTATCATTTTTAAAGTATAACTATGTCCATTTTATATGTTCTCGTATCTTTTTATGGCATATTGTATCATTTTTATAACCTTTAATATCAATTTTAGAAGGACTGCAAGGTGAGCTTGGACCCCATGAGATCTCTCTCATATATACGCTTATTAGTTCTAACTAGTCTTAATCAATGAAAATAAGTTTATCAAATAATTTGTTTACTTCCTTCGTTCCTCAAAAAAGTGGACATTTACTATTTGGGAAAATATAGGAATAATATATAATAATAGTGGCG
This sequence comes from Beta lomatogona, assembly GCA_947646795.1. Lineage (NCBI taxonomy): Eukaryota > Viridiplantae > Streptophyta > Magnoliopsida > Caryophyllales > Amaranthaceae > Beta > Beta lomatogona. The sequence continues at coordinate 2,013,810 of CANSNZ010000424.1, read as the reverse complement.
GGGACTAAAAGAAAATATAGATTGGAGAGAGAAAGATACATGAGGATTAAATTGTAACACCCCGACAATTCTCTCTTTTCTAAAATACCTTTTTAATATAAAACATAGAGAATTATCAAAGTATTATCGCCCGTGTGAAAACGTATCGGCTTATTCAGAATTTTACAGCGGAAAACATAATAATAAACTTTATAAATAAAACTTAGTCAACAACAAGTCAACTCCAAAACCAACCAACCAAAACCAAAGTCAAACTTAAAACCAAACCAACTATGAAATGTATAACTCAAAAGTATTGTAAATAAACTACACAAGCTCTCCAATCTCGATCCCAATGATGCATCATCTTCAAACTTGTAGACAGACAATGCACTATTGATCCCTAGAGACTGCTCACCAAAATGGGTCATCAATGATCAATAAGGCAAAGCCATGATCAACATACACAACAAAAGCACGTAATCAGCAAAGCTGAGTACTTACATACAAAACAAATAAACAATCCTAACATGATACTAATAAATAGTAAGCAAGAATAAATAATAATATAATAACCTGCAGATAACTTTTACTGAACTAAACTTTAACAATATTCTTATTACTTTAAATGGAATAGTCAATGGACCGAGTTGTCTAACTAAAACCAGCCTTCCCTTTAGAGGACAAAATACGGGCGCGACTCCGTATTCTCATGACCTACGATATCGATGAACCTTTTAAATAAAAAAATAGAACACAGTGATCAATCCGGCCCGGAAAAAGCCATGACACGCTCACCATGTACTCCAACTCCTATTTGTCCAACACTTCAGACGTGCACCAGTCTAAAGCTATTGCTATCCAGTTTCACTTTACATGATTTACCAGTTATGACTCACAAGCAACACAAATAGTAAAATCAACAAACAATCACAACTTTCTTTTTATCTAAGGATTAGATAAGTGATCACATAACTTAACAATCCAAGATTAATACCAATTTTAATTCAATCTTTCTTATTTGTTGAACCTAGCCAACAACCAAATTACCTTTCATAGGTATAAAATAGGGAAATTCTATATGGTGACCCTTAACTTTTTTAAATTCTATTTGGTAGACAATTTTTATCTTTCCTCTATTTGGTAACCTTCTATTCTATTTTTTTAATTTTCTTTAACCTTATTGCATTTTAAAATCATTTTTAAAATTAAAAAACTGATTTTTTAATTACAAAAAACTGATTTTGAAAAAAAAAAAAAAAAACCCAACCCCCCTTCCCCACCATAACCACCCATCCCACCCTCCTTACTCCTCCCCTAGCCTGTGACCACCGCCAATAATCCCCCAGTCCCGAACTCTTGCTACCACCCCTACCCCACCCCACAGCTTGTGAGCACCGCCACCCCACCCCTATAAGCACCGCCACCCCCAAAACCAAGCAAAACCACCTCCCCAAAACCCATTTCCATGAAACCCTAACCTACCGGAAAGGCAGAAAGGATGGAGGTTGCGTGAGGGGGAAGGGGTCGAAATTGGGGAAGGGGTAGGGAGTTGGGGTCGTAATCGAGGACGAAGAAGGGAGGGAGGCCGAAATCGACAACGGGGATGGGGGGCTGAAATCGGGAACGGGAAGGGGAAGGGGTGGCCGCAATCGGCAACGGGGATGGGGGCTGTAATCGGGAATGGGAAGGGGAAGGGTGGCCGAAATCGGGAACGGGGAAGGGGGGATGAAATCGGGAACGAAAAGGGGAAGGAGGTGGTAAAGCTGGTTTTGGGAGTGGCGGTGCTTATAGGGGTGGGATGGGTGGTTATGGTGGGGAAGGGGGGTTGGGTTTTTCTTTTTTCAAAATCAGTTTTTTGTAATTAAAAAATCAGTTTTTTAATTTTTTAAAAATGATTTTAAAATGCAATAAGGTTAAAGAAAATTAAAAAAATAGAATAGAAGGTTACCAAATAGAGGAAAGATAAAAATTGTCTACCAAATAGAATTTAAAAAAGTTGAGGGTCACCATATAGAATTTCCCTATAAAATATCAACTTACCAAATAAGGCCCTCGGTCCTTATATAGCAGTGAAATACTCAAAAGGGAACAATGATCAATCATGATCCAATACTAATAAATATATTAATTCCCCCATGTGAATAAATAAAATAAAGTTCCCAACCAACATGCTTGCATCAATCTTCCATACAAACATGATATAAATCTCATAATATAAATCTCAAAATCAACATGTTTACACAACGATATAAAAAATGCAAAATCTAACATAATATAAATCAAATATGAACTCAAAATAGTTCCTATATATGATAGTACATAATCCTCCTTCTATAAATAATCATGATGCTACTTCAATCAACACATAGTTATCTACGTACCTTGTGTAGACAAACTGAGATGCCGCTTTAACAGACTTAAAAGTCACCTAGAGAGAATTCTCCGCCTAAAATAACCAATATAGATTCATAATCAATCCTTTATGAATTTACAGCAATAATAAAATACTTTAAATCCTTCTAAAACATGTTTAAAACCTTTCCCAATAACAAAAATTGATTATTAAACCTCCTAGTAATACTTACTACAGTGGTCAAAATCCATTATAAAACTCCATAAAAATACTCCCTTTAAATTTTCAGCAATATAACATAAGTTAAAACTCCCTCAAAACATATTCAAACATGCTTAGAATCATAAAGATAATAAATTTCATAACTTAAAATAAAGTACTATGATTTCTAACTTTCAAACCCCTAAAAATTCATGCTTTGATAATTAAAACTCTAATTTAAACTCAAATATGCAAATCTAATTTTATTTCTTCAATACATAAATTATATAACTTAAATTCAATAATAAATCATCAACTTATAACTTTTAAACATAAATAAATTAAAACAAAACTCAAAAATATAATCTTTGAATGAAGCTTGAGGAGGAAGAAAGAAATCAAACCAAGCAAAGGAAACAAGGAGGAACGAAGACAGGGACGCCGGCGAGAAGCAGCACGGCGGCGCGGCATAGCACGGCGGTGATCGGCGAGTTGCCGGCGAAGACAGGCGAAGGAGGAAGTGAAAGCCGAAGGACAAAGAAAGGAAGAAAAAGAAAAGAGAGAGAAAAGAAAAGAGGTGGCCGAAAGTTTGGGAGAAAAAGAAAAGAGAGAAAATAATTGTGTGGGGAAAAATTGGGGTTTATGTAGTTTATATAGCTTTCCCCTTGTGGGCTTAGGAAAAGGTAATTGGGCTTGAATTATAAATTATTTTTCAAGCCTAAGAGTGTTTGGGTTCCTCAACCCATTTAAAAGTCCTTTTCCAAATCCAAAAAGTACTTCAACATTTCAAATACTTTTCAAAGCATGACTTTATTAAAATATTTGACTTGTATAAATCATTAAATTAATTCCGTTGACTTTCAAATAGTCAACCTTTGAAAAAATAAATCATTAAAATACTAAAATATATTTAAATATAAATAACTATACATTAAAATATATTTATAAAATTCATAAATTTACGGGGGATTATATAAATTAAGAGAATTGAGAAACATTGGTCCCCAAATGTTGGAATCCACCTCAATAAAATATATTAAGTACTTGTTTGGTTGCAATGGGAATTAAATTCCCATAAGAATTTACAATTTGTGGAAAATTAATTCCCTTATGAAATTACTAGGAATTAGTCTAAATTGTTTGGTAGTCATAAGGGAAGTTGTAATTCATATGAATTTATGTAGGAATTGTGAGTGACCAAGGGGAGGGTAGGTATACAAATTCCTACATTTTGTGGGAATTTCAAATTCCCATGAATTTTCATGGCCCCCATTTTCCCCACTTCTTGTCAACCAAACAACTACCCAAATTAGAAAATCATAGGAATTTCTATTGCCTACATAATTTCCTGTATACCAAACAACCACTAAAGACTTTCCAAAATAGATCACGCAGATGTCAACTTCTTTGGGAAACGTCCATTTGGGGAAATTGGACAATTGTTTGAGGACCGGATGGAGTAGTTAATTTTACTAATAATTAGTAAGAGATATAAAATTTATAATTAGTGTCAATTAATAAAATCATATCCATTCATAATAATCAATAAAAATTAGTTAATTGCTACTTTGATTTTCTATCACTAAACAAAATTTTCAAATAGGATGAATAAGAGACAGAATGGGTATTTCATTTTCATCATTACATTATTAATTAATTAAACATAATTTAAACAATCTAAGATTCACTTTTCTTAATTCTCTACCCAATTTCAAAGGGAAACAATACAAGGGAACAAAGAGAGTGCAAGTTTTTATCCATATACAATGAAATAAAAGTGATGGACAATGATTAAAAAAGAGTTAGTCTTGCGTGAACCTGGTCCACAATAATATTATTGTGGACCAAAACCACTTATTTAACATAGTGATCCTTTTTTTCTACATAGTAACTTTTTCAAATTTTAAGTTACACTATACCGTTACTATCTACCATAGTGACTGTTTTTATAAATATAGTAACTCTTTCTCACATTAGTTTATCATGATGAACTTTTCACTTTGTGACATAGTAACCTTTTTTTTTCATAGTCAAACTCCATAATTATATCTATTCATCTTTTATATTTATTTTTTTATATAGTGATCTTTTAATAACATGAATTAGCATTAGGTCCACACTAATTTAGTGTGGACCAAGTCCATATAAGTTTTTTACATTAAAAAATACACAAAAATAGAAGTATGAATATCAGGAGGATTTCAAAAGTATAGATAATATTTATCTTTATCTCTATTGTTATAATTCTAAGCCAAGAGAGGAGGTAGTAATGTCCACATGAAATTACCTCCGAAATAGTCTAAATTTGCACTCCTAAATATTTTATAGATATCAATAGCCGCTTACATGAAATTCCCTCCTAAATAGTCTATACTAGGTTTGAAGCCCGTGCGTTGCACGGGTTGTTGTTTATTTTATTCTATTGTAATTTTTTTGTTAAAATTATTGTGATTTTGTGTTGTTGTAAAATAAGATTTTTCAAGATATTTACATACTTTCTCCGTTCTTTTTCTATTACAACAATTACCACTTTAGGTAGTTTAATCTTTTGAAACCATTCCACTTTTGGTAAAAAAAGAAACTACAGTTGACAATATTACTTTTACTTTATGTTAATAAAATTACTATCATTAATTACCCGAATTGTCTTATAATAAGGATTTATTTGTCCCATACTCTAGTTAAAGAGGTATCTCTATGCTAAACTACCCATTTTTTATTTCCTTAAAAACCATGTCCAAACCAATTGTTGAAGTAGAAAAAAAAAATGGAGAAAGTATTTGTCATTATACTGTAATTTCTAGATTTTTATTGTGATATATAAATTTTATAATTTTTAATATTCAATTGAATATTGTAGCTAAGTCTATTATTAAATGGTATCCCAATAACGGTATGACTAACAATAGCTAATACGAGTTTTAATATGAATAATACCCGAATGATACTTTAAGAAAGTAGAGGGTAATAATTTAATTGATGCAGGACAAAAAGAATACTTTCTTAAAAATGGATAAGAATGACATGCCATGCTTAGGTGGAGATCTTTATAATATTCTAAGGCTGTTTTATTTAAATCAAACTCTAATTTTTACATAATCCAAAACTCTAATACTTCCTCCGTTCTGTTTTAAATGAAACATTAGGTGAAATGATACTATTCATTGATCAATTTTGACTCCAATGTATCGCTATTATATAAATAAAACATAGTCAAGTGGGATCTTGTTAGATTCGTCTCGATGCATTCTATCAAATTATAACTTTTTTTATATTTTTTTACGTGTGCACAACTAAAGATATTAGTGATTAAAGAAGCGCGTTGGGTTGCGTGAAAAAGCAAACGTTTCATCTAAAACAGAACGGAGGAAGTATGTAACTTTATCGCTATAGATTTTAGTTAATAAAGTTTGTTGGCAATCTTAAGTGGCGTTCTCTATTTCATAAATTGTAGAACTATATTGTAAATGGATCTTATTTCAAAGCATATTTCGAGCACTATCTAATGGTACAAAAATTATAATATTTTGAATTAGGTAGCAAAAGTTATACACAATTTACATAATATAATAATTTAGGTTGTTCATTCAAAATGAAACTCTAATTTATGCCTATCCTAGACTCTTTATATGTATTTAAATCTATGTAGAACTCTATTTTTAGGAAAAAAATATTAAAAAAAAAAATTGATGACATGGCAAGCCTACATGGCACTCTATATTTCATAAGTTGTACAACTATATTAAAATGGATCTTATTTCGAAGCATATTTCGAGCACTCTCCAGTAGTACAAAAATTATATGTATTTAAATCTATGTAGAACTCTATTTTTAGAAAAAAAAAATTGATGACATGGCAAGCCTACATGGCACTCTATATTTCATAAGTTGTACAACTATATTATAAATGGATCTTATTTCGAAGCATATTTCGAGCACTCTCCAATGGTACAAAAATTATAATATTTCGAATTACGTAGCAAAAGTTATACACAATTTTCATGATATAATAATTTAGGTTGTTAATTCAAATCCAAACTCTAATTTTCGCTTATCAAAATCTCCCTATATGTATTTAAATAATCTAGAACTCTATTTTTGTAAAAAATAAAAATATAAATTGATGACGTGGCAATCCTACGTGGCGCGCTCTATGAGCTCGAAATCTTGAGGAGCTCCCTATGCTTCCCGAAAAGTTTCCTCCTTTATACATATAAAGCAATAACCGCTTAAATCATCTTATCCCTCCCAAATTTCTTCTTCATATCTCGCCCCCAAACTCTTTTTTTGATTTTTTTTGACATGTACGTACAACAATTTCCTAAATACAAGGAACTTGTTTGCATTTTTTGTTTTCTCATTTTTATCTTTTTTTAAAAATATAAATTTACCTCCTTTTTTTTTGAGGGAAACAAGCAATAATATTATTAATCACCATCAAGCTCCACCAAGGTTAACATACCTTGCGGAAAATCGTCCACAAAAACCTGTTCAAAACCACCTAAAGAAAAGAGTCTAGAACAAGATGAAATACACACCGCTTGCGCCCGTTTAACATGGAAAACGTTAAAAAACTCAAAGCTATCACCTATAAGACAAATATCTTCCATCATGAGATCAATGGGGGAACGACCAAACTTCCTAGCAGCAAGTGCCTTTGCCAAGTTGAGGGAATCCACCTCGAGCTCTATCTGCCGAAAACCCAGCAATTTCGCCCACACCATTCCACACTTTGCTGCCTTAGTTTCGGCCATCAGCACATCCCACTGCACTTGCATACGCCGCACCGCACACATCACCACCTTACCATTCAAGTCTCTAAGCACAGCACCCAACCCGACGTCCTCTTCTCCTAGCATAGCAGCATCCGTGTTAAGGCGATAACACCCCTCTTGAGCTATAGAGTTACCTCCTACATATTCCTATAGTTTAGATTATTGTTAAGTTGATAGTTTGTTACACTATGAACTTTAATAAGGTACTAATCTACAAAGTCAATCCTAAAGCATTCAGGAAGCTCATAAATACCTCATTCAGAGGAGAAGAAATTCAATGCTTTATATTGCGTTTGTTTTTATTATTCATAATCATTTCTTTTAAAAAAAAAACAAAAAAGTATTTTTTTTTTTTTTTTTGTGAAAGGAACAAAAAAGTACTTAGATGATCTCTTATTCTATCATTAAATCATTAATCTCTTAAATTATGGTTCCGTCTTAATTTACCTTTGCTAATTGTCTTGTTTCTTTTAATATGAGTGCTTTTTTTTTGTAAGGTTAAGTCATGATTCTAGTTGCATGATTTCTCCCAAACGACTTATTAGTTAGATAATGTATTGTTGCTCATTTAAAGATTTCTTGATGAGAAAAAAAAATTAAGGTGTACTATATGCTTATGGTACACTTTTTAGGTATATAAACTAATATTTTGGCCTACAATATTTATCAAATATATTATTATTCATAAATCTCATACTTAATTTTTATTAGTTTTTCCTAATATTATGTCTAGTGAAAAATTGAAAAATTGACGTTATGACATGATGAGTTGTTTTGGAAAAACTTATAAGGAATTGAGGATAAAAATAACAATTTCAACGGAATTAGGGTAAGAGAATGTTATTACTTAATAAAAGTGTTAAAGATCAAAAAGCTTGTTTATGTCTTAGTGAGTACATATGATTATAAGACATTATTATATTTTACTTTGAAACATTTAGCATTAAAATTGTAGTGGATTAATGGTTAAATAACACTCACATTCATGTGTTCGAATCTTAGTAACTACATATTGTTAATATTTTAAAATGAGATTATAAGCACGTGTATTAGAAGCTTGAGCAGAGTGCCACGTGGCATCGTTCCTTTGATAGGAACGCCTTTTAATATATTTGTATATATAAATACATTGTGGTATCATCGCGTCCTAACAGTCAACACCCTATTACATGACCCACAAAATACTAGGGATTGGGTAGAATTTTTCAATCCAAATTTTAGTTCGAACTAATTTTTGGGTTTAAAACATGGGCTTTGGACAACCTAAAATTTGAAAATTTAGGCTGAAATTCGTAGTCACTTTAATTATATAAATATATTGATATGGGTAGAGATAAAGAAAAAACATAAAGTTGAAACCAATATCTATTCAATTTCCATTTTCTTTTTAAAAAAAATGAAAGATATCCGAAAAATAAGATAATTTTGAATCAAGATTGAACCCTAACTTATCTAAAGAAATACAACCCAAAGTTGAGATCAACATTTATTCAACTTTCCTTTTTTTTTTAAAAAAAAAAAATACATGAAAGATAAGATAATTTTCTAGACTAAGCCATAACTTATCTAAAGAAACAAAACACGAAGTTGAGAGACCATATGACTCAAGAACACCTCACACGCAAGTGTGAAGACCTAGCAATAGATTAGATCATCCATTAAAGATAATGTTGACCTAGAATCAAACTAGCGTGATTAGGCACGGCAATCATGAGAGTGGACCCAATCTCCATGAAGATTCAATCTCTACCGTCGATCTCCTACACTTTGGTGCACTTTTTGTTATTCAAGAACCCCGCCAAGCAAAGTGTCCTGGGCCCATCAAACATGGAACCTCCAAAAAAGTGAAACTTATTCTCCTTTAAGTTTCTCTCTTCCCTAAGAATATGCTTTGCTCTTCTCTCTAAATATTCTCCTGAAACACAGATTTTCTCTCTGCAAAAAGTTTATCTTTCCCAATTTTTCGCTTTCTCTGTTCTTTGTTTTACTGTTCTCAAAGTAGCTATTATTATGGAGCTTCTTTACACGATTCTGTGGAAGGCATGCACTTGGTTTCTGCTATCTTTTTTAGTCGCAAGATTAATCTCATTGATAGTTTGTTTAAGTGATGATGATTCAGTTTCTGGGTCAATCAAAGAAAAAAGATTTAAACTTTCTGAAACCCTTGATTCTAATCTTGATGATGAAGATTATGAACAGAAGAAGCAGCTTAAAACTGAGGTTTATGGGGATAGATTGAAGGTTTTTGAAAATAAAAGGATCAAATTTGTTGATCAATCTGCTAAATTGGTTGAATTCAAATCATTAGAGGATGTATTTGTTAGGGATATTGAGGAAATTCTGAGTGAAGTCAATGCTAATGATAAAGGGTTTGAGATGGGTAACATTGAAAAAAGTGGGGAATTTGGTAAAGAGTTGGTTGATCAGATTGAAGAGGAGAAAAAAATTGTGGGTTTTGAAAATAAAGTTGGTGGGAAGTTGGAAAGTGGTAAGAATTTGGTTGATAGGAGTGGTGAAATTGTTGATCATATAAAAGAAGAAACTTTGGGATTTGAAGATAGGGAGTGTCACGATATTGGTGGGGTTTTGGCCGGTGGAAAAATTGTTGATGATGAAAGAAAAGGCGAAAATTCGAGCAATGTGTATAAAGGAGAGATTAGTGGTAGAGAATTTGATAGGGATGAAGGAGTTTTAAGTGATGATGAAGAGTGGGAGGGGATTGAGAGAAGTGAATTGGAAAAGAAATTTGCAAGAGCAATGAATTTTGTGGAGTGCAAGAACAAGGAAGGGCTGTTGGCGAAGGCGGGTAATGATGTAATGATGCAATTATATGGGTTTCAAAAGGTTGCAATGGAGGGACAATGCTATGAGCCTCAACCCATGGCACTTAAGCTCTCTGCCCGTGCTAAGTGGTATGTGAAAATCTACCTTTCCTTCCATATATGACATTGTTTTGGGGTGCATTGTATAAGATAGTGTTGATATGTATGCATAATTGATTTACTAGTGGCTAATTTTCTTATAGCTTTACAAAGTATTTTATAGATAGTTGAATATTTTGTGTGTTTGTGTGTTTATGTGCAATTCATTCACTATACACCAGGTTGTATGGTGTGTATTATACACCCAAGACTATAGATTGCTCATTTGGAGTTCTCGCATTTTGTTTATTTACTAATTTGAAAGGCGAACTAGAAAAGTGTGTACATTGGCTCTAATAAATGCTGTATTCCACTCTGATTTCTGGCTAAATCTTCATATTAAAGGAGCTTGATATTAAGTAAGGTTTTCAATGATTATGGTAGCTCTTTATATCGGGGAAGTAAAAAACTTTGTTTGAGGGCCAATTTCTAAATGTAGAGAAAATAGGACTTCTATAAAATATAAATCATATTTCGCAGAAGTATTATAAGTTATTAAGGATGGCTTTAAAATTGGAGCACTTCCTCTGTTTCAATTTCTGGCTTAGTTTTCAAATTTAATCCACTTGATACTTTTTGAAGTTTTTAATAAATATTCTGAAGAGAAACTTTGTTGGAGGGCCACTATTGAAATGTACAGAACATAGGGATGTTGTAGAACAGGTTGCAGGGAAATACTATAAATTGCTAGGAAGCCCTATTAATCATGTTTGAGGTAAATTCTATCATTTGATAATAAAAATTAAAAAAGGGCTGTGTAACTGCTAAATTACACTTCTTGATTGCATTGTTCAAGGAATGCGTGGCAAAGACTGGGAAACATGACTCAAGAAGCTGCTATGGACCAATATATCAGCCTTCTTTCGGAGAATATACCTGAGTGGATGGAAGGTCATTCTTCGGTAAGTGTTCTTTGATTGCACCAATGTGCTATCACACCCTTTGCTGACCTTAATCTTTAAATTACTCACTGCTGATTGTTTGCATGTTCTTTCCTTTTCCATGTCCGAATTTTTTAAGATCGAATGGAAACCAAGATCTACCAGTACAGCTGTAAATAGCTCCCCAGAAGCTAATCCCAGCACACCTTTGGCCCATCAGGTATGACTACTTGGTTTTGGTTCTTTAGATCAAAAGATCGATTGTTAGAATACTGTTTGACTGAATGCTTATTTTGAACACATGAATGCATATTGCACACCTTTTTTCCTATTAGTAGAATTCCATAGTATCTCCAATATAGGGTCGAGAAGATATTATATCACACTCAAAATTTCTTGTCTTATCCTTTTGAACAGAAGGCATAAAGACGTTCTAAATGGTAGCACTTTAGTTTTGCCAATTACATATTGTAACCGATAATCACTCTTCACATGATAGCCTTTAGAGATACGGGGGATTCTCACTAAGCACACAGTCAAACCAACCTTTGTGTAACCTGGCAACGCCGTGAGTGTGTGCAAATTTATGAATCAACATTAAAACCCTTATAAAAAGTAAGTTCCCTGCAATCTTTTGTACAGACTCGTAAGCTGACCTTCACTGAAGTGCCCCTCAACCCTCATAAAGGAACAGAAAAAAAATGTTCTAATGTTCTTTACAATACCAGTGCAACATATACATCCACAAAATCATCATATATCCCAAGAAGAGATATCATCAGCAGCATAAACAATCAGCAGGGAATCTAATTGTGTTGTTCAATGAGATCATCGACCAAACCATTATTATCGAAAAACTTATAACACTGAACATGTGTAATTTGTGTGCCATGTTGAGAGGTTTAAACATCTACTAGTTTCTTTTCTTCTCGCGTGGAGTCCCCCCTACCTCTTTCATCCTTGCCGCCATTGAATTTCTGCAGATATTCAGCAGTTGGCCTTTTAAAATTTTTAGTTTATTCAACATTTTCTCATTGCTGCCCATCAAACTAATAACCTCATATATGTAGTTCATTTTCCATCATAAAGTTGAGGCATCCATCTCTGAACAACATAGAACGACACTTGCCCTGCAAAAGCGTTGCGCCATTCCTAAAATTTTGTGAGATTGAGTTGTTAATCTCCTCATTGTATCAGCATATTTTTTGTCATTAAGCTATACTGAAAATAGGCTCTTTCAGAAAGCTGGGCAACATACTCTGCTAACTTGCCCTCTGATTGCATTGTTATCTGAAAAGATCAAGTCTGCAATTACTGATTGTGGTAGTTGAATGGGATGTTGTCTTTAGTGTTGATTACTGGATATATGATCTATCGTCACTATAATCTACAAACTTTATGTGATTACTGGATATATGCACCCACAGTAATGGCAAAATTGGAATGCCAAAATAATGGACTTGGCTAAACTTGGTTGTAAGCTGAAAATTATATTGGCTGGACACTTTAGCAGCCATCACCCCAGTTTAATAATACGTGTTTTTGACCCGTCTTTGAGATCCCGGAGGATATTTTTGCATCATTTTCAATGAGGTGAGTTGTTGCTACATGTATACTATTAAACCTCTTGGTGGATTTTTCTGCTGTCACAAGAAGTTATCCCTTTCTGGTTTGAGAAATAGGACCCCTGCCTGTTTCTAGTTGCTGGTCAATTGATATTTATTGCACGACCTAAGTTTCATTGACATGTCTAGATTGATATTATTGCACATTGGTTGTTTCAGGACAAAGAATGATAAGATCATCCAACATTCCGATGCTTAGCTCCGATCGATATTGGAGGCAACGAACACGTGGAACAATTTATAGGCTACGGTTTGATATTGGTATTTGGCAAGATTGGGAGCTTCTTCTTTTACTTGTCAGTTATTGGGTATTATGATTCTGATTATTTGCTACTAACATGAAAGTCAGGAAGAAAAGGGGTCTTAGGAGCTTTTCTATTATAAATAATACGATTATTCTTACCTAATTAATGACATTCATTGTACATAGTCTTACTTTTCTGTAGATATTTGAGATATCTGCGTTTTACACATTTCTTTGTCTTGGTGGTTATGAAATCCAAATCACTGGATGTGCACAGCCTGATAACTATTACTTTTGACCTTTTCTCTTGTGTAGACGGCTTAAGTACTTGATTTCTTTCCATGTACTATTATTTGGAGTACCACTAAATTAATTAGCATTAATCAATACTAAAAAAAAAATACAATAATCTGCTTTGGCTTGTTGAGGTTTTATCTTTCTAGGTTCCCTATGATTTTGTATTGGAACACTAATATGTTTAAAAACCTTCCCTAATGAGGTTGACAACACCTATAAGGCTATTACTTTACTCCGTAGATTGGTGGGTTGTGGTAGCAAATGGAGTAGCAATCATCTTTATTCATCTTGGTTTTTCTACTGTTCCTAGTGTTGAATATCCATCTTGGAGCGTGAAGCGTCCCATTTAGAACCTGGACTATATCCATGGCCAGGTCCTGGACGACCATATCCGGGTCGATAGCTACCACCACTGCCACCTCCGCCTCCGCCTCCATATCCACGACCACCATTCCCCATGCCTGGACCGCCGCTCCCACCAAATCCACCACCACCACCTCCTCCACCAAAACCACCACCACCACAACCACCGCCACAACCTCCACCAAAGCCGCCTCCACTTCCGAATCCACCACCAGAACCTCCTCCGTAGCTGCCACCTCCGCCTCCCCCACCATATCCATCGCCACCGCTATAACCAGGATTAGACCCGCCACCATAAGCACTATGCATACCATAGCCAGTTGTAGCAAAGGGTTTTTGTGGATCCCTCCTATCAAGGCCATAGTTCTTATGGTCCAATGGCATGCTTGCATCACTAATGCCAGTGACGCCGCTGATGTGTCTTTGTGGATCCCTCCTATCAAGGCCATAGTTCTTATGGTCCAATGGCATGCTTGCATCACTAATGCCAGTGACGCTGCTGATGTGTAGGCAAAAGCCGAGGAACACCAGCCACCACAAAACAACATCAAATTTCTTCTCCATTCGTCTAGTGCAAGTTGATTTGAGTTTTTAGTTATATTTGTGTATTATTTGTCACTCCCATGTAACTCATAATCTCTTTTGAAAATTCCAAGAAGTTATATATAGAGCTGTTCTGTGTAATTTTTGGTGCCACATTTGATCACTAAGGTTTGTTAGAGCTTACAAATTGTATGAAAATGACGGCATTGGAAGTGCCTGAGGCCAATCAAGTGTGTTATTCGAATTTGGTAGAGATGACAATTTGCATGAAACTTGAGTTGCCATAATGAAAGATTAGTTGATCAGCGTGTGGAATCTGTTTAAGTCCCCTGCAAATGCAATCTGCATTACTAGCTACGTAATTAATGAGGATGTAGACCTCACATAATGAACCAAAATGAGAATAAAAGCTAAAAGGGTAAGGAAATAGAGAACAACGATAGTTGGAAAAAAAAATTCTTATTTGCTAATAATTAGTCAAATAAGCTCTCGTTGCTCAACGCTCTAACTCTATTATTAAGTATAGGTGGTTGTACCAGGATTTGAGAAAGTGTCCCTCCTTTAAGTCGGGTTTAGACGTATTTGTTATGAGGATTGTTAAACACCGTCCCAAAATTACTAAAAATCGCCCCAAAGCACAATTGAAAATATAATTGTACCCTTAACTTTTTCTTTCATCCTCGTCATCACTAAACCCCCTCACTACCCAACAACCACCACCACACACACCACCACCACCGAAACCACGCAAACCACCACTGAGGCCACGCACATCACCAACTAAACCACGCACAACCACCAACGAAACCAAAAAAAATTAGCCGCGTCCACCGCCGAAATATCTTATTTGCTAATAATTAGTCAAATAAGCTCTCTTAGCTCAACAATCTAACTCTATTTTTAACTATAGGTGGTTGTACCAGGATTTGATAAAGTGCCCCCTCCTTTCAGTTAGGTTCAGACGTATTGGTTATGTGCTTATAATAATTTGTTAAGAGAATATGTGTTCTCTTGCAACCAAAAGTCGATAAGGTACGGGGGAGTAGGGAGTAAGAAAGGTGATATTGTTATTTATATAAATTTTAACAAGAAGACGCTTTCATAAGAAAAAAATATAAAGAAAATTTTCTTTTATGAATGTTATTAACTATTGAAACAAATCACGCAATGTGATTTGCCCACAACTCTTCTACTTTGCTTTTCCAAAAAAATCTTTTAAAAAAAATGTATAATTTCACAAATAAAACATTATCAGTGAGTACAGTGACGAACTTCGGCTCTATTTAGCTCTTGCATAGGTTGCATGGATGTGCCGAAGCAGGGCAGATCCACTTGGGTCCCTGGATGGCGCGTCTCTTGCCATTATTTTTTTTTCAAAAAAAATAGTTTTTTTAAAAAAATTACCGCGTTGCATCAAGCTTTCAGGACGCCCGTAATACTACTCGGTTTCAACAAATCTCACTTTTCCCAAAATATTACTCCCTCCACTTGTTTTTACTTGCTACATTTTTCGTTAAATGGTTGTTTTTTTACTTGCTACATTGTTTAGAGTACTTGGCCCAACAAAAATTAATAATTTTTTATTACGTTTTGTACTTTTCTAGCAATTAAAGATTTTTTTACTACTTTTTTCCATAAAAAAAGCAAGGCTCCCCCACCTCATTTAATGCTAAAAAGATCAAAAAGTACACAAAAAAAAGGTTGAAAGGGACATCTCCTAAAAACTAGTGAAAATAACAATGTACTCCATCCGTTTTTTTAATTGCTAAATGCACAATTGTTTATGACAATGTCAATTTAAAACTTTTTGGTGGGTATCTTTTGACCCTTCTAATCAATATATCATATAACTAATATATAAATCAGAGTACAAAAGTCAGCTCACGAGGTCGCGACATTTGTCGTCCTCATTGGACGCCATTTGTCGGGCTCATTAAGTGCCATGTCATTTTTTTGGAATATAAATAGAATTCTAAATTGATTAAATTACAAATAGAGTTTAGGATAAGAATAAATAGAGTTGAGTTCACAATAAAAAAGTTAAATATAGTAAATTGATTATAACTTTTAATATATTGACATTTGGCGTCCTCATTGAACGCCATTTGTCGCTCTCATTAAGTGCCATGTCATTTTTTGGAATATAATTAGAGTTCTAAATTGATTAAAATACAAATAGAGTTTAGGATAAGAATAAATAGAGTTGAGTTCATAATAAAAAAAACATAAATATAGTAAATTGATTATAACTTTTAATATATAGTTCGTAAAATTATAATTTTTATACCATTGGAAAGTGTTTAAAAAGTACTTTAAAATAAGATCCATCTATACTACTCCCTCTGTTTCTTTTTGTTCTTCCTATTTTGACTTTTCCGTTTGCCAATACACGTCTTTGACCTTAAATATTTTTCACTGTGTATTAGTAAAAATTATAATGATTAAATATTAATAAAGTGCTCATTGAGATGAATCAAACAAGACCCCACATGACTATATTTTTTTATCATATGTTGAAAATAATTTAGAGGATTTTCTCCAATTGTGAATAGTATCAAGATTCTAAACAGGAAAAACAAAAATAAACGGAGGGAGTATATTTAAGATTTTATATTAAAGTAATATATAAGGTCGCGACATTTGGAGTCCTCGTTGGACGCCATTTGTCGCGCTCATTAAGTGCCATGTCATTTTTTAAAATATAAATACGAGGTGCCATGTCATTTTTTTAAAATATAAATATGAGGTCGCGACATTTGGCATCCTCATTGGACGCATTTGTCGCACTCATTAAGTGTCATGTCATTTTTTTGGAATTTAAATAGAGTTCTAAATTGATTAAAATACAAATAGAGTTTAGGATAAGAATTAATAGAGTTGGGTTGACAATAAAAAAATTCAATATAGTAAATTGAATATAACTTTTAATATATAGTTAGTAAAATTATAATTTTTGTACTATTGGGAAGTGTTTAAAAAGTACTTTAAAATACGATTCATCTATACTATATTTAAGATTTTATATTAAAGTAACGTATAAGGTCGCCATTTGTCATGCTCATTAAGTGCCATGTCATTTTTAAAAATACAAATAGAGTTTAAGATAAGAATAAATAGTGTTGGGCTCACAGTGAAAAACTTAAATATAGTAAATTGGTTATCACTTTTAATATATAGTTCTTAAAATTATAATTTTTGTGCCATTGGAAAGTGTTTAAAAAGAGTACTTTAAAATAAGATCCATCTATACTATATTTATGATTTTATATTAAAGTAACGTATAAGGTCGCGACATTTGGCGTCCTCATTGGACGCCGTTTGTCGCGCTCATTAAGTGTCATATCATTTTTTAAAAATATAAATAGAGTTCTAAATTAATTAAAATACAAATAGAGTTTAGGATGAGAATAAATAGAGTTGGGTTCACAGTGAAAAACTTAAATATAGTAAAATTAATTTTAACTTTTAATATATAGTTCGTAAAATTATAATTATTGTACAATTGGAAAGTGTTTAAAAATTACTTTAAAATAAGATCAATTTATACTATATTTAAAATTTTATATTCAAGTAACATATAAAAGGAAATATTGACTAATTACGTGAACTACACATTATAGATTTTTAGCGGTCAACTTTGCACATTGAGTTCTTCCCCAAGGTGCGGTTTCTAATAAATATACTCCTCATATTTTCTTTTCCTTTGATAAGAAACAAATGTTGCATTCTTCGTCTCCTCCAAACCTGAATGTTGGATAAGATGGGACATGATCAACATATTAGACAGAGGGTTGATATTGGTAATCACGTTGGTCTATTGAGGCTTGAAGGGCACCGTAGCAACATACCTTAGCAACATACCGTAGCAATATCACCAATACCTTAGCAACATACCGTAGCAACATACCGTTGCAACATACACTTTAATTTGATTTGTAAACACGATGAGTACTAAAGAAAGGTAACTTTTATCTTGAACTTTCTCCATTAACTTTTTATTTGTCTAGGACATATACTGATGACTTAAGCATTGGAACAAAACATTCGACGATCATCTCAGTTTAGACGACTCAGTACCAATTGTTCGTGTGAACATCTAGATTTCAAGTAGGTTGTAGTATATCGTGACATATGCTTTAGCATATAAAAATATGTAGTTTTTGCATGATAGCAGAGTGAATTTTTGAATCATATAATAAGTTTATGCATAATATAGTGAGTGTCTAAGTGATATAGTGGATTTTTCTGATATGATGTAGTTTCTGCATGATATAATATGTTACTGAATGATATATATAATGAGTTTCTTCAAGACATATAAATTAGAAACCAAAATCAAAGATAATGATAAAATTATATTATAACTTTTAGTTGTTCTATGTTAGAGAAAAAGAACGACAAAAAAAAGGGGTGTAATATTTGAAAATTGTACCTCTTCTTCACGAAAAAGCCAAGGCACTTGTCTGGGTCCCAATACTAGTATATAAATAAAGGATAAACTTTTCGGGAGCATAGGGAGCTCCTTAAGATTTTGATGTCGTTGAGCGCGTCATGTAGGATTGTCATGTCATTAATTTTTTTTTTTTATCTTTTACAAAAAAAAAAGTGTTCAACATAGATTAAAATATACAAAAGGGGTTCTAGATAAGCTAAAATTAGAGTTTGGTTTTGCATGAACAACCTAAATTATTATATTATGTAAATTGTGTATAACTTTTGCTACGTAATACAGAATATTTTGATTTTTGTTTCATTGGATAGTGCTCGAAATATGCTTCGAAATAAGATCAATTTACAATATACTTCTACAACTTATGAAATAGAGAGCGCCACGTAGGATTGTCATGTCAGTAATTTTTATTTTAATTATTTTAAAAATTAGAGTTCTACATATATTTAAATACTTAAAAGATGTTTTGGATAACGAGAAATTAGAGTTTCGTTTTGAATAAAAAACCTAAATTATTATATTATGTAAATTGAATATAACATTTGTTACCTAATTCAAAACATTATAATTTTTTACCATTTGAGAGTGCTTGAAATATACTTCATAATAACATCCATTTACAATATAGTTTTACAAATCATGAGCATATATTTAACTAGATGAATGGTAAGACATTATTTAGTCTTTCTTTTATATAGATATAATAATAGTTATAACTATCGTGTACTATATGTGACTATAGCATTTTATCATATGTCCAATTTACAGGATTAAATATATTATCTTACAAAACCACAGTCTTATAAGTCTAGATCCTCTAGAGTTTTTAATAAAATTGGTGAAAAGGGGAAATAAGGGGGTGAATTTTGATGAGAAAAAATAGAGGGCGTTTTGGAAAGATAATATGCGAGCTATTGATTTTTTATTCAATAGCTGATATTGCTCAAACTCTACATTGCAGAGTTCTTTTAGAACACTAGAAGATCCAAACACCAACCTTACTCAACTGAACCAAAACAATTTAGTATTCCAACAAAATTTATTAAGGAAATTTTGTTGTTACAACAAAAATTAAAATCTATAGTGATAAAGTTACATATATATATTAGAGTTTTGGATGATGAAAATATTAGAGTATGATTTTAAAAAACACCCTTAGAATATTATAACAAAAAACCAACAATGTTAGCAAAAAAAATAGTAAAAAAATAAAATAAACAATAACCCATGCAACGCATGGGCCTCAAAACTAGTGTAAAATAATGGAGAAAAGTGAAAAAGGTAGTATTTTTTGTGGAAGAGAAAAATAAATTTAATAGTACTACTTTTTAATGGGTCAAATACCTCAAATAAGAAAAATTTAAATAATTTAGCAATTAAAAAAAAGTTATTTATGGAAAATATAGCAAAAAAAAAAACGGAAGAAGTAGCAAGTGAAAAAAAGAGGGGAAGTAATTCGAGCAGTGATAAAACGCTCATTGTGAGCGGTATCACTGCCCACTCACACCCACATATTATTAAAAAAAGGTTGGTGTGACACCTGTGTCAGAAAAAAAAAACAAATTTATATTAATAAAAAAATGTAGGACGCATTAAAATAATATTAAGTCAAAAAGTAAAACTGACAACTTTCCCCCCTAAAAAGTACAATTAAGAACACATGTTTGTGCATTTAAAATTGTAGTTATTGTTAAATCAACCTCTGTTTGTGTATTTGAAACCCATGTTTTTGTTAACTCAACTCCTGTTTGTGAAAAAGTAAACATGTGATCTCTGACATAAAGCAAAAAGTTGCATTGATTTGCGTGTCACATTCAGTTCCCCCTCCCCCCCCAAAGTACATTTGATTATTAATACGAACACATGTTTGTGTATTTAAAAACCTGATTATTGTTAAATCAACCCCTATTTGTGTGGTTAAAACCCATATTTTTGTTAACTCTTTTTGTGTATTTCTTTTTCCCTTCCATTCCCTAGTCAATTCCCATAATATCGTGCTCACATCTCATTTTTCACGGGAATTAAGGAAAAGGAATGAGTAGTAGGATTTCCAAAATAATGTATATAATGAAGAGCTTTTTTGATACTTTTGTATTGAAACTAGTTCTTTATTTTCTTTTTGTATTAAACAAAATCAAAAGGCAATAAATGTTCCTTGGAATGGTGTAAAGTAATAAATGGGGTCACATGTTTTGAGAGGAAAGTATGGGTATTTTGGAAAGTTTGTGTAGAAATTAAGGATAATTTAGTCCAAATAAATTGTTAAAAAAAGAAAATAAAGACAACATTTTGGGACACCAAAAAAAGTAATATAAAGACTATATTATAGGACGGAGGAAGTATTATAATGACTTCATTTAATTATTAAATTACCAATGAGCGTTTTATCACTCCAAGGCACAAAGGGTACTTTTGCAACCTAAAAAGTAAAGCCTAAAAAATACTAGCCTTAAAACTTTAATGTTTGAAAGACTGCAACCTGCCAATTGCCAAAACAGAAAAAAGCAAACTGACAATTGATATTGAGTCTTGAGAAGACAATTCAAGCTTTTCGACAGTAGAAAAGCAAGACGCAAGTACACAACTCGGTGAAGTCACGCAAAGTACTCTTTCTTTCTCTTTTCCCTTTTTTATTCCACAAGTATCAATTTACTTTGTTTTTTTTTTTCAAATTTATTATTTCCTCTGTAACAAAATACTTTATCCTTTTTCTATTGTAACAATTAGATTTTTACACTATTCACTTACCACCCTTTTACTATATTTTGTGATTTATACACCTAAGAGAAATATAGTCACGTGAAATCTTATTAGATTTGTCTCTATTTATACTTTCAAAATATCATTAGTAGTTAAAGTTGTGCGTCGACAAGCGTGAAAACTCTATCATTGTTGCAATAAAAAAAACGGAGGTAGTAGTTGTTACACTTTCAAAAACACATTTTTCTAGGCAATTTTTTAAACTTTTTGTTGGAAAAGACCTAATAAAATAGTACTTAATTTTGTTGGGAAAAACCTAATAAAAATTTTTTTTTGTTGAAAAAGACCTATTATATTCTACTTTTCTTTGTTACTTAAGACCATTTCAACTTTCTCCGGCCAAAAAGTCAATTTTATGGTATTGACTTTTCTTTCCATCCCTTTCTCATTAAATGGGACCAACCTATTTTTTTGTATCATAATCCTTTAACGCTACCAAACGTCTTCCTTTTGCTTCCCATTTTAAGGGATTAGGATAGAAAAAAAAGATTGGTCCCATTTAATGAGAAAAGTAGGGAAGAAAAGTCAATGTCACAAAATTAACTTTTTGGCCGGGAAATGTTGATGTGGTCTTAACTAACAAAGGAAAGTATTATAATAGGTCTTTTTCAATGGAAGCGAACTTCTCCATGGAAGAAACGAAGATCTGCTTCGTTTCCTCCATGGAGGAAACGAAAAAGTACATTGTTACCGTGAGTTGGTGGCGGAAAAAAAAATTTTAAAACTAACCACATTCTTACCTTGGGAATCCCGATCGGTAGCAACGGTCCGGATCAGCAGAGCTAGTGATTGCACATCTTGGCGCTTATAAGCATTACATTAGATTGGAGTTGGCACCCGGATCACCCGTACCACCTATTCATAACTTATGGCATACGATGCAGGATGACAGTGTTGATAAGTGGGATAAGTTGTATGATGTGAGACGCGCTTTGTGGGACCAATTATTCACTACTACAAGGACATAGTTAGTAATATCCGCTTTTGTCGTATATTATAGTTTGTAAGTTTGAGTCAATGTTTTGTAATATTTAGTATAATGATATCCATATTATGAAATAATTATTGATCTAATGATTAGTATAATATGTTGCATAAAATCAAAACAAAACAAATTCCTACTACATAGTTAGTAATATCCGCATAGTAATCGGGAATTCATACTACATATCCCAATACATCAAAACTAATACATCAAAACACATCATCAAAACACATCATCACCATCATCATGAGGAGGGTCACGAGCACGATCTAACCGCAGTGCCATATCCCAATCTCGAGCCATCGCATCCATCATCTCATATGACATCGAAGTGTTGGGGCGTTGATCGTTGTGCCGATCCTCCAGCAAAGCTCTCGTACAGTCAAAATGTCGGGCCATCCACTGCAAAATATGACTTAATAAGTTAGTTATGTTAGGTAACAATAATAATTAACAACAAAATTCTTAACTTATTATAGGAAATGCATACATAGTGTGTGTTTGTAGTGTTGGCCCGTGCCGGATCCATGATGTCCTCAGCGAGAAGGATAAGATGAGAATATGCAGAATACCAGTCCATGTAGTCCGATGAACAATCTCCTGGCCGACCAGCACGTCTCAATTGCGAAACATTGAGACCATCTAAATATGGCGTGAAACGCTGCCATGATGACTCAGCTGCTGTTATGTCGTGCTCAGCCTCATACTTCTTCGTGTTTGTCGGTCTGTATGCAAAGACGGGTTCAGGAATCGAAGAAGGAATAACCTGAACATAACCCAACTGTTGTAGTACACGATCTGGGTTGTATGGCTCAACAATATCTCGGTAGCGTATGCAACCGACATACAACGTCCTCGGAACCGTCCTAGCCGGATCATCCCCGTATGGCATCCAAATGCCCTGAAAATAGGAAACATAAATAATTTGATTAGTTTAATGTACTACTAATATACGACTACATTAATAAGCAAAATAAATGGCGTACCTCTGAAAGTTGAAGGTTGTCCAACCGTCTACGTATCGACCGAAGTCGAACAGGATCCTTGCTGACGATGTGAACATCCCACTTTCTAGCCCGGGGATCGTGATCAGACACCGATAAACTATCTATCTGAGGCCGAAAACATGGGAAGTACTCGTATATCCAAGCCTGTAAAAGCGTGAGACACCCAACAATCTGTTTGGCCGACTGCCTAGTCGCCACCCCTAGCTGACGATATAGAAAAGCCAAAGTCGCTGATCCCCATGAATACCTATGTACTGAGTCAAGGTCATCCAACTCAATAATGTTCTGGGGAGAGAGTCGGGTACCACTCTTATCAGTGAACAACGTACATCCAAGTGTGATGAGCAGAAAAGCGCGAATCTTCACATCGATGGGACGATCAACACTCCCGCATCTGTTAAAGATCTCGCCAACACTGACACCCCCGTTCTTCCAGATAGGTGCTGGGTCCTGAAATAGCTCATCCCGAGTAACATGGAGTAGCTCCTCAAACCGAACATACAAATCATCAGATGACAAAGCACCCCTCACTGTGTGACCATCAATAGGAACACGTATGATCTGCCAAACGTCATGCAACATGATCGTCATCTCCCCGAAAGGCAAGTGAAACGTGTTCGTGTCCAACGTTCTATAAACGCTGAAATCAGTGGGTAGTCAAGGTTCGAATACATAATAAACGGAAGATGGCTGATACAAGACACATCTACACGCAGCTGCGACTGCGGATCGAAGTCCCAACTCTTCAAACTACTAAACACACTAGCACGATTATGACACAGCATCACCGTATAAGTACGCGGATCATGGTAGATACGTGCGCTGATGTGAGCCGGATAGCTAGGAATCACGCTACCGTCAATAGGGCCCCCAGGCATAGACTCCGTAACTCTCCAAGATGTGTCACTAGCAGCTCTGGCCCTGCTCGAAGTTCGACTACGTGCGGAACCTGACGACTCCGACACAAATCTCCCTCCTCTACCCTTCCTCACAGTGATGCGGGAAGTGGCCTCCTATGGATCACCACTCAAAGCAATTTCCAACTCTTCCTCATCCCCGGTATCCCAACCCGGACTATGAGGCGCATCCTCAGGAATAAGACCCGCCCTAACCTGCTCTTCTGCCCTTGCCCTCCTACTCGATGCATTGATACCACGAGATCGAGTGTGTCGTGGCCCATATCCCTGAACACCCACACTCTCGCGGCCTACGTCCCTCGACTGAGCCTAATTATCAATATTTTTTATTAATCACTATTTAATCATTTTAATTCAATATCTAGCACCTTCGTCGTAACATTAATATAAGTAAATTTGTCGCATAACATGCTACATTATTATTATTATTATTATTATTATTATTATTATTATTATTATTATTATTATTATTATTATAACTAATTAACATGCTAATTTTACTAAATATTACAACATGCTACATTATTTATGCTAATTTTATGAATAATATCAACATTAGCGAATATAAATACGAATTATAACATGTTAATATCACTAAATAATATTATTATTATTACTTATTAACATGATAATATCACTACTAACATAATCAAAACATAATATTATTCAAAAAAAACATGCAAAACATAATATTATTACTGATATTACAACAAAACATAATATTATTAAAATAAAAAATTGCAACAAAACATTCGAAATTAAAAAAAAATGGAAACGATGTACTTTTTTGTTTCCTCGGCGGAGGAAACGAAACAGATCTTCGTTTCCTCCACCGAGGAAACGAAGTAGGTGGAGGAAACGAAAAAGTGCTTCGTTTCCACGGGATCGATATACTTTTTCGTTTCCTCCACTGAGGAAACGAAGATCTGTTTCGTTTCCTCGGTGGAAGAAACGAAAAAGTATTCGGTTTACTCAGCGGAAACCAAAAAAAAATTCTCGACGTGGTGGTGGGATTTTCCTGCAAATAAATAACTAAAACTGACCGGAGATGATGATTCGCCGGCATCTTTCGCCTTCTTCCTCGGCCCCATGCTTTTTCCGGCGGTTTTGTGGTGGTATCGGCAGTGGTGGTGTTTTTTCCGACGGTTTTGTGGTGGTATCGACGGTGGTGGTGCTTTTTCCTAGCGGTTTTGTGGTGGTATCGGCGGTGGTGGTGGCGTCGGTGGTGTTAGGCGTCGGTGGTGGCGTCGTCGTTGATGTGGTGGTGATGGTGGTCGCCACTTGCTGGTGGATCCGGTGGTGGTGGATCTGGTGGTGGTGGTTAGGGTGGTGGATGGGGTGAGGTGAGAGAAAGTGAGTGAGAGTAGGAGAGAGAGAGAGTGTGAGTGAGTGGAAGAGGGTAAGAGTGAGTGGAAGAGAGTGAGAGAAGATGTATATGTAGGGGTAGTTTAGGGATATCCTAGAAAAAATATGGGCGATTTTTAGTAAATACGGGCGGTAAATAGTAATGCCTTTTTTAAGAGTAAAGAGATATAAAGAAAGAAAAAAATGGGACCCATATGATAGGACAGATAGATAGAGATTGTTGCCTAAAAAGAAAGTGTAACATCTATTTTGTTACAACCATATATAGAAAGTGTATAATGTTAACTCCTCTCAAGTCTCCTATTCTAATAATCATATTTGTGGTGATGGTCTGTTTATTCTAAGTTAAGTTGGAGGTTTGTTGGGGTCTACGGTTAGTCAGATGCTGCTTAGAGGTATAAGACTTGGGATCTCATGTGAACTTTCAACTCTTTTGATGGTCCGATGATTTTTGGAGGGGATTTCAATGAGGTTTTAGGTGTGAGTGAGCTGGAGGGGGTGGCTCATAATGAACGGAGGGCAATGTTGGGTTTACAGAGAGATGGAGTTACGTGATATGGGTTATTCCGACACTTGGTATACTTGGGAGCGGGGTAAAAATTCGCGTACCCGAGTGAGGAAGCGTCTTGATCGTTTTGTTGTTAACCCGCTATGGTGCTCTAATTTTGTGCAGGCTGATGTTGTGCATCTTCCTAAGTACAAGTCTAATCACACGTCTCTTCTTCTTAGAGTGTGTGGTGAGCCTCGTCGTCGCACTAACTGGCGTAGAACCTTGCGGTTTGAGACAGCTTGGCTGCTGGAGCCTGATTGCGAGAATATTGTGCGTGATGCCTGGGTTCTCATGGTGACCGAAATATTTCAAAGAGGGTTAGTGTTGTTGCTACTGAACTTGTAGGTTGGTGCAATTTGGTGATCTTGGTAAGAGAATAAAAGATGTTGAGAAGTGGTTAGCTTTGGCTCAGTTGGGGTCCTCGAGGGAAGACAATGATGCGAATTGAGCTCCTTTGTTGTTAATGGTTCAAGTGTGTGGTTCCATTACCTTCTCTCGGGGGGGATCACGTTTCTCCTTATTTGTTTATTTTGGTTGCTGACACCCTATCTTCCCTGTTATCAAAGGCTTCTCTAGATAAGCAGGTTCATGGGGTTAAGGCGAGTCGTAATGGTCCCGAAATTTCTCATTTATTGTTTGCTGATCACGCTTGATTTTTGCTAGAGCTACACGACAGGAATGCAACACTATAGTTGATATTCTCAACAAATATGAATCACGCATCCCGGTCAAAAAATTAGTATTGAAAAGTCGGAGGTTTCCTTTAGCAAAGGTGTTATTGTTGTTCAGAGGCAGGAGTTGACGGAGTTTTTGGCTATGAGACATGTTGACGGTCATCCAAAATATTTAGGGGTTCCAACTGTGATGGGTCGCTCTAAAAAAGTGATATTTGCAGAGATGAAAGACCGGGTGTGGAAAAAGCTCCAAGGTTGGAAGGAAAAATTACTTTCTCGTGCTGGCAAGGAAGTCTTATTGAAAGTTGTTGTTCAAGCTATCCCCACGTACTTGATGAGTGTTTACAGGCTACCTGCTACGATTGTTCAGTCCATTAATTCGGCTATGGCGAGATTTTGGTGGGGTCAAAATGGTTCTGTTCGGAAAATTCACTGGAAGAGTTGGGAGTACCTATGCAATCCGAGGTGTATTGGAGGTATGGGATTCCGAGATTTGAGTGTTTTTAATGAAGCTTTGCTGGGACGTCAAGCATGGAGATTGGTCCATGTCCCGGACTCTGTTTTTGGGCCAGTTATGAAAGCCAAGTATTTCCCTAACTCGTCTTTTGTGGAGTCTTTTTTGGGGCCGGTGAGTAGCTATTCATGGAGGAGTATTTGGGGGGCTAAGGCTCTTTTGAAAGAGGGTTTATTGTGGAGAGTAGAGGATAAGAAAAGTATCCATGTGTGGAAGGACCCCTAGATTAATAATGAAGGCAAAAGATTTATTATGGGGGAGCCAGTAGAAGGGATTGAAAGAGTGTGTGACTTAGTGGATGAGTCGCGTAAGGAGTGGAGAGCTGATCTCATAATGGCTTCTTTTGAGGAGGCGGAAGCTAAGGCGATTCTCTCGATCCCCATTAGTGAGCATTTTCCCCCGGATTCACTTAGTTTGGCATTTACAAAGGATGGCAAGTACTCGGTTAAAACCGCATACATGGTTGGTAAGTCTTGCAACTTTGATGATTTTCATAAAGTGTGGGTTCAACTGTGGAGTTTGAATGTCTCTCATAAGGTGAGACACTTTCTTTGGAGGGTGTGCACTGGAACCTTGTCGGTTCGAGCGCTACTTAAATACCGTCACCTGATTGATAATGACTTATTCCCGCTCTGCAAATATGAGCCCGAATCTTTGACCCATGTATTATTCACTTGCCCGTGGGTTATGGAGGCACTTGAGATGGCAGGGCTTACGGACTTCATGTCTGCTGGGGATTACTGTCTTGATGTTGGATATTATGGAAGGATGGGGAGATTTGGATCACGAGAAGTTTGCTTGGTGGGGCTTCCTCGCTTGGTCATTGTGGTTCCGAAGGAATCAAGTTGTTTTTGAAGAGAATTTCATCCCCAACAACATGCTTGTGGAACGTTCCAGAAAAATTCAGCGTGATTATGTCAACTTCACAGCTTGTGTGCATGGTGCAGCAACTCGTTAGAAGGCTAGCTCTTCAAAAGTGTGGCAAGCTCCAAATGTGGGGGTGATAAAAAACAATGCGGATGCGGTTGTTGGTGAGGGCTGGGTGTGAATGGGAGTGGTGGCTCGGACAGCGGTGGGAGGGTCCTATGGCCGGCCTCTCGTCGAGTTCATGCGTGGTGGTCATATGAAATCGCCGAGGGCAAGGCATTGTGTTTTGCCTTGTTAAGGCTGGTGGTCACAATCTCGGTAACTTGGTCTTTGAAACAGATTGTTTATCTCTTGTCTCACGCCTTTCCAAGGGAGGTTTTTTGTCTTTTCGATCTTGATTCTATAATGGAGGATGTCTCATTATTTAGCAAAAACTTTGTAGTTGTATCTTGGTCTCATGTATATAGGGATGGAAATAGTGTGGCTCATAATCTTGCGAGGTTTGTGCCTTTTGGTATTGAGCAAAGGTGGGAATGTCATGTTCCCGCGGAAGTTGCTCCTTATGTACTTATGGACACTTTGTCCCTCTCTTAATATATTTCACAGCACGTTTCCTTTCAAAAAAAATTTAGAAAGTGTAACATCTATATCATTACGGAGGAAGTACTTGCTTTCTTGATTGAACTTCAATGAGATTGTTTACTTTCTTTATTTAAATATTAATTTGTCTAATTGTGATTTGCAAAATGTGTATCAAATATTGAGTGTTACAAAACTAAATGTGTAGGAAATTCAAATTAAAATCATCAATAAATACGTATAAACTATGGCCCTGATCTTTTGGACTTATTTTCAGTTTAATTCAGTTATTTTCAGTTCAATTTCGCGATGCAATTCAGATTCTCTCAATTCAGTTCAGTTTACTTTGGTGTTCAATACAATTTAGTTCAGTTCAATTCAGTTTCTCTCAGTCCAAAAGAACGGGGCCTATATTGATTTAATTGTATGATTTGATTTTATATTATTGTCTTATTGCTGTTAGAAGTGGTTGATAAATTATAATGTGATTAAAGTTATAAAATAAATTTCAGAATGAAGAGAAAAAATCAAAGAGATATTGCTAGTTTCTTTTAAAAAAGAATTAACACAACACTGGAGATCCTTCTACGCCAAATCGTAATCGAACTCAAGAAACTAATAATGATCCACAAAATGAAAGAGATGAGCCAGAAGTTGGAGTTAATTCTAATAATGAGACTCAAGCCCCGAACGAACAACAAAGATTGACTGAAGACTCGACGAGAACAATTGTAATAGTTTATATACAAAAATTATTAGATTGTGATTTAAATAAAAATAATTTTTTGCATAATATTAGGTTGATTATATTGGTTCCCCACCATTATTAAAATCCTAGATCCGCCCCTGTACCGAAGACATTAATTTTTGTAGGGGTTATGAGCATGTGATTGATTTGGGGAGATAATGAGCTACATGAAAATATGTTGATTATTACAACTAGAGCTGTTAAATTGATTGTGTCGTGTCTATTTCGTGTTCGTGTTATTTACTAATCGTGTAAAAAAATCTCGAAACTAACCCAACCCGTTTAACTAATCATCGCGAACCCCATTGACACAAACACAACCATTTTAATTAAGTGGTTGCCCGCATTGACCCATTTAACCTATTTATTCAAAATCCTTAAAAAATTGTAACAGTAATTTTATATTTTATGTCACAATATTTATCAATCCATGTTCATTTAGGTAATAACTTGCTGGTATATTAGAAAATTTTAAAGAATATATTAATGTTTTGCTAACTTTTATAACCTAAATGGTGCTAAAATGTTATGGTTTCCTATATGTTATTAGAGTTAAATGTGTAAAGTCGTGTCAGTTTCGTGTTGAAAATCTCAACACTAACGCGATCCATTTATTAAACCGTAAAACACGTGTTGACCTGTTATATAAACGTGTCGAAGAAGCTTGACACTAACCCATTTTTTTCTACCCGATTCATGTCGTGTCAACTTTTGACAGCTGTAATTACAACTAATATGTTGTTCGGGTGTATATGCTTGGTCTTACACAATATAATCCCAATTGTTGAGCCAATGTTTGAATGACACGTGGCAGCCCATCTTTTGGTAAGCTGATATGGCATATAGTAAGAGTCAATTTGATTATTCCTTGGAGGGTGACAAATGTCTTTTGACCCCCAATCTTAGTTGACACGTGTC
The DNA here is from genome assembly GCA_947646795.1 of Beta lomatogona. Lineage (NCBI taxonomy): Eukaryota > Viridiplantae > Streptophyta > Magnoliopsida > Caryophyllales > Amaranthaceae > Beta > Beta lomatogona. The sequence continues at coordinate 1,983,291 of CANSNZ010000424.1, read as the reverse complement.
ATTTTAAACATTGAGCAATTCAAGTTGCCACCTATAATGCCCAAAAGAAGGCAAAATGTCCCTTTAGGTTAGAGTTGATCAAGGGTGACTTGAACCGATTCGACCTGAACTGATTTTATTTTCTTGGGACGTTTTGGCATCTTAAAAATGATTTTCAATTTAAAATTTGACCGGACCCGATTGTGGCCCAAAAGACATGCTATATTTGACCTAAATTAGCGGGTTTTGGAGCACAAAACTTAACCCGACCTGATATGTGGGCTGAATTTTTTAGACAACCTGACCCACCATTTGATCACTTCTAAATAAGATTAAATCCTCGTATCAGTCCAAAAAGGGTGGCTTAAATCCTATATTTCATTTGGATGGCTACACATGAGTGGGCTATCATCGCCCTTCTCTCTTCAGCTAACAAGTGCCACTCTCATATTGAATTGTTAATAATATATACTCTCACTTTAGGATGAAGTCAAAGGGAGCACCTAGAGCATGGCAAGCCATGAGGATTTTTACCATCCTCATAATTCTCTATCTCCTTTATGAGGGGTTCCCCATGGATGGGAGAGAATCCGTAAGGATCCTCATTTAATGATGATGGAGGAAAGAAGGAAGCCTCTATATATGGAGGATTCATTTTTCTTGTCCTTTGAGAGGATGTGGGTTTTTAAAATTCTAACTACAAATATGTTAGGGGCACATGAGGAAAAGATATCGTTTCAATTTGTTTGTCCAACGGCTAGTTTAAATCTTTTTCTCATTTGATATTTTTGTTGCTTTTCAAAGACTCTTTTTATCGATTATTAAAAAATAAAAAAACTACTGTATTAAAATAAAATAATTTCTCAACAACTCTTTTTTTTTTGTCTATAAAATGAGTCTAATCTCTTAGCTTAACACACTTCTTCTCTGACCTTATTTTTTTCGCAAGCCAATAATTTGTCTAATATCTATTTTCCTACTATGGATCATAAGAGCATATCCAGTGGTTGATCCAAAATTTTGGATCATCAAATATTTTAAACGTCCTCTCTATTCCACATCATTCATGATCTACTATTAATTTTTATAATCTTTTCACCCCGATCTATAATTTTAGATCTTCACATTCTCTTTCCTACTTTTTAGTTTTTTTTTTTACTGTATCCCACTATATATTCTCTCTCCTCAATCTCCTCTCTATCCCATCTTTTTATTTATTATGGATTATTTAAGAATCAATTAATGATTATTAAGTGTAAATAATCTATATCTTTGTGATTATATAATATTAGCGAAAATTAATTTTGTTAATATCGTACTTAATTACTTAATATGGTAATTAAGTTAATAATATCATACTTAAAATTATTTTCTTTTTGTGTCAGTGTACTATCCCGGAACTCTAAACATGATTAATTATGTAATTAAGAAGGTTAAAATTCTAATTAATAATGATTATAAGCTAAATAAACATGTTATAAATTTTGTGGCTAAAAGAAATTAAAATTTACAAAATTACTATAAATAGATTAACAAATTGGACTAACAATAACTAGTAATGAATTAGTGTAAAGTTTACAAAATAAATAAAATTAAAAAGAAAGAAAGAAGAAGAAACCCCTCCCCAAACCCCACGACACACACCTGACCACCCCCACGTTCCTACTCTTCCCTCACTCCTCTTTGTCCCCTATAATAGCTCCCTATGAAGGGGAACCACCACTCTTCTCTACACCAATTCCATTTGGTTCCCTTAACCACGTATATAAAGACCCAGTGAATTAGAGCTCTGAATATCACTTCACAACAACAAAAATCACAAAAACTCCTCCTTTCAATACTTCTGTCACTGCACCACCACGCCACTACCACTGTGCGCACCACCTCTGATTCACCGCCGCCCTCTAAAAACCATAAACCCTTGCTAGTCCACCACCACAGCCGCACCGCATCGTAGCGCCACCAGCACCCCTCCTTCCTTCGTCCTTCTCTCGACTCGGTCTCCTTATCCTGTTCGCTGCTCTATTTCGCTGCTTAACTCGCCAGACTCGCGCTGCGATGCCACCTTCGTCATGCTACCAGCCTCACCGGTGCTACCTCGCTGCTGCCGGAGCTCCGTCTTCCTCCCTTGTGTCGTCCCTAGGGGTGTTCGAAAAACTCGATCCACTTTCCTCGACCCGCTCCAAAAAACGGGTAATTTTTCAAAATTTTACAATTTCACCAGATCGGGTATCCGACCCGGGAAAACCCGTTGGATCACATGACACTTATTTCTGCCTGTTGGGTACCCGATTACCCATTTATAATATTTTTGTTTTGAAGTTCATGATCAATAATTACTGGCACATGTTGTGCCGACCTTTGCTCTCCTATCAGGTGGTCGGGTACAATGGGTAAAGGTCTAATGGGCTTCTCAAATCTAAAGCTCTCGACTCTCATTTTCAATTTAATTTTGTTCATTTGGAACTCTCATTTTTTTAGCACATGTTGTTTAATTAGATGATTTCAAATGAACAATAAACAAAATAACATTGGATATATCATGTTTACGGTACACCCAAATGTATAATAATTGATGCAAGTTCTACGTTAGCACAATCTACTTTTTGTTTTTTAAAAGGAATTAACACAAAATTTATTAAAGCACGTTAGAGCATCACTAATAATGAACCCAAAAAAAAGGTTCATCATTCTCTCTCCTCATTTCTCTCTCCTCCACATCATTTTCACAAACCATTTCAAATTTCACTCTTAACCATGAACCCAAAAATAATGGTTCATCACTCTCTCTCATCTTTTTTTCCTACCCCACCACATTTTCTCTCTCTTCAAATAATTATCACAAGTTGTATTGATTTAATGTAAAACCAATTAACGCTAATTAATTGTAATTAACTCTTATAATTATTAATTCATAATTAGTTATTTTTATTATATATTAATTATCGATGACTAATTAATTATCGTAATCTAATTAATTTTTTTTTTTTGAAATTAATTAATATTAGTTGACAAATAGTAAAAAAGATGCATCCATTCAAAACATATTACATATATCAAATGAAAACAAGACATGGAAAATTAAATGCAACAATAAAATATTAGTTACCATTGCTACCGTACTTTGCCCATATATGTTTGATCAAATCGTTTTTTAAAGATAAATGAGTTTGTTGATCTTCGATTTGTGCTTTGTGCTGCAAATATGTGTTGATGTCGACAATTCGCTCGTTATGATATTCAAAGCGACCTTCTTGCTCTTCATTGTTTCTCTGAGCAGAACGACGTCGAGATCTCCCAACATCGAACTCTGATGGATCCATGTAATTTTGGTCGGTTTCTCGTTCATCTTCAATTATCATGTTGTGCATAATTATGCACGCCAACATAATCTTATGAAGTATTTCGACATCCCAAGCAAGGGATGGCATCCGTATAATAGCAAATCGAGCTTGCAGTACTCCAAATGCTCGTTCCACGTCTTTCCTTGCTGCTTCTTGATGTTTTGCAAAGAGTCTGTCTTTATGAGATTGTGGACTCGTTATGGACTTCACAAAAGTAGCCCATTTCGGATAGATACCATCAGTAAGGTAATATCCTTTGTTATATTGATGCCCATTTACAACGAAATTAACAGTTGTAGCTCGACCTTCTAAAACATCTTCAAACACAGGAGATCTATGAAGCACGTTCAGATCGTTGCAACTTCCCCGCATTCCGAAAAAAGAATGCCAAATCCACAAGTCCCTATCAGCTACGGCTTCAAGCACAAGTGTAGCTACCCCTGCCCTTCCTTGATATTGTCCTTTCCATGCTGTTGGACAATTTTTTCACTCCCAATGCATACAATCGATGCTACCAATCATGCCAGGAAATCCACGTTCTTCTCCAATTCGTAACAGCCTCGTCAGATCGACTTCATTCGGTCGTCTGAAGTACACATTAAAGAATTGGTTGATGACACCGTCAACGAATCTCTGAAGCGCCAATCTTGCCGTACTTTCACTAATACGTATGTACTCATCGCAAGCGTCAGAAGCACACCCATAAGCTAATTGTCGTATTGCTGCAGTACACTTTTGCAGCGGCGACAAGCCAAAACGACCGGTGCAATCCCTCTTTTGTTCGAACCAGTCATCATTCCTCACGACGTCATTCATGATACGCTCAAAAACATGTTTTTGCATACGAAATCTAAGTCGAAACATCCTATTTGAGTAAATTGGATTTTCTGCAAAATAGTCATTGTATAATCTTAAATGACCGTCTTCTCGACCCCTATCAGTCCGAGGTCCAGTACGCGCACCCGTCTCATTCTAGTAGTGACCGCCGACACAAGGATAGGGAGGTAAGTATGAGTGACATTGTCAGATCATGTCATCTACTTCTTGGTTCTCGATATCCTCTTCTAAATCATCGGAAGAAGAAGAAGAGCTTGAACTTATACTAAATTTGTAGGAATTCATTTTAGATTTAGAAGAGGAGATTGATGTAGAGAATTGTAGGATATCTGATTTTGGTAGAGGAGATTGTTGTAGAGAATTGTGGAACTCTGAACATTTTTATATAAAGTAATGGAGGAGCATAGAGATCCTTTTTAAAGTAGGAAGTGTATCATCACATGGGCTTTCTGAAAAGGAGTATATAATGATGTCTCTTTAGAGCTATTATCACATGGGTTGTCTGAAAAAAGTAGTATGAGATCATTGTGATGTCTATTCAGAGACAGTATCACATGGGTTATCTGAAAAGTAGTATGTGATCATAGTGATGTCTCTTCAGAGACAGTATCACATGGGTCCTCGTATTCATGTATGATGAGACTAGTGCTTCTTTTTCAGACAGAAGTTGGTTGAAATTGTGTTGGTTCATTGAGTGAAAGTCTGTTGCGTGCATGGAACTTGAAATTCACCATCATCTTCATCTTCATTATCACTATCATCATTGTAATCTTGAGTTTGTAGATAATTTTGTGGGTTGTGGGAACTCTCAGGGGTGGAATTATATTGGTAATTCTGTTGTTGTTGGCGATAATTTTGGGGTAATTTTGAGGATAGTTTTGATTTGAATTTTGTGGATAATTAGAAAAATTTTGCTGATAATTATGCCGATTTTGTGGGTAATTTGGGAGGTTTTGGGGATAATTATTAAGATTTTGTTGGTAATTTATGGGGTTTTGGTTTGTATTTTAATTTGTTGTGGATTTATTGGACGATTTATGCGTCTTCTACTAGGATTAGGATTAGGTACATAATTAGGATAATTAGAATCCATAATTATGAAGTTTTTTTTTTTTTTTTTTTTTTTTTTTTTGGGAATATTGTAAGCTAAAGTAAAATTATGTGAAAAGAAATGATAATGGGAAGAGAAGAGTAATCTGAAATTGTGATAAAAGTATAGCAAAATTGGTGTCTATTTATAGAGAATGAAAAAATATGAATTTTGGTAATATTTTTTTTAAGTTGTATTTTTTGAAATATTAACGTTACAAAATTTGTGACGTTAATAATTAAAGGGCGAATAGAAATAAGACAAGTTGCAGCAGGGGGAGTGGACAGCAGCGCGCGTCAGTGCCACGTCGGCACACATCAGTTGCTGCTCCCCGGTTTTGTCGATTAGCGCGCTGCCCCTCCAATCCCAGCGCGACACGTGTCGGCATTTTTTTTTTTGCTGATTACTTTCTCCTATAACTCGACAGCTCACATATCTTCTTTGCCATGAATTTATATCACGAACCATTCGGAATTCCAAATGGTTTTGCCTCGGTCCATGTGTGAACCTTTATCCATTCATCATTAAGACAAAAATTAATGGTTCAAGCTCATGAACCATTATTTTGTTCATCATTAACAATGCTCTTAGCACTATCTAGTACTATAACTTGGGGTTTTTTTTTTTTTTTGACAACAAGGAAATAGTACAAACAAGAAACTAGGTTTACCTATGATTATAGACGAGTGATGACTCATCATAACATGGGTCGACACACTAAACCTACTACAAACGTTATTAAACACCACACTAGGACTATAACTTGTTAATCACCAAATAAATCATGTTAAATAATGTCACACTTTTTTTTTTTTTCTCATAACCCATATTTTAGTGAACACCTTATCAACTCACTTCATTTGGACTCGATGTGACAGAAGCCATAGGGGTAGGTTACTTGAGCCATAAGGGTAGGCTACCTGCAATAAATTACAGTAGGATACTTTTAAAATCTCACCCACTGGTAAAATCAGCATAAAATAAGGGGTACACTAAAAAAAATAAAAAAAAGGGGTAAAGTCTTAAAACCATAACATACCCGCATAAATTCCTGAAGAAGCAAATGTTTCCTCTTCACAGCTTCTATATATACCAACGTTGGCCCTCATTTCTGTCGTTTATCCATTTTCGGTTTCACTTTTCTCTCTATTTTCGTCTTCCTTTTCCTTCTCTCGTTTCTCTCTCCTAGGGTTAGGGTTAGGATTTTCTCCTTACATTTTCTCTTTCTTTCTTTCTTTACAAACAACCAAAAATTGATGACTCAAGAGGTTCAAAAAGAAGCTGTGAACAACAGAGCTGCTGTTACTCAGTTACTGCCATCGTTTTCTCGGCGTTTAAGCTACAACTTCTGGTTCAGCCTCCTAAAGCTTCTCTGGTTGAATTATTTTTCTTACTTTTTTACTTTTTTTTTGATAATTTCAGACTGATGCATGATAATCATTCACACTATCATTCCTTCGTTTTGTTTGTGTGAAATGTGTGTATGTCGTTTAATGATGTTTATTGTGAGTTTTGGACTTTTAAATTTATTTTAGACTTGTGCATGTTATAGTGAGTGATTTTGCATCTTGACTCTATATTCAACAATTTGCTTGTCGATAAATAATCATTCACACTATCATTTTTTTTTTCCAAATGTTAACGTATAATATGCGATGTCCCGATTATCTTTATAATTTTTTTTTTCCTGAAAAAAGGATTTTCTGCGGATTTTATGTTCGAAATTATGAGAAAATCGTGTTAGAGAGCGACGTTTTAACTTTTGTTTCGCTTTGATTATTGACAACGTTTTCCTTTACCTTTTTTCTCCTTCAGCTTTGTCTGAATTTTTCTCATCGTCGTATTCAACCGTATTTTACTTCTCTTTGTTGTGTACCTCCAGATCTCTTTATTTATATTCGCAGAGAAATCTTCTTTTTTCCTTTCTTGTATTTTCTCTTTCGTACATGTTTTTCCGTAGAAATATCATAATATCTGACTACTTTAATTTGTTAGGGTTAAAACTGAGGGATCTGGCTGTGCGTTCTGTGACGCTGCAATTTCCAAAGCTGTTGCTACCGGAGCTGTGGCTGAAGGTGAAGTGTCCGATATAAGGTAATAATTTTTCAATTTGTTTTATCTCCACAATTTAAGGTATTTACCTCATATATGGTTGAAAATACATAGCTGAAAACAATACTGAAACTATATTCCTGGTGGTTAGGCATGGTTACATCAAATAATCTAAAGAGGAAATATAAATGGGAAACTATGAACTTTATGTCGCTACACCTTAATAATTTTTTCCAATCTTTTTTATCAGCCCCACTATCCCATTACAAAGAGGTCCACAGAGTTAAAGTCCTTCACTTAGGCTACTTGAGTAGGAATATATGTACACACTATAAGAAACCTTTATTAGGTTGAGCACGATTATCAGATTGCCATATCTGTCGACAAGGTCTTCAAAATGCAATCTGATCGCCTTATAAGTAGGATCATATATCTACACTCACATCAAAGAGAGATGAGATTAGCATTGGTGTGCAAAAATCTTTACTAATAAAATGTATTGATCAACATGACAAAGAATTTACAAATTATATCAAGTTTTGGACTCACGAAACTTTTTATATTTACAAAGAATTTACAAATTATCGAGGAAACTTATTAATATTTTTAGTAAAAAAAAGGAAAAGAAGGTAAATAAGCAGCAACAAATTGCCAGACACGAAGGACCATAAGTAGAGAAATCTCTCTAGTAGTTTTCTTAAGAAAAAATTCATTTGTTCATGAAAAGTTGAAGTTTTGCTTTTGCTTTATCTTTTATTTGTTTTCTTGTCATTCAATGAAGTTACAATGCAACGCACATTTAATTAAGAAGTACTCCCTTCGTCTTTTTTTAGTTGCTACATTTTCTTTAGCACATAGATCAAGGAAACATGTGGGGACCACTGAAAAGTAGAGCAAAAAAAGCATAAAGTAGTTTTCTTTTTGTGTGACGAAAACAAAAATAAGGGTATAAAGGTAAATAATGTGTGGGGTACCACATACTAAAAGTAGAAATATTTGACAAATATAATAACTAAAAAGAGATATCTAAATGGCAAAATGTAGCAACTAAAAAAACGGAGGGAGTAATAGCTTTAAAGTTTATGATATAATCATCTAGGCACATTCATCACCCTCCCCTAGTCCAAACCAAAACACATACCTAGTGACCTCCTAGCCCACTATTCCTATAGGTAGGCAAATGTATATATCACATTTAGATCATATATCAACAAGTCCATAAACAAAATGTTACGCATAGAGCAACAAAGGTAACAATATTTAGTGACACCAGAACAACATAACACTACCTAAAAGTCAAATTTTTAGTTTTTCACACCCAACAAAATCAAAGAATTCTTATTATTTGAAATTTTACTTCTTACTATTCATATCACTTCCACAAAAAAAAATCTGTTACAACTTTAGCCGGAGTCGGAAAGAAACAAATGTAAATGACGATACAATTAATCAAAATGCAATTACATCATACCTAGTTCCCACAAAATGACGAGATCGTGTAGACACCAAACCAACGCTAAAATCACTCTAAATATTGAGTTGTTAAAATCTCATCCGCCAAGAAACTTGCATACTAAGATCAATAGTAAATAACATGTTAAGAAAATCAAGAAAAAGGAAGCTATCAATCTAAAATGTGGTTAACCTTCCAAAACATAAACTACCACCACACACTTAGCAAACATTGCTAGTTGGCAACAAGTAGGATCATATCTCTGCACTCACATCAAAGAGTGATGAGATTAGCATTGGTGTGCAAAAATCTTTACTAATAAAATGTATTGATGAACATGATAGAATTTACAAATTATATCAAGTTTTGGACTCACGAAACTTTTTATATTTACAAAGAATTTACAAATTATCGAGGAAACTTATTAAAATATTTTTAGTAAAAAAAGGGAAAATGAGCAGCAACAAAATGCCAGACACGAAGGACCATAAGTAGAGAAATCTCTCTAGTAGTTTTCTTAAGAAAAAATTCATTTGTTCATGAAAAGTTGATCAAGTTTTGCTTTTGCTTTATCTTTTATTTTTTTTCTTGTCATTCAATGAAGTTACAATGCAACGCACATTTAATTAAGAAGTACTCCCTTCGTCTTTTTTTAGTTGTTACATTTTCTTTAGCACATAGATCAAGGAAACATGTGGGGACCACTGAAAAGTAGAGCAAAAAAAGCATAAAGTAGTTGTCTTTTTGTGTGACGAAGACAAAAATAAGAGTATAAAGGTAAATAATATGTGGGGTACCACATACTAAAAGTAGAAATATTTGACAAATATAATAACTAAAAAGAGACATCTAAATGACAAAATGTAGCAACTAATAAAAACGGAGGGAGTAATAGCTTTAAAGTTATGATATAATCATCTAGGCACATTCATCACCCTCCCCTAGTCCAAACCAAAACACATACCTAGTGACCTCCTAGCCCACTATTCCTACAGGTAGGCAAATGTATATATCACATTTAGGTCATATATCAACAAGTCCATAAAAAAAATGTTACGCATAGAGCAACAAAGGTAACAATATTTAGTGACACCAGAACAACATAACACTACCCAAAAGTCAAATTTTTAGTTTTTCACACCCAACAAAATCAAAGAAATCTTATTATTTGAAATTTTACTTCTTACTATTCATATCACTTCCACAAAAAAAATCTGTTACAACTTTAGCCGGAGTAGGAAAGAAACAAATGTAAATGACGATACAATTAATCAAAATGCAATTACATCATACCTAGTTCCCACAAAATGACGAGATCGTGTAGACACCAAATCAACGCTAAAATCACTCTAAATATTGAGTTGTTAAAATCTCATCCGCCAAGAAACTTGCATACTAAGATCAATAGTAAATAACATGGTAAAAAAATCAAGAAAAAGGAAGCTATGAATCTAAAACGTGGTTAACCTTCCAAAACATAAACTACCACCACACTTAGCAAACATTGCTAGTTGGCAACAAGTAGGATCATATCTCTGCACTCAGATCAAAGAGAGATGAGATTAGCATTGGTGTGCAAAAATCTTTACTAATAAAATGTATTGATGAACGTGACAGAATTTACAAATTATATCAAGTTTTGGACTCACAAATCTTTTTATATTTACAAAGAATTTACAAATTATCGAGGAAACTTATTAATATTTTTAGTAAAAAGAAAGGAAAATAAGCAGCAACAAAATGCCAGACACGAAGGACCATAAGTAGAGAAATCTCTCTAGTAGTTTTCTTAAGAAAAAATTCATTTGTTCATGAAAAATTGATCAAAGTTTTGCTTTTGCTTTATCTTTTTTTTTTTCTTGTCATTCAATGAAGTTACAATGCAACGCACAGTTCGCGACTTACGCACTTTCGCGACTCCCCATCTGTATTGCGGGTCGCGACGTGTATTTTGAATTGGGGCATGAAATTTTACGTGGACGGTTTCTAAACGCTGTGTTGTTTACGCTTTCCATTTAATGGCGATTAAGGATTCCTAATCAGGGGATTAAAGGGTGCAGCTCTAATCAAGAGGGAATATGAATATATGACCTTGGTCATTCTTATGAGGGAAAGAGAAAAAATCAGTTATTCAGATTCGAATATCTTGCTTTGCTTGAGAGAAATATTACTATTTTCTCTGTAGTGTTCTTCACAAACTAAAAACTCAAAGTTCTTGTTGATTCACATAGAAGATCAACTTGTGAATTGTTTTTCTCCATTGTATCTCATTAGTAATTTCATGTTAACCCGGTGATCTTTTAGGGGCGAAATTAAACTAATAGTAAAGCGTAGTTTTCGTGCCTTGGAGTGGTATATCCGGTTCTCTTGTTTGATCACCCTTATAACGATCTATTATTTTAATTTCTTTTTTACGGATATGGCTCAATCACTCAAGGACATGACCATGAACTTCCAAAAGTTGGACAAGTTTGAGTAGGTGGGTTATCGGAGATGGCAAAAGAAGATGCACTTCTTGTTGACAACTTTGAATGTGGTTTATGTTCTTTTAACTCCCATGCCACTATTCCCGAAAGATATAGAGGAAGAGTCCGTGGAGACTACAAGAAAAAGAACAAAGTGGGAGAATGATGACTACATTTATCGGGGTTACATCCTCAACTCTCTTGCTGGCCCTTTGTTCGGCCTTTACCAAAACTTGGTGAGTGCAAAGGAACTTTGGGATGTTCCTGAGGCAAAGTATATTTCGGAAGATGCTTCAAGTAAGAAATTTCTTGGTAGTAATTTTAATTCATTTAAAATGACTAATGGTAGGCCTATTATAGAGCAATTTCTTGAAGTTCATCATTTTTTGAACCAAATAAGATCACATGGTATGGTGATGGACGAGGCTATTGCGGTTGCCTCAATTATTGATAAATTTCCACATTCTTGGAAAGAAACTAAGCATTCCTTCAAAAATAGAACGGAAGATATGTCCATGGAGCAATTAGGAACCCATCTTCGTATTGAGGAAAGGATCCGGGCTCAAGATGAGGTTAAGAATACTACTCCTAGTATTCCTGAGTCTACCATGAATATGGTAGATGTTGGTGGGTCTAGTGGGACTAAGAAATTCAACAATAACAACTCTAAAGCCAACTTTGCAAACAAGAAGAGGAAGACCCTCACTTGTTGGGCATGTAATGGACGTCATCTCAAGAGGGATTGTTCTTTTAAGAAGAAGACAAAGAATGGACAATCGAGTTCCTAATAAGAGGAATAAGACTACCTCAAAGTAATAGTATCGCGGAAAGGAAAGATAAGGTTCTAAAAGAAATGGTTAACCCCATGCTTTCTAGTTCGGGTCTAAATGACCTTTTTTGGGGTGATGCAATTTTAACTGCATATTATATATTAAATTGAGTTCATATTAAGTGGAATAAGACTACCTTTTATGAACTTTGGTGTAACAAAAAGCCTAATCTCAATTACCCTAAGGTATGGGGTTGTACGGCAATTGTCAAATTGACGGAACTTAAAAGGAAAACTTTAGGTGAAAAAGGAATTGATTGCATTTTTATAGGCTATGCGGTACAAAGCAAAGCCTATAAAATTATTTTGTCTCTATCCATATGATAGAATCAAGAGATGCAATATTTGATGAGACTCGATTCTCATCGATTCCAAGACCGGATGACATGATACCTAGTACTAGTTCCAATGTTGTGGATGACATTAACAATGATCATGATACAATATGGTGAAATTAGGAAAAGAGAAATCTTTTTGACCGGATTTTCAACTATATTTAGTTGAAGGGTCAAGGGAGTCTATTGTGACTCAAATTTCATATTGTTACAATATGGAGGAGGATCCTAGGACCTTTGATGAGGCTATGTAGTCTCATGATTCTGCTTTCTGGAATGAGGCAGTTAATGATGAAATGGATTCTATAATGGAAAATCATATTTGGATTTTAGCTAATTTACCTTCCGAATGCAAACCTTTAGGTTGTAAGTGGATTTTTGTAAGAAAAAGGAAGATCAATGGAACCATACTAAAACATAAGGCTCGTTTAGTGGTCCAAGGTTTTAGGCAAAGATATGGTATTGATTATTTTGACACTTATGCTCCGGTTGCTAGAAAAGCTACCATTAGGCTTTTGATAGCATTGGATGCGATTCATGGTATAGTAATTTACCAAATGGATGTCAAAACTGCCTTTCTTAATGTCAAAACTACCACTAGGCTCGTTTTGTGGTCAAAGGTCAAAAGGCTAGGATTTGCAAATAAGTTCGATCTTTGTATGGTATTAAACAAGCACCTAAGCAATGGCATCAAAAATTTGATAAGGTCATTTTGTCTATTGGGTTCAAAATAAATAAGTTCGATAAGTGAGTATATAGTAAATTTGATAACAACGGTAATGGAGTTATAATTTGTTTATATGTTGATGATATGCTTATCTTTGGGACTGATTTGGAACAAGTAGAAAAGACTAAAGTCTTTCTCTCTTCTAGCTTCTCCATGAAAGATTTGGGTGAATCAGATGTTATTCTAGGTATTTGAATAATGAGAGGTAAAGGGTCAATTTCTTTATCACAATCTCATTACATTGAGAAGGTGTTTAAGAGGTTTAATGAAACGAACTCGACTCATTTTGCTACTCCGATGGATCCTAGTGTTCACTTGGTTCCGAGTAGTGGTACTCTTATTTCACAATTGGAGTATGCAAGCTTAATTGGAAGCTTGATGTATGTTATGACTAACACTCGGCTGAATATAGCTTTTGCTATTGGTAAACTCAGTAGGTATAGTAGTAATCCTAGTAAGTTGCATTGGTAAGCATTGAGAAGAGTGCTAAGGTATTTGAATAAAACCTTTGATTGTGTCATAACTTACAAAGGAGAACCTTCTATTCTAGAAGGTTACTTGGATGCTAGTTGGATTTCCAATAAGGAAGATTATTCATCCACAAGTGGATGTGTGTTTCTTCTTGGAGGAGGTGTTATTTCATGGGCATCTAAGAAGCAAACATGTATAACGGATTCAACTATGGCATCTAAATTCCTGCTCCGATAGCGTATATTAAGTTTCTGTTAAAAAGCTCGTAGTTGGGTAATGGGGTGGTATGATCGGTACGATCTGTTCGTCGTGTCGTGTGCACCGGTTGTCTAGCCTCTGCGCTCTTTGCCTTAATTGGTCGGGTCTTGCTTCCGACACTATTACTTATAAGAAATTATAGTGCTCAAAGCAAGCGCTACATTAGCATGGGATGACATCATGTGATTTCGGTCTTATTATGTTGGCCTTCGGGATTAGAAATGATTAACAGGGACAGTCGGGGGCATTTGTATTTCAAAGTCAGAGGCGAAATTCTTGAATTTATGAAAGACGAACAACTGCTAGTATGGTATGCTTCAATGAAGAACCCTCAAGTTACTTATGGACAGTCAGAACAAGCTCACTACGAATTCAGGAGCTGATCCTTCCTCTTCACTCCCAGCTTGAGAGGGAGCCTTGAGAACCCCCTTTATTCTAGCTCTTCTAGCCAGGTTGTTTATTGTTATGTAAGGCTCTAAGCCCAAGTGTTTAGGCAAAAAGTTTATTTTGTCTTCTTGTGTTTTTTAGGGGTCTTGTCCTTAGTGGCTGGTATCAGGTGACTAGGGATCCTAAATATTAGCCGTCGCTATAAATACTATGCACATCAAGCTTATACGACAGATTTTTACCATAATGAATGAAAAGTGAGCTCATAAACTAAAGAGAGAATTATGGCTGTTGGATACCCTTGTTTTCTCAACTGTAACTAAAGGGTTGTGAATTTTTGATTTCAATCCTTATGAATACTCGCTAAGTGTAATTGCTTTTATATTTCATGTGTAAATGATTTCTTGAGATATAACCTTTTACCATAGGTTTAGATGAGACCATTTTTAAATTCCCTTCTTTTGTAGAAGAGAAAAGTTGAATGAGCCCTAAGATCAAGTGAGTTGAAGGATTGATGCTTTGTCGTATCTCACTCTTTCTTTTTTTCCCCTCTTAGACAGTATTACACTACCTATACGTCATGTGCATTTATTAAGATTTTGTCCGCTAGATCAGGGATTAAGATCTACAATCTATGGCACCTTAAGATAACAAATAAATAATCACTCATGACATTTAACAATGGGCGCACCAACACAACTAGAAACAGACTACCTTATTAAAGATAGAGATTACAAAGAAGACCACAAACTAATAGTTGTCAAAGATCATAGGTCATCCTTCTCAACGTACTCACCATTGAGCCACCACTATATGATTGGTTAGTTTCAACCGCTAATTACATTTTTTTGGTTCATATTGAGTTTTTCATCACTTCGGACCAACTCAGGGCCAATCCTAAAAGGACTCGGGGAAAAACAAGAGATAAGGGCCCCACTTTTAATTTTAGTATTAAATTTGAATATCCGTTGATTAAAAATTGATTACAATGGTGTCTATATACATTACTCTTATCCACATTTTAGAATGCCTTAACTCCTGTCGAAAGTAATAAAAGTATAAAAAAATAAAATCTGACGGATCGAATAGATTTAAATAATATAACTTAAAGCAAAATAAGTTGAATATATTGAAATCTTAATCATGTCTAGGTGTCTATATCACACATTTGGTAAAGTTGCAAATATTAGATCGTGACATCTTCATCTTTTGATAAACAAAAAACATATCAAAAAATGAAAAGATATTTCGAATGGGTAAAGACTGCAAATTTCAAAATCAATCGGACTCTTGACCTTGACAGCTCGATGACTTCTTAAAACTAGATTTACCAGAGAGCTACACAACATAAAACTGTGAAATAGGACGCTTGTTTTTTTTTTAAGAAATTACAAAAAGCGTTTCCGTTTTTGGGCCCTAGGCTCAATGTCGGGCGTGGACTTACTCAACACATGTTACTCAAAAAACAAGAAGACTTCACCTTCTCAGGCACAGAGAATACTAATCTTATTATTTAGAATGTTTCATGATCCAACCAATCTTAGCATCATGCTCCTTCTTTAGTCATTTTCTTGCTTTTATTTTTCTTTGAGAAACTGGGTGACTTTTACAGTTTCGCCGATGAGCAAATGCTTATTATACATGCATTACGTAAGATACATAATTCGGTAGATAAAAAAAATTTGAAAAAAATCAATAGAAAAAGTCAAGCATAGGTTTTGGCTCATAACCAAAAATAGTTAAAAGTAACTAACTATATATTCCCATACCTTACCAGCAAAAACATGTTTTGCAGATTTTCCTTTACTCCTCTTAGAAGCTCGACTGGACTTTTACAGTTTCGCCGATGAGCAAATGCTTATTATACATGCATTACGTAAGATACATAATTCGGTAGATAAAAAAAAATTGAAAAAAATCAATAAAAAAAAGTCAAGCATAGGTTTTGGCGCATAACCAAAAATAGTTAAAAGTAACTAACTATATATTCCCACACCTTACTCTTAGAAGCTCGACTGGTTGAATCGCTGGGAGCTTTACATTTTTTTTGGGAATTTCGGTAAATTCGGACACCTCCAAAATTTTCTTAATGCACCATGGTATTGTTGGCAGTGTTCTATCATATGTTTAGATGACTGTATGATAAAATTTTTAATCAAACATCAACTTAAACTGCTGTAAATTTAACCAATACCTTGTGGACATTGATAAAGTACCTTATAAATCTCATAATTACTTCAAGTCATATTCATAAATTATGACATCATCTACCGTAAAATCTTGAAATTTGGCTTTACGAGTGGTTGACAAGATATTTTTTACTCGTTTATTAAATTCTTTTGTAGAATAACTAAAAATTTGTATGACCATAATAATATGTAGGATTGAAAGTTAGTATTATACTCTTGTCAATCAGTTCTAAGTACATAGGGATGTATTTTCCCTCTTTCCACTGGGTCTTTTACAAAAACAGAGTAGAGAAATAGAAATGAAATTGAAAATCGATAAACTGTAATCAAAATTACAAAAAAGAAAAAGATTTGCAATTATAAGAAAATTAAATGTCGTTTATTTCTTAGGGAGATTTTCACTTGGCAATCCACTTGAGAGATGGCAGTCTACTTGAATGTGTATTTGTTGAATTGATCAGTGAATGGTGAAATTTTGAAAGGGGGGTCGAATTTCAGAATGCCACAACTGATACATACTTAGCTAAGATAGTGGTAAAAAAAAAAAAAAAAAGAGAGGAGAGTGTTAAATCGTTTGTCACCATATATATTCCGTGTTGGAGATTGGTGATGAACGGTTTAACAGGATCGCCTCTTTTTTTTTCTTTTTTTTTATATTACTTTCACAACTGTCTTCAACTGCTGGATATATATCAATTGTGGCATTTAGTAATTCGGCTCCTCGTTCAAAACCCCACCACGCTCATCAATTCATCAAATATACTCAATAGGATTCTCAAGAATATCGCCAAGTGATAATCTCTCAAAGAAATAAACGACATTTGATTTTCTTGTAATTTCAAGTTTTTGACTTTTTAGTAATTTTGATCACAGTTTATCGACTTTCGATTTCATTTTTATTTTCTCTACCCTGTTTTTGTAAATGACCTAGTGGTAAGAGGGGAGATATATCCCTATGTACATAGAACTGGTTGGCAAGACTATAATGCTAACTTTCAATCCTACAAATTATTTTGGTCATGTAAATTTTCTGTTCTTCTACAAAAGAATTTAACAAACGAGTGAAAAATAGTTTGTCATCCGCTCGTAAAGCTAAATTTCATGATTTTACGGTAGATGTCATAATTTATAGATATGGCTTGAAGAAAATTATGAGAATTATAACGTAATTATCAAAGTCCACAAGGTGTTGGCCAAATTTGCAGCAGTTTAAGTCTATGTTTGATTAAAATTTCTGTCATGCAGTGTAAAATGTATATGATAGAACACCGTCAGTTATATCAAGTTGCATTTGAAGGTTACGGGAGGCGTCTGGATTTACCGAAGTTTCTAAAAAACAAGCGCGTTGGGAAGATATACAAAGTGTTTGATTGAAAGAAGCACAATTATTGTTGGTCTTGTGGTGCTCCAAAAAAAAACCACTAGATCTGGTGTTTGTAGTCCAAAAACGAAGAAAATTCAAATTTTCCCATTTCAAGACTTCGATTCAGGGCGATCTTACCTCTAAGCCATCAAAAAATGGTTTTTCAACGTACCCTTATGTTGCGGAAGATGGGTCCACTCCTTAACTTTATCCTCTGTTTTCAATTTTTCTGAATGAACTACCTATGTTTTTGCGTTTGGAAACATGAAATTTGTTTGTGTTTTGGATTGCATCTCTAGGGTTATGATTTTATTCATGTTTACCGTTATGATTCTATTTGATTTGAGTTGATTTTAGTGGATTTCACTGTATTTTGGTTGATTTTAGTGGATTTTAGGGTTCGGGTCTTAGTTGATTTTATTCATGTTTGACTCATTTAGTTACTAATTTTGGTTGATTTATGCTCTTATTCATATAATTTATGCTCCTGTTCTATACAATGATCTTGTTCTTATTCATGTTGAGATTTTTTTGATTCTTGTTACTTTAGTTTAGGGTTTGCCGCATTTTATTGGGGATTTTAGTTGATTTCACTTGATTTTAGTTAATTTCACGTGATTTTATTCATGTTTGCCTCATTTAGTTACGGATTTTAGTTGATTTATGCTCTTGTTCATATGATTTATGCTCTTATTCTAAACAATGCCTCTGTTTTGTATCCTTGGTTCATGTGGATCATGCTTCTATATTGTATCTTTTTGTTGTTTGTATGCGTGTAGACCTCAATGAAGACAAGGGGTTAAACATTCATTAATTACAGTTCATGCCTCTGTTTAGCTGTGATGTAGTTATTGTTGTTGAATCGTGCCTCTGTTTTATATCCTTGGTTGATGTGAATCATGCCTTTGTTTTGTATCCTTGGTTGATGTGAATCATAGACCATGCCTCTATGTTGTATCCTTGGTTGATGTGATGTAGTTATTGTTGTTGAATCGTGCCTCTGTTTTATATCCTTGGTTGATGTGAATCATGCCTTTGTTTTGTATCCTTGGTTGATGTGAATCATAGACCATGCCTCTATGTTGTATCCTTGGTTGATGTGAATCATACATATGTTTAGCTGTGATTTAGTTACTGTTAGTTGTTGAATTATGCCTCTATTATTGATCCTTGGTTGATGTAAATCATGCCTTTGTTTTGTATCCTTGGTTGATGTGAATCCTTTGTTGTGATTTAGTTACTGTTGAGTTGTGATTTAGTTACTTCATGCCTCTGTTTACTTGTGATTTAGTTACTGTTATGTATTCTTTGTTGTATGTTGTGTGTAGGGATGGCAGTGGAGCGGGTCAAGTAGGAGACCCGCCCCATCCCCGCCGATGGGGATTAAAATCATACCCGCAACGGGTGGTGGTGCGGGTGTGGATTTTATGCTATATCCGCCCCATCCCCGCCCGCCCCTCCCCACCACCGCCCGCCCCGCATATTTTTTATTAAAATTCTATTTGTATACTTGTATTATTAATAATTTTATCTTGCGAAGTATAAATATATGGGTATGACGCGGGTGCGGATACCCATGAGGGTGGTGGGGCGGGGATGGGTCTGGAATTTTCCCCCGCAATGTGTGGTGGGGAGGGGATGGGGATGAGAAATTTATGCGGGCGCGGATGTGGAGGTACCATCCTCCGCACCCGCACCGCCCAATTGCCATCCCTAGTTGTGTGTGTTGGTGTAGACCTTTTGAAGCTGTTTGGTTGATGCAAACCGTGCCTCTATTTTGTATATTTTTGTTGCTTTTTGTTTTGTATGTGTTGGTATATTCCTCAATGATGATAGAGATTAAACATCCAAAAAGACACTTTATTATGCATATATTTAGTTCTCATTGACTAGGATTAACGACCTGTTTGGTAAGACGTCAAAAATGGTGGGAATGGTAATGCATTATAATGTAAATTTGTACTAGAAATCCAATGTCATTACTTATGGTAATACTACTCCATTCCACGATATGCATTTTCTTCATAAAATCTCATTACTATCTATTATCACTTGGGAATGTGGTATTGGATGGTAATGGAAATGTATATTAACTATTATCACTTGGGAATGTGGTATTGGATGGTAATGGAAATTTATATAGAGAAACCCATGTTTTGTGATAAAGTTTCATTTCCATGGGTCATTGACATGATAACTTCTTTATAAATTTATGTTAAACTTCATTACAAATTACCACTAACCAAATGGGCCGTAAGTGTGATAAATTGATGCGGCATTTGAGTGTTATATGTTGTCAAAGTTTACGAATTGGATAATTTGTACATGAGAGGATTAGTCTAATCCTCAATGATGAATGATGTCTTCTGATTGTAATATTCGACAGTTATCTTCGGCAGTAGGAACTTGACACTTAAGACGTCTTATTGCCACCACTTAATTTTGCTCTCATTGTCAATGTTTGAAAATACATGTGATAAGTATGATGGATTAGTGGGGACTCCCTAAGAGAATTGAACTTGTTTGAATGCTTGTGATAATTTAAGCCCATTTGTGGTAACTTGTGATAATGCTTAAGTATAAATGATTAAATTAGAAATTTGATTTTCTTTGTAACATTAGTTGTTGCCTATATAATGTAATTTTCTCCTTTTGTCACTCAATAATTTGTGTTATTTTTTTATTGTTGTAGCTGTTATTTGTTGTTGTTAATCAAGTTGATGTGTTGCTCTTACTTCTTGTTGTTAATCATCTTCTTCATGTTGCTGTTATTAGTTGTTTTAAATCATGTTGTAATACTTGCTTTTATTTGTTACTTCTTTTGTTATTCAACAATTTTCATTGATTCATAAAAATAATTGACAAGAATAGGAAACCTGATTGACTATGCAACATTAGTTGTTGCATGTGTAATTTGATTTTCTTTTTTCGTCACTCGTTTGGATTTGTTACCTATTCTGAAATGGATTTGTTTATATGATGGAACTAGGGTAACATACAAAATGTATTCACGTACACTTACTAAAACTTCAACCTTTGTGGTGGTTGTTTTTTATAAAAAAGTTTGATTCTTCACTTTAATTCTCAAAAAAAGGTGGTTGGTTTATTGTGCTTCATATCATGCCTATGCCGTCATCTGAATCTGATTCTTCGCTTGTTGCATAGTTTGTTTTCTCTTGTGGTTTTTGAACATTTTATTTTTCTGCCTACTATTTGCTTTCTTGCCCTAATTGACGATTAAGTGTAATTGATGTTGGTAATTCTCCTATTTTTTCTAATGATTGCTTACCCATAAGAGGAATGTGGTAGTTGTTGTTCTCCCTCAAAATCAGAGTCTCCTTCATGCATTTTTGTAGAGTCAACTAAATGTGATTGTATAGGTTTGGGTCATACTTGTCATATACTATTTTAACTACCTTGACTAAGTGTTTAACACTCCTCGGTGTAATTATGTCTTTGAGTGTTAGAATTGTATGAAAAAACAAGATCAAGCACATTCAAATAAGGAGATTGTGCTTGTTGATTAATTAATCTGATGTTAAATTCACTCTTTGTTGCTTCTAGCATGAATTCAAGGTCTTTCCTTGCTATGTATGCCTATTTTCTATAATAAATGACTTCTTCATTAAGAGATATATGGGTCTTGTTAGTGCACCCATGAACAGGATTTTCACTATAATTTTTTCTTGTGGCTCTAAATCACATGGGGCAAGGTTGTTTCTTTGATTGATTTTGCTCATACAAAATTATTTCTCATCAGCATGCACTGTATTGTGCATATTACTGAATTTTGGTATGTATGAACTGAGTTTGGTATGATTGCATTCACGCATTAAAAGACCTTAGCAACCTTTTGTACCGAGTTGAAGTGGATTTTATGTCATTTGTGTGTTTTCTTATTAAACCTCTTTTAACCAACATGTGCAAGGTTGATTTGTGCATCCCTAAAGCTGTCGCTGTTATTGTTACAGTTGTTCTCTTCCTTAATGGAATTGCAATTAAGTGTGTTGGATTCAATTGAATCCTCTTTCTTCCAATTATTCACATCAATGTTTGCGTTGTTGTGGATTTATTGTTCAACACTTACAACTGCCCACCTTGAAGTGTTGAAATTTGATACAATCTTGTTTGCCACATTATCTATGTTGGAATTATCTATAACATGTCTTTTTCTTCTGTGCAACTTGTTGTGGTTGTTGTTGTTTATCTTCTAAATCTGTCCATTAACCTATTAATTTTTCATTTGCATTGAGTTGCATTTCATTGAAGATGTTTTCTTCATGCGGAGGTTCATTTAGTGGCAGGAAATTCAGATTTAGGACTTCTATTTTTGGAATTGGATCATTAAGATCAAATGTGGGTTGAACTTGTAAGATTGGTTGAGTAGTTGATGTTGAAGGCGTGGAATTTCTATCAGTAGAGCTGTTTAGGGGAGTCGTAGCATCGCTATGGATGCCAGAAATGTTCAAGCTGAGAAATTTTCGACACATTCTTCAATGATAACTTAAGAAAGAAAAGGTAAACTTAAATCACTTAATGATATTGAGCTGAGAGTAATACTACCCCAATACCTCCTCTCGTTGTAATGGTTGATTTTTGTTTTGGGTTTCTTGAGTTGAAATCTCCTATTTAAAAGTGCAATTCGTATTGCGTGGACTCAGTTCACATTAAAAATAGTGTGGAACAGGCTTAGATACGTGACTCAATACAAAGTAGTCACTTCCGCTTTCCAAAATCCGCACGATTTTCTCTCTTCAATAAGATTATCTCGTCCTAAAATTTTAACAAAAACAGTTGTTCAGAATATTTTTCACTATATCATTTTAAAATATACTATATCATGTCAAAATAGACTATCATGTCAAACACTACAACGATCGATTATGATAATTTTGTGTAATATACGAATAAAGTACACTATATCATGTTAAAACACACTATATCATGTCAAAACACACTATATCATGCAACTTTATCATGTCAAAAAACACAGCAAAACACTATCATGTCAAAATACACTATATCATTTTAATATGCAATATATCATGTCAATATACACTATTTTAAAATGAAATAGTGTATTTTAAAATGATAATGTTTTGCTGAGTTTATTGGCATGATAGTGTTATAATGTTTCCTTGGTTTGTGTGTTGTAGTAAATGTAGCAACAAAAAAAAGACGGAGTGAGTGTAACATAAGAACATGCAATACGTATATATACCCATTCAATGCACCATCCAAGTGCAAAAGCTAGAAAAAATTTATCCTCACTTAGCTCTTTTCCTTGGTCTGTCATTTTGTAACTATTATGTGGTAGTAATTGGTGATGATAAACAATTAATATTCTAATGAGAATGCCAGACATCCCTAATGTTCCAAATATGCTTAACATTTATGAAGCACTAAGTTAATTGACAGAAACAGTGTCGCCTCACCTCTAGGAATATTGTAATCCAGCATGTGGCAAAAGAACACAATAAGAGCATTTTTGAACGATAAATTCCACCATAAAAATAAATATCTGGACAAAAGAGTTTAAAGAGATAGTTTGTACTTCTCCATTCTAATTTGAGCAATACAGAAATTTAGCCCTTGCATTTTAGCTTTAACTGCCACAACTCTTGCAAGAACCCCACTTTTTATCTTATACTTTCGAATGCAGGTAGGTTCGTACCAAACTCTCAATTTAGCAAATATCACCAATTAAATTTTCTGGAGCTCTTTCATCCTTTTTTTTTAGACGAGGTAATTAATCACAGGGGAGGCTTGGAGAAACAATAGCTCAACATGATCATGGTGATAGTGATAGATTTTACTGGTTCGACTCGGCTCAAATCTGCAAACCCAAGGAGGGTACTATTGTTAAGGACATGCTAATTGCTAAGTTACTAAGTTAAAATAAGGAATCAGCAGTTTTATTTGAGTGAAAATTTATGGATTGTTGAAGCTAAGAAATAGAAATGAAGAGGTTGAAAGATAATTATATAACCTAGAGACGAAGAGATACAACTCATAAGATCTCTCAACAATGCTAAGCAGTGGCATCACTGATTCTAACAGACTGTTTGGGAGGCAGTAATAAATGTGGGTAATAGTAATGAATTTTGATTTGTGAAGAAATTCTCATCCTAATGTCTTTGATATTGCCTATCCATCCTCAAATACCTCTATTCCTTCATAAATATTCATTATCACCTTAGATGTGGAATTAAGTAGCATGAAGTTCGCGGGGAAAAGAAAAACTCGTGTTTTGGGATGGAACCTCGTTAGCAAATGGGTATTGACATGCGACTTTCTTTACAAAATTACATATAAATCGATTATCGGCAATCAAACAGGCTGTAATTGGGTTAGAAGACGAAAAATTTCTACAAAGGAAGCTTATGACATGGTAAAGAAGGAAATAAGCTTGTGCAAATCGCTAATTAAAGCAAAGTCATGTGATAATATCGCTCTTCCTAGAAGTATTGGCATAGCTTCTTTTATAGCTGCCATTAACCATAATAGACTGACATACATACTAAATTCTTCAAATGGTGTTTTTAGGAGTATAAATCAGAAAATAAAGCAATTTGATTTTCTTATCTTTTTTTTGGAGATTAAATTGTTATCTTCTTGTGGTTCTCAAACTAGACTGATTGTAAAGTAGGTTTCTAGCCCATTTGATGTGTTCAAATCCCGAGGGCAAGTGTGTTATTCAAATTTTGTAGAGATGACAATTTGAACTTCTAATCATCGCCCCAAAATTACTTAAAAGATGAAATTATATTTATAACCTTTTCCCTAAACCACCACACCCACCACCATCCACCCGTTGCCACAACCACCCCACCAGCAGCCCCCACCCCGAATGTTTGCCCCATGGTCCCAAAAAAATTTCGGTTTTTTACAAGGTGAGGGGTGGAGTAGGTGGTGGCGAGGGAGGTAGGTGGTGGCAGAGGTGGTGCAAAAGAAAGAAGGGTACAATTGTCTATTAAAAGTGGATCTGGGGAGATTTAAACTAATTTTGATGCGACGTTTAACAATTCCCATGACAATGAAAGATTCATAATATGAAAGATTCGTTTATCAGCGTGTGCAATCTGTTAAAGTCCCCTGCAAATGCAATCTGCATTACTAGCGACGTAACTAATGAGGATGTAGACCTCACATGATGAACCGAAATGAGAATAAAAGCTAAAAGGGTTAGGAAATAGAGAACAATGATAGTAGTAGTACTACTCGGTTTCCACAAATCTCACTTTTCCCAAAATATTACTCCCTCCGTTTTTTTTACTTGCTACATTGTTTAAAGTTTCCTTAATTGGAGTACTTGGTTCACAAAAAGTAATATTTTTTTATTATGCTTTGTATTTTTCTAGCAATTAAAGATTTTTTTTTACTTCTTTTCCCATCAAAAAGCAAGACTCGCCCATCTCATTTTATGCTAAAAGGGTCAAAAAGTGCAAAAAAAAAAAGGTTGAAAGAGACATCTCCTAGAAACTAGTGAAAACAACAATGTGCTCCTTTCTTTTTTTAATTGCTAAATGCACAATTGTTTAGACAATGTCACTTTTAAGTCTTTTGGGGTACTTTTTGACTCTTTTAATGTAAAATAATGTAGGAAATTGAGAAAGAGTAAAAAAGTAGTATTTTTTGTAAAAAGAGAGAAAAACAAATATAATAGTATTACTTTTTGGTGTATCGAATACTCTAAATATGTAAAGTTTAAACAATTGTGGCAATTAAAAAGAAACAACCATTTATGAAAATTGTAGCAATAAAAAAAAAAAAGAAATAGCAAGTTAATAAAAAAAAGAGAGAGAATAATTCAACCTACAAAAACTACTTTTAGAACCTAAAAAGTAAAACCTAAAAAATACTAGCCTTAAAACTTTATTTGTTGAAAGTCTGCAACCTGCCAATTGCCAAAACAGAAAAAGCAAACTCACAATTGACATTTTTTTTGGGCCTCCCTTCGAAAACACGTGGTAAGATGAATTTCCTCTGGGCTGCCCTCGCACAGGGCGACTCACCAAGATGTCCAACAAGCCCCAAACTCCCCCTTCTCCCAATAATATTGAAATTTTGCTTCTATCAATATTTGAACCTTGGTCTTTCATGTGGGAGATAAGAAGCTATATCATTGGACCCAAGGATCCTTGGTAACTCACAATTGACATTGAGTCTTGAGAAGACAATTCAAGCTTTTCGACAGTAGAAAAGCAAGACGCAAGTAGGCAACTCGGTGAACTCACGCAAGTACTATATGTCTAATGTATGTACTCTTTCTTTCTCTTTTCCTTTTTTTCACAAGTATTAAATGACTTTGTTTTTTTTTTTTTTTTCAAATTTATCATTCTTCCGTAACAAAATGAATGTTACACTTTTAAAAACACATTTATGTAGGCAATTTTTTGAAAGGAGAAGATATAGAGAAAGAAAAAAAGGGGCTCATGTGATAGGAAAGAGATAGATAGAAATTGTTGCCTAAGAAGAAAGTGTAACATCTATTTTGTTACAACCATATCTAGAAAGTGTAATATCTACTTTGTTACAAAGGAAGTGTAACATCTATTCTGTTAAAACCATATTTAAAAAGTGTAACATCTACTTTGTTACAAAGGAAGTACTTGCTTTCTTGATTGAACTTTAATGAGATTGTTTACTTTTTCACAAACTTTTGTATAAGGCATACCACACCTTGAACAAATGATGTGGCCAGCTAATAAAAGGCCCAAGCTATGCCTTATAATGAAGTCCGCGTCCCCTAAAAAAAGCCCAAGCGTGAATTCGTTTTTATAGGGGTTACTTTTCGTAACAGGGGTTATTTTTTAGTCCGTTTTCAGAGGGGTTACTTTTTGTAACAGGGGTTATTTTTGTTGAATCTAGGTTTTTTTCTTCTAATTTTTAGGTGTTACTTTTAATGAAAGTAGAGGTTACTTTTTCGAATGCTAAGAGGTTACTTTACTAAAACTAGAGATTACTTTTTTTTAATGCTAAGGGGTTATTTTTACTAAAAGTATGGGTCACGTTTTGTAATTATAAAGGGTTATTTCTACGGTAAATAGGGGTTACTTTTATTGAAACTATGGGTTGCTTTTTTGTAATGTTGAGGGGTTACTTTTTAGTGAAAGTATGGGTTACTATTTGTATTATAGAGGTTACTTTTTGTATAACTAGTTGTTGCACCGCGAGCATATGCCCGCGGCACCCCAAAATGTCATATTTGTGATATTCGAATTACGCAAGATTTAATTAGTAAGATGAATTTGAAGATACTGCTTCGAAACAATTGTTGTTTGCACTCGTTGTTTGGGATATATGGGGAAAATCAATAAATAAAGGTGTGTACACAATTTATTCATACTCCCATACTATGAGGCAGGCACTATACATTCCACTGGCTGTTTGAAGTGCAATTTTAAGCTTTAAGCTAACAATTTTAGAGAACCTTCTAAACCGGAACTTGTTAACTTTTGGTTATTTCACATGATTTTGAAGCGCTTTTGAAACGGAGTTCCGAACAGATGTAAAGTGAGAATAAATGTAAAAAGGCAAGATGTTTACATTGGCAGGCAGATTATTAATATGTTTGGCTAACATTCTAAAATGAGCATTACATTATTTGGTGAAGGCACTAAGAAATATCGAGCCAGTGTCATCGGACACTTTAATTTGGAAATGGACTCTAGAAGTCAAGGGGTAGTGTCATGTTTACTCTTTTTTCCAAGTAATGAAGAGCAGTTATGTAAGGTCTTGCGTATCTAAGCACAAATACACTTTCAGTTAAACAATTTGAACAAGTATATGCCACATTACTTGTGAAAGAAACGTGTTTGCTGCAAGTATTCCTATCAAATATAACTTGTTTTCTCATAAACAACACAAAAGGTTCGTGATCTTATCAGAAGGCCACTTAAATTCAAAAGGAGTTTGATTCACAAACTAATGTGTTAATTCCAGTGAATTGCTTTCAGAACCCACCTCACGATTTTACTTCTTGTAAGAAAAGTTTCAGGACAAATATGCAAGAGGACTTAGTTTGTGCTGAGGCCATTTGAGATGGCTTTAAAGTTGAAGGTTCCCTATGATTAAGCAATGAATCATGTTTAGATGTTCTTGCAGTTGGAATGGGGGTTTGTGTTGTGTTATTATTTGATTGAGTGGGAAAAGTGCGGCTTCCTTTGCCTCCCTAGGAAAAATAATTTTCCACCCTTGGAAAATGAAGTTCAAGACAGATTTTTCTTTCCTTGATCCGATCCAAACCAAACAGAGAAAAGTTAAGAAAATAGTTTTCCTGAAAAATACTTTCCTCTCAACCAAACACAACCTAAAAGAAGTTTTTGTAATTATCTCTGATCGATCTCTATCTTTCTTTACTTTCCCTTTCCCCTACAATCCACCTTCTTAGCAACGTTATACAGATAGGAAAATCAATACGTACCTCATATTAGAGTATTTTGATATATCATATTTAATTTGTAAAACTTGTTTCCCACAACTCTCATCTCCAGATTCTGCTATAGTTTTAAATTATTATGATTATTTACCAAGGGAGTAATAATTATATAATGGTCGTTTAGTGCTACATAACCATTGCCTCTAATAGGTGAGAAAGACTCTAGGTGATGATTACCATTATTTCCAAAATAAGAAAGAGAAATTGCTTGATGTTTATATAACAATGGTAAAAATAAAATTCAAATATGCTAGAATCATGCTCAAATATAGCAAACATGGCCATATAGGCAGTCAATACTGCTTGATTTTAGACATGATAATTGTTCAGATTCAAACTAACTGAAATTCTTGCTAGACTTGAAGGACCTAATCAAGTGAAATGATAATTTCCAATATGTGCTTGTTGTTGAGTAAAAATTTCGACACAGTTGTATGAGGACTAGGTCTTGAATTCTTGTACAACTTTGTTGGAAAGATTGAATCCATCCTGAAGGGAAAAAAAATAATATGTAGTCAATTTCCTAGTCAAGTTAGTATATACTATATACACAAGCAAAAAAATAAACTATTCCTTTCCAGCAACAAGCTTTTAATTGCAAATTTGTTAGTGTTAGGATTTCATCATTTTCAGTTTACCAAGCAGAGTGTGTACTATAAAATATTGTATCGTAATGTTTAATGCATAAAATAAGCATCTAGATTCCATCCCTCTTAGTCTTAGTCCCTTGCCTCTTTTCCATTATTATTGAATAGTTCAGAATTGCAAAAAAAAAAAAAAAAAAAAAAGAGAAATTAAATTTCTAATGGGAGTATCTAAGATCTGGGCATGCCGAAAATATTCGGTTCCACGACATACCAACCCAAAACTTATAAATATTTCATGGTTTCCACATCAAACATATTTATGTATAATTACCACCCAAAAAACAACTAAATTTCAGAATGTTAGTTCAATAGGTGTCCCTAAAGTTTGAATTAGTCTTGCCAATTTTCCTATTGCTGCGTTTTTTTAACCGCAGCAATATGTTACACGTATTGCTGCGGTTCTTACCCAAAACTGCAGAAATAGGTAGCGTCAATAACAAAAAAAAAATTGAAAAGTAACCTATTGCTGCTGTTTTTACCAACAACAGCAGCAATAGGTTGTTTTTTTATACTTTTTTTTTATACATTTATAATGTCATATATTAGTACTACACGTCTATACCCACACAACATTTTCAAAACCACAACCAAATTTGTTGGAATTCATTCAAGCGTCAAATTAATTAATAAAATACAACATTATAAATTTGACTTTATAAGTTTTATGTTGAAATCAAAAAATACACATATATAAGATCTAAAAAAATATATACAAATGATATCTAAAAAAATATATACAAATTCATTTAATTCACCATAAACCTAAAATACACATTCAATTAGATCTACAAAATTAACAAAAAAATTAAATTGAAAAAAGATGAGTACAATCCACAAAACCAGATCTACAAGAGAACGAAAAAAATTAACAAAAAATTAGAGCATCGCCTAATCTCGCCGGCGACCGGAGTAGAGCAGCGCCTAATCTCGCCGGCGACCGGGGTAGAGCAGCGTCGAGCTTCACGAGCACTTAAACTCGCCGGAGAAGAAGGTCATACAGAAATAAAAACATCAGCTACAGCGCATCGCAATGACAATATCCACAGCTTACTTGATGAAAGTTGAAGCGTTGGACCACAAGAATAGCACGGTAATGGTAAGCATTAGAAGATGGCAGATCAGCGAGAGCAAATGTTACTCAAATATCTCAAACAGAGCCCATACAACCTGGGATAGCCGTCCCAAGAACTGCAGCCGAAATCTTCGTGTTCCTCCACAGAAGAATATCCGCAGCTGCAGCCATATAGAATCAGAATCACAAATGTAAGCAAAAAAAAAACTAGTGTGAATAATATTATAGGCATGGAACCAATTCTTCAACACCTCCCCAACTTTATTGCAATACAAAAGAAAGCGAGGATGGGAGTCTTTAACATGATTTAAAAAGATTCATCTACAGATAACTTTAGAACTTTTGCTTATTATAATTCCTTTAATTGAATCTTTAACATGAATTAAAAAGATTCATGTTCAAATAACTTCAAAACTTCTGCTTAATTTAATTCTATCAATTGAATCTTTCTGCATCAACCTTTTTTAACTACAGTCACACAACAGCAATTTCCAGCTCAAAGAGGCCTTTTATATCAACTTTTCTTTTTCCAACTAAAAAAGGCATCAATTTTCAGAATTCTAACAGTACATGTAAGATTAGTAACATTCTCAAGCTTAATCACATTGAATTTCTCACTAACCTTGAAAATTCAACCATTATCATTACAAAATTTACGATTTCAAAAAAAGTTCAAAAATTAGATCTACGTAAGAATTTTCTTTGAAACTCAATTATTTCATTTCTAATTTTGATCTAAATCGCTAAACTCAGTCAAATAAAGTCACATAAATCAAATCATTCCAAAAAGATCACAATTCCAAATGAGATCACTCCGATCTATACAAAATTACATCAATTAATCATATTCGAAAATCTAAAACAACCTTCATTTCACAAAAAAATTGAAAAAATGAACTATTCAAATCAAAGATTCAAGGAAGAAATGCAGAAAATATAAAAAAACGTATGTTTACCACCACCAAGAACCTTGTGAACCGGCTTATCTCTGCCAAAAAAATGAGAACGAAAATTAGATATACAAAATTAACAAAAAATTAGATTAAAAAAAATGAACGAAGAGGAAGACTTACAACGAGCGACCGAGAAAAATGAAAATCGTACAAAAAAATCGCAGATTTGAAATGAGACCAGCGCGATGATGAAAGGATGAAGACCGGCGAGATCTGGAGCCATTGATGAACGAACGAACGATAAGCAGAGATGTCGCGAAGCTCGGTGAACGGCGAAGAGAGTTGAAGGAAATCAGAGGCGGCGAACGCGACCGGATGCGTTCTTGTGAGTGGAGAGAGTGGTGAGATTGGTGAGTGAAGATAGAGGGTGAGATTGGTGAATGAAGAACTGATGAACGAGGATGATGGAGAGTAGGAGAGAGGAGTTGAACTGTTTTAGGAGTGAGGAGAGAGACCGAAAGAATGAAAACGGCTAACTGTTGTGGGTTTAAAAAGAAACCCTAGTTGGTGGGTGCGTGCCTCCTATAATTAATTTAAAAAGCTTATTGCTGCTGTTATTTGTAGGAACCGCAGCAATAGGTTCAAAAAACGCGGGCATTTAAAAAAAAGACCAGATATATTGCTGCGGTTTTTAGCAAGAACCGCAGCAATATATCTGGTCAAAAAGTCTAACTTTTTTTAAAAAAATTTCCGTTGAAAAGATATTGATGCGGTTTTTGGCCGAAACCGCAGCAATATCTTTATTTTATATTTTACCTTTTCTTTTTACGTGATATATTGCTGCGTATGGGTAAAACCGCAGCAATACCACTGCAGCAATAAGCAATTATTCTACTAGTGTCAACCACTAATTTCAGCCATATATCGAGTATAAAAAAAGCTATATCACAGTCCAAACCTAAAATTCACCAAGTGAATTGCCGATTCTGCAAGAGTATGCAACACGTGAAATCACTGTCAAAGTGTGACTACATGAAATAATAAAGAAATCACTGGTTCAAGATACTCCCCCTAATCTTCCAAATGCATTTCAATTTTCCATAGGGGAGAACAATGTGCATTTATGCAACACACAGATCCAATTGAAATTGAAGTATAAAAGCAAACTAAACCAAAATGCACATCATATTGTAAGGACTGATACTACAACCCCCATGCTGAAAGACAGAAAAGAAACAAGTTACCAATTTACTACAAGATGGAAATTACAATGACAGGCTCTTGAAGTAGAATTAATCTTATTACCCAAAAAGTCATTTGTGTTCATCCTATTTGAACTTGTATATCATACTACACGCCAAAAGATCCCCAAATGCATTACATAATCCACCTGAATATTCAATGTTGTTTAATATTATGGCATGTGATTAATGACAACAATTTCAGATGCAACTAAGTTCTTACGTACTTAAATTTATATGTTACTCTAAGATTTGTGTGTTCTGAAACAGTTTCAAACTTATCCTAATCTTATGTTCCCGATTCTTTAAAAAAGTTCAGATTAGTTTTACAGAATGCAGCTGAGATTCATCAAACATTCTATGGTCCATTAACATTTATAAATCAAACCGAGTATCTGTATTCATTTATGACATTCAGGTACATGTCGCAAACTTGTGTAGGACTATGAATTTGTTGCCTAATATTAGAGATGACAGCAATAGAATGAACTTGTTCATGTGCATACATGCACATGCTTCACATTATGGTCTCTCTCCCAGCAATGAAAAAGCACATAAACCCAATAAGTGGTTAGCAGAACACATTATTCCAATAGTAACGGTGCTTAGAAATTAGAATAGTTAATTACTTTCTTTTTTTTTTTTTTTTTTGCCGTTTAGCTCGAACTCGCTTTGGCTGCGACACAGCATCAGGCTGGCTCGCTAACATGCGAGCAATTTGATATTGTCTTGGGCCAATCGTTGAACTTAGAAAGCCTATGTCACTGGTTTCAGCTGCATTTTCTTGTAGCGCTCTCATGCGCTTGCTCACACGAGTTTTAGGTGCCTTTGGATTACCTGAGAAACGCGTACCGGTTAGGTACATGTACTCAAAGAAAGGTCCCATAATCCAGGCGTGCAAGCAGGGAAAATGCACCCATAAAGTGAAACAGTTTTTATAGGACAAGTACTTGTTTGTTTTTTGCGCATCCAGATTAGACAAGGTCGAGCTATCAAATGCACTTAGCGTAGATACTTATTTTCAGTGTGCATTGTTTTGTAGTTCTGTAAAGGATATTTTGGTGGTGCATAAAATGGTACATGGTTAGGAAGAACCCCTCTCAAGTTTAGCTAAGCCCCATTTGTAACCATGCTTTACAACTTGTTAAGGTGTTCACTATCCTTGAATGGACTACTTTCCACCCCATTAGGTGCAATCATCTAAACACTCTAAGCATTGCATAGCAAAAACAGGTCAAAGAAAATACCCATAAACGTAGCTCTTAGAGCCAAAACGATTGCATATAGACCGTGTTTCAAAACGCCATCACCGTACTAAAGGAAGGGCGATTTCCTGCATTGTAAAAATACCCAAGCACAACAGTGTTATTCAAGATAAGTAAGAAAGATAAGCAGCAATAAGCGCCTACAAAGGCAAGCATTGCTAATCAAAGGCAACAGGTTTTACATTTTTTTGCCACATTGGTGTTTGTAGTGCGCACCCGGGTAATCATTAAATTTCGTATACACAGAGGTATAGTACTTGCATATGAACCTTTGTATGAAAACTGCCTTTAAGTTATGTGTTAATCTAGCTGTTATTCTATACCATGGAAACATCAAACAGAGGAGCACATGCTCTCAACTGATGCATAGCATCCATATTTAGAATACGTAAATAGTATAGCCTACACATAGTAAAATAAAAAGAAGTAATGCACAGGAATTCAGAATAGCATGAAATCCATTAATTGCACTGCAATGCAGAATATCTTTTACAGACCATCAAAACAAACACATTACTCTTATACGGGAGAGTTTGATAGAAAAGATACATACCATAGGAACCTTACACAAAAGCAGCAAAGAGCTGAAATCTGACCACGCCAACATCCTAGGGGCTAAAGCACCAGCAACCTATTGGTACAAAAGGGCGGATACACATACTACATTAGTTAGATCTATAATAGCTTGCACAAGTGTAATAATGTAGCTACCCCTGCTTGGCTCACGTGCGAACAGTTTCAAGTTGAGAAGGAACAGGGAGGAGTGGAATTGCAAGGCCTGCTCCAAAAGCCGGCACATTTCCAAACGATGACCTAGACCTATGCTTCTTAGGAGGAAGGGGAGGCGACATTATTGTAGGTATCCGAAACCGAATACCACGTGGAGTCAAGCAATCTTGCTCCACAACCAGAGGGGTAGGTTGAATTGCTTCTTAAATGTTGAGTACACGCTCTTTCAGAGTTTAGGTAGCTCTCTCTTTCAAGTGCACATAGAATAGAAGCGTAGTTGGCAGCCTTGTAGTTTGCATCTAGGATAGCAAAGTTGTATTGCTGCATCAGATACGAAATAACTTTTTTCGCAACACTCTGTTTAGCTTCAGCTAGGCTACCACAGGGATGGCTAAAGATACACTTTATGCCATGTGCACTATGGGGGTAGGTTATTATTAGCAAAGAAGTGTGGTTGCATCCATCAAAGCATATAGTTTCAAGCGGAGTCAGCAAGGCTTGGGTGTGTTTGACAACCATAGGAAATACACTCATGTAAGCAACCGTAACATGTTTAAGAGGTAGAGAAGCACGTCTATGCTCAGCTTGAGACAACATGTTAGGTGGCAAGCCCTTTTCAATATTTCCAAGCTCTGTTCTCTTGAGTTTATAAAGCTGTGCACATTTGTCAAACATTTGTTTTTTCCCAGATGTGAAATCCTCAACGTGTACACCGTATTTACCAATAAGGTCATGCACAACTGTTTCCGCAGCTCGCTTGCACAAATCATCTAGGGCGCTAGCCTCCCCACCAACATACACATAAGAAATTGGACCACACTCTGTCTTAACAGCCACGCATGCATTGTTTGTAGCTGTAGTTACAAAACCATAGACGGGGACGTCGAAGTTTAGGCACCCGGTAATATGTCTTAGGAGAGGGCGAAATGGCATGTGCATTGGTTTTGGTGTCATGGCTACAACCTGTAAAGGCAAACAACTCAATTAACGCCTAATGTCCTTTGGATCAAGGGAACACAATAGTTGCACCACACTGTATTAAAATAAGCTTGTCTATATCACCCCACAATCACAAACTCGTGTTTAGGATACTATTAAGTTAGTCGTATCTTAGGAGGAGTTCTAAACCGTAGAGCTTAGATACGTCTTTTAGAATTAGCATCATTAAACAAGCATATTCTTTGTTTAAGTGTAAACTGCAAGCAGTTAAGCATTTCTACAGAAGCAATTCATGTTATTTTCCACACACATATAAAATAACACATGTTTCACAGGGTGTCCAAAAGTCAGAACAGTTAACCATTTAAGAAAAAACATCTGTGCATACTGGCTTGAAGGGTTAATCTACAGGTAAAAACAAACACATGAACCGAAAGCACACCAGCAAAGAGAAAACATTTTTTGCAAGGCAAGTTCAGCTGAGCAAGCATATGACAAACAAAAGATAAGGTAAGCTGTTAGTGCGAAGGGTGTAAAAATATTACCAGGCCCTGCTTTGCAAACTGCTTAAAGGTGAAAGTCGGAGAGTTAGTGATATCCTATAAGGAAACAAAAAATAAGTCAGCCATGCAATTAATTGGAGAGGAAAGTAACCTGGCAGGAAAACACCCTGGATCAAAGGAACACAATAGATGCACCACACTGTATTCAAATAAGCTCGTCTATATCACCCCACAATCACAAACCCGTGTATAGGATTTTATTAAGTTAGTCCTATCTTAGGAGGAGTTCCAAATCATAGAGGCTAGATATGTCTTTTAGAAGTAGCATCACTAAACAAGCATATTCTTTGTTAAGGTGCAAATTGCAAGCAATTAAGCATTTCTAGAGATGCAATTCATGGTATTTTCCACACACATACAAAGAAACACGCGTTTCACAGGAAATCTACAAGTCAGAACAGTTAACCGTTCAAGAAAAACCACGTGTGCATGCTAGATTGAAGGGTTAATCTACAGGTAAGAACAAACACACGAACCAGAAGCACACCAGCAAAGAGTAAACATTTTTTTTGCAACGCAAGCACAGTTGAGCAAGCATAAGACAAGCAAAAAAAATAAGGTAGGCTATAGTGGGAAGGTTTTAAAAATATTACCAGAACCTGCTTTGCAAACTGCTTAAAGGTGTAAGTTGAAAGCTCAGTGCAATCCTACAAGGAAACAGAAAAAAACAAAAGTTAGCCTTGCAAATAACTAGAGAGGAAAGTAACCTGTTAGGAAGACACATAGAACAAGCAAACAGATTCAGTGCGAAGCATAATGGTTCATATAACTAATTAAGAAATACCCCAAAATAACTACCAAGATGGCAAGACCTAAAATTCGTAAATGACTAAAACACAGAACATGGTTCTAAAATCAGAGTTAATTGCAGAGCTAGCACAACACAGGAAGCATGCTGTTAGTTGATGTTATCTGCATCCGTACTAAAAGCTAGCATTATCACCTAACCCGACAAAACAAAGTTTCACAGCCATTGGTGATGGCATTCACAGAGAGGAAATCCTATTTTGCAAAACAGGTTCTAGTCTACATTTTTTGCATCTCAAACAAGGTCTACAAGAAATTGATTTTATCACGACTTATCAAAAAAGTTTAGAGGCAACAATTTTTTCAGTGTTAAAAAAGGGCAGAAAATCTATTGTAGAACTGTTGTGCAAGACAAGGTGTAGGCTACAATGTGTTTAGTTCAAACAAAATGTTCAGGAGCTTAATTACCAAGCTGCTTTGCAAATCAGGTTTAAGCCTACAGTGTGTGCAGTTAAAACCAAAAACATGGCCATTTTAGACTACAATTATCAAGGAAACCATTAAATCATCAAGAACAATGGGTACCACACAACAAAGCATATTAATTAGAAAGGAAACACATTGGGGTTAAGCTAGAATCCTAGGACAAAAAATCATGAAATTTCTAGAGCTAGATAGATATTCTAAACACAGTGAGGGAAAAGTTGAGAACACTTAGTAAGCTATTTCATTAAACAATTTAATTTTGCTGCTGTCTTTTAAGATAAGCTATTTGATTAAACAATTCAATTTTACTGTTGTCTTTTGAGATGAGAATCCACAAGTTTCAAATTAATTTTGGTGTGTAAAATACTTGTTTATATATAATCATAATTGTAAGTTTATTTAGAAATTAATAAGTGCCAAGTTCAATATGTCTGTATCATTGATTATTCAAGGTATGAGCACACTGCGCACCCAATGCACCACTAACTATGCACTGTAAACACAAAATGGGTTGAGGCAAAAACCTATCAGCTTGAACAACATAAACTGGGAGGCACATTTTCACTGAATAGTAGGACAGTTAGTATTTATACTATGGATTTGTGTGGAAGCAAAACTGAAACCCTAGAATTCTAATTGCAAACAGAAAGTGACCAATTTGTAATTCGCAAACTTACCCTAAAACACCACCGTAGTGATAGGCGTGCCTGAACACCGATCCACAAGTACTCGAACAATGGGCATTCGGATTTCCAACTGTCTTCATCGTTAGTCGGCGAAACCAATCCAAAACAACCAAGGTTTCAATGACCGAAGGTCAAAGAGAGTTTGCCGCGCCGTTCATAGTGCAAAGGTGCCCAGAAGCAAGAAGAGTTGGCAAAGAAAACAACCTTTTAGAAAGGCGCAGCGATGGCGCCGTCTGAACAGTGACGCAGAAGAAGAAGCGAGAATTCAAAAGGGTGCAAAGTGCCAGAGTGGATTGGGTAGCCACGTGAAGAAGAAAGGGCGCTAAACCAATAATAGTAGCCACGTGCAGGACACATGGCAAGGGGGGGTGGAGTTGGAGAACATGTGAGCAACGCATGGCAAACTTACAAACAGTAAATTACGGTTGTTTGTGACTCATAACACTATGCAGATGAATAGTGGGTGAAGTTCCCACTTTTAAAGGGTTATGGATTATGGATAAGGGTTACTCACCAAACCATTTCTCGATCTCCCTCCCCTCTCTTTGATCAAACCATGGAACCACCACGTCCTCCTCCTCCCCATCACCACCACACCACCACCACAACCACCGACTCAAACAACCAACCACCATCACTCTTCTCAACTCCTCCATCAAACTGCCGCAAACCCATTCAAAAAAAGAAACAGAATAGAAACCATCGTTATCTCGTAGAGGATGAGCCACAAAGCGTCGACCAACCCGTCATAGACATGTGCAAGAGTTTTCGAGATAAGTCGTCGAAAAACAACGATAATCGGCCGAAAAAAGTCGCAGG
The DNA here is from genome assembly GCA_947646795.1 of Beta lomatogona. Classification (NCBI taxonomy): domain Eukaryota; kingdom Viridiplantae; phylum Streptophyta; class Magnoliopsida; order Caryophyllales; family Amaranthaceae; genus Beta; species Beta lomatogona. The sequence continues at coordinate 1,944,984 of CANSNZ010000424.1, read as the reverse complement.
AAAAGCAAAATCCGGCAGAATAGGAAGAAGGAGAAGAAGAAACAGTGGGTTAAAGGTAAGCCCAAGCAAGTTAAACAAACGATTTTGGATGGAAATCCCGTAGCCGGAACCAGTAAAAGAACCGGAGATTCCGGCGATTGCCATGGCGGGAGTAGCAGAGAGAATCGAGGAAGGACTCGAGGAGATCGCCGGTGGTGGTGGTGGTGGTTGTTATCGTTGGTGTGTTTTCGAGAAGAGGAATTGGGGAGGGAGGAGAGAGAAAATGACAAATGTGAGGAGAAGAGGAATTGGGGCGGGGAAGGAGGAAGAGCTTTAGTAAAGTGGTCGCACGGTTTGGGTATGGTGTGGCGTGTTGCACAAAATACGGACTGTTACTTTTTTTTATTTGAATATTACACTAGTAGAAAAAACGCTATATGTCGCAACAAAACCGCTGCGGTCCTTAAGAGAACCGCAACGGTAAATCGTCGAAAATTTGGGTGGGAAAAGTGGCCTAACAAACTGCTGCGGTCTTCATAAAACCGCAACGGTTAACTGTTAACCGCTGCGGTTCGCTATTAACCATTGCGGTTTTATGAACCGCTGCGGTTCGCTATTAACCATTGCGGTTTTATGAACCGCAGCGGTTTATTTTATTTTTTTTTCGCGTCAAAGAGGCCTGGCTCCCTCTCATCACTGTTAACTCCCTCCTTCGTCCTTCCTTTTAAAAAAACGACTCCCTCATTCGACATTTCACGCAAGGGTTCACCACCACCACTGCCACCACTAGGTTCCACCACCACCACTGGGTTCCACCTTCCCCCGACCCCGACGACCACCAGCTGCTGCGTCCTCCTCTCCAATTTGGTGGGTTTCAACCACAAACCCCACCGCTGCTGTGTCCTCCTCCATGGCTGCACCACCACTGTCGCACCTCCATCGTTCCTAAACACCTACATTCCTTCTCTACCTCTTCTTAGGTACCTAAAATTTCTTAACTTTTATTGTAATCTCATATTTGAAGCTTCAAGTTTATAATTAATTGTACTTTTATGAATAATTGTTAATGAAATTAGGTTGTATAATAGTTAAAGAGTGTAAATTTGATTGATTTGAGTTAATTATTTTATTTAAAGTAGTTAGTTTGATTTTTAGGTTAAAAAAACTAGGGCTTTGTTGTGGTTGCTATTTTTGTGGTTGTTGTTGTACTTGTAGTAGTAGTAGTAGCTATTGTTGTTGTTGTTGTTGTTGTTGTTGTTGTTGTTGTTGTAGTACTTACTAACTAGTTAGGTTTGAATTTTAAACGTTGTTTTTTATTATTGGTTTAGATATTTAGTTTAGTTTAGCTTAGATTAGTTTAGTTTTGTTTGAATTGCTAATTTATACTAATGTTAACTTTTAAACTTTGTTGTTGATTATTGAAGCTAGCTAGGGACGGAGTGTTGAGCTCGATTTCCCTATTCACAACCTTGATATTGGTATGTTATCACTCATATTTAACTTTCTTTCATAGTAAATTGGATTATATATATGTGCAAATGTGTATATATTTATCGTTGAATTGAGATTAGATGTTAAATGGTTTGTTGTTTTCAAAAACCTATGTTTGCATCATCATATCATATGCCTAGATACCCGTTCGAGACTTACTCATTAGGAGTAAGTCTTGAATAGTCCCCGGTTTGGGACTGTTCTTAGATGTTTAATCTCATTTAGGTGGTGAATGTATGTCTTTAGTTCGATTCTAAAGGAAAATATTGGCTCGTCGTTTCCCTACTTTTGTTCTTTGGGTACATATATAGATATAAATAACTATATATCTACATCGTATACTTGGAGAACTGTAGGGAAATGCTGCCGGATTTTCCGTAGATTCGAATTAAAGACAATACATTCACAAGTGAGATTAGACATCTAAGGATGGGTTAGGTTGGAGTGATAAGTACCCTTGGAAAGCATGCCTAATTTCATTAAATATATATCGTGTATAAACTCTAATAATGTAGTGAAATTCGTCATTGACATGGGGTACTTGTTGCTTGTGTTTAATTAGAGCTAGGTTTGGTTGAAATGAATCGTGCATGGATGTAAGGTAGTCGTGACACGTGTGAGTTCGTGGATGGGGTCTTTGAATTTTGTGATGCTGCATTAAGTCATCAGGCTGCAAAGGGAACCGAGGGGTTTTATTGTCCTTGTGTTGATTGTGGTAATGTGAGCATCGTTAGTAGCATTGAGTCGCTTAGGGAGCATATCTTTCGTCGCGGGTTTAGACAAGACTACTATGTATGGGTTTGGCACGGTGAGGAGGGTATGTATGATGGTTGAAATGCCATTGTTAACGATGTGCATGAAGAAGGTGAGTTTGATGTCATTGAGAATGACAACATCGAGGATGAATATGAGGATATTCAAATAGAAGATGATGATGATGAAGGGGATCATATCGAGGAGATGATGGCGGGGGTAGATCATTATGGCAAACGACCTCGTATTTTTGAGTGCATGGACGAGGCATCTCGAAAACCGTTGTATCCCGGTTGTACGAGGTACACCAAGCTGACGGCCGTGATAACACTCTTTAATATCAAGACGAAAGCCGGTATAAGTGACTCTTGTTTCACTTCCTTGTTGCAAGCATTTGGTGATATGTTGCCGGACGACCATGAACTACCGAAGTCAAACTACTATGCTAAGAAACTGATGTGTCCCTTCGGTTTAGAGTACCAGAGGATACATGCTTGTCCAAACGATTGTGTGCTATATCGAAATGAATATGAAAATATGGATGAGTGTCCTCGATGTGGAAAGTCGCGTTACAGGCGCGCAGGGGGTTGGGTGATAAGAAAGGTCCTGCAAAGAAAGGTGATGTGGTATCTTCCGATTATACCACGATTCAACCGCATGTTTTCAATCAAAAAAGATGCTAAGAACTTGAGGTGGCATGCAGAACGAAGGAAAAAGGACGGTTTTCTCAAACATCCGGCTGATTCTCCTGAGTGGAAAGGTATCAACCATTTTCATAAGACCTTTGGTGCCGAGGACAGAAATTTGAGGCTTGGCCTATGCACGGATGAAATGAACCCGTTTGGCAATCTTAGTTCTCAACATAGTACGTGGCCGGTTCTTCTAGTTATATACAACTTGCCTCCTTGGTTGTGCATGAAACGCAAATACATCATGTTGTCGATTCTTATTTCAGGGCCGAAACAGCTTGGAAACGACATAGATGTCTACCTCCAGCCACTTGTTGATGATTTGAGAAAAATGTGGGATGAAGGAGTTTCTGTGTATGACGCACATGCTGATGAGGTATTCACATTGCGTGCCATGCTTTTATTCACTCTTAATGACTATCCTGCTTATGGGAACTTATCCGGGTACAAGAACAAAGGGAAGAAAGCATGCCCGATTTGCCTGGACGATACAACATCTAAATACATTACTACTTGTCACAAAGATGTTTATATGCGCACCCGAAGGTTCCTTCGAAGCGACCATCCTTATCGTAATATGAAGAAGGCATTCGATGGAACAGTTGAGGAAGGGGTTGATAGTAGACCATTGACTGGTATTGAGGTTTATGATCAAGTCAAGGGTATTGAAACGATATTCGGTAAAGGAACGAGTGTTGGTGATAAGGGGCTTTGGAAAAAGGAGTCTATTATGCGGAAACTTCCATATTGGAGAGATCTAGAGGTTAGACATTGTCTCGACGTCATGCACATAGAGAAAAATATATTTGACGCCATTTTGGGGACAGTTATGGATATTCCACATAAGACAATGGATAGCAAAGGGGTGCAACTGTATCTGGAAAGTGAGGGGCTTCGACCAGAACTATGGGCTCAAAAGAGGGACACTTAGAAAAGAAAGAAAAAAGAGAATGTGTCTGGAAAAGGAAAAGGAAAGGGAAAAGAAAAGGAACAGAAAGAAGGGTCGCCTGCAGGAATTGAAAGAAAAGGAAAGAAAACGGTGAAGGATGATGATAGGAACTATTTACCTCCGGCTTGCTACACTCTATTTAGAGCTGAGAAGCATCTTTTTTGCGAGTGTTTGTACAACATTAAGGTTCCATTAGGGTACTCATCGAACATGAAAAAATTTGTTACCTTAGAAGGTGAGTTGAAATTATCGAGCATGAAGTCTCATGATTGTCATGTAATGATGCAAGTATTCTTACCGATTGCAATTCGAGGGATATTACCGAAACGCGTTAGACATACCTAACAGAGTTGTGTTCTTTTTTCAATACTATATGTAGCAAAACGTTACACCCCTTGAAGCTTGATGCTCTGCAGGCTAGCGTGATACAGACTTTGTGCAAGTTTGAGATGTACTTCCCACCTGCTTTCTTCGACATTATGGTCCATTTGGTTGTACATCTAGTTCGAGAAATTAAGCTATGTGGTCTGGTGTTTTTGAGGTGGTGCTATCCCTTTGAGAGACATATGGGCTCTTTGAAAGATAAAGTAAGGAATCCAAATGCAACCGTAAGGTAGTATAATTCAGGGGATTGTGAGAGAAGAGGTCAGTAATTTTGTGGCTGAGTTCTTAACTAATGTTGATCCTATTGGACTTCCTACATCTCGACACGAGGGCAGACTCGCGGGTAAAGGTACACTTGGCTCCAAAATGATAGTACCTCCTGTTGAAAGGCGCATACAAGCACACCTATTTGTATTGCAGCATATGGTACAAATGCATCCGTACTTGGATGAGCATTTGGAGGAGTTGCGTGACCAGAATCCAGGTAAAGGGACTAGAGCATTGATGCAGTTGCATAATAAGACGTTTATGGATTGGTTCCTGACATTAGAAATTTTGGTCGTTGGACAAAACTCATAAATCAAACTACCTAACTAAGCACTAACCTAAGTATAACGGCAAGCAAGGGTCATTCTTCCACAAGGACTAATGGTAATCACCGAAAATGTTAATTATAATAAGCTAGGCTAAGACAACGGTGATTGGAATTTGGGTTTTTTATACTATGTAAGAACTAACTAAAGAGAACTAAATCAAGCAAAGAACAAAGGTTTACGATAACATTGGAGGGACTAGGATATAGGATTCACCACTCATATCAATCATGAACTTCAACAAACAAGAACGGGGATAACAATAACAATGGATAAATAGGGGTCATCTCTTAAATCCCTAATTACTCTTTCAAGCTAAAAAGGGATACTTAAGTTGAGGATTAAGGTCTATTTTCATGTACCAAAACTCCAACTCAAGAACATGAACGACAAGATGACAAATTAAACCCCTTAGTTAAAACCCCTATTTTCATGCAAGTCTGGCTAAGTGAACATATGGGGAGTCAACTCTTCAATTTCATCTTTCAATCCTTCATTGAAGTGACTAGCATTTAAGTTTCTATGGAGGCCAACCATAAAAAACTACCAATAGAATCCCCAATAGTTCATTTAGACCCATCAACAAAATTAGACCCCCAAAAAGAGTGCAAAGTTCATAACTTTAATGAGAGTTTTCACCCAAACCCTAACCAACAAACTACTCCATAAATACAAAAATGAGGACTTTATAGAAATTAAGCACTAATAACATGATAATAATCATTAATCTAACATTAAACTAAACAAAATAACCCACAAATAAGTAAACTAAGCATTTAACAACTAATCTAATGAAAACAATTAAAATAAAAAGCAATAAAAGAGGAGAGAGAGAGTAAGAAATGCTCATTGATAAATTGTTGAATCTTTAAATACAAATTGTCACCCTTGAATTTCCAAATCTTCAATCTCTCTTTGAGTTTTCTTACTTTTCCCCTAAACTAAACTATGGAGGTTAATCCTCCTTAAAACCCTAAAAACTATTCTAAACCTAAGAGTGATAAAAAATAAAGCTTGGCTCCTCAAAAACCTCCCTTCCAAAAATGAGGGTTAAGAATATTTATACTACTCCAAAAAACAAAAGAGAAAAGAAAGAGAAAATAAAAATAGGTACAGGGAGGTAAAAGAAAAAAGAAAAGTAAACTAAAAAAAAGTGAAAAGGAGAAGAAAAATAAAAAGGAAAAGAAGAAGAAAATGAAAGTATTAGGGACACGTGAAGTACAACAAACAAGGGAGAAAAGAAATAAAATAAAAGAAAAAGAAAACAAATTAGAAAAGGAAATTAAGAGAAAGGAAAAGATAAAAAGGAAAAAGACTAAAACATTATACCCCCACTTTTCCTTTCCTTCGTCTTCGCTGCTACTCCGCTGTTCTTCTTCTCCGCATCATCATCATCATCAAGCGGTCCGTCATCATCATCATCAATGGTCCATCATCATCGAATTGTCTGCTGAATTTCTTCATCCACCGCGACATCGTACGGCTCAATTTATAGTTCCTACTCAAATCAAATCGCGACCGTCGAGCGTCATTAATTCCGTACAATGTTTCGGAGCGCCCGCTCATGGCTCGCTCAAAACAAGCGCGCCCGCACTGGTGTCTGACGCGCGCCCGCTCTGGACGATTTTCAGGGTGTTCTAAACATTCTGCCACGCGAAAAAAGGACAGCGCGCCCGCGACGCATTACACTACGCACCCTCGCTGTGTAGATTTTAGGACAGTTTCGTGGGCTGAGCGAGGTGGTATTATTGTGGTGTTGTAGGATTTAGTGAGATGAGGGTGGTGATGGTGATGTTGTGGTGTTTGTTATGGGCTGCTTGTATTTGGAGTGTATGTGATATGGTGGAGGTTAAAAATGGTGTGGTGTAGGATAGGTGATAGATGTGGTGTGGGATATGATGATAGTGTGGTGAAGGATAAGCTCTTGCATTATAACTCCAAAACTAACTCGATCTTTGAATCTCGCAACTCCAAAACGCACGCCTACAACAAAACCAAAATACAATGGGAGAAACGGCATATAGAAAATAAAAAATGAACACTAAAAGGAAATAAAAATAAAGCTAATCACGAAAATCAAACCGATCAATCTATAAAATTAATAAAACAAAGGAAATATATAAACTACGAAATTAAGAGCTAAAAACTAACAAAAATCACTAAATAAATAATTTAAGCTACAAAATATAAAAGGAATAAATAAAGGTCAAAATAGATGAAATAAATGAAAATAAATTACAAAAATGATCTGAAAACTACCCCTAAAAGTGACATAAATGTCACTTATCAAACTCCCCCAAGCTAAGCTTTTGCTCGTCCTCGAGCAAAACAAGATGAAACACAAGGGATGAGAATGAATTTATTCAAGCAAAACAAGAAAAATAAAAGAGATGAGAACATACACTAACTCACTTTCGTAGGAATCGTGGTTGCATTTAGCATATGCAACAAGCTCTTTAAACCCCTAAATCGCTCTTGAGGGCGAGTGAGATCTCGCGAGGGTTTCCTAGAAGGCTTACCCCATAACTCTAATCAAGCACAAACATAAATAATCGGCCCAAAGTCATTTCTTCAAACATGGTTCACAATGCAATGAACGATTTAAGCAAACTTTCAAAGCATAACCATTATCAATATGGATCCATTACTTGGGAATATAGGGGATAAGCTAATCTAAGGTGCAAAATTGACACTATCAAAAGTTTCAAAAATCAATTAGAGTCTACTAAGGCATTCAAGAGTTACAAATCGTTCTCAAATGGATGAAGAAGGTCCCAAGATTGATCAGAATCACCTATACGCATATAAACTCCCCCAAACTTGACTTTTGCTAAGAGAGAACCATGATTGTAGTATTATAACGATTGAGCAATGGGCCTAGAGTCTTAATGTTTAAGCCATAATGACATTCATCATTACTAGGGAAACTCTACTTATTAAATTTTCAAGCTCCCACTCAATCATTTCGACTAACCCACTTTCTCAAATCATGTGGTAGTTGCCACTTATTGACTCTTTTCGATTTTTTTTTTGTTTTCATGGACTTTATAGGCTTATTATGCCTTTGTGGGCTCATTGGCTCCACTTATTGGACTCAAGACATAAACCACTTTTTGTTTTTTTTTTTTACAATCGAATTTAACTCTTAGCATAACTTATTCGGAGGTAAAAACTTGTGCACCAAAGAGATTTCAAGGTTCAACTAGGGTCACCACAACTTTCAAAAGAGAAATAATTCGACTATTTTCAACACAAAGTTTGACAACATTTAGAATCATATAATGCTTTTTCAAGTAGAGAATTAAGCAACAAAGATTAATCGATCCCTAATCGCCCCAAATTACACATACAAGCATCCAATGGAAACACCTATACTCATCTACCCAAATGACCAAAGCAAAGGAATCCACATAAATTTACCAACAACATGAATCTTCCCTTGAACATGAAATGCTTTGTACTTTTCTTATTCCTCATTTTTTTTAGGTTTTAATTTTTTTGGGAAAAAGAAAAGAAATTAAACGAAAATGTTTTTAGATTTTGAATTTATACAAAAATGAGAAAAGCAAATAAACAAAGTATATACACCTCCCCCAAGCTAGCGAATAGCTACTCCCCCAAGCTAGAATAAAGCATTATCCTCAATGCTTGAACAAGAAGATCAAAGGGAGGGAGGGAGGGAGGGGAAAGAAACATCCAAACCAACAAACATATGTTCTACAATCATAAAGCATTAGAGAAAGAGAAAATGAAGGATGCTACCGGATAGTAGGTGGATGTAAATACCCGCAAATGACCCAATTTCTCCATTTCTAATCAAATTCTTCAAAATCATGATTTGCTTTCCACGTACTATTGAGAATGGTTGTTATTCGAACTATGTACCTAAACCCAAAATAATGGATAGAAAGAAAAAAAAAATAAGAAAAATAAAAAAAAGAAAATCAAAGCAATAAATCACGTCCCGAGAAAGGCTTGTTTAAGGTCCCAAGCATGACCTTTCTAGTAAATAACCCGACAAAGAGCGCAAGAGTTTGTCATATGCACTAGCACACATTTTAATTATTATTAAGAATTCAATGATAGAATGCAAAGTGCGCATAAAGTGCAATGCAACTCCATGCAAATGAGGAGAGTGATGCCAAAAGAAGAATGATTAAAAGGAAAAACAAAGAAGTAAGAAAGAGAAGAATCAAAATAAGAATAAAATGGCAAACTCTCCTCAACAAAATCTTTTTTAGTGGCAAGCTCACTCTTCTCCTCAATAATAAATGAATTGGGCACTTGAAGATCAAAGGAGGGGGAAGGCTCATCTAATAGAGGAGATTTCAGAAATAAGAATGGATATAAGATGGGAGTGGAGGGAATAAGGTCAATCCTTCTTGTAAATATAATATGAGGGGAAGGGATAAAAACAAGGTTTTCACTAACCATTTCATTCACATCACAAGACTTAAGAGGGGAGACTTCTTCCATCAATGAGTTATGCTCCAAAGCATCAACATTAACATCAAACGCATTCTCAAACACATCCTCAAGTACATCATCACAACCTAAGTGAACTCTCAACAACCTCAAGTCTTTCTCAAATTCTAATGGAAGATCATCAATGGGTTGGAGGTCAAATTGGGGAGGGAGCTTATTAGCACTTGCATCTATATTGCTCTCAAATATAGCCTTTTCTTTGCATGTGAGAAGAGGGGTAGAAGAAAATGGGTTCTCAAAGATGGGAGGGGAAGGATATAGTTCAATTTTTCTTGAGATAGGAGTATGAGACTCATGAATTAGATCCTCAATCAACAAAGACCCATGATACTCTTCGCTCTCAACTTCATGCACCTCAAAAGAGATATCTTCTCCCAAAACCTTATGATTTTGACCCACATCTTCATTCAAGTCTTTAAAGTTTAAAATCTCACTTTCTCTTTGATGACTTTCATTATCAACATATCTCATTTCATCGTCATCATCATCATCATCATCATCAATAATCTCATTGTGATCATCACAAGATTCGTTTTGCTCTTGATTTGCAAAAGTAGGCTCCAACCTAGATTCCAACAATTGAGAAACTTGGGTTTCTAGCATTTTGAGAGTCTCTATATTATGATTCGAGTGCTCCATAAACTCATTTTTGTGTGCCACATAATTAACCATCATGGTCTCCAAATTAGACTCCAACGATTCGGATTGTGAAGAATTTTGAAAATCGTTTTGGGGAGGGGGATCATAGGATAGATCATGGGAATTCATGCAATAATTTGAGGATAATTCATGAGATACGTGAACATCATTAACATTAGAATATGCATCATCCAAATGAGAGCAAGATGGGGAGGAATACAAGTCTCGGGATCATAACTAGAGAAAATTTTAAGATTTTGATTAGTATGCATTGACATTTCCCATTCATATGTATCTCTAGCCAACCACTCAAATAGACTCCAAGCCTCATCCAAAGATTGAGCATGCAAATCACCATTAGACATAGACTCTACCACCCTTCTAGTTTCTTCATTTAGACCCTCAAACATCACATCACAAATTTACCATTTTTAAAAGCAATGGTCACAACCAAGAGAATCTCCAAGCCTCCAATAGTACCTCCAAAATACTTCATGTTCATAATGGGGAAGGGAGAAGATTGCCATTTTTTTATTTTTTCTTTTAAAGAGAAAGAAAAGAAAATCAAATCAAATAAACCAAAGAAATGACAAATATTCACAAATAGCCTAGACTCATCTAATCAACACAAATCAATGTTAGCCGAAGTCCCAGGAAACGGCGCCATTTTGATAATAGAAATTTTGGTCGTTGGACAAAACTCCTAAATCAAACTACCTAACTAACCACTAACCTAAGTATAACGGCAAGCAAGGGTCATTCTTCCACAAGGACTAAGGGTAATCACCGAAAATGTTAATTATAATAAGCTAGGCTAAGACAACGGTGATTGGAATTTGGGTTTAATATAGGATTTTTTAACTGGAATAATACAAACTTTGGCCCATTCTCTCGCAATAATACAAACTTCTGATTATTTTTTAATAATACAAACTTTAGGCCAAAATTCCTCCAGTAGGTCAAGTTGAACACGTGTCACTTTTTTATTGGCTGATTTTGGCCTACCGGAGGAATTTTGACCTACTGGAGGAATTTTGGCCTAAAGTTTGTATTATTAAAAAATAATCAGAAGTTTGTATTATTGCGAGAGAACGGGCCAAAGTTTGTATTATTGTAGTTAAAAAATCCGTTTAATATACTATGTAAGAACTAAATCAAGCAAAGAACAAAGGTTTACGATATAATTGGAGGGACTAGGATATAGGATTCACCACTCAAATCAATCATGAACTTCAACAAACAAGAAGGGGGATAACAATAGCAATGGATAAATAGGGGTCATCTATTAAATCCCTAATTACCCTTTCAAGCTAAAAAGGGATACTTAAGTTGAGGATTAAGGTCTATTTTCATGCACCAAAACTCCAACTCAAGAACATGAACGACAAGATGACAAATTAAACCCCTTAGTTAAAACCCCTATTTTCATGCAAGTCTAGCTAAGTGAACATATGGGGAGTCAACTCTTCAATTTCATCTTTCAATCCTTCATTGAAGTGACTAGCATTTAAGTTTCTATGGAGGCCAACCATAAAAAACTACCAATATAAACCCTAATAGTTCATTTAGACCCATCAACCAAATTAGACCCCTAAAAAGAGTGCAAAGTTCATAACTTTAATGAGAGTTTTCACCCAAACCCTAACCAACAAACTACTCCATAAATACAAAAATGAGGACTTTATAGAAATTAAGCACTAATAATATGATAATAATCATTAATCTAACATTAAACTAAACAAAATAACCCACAAATAATTAAACTAAGCATTTAACAACTAATCTAATGAAAACAATTAAAATAAAGCAATAAAAGAGGAGAGAGAGAGTAAGAAATGCTCATTGATAAATTGTTGAATCTTTAAATACAAGTTGTCACCCTTGAATTTCCAAATCTTCAATCTCTCTTTGAGTTTTCTTACTTTTCCCCTAAACTAAACTATGGAGGTTAATCCTCTTTAAAACCCTAAAAACTATTCTAAACCTAAGAGTGATAAAAAATAAAGCTTGGCTCCTCAAAAACCTCCCTTCCAAAAATGAGGGTTAAGAATATTTATACTACTCCAAAAAACAAAAGAGAAAAGAAAGAGAAAATAAAAATAGGTACAGGGATGTAAAAGAAAAAAGAAAAGTAAACTAAAAAAAAGTGAAAAGGAGAAGAAAAATAAAAAGGAAAAGAAGAAGAAAATGAAAGTATTAGGGACATGTGAAGTACAACAAACAAGGGAGAAAAGAAAGAAAATAAAAGAAAAAGAAAACAAATTAGAAAAGGAAATTAAGAGAAAGGAAAAGATAAAAAGGAAAAAGACTAAAACATTATACCCCCACTTTTCCTTTCCTTCGTCTTCGTCTTCGCTGCTACTCCGCTGTTCTTCTTCTCTGCATCATCATCATCATCAAACGGTCCATCATCATCATCATCAATGGTCCATCATCATCGAATTGTCTACTGAATTTCTTCATCCACCGCGACATCGCACGGCTCAATTTATAGTTCCAACTCAAATCAAATCGCGACCGTCGAGCGTCATTAATTCCGTACAATGTTTCAGAGCGCCCGCTCATGGCTCGCTCAAAACAGGCGCGCCCGCACTGGTGTCTGACGCGCGCCCGCGCTGGGCGATTTTCAGGGTGTTCTAAACATTCTGCCACGCGAAAAAAGGACAGCGCGCACGCGACGCATTACACTACGCGCCCTCGCTGTGTAGATTTTAGGACAGTCTCGTGGGCTGAGCGAGGTGGTATTATGGTGGTGTTGTAGGATTTAGTGAGGCTAGGGTGGTGATGGTGATGCTGTGGTGTTTGTTATGGGCTGCTTGTATTTGGAGTGTATGTGATATGGTGGAGGTTAAAAATGGTGTGGTGTAGGATAGGTGATAGATGTGGTGTGGGATATGATGATAGTGTGGTGAAGGATAAGCTCTTGCATTATAACTCCAAAACTAACTCGATCTTTGAATCTCGCAACTCCAAAACGCACACCTACAACAAAACCAAAATACAATGGGAGAAACGGCATATAGAAAATAAAAAATGAACACTAAAAGGAAATAACAATATAAAGCTAATCACGGAAATCAAACCGATCAATCTATAAAATTAATAAAACAAAGGAAATAAATAAACTAAGAAATTAAGAGCTAAAAACTAACAAAAATCACTAAATAAATAATTCAAGCTACAAAATATAAAAGGAATAAATAAAGGTCAAAATAGATGAAATAAATGAATATAAATTACAAAAATAATCTGAAAACTACCCCTAAAAGTGACATAAATGTCACTTATCAGTTCCATAACCGAATAATGCGTGAAGTAGATTCCAATGTTTCTGAAACTCTGAAGTGGCTAGTATTTGGTCCTCGAGAAGCTGTGCACTCCTATGAGGGTTATGATGTTAACGGATATACGTATTGGAGAGATAAACAAGATCAAAAGTCGAGATATCTCCAGAATAGTGGTGTTTCAGTAGAGGAATCATCTACACAGTATGCAAGTGCCAAAGACAAGTCTCCTATTAATGCTAGATTGTTATACTATGGACGAGTTCAAGATATATGGGAGCTTGACTACTCTGGTTTCACGGTCTGCTTATTTCGATGCAAGTGGGTTGAGTATAACCGGCGTTACATAAGAAAAGATGACCCTTGTGGATTTACTCCTGTAGACTTGGGTCGGTTGCGTGATAGTGAAGAGACATTCGTGCTTGCATCACAAGTTAAGCAAGTATTCTACGTAACTGACCCATCTGATAACAAGTGGTCAATTGTTGTTCCGGGAAAAAGAAGTATACTCAGAGTTGGTGATGTTGAGGATGAGGAGGAGTATGATGCATTTGAAGACACCCCGCCTTTCACCATTCCCAACTCCGATGTCACTGATGCGGAGTTAACGACAAGTTACATGCGTGCAGAACACGGGGAAGGGATAATGGTTGATACTTCAAATGAAGGTGGCAAAAGTAAACAATAGGCTAAACTTCTTTGGTTCCAATTCCGGCTTTCGGCTTTGCAATGTCATTTTACTTTATTTTTCACTTTTAGCCGCATGTAGTGTCATGTATAGTTCTTATTACTGTATATATATGTATTTCAATCAACTAAACTCGCTTCACATGTATTGAAACCCATTTTGGGTAAGTGAATGTCATTTCGGGCCAATTTCGGCTTTTCAACCTCAATTAACTTAATTTCTCGCTTTTAGCCGCATGTTAGGCCATGTATAGTTCCAATTACTATATATATATATGTATTACAATCAACTAAACTCGCTTCACATGTATTGAAACCCATTTTGGGTAAGTGAATGTCATTTCGGGTCAATTTTGGCTATTCAACCTCAATTAACTTAATTTCTCGCTTTTAGCCGCATGTTAGGTCATGTATAGTTATTATTAGTATATATATATATGTATTACAATCAATTAAACTCGCTACATGTATTGAACCCATTTTGGGTAAGTGAATGTCATTTCGGGCCAATTTTGGCTTTTCAACATCAATTAGCTTAATTTCTCGCTTTTTGCCGCATGTTAGGTCATGTATAGTTCTTATTAGTATATATATATATTTATTACAATCAACTAAACTCGCTTCACATGTATTGAAACCTATTTTGGGTAAGTGAATGTCATTTCGGGTCAATTTCGGCTTTTCATCCTCAATTAACTTAATTTCTCGCTTTTAGCAGCATGTTAGGTCATGTATCGTTCACATTACTATATATATATATATATATATGTATTACAATCAACTAAATTCGCTTCACATGTATTGAAACCCATTTTGGGTAAGTGAATGTCATTTCGGGCCAATTTCGGCTTTTCAACCTCAATTAACTTAATTTCTCGCTTTTAGCCGCATGTTAGGTCATGTATAGTTCTTATTAGTATATATATATATATATGTATTACAATCAACTAAACTCGCTTCACATGTATTGAAACCCATTTTGGGTAAGTGAATGTCATTTCGGGCCAATTTCGGCTTTTCAACCTCAATTAACTTAATTTATCGCTTTTAGCCGCATGTTAGGTCATGTATAGTTCTTATTAGTATATATATATATATATATATATATATATATATATATATATATATATGTATTACAATCAATTAAACTCGCTTCACAAGTATTGAAACCCATTTTGGGTAAGTGAATGTCATTTCGGGCCAATCTCGGCTTTTCAACCTCAATTAACTTAATTTCTCGCTTTTAGCCGCATGTTAGGTCATGTATAGTTCCCATTACTATATATATATATATATATATATATATATATATATATATATATATATATATATATATATATATATATATATGTATTACAATCAATTAAACTCGCTTCACAAGTATTGAAACCCATTTTGGGTAAGTGAATGTCATTTCGGGCCAATCTCGGCTTTTCAACCTCAATTAACTTAATTTCTCGCTTTTAGCCGCACGTTAGGTCATGTATAGTTCCAATTACTATATATATATATATATATATATATATATATATATATATATATATATATATATATATATATGTATTACAATGAACTAAACTCGCTTCACATGTATTGAAACCCATTTTGGGTAAGTGAATGTCATTTCGGGCATATTAGAGTCACTTTAAGTCGGGTCACATGATTTGAAAACCGAATTGGGTAGATGAATGTCGTTTAGGGTGTAATTATGGATTGTTTTTGGGGGGGAGGAGGGGACTGCAAAGAGGTGTTGTGCAAGCGGGGTGGGACAGTGAAGGGGGCAGTGAAGGGGGCGTGCGGGGGCGAGTGAAGGGGGCAGTGAAGGGGGTCAGTGCAATGGGGGCATTTCGGGGGAGTGTGCGGTTCGGGGGGTGTGCGGGGGGCGTGCGGGGGGGGGCAATCAATGGGGAGTGAATGGGGGTCATGCGGGGGGCGATGAAGGGTGGGCCGTGTGCAAGGGGGTAATTAAGGGGGAGTGTGCGGTTCGGGGGAGTGTGCAGCGAGGGTGGGGTTGTGCGGGGGGTGAAAGGGTGGGGGAGTACAGGGTGGGGCGGTGAAGGGGTGGGGGAGTACGAGGGTGGGGTAGTTCGGGGGGAGTGTGCGGTTCGGGGGAAGTGTGCAAGGGGGCAGTGAAGAAGGGGGGGGAGTGCGGGGTGGGGCGGTTCGGGGGAGTGCGCGGTTCGAGGGGGAGTGTCTTTGTTCGGGGGAAGTGTGCGACGAGGGTGGGATTGTTCGGGGCGCGATCAAGGGGGCGGTGAAGGGGTGGGGGAGTGCGGGGGGGAGTGAAGGGGGTGGCAGGTGTGCGGGGAGGGCAGGTGCGGGGGGGTCGTGTGGGGGGGGGCGGGGCGTGCAGGGGGCAAGTGTGCGGTTCAGCGGGGGTGTGTGCGGTTCAGCGGGGGAGTGTGCAGCGAGGGTGTGGGCTGTGCGAGGCGGGGAGTCAAGGGGGGCAAGAAGGGGGGGGTGGGGTGGAGGCTGTGCAAGGGGTTTCTAATCATATGTTTGTTTAATCTTACGCGTTTCTAATATCGTTTTTTTAAAATTTCAGGAGTTTCAAACATGGTACGAGATGATGTGATTGTGGAGAAAGAAACCGATGATGATTATGATAAGTTATTGGATGATGATGATGAGTATGATGCGGAGAAGGAGAACGATAAAGCTGACCCGGAAGACATAGCGCATGATGAGGAGAAGCGCTTGCGTGATAGGGAACTTCACTTGGCTGAAATGAATGAGGAGCCAGCCGATAAGGCTCCCCCCATTGACAACAATGCTAGGGAAGATTATCCTTGTATTTCATCCGTCATTGTGCCACTCAAAAATGCGGGGAAAGAGGTTCTTAGTACCAAAACTACAAGTAAAGTTGCAACAAAGAAGCGGAAAGGAAGGGGTGCGACCAAGGGATTGAATTATAACACCCCTATGCCCTCGAGTATGATGATATGGGTCAACCTTGTGGCCAATGGCGTAAAAAGTATGGGCAGCATTTAGGGTTATGTGTGCGCAAACTGAGCATTTTGGTGGGGTGCAAAGATGTGCCCGATGCAATGAAGAAATCATTATGGGAAGACACTTGTGTAAGTTTATTTTTTAACTGAATTACTTTTATTTCCGGCATTTAGGGGCATGTTAGGTCATATATATTTCCAATAGGTACATATATAACTATAAGACTCAATTAAACTCCACTTATATGCTTTGAAACACATTTTGGGTAAATGAAGGTCATTTCGTGCCGATTTTGGCCTTTACACTCCAATTCACTTAGTTTCCGACATTTAGGGGAATGTTAGGTCATATATAGTTCCAATAGGTACATATATAACTATAAGAGTCAATTAAACTCCACTTATATGCTTTAAAACACATTTTGGGTAAATGAAGGTCATTTCGGGCCGATTTTGGCCTTTACACTCCAATTCACTTAGTTTCCGGCATTTAGGGGCATGTTAGGTCATATATAGTTCCAATAGCTACATATATAACTATAAGAGTTAATTAAACTCCACTTATATGCTTTGAAACACATTTTGGGTAAATGAAGGTCATTTCGTGCTGATTTTGTCCTTTACACTCCAATTCACTTAGTTTTTCGCATTTACCGCAGGTTAGGTCATATATAGTTCCAATAGATACATATATAACTATAAGAGTCAATTAAACTCCACTTATATGCTTTGAAACACATTTTGGGTAAATGAAGGCCATTTCGGGCCGATTTTGGCCTTTACACTCCAATTCACTTAGTTTTTTGCATTTAGCCGCATGTTAGGTCATATATAGTCCCAATAGGTACATATATAACTATAAGAGTCAATTAAACTCCATTTATATGCTTTGAAACACATTTTGGGTAAATGAAGGCCATTTCGAGCCGATTTTGGCTTTTACACTCCAATTTACTTAGTTTCCGGCATTTAGGTGCATGTTAGGTCATATATAGTTCCAATAGGTACATATATAACTATAAGAGTCAATTAAACTCCACTTATATGCTTTGAAACACATTGTGGGTAAATGAAGGCCATTTCGGGCCGATTTTGGCCTTTACACTCCAATTCACTTAGTTTTTTGCCTTTAGCCGCATGATATGATATATATATAGTTCCAATAGGTACATATATAACTATAAGAGTCAATTAAACTCCACTTATATGCTTTGAAACACATTTTGGGTAAATGAAGGCCATTTCGAGCCTATTTTGGCCTTTACACTCCAATTCACTTAGTTTTTTGCATTTAGCCACATGTTAGGTCATATATAGTTCCAATAGGTACATATATAACTATAAGAGTCAATTAAACTTCACTTATATGCTTTGAAACACGTTTTGGGTAACTATTTGTTTGTTTCTTGTTTTTATAGAATACGTTCCATATTACTCATAATGAGGGAAAAAAGGCGACGTTTCTATCCGCGGTGGCCGAATGATTTAGAGCTTTCAAAAGAAAACTAGTGAGTGGGTAGATCACGAAACGGAGAAAGAGGACTATAAAGAGGAGGAAAATTCAAAAATCAAAGCAAAATGAGGGTGAGACGGACAAGGAGGCCGAAAAAGAAACTAGAAAAGGAAGGGGGAGAGGAAGATACATTTCAACCGGATTCTTTGCCTCATTAGATTTGGGGACATATAAAACCAGAAGATTGGGAGGCATTTGTTGCCCAAAATACTACGCCGAAGATGGTGGTAAGTATTGCACTTTAAACTATATATATTCGACTTTGCATGTTCACTTTCAATACAATTACATGTATTTTCTAATTGCCCATGTGAATTTATAGGCTAAGCGTGAGAAACATTCACTCAGTGCAAGACAGAGGAAGCACTACCATCATATGGGTTCCCATACTTATGCGAGCGCGAGAAAGTTGTACCGATACAACCACAACGCCGTCTTCTAGCTCTAAGGTCGCGCCGTTTGTCAAAGTTGATTGTGTCGCTGATTGGTGGTGCTCCTTACATAGGCGTGATATCAACAATCAAATGACCATTTCAGATCCGGGAACCTTGAAGATAGCCAATGTCGTTGTAAGTACTTGCACTATCAATCCCCAAATCCCCGCACACCGCCCCCCCACACTACCCACACCCCTAACAATCCCCCCACCCCGTGCACACCCCCACGCCTTGCTCCCCCCGCACACTGCCCCTCACCTGCACACTGCCCCCTGCACACTCCCACCCCACACCCCCGCACACTCCCCGCACACCGCCGCCCCCAAGACACTCCCCCCGCACACATCCCCCCCCCGCACACTGCCCCCACCGCACACCGCCACCCCCGCACACTCCCACCCTACCGCACGCTCCCTTGCCCCCCCCACCCCCCCACACTGCCCCCCCACTCCCCGCACACATCCCCAACTCCCCGCACACCCCCACCGCCGCACACATCCCCACTCCCCGCACACGCCCCGGCACACTGCCCCCCGCACGCCGCACACTGCGCTCCACCCTCTGCTCCCCGCACACCTGCCCTCCCTCGCACACTCCGCCCACCCCCTCGCACACTCCCCCCCCCCTCGCTCCCGCTCCGCATAGTGCTGCCCCACCCCCCTGCCGCTGCCGCTTATGATATTGATTTTTTTTTTAACTTACCGTTGTTAATTTCTTTATAGATGGGGCTCAAGCAAAAAGCGGTTAGCGGCGAGTTCACTCCCCAAGGCAACAAAGATGCCCTTTATGAGACTTTGGGAAAGGACCACAGTGGACGTTTGAGGGGTTTAGGTGGTATTCGTCTAGGTGTGACAAAAGCGTATTCTAAAGATTACTCCGTGGGTACAAAATCACGCTCTCAACCACATGATATGGAAGCTATGACACAAGCTATTCGGGAGAAGCTTACGGAGGAAATCACGGAGAAAGTCACGGAGAAACTTACGGAGAGTTTCAACGCGGTCCTCTCACAGTTTGGTTTACCGGCGATACATCAACCTAAACTGGATCGTCTTTTGGAGGACAAAGCTAGCCATCCTAACACAAAAATCCCCACTATCTATACTTGAGTTAGAGGTAACTATTATCCTTATAATTTTTAAAACTAAGTAACATGTTATATTCTGTAATTGCATGTTCGTAACCTCAATTTCATTTACTTTTTGAAGGAAGAAACGCCTTGCCAGCTTTTACTAGATGTAAAAGATGAGGGTTTGATTGTGGTGGCTGTAGGAAATGCACAACCACGAAGTGAACGAGCAATAGTCCATCATGAGCCTGTGGACAATGAGCACTTGGCGGTAAGTGTAGTCACCATTACTCCTGGTTACGAAGACTTTGCTCTTCCGCTGCCTAAACCGTCAATTGATATAAATGTCTTGACCGACGCTCGTGGTGGTTATGTGTTGTGGCCATAGGCATGGGTGAGGTTTTCAGACGAGGTAAATTGAAGCAACTTAATTCCATATTCATAATGATTTATTTCATACCTACCTACTAACTAAGTTGAATATTTTTACCGTTGAATTATTAGGTTTTGGAGAGAATAAACAAGCCTAAGGAAAGCAAGGAAGACTCACCTCCTCTAGAGAAGGCGAAGAAGGGTTCAGAGAAGAAGGGTTCAAGCGGGCCAAAGAAGGCCATTTTGGGTAAAGGAATGCAAGATTCAAGTCACCAATAAAAACCAACTACATATACTTGGATCGAGAAACCAAAGATCGAGTGTCTTACTAAGGCATGCATATGGCTACATGCAAATGCGCGTGATATGTCGGATGAAGCACCTCTTGAGGTGAATTTGGGTACCACGCAATTCAATTACTTTGAGGATACATCGACATGGGTGTCTAAGGGTGATTTGAAAGAGTTCCTTTGCGGAGAGATGTTGAATGTTTCTTTGATTCAAGTCTTCATGAGGTAAAACATATGTACTTTTGAAGTAAATAAAAATGCTTTGCAATATACAATAATATATTTATGTTACGAAGTTGGTTGTGCTTTAAAGATTACTCCAAGATGATCGTTGTGGACGCAAGAGCATACAAGAGCAATTTGGGTGGTTATGTCCAAATTTCACCCGAGCCGACAATTGTTTGCAAAACACAAATGAGGTGAAGGAGTATATTTGACTATGTATCAAAACATCTCTACGTGCACAACATAAGTTCATACTTGCCCCTTGTTTTGAAGAGTATAGTTCTTAACCTTGTATCTACTTTTACCACTTTAATTATCAATAGAATTACTCACATGATTGCTTCCTAACTTTTTTGGCATTTTAGTCTCCATTGGTCGCTCGTTGTGATTTGTCCTTCAAACAACACAGTATATCATTTTGATTCTATAGCTCAAGATCCACCACGGCACTTATTCCTCAAATCATGCATAAATAGGTATATTTGTTATTTAAAATGCTAAGCATTTCACTTTTTACTAATTTCATTCTTTGGCCACTTCTCACATGAAATTAACTTAACTACAGTTCTTTGAAGAAATTTAAGAGCACGGGAAAAATACCTGAATGGAAAGCATTGAAGGTAATACATATTAGTAAGCTACGTACTTCTTTCTTTTAGCAAAAAACAACCATGTATGTTAATTACATGATTTTTTATGTAATTCAATGATTAGTGTGCTTAGAAACCATGGGGAACCGAGTGTGGCTACTATGTGTTGAGGTTCATGTTAGATATAGCCTCAAGTTGCAAGGAAGTCGGGGATATTGAGAAGGTATATATATATATATATATATATATATATATATATATATATATATATATATAATATTCGTAGCTTAATTTAAAGTCGATTTTGGCCTCTTAAGCTCAATTTCTTTAGTTTTCCGCATTTAACAACATGTTAGGTCATCTACACTTCTAACAAGTACATACATAACTATTAGAATCAATTAAACTCCACTCATATGCGTTGAAACCCATTTTGTGTAATGTAAGTCATTTAGGGCCGATTTTGGCCTTTAAAGCTCAATTCACTTAGTTTTGTTTTCTTTCCGCCTTTAGCCGCATGTTAAGTCATATATAGTTCCAATAGGTACATATATAACTATAAGAGTCAATTAAAGTCCACTCATATGTTTTGAAACCCATTTTGGGTAAATGAAGGACATTTCGGGCCGATTTTGGCCTTCGAAGCTCATTTCACTTAGTTTCCCGCATTTAGCCACATTTTAGGTCTTATATAGTTTCAATACGTACATATATAACTATAAGAGTCAATTAAAGTTCACTCATATGCTTTGAAACCCATTTTGGGTAAATGAAGGCCGTTTCGGGTCGATTTTGGCCTTCGAAGCTCATTTCACTTAGTTTCCCGCATTTAGCCAAATGTTAGGTCATATATAGTTCCAATACGTATATATATAACTATAAGAGTCAATTAAAGTTCACTCATATGCTTTGAAACCCATTTTGGGTAAATGAAGGCCTTTTCGGGCCGATTTTGGCCTTCGAAGCTCATTTCACTTAGTTTCCGGCATTTAGCCACATGTTAGGTCATATATAGTTCCAATACGTACATATATGACTATAAGAGTCAATTAAAGTTCACTCATATGCTTTGAAACCCATTTTGGGTAAATGAAGGCCTTTTCGGGCTGATTTTGGCCTTCGAAGCTCATTTCACTTAGTTTCCCGTTTTTAGCCACATATTAGGTCATATATAGTTCTAATAGGTACATATATAACTATAAGAGTCAATTAAAGTTCTCTCATATGCTTTGAAACCCATTTTGGGTAAATGATTGTCATTTTTAACCGATTTTGGCTTTTGAAGCTCGATTTCTTTAATCTCTTTAGAGTTATCAGGTCTTACTCAAACTAAAGCTGATATTATGTGTGTTTCCTTATGTTTAAGGTATTCAACCAAAGGGAGAGCTCTTTCACCACAATCGCGATAAACGAGGTTCGGGATATGCTAGCACACTACCTTACCGAAGTTTGCATGTGAAGATGATGCCGCGACTTTGAGTTTATTTGTTCTTATTGTGTTACTTGCTAGTTATTTAGGTACAATAATATAATTGATGTTTATTTTGGATTTAAGTACTTTGTACAACTTCATTTGTAGTACATTCTCCAAATTTTATATTTATATATATATATTAATTTGACTTGTATACGACGCGCTTGTGGGGTTTGTGTCAACTATAGCAGGTTAGATATAATAAAATATTATATATATACAAATATTATATATATATATATATATATATATATATATACATATATATATATATATATACATATATATATATATATATATACATATATATATACATATATATATATAACATTAACTGATGCGGTTTACTAAGAGAACTGCATCAGTTAATGTTCCAATGCATACAAAGAGGTTGGCGGCAAAGCACAAACCGCTGCGGTTTCAAGGAAAAATCGCAACGGTTTTTCCTATTAACCGCTGCGGTTTTACCTTGGAACCGCAACGGTTTGTGCTTTGCCGCTGCGGTTCACAACCGCAGCAGGTTCAACCGTTGCGGGCCAAAACCGCAGCGGCAAGCCAGGTTTTGACCGCAGCGGTTGGACTTTATTCCACTAGTGTTAATTTATCTAATTGTGATTTACAAAATATGTATCAAATATTCAATGTTACAAAACTAAATTTGTAGGAATTTCATATTAAAATCATCAATAAATACATATGAACGATGGCACTGTTCTTTTGGACTTATTTTCAGTATAGTTCAGTTTAGTTCATTCTTCCCTTCGTGTGTACCACAGTTGGTGTAAGAACTTAGTCCTCTGTGGCTGTTGTCTTGAATTTGATAATGTGCTTGTTTCTTCTTGAATGAGTTTGTTCGATGAATCTCATGATGCTAGTGATGATTTATTGGTCATTAATATGACTGTCCCATGGTCATTATCATGTGATTGCCTTTTATACTTTGGTTTTTGATAGTGGTTCAAATGAAGGTTTAAATTGCACTATGGTATGACAACCCAAATGTGAAAGCGATAGTGGATTAATAACTCTTTTTGTGTGTCTCCTTGTAAGGAACGCAAGGTGAGTAGACTTGAAAAGGTCTTTATGGGGTCAGTTGCAGGCACCTAACAATAGTGGTATGAGAAGTTTTGTTGAGTTACTCTTCTCTGTGGCTATGTTGAACCTCATGCATGTTTGTATTGTATGTGATAGGATTTAATAGTGTTCATTTGCCTATGGTTTGTGATACATTGTTGCTTTACAAATATTTTAATGCTTTGAAATTGGCAAGACACGAAGCTGGGTGGGTAAGGAGTTTGGTTGTTGATATTCTCCTGTGGGGGACCCAACTCCATCAGTTTCCACGCATTGTGACTCACAAGTAGCATATGGGGTAGCGAATAGTCATGCTTATAATAGAAATATATAGAAGGCATACTCACTTGAGGAATGATAGTTATTGTGAGCAATCTAATTAGAAAATGTGACTTGAGCATATAGAGAGGAATATTGTTGATCCTCTCATCAAAAGCCTTTGTAGAAAAATAGTGATTTAAAGCCTATTGTGGAGTAAATTGTGATGGTTACCTTTCTTAGGATTTCCTAAGTTCAAAAGGCCAAACGAAGTCACAAAAGCACTCAAGTGTGTATACTACTACCATTCCTATTAATAAAAAGTGATGTAGTATTCAATTACTGTTACATGTGTAAGGATGAGCCAAAGGCTCTTAATAAGTTCATAGACTTGATAAGGCGATTTATGACAGTACAAACTTGATGAATTTACCTATGTGAATGTGGGGGTTACGCCCAATCCCCTATGAGATCTGATAGGCGTGTCGCACACCTAACAAAAAAAATAACCGAACTAATCCTCCTAACTATGTAGTAGGGTAAGTCAGAGTCGATCCCACAGAGAGAAAGTTGTTCTATGATTAGCCCTTAAATAATGGTAAGACTAAAGGAAATTAAAATTAAGAATAATGGTAGTCGAATCAACTATAGTAATCAATCTATAAATAAAAGACTCTATAGTTAAGTATCCCCACTCACATGAATTAGTACAATAATAATTTCTACCCCAAACTAGTCTATTAAATGTTCAAAAGGAAATGTACACCGCATAAAATACCATAAACCTCTCCCGAGTATCTATGGCTTCTCTAATATGCACTCAAGCCTACTCCCGTGGAATCATGCAAATTAAAGACATTAAACGCGACACTCTAGCTTCCTAACAATCCATTCTACCTACTCTCGTAGAGAACTTCATGTCCTTAATTGAATTACCCAAATCTGTCATAATCCAATTCCTGTTGTGATCAAGACAATGGAATCATAACAATACTAGTTATCCCTAATCTAATATTGAAATATGTACAATCAATTAAGCAAGAACAAATAAACAACTAATTTGGGAATTTAAAGAAATAATCACGAATTAATTCACACTAGGGTTCAACTTAACCATAGATAAAAGGACTACTCAAGTATAATTGAAATAAATAAAGAAAATAGAGAAGAATAATAAAACATCATAATATAAAACAAGGAGAAAAGAAGAAGAAAAGAGATACTTGAATTAATGGAAGAAAGGTGGAGTCTTGGAGAACAATGGAGTTCTACAAGTTTCTCTCTCTAACTTCTCCCTAGAAACCCTAAAAAAAGTATATACAATCAACTATATCTTCTTGTCATCAAACGAAAAAAAGGTATTTATAACTTCCTAAAATAACAAAACCGACAAAATTGAACGCGCTACGGAGCAGACCAACACGGACGTATCAATAATGACACGGACGTGTTGACCTGCTACTACATAAATATCCTACGACAGAAAACCTAGTGCCTCGAAGAAATCAGAGTGACACGGACGTGTCATAAGTGACACGGGCGTGTTGTCCAAGATCGTCGAGTTCTCCACTTCAACTTCGAACAGCTTTAACTTTTGATCCAGAGATTTGTTTGATGCATATGCATATAATATATCGTTAGAAATCTCTTCAAGTCTATTTCCAACACAGTTAGAATCACCTAATTATCATTTTTTTTGTCAAAAGTTACGAGTAAAATGGTGCAGAGGTGTTATATTTCGCACAAGTACACAAAGTTTTGGGTATCTTCTGCACTTCCAATTCGTTTTTGGCACATGATATATCATTTTGAAGGTCATCCAAGTGCCTTAATCATCATATCCTCAAATAGGAGTCCAAAGTACTTGAGATTACATCAAAAGACCAAACAACCCGTGAAAGCATCGTAGCTTATAAAAAGTGACCTAAATATGCATAAATTCAATGTAAATGCTCTAATACTACATGAAAATACACCCTAATATGCAACTAAATTATGTTATAATATGCACTTATCAAACTCCCCCAAGCTAAACATTTGCTTGTCCTCAAGCAAACCAAACCAATTCACAAGGAAAGAGTAAGTTTGTACATGATTTATATGTTCAACCATTCAATCTCCAAGACATGAAACTCGGGCATATGAAATATATTATAAATATAAGATTAGACTAAGATAGACCACAAATCACATCTTATATAAATTCATGTAATCACAACTTGACTCACCATGACAAACCACAAACCTTCCCCCAATCTAGACTCAATTAAACTCGATAAATCTCACTTTAGTCGAGCACACTTTCTCTCATGTGTTTATAGGTTATGAAATTTCCACTCAAACATATACCAAGTCAACTCGTATTTTTTTCTTTAAACTTAACTATCGTCTCACAATCCACTTAAAACTGGCGAAAACATGCATATAGATCATGAGGAATTACAAAGGGTTGTAGTGTGGCTAAGGTAAGGGTAGGAAAATATTTGGGAATGTGGTGCTAAAAGCCAACTAGTGGAGAAAATAACACTTTAACATCTATGGCCATTAGATGCAAACGCCACAAAAACTTCTACTAGATGTTTAACAACACATTGCCAATAAATAGATCAAGATAATACCCATCCTTATTGATAAGTCATTTTTACATATAGTTTTTAGGTGCATTTAGGTTGCATTTTAGAGCATTTAGATACATATTTAGCTTCATTATTGCATTATATTCTTAAGTTATGTTATTCTACTCCTATTCGGTATGTTTTCTTGTTTTTGATGAATTTCAGGTAATGAGAACGTATTTGGAGTATAATTAGCTAAACTTGAGGATTAGGAGCACTTGGAAAGAAGCTACAATGCATAAGGATCGTATGGATATGGCATAGTACGAGTTTGAGCGAAAACGAAGCGGAAAATCATTAGAAGAAATGTGAAAAAAGGAGTCATGTTTACTCTTATGATTCTAACTTTTGATGTGCTTCTTAGAATTGAGTAATTTCAGCATATTTGGAAACTAGACTTAAAGAGATTTCCAACGATAGGTGGCACGCCCCGAGGAGACTTCTAGTCAAGGAGTTATGCGTTTCGTAAGATTGCACTGTTTCTACTGGAATCTGCCACGCTTACACGCGGATCACTATTCCGCCTGTTTCTGCTAAGAAATTGAGGATTGTGATTGGTTGAGAAATGAGATGTGGGCCCCAAGAGAGATCGCCTGAGCTCCGATCTCCGTACGCCGGAATCCTGCAAAACAAGGTTAGACTACCCCGGGGGTGTTTCCGGGATCGCCCCTCCGACGCTCAAGTCAGATGTGATTGAGGTAGAGAGAGAAGTACAGTCTAGAGAGAGATGCTCTAGTTTGTTAGGTGAGAATTGAATACATGTTCATTGACTGGAAGCAGATATGCCGACCGGGTCCCCTTCTGGCTGAAAGCGGGAACGCCGACCGGGTCTTCCTCTAGCTGAAAGCAGATAAGCCGACCAGGTCTCCTTCCGACTATAAGTAGCTGATCCGACCAGGTCTCCTTCTGGCTGGGAGTAAGAGCGCCGACCGGGCCTCCTTCTGGCTGGAAGTAGGAACGCCGACCGGGTCTCCCTCTGGCTGGAAGCAGATATGCCGACCGGGTCCCCTTCTGGCTGAAAGCGGGAACGCCGACCAGGTCTTCCTCTAGCTGAAAGCAGATAAGCCGACCAGGTCTCCTTCCGACTATAAGTAGCTGATCCGACCAGGTCTCTTTCTGACTGGAAAAGGGAATGCCGACCGGACCATTTTTGCCTCAATGAGGGAATGCTGACCGAGTTGTTTCTGCTTCATGAGGACAGTACCGACCGGGCTACTTCCTT
This sequence comes from Beta lomatogona, assembly GCA_947646795.1. Taxonomy (NCBI): domain Eukaryota; kingdom Viridiplantae; phylum Streptophyta; class Magnoliopsida; order Caryophyllales; family Amaranthaceae; genus Beta; species Beta lomatogona. The sequence goes on along the minus strand of CANSNZ010000424.1, from coordinate 1,916,964 downwards.
TTGGGGACGGGTGCCGACCCCGTCGTCTTTTGCCTCCTGATGAGGATGCCGACCAGGTCCCATCCTATATGGCCGAGCAGAGTGTGGAGCCGTTCGGACGAGGGGATAATGAGCCCCAAGATGACCCGAGGGGGTTCCAACTGATACTTGGCCATTTTTGACCGAGTATGGAAGTGACTCGGCAAAGGAGGAAAGCTCCTGTCGGCCGAGTAGGGTTCATGGCCACTCGGATGAGGGGCTAATGAGCCTCAAGTTGGTCCGAGTGGGTGCTAGCCGATACTTGGCCGTACCCGACCACGTATAGAAGTGACTCGGCAAAGGAGGGAAGCTCCTGTTGGCCGAGTAGGGAGTGGTGCCACTCAGATGAGGGGCTAATGAGCCCCAAGATGGTCCGAGGGGGTGCTAGCTGATACTTGGCCGTACTCGACCAAGTATAGAAGCGACTCGGCAAAGGAGGAGGGCTCCTGTTGGCCGAGTAGGGAATGGTGCCACTTGGATGAGGGGCTAATGAGCCCCAAGATGGTCCGAGGGGGTGCTGGCTGATACTTGGCCGTACTCGACCAAGTATAGAAGCGACTCGGCAAAGGAGCGACTCGGCAAAGGAGGGAAGCTCCTGTTGGCCGAGTAGGGAATGGTGCCACTTGGATGAGGGGCTAATGAGCCCCAAGATGGTCCGAGTGGGTGCTAGCTGATACTTGGCCATACTTGACCAAGTATAGAAGCGACTTCGGCAAAGGAGGAGGGCTCCTCGTTGGCCGAGTAGGGAATGGTGCCACTCGGATGAGCGGCTAATGAGCCCCAAGATGGTCTGAGTGGGTGCTAGCTGATACTTGGCCATACTCGACCAAGTATAGAAGCGACTCGGCAAAGGAGGGAAACTCATGTGTGGCCGAGTAGGGTACATGGCCACTCGGATGAGGGGCTAATGAGCCCCAAGATGGTCCGAGTGGGTGCTAGCTGATACTTGGCCATACTTGACCAAGTATAGAAGCGACTCGGCAAAGGAGGAGGGCTCCTGTTGCCCGAGTAGGGAATGGTGCCACTCGGATGAGGGGCTAATGAGCCCCAAGATGGTCCGAGGGGGTGCTGGTTGATACTTGGCCGTACTCGACCAAGTATAGAAGCGACTCGGCAAAGGAGGGAAGCTCCTGTGTGGCCGAGTAGGGTACATGGCCACTCGGATGATCCGAATGGGTTTCCGTACCTCTCGATGCTTGGGATGCTGGGACCCTTGGCCTTGGCCGAGCTGTAGGTACACCCTGGGGACCTTTGGCGTTTCAACTTCCTTTGGATCTGAAGGGTTTTTGCTCGAGTTTGCTGGACTCCTCGCTTAATGGACTGAGTAGGTCTAGTTGGGCCGCTATTAAAAGCCCGGCGACGCGGGGGGGTTTGCGTTGCGCATCCCCCGAGATCCTCCTATATAAACCTGAGAGGAGAGAGAAGTGGAGGATCATTTGCTCATTTCCTCATTCTCTCTCTCTCAAGAATTTCCAAATTCTATCAATCTTCTCAAGTTTTCCTTCCAGTTTCTTCGTCCGACCAGGTACGCGTTTGTTGTTTTAAGCTTTTTCTTTTTCTTTGTTTTCTTTCGAATAACTTCGGCCGACTCCCTTGTGTATAAATAATGGGAGATTCGTCCGAGTCGTCGACACCTCCGACCTCACCCTCTTATAAATTGTCCGAGGAGGTGAGAGGAATGGGAATAACTTTGGTGTCGACGATAATAAGCTGCCCCGACCCCTCGGCTGTGCCCGACGCGGTCGCTCTCCCGAGCCCGTCTTCTTCGGTGGAGGAGGAAGCCGAGGGAGTCATTCCTTACCCTTGGGAGGTGTCGTTGGCTTATCCTCCTTCTCGGAGTTACTTAGACAAGTATTTGTCTTCTGATGTAGTAAGGACCATGCCGAGGGGAGCAGGAGAAGCATCCACATCGGGTCGGGAGCTGGAGTATCCTGACCTTGATCCGAAAGGAGGTCCGGGCTCTTTCTTTCCCGAGCCGGGGTGATCAAATCGGCGACCGAGGACCTCCGGGGTACAGCGACAAGGTTTCAAATAAAGGACCCTTTCTACTTGGTCCGACCGAGGCCCACCATACCGTAATCTCGCCCCTCTCCCGGTTGCGTCGCAGATGTACTATAAATCTCGAACATGGGGCTTCGGTTTCCCTTGACCCCTTTCGTGAAGGAGTTGCTTTGAACGCCTATAACAGCGATCGCGCAAGTCTCCCCGAACTCCTGGGGCGGAATCACTGCCTTCCAAGTCCTATGCAACCTTATTAACGTCCGACCAACCCTCAAATTATGGAGGCACCTGTATCGGTTGGTCGAGGTCATGGCGGCCAAGAACGGACCGGGTTGGTGGAGCTTTCAGATCCGACCGGGGGTATCGAACCGTCCTCAATCTCCCCACCTCCCAAAAAGGGTTCCGCCGAGAATTTGCCTTCGTGTATTTCGGGGAGAGGCGGGGATTCCTTTGGTTCCGCCTTCGGATGAGCCCCTCGTTGCTTTGAATTACCGAGTGGGAGACCTAGATGACGAGGAAGGAGCCGCGGCCTGCTATATGCAGACCGAGGCGAGGATTGTTGACGGGGGCGAGGTATTCGTACCCGGGCAATGGCTGCCCGATTGCACTCTCTTCCGAGACGAGCATTTTCTCTCGGCTATGGGTCTGAGCTCGACTTTCCCGAAGGGTAATCTGCCGGGGAGTTGGCTGAGGTGGTTGGTATTGTCAGTGTTATAGTTTCTCGCCCTTTTTGACTAACTTTTTGTTCATGTTTTTTGCGAGAGCCCGCCCGAGCATATCTTGAAGAGACAGATCCATCAATGGCCGACAAGCTGAATGTTGCGGCCATGAGAGCTGCTTCGGGCGAAGGCGGAAATTGCTTGCCAAGACCTTGAAGGTCCCCGCTCCCCCCAAGGTGAAAAATCCGCCATTTTTGTTGTTTCTATTTTGGTCCGACCGGCTCTTTTTTATTTGCCGACGGTATCTTCCCTGATGCAGGACCCTGCCAAGCCGAAGAGTAAGAAGCGGAAAGAGCGGTCATCCGACAAGGTGGCTCAAACCGAGAAGGCTGTTGCTCGGTCCAAAGCTGAGCGAGACAAGGCCGTCGCTCGGTCCAAGGCTGAGCGGGAAAAGGCCGTCGCTCGTGCGGAGACCGAGCGGAGCGGGTCGGTGGAGGTCATCGGCCCGGGGGTCCCAGCCAAGAAGCCAGACGGGGGGGGACCTCTCCCTTCACTCTTCTGACTTCCGGCCGGTCGGGAGCCCACAATATACTCCCTTGTCTCCATTTGAGGAGTTGCCCGGGGGTAGCTCGAGGGGGGTGGTAGCGCCGACCGTTCCTTTCCCGGGGCTGAGCCGGAAGGAGAAGGACAAGCGGTGGACTGCTGCCATTGACCATATTTATACTCCCGCCGACCGGGAGTATATTGAGGTCACTCATGGTCCGAACGAGACCAACGAGCTGTTTCGCTCCTGGCTCGACGTAAGCGTTTTTACCTTTTTATTTTGCTCTCTGATTCTGCTCCGATTCCGCTTTCATCGCGCTTTGTTCTTCTTTGTTTCAGTTCTCTGCCCGAATGGCGAACGTTGCTCAAAATAGGGTGAGCTTGGCCGAGGAAGTCAAAGAGCTCAAAGAAAAGGCCAAGAAGCACTTCGATGAGGTCTATCAGGCCAAGGAGGGCAAGCGGATTGCCGAGTCCAAGCTCGAGGATGCACTGGTCGCCATTAAGAAAGACCATGAAGACTTTGCCTCGGAGCGGGCGAAGTTGGAGAAGGAGAAGTCCGACCTCCTACTTGCTCGGGACTTGGCTCGAACTGCTCGTGATGATGCCCTCGCCAAGCAAGCAGCGGCCGAGCTGAAGGTGACCAAGCTTGAGGCTAAACTGGTTGAGCTTGAGGGCAAGGTGAAGACAGAGGAGCAATGGTTTAAGGAGTGGGAAAATTCCGATGCTGCCGAGGCCTATGCCAATGAGGTCGGCAACGCTGCTCACAAAATGGGGGAGGATGAAACCCTCGATCGACTGAAGAAAGTCTTGGCCGAGTCCCATCCCGATTTGGTCTGGGCCGAGATTTGGTCAAGTTATCAAGAGTCGATTGACGCTGATAACGCCAAGATCCTGGCTCGGATGAAAACTGAGGGGAGTAGCTCTGATGAAGATGATGATGAGGACGACGAGGGCCGAGTCGATGTCAATGTCGTCGATGGTGATGATGTTGATGACGATGTTGATGTGGCCGAGGGAGTCGGTCCTGGGGGGGAGTTGGTCGGCGATAACACTGATGCCAATGCTGAGGGCGTGACTGACCCTCCCCCTCCCCCTAGCTCTTAGAGGGTTTTTGTACTTTAGCTTTCTTTTAAATTTTGCCCTTGTTGTCTTTGTAGTTATTTCTTCCGTAATCAATGAAAGCTTATCTTTTGGCTTCTGTTTTCTTTTTTGTTGATTGCAATACTGCCGACTGACTTTTGCTTTTTCCGACGGACTAACAATGACTTGGATGGGTCTTGATTTATACCGGTTGGTTTGGTCAAAACTCCGACCAGCAATAGTTTCGGGAAGAGCCCGAACTGCTTCGATTGGTTAAGTCATAAATAAATTCCGACTGACTTGTTCAAAACTCCGACCAGCAGTCATTTCTGGGGGAGTTTGAACTGTTTTGACTGGTTAAGTCTTAACACAATCCCGACTGACTTGTTCGAAACTCCGACCAGCAGTCATTTCCGGGGGAGTTTGAACTGTTTTGACTGGTTAAGTCTTAACACAATCCCGACTGACTTGTTTGAAACTCCGACCAGCAGTCATTTCTGGGGGAGTTTGAACTGTTTTGACTGGTTAAGTCTTAACACAATCCCGACTGACTAATTCGAAATTTCGACCAGTGATAACTTGGAGATATGATGCCAACCATTTTGACTGGTTAGGTTGAACGAGGTGTAAAATATGCCGACTGGCAGTACCAATTCATTACATTTTAAACCGACTACAAAAATGCCGACCGGCTACAAATAAGCTATTACAATATATGCCCCTATTGCAAGTAACAAACTTTACACATAGTACTTCTTAAGGTTGTGCATTCCAAGGTCGGGCCAAGGGGATGCCCTCGGCGGATTCTAGTCGGAATGTGCCGGGCTTGATAATTTCTGTTACTTTGTATGGGCCGTCCCAGTTTGGTCCTAGCTTTCCTTTCAGGTGTGAGAGCCCGGTGGCTTCAACCTTCCGAACGACCCAGTCTCCGAGCTGAATTGGCGAGATCTCACTCCGGCGATTAAACATCCGAGTGACTCTTTGTTTGTCTTGGATGGATCTCGAGCGGGCGTTGCCCCTTGTTTCGGGAGCGAGGTCTAAGCCGACCGGCTTTTCTTCTTCGTTCCTCTCGAACTCGTAGAACGTCATTCTTGGAGATGGGATGCCAATCTCTACCGGTAAGACCGCCTCGCTGCCGTACACAAGCTCGAATGGTGAGTGACCCGTTGCTTCTTTGGTCGTAGTTCTTGCCGACCATAGGACCCCGGGTAGGTCGTCTACCCAAGCTCCTTTGGCTGCCTCCAAGGACTTCTTAATCCCCTTGAGCACGATCTTATTGGCCGATTCGGCTTGCCCGTTTGTTTGCGGTCGGGAGACTGCCGAGAACTTGGTGTGTATTCCGAACCGAGCACAATAATCCCTAGTAGGGCCGCTGTTGAATTGTCGCCCATTATCGGAAATTAGGACTCGGGGACTCCAAATCTGGTGATGATGTTCCTCCAAATGAACGCTTGGACTTGTTTATCCGTAATGGAGGAGAGTGGTTCGGCTTGATCCATTTGGTGAAGTAGTCAATGGCGACTATTAGGAACCTTCTCTGTCCCGAGGCTGGGGGAAATGGTCCGAGTAGGTCCATGCCCCACTTGTCGAATGGCAAGACTGCTTGAATTGTTGTTAGTGGGGTGGTCGGTGCTCGGGGAATGTCCGAATGGATCTGGCAGGATGGACATTTCTTCACTAGTTCCTGAGCGTCCGTTTTTAGGGTAGGCCAGTAGTACCCGGCTCGGAGCGCTTTTCCAGCTATGGTCCTTCCTCCTTGGTGACTCCCACAGGCCCCTTGGTGGATTTCCCTGAGGATGTAATTTCCTTCCTCAGGGGTGACACATTTAAGTAAGGGATGGGTGAAGGACTTCTTGTAGAGTTGATTCTCATGCCATAAAAACCATCCGGCCTTGTGCCTGACTCGGTCAGCCTCCTTGTGATCCTCAGGTAGTTTCCCGTCCCTCAAGTATCCGACTACCTCATCCATCCATGCAGTCGTCCGATTTAGTACAAGTTGTTCCTTGTTATTGATGCTTGGCTGCCGAAGGACTTCCCACATGATTGTTCGGGGGGCCGACCCTTCCGCTGAACTAGCCATTCGGGCGAGCATCCGCTGGCGATTTTCCGATCGGGGTATGTGGGTGATACTGAATCGGGACAGCTGTTTGATTATGTCTCTTGCTTTGGCCAAATACATTCTCATGTTGTCTTCCTTGGCTTCATATTCGCCCGATACCTGACCCACTATCAACTGTGAGTCGGATTTGGCCTCGATCATAGTTGCTCCTGCCAAGATGCATAGTTCCAATCCGAGGATCAGGGCTTCGTATTCAGCTTCGTTGTTGGAGCCTAAGAATTCAAACTTGATGGCGTACTCCATCTTCTCCCCGACCGGGGGTTTGATGACCAACCCAGCTCCACATCCTGATTTGGTGGACGAGCCGTCCACTTGCAACTCCCAACTGTCTTGCTGACTGGGTGGGGGCTGTTATGAAATTGGCCAAAGCCTGGGCTTTTATCGCCCTCCTGGGCTCGTACTCCAACCCGAAATCGGCCAACTGATCCGCCCAATCGCTCATCCGACTGGAGTGGTTCCTGCTCTCAACGACTTTTCTGAGCGGCTGGCTTGTGGGGACCTTAATAGGATGGGCCTGGAAGTAAGGTTTGAGCTTCCGACTAGCCATTACTAAGGCAAAGACCATTTTTTCCACTTCACTATATTTGGCCTCCGCCCCCCGGAAAGCATGACTGATGAAGTAGACCGGGTGCTGCTTTTCTTCTCTCTCAACTATCAAAACGGCGCTGAGCGCGTATTCTGAAGTTGCCAAATAAACGAACAGGGTTTCCCCCGGCAAGGGGGAGATCAACTTTGGGAGAGCTAGTAGGTGTTCTTTCAGGGAGGTGAAGGCCTGTTCGGCCTCACCATCCCAAGTGAACTCTTTTCTTTTCAGGGTTTTGAAGAAATGTAAGCTCTTATCCGCTGACCGGGATAGGAAGCGACCGAGGGCGGCCAGACAGCCGGTTAGGCGTTGTACTTCTCTTACATTCCGAGGAGATTTCATTTCCATTATTGCTTTGATTTTGTCGGGATTAGCTTCGATTCCCCTCTCATCCACAAGGAATCCGAGGCACTTCCCTCCCTTTACTCCAAAGACGCATTTCTTCGGGTTTAACATCATGCGGAAACGCCTCAATGTCCCGAGGGTCTCCCTTAAGTCAGAGGGATGATGGCTGCGGACTTTGCTTTTGACGATCATGTCATCAACATATACCTCTATGTTCCGACCAAGTTGATTGCTAAAATTTTTGTTGACGGTGCGCCGATATGTTGCCCTCGCATTTTTCGGCCGAAGGGCATCATTTTGTAGCAATACACCCCCCGGTTGGTGATGAACGCAGTATGGACTCGGTCTTTTTCAGCTATCGGGATTTGATGGTACCCCGCATTTGCATCCATGAAGCTTAAGAGGGCATGACTGCAGGTTGAGTCGACCAGGCTATCAATCTTGGGCGAGAGGGTGGTTGTCTTTTGGACGAGGCCTTATTTAGGTCCGTGAAATCCACACACATTCTCCATGCCCCACTCGACTTCTTGACGAGGACAACATTGGCCGACCATTCCGAGTACCGACATTCTTCAATGAACCCCGCTTCGAGCAATTTCTTAACCTGGCTGCTGCTGCAGCGTTCCTCTCAGGGCCTTGATGCCTCAACTTTTGTTTGACCGGTTTGAACCCCTCTTTGATGTTTAGCTCGTGGCACATAACTTTAGGATCGAGCCCGGGCATTTCATTGGCTTCATAGGCGAAGACGTCTCGGTATTCTGTTAGAACTTGGATTATCTCCCTTCTTGTTTGAGGGTCCATGGCCTTGCCTACTCTCAGAGTCCGACCATGTTCCTCATCGATGATGACTTCTTCATCTTCCTCAGCTGGCTGAGGGCGCTCGTATTGTTTGGGATTCTCCGTAAGGTAGACCCCGAGCTCACTTGGAGGCTGACCATCCTCTCGCTTTCTCTTCTTCGAGTCCTCTTGGACGTCGACCTTGCTTTTTAGGCTGTTCACATAACACTCCCTGGCTGCTTGCTGATCCCCCTGGATCTTTCCGACTCTACCTTCGTCGGTTTCGAATTGCATGAGGAGCTGATAGATGGAAATTGCAGCCTTGACCTTGTTCAGAGTTGGTCTTCCCATTATGATGTTGTATGGCGAGAGGATGTCCACCACTAGGAAATCAATCAAGTAGGCTTCTTCCTTTGCCTTTCTCCCCTATCCGAGTAGGCAACTTTATAGACCCGACCGGGGTGCACCGAGTTTCCCCGAAGCCTATGAGTGGCCGATTGAGTGGGGTCACATCCTTTTCGGTGTACTTCAACTTCCCGAGGCATTCCAACGTGATTATATCACCGAAGACCCACCGTCCACTAGCACTCGTTTGACTCTTGTGTTGGCCACTTTGAGCTCGATGACCAAGGGGTCGTCGTGGGGCGTGTGTAGTGGCCTCTTTGGACTCCCCGAATGTCATTGTAGGGCAGTCGGGTCGGGGGTGGTTAACATCGAGTACCTGATGTTTTAGACTTTGGAGGTGGGCTTTGCGTGATCGGCCGGTTAGGCCTCCCGACGCGAAGCCACCTGCTATGACTCCGATGAACCCTTCCGTGTCTCCGCTATTGGTTTGACCGACTTTTTGCTTGCCCTTCTCTTCACTAGTATGCTTGAGGTACCGGTTTAGCTTCCCCTGATCAGCTAGGTTGTTAAGGGATTTATTGAGTTCCCTACAATCCTTAGTGGTGTGCAAATGATCCTCCACTTCTCTCTCCTCTCAGGTTTATATAGGAGGATCTCGGGGGATGCGCAACGCAAACCCCCCCGCGTCGCCTAAACAGGCTTTTAATAGCGGCCCAACTAGACCTACTCAGTCCATTAAGCGAGGAGTCCAGCAAACTCGAGCAAAAACCCTTCAGATCCAAAGGAAGTTGAAACGCCAAAGGTCCCCAGGGTGTACCTACAGCTCGGCCAAGGCCAAGGGTCCCAGCATCCCAAGCATCGAGAGGTACGGAAACCCACTCGGATCATCCGAGTGGCCATGTACCCTACTCGGCCACACAGGAGCTTCCCTCCATTGCCGAGTCGCTTCTATACTTGGTCGAGTACGACCAAGTATCAGCCCGCACCCCCTCGGACCATCTTGGGGCTCATTAGCCCCTCATCCGAGTGGCACCATTCCCTACTCGGCCAACAGGAGCCCTCCTCCTTTGCCGAGTCGCTTCTATACTTGGTCAAGTATGGCCAAGTATCAGCTAGCACCCACTCGGACCATCTTGGGGCTCATTAGCCCCTCATCCGAGTGGCCATGTACCCTACTCGGTCACACAGGAGCTTCCCTCCTTTGCCGAGTCGCTTCTATACTTGGTCGAGTATGGCCAAGTATCAGCTAGCACCCACTCAGACCATCTTGGGGCTCATTAGCCGCTCATCCGAGTGGCACCATTCCCTACTCGGCCAACAGGAGCCCTCCTCCTTTGCCGAGTCGCTTCTATACTTGGTCAAGTATGGCCAAGTATCAGCTAGCACCCACTCGGACCATCTTGGGGCTCATTAGCCCCTCATCCAAGTGGCACCATTCCCTACTCGGCCAACAGGAGCTTCCCTCCTTTGCCGAGTCGCTCCTTTGCCGAGTCGCTTCTATACTTGGTCGAGTACGGCCAAGTATCAGCCAGCACCCCCTCGGACCATCTTGGGGCTCATTAGCCCCTCATCCAAGTGGCACCATTCCCTACTCGGCCAACAGGGAGCCCTCCTCCTTTGCCGAGTCGCTTCTATACTTGGTCGAGTACGGCCAAGTATCAGCTAGCACCCCCTCGGACCATCTTGGGGCTCATTAGCCCCTCATCTGAGTGGCACCACTCCCTACTCGGCCAACAGGAGCTTCCCTCCTTTGCCGAGTCGCTTCTATACGTGGTCGGGTACGGTCAAGTATCGGCTAGCACCCACTCGGACCAACTTGAGGCTCATTAGCCCCTCATCCGAGTGGCCATGAACCCTACTCGGCCGACAGGAGCTTTCCTCCTTTGCCGAGTCACTTCCATACTCGGTCAAAAATGGCCAAGTATCAGTTGGAACCCCCTCGGGTCATCTTGGGGCTCATTATCCCCTCGTCCGAACGGCTCCACACTCGCTCGGCCATATAGGATGGGACTCAGGTCGGCATCCTCATCGGGGAGGCAAAAGACGACGGGGTCGGCACCCTTCCCCAAAAGGAAGTAGCCCGGTCGGTACTGTCCTCATGAAGCAGAAACAACCCGGTCAGCATTCCCTCATTAAGGCAAAAATGGTCCGGTCGGCATTCCCTCTTCCAGTCAGAAAGAGACCTGGTCAGATCAGCTACTTATAGTCGGAAGGAGACCTGGTCGGCTTATCTGCTTTCAGCTAGAGGAAGACCTGGTTTGCGTTCCCGCTTTCGACCGAAGGGGACCCGGTCGGCATATCTGCTTCCGGCCCGGAGGAGACCCGGTCGGCGTTCCTACTTCCGGCCGAGGAAGGAGGCCCGGTCGGCGCTCCTACTCCCCGCCGAAGGAGACCTGGTCGGATCAGCTACTTATAGTCGGAAGGAGACCTGGTCGGCTTATCTGGCTTTCGGCTAGAGGAAGACCCGGTCGGCGTTCCCGCTTTCGCCGAAGGGGACCCGGTCGGCATATCTGCTTCCCGGTCGGAAAGAGGATAACTGCTCTTCCGCCACAGACAGGCCCCCCACTCCAGTCAGATCTCCGTGATTTCCTATCTATGGCGTGGGGCTAATTGATTGGGCTCATTTAATCAGCAGCCCCATAAGGAAGCATAGGCCAGCTAAAGCATGGGACAGGTGGCAGGCTGTGGGTCCCACTTGAAAGTTGACCTAATCACCGAGATTTGGGAAGCCTCTAAAAAGTGAAGCAATCATTGCCTGAAAAGGCAACATGCCCATTGCTACCAAAAAGGCCCATCTGAACAAAGTTTCCTGTCTGGGAAATCCCCAACACTATAAAAACCAACTGCCTCATCAATGAACAGGTATTCAATTCTCACCTAACAAACTAGAGCATCTCTCTCTAGACTGTACTTCTCTCTCTACCTCAATCACATCGACTTGAGCGTCGGGGGCGATCCGGAAACACCCCAGGGGTAGTCTAACCTTGTTTTGCAGGATTCCGGCGTACGGAGATCGGAGCTCAGGCGATCGCTCTTGGGGCCCACATCTCATTTCTCAACCAATCACAATCCTCAATTTCTTAGCAGAAACACCGCCCATTTGATTTATTCAAGACTTTCCTTATCTTGTAAAATGATTTTCCTAGTCTTAGGAGGTTACCTAATATTAGATATATTAGGTTTTCACTCTTCTCTCTCTCTCTCTTCTCACGTTATATTTTCATTCTTAGGTTTTAGTTGAGTTTTCTCTTCTTCCTTTTTTTTTCTCTCTAGTTTTTTATGGCAAACTCTAGTTTCTCTTTTGTTCATTAATTCATGAGTTTATAATTTTCATCTCTTTTCTTTCATTGATTTCTTTGATTGTACTTTCCTTTGTAGATTTTAATTTCATTATTTATTTCATGATAGAGTAGTTTTTATTTCTAGGGTTTGGGAATCCATATTTATATGCTATTATTCTTGATTGATATTTATTGATGGTTTGATTAGTTATTGATTTTTCTCTAATTGATTAGTGTTTTTATTGTTAATCTTGCAATCTGACAAATTGTCAGATTAAATATTGCTAATATCGAGTCATAGATCGAGAGATAGTACTCTTTAGAGGCTTGCCTACAATTAGCAAATCTGAATATGTTGAGCGATCGTACTAGCATATGTTGATTTGAGAGCGTTAAGACCCGACCGTAGGATTAACCTGTGCTCTAAAAATCTGATTAATTGAACTATTGATGATATTTTGATTGATTATAAGTATAAACATGGTGAACCATTGCCCTAGATATTTTTAGTTTGTTTTTCATAGTTTTATTAATTTAGAGTTAATTATCATAATTCTGATCTTATTTAGTTTCTCCATACCTTAGAAGCTAGATTAGAACAACCATCTCTCTGTGGATTCGACCCTACTTACCCTACTACATTGTTAGAAGGTTTTGCAGGAATTATTTTTAATACGTGTACGACAAGCTATCAAATTTTGGCACCGTTGACGGGGAAACGGTATGGTTTTATTTAGTTTTTATTATTGGTGAGACTAAACTGTATATATATTTTTTTTTTCCATTTTGTGAATATTTTTCTTTTTATAATTTTTTGTGTATCATGGATTCATGTTATTTTGATGATGGGGATAATTCTTTTGCTAGGCAGCATAGTTATAATTCTTGGGATTCTCATGTTTACAGTTTTGATACATTATATCAAAATCCTCCCAATTCATATAATATGCTCTGAGATGTTTGCAAGAACATATGATAAGCTTCTTAGAGCATTGAACTATTATGAGTGATCTACTAACCTTAATATTTTCTTTTTAATTAATTGAATTCACTTGACTTCAATTTTTTTTAGGTTAGTTATTTTATTTTTATTTCTTATTTTTGTGAATTCATTTGAATTCTCATTTTCTTATTTTAATTAGTTGATTTTCGTATTTTATTCTTTGTCTTTGGATTCATTTGAATTCGTTTTTTTTATTTGTTTTAGTCCACTAACGAACTAACAAATTTTGTGAGTTGTGTTGTCATGGTTTGAAAGCATATACAGGTTGAAGTTGCGCGTTTCGACTAATTAGGCGTAATAACAAACTTGTCGAGAGCCCGCTGCCCATCCATTGCCCAATGGGTCTCGCACGCTGACAAACTGCCGCTCTCTGCCTGGCCCGCTGGGCGCCCAGCGCTCGCTGGCGAACCACCAACATTCCTTCATCAGGCTCCCCCTTCCCCTGTTTCTCTTCTTCCTCCTCTTCAGTCTTCGCCCACCCCTGCATCTTCTCCACCATCCCAGACCACCACTGCCAGACCGCCAGCCTTTCTCCCATCCGCGTATCGCCACCACCACCGAGCCCCCCTCCTTTCTCGTCTTCTCCCAATACCAGCCCCTGCGTCCTCTGTCTCCTCTTCACAACCCACCCCACTCGCCAATATGAGCGACCCGCCGGCCTCCTGATCGCCGCCCATACAACTCTAGTTGCGACCCACCCCACCACCAAACCATCACTTTCCCTGCGTAACACCACCAGAAACCCACTGGAACCCCACTTTCGTCTTCTCTTCGCGTCAACCAACGCACCCACCAATACCCCTCGCGACTCCCATTGCCTTCGCCTCCAGATCACAGCCGCACTCCCCCTACTTCCTCCTCTGTCGCTTCGTCGCATCTCCTTGACCAAGCCACGAAATTTTTTTCCCCCCTCTGATCTTTTCTTTCTTCTTATTTCGTCTTCTTTCTCCTTTTTCTTATTTTTGCTTTTTTTTCTTTTTAGTTTATATTAATCTGATTTTTCTTTTGAACTTTTCTTTTGTTTTTACTTTTTTCCCAATGAACCTTTAATAATTTCTTTTTGTCAATTGTTATCATAGGACTCTCTCAAGTCGGCACAAGGCTTCGTGAAGCATTATGACATGATTTTTGAGCATATTTGACTTTTCTCCTCAATTAATTGGGTAGTAAGCATCTTTTCTCACTTGTTGTTAATGTTCCTCTCGAATTTTTACTTGGATTTTTGTTTTGATGCCATCTTGTTGAGAATCTTGTACATTGATTGAGTTATTAGTTCATTGGATTGTTGGGATTTGTGTTTGGTTCGATTGGTGTTTTGTAGCTTTTGGTGGGCGACTTTGGTGATTTGGTGATCCCGTCGTTGGTTTTGGTTCTTTCTCTAAACTGGTTTATGCAGTGAGGACACTGCAGTTTCTAGCTTGGGGGAGGGATATTCTATTCTTTATTTGCTTTCTAGCGTAGATTTCATTGCTTTCGTAGGATGTTGCACGGTTTGTACCACTCACTAGGAGTGGGAGTTTACGTGTAACCGAAAAAATTGTATTGCTTTCGTAGTTGCATTAGCATATTTCATCTCATATTAGATTTCATGTCATCTCAGTTTAGTTGCAGCTATGGGACTACTGCTAACACTTTTTGAGAACCTTATTGGTATCTTACTACAACTCCTAAGCGTCATTCATCTTGTTCATGATACTTTATAGCACTATTGTTTCGCAATTGATTGTTTGTGGTAAGATTGATTGATCTCTCTCTGGCTCGATTTAGCTTTACTGTGCAGACACCTTAACCTCAGTGAGCATCTGTGCCTATAAACTGACGTATCTGTGTCAGATATGTTTTTTTCATGTGTGATTAGAACCTTAGTTGTAGCATTGATCTTGATTTTGACTTGGTACTCTTTGATATTTGATAGTGCATACATTTTGATATGATTGAGGCGTTTCATTTCATGATCTTAGCTCCAGAGTTATTCTTTTTTTTTTCACTTATCAACTCCAACAAACATTATTTCACCTTTTATTCAATCTTTTTTCATTTCATTTTTTTCCTTCAATTTTTCAGAATTATTCTTCACAACTTCTTCATCATTCTTTTCATTTTGCACTTTCACACTATACTTTTAAGCATTTTTTCTTTCAACATAATTTTTTTCCAATATTACCGAAAAACTACAAACACAAGCTCAAAATAAGAATTTTAATGCTACGCCACTTAGCAAGGATTTGGTAGAGAAATCATAAAAGGCTAGAGGCTTGTAATGTAGGCTGATCAAGAGAATGTGATATCAAAAGCTCAACATGGGTTAATTAAAGGGGATACTATATATGAAAAGAAAAATGTCTGAAGGCTCAAAACAATAAAAAGAATGTCTCAATCATATCAACACATGCATATGCCACATAAGTCTCAAAGAGTGCCAAGGCAAATTAAGAGTCATACTTCATAAGGAATATCACACAACAAAAAAATAGAAGACTGATTTAGATGTGTCAGTATATAATGCTTGAAAAATCCTCACTAGGCTTATGCTTACCGAGTAAAATCAAGTATTTTTTGGGGAATGTCAACCAATCTTACCAAAAACCCATTCAAGTTGCAAAACAATCGTACCATGAAACGGTCAATGCAGTCTAACTCAATCTTGTAAAATTTAATTACAATATCCAAAATATGCCCAAATCTCATGAACTATCAATCTCATGAAATCAAACATATATTTTCTGTAATAATCAAAGAATTTCTTAAATTATATGCCATGCATGAATGCAAAAACTAAACTAATATGCTCATAATATTAAGAAAGCAATAAATCCTAACACACTTTCGTAGGAATCACGATTGCACTTAACATGTGCAACAAGCCATTTAAACCCCTAGGCTTCCCTAGTGGACGAGTATGGTCTCATAAAGGTTTTCAGAAGACATACCCACAAAGCCAAAATATACAAATATGCAGAAGAAATAAAAAAAATACCTAAACGAAAACATGTGCAAAGTTATGACCCAAAAAGTTTATCCTCCCCCAAGCTAAATGACAGATTGTCCTCAATGTGACAAAGAAATATTGGGAGGAGAAGGGAATAAAGGGAAACATCCACAATCACATAACAGGATCAACTTCCTCAATCACACAATCAAGTTAAACCAAAATAAATGGCAAAAAGAGATATGTCTCTAAAAAAACTTGAATATGAAGAAAGGAAAGATTATACCAAAGGTGTAGTAGATGGAAACCCAAAGTTGAACCTCCTCACGCATCATAAGATCAAAAACCTAGATATTAATTTCAATGAATAATAGGAACTCAACCCCTGCATCACAATTTGCACAAATTTTATAAGTTAGTAATCAAATAAAAAAAAAATAGAATTTCCTAAATCTAAAATTTAGAAGAAAAAAAATTAGAAAACTTGTGTTGCCTCCCAAGAATAGCTCATCAAAGCCCTTAGTAGTTTGTCAAATGCATCTGCATGCATCTCACAAAAAAGTAAATAATATACAAAAGAAAATATAAAATAAATTAGTTCTAATTCTCTGCAATACTTGCAAAAAGGAAAATCAAAGAAAAAGTTATATCCACAAGAGAAGGAAAAAGAAAAATTATTAGTCTTTTTACATGATCCAACATGTTGGGAAGAAACCGAATGTACATTAATTTCATTATCATAGGAGTCATACAAAGAGGGACAAATAAGGAATGATGGAGGATATAATATAGGGGAAGAAGGAATGAGGTCAAGTCTTTGAGACAAAGGAATATGAGACTCAAAAACCATAAGTGGAACCGACAAAGACTCATGAATTACATTACTCTCATCTAGAGACTTCTCCAAGGAAGGCTTTTCAACCAATGATTCTTCCTCCTTCAAAATATCCATCACATTGATCCTTTTCTTAATCTCATCATCATCCCAATAGTTCACATTTATTATCCCTCCCGCATCATCATCATCATCATCATCATAAATATATGGTTCAGGATGAGAATTTTGAGCAGAATTATCACAAACATATTAGGAAGAGGGGTTGAAACCATGTAGGGGTGTCACATCACACAGAGAAATAGCAAGAGAAGTAGAGTGACAGTTCGAAGAATAAGATGGTGTTGTAATATGCATCTCGGATGAAAAAGATGGTCGAGAAGATAAAGACATATCCCACTCATAATTATTCTAAGCCAACCACTCAATTAGATCCCAACTATAATCAGGCGATTGAGATAGAAATTGCCCATTAGACATAGACTCCAACACCTCCCTAGTTTCTTCATTTAAACCCTCATAAATCACTAGACACATATCCCATATTTCAATTCCATGGTTAGGACCAATAAAATCGCCAAGGCTATAATAGTATTTCCAAAACAATTCATTCTCATATTGAGGAAAAGAAAAAATTGCTCTAGAATTACTAACAAAAATATTGGGTTCATGGAACATGTATGGTAATTCATGAGAACTCATGTAAAAATTGGGAGAATTTTGATATGATGCATCAAAACTATAAACATGAGAACCACAAGAATTATGACTATGGTGCCTATCAAAAGAATTATCCCCATCACAATAATAATATGACTCCATGATACGAAAAAGAAAAAAAAATATTCACAAAAGAAAAGGAAAAAAAAAATTATATGCACTATAGTCTCACCAACAATAAAAACTAAATAAAATAAACTATCTCCCTGGCAACGGCGCTAAAATTTGATAGGCGTGTCGCACACCTAACAAAAATAAATAACCTAACTAATCCTCCTAACTATGTAGTAGGGTAAGTCAGAGTCGATCCCACAGAGAGAAAGTTGTTCTATGATTAGCCCTTAAATAATGGTAAGACTAAAGGAAATTAAAATCAAGAATAATGGTCGTCGAATCAACTATAGTAATCAATCTATAAATAAAAGACTTTATAGTTAAGTATCCCCACTCACATGAATTAGTACAATAATAATTTCTACCCCAAACTAGTCTATTAAATGTTCACAAGGAAAAGTACACCCTATAAAATACCATTAACCTCTCCCAAGTATCTATGGCTTCTCTAATATGTACTCAAGCCTACTCCCGTGGAATCATGCAAATCAAAGACATTAAACTCGGCACTCTAGCTTCCTAACAATCCATTCTACCTACTCCCGTGGAGAACCTCATGCCCTTAATTGAATTACCCAAATCTGTCAAAATCCAACTCCCATTGTGATCAAGACAATGGAATCATAACAATACTATTTATCCCTAATCTAGTATTGAAATATGCACAATCAATTAAGCAAGAACAATTAAACAACTAATTTGGGAATTTAAAGAAATAATCACGAATTAATTCACACTAGGGTTCAACTTAACCATAGATAAAAGAACTACTCAAGCATAATTGAAATAAATAAAGAAAATACAGAAGAATAATAAAACATCATAATATAAAACAAGGAGAAAAGAAGAAGAAAAGAGATACTTGAATTAATGGAAGAAAGGTGGAGTCTTGGAGAACAATGGAGTTCTACAAGTTTCTCTCTAACTTCTCCCTAGAAACCCTAAAAAACTATATCTTCTTGTCATCAAGTGAAAAAAAATGTATTTATAAGTTTCTAAAATAACAAAACCGACAAAATAGAATGCACTACGGAGCAGACCAACACGGACGTGTCAATATTGACACGTCTGTGTTGTCCTGCTACTACATAAATATCCTACGACAGAAAAGCTAGTGCCTCGAAGAAATCAGAGTGACACGGACATATCATAAGTGACACGAACGTATTGTCCAGTAATTGTCGATTCTCCACTCAACTTCGAACAGCTATAACTTTTGATCCAGAGCTTTGTTTGGTGCATATAATATATCGTTGGAAAGCTCTTCAAGTCTAATTTCTTACACAGTTAAAATCACATAATTATCATTTTTGTGTCAAAAGTTATGAGTAAAATGGTGCAAAGGTGTTATATTTCGCACAAGTACACGAAGTTTTGGGTATCTTCTTCACTTCCAATCCGTTTTGGGCACATGATATATCATTTTGAAGGTCATCCAAGTGCCTTAATCATCATATCCTCAAATAGGAGTCTAAAGTACCTGAGATTACATCAAAAGACCAAACAACCCGTAAAAGCATCGTAGCTTATAAAAAGTGACCTAAATATGCATAAATGTAATGTAAATGCTCTATTACTACATGAAAATGCACCCTAATATGCAACTAAATTATGTTATAATATGCACTTATCAAGATCCCCTAAGGCTTAGGACCTATAAAGCATTAATGAAAATCCAGTCAATTTGTGGGGCAATTAAATTACAAATAGCGAGAACACTATTAATTTGAGAAAGGTTTAAGTGCGCAAATGTGAATTACTAACATCTAGATAGGTTCAAAGAGAAATCTACCTAATACGACAGTAAGACATGTTTGTATGCACTAGGTATCAATTCAAGTCCATAAGACATTGATGCTTATAAAACTAAATATCCATGCCCAAAATTCCTTAAGTTGTTTTTCCTTCTTTATTCTTTTGAATCATGTGGGGGAATGTTGGAGACTTGGAGTTATTGAGTGGAGTGTTAGTTTTCTCACTCCAAAAGTTGCTTCAAAAGAACAAAAACCTCCTTGTCGCACATTTGTGGTTTAGAGTGGTTTTGCCTTCTTTATATAGAGTTATGTTAATTAATTTTTGCCAAAAATTAGCTTTCATATCTTCGCTGATTTCGTAACCGTTACAAGATTAATTCTATTGCTAATTTTGCTCCTTAATATATGCCTTTCGTTTTAGAAAATATAGTTTTCTTTCCATTTTTTGTTTCCTCTTCTCCACTAATGCGACGAAAGAGGATGGTCGGTGGGCTGGAGACTGCAGAGAGGAAGAGAAGGGTGAGGTGTGGTGGGCGGCATTAGGGTTTTAGGGAGAGTGGGAGAGAAGGTGAAGATGAAGCGTGATTTTGAAAATGTTTGACTTTGGAACGTTACAGCCTAGTTAGACTGTTAGAGTTGGAATACTTAAGAGCCTAGCCCAGTTCTTTTTCTTTACAACAGATCTACGGATCCGGGACCGGGCCTGTGGTCAGATCCGGACCCGGATCCAACGGGTCTAAAATTTTAGGATTCAAATCCAAAAAATGTATCTGGGTCCACGGATCCGAGCCGGGTCTAAGATCCATTGACATCCCTATCCGTATGTAAGTGGAAGAAATAAATAAGAAAATAAAGGAAGAAGCAGGTCTAAGGAAAAACGCTGGGCATTGGTTAAATGGTGACAGGTGAGGTTAATCAATAAAGTGGTTAAATGGTGACAGGTGAGTAGGGTTGTGCATTTTCCGAATCTGATCCGAAATTTTCGGATATCCAAAACTTTCGGATCGGATTCGATATCCAATCCCGATATCCAAAATATCTGATATCATTTAAATTTTCCTTATTAACTGTTGTATTTCTACATGCTACTGCCATGGTATATTACATTGCATCAGTCATCATGTCTGCCAAGTGCCCATTCTACATGCTAGTGAAGGCAACTACTGCCATTTCCCAATAAAAAGAGATCATGCTATTACTTTGAAGTTTAAAGTGGAAAGTGGAGGTTATTAATGTTTAATGGCCACTGACCCATTGAATAACTGCGTAAGGACTGAGCCACTGGAGAAAGGCTACACATAAACAAGGTTTATGTGGGGACCACATACACAAGTGATTTCATTGGCTAGAATAAGTGGGGTCCAAATTCCACTAAGTTGAAATTTTCATTTGAATTTCAAACCAAAATCTGAAAATTTGATTTTGAATTTCAAATTTATTGTGGGTCCCAAGGACCTAACCCTTTGAATTTTTTCTCTCTTCTCACAATTCTCTTACCTCAGAAAATTACCCTTTCCGCTTTCAAACATATTCCCTCTACTAACCAATGCACCACCGGAATTCTTAGCCGGAAAATTTTGTTCTTGCCGGAAATTTTTTTTCTTGCCGGAAATAGAACTCGGACTTTGTAGCCGGAATGTTCGTTGTATTATCATCGGAAGTCTTGGCGGAATTATATCTGGGCCTTTGTAGCCGGAATTTTTTTCGTTTTGTCATCAGATTGGGATTTCAGTTTGAAAGTAGTAACATAATAATTTTTTTAGTATCACAGTATTTTTAGTAGTAACATAATATTTGCTTTCGAATCACACTATTTTTAGTACTTGAATTTTTTCTCTCTCCTCACAATTCTCTCACCTCAGAAAATTACCCTTTCCTCTTTCAATCATATTCTCTCTACTAGATGCACCACCAGAATTCTTAGCCGAAAAAATTTGTTCTTGCCGGAAACTTTTGTTCTTGCCGAAAATAGAACTCGGACTTTGTAGCCCGAATGTTCGTTGTATTATCATTGGAAGTCTTGCCGGAATTAGATCTGGGCCTTTGTAGCCGGAATTTTTTTCGTTTTGTCATCGGATTTGGGATTTCGGATTGAAAATAGTAACATAATAATTTTTTTTGTATCACAGTATTTGTAGTAGTAACATAGTATTTGCTTTCGAATCACACTATTTTTTGAACTATCATAATATTTTCTTTTATATCACAATATTTGTGCATGGAAAAATATTTGTAGTTGTATGATAACTTTTTCGACCTCTGTTTTTCTATCATATAAATTTTTTCATTTTAAATTTCTTACTCTCTGTATATTTTAATTTTCCCACAATAAATTGTGAATTTTTTTAATTCAACATCTTGGTCCTAGTTTTTGTACTTAATTTCCTAAAAAATATTGGAGGACAAAGTTGATTATGAATAGATGCAAAAATACTAATAATAATAGTTCTTAATCTTAACATGAAATTAAACACACATTATTAATAATAAGTTCTATATCCTAAAAAAAAGAATTTTAACTTTGGTTCCTAATAATAAAGCACACACATGTCTAATAGTACATATGAACATGACAACAAGACTAGTTTGTTCAATGTGAATAAAACTATCTATTGACTTATTATATATGAATATGAACGAGAACTATATGATTTAATTGAGTTATTCTAGCTAAAGTAACAATCTCGTTTCATTGGAAATTGATGACTCTTGTTGAGTGAAAGCAATATTGTTATTAATTAATTGTATATGATTATGAACGAAGACTATAAGATTGAATTTAATCACTCTACCCTTCCTAACAAACTCGTTTGATCGGAGCTTGATCACTCTTGTTATTGTTTAATCGTATATGACTAATGGTTATGTGAATACGAACGAAAACTATTTGATTGAATTTATTGGATTTAACTAATTGTATATATATATATGAACGAAAATAATAATACTACATTTATTAAATTCAATGAGTCTTTCCATCCTAAAATAATCATTTGACCGGAGATTGATCACTTTTGTTCAATGTGAAATCAATAGTGTTATGTATTGTCTAACTGTATGTGAATATGAACGAGAACTGTAAGATTGAACTTATGCAACTTAATTAGTTTCACTCTCCTAAAATATTATTTAGATCGGAGATTGATCACTCATTGTTCAATGTGAATATGAATGAGAAATATAAGATTAACTATTTATGGACTTATTGTACATAAATATGAACGAGAAATATAAGATTGAATTTAATTAGTCGTGCTAAAGTAGCAATCTTGTTTTATCGGATATTAATGACTCTTATTGAGTGAAAGCAATAATATTATTATTAATTAATTGTACATGAATATGAACGAAAACTATAAGATTGAGTTTAATCAGTCTACCCTTCCTAACAAACTCGCTAGATCGGAGCTTGATCACTATTGTTATTGTTTAATTGTATACGACTAATGCTTATGTGAATACGAACGAAAACTATTTGATCAAAGTTATTGGATTTAGCTAATTATATATAAATATGAACAAAAATAAAAATACTAAATTTTATGAATTCAATGAGTCTCGCCCTCCTTTCAAACTTAATCAATCTCGCCCCATAACAAAATTTCACAATAGTTGTGTCGATCACTTTTAAACTGTATATATAAATTGGCGACGTATGTAACTTGTTTTAAAGATAAACTATTTATTTATTATAAAGACATACATAGAAATAAGTTATAAGTTAAGTATTTAATTAGTAACAAAAAATTATAAATAGAATCTTTATGGTTATAAATTTATTAAATACATTAAATTAGCCCAAATAATTTAGACCACATACACAAGTGATTTCATTGGCTAGAAGAAGCGGGGTCCAAATTCCACTAAGTGAAATTTTCATTTGAATTTCAAACCAAATCTGAAAATTTGATTTTCAATCTCAAATTTGTTGTGGGTCCCAAGGACTTAACCCCTTGAATTTTTTTCTCTCTCCTTAGAAAATTACATTTTCCTCTTTCAAACATATTCTTTCTAATAACTGATGCACCACCGGAATTCTTAGCCGGAAAATTTTGTTCTTGCCGGAAAATTATGCTCTTGCCGGAAATAGAACCCGGACTTTGTAGCCGGAATGTTCGTTGTATTATCATCGGAAATCTTGCCGGAATTAGATCTGGGCCATTGTAATAGGAATTTTTTTCGTTTTGTCATCGGATTTGTGATTTCGGATTGAAAGTAGTAACATAATAATTTTTTTAGTATCACAGTATTTTTAGTAGTAACATAATATTTGCTTTCGAATCACACTATTTTTAGTACTTGAATTTTTTCTCTCTCCTCGGAATTTTCTCTCCTCAGAAAATTACCCTCTCCTCTTTCAAACATATTCTCTCTAATAATCAATGCACCACCGGAATTCTTGGCCGAAAAAATTTGTTCTTGCCGGAAAATTTTGTTCTTGCCGGAAATAGAAGTCGGACTTTGTAGCCGGAATGTTCTTTGTATTATCATCGGAAGTTTGCCGGAATTAGATCTGGGCCTTTGTAGCCGGAATTTTTTTCCGTTTTGTCATATGATTTGGGATTTCAGATTGAAAATAGTAAAATAATATTATTTTTAATATCATAGTATTTGTAGTAGTAACATAATATTTGCTTTCGAATTACACTATTTTTAGTACTTGAATTTTTTCTCTCTCCTCGTAATTCTCTCACCTCAGAAAATTACCCTTTCCTCTTTCAAACATATTCTCTCTAATAACCGATGCACCACCGGAATTCTTAGCCGAAAAATTTTGTTCTTGCCGGAAAATTTTGTTCTTGCCGGAAATAAAAGTCGGACTTTGTAGCCGGAATGTTCGTTGTATTATCATCGAAAGTTTGCCGGAATTAGATCTGGGCGTTTGTAGCCGGAAATTTTTTTGTTTTGTCATCGGATTTGGGATTTCGTATTGAAAGTAGTAACATAACAATTTTTTTAGTATCACAGTATTTGTAGTAGTAACATAGTATTTGCTTTCGAATCACACTATTTTTAGTACTATCATAATATTTTCTTTCGTATCACAATATTTGGGCATGGAAAAATATTTGTAGTTGTATGATAACTTTTTCGACCTCTGTTTTTCTATCATATAAATTTTTTTCATTTTAAATTTCTTACTATCTCTATATTTTAATTTTCCCACAACAAATTGTGAATTTTTTTAATTCAACATCTTGGTCCTAGTTTTTTTTACTTAATTTCCTAGAAAACATTGGAGGACAAAGTTGATTATGAACAAATGCAAAATTACACCTATTGTTTATTGATAACTATTATTTAGATACAAAATATTTGAAATATAAGTCTTTCAAACATTGGAAACCTGACATAACATAAGCTTCACAACAATGAAGTTGTACGAAACGTTTTTTTGCCTTCCTTTATTAGGCCATAATAAATATTTTTAAATACATATTATGCTACCAAAAATAAACTTATAATTCCAATAATGTCAGTTACCAACACACGTTATTAAGAATAATAATTCTTGGAAAACATTTAAATACAAATTATGTTACTGAAAATAAATTTATGATTCCAATTATAAATGTCAATTACTGACACACACTACTATTAATAATAATTCTTGATAAACATTTAATATATATATTAGGTTACTGAAAACAAACTTATGATTCAATGTCAATTACTAACTCACATTACTAATAATAATAGTTCTTAATCTTAACATGAAATTAAACACACATTATAATAAGTTCTATTTCCTATAAAAAAAATTAACTTTGGTTCCTAATAATAAGCACGCACTTGTCTAATAGTACATATGAACATGACAACAAGACTAGTTTGTTCAATGTGAATAAAACTATCTATTGACTTATTATACATGAATCTGAACGAGAATTATAAGATTTAATTGAGTTTTTCTCGCTAAAGTAACAATCTCGTTTTATTGTAAATTGATGACTCGTCTTGAGTGAAAGCAAGATTGTTATTAATTAATTGTATATGAATATGAACGGAAACTATAAGATTGAATTTAATCAGTCTACCCTTCCTAACAAACTCGTTTGATCGGAGCTTGATCACTCTTGTTATTTTTTAATTATATACGACTAATGCTTATGTGAATACGAACGAAAACTATTTCATCACATATATTGGATTTAACTAATTGTATATACATATGAACGAAAATAATAATACTACATTTATTGAATTGAATGAGTCTCGCCCCCGTAACAAAAATTTATAATAGTGGTATTGCTCACTTTTAAACGATATTCACCTAAATTGTATATATAATTGGTGATGTATGTCACTTTTTTTAACTATAAGATTGAATTTAATTAGTTTACCTTTCCTAACAAACTCATTGATCAGAGTTTGATTGCTCTTGTTAATTTTTTAATTATATACGACTAATGCTTATGCGAATACGAACAAAAACTATTGGATCAAATTTATTATATTTAACTTATTGTATACAAATACGAAAGAATTTAATAATACTACATTTATTGAATTCAATGAGTCTAGCGCTCCTTACAAACTTAATCAGTCTCTCCCCCATAACAAAATTTTATAATTATGAAAGAATATCCAAATTTTGTTCGGATTAGAAATTTGAAATCCAAATTTTGTTCATATTGGATTGGACTAGACCCAAGTCCAAATTGTACACCGCACTTCCACCCTTAACTAGAGGT
Organism: Beta lomatogona; assembly: GCA_947646795.1. NCBI lineage: Eukaryota > Viridiplantae > Streptophyta > Magnoliopsida > Caryophyllales > Amaranthaceae > Beta > Beta lomatogona. Next base: position 1,891,163 of record CANSNZ010000424.1, on the reverse strand, counting down.
GTCAATTCAGTTTAACAGTTTAGTTATGGTTATATTCAAACAGTTCAGTTTATATAAGTTCAGTTTACAACAGTTATGGTTATATCCAAACAGTTCAGTTTATCGGGGATTCATGACTCTTGTTGAGTGAAACCAATATTGGTCTTGTTTAATTGTATATGAATATGAACGAAAACTATAAGATTGAATTTAATCAGTTTACCCTTCTTAACAAACTCCTTGATCGGTGCTTGATCACTCTTGTTATTTTTTAATTATGTACGACTAATGCTTATGTGAATACGAAAGAAAACTATTTGATCACGTTTATTGGATTTAACTAATTGTATATAAATATGACAAAAATAATAATACTACATTTATTGAATTGAATGAGTCTCGCCCTCCTTACAAACATAATCAGTCTCGCCCCCGTAACAAAATTTTATAATAGTGAAGATGCTCACTTTTAAACGATATTAACCTAATGGTATATATTATTGGTGATGTATATAACTTTTTTTAAATAAAACTAATTAATTATAATAAATGCATATATAGAATTAAGTTATTGTTTTTATTTTAACTATTTAATTAGTAACAAAAGGTTATAAATAGAATCTTTGTGGTTATAAATTTATTAAACACATTAAATTAGTCCAAATTGAAACTCTTACACTGACGTGGAGGCGAGGCTTAATATATTTAGCGATTAACAATTGGACCAAGATGTTAGGGGGTACCAACATATTTATAAGCGCCCAAAAAATATATTTATTGAAGATTAATTATAATTAAAAAAAAACTTTCCACATTATGTGGAACCTAAACACTACTTAGGTGAGGCAAAGAGTAACCCTTTTCATTTTTAGTATCACAGTATTTGTAGTAGTAACATAGTATTTTCTTTGGTATCACACTATTTTTAGTACTAACATAATATTTTTCTTTCGTATCACAATATTTGGGCATGGAAAAATATTTGTAGTTGTAGGATAACTTTTTCGACCTCTGTTTTTCTATCATATAAATTTTTTTCATTTTAAAATTCTTACTTTCTCTATATTTTAATTTTCCCACAATAAATTGTGAATTTTTTTAATTCAACATCTTGGTCCTAGTTTTTGTACTTAATATCCTAAAAAACATTGGAGGACAAAGTTGGTTATGAACAGATGCAAAAATACACCTATTGTTTATTGATAACTATTATTTAGATATAAAATATTTGAAATATAAGTCGTTCAAACATTGTAAACCTGACATAACATGACCTTCACAACAATGAAGTTGTAGGAAACGTTTTTTTTTTGCCTTCCTTTATCAGGCCCTAATAAACATTTTAAAATACATATTATGCTACCAAAAATAAACTTATAATTTTAATTATAAATGTAAGTTACCAACACATGTTATTAAGAATAATAATTCTTGATAAACAATTAAAAAATATATTATGTTACTAAAAATAAACTTATGATTCCAATTACAAATGTCAATTACGGACACACACTACTACTTATAATAATTCTTGATAAACATTTAAAATACATATTATGTTGCGGAAAATTAACTTTTCCGACCTCTGTTTTTCAATCATATAAATTTTTTTCATTTTAAATTTCTTACTCTCTCTATATTTTAATTTTCCCACAATAAATTGTGAATTTTTTTAATTCATTATCTTGGTCCTAGTTTTTGTACTTAATTTCCTAAAAAACATTGGAGGACAAAGTTGATTATGAATAGATGCAAAAATACTAATGATAATAGTTCTTAATCTTAACATGAAATTAAACACACATTTATAATAATAAGTTCTATTTCCTAAAAAAAAAAATTTAACTTTGGTTCCTAATAATAAGCACACACTTGTCTAATAGTACATATGAACATGACAACAAGACTAGTTTGTTCAATGTGAATAAAACTATCTATTGACTTATTATATATGAATATGAACGAGAACTATATGATTTAATTGAGTTATTCTAGCTAAAGTAACAATCTCGTTTCATTGGAAATTGATGACTCTTGTTGAGTGAAAGCAATATTGTTATTAATTAATTGAATATGATTATGAACGAAAACTATAAGATTTAATTTAATCACTCTACCCTTCCTAACAAACTCGTTTGATCGGAGCTTGATCACTCTTGTTATTGTTTAATCGTATATGACTAATGGTTATGTGAATACGAACGAAAACTATTTGATCGAATTTATTGGATTTAACTAATTGTATATATATATGAACGAAAATAATAATACTACATTTATTGAATTCATGAACGAGTCTTGCCCTCCTAAAACAATCATTAAATCGGAGATTGATCACTCTTGTGTCAATGTGAAATTAATAGTGTTATGTATTGTCTAATTGTATGTGAATATGAATGAGAAATGTAAGATTGAACTTATGCAACTCAACTAGTCTCACTCTCCTAAAATATTATTTTGATCGGAGATTGATCACTCATCGACCACCACCGTCACCGACGAACCACCACTTTCACCACCGTCCACCACACCCACCACCACCGTCATCATCGACAACCACACAACCACCACTTTCACCACCTTCCACCACACCCACCACCACCTTCACCACCGACAACCACACAACCACCACTTTCACCACCGTCCACCAAACCCACCACCACCTTCACCACTGACAACCACACAACCACCACTTTCACCATCGTCCACCAAACCCACCACCACCTTCACCACCAATCACCCGCCTTCACCACTTGCCCATTCACCGACAACCACACCAACCACCACCTTCACCGCCGAACCACCACACCCACCACCACCTTCACCACCAATCACCCGCCTTCACCACTGCCCATTCACCGACAACCACACCAACCACCACCTTCACCGCCGAACCACCACACCCACCACCACCTTCACCACCGACAACCACACAACTACCACTTTCACCACCGTCCACCACACCACCACCACCTTCTCCACCAATCACCCGCCTTCACCACTGCCCGTTCACCGACAACCACACCAACCACCAGTCCACCACCAAGCACCACCAACCATATAAAAAAACCACCCAGAAAATTCAAACCAAACACCAAAATCAGATCTAAGAACGAATTAAAACATTAGAATTTGAGCATCCCAAAACCCCAACATCATATCTAAGAAAAGCACAAAAAATTCGAGCATCCCAACCCCCACAACCACCAAAACGAACCAAAATCCCCAAAATCGAAACCAAAATCACAATTCGGGATTACCATATCCATAACCCTCTTTACCCAATACTAGTATAAACCAACATAATAAATCAGTCCACAAAATAAATTAACATTTACATCTAACAAATAAAATGCCAAGCTCAATTTTTTATAAGTTCATACCATTAATATTCAATATGGGTATTCTACAAAAATTGAATAAACTCAAAAAAAAATGTGAATGAAATAGAGAGAGACCGTCAACGTTCCTTCTAAAAGTTGCAATTTTTGGTGCCGAGGTGAACATCGGCAGCAAGCATCATTTGGATGTCTTGCTCTCTTTGGGACAATCCTCTGGCTGACTCCATTGTTGCGTTTTCACAACAACACCCAACAAACAACAGTTTCGGTGTTGTTATTGTTCTGGACTGGGAGAACAGAAGAGGAGTTTAGGGAATTTGGTTCGATTTTGTTTTGGTGATTTTGGAAGGTGGTGAATGACAGGAGGTGGAGTGGTGGATGGAACTATGGAAGGTGGTGGGTGAATCTGATTTTGAGAGGAGGAGAGAGAAAGATTGTTATTCTCCTTTTCAGTGCCAAATCAGCATTTTTATTTTATTTAATTTGAAGTTAACAGAATAGTTAACGCAGTTGTACTTTGAGTGAACAAAGTGCAACTTTAACAAGTTGGGTGAGTAAACTGCAACTTTGTGCAAAGTTTAGTATCCATTTGTATGCTTAACTCCTTACAATCAATGAAAACTAAAAATTAAAACAACCACAAAAAAGAAAGAAGAGTCAACTGTATACAAAAGAAATACTCACAAACATCCTATAATCTTCTTTACCTTATTTCAATCTTTGAAATAGTATATTGAGCTTCGAAGTAGCAATATTTGACTGGATTCTTGAAATTAAAGGCAATGAATTGAAGTGGGTCAAGCAAGGTAGAGTAAAAAACAGTAAAAAAAAGTAAGGGGATATGAACCCACAAAAGGAAAAAAAGAATGAATGAGTAAGATTAAATTTTAAAGAAATAATGAAAAAGAATAGTATGTGAATGTGGCAGGGGAGTCGGTCTTTGAGTTGGGAGTTGACGGTGCAGTTTGTGGGACGTTAAAATATGGTAGTAGAAGTGTAGAACCCAACAATTGGAAAAGTGGGTGATCTTTGCTGACTCCAGGTTTTGTTAGTTCCTATTGTAGCTCTACCTTTTTCCTCTTTTTTTTTTTTTCCTGATATGAACAATTAATTTAGTAAAGAATTTTGGTGGTGTATTAGGGAATTCTTCTCCTTCAGAAAACAGTTTAGTGGACCATTGATATAGTATACTTCTTCCTCCGTCCTTACTTCATTAGCCATCGTATATGATTTAGACATAGAGTGAGGGATAATCTCTTGGGATCGATTCATCTTGCCCTTGTGACCTCTCTAAATATAAAAAAAATGAAGGATCCCATAGGGATGAAAGATAAGATCCCTGACGTCTCCTAAATTTTTAGGCAAATAGCTTATGGTGTTATTGTGGATTTCCTCGATGTTAAGAATATAGAAGGTCTGATCTTGTCTTTGTGGCGAGGCACAGTAGTGTGTAAAATATTGGTGTAATGGGAAGGGAAAGAATAGCCATAGGTTGTGGAGTGTAATTTAGTTAAATACATCGTGGAGTGTAATATATTGTGGAGTGCCATTATCTAATACATATATACATTGCATTTTCAAGGTGAATGGAAGATTTGAGTCTTGACCATACTGGGAAGGAGTTGATACCCAACAATGTCAGTCTCTGATTATAGCTTGGTAGATGGCAATTAAGAATCAGGCTTTATTGCTTTTATTAGTGTAGAATATACTTGCTTGTAATTATTGTAGAAATTTGTGTTCTTCATTGTTCTATTTCTATTTTCGACGAAATTTTTTTGGAGCACTGACTTTTCTCCCTTGCTATGGGATTGCTTACATGATGATTTTCATGGCATGGAGTTAAATTTAAGCTCAAGTGAGAAGGTGATGAGTACAAGTTGAGATGTAAATGCTATTGCAAGAATAGATTTATAGGGTGTTATTCTCAATTGAAATTAATTGCATTTGGTTTGGGTATTGATAGGGTAATATTTAAGTTGAGATTCAAATTATTGTTTTTCAAACAATAATTTATATCGGAAGTCAAATTGCAAGCAATTGTTATTATTGCGAGGAATCAGAGATCACTCCTACTCTATATCAGAATTGGAGATTTTGGTACATAAGGTCGATTAGCATACTCGCGCTTGATCTTCAAACAGTTACCATGCAATCATTTATTTTATTTTACGGATTTTCCACCATATACCCCTGACAATTTTTTTTTTATCCACCATATACCCTCGATGTTTTCAAAATTCACTATATACCCCTAAATTTTTTGATAATTCACCATGTGCCCTTAATGATTAACAATTATCAACTTTTTTGATCATTAACCCCTAATTTCGTTACCAAATCCTAATTAACCCCTATTTGAGTTATTATTCTTAATTAAACACCATTAAAACACCACAAATAGCCCCTTTTAGCTTTTGTCCTCCATAACTCTCTTCCTTCTTCTTTGACCTTACGTGTTGTTTCAATGCTAAGTTGTTAGGGTAAATGAGTGAAATAGGGATGAAATAAGGTTTAGTAATGAAATCAAGGGTTAATAATGAAAAAAATTGATAATCGTTAATCAGTAAGGGCATATGGTGAATTATCAAGAAATTGAGAGGTATATGGTGAATTTTGAAAACATCGAGTGTATATGGTGAATAAAAAAATTTGTCAGGGGTATATGGTGCAAATCCGTTTATTTTATGTTACAATTCTATCTTTTAATTTGCTTGACTATATATGTTAGTTGGATATTGTTGCTTGACTTAAAGGAATTGTGTTTTCAAGTTGCTGAAAAAGGAATTATGTATGTATAATACCTTGCTTTTATCTCTTCCTCATACACCCAAAACAGCAAGTGCAAGCACCAATTGTTTTGGAACAGTTACTTCAAAATCAACTTGCTAATTAAATTCAATGTAATTCGAATATCGCAAGTACACTATTTTGGGGTGTCGCGTGCGTAGGCGCGCGGTGCAATAAATAGTAAAGAAAAAAAAGGAAAATTGTATTCATGATACTATCATTATGATATTATTTTTGGCTTTCCCATCTTCCATTCTATATGCGTTAGTATTTATGTGCTATATTAAAAATTGAAGTTGTGGTTGGCACTCATGTTTTTTCTTTATTCTTTCTATCATGCATCTATTAAATTATTACCCTCTACTTTCTTAGAGTATCGTTCGGGTATTATTCATGTTAAAATTGTATTAGCTATTGTTAGTCATACCTATTATTAGGATACAATTTAATAATAGACTTAGCTACAATATTCGATTGAATATTAAAAATTAGAAAATTTATATATCGTAATAACAACTCTAGAAATTACACTATAATGATAAATAGTTTCTCCATTCTTTTTAACTACAACAATTGATTTCGGCATGGTTTTTAAGGAAATAAAAAATGGGTAGTTTAGCATAGAGGTATCCCTTTAGTTAACTAGAGTAGGGGATAAATGAATCCTTAATAAAGTAAACGCAACTTTATAAGACAATTTGGGTAATTAATGATGGTTTTATTAACATAAATTAAAGGCAATATTGTCAGTTGTAGTTACTTTTTTTTATCAAAAGTGGAATGGTTCCAAAAGATGAAATTACCCAAAGCGGTAATTGTTGTAATAGAAAAAGAACAAAGGAAGTATGTAAATACAATGGTGTTGAATAATCTCATTTCACAGCAATACAAAATCAACACTAATATAAACTAAAAATTTGCAAAAAAAATAAAATAAACAACAATGGGCTTCAAAACTAGTAACTAGTAAAGAAAAAAAAAAGGAAAAGGAGGAAGAAGCAGGTGAAAGGACACGGTTGGCATTATAAAGAGAAGTTGGAGCGGTGTGCTGTGACTTGTGTGCATTCCCTCTTTCTTCCAAACCCTAATTCTCTTTATATTTTTACAAAGCAAAACTCATCTTTCTCAATTTTGTATCAGATATTTATTTTTACTTCTTCAGATATTTCTCACTCTACCATTTTTTATAAAAAAGAAATTTTCTTCGTTTTCTCGAGTAGGTTTTTTTGTTTGTTTGATACATCAATTTTACTTCTTCAGATCTCGCATACAGTAAAGTAGCATAAACTCATTTTTTCCCAAATGAGTTCAAAAAACGCTGAAATCAAAAGTAACGGTGTGAAAAGGTGTGGAGAGGAAATTCGTTCACAAGGCTCGACCACTCATCGAAAAATCAACACTCAAACCAAAAATATCAACGTAAGTAATTTTTTTATTTTAAAATTTGAGTTTTGATTTTTGATATTGAAATTGTAAGTTCAATTGTGATGAGCTTCGAGCTACTGAGTGGTTTTATATATGTTGATATGAGTCTTTTCTTTATTTTTCGTTTGATTTTTGGGGAAGTTATTCAGTAGCTATTTTAGAATTAAACAGTTTTAATTCTCTCTATGTGATAATTAAACTTCGAAGCGATACAGTTCAATAATACATAAGGAGATTTGAAACCTGATAGTCCGCACTTGGTAGTTACTTACTTTGGTATAACAATCACATGATTAACTAACTAAGAATTTAATTTGTATTAGGTTGCATGTGGCAAGTGTTACTTTTGTTCTTGTCTACCCACGTCCACATCTACAACATCCGACAGTGGAGATTCAGATTATTCTCAAAGCATAAGCAGCACGGAAACAACAGCATCATCGCCACACCCAGGGCATAGACCCAGCGCTCAACCCATTTTTAACAGATTGGATCTAAAAAAATTGGGACCCATTGGGTCTGGGTTGAATCTGGGCCTGGGTGTCAAAATTCGGGCCTGGATGCGGGTCTCGTGGATTCAGACCCGACCTAAACCCACCCTGTAGACCCCATTTGAAACCTGATAGTCCGCACTTGGTAGTTGCTTACTTATGTATAAAAATTTACTTTTGTATAACAGTCCCATGTTCAACTAACTAAGAATTTAATTTGTATAAGCTTGCATGTGGCAAGTGTTACTTTTGTCCTTGTCTACCCACGTCTACATCTAAAACATTCGACGGAAGTAGTGGAGATTCAGATTCTTCTGGAAGCATAAGCAGCACGGAAACAATAGTAACCGGCAAAATAGACCCGTACCGGTTGACCGACTCGAAATCTGTTTTCACCCGAAAATAGTGACCCGAAAAGAATCAATACCCGAATAACCCGACCCGACCCAAACCTAATCCGAAAGTAATTAAACTCGAATCCTAATATGACCAATCCGAAATTAACCCGACCCGGAATTAACCCGAAAGTAAATAAACTCTAGAAACAAGTATGGTGTGAGAATTTGTAATTAGTTGATTTTAATTATGTTTAACTATGAGCCAAAACGTTTTTGACTTTTTTTTTTTTTAGCTAACCAACTTTATTATCTTTATTATGATGGTAAGCTGAATGACAGAAAAAAGCCCTAAAGGCGTTTAGAGAAAATACTACAAAGCGAGACATAAGGCTACACTTGATGGAAAAAGAGAAGGTTACGTTGATTAAATCTCAGTTTAGCGATGGGCATAGACTCAGGGCTCGACCCATTTTTAACAGTTTGGATCTAAAAAAATTAAGACACATTGGTCTCGATCGGATCTGGGTTTAGGTGTCAAAATTCGGGTCTGTGTGCGGGTCTCATGGATTCAAATTCAAACTAAACCCACCTTGTAAACCCCATTTTCATTTTTTTTTATATTAAACTAGTTATTAGGTTCGAGTTCTGCCTCGAGTATGGAAAAATTTCATTTATTAATATTATACTTGGAAATGATGACACTAAATATCACTTAGTTTAATGGTTAATACTTAGCATATAAATTTGAAGTCAAGGGATTAAATTTTGCACTATGCAATTTTTTAATTTTTTTTTGTTGTATGTGGATTTACATGGAAAGTGTCACGTGACACCGTTCCTTATTTACGAACGCCTTTTAATATATTAGTATAGATATGTGTATTATAATACAATATATATAAAGTGTAATAAAACTTTTTACCAATACTAAAGTCAATTTGTAGTTGATGTTTTAATTTCTACAAGAATTAATCTATTATTTTGTTCTTTTATCATTTTAATAACTTAAAAAACAGGTGTGAAAAATTTGCAGGTAAAAAAAAACAATTGGAATTTATAATAAACTTGAGACCTATTTTGGATCCAGGACCTGTTGGATCCGTTGGATTTAGGTGATTTTATACTTGTCACTATCATAATAAATGATCAAGTGAATGAAATATAAGAAGAAATGGAGGAGGGAAGAAAGGGGAAAAAGAGGATCAAAACAAGTTAAAAATAAAAGAGGCGGGAAAGTGATTTCCCCGGCAACGACGCCATTTTGATAAGAGGTTCTTAGTCTGTCGTTATGGCACTAAAAATCGTTTTTCAAACAATATTTGTAACACCTTACAAGCAATTACTAAGAATGTAAGTCAACGGTCGATCCACAAGTAAATCACCAATCACCAATAAAAAACAAGAATGCGTTTCTCTCTCAATTATGGAACCCTAAAATAACTCTATCTAAATTAGAATGTCACTATCCCGAAATGATAACATTAACATTTTTCTAAATAATTATCACAAAAAAACATTGTTCTTAATAGGCACGACCGCACGGGGCAGCCTTACGGATAATCGTCGGTACTAAAAGGAGCGGGCGCACCAAACACACTGGTGCAGTCGCACCAACCTTATTGATCCCAGAGAAAGGACATGCGTCAGGTGTAGTGGACGCACCTTTGTGAGTGGTGCGGTCGCACCTTCCTATCTTGTGCGGGCGCATCGAAGCTCCTAATCTTGAGGCACTTGCCTTTATGTCTGGTCACTGGTGCAGACACACCTGTATGTCTGGTGCGGTCGCAATAGAGGTATTGCTCAAACCTCCTCTCTTCATCTCTTTTTGTACAGGCAATTAGCTCCTCCAAACTCCCTCCTTATGTCGTATCTTCCAACTTTCAACCTCAAAAATCGTCATATCTGCAATAAAAGCACGATGAAACTCACCATGAAAGTAATTGTGCTAGAAATCCTGTCAAAATTGACCGAAAACCTAGCGAAATGTCACTATCATAATAAACGATCAAGTGAATGAAATAGAAGAAGAAATGGAGAAGAAATAGGGAAGAAAGGGGGGAGAAAAGGATCAAAACAAGCTAAAAAGAGGCCGGAAAGTGATTTCCCCAGCAACGGCGCCATTTTGATAAGAGGTTCTTAGTATGTCGTTAAGGCGCCAAAAATCACTTTTCAAACAATATTTGACAAGCAGTTACTAAGAACGTAAGTTAAGGGTCGATCCACAAAGAAATTGGGATTGATAATCAAATTCTAACAAGCTAAATTACCTAATTGAAGAATTTTTGGGGGTTTTGATTGATTTCATAACAACTATTAACTAACTATTATCGAAGAACTAGCAAATAAATAAGAGATGAAATATCAATCAAGAAGTCACTAGAATTAAGGCTACAACTACCTTTTATAGCCAACTTTTTTTCAAAAAACTACCTTTTAGAAATTTTCTTTCAAAAAACTACTTTATATAACATATTTCTTTTAATATACTACCATGTTACGTTTATATTTAATACTAATCAATAAATGATTATCGCCTTAGGTGTTGCTGCCGATGGAGTAGCGAGAAAAGAAGAGAGAAACGATAGGGGAGGAAAGAATAGCAATTTACAGTGACTTAGTTATTAGTGATTAAACCCCATTTATGGTAAAATGGTAGTATATTGAAACAAATTTGTTATATAAGGTAGTTTTATGAAATTAAAGAAATTTTTCAAAAGGTATTTTTTTGTCAAAAAATTAATTATAAAAGGTAGTTTTATGAAATTTTGCCTTAATTCAATTGTGAATCAAAGACGATAATTATGCAAGGTTTAATTTTCCTCTAAAATAATAAAGTCCTCTCTCGAATGGTTCTTAGAAATGATCGCTTAATCAATCAATTAAATCCTCTCTCGAATGGTCTTTAGTCAATTGATTAAGAGATCTAATGAATTCGGAAAACCCCTAATAAAGGATCCCCTTAATTTCTGCCCAATATTTTGGCCTAGAAATTAAGTTGATTCATGGGATGATAAAAGAGTTCAAAATTCGATGAATAACATTTGAAATCAAAATACCAAAGCATAAATATGATCAATTCTCCTACTGTGAGACTTGTTTGGCGCAAGCTAAGAGTCAACACCCAAGATTTGGGGTGGAATTTGCTGCTAGTCGATTGGATTTTAGCCAACATTGTCACAAGTAGAGGTGTGCACCGATCCAGAACCAGACCGGACCGGGACCAGAATGGACCAGGATCGGAATTCCATAATTTTTCGGACTAGGAATCGGGCAGAAATAATTTTTGTCCAGACCGGTCCGGACCTGAAAATTCCTGTCCGGTCCGGTTTTGGACCGAAATGGACCTGTGTTTTTTTTTTTTTTTTTTTCGATTTTGATTTTTAACAAAATATTTCTATCCTTTGAGTTGTTTGTGCGCGCCAACCATTGTTCAAAACTTAATAATAAGTTCAAATGTTCAATACACCAATTTGTAACATCAAGTCCTCAACAATCCAACTTAATGCATAATAATTAATTTTAAAAGTCATCACTTTGAAAAAAAAAAATTAACTTTAAAAGTCATCACTTTGAAAAAAAAAAATTAACTTTAAAAGTTAAGGCAATACTAACTTAAACTACATAATATTTTCAAAATAACTTGGCAACCACAAATCTTCAATATTTTTTTCTTCCTCCAATTTCGATCATACAAACTACAAAGGAGTCCACAAAAACGACATCAACATCCAAATCATCACATTGCACATCTTGATTTAGTCATGAAAAAAACAATTGATTAGTAGTTAAAATTAAAAACTAAGAGATATGAAAAAATAGAAGTAAGAAAAAATAAAATAGCATTACCTTTCTCAATTTCCTCCAACTCCTTTATAATTTTCTCCACATCAACTCCCGACATTCCCTTTGCTCTAAGCCAATCTTGTGTACAAATTAGAGCTTGAACCATCTTACAAAAAAATGAAATGAAATTATAACACATCCAAACTATAAAAAAAGATAGAGTAACTTATTTTCCATGAATAAAACGTATTACCTTAGGAGTCAAGGAGCTCCAAAATGGATCAAGATAACGACCTCCCGCGCTAAAAACGGATTCCGATGCAACGGTGGACAAAATGATGGCTAGTATGTCACGAGCCATGCGTGAAACAATTGGATAACGGTGCCCATTACGAGCCCACCAATATAATGTATCAAAATCTTCTTCCTCACTACCTAGTTGTTCATTCAAATACCTTTCAAACTCACTCCTCATATATCCACTCGATCCTTTCAACCTCTTTGCTCTATCTATGAGACTTCTCATGTAGTTGATTCCCCCTCCTATGTTATCATCATCATCATCATCCACATCAACTGACATAGAATCTCCACTTTGTCCACTTTGAGGAATGGAAGAAGAATACGTAGCTCTATACTCATCAAATAAAGTATAAGCATATTCCTTCACATGATTAGCAAGCTCTAAGCCCTTTTCTTTTCCATACATGTCACAAAGTGTCAATTCAACAACCACCAATTTGGAGTGAGGATCAAAAATCACAGCAAGTCAGCAATATATAGATAAACATATTCAATATGTCTACATTTTCCCAATATTTATCATACTTTGCTTTCATTGCAAGAACCATGGCTTGAAAATCCAAATCATAATGTTTTACCCATTTGTTCAACATATTATGAATGATAGCAATCTCAAATAAACCTTTATTACTCGTCACATAAAGAGAACCCGAAATACGTCGAGTTAAAAGGTAAAATCTTTATCATGAATGATAGCAATCTCAAATAAACCTTTATTACTCATCACATAAAGAGAACCCGAAATACGACGAGTTAAAAGGTAAAATCCCTTAAAAAACACTACTAATCTCTCTACTTTTTCCCAATCATCACAATCCGGAGACCTTTCATTATCCTTCACGCCCTTTCCATCAGGAAGATATATCCCACTAAAGACACGTTGAAATTTCAAAGCCGTATCTAACATGGTGTAGGTTAAGTTCCATCGAGTGGGGATATCAAATGACAAAGAAGACTTGCTTTGTATATTTGACTAGCTCATTATATTGCATATTTCCCCCCCTAATATTTTAGTTATTTGAATATATTTTATATTTATAATTGGGCTTTTAGCATGACTTCTATTATTGCGTACTTATTCTTTTTATTATTATTTTTATCACCTACTGAGCTTAATTAGTATTTTATTTTATGATAGGTGTTCGGTTCGGGAAAAGTGAGTACAATCCCAGATAGCAAGCAACCAAAGCATCAAATATAAAGAAGAAAAGAAAGAAAGTTTAGGAGTGTGCTTCAATTGAAGCCCACGAAGGGAAACAAATGAAGACAACTGAAATCGAACTTTCCCCAAAACCAAAACCAAAACCAAAACCAAAACCAAAACCCTAGATATGTAAAGAAGACTAAAACCGAGCTTTCTCTAAAAGCAAACTTCCACCCTTGGTATTTGTGTAAAGAAGATTCACTTATGCATGAAGAGTACAGTAATAAGAGCAATTAATTGATCGAAAATGGTAGAGGAATGAGATGAGATGAGTAGAGAGAGAACGCAGGGAAGGAAAGAGGATGAAATCGGGGTTCCGGGGGGAAAAGAGGAGAGAAAAAAAATATGAGTTAAAATTTTTTGGTCAAAATAATTAATTTCAGATAAATGAAATATTAATTTTTTAGGATTTTCTTATTAATTTTTTGAAATTTCAAAATTTATTTTAAGTATTTACTAAAAATATTTCTGATTTTAGCAAAACAAGTGAAAAAGATTAAAAGTGGCTGAATTGATAGAATTTGTAGTTCAAGGCCATTTGATTTTTGTTGAGTTTAGTAATCATATTTTTTTTTTTTTTGAGAGGATCATATTTTTACCATGATCACTAACACAATTATCCCAATGTAAATAGTAGAAGATTTTCTTTGATTTAGATAGGTGTTGTAGACTAGACTCTCGGTCAAGGAGTACAGAACTCAGGGACTGAAATATGACATGATGAGCTTCCAAGAAACAAAATTGATAAGACTTTATACCATAAGATGCCTCTTCCAGTTGCTAATCTCAGTAAAGTCCATCATTACGAATCTCTCGAAAGAAACTCACAGAAGAAAATAATAGCGGTTGACGGTTGACACTGATAGTTAAGGCATTGCTTTTCGGAAAGAGAGAGAAAGTGAGTTTGCTTTTTTGTCCTCAACTAAATGACATAAATACCCTGGGATACTATCTGTTATTGGTTTATTATTGCTCCCATGAGACCATGCCCGAGAAAGAAGCCATAGCCCATAGGTGTACGTTTATCCATTTCTGGTTTCACTTTTCTCTCTTTCTCTCTTTCCATTTTCGTCTTCCTCTTCCTTCTCTCGTTTCTCTCTCCTAGGGCTAGGGTTAGGGTTAGGGTTAGGGTTAGGGTTTTATCTCTCTTTATTCACAAACTACAACCAGAGATGACTCAAGAGGTTCAGAACAACGGTGCTGCTGCTACTGCCGTCGTTTTCTCCTTACATTTTCTCTCTCTTTCCTCACAAACAACGCCGAGATCGATGACTCAAAGAGGTTCAGAACAGAGCTGAGCACGATTATTGGATTGCCATATCTGTCGATAAGGTCTTCAAAATGCAATCTCATCGCCTTATAAGTTCCTATCTCTGCACTCACATCAAAGAGAGATGAGATCAGCATTGGTGCCCAAAAATCTGTACTAATAAATTCTATTGATCAGCATGACAGAATTTACAAATTATATCAAGTTTTGGACTGAATGTTGAAGCCTCTTGGGACCAGAATATAGGATTTTATCCCCGCACTTGCACAGCATAACTCATTTTTTCCTTGTAGGAACCAACATCTTCATCAAGCACAATTTGTTCTATTTCAACACCATTAGCGACCCTTGTTCTATCATTTACTCTCCTTTTTTTGTAGCTTATTGAATCAAAAAGTAATAATTTAGTGATCAGGACGATGCAGGTGAGTCATAGATCCTTAAATCTTAATAAAATGCCCGTATTAATATATACATTTTTTTTTAGGAAACTTATAAATATTTCTAGTAAAAAATTAAAGAAGAGAAATAAGCAGCAACAAAATGCCATACAAGAAGAACCATAAGTACAAAAATCTCTCCAGTATTCTTAAGAAAAAGTTCATCTATACTAATATATTAAAAGACGTTCCTAAGCAAGTGGCGTAGTTCCTTAGAGTGTTTACATAAAGTAAACACGCATACAATAAAAAAAGAAATAGAAAATGCATCTTATAAGATTTTATCTCACGACCTCAAGATTAGACACTAAAGTCTTAACCACCAAATTAAGTAATATTTGGTATTATATATATGAAGTAAAATGTTAATAAATGAAAATTATAATTACTCGGGGCATCGTCCGGGTCTAAAAACTATTTGTTCATGAAATGTTGATCAATGACCTATTTGCCTTTACTTTATCTTTTGTTTTTTTTTTATTTTTTACTAGTGCAAGAGCAAAGAGCCCTATTGTTAAGAAGTTACAGCTATAAACTTGTTATGATATACTCATTTAGGCACATTCATTGCCCAACTAAGAGCATGTACAATGGGGCTCTCCAACTAGTTCTCCAAGGAGAGAGAAAATGGAGAGCCACCTCTTACCCAACAATGGCGCTCTTGGGTGTCTCTCAATGGAGACACTTTGCAAAGTGGCTCTTGGGGGAGATACCATTTGGGTTGATGGAGAGATAGCTATCTAATGTGTGGGGGCCACATACTATTACAATTACTTAACTTTTCTTTTCTTCTTGCAACCATGTAATGATCTTTTTTTATAAAAATTAAAAAAATGATAATAATTACTATCCCAACAATTATAATTTTTCTTTATCTATAAAATGAGCCTAATATTTGATATATTACTATCTTTTTCATATTCCATCAATCTTTAATTTTTTTAGGTGTTCAGGAAAAAAATGAAAAAGATTGTTTTTTTTAAAAATTCTACATTGCATAAATTATGAAAAAGATTATTTTTTTTGTTATTATATTTAATTTACATGAATAACTTTATTTATATAACTTTGATCATAATATAAAATGATATTCATTTATTGACATGGGACCACTAAATAGTGAAAAGTTGAATGAAGAGCTCTTTAAAGAGTTTTATTGTTGTTGGGTGTTTTTAGACATAGTTCTTGAGAGTAGCTTGAAGAGAGAGAATAGATGAGAAAGAGAGGAGATCTAGTTGGAGAGCCATGTACCATTGTACATGCTCTAACATTAAGTTTAACAAGTCCAAAATAAATAACATTGAAAGTTTAACAAACTTCAATAAAGCTACAATTCTTACAAACAATTAAAATATAGTTTGATATGTTACATATTTCACTCTTCACTTGGTCCATCTACCAAGATACCAAGAGGGCTATTCTTCATCTCTACTAACATCATCAACATTATAAATCTAAGAAAAAAAAACAATACAATAACCATCCAAATAGGAATATTAGTAAAAAATTATATATAAATATAAAACAAACAACAAAATGATGACTCGCTACACATCATGTCAATGATATCTTGAGCTTCATTATTGTAATCACAATCTTCATTAATTGTGTATGACGAATTCTTCCCATCAAGTGTACCTTTGTCATTTATAAATCAAAGAAAAAGTATATTGGAGAATAATGTAAGTTATATAATAAAAGTAAGAGAAAATATGTCTTATTGTTCAATTATACAAAATTCATTTGTCATCAATGAAATGGATGTCACGGCCATATACCCCTTTTTTTGGTTGGAGACAGTCCACATATCAGTTGTTATCGCCACTCTACCCCCGTCAGCAACTAACAAAGCCTTAAGAGAACCTCTCTCGTTGTTGAACATCTTTACCATATCGCTCCTCAATGTGTTCCTCGAAAGCATATTGAAATCATCATTCAACTCTTGACAAAACTCCTAAAATCAATGTGATCCACAACTGACAAAGGATACTCATGTACTACTACCATCTTAACCAACTCTCGTATTGAAACATCTCGATCAAATGCCACTTTCTTTGTTTTTTCCTTAAGTGCTAATGAAGTGGTCCCATCATCTTCAGTCTTAAAATTTAATTGTGATTGATCATCAGCATGCGTCAAGGGTCTTCTCGAACAATGGTTTTTAGCATGTTTGTTAGGACGGGCAAAAGCCGACCCAACCCGATAACACGACCCGAACCCGACCTGAAATAAGCGGGTTTAGGTTGAGATTTTCGACCTATTTAAGTTATTGGGTCGACCTGAACCCGACCTGAAATTTAAACGGGTTAGGTTGGGTTGAAGATTTGAACCTGAAAATAACCCGCCTAACCCGTTTATTTTTAACTAACACATTTTACCCGATAATAGAAGTACGCATCTTTTCTTATTTTTGGGCCAAGCCCAACGTGTGATGTAAAAATAAAAACCCTAAACGGTCTGCTTCTTTTTGCTTAGCCGCTATACCCTTTCACTCTCTCTCTTCACTATGTTTTTACCTCTTCAATCTCCCTCTCTCTCACGGTCTCATCTCTCATATCTCAAGGAGTAGAATAAAGCTCTACATCTTGCTGGGATAAAGCTGCACACCTATAAAGCTCTACAAAATTGAAATTTATTTCAGAGGTATATCTTGTTCAAATCTTTGTTGTTTGGTCTATGTTAGTTTTTTTTTTCGTGATTCTTAAATTCATGATTATTAATTTGTGCTTTGAATGAATTCTTCGATTTGAGTCCTTGATTCATCATGCATGAGGTTTTTGCTCACAAATTTAGTTTATTTTGCTAGTTTATGTTAATTTCTTTTAAAGTTTTGACGATTGATTATGGATAGATCTGGTCTTGTTTTTCTTAATCCCTTTCATTTATGTTTTTCGATTTAAACAGACATAGTGTTCATTGTTTCTTTTAAGCGTGTATGTGTATAAAGTATAATCTTATACTCTTTGTCAACAGACTTGATTTGTTTATTTGTGGGCTGCTTCGACGAGTTAATATAAATTGTAGGAGTACTCTTCAATTCTGATTTCTTAATCAATATTACTTGAAATATTAATATTGTATTTTTTTGTTTTGTGCTTGTATATCCAGATGACTTGGAAGTAAACCAAGAGATTGATGCAACTGAAACAAGACTTTTTCGAAATGATGAAGCTACATTATTTGTATTATTTTAGGCAAGAGTAGTTTTGTTAGACAATTTTGTTTGGGATTAAATTGTTGTTTTGCTTAAGAATTTTAAGATGCACTTGTTTGAAAAGTCAGGTTAAGTGAACAAAATCAGGTTGGCCATGTTGATCCATCTCTGAATATAACAACCTGATTTATACCAAAAAAAAGTTTCAGGTTAAATCAGGTCATTTTCGGGTTGACTCGAACCCGAAATTATCAGGTTCAGGTTGTGTTTTTCAACCTGAAAACTTAAATGGGCCAGGTCTGGGTTGGGGGGGTGGTTGACCCGAAATCAGTTGACCCGAACATGAACCCGACCTGATCTGTTTGACACCCCTAATGTTTGTTGAGGTGTGAAGTTCCATTGGCTCCCGAGTATGAGAGTTAGCTACTACAATCTTTGTACTTTGCTTTTTTATTACCATTGACTACAACCACATTAAAAGTGTTCCAAGCTGTAGAAGTCAATTTCTTACTTTCCTTGCCACCACCTAATTGTTCTTCCTTGCTAGTATCAGGCCAACCTTAACAAACCCTTCCAAAGCATCCTTTTTATCTGAATCACCCAACACAACAAGTTGTTCTTTATTGGGGTGACTAGAACGAGCATCATTGTCTTTAGACCACAATTATTCATCCATAATTACAATTTACAAATAACACTAATCTGAAAAACACAATAAACATTCAGCACGCAACCTACAACAAAAAAATTCAGCACGCAACCTACAACAACAAAATTCAGCATACAAGCTACAATTTCGCAAAAGAGGCACAAAAGTATGATTATACACAATGCTACAAGTAGCACCAACAACTAAATTCATCAAAGCAAAACAAATCAAAGAGTAATTTTAGCAAACTCAATCAATCCACCAAAAAATAAAAACGAAAATCAACCTAGCAAACATATAATTAACTCGCAAGCCTCAAGGAAATACAATTACAATGGTGCTGCAAACAACTCGAGCAAAAGAAATAGAAACGGCGGTGAACATGAACTACAAATGGTGTTGCAAACATATTAACTCGAGCAAAAGGAAATACAAACGGAAAAGATCAACTAGAAATACAAACGGAATTAATTCAGGCTTCCAGCGAAAATGAAAAAGAATAATTTAGGGTTCCAGCGAAAACGAAACACAGAGAGTCAAACAACCTGATCTGGCGACGACGCTGGCTGCTCTCGCTCGGTGGTCATAATGACTTATGGCTTGGTGGTCTGGTACCGGAATTAGTGAAGAGAGGGGAGTGAGTGACTAAGTGAAGAGAGGGGAGTGAACAGAGAGAAACGAGGGAGTGAAGTAAGTGTGACAGCGCTGGACTTGAGTGATTTTAGGGTTTTAACTTCCACCTCTTAATAATGTAGGACCCGGTCTAGGCCCGTTTTCAAAAGCGAGGATCCAGATCCTATCCGAATCAGTTGGATCCAAAATTTGAGGATCCAGATTCGTTAAAAATGAATCCAGTGATATGGGTATAGTGCCTTACCCACTGCCATCCCTAGTAGTGATTGATGATGCACTAGGCCTGCCCAAGGGCTATGGTTGCTAGGCCACGCAGCAACCCCCCTTCCCCATTAGATAGGGGCATGCTATGCTTCCAAGTTGTGCATGGACGTCTAGTAGAGCCATATATAGCCTATGCCCAACGCTCGATGATCGGTGTAACTAAGGAATTGACGGAAAGACCCTTGTTGCCGCCGAAGGGGGTAGTTATTGATGATGCACTAGGCTTGCCGAGGGGCCATGGTTGCGAGGCCACGCAGCATCCCCAACCCATAAGGAAGGGCCATGCTATGCTCCCAAGATATGCATGAACATCTAGTAGAGCCGTGTATGGCCTATGCCCAACGATGATGACCGGTGTAACTAAGGAATTGACAGAAAGACCCTTGTTGCCTCTATTTAACGATCTGTTAGTTCGATGCCACTTCGAGGAGTCGTGTTGCTATCGGAGTCGCCTTGTTACTAAGCGGCAGGTGTGGGGGCGACACCTCGAAAGGGGCGGGGTGCCCTTATTGAACCGAGGCCTCGGAAGCTTGTTGTGAAAAAACAGTGTCCTTGATGCTAGGTTGCCCAAGTTGACCCCTGAACATCGCGTCTTGGTCGATAAAGGGGCTTTTTTCATCCAAAGCCGCGCAAGCGGTCTGTAGGGGGATTGCTCTCGAAAGGATTGGCGAGTCAGTAAGGGGCTTGTCCGTTGACGGTACTAGGTCGCCCAAGTTGCCTTCGTGAAAGGAGGTTCTCGGTAAGTGAAGGGTTTGCCTTTCATAAGACGCGTAGGTTAGTAATGGACGATCTTTTGAAAGCCCTTTTTTGTATGAGTAAGGGCTTGCCCACCCGTGATAGGATCTGCGAAACACGAGTTTGTGGTAGTAGATGAACTGCCCTTAGATATCCGACAAGCGTTTAGTTAGGAGGCTTGCCTTTCGAAATCTGTGATCGAGTGCGAGTGGCATTTTCACCCGCGGCAGGTCCCGGAACATCCGTTCAGGGTAAGTAACAGGTACGCCTTTCGAAAGCCGCGCAAGCTATTAGCAAAGGGCTTGCCTTTCGAAAGTCGTGTCTGCGTCAGTAAGGAGGCGAGTGTATTAGTGGATGGCAACCCTCGGAACATCAGTTCATGGTCAGTAACGAGTTTGCCTTTCGAAAGCCATGCAAACGGTCAGTAACGGTTTCGGAAGCCGTGTGCTGTCAGTACGGGGCCCCCCTAGTGTTTTGGTGGGATGCTGATCCCCCTAAACTTCAATTGATGGTTAGTAACGAGAATGTCTTTCGTAAGCCGGACATGCGGTCAGTACGGGGCTTGTCTTTTGATAGAAGGACAACACTAAGATTAGTAGGATTAGGAAACATTTTAAATAACAAGATTAGTATTCTCCTTGCAAGACATATTTTTGCAGGTATGGTGTAAGAATATAATTAGTTACTTTTAATTATTTTTGGTTATGAGCTAAAACCAATGCTTGACTTTTTATTTTATTTTATTGTTTTTTTCATTTTTATTATAGATCTACCGAATTATGTATCGTAGGTAACGCGTCTGGGCGATATTATGCATTTGCCCACAGTTCGTCAAAGAAAAAGAAAAGCGCCGAAGAACATGGACAAAGGAGGACAACGCTAAGATTAGTTGGATCAGAAAACATTTCAAATAACAAGATTAGTATTCTATATGCCTGATGAGGTGAAGTCTTCTTGTTTTTTACGTAATGTCTGTTAGAGTTAGTCTAACCAGCTCTAAGTAGAACAAGAAATCAAGAAAAACAGCACCTCGAGAACCAATGTGCAATCGCTAAAGCTAAAAGTAGACTTGACAACTTTCTTTGTTCTTTCGTGAATTATTTTCAAAGTAACCGAAGCCTAATTAACTGATTCAAACACCTTTAAATTAGTAACAAACTTGAAGTTCTTCATTCTGCATTTTCTGTTGGTGTAAGAAAGTAGAAATCTCTCGATAAGAAAGTAGAATAATAGCTTTCGGAAAGTTTCTCAATCTTTCTCATTCTCCACTTCTTTATGTAATAGAATATCTATCAATGTAGTTTTATAAAGTCTTTTATCCACCTCTTTTTTTCCTTTCTCTTCTTTTCCCTTCCCTTTTTCTTTCCCCTTCTCTTTTTTTTTTCTAGAACAACACTTGCTTTAAATTTTAGAAATTTTTGCTTGACATTTGATAATAGCAGCACATCCTTCATATCCACTCCCTCATACTTAATCCCAAGCATTTGTGCACATCATGGGCACAAAATTTTATGCTAACAGCATTTGTTCCAACAATAAACTTGTTTGCAGTTTCATCGAAAATTTTACAGAAATTGTAAATCAGGACTGACGAGCTCTTACAATGTTTTTTTCGTTCACGAAATTGGCGGAGGAAAGTGTAGAATATCGAATCCTTCATTTGTTCTAGTAAAATTTCGTGATCGAAAAAAACATTGCGAGAGCTCGTCACAATTTTTGGAAAATTTGCGATGAAACTGCAAACAATTTTATTGTTGGAACAAAAGCTGTTAGCATAGAAGAAATGAAGGATTCGATATTCTATAATTTCCTCTACCGATTTCGTGAACGAAAAAAACATTGTGAGAGCTCGTCAGCCCTGATTTACAAATTCTGTAAAATTTTCGATGAAACTGCAAACAAGTTTATTGTTGGAATAAATGCTGTTAGCATAAAATTTTGTGCCCATGATGTGGCACAAATGCTTGGGATTAAGAATGAGAAAGTGGATATGAAGGATGTTCCGCTATTATCAAATGCCAAGCAAAAATTTCTAAAACGTGAAGCAAGTGTTGTTCTAGAAAAAGAAAAGGAAAAGGGGAAAGAAAATGGATGGGAAATGATGGGAAAGGAAAAAAGAGGAGGATAAAAAAGGAGGATAAAACAACTTTGATAGATATTCTGTTGCATAAAAAAGTGGAGAATGCGAAAGATCGAGAAACTTTCCAAAAGCTATTATGCTACTTTCTTATCGAGAGATTTCTACTTTCTTACACCAACAAAAAATGCAGAAGGAAGAACTTCAAGTTTGTTACTGATTTAAAGGTGTTTGAATCAGTTAATTAGGCTTCGGCTACTTTGAAAAGAATTAACGAAGGAGTAAAGAAAGTTTGTTAAGTCTACTTCTAGCTTTAGCGATTGCACATTGGTTCTTTAGGTGCTGTTTTTCTTGATTTCTTGTTCTACTTAGAGCTGGTTGGATTAACTCTAACATACTTTATCTCATCGGGCATTGAGAATACTAGTCTTGTTATTTAAAATGTTTCGTGATCCAACTAATCTTAGCGTCGTCCTCCTTTAGCCATGTTCTTCGACGCTTTTCTTTTTCTTTGACGAACTAGATGCCTTTTACAGTTTCGTCGGTGGGCAAATGCATAATATCGCCCAGACACGTTGCCTACGATACATAATTCAGTAGATTTATAATAAAAATGAAAAAAACAATAAAATAAAATAAAAAGTCAAGCATAGGTTTTAGCTCATAACCAAAAATAATTAAAAGTAATTAATTATATATTCTCACACCATACCAGCAGAAACATGTCTCGCAGATTCTACTTTGCTTTTCTTAGAAGCTCGACTCGTCGAACTACTAGGAGTATGACTTCTTTTTTTGGAAACTTCGGTAAATTCATACACCTCCCACCACCTTCAAATGCAATTTGGTATAACTGGCGGTATTCTATCATATGTCCAAAAGACTGTATGACAGAAATTATAATCAAACATCAACTTAACTGATGCAAATCTAGCCAACACTTTGTGGACTGTGATAATCAGCTTAGAAGTCTCAAAATTTTTTCTTCAAGCCATATGCATAATTTATGGCATCATCTACTGTATAAGCACGGATATTAGATTTATGAGTGGGTGACAAACTATTTGTCACACACGCTTGTTAATTCTTTTGTGAAAAAACACCAGAATTTGTATAACCAAAATAATTTGTCAGAATTGAAAGTTAATATTATGGTCTCGCCAGCCAGCTTAAAGTACATAGGGGTGTATCTCATCTCCTTCCACCCATCTACAAATATAGAGTAGAGAAAAAGAAAAGAAATCGATAAACAGTGATCTATACTCTATAATTGTAGATGGCCCAGTGGTGATATTATGAATTTGCCCACCAGCAAAACTGTAAAAGTCACCCAGTTTCTCAAAGTCAAAGTATGAGAAAAACGCTGAAGAAAATGGATGGTCATAATGACTTATGGCTTGGTGGTCTGGTGCCGGAATTCGTGAAGAGATGGGAGTGAGTGACTAAGTGAAGAGAGGGGAGTGAAGAGAGAGAAACGAGGGAGTGAAGTAAGTGTGACAGCGCTTGACTTGAGTGATTTTAGGGTTTTAACTTTTACCTCTTAATAATGTAGGACCCGGTCTATACCCGTTTTCAAAAGCGAGGATCCAGATCCTATCCGAATCCGTCGGGTTCAAAATTTGAGGATCCAGATTCGTTAAAAATGAATCTAGATCCAATGATCTGGGTATGGTGCATTACCCACTGCCATCCCTAGTAGTGATTGATGATGCACTAGGCCTGCCCAAGGGCTATGGTTGCTAGGCCATGCAGCAACCCCCCTTCCCCATTAGATAGGGGCATGCTATGCTTCCAACTGTGCATGGACATCTAGTAGAGCCATATATAGCCTATGCCCAACGCTCGATGACTGGTGTAACTAAGGAATTGACGGAAAGACCCTTGTTGCCGCTGAAGGGGGTAGTGATTGATGATGCACTAGGCTTGCCGAGGGGCCATGGTTGCGAGGCCACGCAACATCCCCAGCCCATAAGGAAGGGCCATGCTATGCTCCCAAGATATGCATGAACATCTATTAGAGCCGGGTATGGCCTATGCCCAACGATGATGACCGGTGTAACTAAGGAATTGACAGAAAGACCCTTGTTGCCTCTATTTAACGATCTGTTTGTTCGATGCCACTTCGAGGAGTCGTGTTGCTATCAGAGTCGCCTTGTTGCTAAGCGGCAAGTGTGGGGGCGACACCTCGAAAGTGGCGGGGTGCCCTTATTGAACCGAGACCTCGGAAGCTTGTTGTGAAAAAACAAAGTCCATGATGCTAGTTTGCCCAAGTTGACTCCTGAACATCGCGTCTTGGTCGATAAGGGGCTTTTTTCCTCCAAAGTCGCGCAAGCGGTCGGTAGGGGGGATTACTCTCGAAAGGCTTGGCGAGTCAGTAAGGGGCTTGTCCGTTGACGTCTTGACGATACTAGGTCGCCCAAGTTGCCTTCGTGAAAGGAGGTTCTCGGTAAGTGAAGGGTTTGCCTTTCGTAAGCCGCGTAAGCGGTTAGTAATGGACGATCTTTTGGAAGCCCTTTTTTGTATGAGTAAGGGCTTGTCCACCCGTGATAGGATCCGTGGAACACGAGTTTGTGGTAGTAGATGAACTGCCCTTAGATATCCGCCAAGCGTTTAGTTAGGGGGCTTGCCTTTCGAAATCCGTGATCGAGTGGCATTTTCACCCGCGGCAGGTCCTGGAACATCCTTTCAGGGTAAGTAACAGGTACGCCTTTCGAAAGCCGCGCAAGCTATTAGCAAAGGGCTTGCCTTTCGAATGTCGTGTCTACGTCAGTAAGGAGGCGTGAGTATTAGTTGATGGCAACCCTCGGAACATCAGTTCATGGTCAGTAACGAGTATGCCTTTCGAAAGCCATGCAAGCGGTCAGTAATGGTTTCGGAAGCCGTGTGCTGTGAGTACGGGGCCCCCTAGCGTTTTGGTGGGATGCTGATCCCCCCAAACTTCAATTGATGGTTAGTAACGGGAATGTCTTTCGTAAGTCGGACATGCGGTCAGTACGGGGCTTGTCTTTTGAAAGAAGGACAACACTAAGATTAGTAGGATTAGGAAACATTTTAAATAACCAGATTAGTATTCTCCTTGCAAGACATATTTTTGCAGGTATGGTGTAAGAATATAATTAGTTACTTTTAATTATTTTTGGTTATGAGCTAAAACCTATGCTTGACTTTTTATTTTATTTTATTGTTTTTTTCATTTTTATTATAGATCTACCGAATTATGTATCGTAGGTAACGCGTCTGGGCGATATTATGCATTTGCCCATAGCTCGTCAAGGAAAAAGAAAAGCGCCGAAGAACATGGATAAAGGAGGACAACGCTAAGATTAGTTGGATCAGGAAAAATTTCAAATAACAAGATTAGTATTCTATATGCCTGATGAGGTGAAGTCTTCTTGTTTTTTTACGTAACGTCTGTTAGAGTTAGTCTAACCAGCTCTAAGTAGAACATGAAATCAAGAAAAACAGCACCTCGAGAACCAATGTGCAATTGCTAAAGCTAAAAGTAGACTTGACAACTTTCTTTGCTCCTTCGTCAATTCTTTTCAAAGAAGCCGAAACCTAATTAACTGATTCAAACACCTTTAAATCAGTAACAAACTTGAAGTTCTTCATTCTGCATTTTCTGTTGGTGGAAGAAAGTAGAAATCCCTCGATAAGAAAGTAGCATAATAGCTTTCGGAAAGTTTCTCGATCTTTCTCATTCTCCACTTCTTTATGCAATAGAATATCTATCAAAGTAGTTTTATAAAGTCTTTTATCCTCCTCTTTTTTTCCTTTCTCTTCTTTTCCCTTCCCTTTTTCTTGCCCCTTCTCTTTTTTTTTTCTAGAACAACACTTGCTTTAAGTTTTAGAAATTTTTGCTTGACATTTGATAATAGCGGCACATCCTTCATATCCACTCCCTCATACTTAATCCCAAGCATTTGTGCCACATCATGGGCACAAAATTTTATGCTAACAGCATTTGTTCCAACAATAAACCTGTTTGCAGTTTCATCAAAAATTTTACAGATATTGTAAATCAGGACTAACGAGCTCTTACAATGTTTTTTTCGTTCACGAAATTGGTGGAGGAAAGTGTAGAATATCGAATCCTTCATTTGTTCTAGTAAGCGGCCTATGTTAGATCTCGTCAAAATTGACAGCAGTGATTTGACGGACGTGTAACATTGAAAACCATCTAAATAAACAAAGAGGAGGATTGCTAACCCACAATACAAGAAATGTGAAAATCAGCGAATTAACTTAACAATCTTTATACCAATATCAAAATGAGATTTACATGTTGTCTTTTATTTGCAAGCTTAGTTGTTTTGACGTCAATCTTAAAACAGTTTTGGAAATTGTGTTCTGTTGCATTTCTGTTTTGTTTGTCTTATTACAAGTTTACTTTGTGTCATTATTGCTTCCGTTTATATAATTATTTCTTCCATTTGCATCATTATTGCTTCAGCTTGTATTAATATAAGTTTACTGTGTCATTGTAAGTATATTTACTTTTATTCTAAGTTTACATTGTGACACAAAGTTAATGACACAAAGTAAATTTAGAATAAAAGTAAATGTACGTATAATGACACAGTAAACTTATAATGATACAAACGGAAGAAATAATGATATAAATGAAAGCAATAATGACACAAAGTAAACTTGTAATGAGACAAATAAAACAGAAATGCAACAGAACACAATTTCCAAAACTGTTTTAAGATTGACGCCAAAACAACTAAGCTTGCAAATAAAAGAGAACATGTAAATTTCATTTTGATATTAGTATTAAGATTGTTAAGCTAATTCGCTGATTTTCATATTTCTTGTATTGTGGGTTAACAATCTTCCTCTTATTTTTATGCAGATGGTTTTCAAATGTTACACGTCCGTCAAATCACTGCTATCAATTTTGACTAGGATCCACCAATTTCGTGAACGAAAAAAACATTGTGAGAGCTCGTCTCAATTTTTGTAAAATTTGCGATGAAACTGCAAACAACTTTATTGTTGGAACAAAAGCTGTTAGCATAGAAGAAATGAAGGATTCAATATTCTATACTTTCCTCTACCGATTTCGTGAACCAAAAAAACATTATGAGAGCTCGTCAGTCCTGATTTACAATTTCTGTAAAATTTTCGATGAAACTGCAAACAAGTTTATTGTTGGAACAAATGTTGTTAGCATAAAATTTTGTGCCCATGATGTGGCACAAATGCTTGGGATTAAGAATGAGAAAGTGGATATAAAGGATGTTCCGCTACTATCAAATGCACGGCAAAAATTTATAGAACTTGAAGCAAGTGTTGTTCTAGAAAAAGAAAAGGAGAAGGGAAAAGAAGGGAAAGGAAAAAAGAGGAGGATAAAACTACTTTGATAGATATTCTGTTGCATAAAGAAGTGGAGAATTAGAAAGATCGAGACACATTCCGAAAGCTATTATGCCACTTTCTTATCGAGGTATTTCTATTTTCTTCCACCTACGGAAAATGCAGAATGAAGAACTTCAAGTTTGTTACTGATTTAAAGGTGTTTGAATCAGTTAATTAGGCTTCGGCTACTTTGAATAGAATTCACGAAGGAGTAAAGAAAGTTGTTAAGTCTACTTCTAGCTTTAGCGATTGCACATTGGTTCTCGAGGTGCTGTTTTTCTTGATTTCTTGTTCTACTTAGAGCTTGTTGGATTAACTCTAACAGAATACTAATCTTGTTATTTAAAATGTTTCCTGATCCAACTAATCTTAGCGTCGTCCTCCTTTAGCCATGTTCTTCGACGCTTTTCTTTTTCTTTGACGAACTGGATGACTTTTAAAGTTTCGCCGGTGGGCAAATGCATAATATCGCCCAGACGCGTTGCCTACGACACATAATTGGTTAGATTTATAATAAAAATGAAAAAAACAATAAAATAAAATAAAAAGTCAAGCATAGGATTTAGCTCATAACCAAAAATAATTAAAAGTAATTAATTATATATTCTCACACCATACCAGCAGAAACATGTCTTGCAGATTCTACTTTGCTTTTCTTAGAAGCTCGACTCGTCGAACTACTACGAGTATCACTTCTTTTTTTGGAAACTTCGGTAAATTCAGACACCTCCCACAACATTCAAATGCAATTTGGTATAACTGGCGGTATTCTATCATATGTCCAAAAGACTGTATGACAGAAATTATAATCAAACATCAACTTAAACTGATGCAAATTTAGCCGACACTTTGTGGACTGTGATAATCACCTTAGAATTCTCAAAAAAAAATCTTCAAGCCATGTGCATATAATTTATGGCATCATCTACTGTAAAAAGCGCGAATATTAGATTTATGAGTGGGTGACAAACTATTTGTCACACACGCTTGTTAATTCTTTTGTGAAAAAACACCAGAATTTGTATAACCACAACAAATCGTTAGAATTGAAAATTAATATTATGGCCTCGCCAGCCAGCTCAAAGTACATAGGGGTGTATCTCATCTCCTTCCACCCATCTACAAAAATAGAGTAGAGAAAAAGAAAAGAAATCGAAAAAATCGATAAACAGTGATCTCTACTCTATAATTGTAGATGGCCCAGCGGCGATGTTATGAATTTGCCCACCAGCGAAACTGTAAAAGTCATCCAGTTTCTCAAAGTCAAAGTATAAGAAAAACGCTGAAGAAAATGGATGGGCATAATGACTTATGGCTTGGTGGTCTGGTGCCGGAATT
The DNA here is from genome assembly GCA_947646795.1 of Beta lomatogona. Taxonomy (NCBI): domain Eukaryota; kingdom Viridiplantae; phylum Streptophyta; class Magnoliopsida; order Caryophyllales; family Amaranthaceae; genus Beta; species Beta lomatogona. The sequence goes on along the minus strand of CANSNZ010000424.1, from coordinate 1,861,588 downwards.
ACTGAAGAGAGGGGAGTGAGTGACTAAGTGAAGAGAGGGGAGTGAAGAGAGAGAAACGAGGGAGTGAAGTAAGTGTGACATCGCTTGACTTGAGTGATTTTAGGGTTTTAACTTTTACCTCATAATAATGTAGGACCCGGTCTAGACCCGTTTTCAAAAGTGAGGATCCAGATCCTATCCGAATCCGTCGGATCCAAAATTTCAGGATCCAGATTCGTTAAAAATGAATCTAGATCCAGTGATCTGGGTATGGTGCATTACCCACTGCCATCCCTAGTAGTGATTGATGATGCACTAGGCCTGCCCAAGGGCTATGGTTGCTAGGCCACGCAGCAACCCCCTTTCCCCATTAGATAGGGGCATGCTATGCTTCCAAGCTATGCATGGACATCTAGTAGAGCCATATATAGCTTATGCCCAACGCTCGATGATCGGTGTAACTAAGGAATTGACGGAAGACCCTTGTTGCCGCTGAAGGGGGGTAGTGATTGATGATGCACTAGGCTTGCCGAGGGGCCATGGTTGCAAGGCCACGCAGCATCCCCAGCCCATAAGGAAGGGCCATGCTATGCTCCCAAGTTATGCATGAACATCTAGTAGAGCCGTGTATGGCCTATGCCCAACGATGATGACCGGTGTAACTAAGGAATTGAAAGAAAGACCCTTGTTGCCTCTATTTAACGATCTGTTAGTTCGATGCCACTTCAAGGAGTCGTGTTGCTATCGGAGTCGCCTTGTTGCTAAGCGGCAGGTGTGGGGGCGACACCTCGAAAGGGGCGGGGTGCCCTTATTGAACTGAGGCCTCGGAAGCTTGTTGTGAAAAAACAAAGTCCATGATGCTAGGTTGCCCAAGTTGACCCCTGAACATCGCGTCTTGGTCGATAAGGGGCTTTTTTCCTCCGAAGCCGCGCAAGTGGTCGGTAGGGGGGATTGCTCTCGAAAGGCTTAGCGAGTCTGTAAGGGGTTTGTCCATTGACGGTACTAGTTCGCCCAAGTTGCCTTCGTGAAAGGAGGTTCTCGGTAAGTGAAGGGTTTGCCTTTCGTAAGCCGCGTAAGCGGTTAGTAATGGACAATCTTTTGAAAGCCCTTTTTTGTATGAGTAAGGGCTTGCCCACCCGTGATAGGATCCGCGGAACACGAGTTTGTGGTAGTAGATGAACTGCCCTTAGATATCCGCCAAGCGTTTAGTTAGGGGGCTTGCCTTTCGATATCCGTGATCGAGTGCGAGTGGCGTTTTCACCCGCGGCAGGTCCCGGAACATCCGTTCAGGGTAAGTAACAGGTACGCCTTTCGAAAGCCGCGTAAGCTATTAGCAAAGGGCTTGCCTTTCGAAAGTCGTGTCTGTGTCAGTAAGGAGGCGAGTGTATTAGTGGATGGTAACCCTCGGAACATCAGTTCATGGTCAGTAACGAGTATGCCTTTCGAAAGCCATGCAAGCGGTTAGTAACGGTTTCGGAAGCCGTGTGCTGTCAGTACGGGGCCCCCCTAGTGTTTTGGTGGGATATTGATCCCCCCAAACTTCAATTGATGGTTAGTAACGGGAATGTCTTTCGTAAGCCGGACATGCGATCGGTACGGGGCTTGTCTTTTGAAAGAAGGACAACACTAAGATTAGTAGGATTAGGAAACATTTTAAATAACAAGATTAGTATTCTCCTTGCAAGACTTATTTTTGCAGGTATGGTGTAAGAATATAATTAGTTACTTTTAATTAAATTTGGTTATGAGCTAAAACCTATGCTTGACTTTTTATTTTATATTATTGTTTTTTTCATTTTTTTTATAGATCTACCGAATTATGTATCGTAGGTAACGCGTCTGGGCGATATTATGCATTTGCCCACAGCTCGTCAAAGAAAACGAAAAGCGCCGAAAAACATGGATAAAGGAGGACAACGCTAAGATTAGTTGGATCAGGAAACATTTCATATAACAAGATTAGTGTTCTATATGCCTGATGAGGTGAAGTCTTCTTGTTTTTTACGTAACGTCTTTTAGAGTTAGTCTAACCAGCTCTAAGTAGAACAAGAAACCAAGAAAAACAGCACATCGAGAACCAATGTGAAATCGCTAAAGCTAAAAGTAGACTTGACAACTTTCTTTGCTCTTTCGTGAATTCTTTTCAAAGTAGTCGAAGCCTAATTAACTGATTCAAACACCTTTAAATCAGTAACAAACTTGAAGTTTTCCATTCTGCATTTTCTGTTGGTGGAAGAAAGTAGAAATCCCTCAATAAGAAATTAGAATAATAGCTTTCGGAAAGTTTCTCGATCTTTCTCATTGTCCACTTCTTTATGCAATAGAATATCTATCAAAGTAGTTTTATAAAGTCTTTTATCCTCCTTTTTTTTTCCTTTCTCTTCTTTTCCTTTCTCTTTTTCTTTCCCCTTCTCTTTTATTTTTTCTAGAACAACACTTGCTTTAAGTTTTAGAAATTTTTGCTTGACATTTGATAATAACGACACATCCTTCATATCCACTTCCTCACACTGAATCCCAAGCATTTGTGCCACATCATGGGCACAAAATTTTATGCTAACAGCATTTGTTCCAACAATAAATTTGTTTGCAGTTTCATCGAAAACTGTACAGAAATTGTAAATCAGGACTGAAAAGCTCTTACAATGTTAATGCCAATATCAAAATGCGATTTACATGTCTTTTATTTGCAAGCTTAGTTGTTTTGACTTCAATCTTAAAACAGTTTTGGAAATTGTGTTATGTTGCATTTCTGTTTTGTTTGTCTCATTACAAGTTTACTTTGTGTCATTATTGCTTCCGTTTATATCATTATTTCTTCCGTTTGCATCATAATTGCTTCAGCTTGTATCAATATAAGTTTACTGTATCATTGTAAGTATATTTACTTTTATTCTAAGTTTACATTGTGACACAAAGTAAATGACACAAAGTAAACTTAGAATAAAAGTAAATGTACTTATAATGACACAGTAAACTTATAATGATACAAACGGAAGAAATAATGATATAAATGAAAGCAATAATGACACAAAGTAAACTTGTAATGAGACAAACAAAACAGAAATGCAACAGAATACAATTTCCAAAACTGTTTTCAGATTGATGCCAAAACAACTAAGCTTGCAAATCAAAGAGAACATGTAAATTTCATTTTGATATTGGTATTAAGATTGTTAAGCTAATTCGTTGATTTTCACATTTCTTGTATTGTGAGTTAACAATCTTCCTCTTATTTTTATGCATATGGTTTTCAAATGTTACGCGTCCGTCAAATCACTGCTATCAATTTTGACTAGAAAAAATGAAGGATTCACCAATTTCGTGAACGAAAAAAACATTGTGAGAGCTCGTCACAATTTTTGTAAAATTTGTGATGAAACTGCAAACAACTTTATTGTTGGAACAAAAGCTGTTAACATGGAAGAAATGAAGGATTCGATATTCTATATTCGTGAACGAAAAAAACATTGTGGGAGCTCGTCAGTCCTGATTTACAATTTCTGTAAAATTTTCGATGAAACTGCAAACAAGTTTATTGTTGGAACAAATGTTGTTAGCATAAAATTTTGTGGCCATGATGGGGCACAAATGCTTGGGATTAAGAATGAGAAAGTGGATATGAAGGGTGTTCCGCTATAATCAAATGCCAAGCAAAAATTTCGAGAACGTGATGCAAGTGTTGTTCTAGAATAAGAAAAGGAGAAGGGGAAAGAAAAGGGAAGTAAAAAGAAGGGAAAGAAAAAAAGAGGAGGATAAAAGAGGAGGATAAAACTACTTTGATAGATATTCTGTTGCATAAAGAAGTGGAGAATGAGAAAGATCGAGAAACTTTCCGAAAGCTATTATGCTACTTTCTTATCGAGGGATTTCTACTTTCTTCCACCAACTGAAAATGCAGAATGAAGAATTTCAAGTTTGTTACTGATTTAAAGGTGTTTGAATCAGTTAAATAGGTTTCGGCTACTTTGAAAAGAATTCACGAAGGAGTAAAGAAAGTTGTTAAGTCTACTTCTAGCTTTAGCGATTGCACATTGGTTCTCGAGGTGCTGTTTTTCTTGATTTCTTGTTCTACTTAGAGCTTGTTGGATTAACTCTAACAGAATACTAATCTTGTTATTTAAAATGTTTCCTGATCCAACTAATCTTAGCGTCGTCCTCCTTTAGCCATGTTCTTCGACGCTTTTCTTTTTCTTTGACGAACTGTATGACTTTTAAAGTTTCGCCGGTGGGTAAATGCATAATATCGCCCAGACGCGTTGCCTACGATACATAATTCGGTAGATTTATAATAAAAATGAAAAAAACAATAAAATAAAATAAAAAGTCAAGCCTAGGTTTTAGCTCATAACCAAAAATAATTAAAAGTAATTAATTATATATTCTCACACCATACCAGCAGAAACATGTCTTGCAGATTCTACTTTGCTTTTCTTAGAAGCTCGACTCGTCGAACTGCTACGAGTATCACTTCTTTTTTTGGAAACTTCGGTAAATTCAGACACCTCCCACAACATTCAAATGCAATTTGGTATAACTGGCGGTATTCTATCATATGTCCAAAAGACTGTATGACAGAAATTATAATCAAACATCAACTTAAACTGATGCAAATTTAGCCGACACTTTGTGGACTGTGATAATCACCTTAGAAGTCTGAAAAAAATTTCTTCAAGCCATGTGCATATAATTTATGGCATCATCTACTGTAAAAGCACGAATATTAGATTTATGAGTGGGTGACAAACTATTTGTCACACACGCTTGTTAATTCTTTTGTGAAAAAACACCAGAATTTGTATAACCACAACAATTCGTCAGAATTGAAAGTTTATATTATGGCCTCGCCAGCCAGCTCAAAGTACATAGGGGTGTATCTCATCTCCTTCCACCCATCTACAAAAATAGAGTAGAGAAAAAGAAAAGAAATCGAAAAAATCGATAAACAGTGATCTCTACTCTATAATTGTAGATGGCCCAGATGCGATATTATGAATTTACCCACCAAATAAACCGTAAAAGTCATCCAGTTTCTCAAAGTCAAAGTATAAGAAAAACGCTGTAGAAAATGCTTAGAGAAGAAAGACGACACTAAGATTAGTTGGATCAGGAAACATTTCAAATAACAAGATTAGTATTCTCTATGCCTTAGGAGGTGAAGTGGTCTTGTTTTTTGCGTAACATCTGTTGGTAATACAAGTTAGATTAATGTATTCATGAAGTACAAATATATAAACAATATTGATATACAATATAAAGAATAAACTTATCTGCACATAACAATCAACTTAACTTGATTAAATTCCACAAGAACAATGTTGCGCCGTGGTATGGAGGCCACTGCCTTAGAAACGAATTTCGCCATCTCCGGTGCAGATTCATGATGACGTTCGTCCCCCAAGGTTCACACAACGATCCCCGACTCCGTGCACCCGGATCAAGGATTGGAGTTTCTCAAGAACTGCTCAAATCTCAGAGACAATAGGTAGGCTTGTGTTTTAGGGTTCAAGAGAGAATCATCCTTCTTCTTTCCTCGGTTTTAGGATGAAGTATTTATATAAAATATAAAAAACCAAGCGACACAAAACGTGGAATCCGAAAACCGCTAAAAAGAGGTTCGCCCGGGCGGAGACCGCCCGGTCGGGCCGCAAGGAAGAAACAGGGCGAAGAAGAAAAGCTTGTCTCGCCCGGGCGGGCAGACCATCGCCCGGTCGGGCGGACGGACCAAGCAGCAGACTCGCCTTGCCCAGGCGGGTCGGGCGAACCTTCGCCCGGTCGGGCGCGACGAGCCAGATCCGACATCACTTCGCGTTCAATTGGATGTTATCCAACAATCCCCCACAAACGCGAAGTTAGGTAAACAAGAAATGAGCAGTAAAAGGAAGGTTTGATACTTACATTCTAGTGTCCAAGGATTGAACTAGCATGTTAGTGAGATGGGGTGTCCCCTCACCTACAAGTGTCCACAGGATTGAACTTACAGGAGAGAGAAGGGACCCGATAACACATATCTTACCCTCAAAGCTTAAGAAACTCTGCGTTATCCATGAATTGCCTCTTGAACAACATACAACACTGTTGATCATACAATTCATAATCCTGTTAAGACAAGTCACATGTCTTTCAAATGATTGTGAACATACACGCAGTTCAACAATCCTGGCCATCACCCTGGGATTCCAGTGAGCGCTCTAGAATGCCTACAAAAGGAGGCCATCCCTTCACACTCAAATCTGATGTTCTATTACGTTCAAATAAATTTGAATCAGCCACGAAGGCCATAGAAACTTCAAGTCCATTACGTTCAATTAAATGAATCAGCCATAAAGGCCATGGACTCCAACACAACCCCTGCCGGTTGCCGCCGAGTACCATCAGCTACACTAGTCAAACCACCATAAAGGCTATAGACTCTCACAATCCATTAGGTTTGAACAAAGTAGACCATCCCTTTTACAGGACTATGATACCGACCATGTGAGATCATGCACAAGGCATCACAACGGTGTAACCATCAAGTCCATTCCAAGGACCACCCAAGCCTGCTGGGATATGGAAACATTAAGAGCGGTCAAGCTCAACCTCACATACAGTACTCATTGTATGCCACATACAACATCACATTGTATGCCATGGTGTGTCTATAAGTCCTGTCTTGGAACTATAGACACATTAAGGACAATCACTGTCCAACTTAATATCTATGAATCTACCAAGTTCAATTGCCAGTTGAACCAACCAAAGGTTATAGATTCATCAATCCATTAAGCTCAAACAAAGTAAGCCACCACAAAGGTAATGGATTGTCCTGTCTCTATACCATCAAGCTCACTATTCAAACCACCAAGTCTTGTAATGGATCCTCACACATCCATTAAGTTTGAACTAGCTGAGCCACCAGTTGGTTATAGTTATGTGACCCCAAGTGAGCATGGCAAGTCCCAACACGGGACCTCAAAAGCATTCAACAGGCCCTCTCAGTGAACACAACACCAATCTGAGCATGCTCTTGTCCATATGTGCCACAATTGCCTTCACATGACAATGTACACAAGCACTTGAAATATCACAATGAAAATACGTGAGTATTTCATTACCCCCACAACGGGCAACTTGCCAATGATTTCCTTATCAATCGGCTTCGTGACCCAATTAGTTCAACTCAATGAACTTAACTCAATGAACTTAATCTTATGGTAGACGCTGCAACACATCTTACTTTGCATCTCCTTAACAATGCAACTAGTCAAGAACAACATGCCAACACATACACTTATAAACATATAAGCATAATCATTTAGAAAATCACTTTCTAGAGACAGTTCATAAACATGCATACAGAACATAAAAGTTCATGCTAACTATTCAACCTTCTAGTTGAACATGTTACAAACCATGCTTTCTTAACAAGATTGAGATAAAAGGTGCCTTTATCAATACATTGGCATTACATCCATGAACCACATAAATTACCTCATCCCCAATTTCCATCTTGGCTCAAGAATCGAAACCTTCAGTTTCATAAAGACATCAAGAGTGTGAACATCAAAGACATAAGATCAATCATAGACACATGATCACCAAACAAAGTCAATTTGATCAACGTCACTCAAACATGTACCATCTTGAAAAACCAAGATACAAAACTTAGTTCATCGCAAGGAACTAATTATACAAGTGGTATAAACCATAAACCACCTACGAGACCATTCAAGTCTTCTCACCAAGGAAACCTTACGAGTCGCCTCCAAATCCTGGAAAATCTAGTGACTCTTCCTTTCTCTAAGATGCCATTCAAGTATGCACTTTACGAATCAAATCGATACGCAATCAATTAACACGATCCCAATGCAAACACAGCCACTGGCCTAGGCAAACTTAGCAACAGGCGAGATAACTACATAGGTCAATATCAAAAACATTAATGAACCTTAGAATCATGTGCCTTGCCCATAACTTTTCAGGCTCACAACTTCAAAGTCTATTGAAGACCAACACATACCCAAAGTATCAACTCTGGTCTGGCAAAGACATACACGGCGAGTATGACGGGTAACTAATGAGTCATGTTCAAGCTTATTTTTCTCTAAGCACTAGTCCCAATCAGAAGTCATAAAACCCCTTGTGAACTGATCATCACCACCAGATAATAACCCATAGACTTCACATAGTTGATCAACAATGTCAACTTTCTAACCACGGAGGTTACAAGCAAGACTAGACTTTGCTAACTTAGAGAATTAACCTTTTGCTACTCCTTTCTTTGAACTACACATCAACAATACTAGGAGAGACACCAAATAGAATCGAGCAACAAACACATAATCATGACTTCGAACAATTATATCAATGACTAACAAATCATCAATGATATCATGAGGTTCATCCAACGAGCTTATTCAAGAAGAAATAAACACATCATCAAATTCAAGACAAGAAACGACCCACATAGAACTAAATCCTCACACCAACCGTGTGAAGGAAGGATAGAAATCCGACCATAGCTATAAACCTCCACAATAAGAACATGGAGAATAACTAACAGCTCATCAGCTTATCTTACAAAGGCCATAACTTGCTGAAAATAACGATAACCCCCACATGAGAGAAGAAACCAAAAGATGGTCTGAAGAATACTCATGACCCTCTTAAAACCCTCATGTTGTTTCATCCTTGAATGATTTCACTCACTTGGCACACAACCACCATTAACCTGAAAATTCTGCTTATTTACAAGGAGTCCCAAATGGTCTCACCTAGACCCTTAACAAAAGGATAGGAATGCTAGCCTCTGATCAATCAACACATGAAACATGATAACATTCACCAATCATTACTCCAAGTTTACCAAAGAAGCTAAGTCCTCAAGAATTAACTCAAATAATTCAATAACCCTAATAGACATAACTATTGGGTTACTCCAAGACACGACTTAGCACTAGAGTTGCAACTAATAAACCCAAAGGTCATTCAACCAATCCAAAAGTCCATATGACTAAACATGGTCAACCAATTTAAGCTCTACCAGAGTATTAAAAAGCAACTCTAAACAGCCAAATGTACACCATGTATTCAACACATACAATGCAACGAGCAGAAGTATATAATTCATAGCTCAAGGAAACAAATAAGAGTTCCCAACTGTATTAAATCCCATGGAAGTTCCCTTCCTCCCCCTTACTTACCACAGCGAGGCTAACTGACTAACTAGCCAGTCCCAAACATTAATTTATTCCTCAAAAGGCACAACAATTGCCAAAACGCAAGTATAAATTAGATATCAAACAATCTGCCACATAAAATAAATTGGGCATATAAGCTGAACTTGGGACATTAGCCATAAAAGGTTTGGAACTTCCCTTTAGCCAAGCTGGTCTGCTGAAGGTATTATGAACTCCACATATTTGCTACTCCTCCAACTCCCCTTTGCTTGCTTGCATGTCTTCTCCTCTAACTCGACCCCCACATAGACTAACTTGACACCAAGAATAAATATTATATATATAGCACAGGGGCACGCAAAATGATTTACATGATGTTAGAAGTCGGACAATAAATAAATTAGAGAGGAAACTTCCCTGAAAGTGACGTAATTACTTTAGCAACCTACTTGTGCTCCATCACTTCCCTTTCGATCCTTTCTCATTGAGAAATTTCGTCGAACAGTTTGGCATGCATCAGCGAAACTAATTTCCTTCCTTGGAAATAAAACTAGCGCCCGGTTTCCATATAACAAGAATAATATGCAATCGAATCTATGCTCCTCCAAAAGCCTTAACTTCCTCGATTATGAACATTGACAGTTTCAATACAGTGGACTTACAGTCACACCACCACTTAAAGCACATGAGGACCAAGAACTTCACGAAGAAAGTTGGAAGAACAAAGCAACCGAATTTCTCTTGACTCCAACAAAGTCAGCTGGAAAAACCATGATAATTATAGATAAAATATACTTTAAATTTTCCACCTCAAGTCTATTCACAAGACTTAATTTTTCTAACCATACCTAAATAAATAATCAATACTCAAGGAATCATTTCCAAGGTAGATAATTGAAATTAGGTTAGAATAAATTGTACATCAACATGAATACAACAATCTAAATAAATTCGTTTCTAAATTGTTGGTAATACAAGTTAGATTAATGTATTCATGAAGTACAAATATATAAACAATATTGATATACAATATAAAGAATAAACTTATCTGCAGATAACAATCAACTGAACTTGATTAAATTCCACAAGAACAATGTTGCGCCGTGGTATGGAGGCCACTGCCTTAGAAACGAATTTCGCCATCTCCGGTGCAGATTCATGATGACGTTCGTCCCCCAAGGTTCACACAACGATCCCCGACTCCGTGCACCCGGATCAAGGATTGGAGTTTCTCAAGAACTGCTCAAATCTCAGAGACAATAGGTAGGCTTGTGTTTTAGGGTTCAAGAGAGAATCATCCTTCTTCTTTCCTCGGTTTTAGGATGAAGTATTTATATAAAATATAAAAAACCAAGCGACACAAAACGCGGAATCCGAAAACCGCTAAAAAGAGGTTCGCCCGGGCGGGTCGGGCGGAGACCGCCCGGGCGGGCCGCAAGGAAGAAACAGGGCGAAGAAGAAAAGCTTGTCTCGCCCGGGCGGGCAGACCATCGCCCGGTCGGGCGGGACGGACCAAGCAGCCGCGACGAGCCAGATCCGACATCACTTCGCGTTCAATTGGATGTTATCCAACAACATCTATGAGAGTTAGTTCAGAGCCGGGCTCTGAGCCTAGCGCCCAGGGATGGAGGGGGTCCAAAAACTGAAAAGTTCTTTGTAATTACTTAAAAAAACAACCATGCTTTATTAAGAGCTACATGTTGTGTAACTCTGTGGTAAATCTTGGTTTTGAGAATTCAGCGAGATGTCGAGGTCATGAGTTCGATTCTTTTTGCAGTCTGCAGTCTTTTGCCATTCGTAATATCATTTATTTCTTGTTTTCATTTCTTTTTTTGATATGTTTTGTGTTTATCAAAAGATAAAGATGTCACGATCTGTTATTTGGAACTTTATCAAATGCGTAATGTAGAAATAAATATGTATGAGAAAGTTATTGGTGGGTATTTTGAAAATCTTATATTTAAAAATAAGAAAATGCAGACACTTAGACATGATTAAGGTTTCAATCTATTCAATGTATTTTGCTTGAAGTTGTATTTTCTGAATCTATTCGATGTGTCACATTTTATTTTTCTCTACTTTTATTACTTCAGAGGCATTCTAAAATGTGAAAATGAGTAATGTATTTAGACACGATTGTAATCAATTAATGAATATTCAAATTTAATAGTAAAATATTAGTGGGGCCTTTATCTCTTGTTTTGCACAGGGTCCATAAAGTATCAGGGTTAGTCTGACGTGTCATGTGGAAGTGATGAAAAACTCGATATGAATTGAAAAATGTAATTAGCTGTTGAGACTAACATAGTCAAATAGTGGTCTGTTGAGACTAACATAGTCAAATAGTGGTGGCTCAATGATGAGTACGTTAAGAAGGATGACCTATGATCTTTGGCAACCTTTAGCTTGTGGTCTTAGTTGTATTCTCTATCTTTGATAAGGTAGTCTGCTTTTGCTTGTATTAATGTGCCCATTGTTAATTGTCATAAGTAATCATTTATTTGTTATCTTAAGGTGTCTTAGATTGTGGATCTTAATCCCTAAACTAGTAGACAAAATCTTAATAAATGCGCATGACGTATAGGATAGTATAATACTGTCCTAGAGAGGGGAAAAAAAAAGAAAAAGAAAGAGGGAGATACGACAAAACATCAATCCTATGGTAATAGCTTAAGAAATTTAAAACAAAAGAAGGTGTTTGGGCCTAATTCTCCCTGGGCCCGGTTCTTGCGTGGGGAACCATCAAAACCCCCCAGGCAGGGGGAACAGTGGGACCTACAGGGTGGTTGCCCTAACTCCAGGGTGCCTAGGGATCTCAAGTAAGGAGTAAAAAGGCTTATTGTCTGAAAAGGCAATATAGCCCAGCAGCCCCTCTGAAGCCCATCTCGTCAATGTTCCCTTTATGGGGATTCTCGATCTTATAAATACCCAGTCTTAATCAATGAACAGTGTCAATTCTAGACCAACTGCTCTCATCAAGAACAAGAAAATATGCTTGAAGCTGATAGAGATAGGGAGAAAAGACAAGCGTTATTAATTTCCTTTTTTTTAAAGGAAGCGCTATATAACATAAGAGAACATGCATACGTATATACTCCCTCTGTTTTTTCGCGGTTTTAAAGACGTTATTTAACCCTTAATATCTTTATTTTGTTTAAGTAAAAATTATCAAAATTTGATATTATGAATTTACACATCGAGACGAATCTAACAAGACCATACATGAATATTTTTTTACTTATAAAAAAATCAAAATAGTCGGTTAAAGTTAAGTTGATGTTTGATTATAATTTATGTCATACAATCTTCAAAAAATAAGATAAATTACTTCGAGTTATACGAAGCAGCATTTGCAAGCTACAATCGTTGTCCGTTTTTGCCCAAGTTTTCAAGAAGTGGCAAAAGAAGTGATGTTCCTGTTGGTTCGAGCAATTGAGCTTTTAAGAAAAGCAATGGAGAATCTTCTAGAGCTGCTGGTATGGTGTGATTATCTATATTTAGTTAATTCTAATTATTTTTGGTTATGAACTAAACCTATGCTTAATGTTTTATTTTATTTTATTTTTCCTTTTTTATAGATGTAAAGGATTATACTTCGGAGTTGGCGCGTTTGTGCAATTTTCATCTTTTGGAGACCGTCCATGCTCAAAAAGCCATAATGTTCTTCAAAAAAATGCCGAGAGCCGAGAATGTTGGCTAGGTCTGAAGGATGACAAGCTTAGGATTGAATGGATTATGGAAAATATTGATTGAGGAAAATATTAGTGTTTTGTTCTTTTGGTTATGGACTTGTTCTGAAAAAACTGAAATTCTATCTTTAATTTTGGTTATGGACTTATTCTGGTGTCACTAATTTGGGTATTGAATATTGATTGTTGTATTTTTATATGAGGATGGTGAGAGTATTGAATTATAATTCTGGCTTCTATGGATTTTCCTGCCATGTGCTTGATGAAGTTTCGCTATTGGTTTTAGCTACTTTAGTTAGAAAACAGGCGGAAGGAGTTATAATGATTATTAATATATCCTCGTTCATATTTGCATTATATCCTCGTATGTTATTGAATTGTTGCAGAGGATCATTTGCTACAATAAAAAAGATGTCTTTGTTGCATGCAACTCATCCATGTAATACATTTGAATTTGTTAGAGAAACTCAGCAGGTAAGAGTTTTAACTTGTAATGTGGAAGGAATCCTCTTGCTAGTTGCTAGTATATCTCACCTAATCTGCAGATTGGTTTCGTACAGCAGGATTTTTGACGGGACGGTTTTATTTTTTTGCCCTGGCACGTACTAGTGTTGCAAGTACAACAGTCTTATCCTCAACCTATGGACTTTTTACTCTATTTATTGAGAGATGATACACATAAATAAGGTTTATGTGGTCCCCACATACACCACCAATAAAATTGTCGCACCTCAATAAGCCAAAAAAAATTTGGGAGGGAAAATGGAGAAGCTTTGGGGGGAAAATTTTCAGCATTTGGAGCCAAGAGGGAGAGTTGGGAGGGAGTTTTGGAGCCAAATTTCATCTCTTCACCAAAATAAAATTTCCCTCTCTTGGTAAATTTAGAAAAGTTATAGAACTTTACATTAACTTTTGTTCTAAGTTCATCTTTATCCATTATCAAGCTAAGCCATTAAAATCGATGAGTTTTCCGGCCAAAAAAATTTTCCGGCAAGGGCTAAGGCATAAAAAGCTAAACGTAAAACTATAACAGTTGAAGATCTTCTTTCTATTTAGATCTTTGTCTCATCTTTCGACGCTTCCTCTTCAACCTCTCCATACTGCTTCTTCTTCCATTGCAAACATCAACTTTTGAAAAATTATAAATCAAATTCATCAAATTTATTCATGAAAATTTATATTCAACTATTAATTGAAGAAAACGAAAAACCACCAGAATGCATGTGGTTTCTTTTTGTCGAATTGGGTAATTTTGTGGACATTATGTCAATTGCAAAACTAGAAGTGGGGTCTTGCCGGAATTCGATCTGGGCATTTGTAGCCGGAATTTTTTTCGTTTTGTCATCGGATTTGGGATTTTAGATTGAACGTAGTAACATAATAATTTTTTTAGTATCACAGTATTTTTAGTAGTAACATAATATTTGATTTCGAATCACACTATGTTTAGTACTTGAATTTTTTCTCTCTCCTCACAATTCTCTCATCTCAGAAAATTACTCTTTCCTCTTTCAAACATATTCTCTCTACTAACCAATGCACCACCGGAATTCTTAGCCGGAAAATTTTGTTCTTGCCCGAAAATTTTGGAGTATTGTTAACCAATACTCTTTCCCTCTCTAGTAAATTTAGAAAAGTTATTGAACTTTACAGTAATAACTTTTGTTCTAAGTTCATCTTCATCCATTACCAAGCTAAGCCCTTAAAACCGATGAGTTTTCCGGCCAAAAAAAAAAACTAGATCTAACCCCTCTCTACAGTTTCTCACTCCTCTCAAATCCCTAATCTCCATTTCAGCCAAATTTCTCAATCATCTCTTCAGTTTCTCACTCCTTCGTTGACCCCATTCGCCTCCTCTATCATCTTTCTTCGACCGACGTCTGTGGTAGCAGTTCCGTCGAGTTTCATTCTTCATCAACGTTTAGCGGTGTCTGTTCGTTTGAAGTTTCATATTACTCTTCTTCTTTTTAAGTTTTTGGTTTTAGATCTTCACTTATTCCTGAAGGTTCCTTGTTAATTTTCTTTTGTTGTTGTTGTTTGCTCTTCTCTTCTTCTGTCAGTATTATCAAGTTTGGCCAAATTTGAAGACTCGCGACGAAGAAAGAACCAACTGCATTAGTAATGAGCGTATGTAATTTTATTTTGTCTTCAATTTGTAAAAGTTTGGCAGGTTTCAAAATTGGTGATGAATAAAGAACCAATTCAAATTCCAGAATCTAGGAGTGAAGGTGTAATTTTTTTTATCTTTTTAAGTAACTTTTGGATCTGATGTATCAATTTTTGTAATGGGTCAATGTGAATATGAATAAATATTATTTTACCATATGTTCTTTTGTGAATTTTAATTGTGAGCAATTTTGTTTACTTTGATACTATTGATTTTTGCTTGGTTTATCCTCTTTCAAATTCTTGAAATTGATTCAGATTTTAAATGGAATTATAAAAGTAGTGGCATCTCTCAAAATTGAAGGGATGGCGCTGATTATTTTTTTTTAATTTTGTCTCCAGTAATTACCTACCGCTTATGGCAGTCGGTGGTTTTACCATTCGGCCAAATTGCCGTTATAATCTAATTACCGACAAGCCTTTTACCGATTGAAGGAAAACGACCGCTTAGCGGTCGGTGATTACAATACCGACCGTATTTGAGAAAATACCGACCGTTTTAGACGGTAGTTAAAATGGCGGATTCTTGTAGTCGCTGCTGGTGGCTCGAATCACCGCCGCTATTGCTGCGTTTTCTCTCTCCTCTGCTCTGTTTTGTTGCTACTGTATGTTGTTGTTGCTGCTCCTTATTCGTAGCACCTTTTTTCTTTTCTTTTTTTTCTTCTTTAGTTCTGTATTGTTTTTCTAGATTTGTTTATGTTTCTGAATTTTTCCTTTTTTCGTTTATTTTTTATTTTTTGTTATTAGTTCTATTTTTGTTTTTTAATATATTAGTTCGGATTTGTAAAATATCATTGTTATTGAATATATGAAGTTGTTTTATATATTCTTTATAATTAGTGTTTGTAAAATATAATGTCTTTATAGTAATTATCCGATGATAATACGACGAACATTCCAGATACAAAGTTCGAGTTCTAATTCCACATGAACGGAATTTTCCAGCTAAAAAGTCCGGTAGTGCATCGGTTAGGAATTAGGATAGAAAATATGTTTGAATGAGAAAAGGGTAATTTTCTGATGTGAGATAATTGTGAGGCGAGAGAAAATAAAGATTCTATTTATAACTTTTTGTTACTAATTAAATAGTTAAAATAAAACAATAATTTATTTTTATATATGTCTTTATTATAAATAATTAGTTTTATTTAAAAAAAATTACATAGATCACCAATTATATATACAATTTAGGTGAATATCGTTTAAAAGTGATCAACACCACTATTATGAAATTTTTTTCGGGGGTGATACTGATTACGTTTGTAAGGAGGGCGAGACTCATTGAATTCAATAAATGTAGTATTATTACTTTTGTTCATATTTACATATAATTAGATAAATCCAATAAATTTGATCAAATAATTTTCGTTCGTATTCACATAAAGATTAGTCGTATACAATTAAACAATAACAATAGCGATCAAACTCCGATCTAGCAAGTTTGTTAGGAAGGATAAACTGATTAAATTCAATCTTATAGTTTTCGTTCACATTCATATGCAATTAATTAATAATAATATTATTGCTTTCACTCAATAAGAGTCATCAATATCCGATAAAACAAGATTGTTACTTTAGCAAGACTAATTAAATTCAATCTTATATTCTCGTTCATATTTATGTACAATAACTCCATAACTAGTTTTATTCACATTGAACAATGAGTGATTAGTCTCCGATCTAAATAATAATTTAGGAGAGCGAGACTAATTAAGTTGCATAAGTTCAATTTAATAATATTTTTTTTTTGAGGAAATAGAACTTATTAATATTAATGTGTGTTTAATTTCATGTTCAGATTAAGAACTATTATTATAAGTAATGTGAGTTAGTAATTGACATAGAATCATAAGTTCATTTTCAGTAATATAATATGTATTTTATATGTTAATCAAGAATTATTATTAGTAGTAGTGTGTGTCAGTAATTGACATTTATAATTGGAATCATAAGTTTATTTTTGGTAGCATAATATGTATCTTAAAATGTTTTTTATGGCCTGATAAAGGAAGGCAAAAAAACATTTCGTACAACTTCATTGTTGTGAAGGTTATGTTATGTCGGGTTTTCAATATTTGAACGACTTATATTTCAAATTTTTTTCGTTCATAATCATATACAATTAATTAATAACAATATTGCTTTCACTCAACAAGTGTGATCAATTTCCAATAAAACGAGATTGTTACTTTAGCTAGAATAACTCAATTACATCTTATAGTTCTCGTTCATATTCATATATAATAAGTCAATAGATAGTTTTGTTCACATTGAAAAAACTAGTCTTGTTGTCATGTTCATATGTACTATTAGACAAGTGTGTGCTTATTATTAGGAACCAAAGTTAAATTATTTTTTTTAGGAAATAGGACTTATTATTATTAATGTGTGTTTAATTTCATGTTAAGATTAAGAACTATTATTATTAGTATTTTTGCATCTATTCATAATTTTGTCCTCCAATGTTTTTTAGGAAATTAAGTACAAAAACTAGGACCAAGATGTTGAATTAAAAAAATTCACAATTTATTGTGGGAAAATTAAAATATTGAGAGAGTAAGAAATTTAAAATTAAAAAAATTTATATGATAAAAAAACAGAGGTCGAAAAAGTTATCCTACAACTACAAATATTTTTCCATGCCCAAATATTGTGATACGAAAGAAAATATTATGTTAGTATTAAAAATAGTGTGATTCCAAAGCAAATACTATGTTACTATTAAAAATGATGTTATACTAAAAAAATTTATATGTTAGTACTTTTAATCTGAAATCACAAATTCGATGACAAAACGAAAAAAATTCCGGCTACAAAGGCCCAGATCTAATTCCGACAAGACTTCTGATGATAATACAACGAACATTCCGGCTAGAAATCCGAGTTCTATTTCCGGCAAGAACAAAATTTTTCGGCAAGAACAAAAATTTTCGGCTAAGAATTCCAGTGGTGCATCAGTTAGTAGAGAGAATATGTTTGAAAGAGGAACGGGTAATTTTCTGAGGTGAGAGAATTTTGAGGAGAGAGAAAAAATTCAAGTACTAAAAATAGTGTGATTCGAAAGCAAATACTATGTTACTACTAAAAATAGTGTGATACTAAAAAAATTATTATGTTACTACTTTCAATCTGAAATCCCAAATCCGATGACAAAACGAAAAAAATTCCTGTTACCATGGCCCAGATCTAATTCCGGCAAGACTTCCGATGATAATACAACAAACATTCCAGCTACAAAGTCCGAGCTCTATTTCCGGCAAGAACATAATTTTCCGGCAAGAACAAAAATTTTCCGGCTAAGAATTCTGGTGGTGCATCTGTTAGTAGAGAGAATATGTTTGAAAGAGGAAAGGGTAATTTTCTGAGGTGAGAGAATTGTGAGGAGAGAGAAAAAAATTCAAGGGTTTAAGTCCTTGGGACCCACAACAAATTTGATATTCAAAATCAAATTTTTAGATTTGGTTTGAAATTCAAATTAAAATTTCAACTTAATGGAATTTGGACCCCGCTTCTTCTAGCCAATGAAATCACTTATGTATGTGGTCTAAATTATTTGGGCTAATTTAATGTGTTTAATAAATCTATTACCATATAGATTCTATTTATAACTTTTTGTTACTAATTAAATACTTCACTTATAACTTATTTCTATATATGTCTTTATAATAAATAATTAGTTTTATCTTTAAAAAAAGTTATATACGTCACCAATTTATATATACAGTTTAGGTGAATATCGTTTAAAAGTGATCGACACAACTATTGTGAAATTTTGTTATGGGGGCGAGATTGATTAAGTTTGAAAGGAGGGCGAGACTCATTGAATTCAAAAAAAATAGTATTATTATTTTTGTTCATATTTATATATAATTAGCTAAATCCAATAACTTTGATCAAATAGTTTTCGTTCGTATTCACGTAAGCATTAGTCGTATACAATTAAACAATAACAATAGTGATCAAACTCCGATCTAGCGAGTTTGTTAGGAAGGGTAGACTGATTAAACTCAATCTTATAGTTTTCGTTCATATTCATGTACAATTAATTAATAATAATATTATTGCTTTCACTCAATAAGAGTCATTAATATCTGATAAAACAAGATTTCTACTTTAGCACGACTAATGAAATTCAATCTTATATTTCCCGTTCATATTTATGTACAATAAGTCGATAACTAGTTAATCTTATATATCTCGTTCATATTCACATTGAACAATGAGTGATCAATCTCCGATCAAAATAATATTTTAGGAGAGTGAGACTAGTTGAGTTGCATAAGTTCAATCTTACAGTACTCATTCATATTCACATACAATTAGACAATACATAACACTATTAATTTCACATTGAACAAGAGTGATCAATCTCCGATTTAATGATTGTTTTAGGAGGGCAAGACTCGTTCATGAATTCAATAAATGTAGTATTATTATTTTCGTTCATATTTATATACAATTAGTTAAATCCAATAAATTCGATCAAATAGTTTTCATTCGTATTCACATAACCATTAGTCGTATACGATTAAACAATAACAAGAGTGATCAAGCTCCAATCAAACGAGTTTGTTAGGAAGGGTAGACTGATTAAATTCAATCTTATAGTTTTCGTTCATAATCATATACAATTAATTAATAACAATATTGCTTTCACTCAACAAGAGTCATCAATTTCCAATAAAACGAGATTATTACTTTAGCTAGAATAACTCAATTAAATCTTATAGTTCTCGTTCATATTCATATATAATAAGTCAATATATAATTTTATTCACATTGAACAAACTAGTCTTGTTGTCATGTTCATATGTACTATTAGACAAGTGTGTGCTTATTATTAGGAACCAAAAATAATTTTTTTTTTTAGGAAATAAAACTTATTATTATAAATGTGTGTTTAATTTCATGTTAAGATTAAGAACTATTATTATTAGTATTTTTGCATCTATTCATAATCAACTTTGTCCTCCAATGTTTTTTAGGAAATTAAGTACAAAAACTAGGACCAAGATGTTGAATTAAAAAAATTCACAATTTATTGTGGGAAAATTAAAATATAGAGAGAGTAAGAAATTTAAAATGAAAAAAATTTATATGATTGAAAAACAGAGGTCGGAAAAGTTAATTTTCCTCAACATAATATGTATTTTAAATGTTTATCAAGAATTATTATAAGTAGTAGTGTGTGTCCGTAATTGACATTTGTAATTGGAATCATAAGTTTACTTTTAATAACATAATATATTTTTTAATTGTTTATCAAGAATTATTATTCTTAATAACATGTGTTGGTAACTAACATTTATAATTGAAATTATAAGTTTATTATTGGTAGCATAATATGTATTTTAAAATGTTTATTAGGGCCTGATAAAGGAAGGCAAAAAAAAAAAACGTTTCCTACAACTTCATTGTTGTGAAGGTCATGTTATGTCAGGTTTCCAATGTTTGAACGACTTATATTTCAAATATTTTGTATCTAAATAATAGTTATCAATAAACAATAGGTGTATTTTTGCATCTGTTCATAACCAACTTTGTCCTCCAATGTTTTTTAGGATATTAAGTTCAAAAACTAGGACCAAGATGTTGAATTAAAAAAATTCACAATTTATTGTGGGAAAATTAAAATATAGAGAAAGTAAGAAATTTAAAATGAAAAAAATTTATATGATAGAAAAACAGAGGTCGAAAAAGTTATCCTACAACTACAAATATTTTTCCATGCCCAAATATTGTGATACGAAAGAAAAATATTATGTTAGTACTAAAAATAGTGTGATACCAAAGAAAATACTATGTTACTACTACAAATACTGTGATACTAAAAATGAAAAGGGTTACTCTTTGCCTCACCTAGGTAGTGTTTAGGTTCCACATAATATGGAAAGTTTTTTTTTTAATATAAATGATACTATATATAATCTTTACTTTTCTTTATAATTAATCTTCAATAAATATATTTTTTGGGCGCTTATAAATATGTTGGTACCCCCTAACATCTTGGTCCAATTGTTAGTCGCTAAATATATTAAGCCTCGCCTCCACGTCGGTGTAAGAGTTTCAATTTGGACTAATTTAATGTGTTTAATAAATTTATAACCACAAAGATTCTATTTATAACTTTTTGTTACTAATTAAATAGTTAAAATAAAAACAATAACTTAATTCTATATATGCATTTATTATAATTAATTAGTTTTATTTAAAAAAAATTATATACATCACCAATAATATATACCATTAGGTTAATATCGTTTAAAAGTGAGCAACTTCACTATTATAAATTTTTGTTACGGGGGCGAGACTGATTATGTTTGTAAGGAGGGCGAGACTCATTCAATTCAATAAATGTAGTATTATTATTTTTGTCATACTTATATACAACTAGTTAAATCCAATAAACGTGATCAAATAGTTTTCTTTCGTAGTCACATAAGCATTAGTCGTACATAATTAAAAAATAACAAGAGTGATCAAGCACCGATCAATGAGTTTGTTAAGAAGGGTAAACTGATTAAATTCAATCTTATAGTTTTCGTTCATATTCATATACAATTAAACAAGACCAATATTGGTTTCACTCAACAAGAGTCATGAATCTCCGATAAACTGAACTGTTCGGATATAACCATAATCGTTGTAAACTGAACTTATATAAACTGAACTGTTTGAATATAACCATAACTAAACTGTTGAACTGAATTGACACCTCTAGTTAAGGGTGGAAGTGCGGTGTACAATTTGGACTTGGGTCTAGTCCAATCCAATATGAACAAAATTTGGATTTCAAATTTCTAATCCGAACAAAATTTTGATATTCTCTCATAATTATAAAATTTTGTTATGGGGGAGAGACTGATTAAGTTTGTAAGGAGCGCTAGACTCATTGAATTCAATAAATGTAGTATTATTAAATTCTTTCGTATTTGTATACAATAAGTTAAATATAATAAATTTGATCAAATAGTTTTTGTTCGTATTCGCATAAGCATTAGTCGTATATAATTAAAAAATTAACAAGAGCAATCAAACTCTGATCAATGAGTTTGTTAGGAAAGGAAACTAATTAAATTCAATCTTATAGTTAAAAAAAGTGACATACATCACCAATTATATATACAATTTAGGTGAATATCGTTTAAAAGTGAGCAATACCACTATTATAAATTTTTGTTACGGGGGCGAGACTCATTCAATTCAATTTGTATTTAAATGTTTTCCAAGAATTATTATTCTTAATAACGTGTGTTGGTAACTGACATTATTGGAATTATAAGTTTATTTTTGGTAGCATAATATGTATTTAAAAATGTTTATTATGGCCTGATAAAGGAAGGCAAAAAAACGTTTCGTACAACTTCATTGTTGTGAAGCTTATATTATGTCGGGTTTCCAATGTTTGAAAGACTTATATTTCAAATATTTTGTATCTAAATAATAGTTATCAATAAACAATAGGTGTAATTTTGCATTTGTTCATAATCAACTTTGTCCTCCAATGTTTTCTAGGAAATTAAGTTAAAAAACTAGGACCAAGATGTTAAAGAAAAAAAATTCACAATTTGTTGTGGGAAAATTAAAATATAGAGATAGTAAGAAATTTAAAATGAAAAAAATTTATATGATAGAAAAACAGAGGTCGAAAAAGTTATCATACAACTACAAATATTTTTCCATGCCCAAATATTGTGATACGAAAGAAAATATTATGATAGTACTAAAAATAGTGTGATTCGAAAGCAAATACTACGTTACTACTACAAATACTGTGATACTAAAAAAATTATTATGTTACTACTTTCAATCCGAAATCCCAAATCCGATGACAAAACGAAAAAAATTCCGGCTACAAACGCCCAGATCTAATTCCGGCAAACTTTCGATGATAATACAACGAACATTCCGGCTACAAAGTCCGACTTTTATTTCCGGCGAGAACAAAATTTTCCGGCAAGAACAAAATTTTTCGGCTAAGAATTCTGGTGGTGCATCGGTTATTAGAGAGAATATGTTTGAAAGAGGAAAGGGTAATTTTCTGAGGTGAGAGAATTCCGAGGAGAGAGAAAAAATTCAAGTACTAAAAATAGTGTAATTCGAAAGCAAATATTATGTTACTACTACAAATACTGTGATATTAAAAATAATATTATGTTACTACTTTCAATCTGAAATCCCAAATCCGATGACAAAACGGAAAAAATTTCCGACTACAAAGGCCCAGATCTAATTCCGGCAAACTTCCGATGATAATACAACGAACATTCTGGCTACAAAGTTCGACTTCTATTTCCGGCAAGAACAAATTTTTTCGGCCAAGAATTCCGGTGGTGCATTGGTTATTAGAGAGAATATATTTGAAAGAGGAAAGGGTAATTTTCTGAGGTGAGAAAATTCCGAGGAGAGAGAAAAAATTCAAGTACTAAAAATAATGTGAATCGAAAGCAAATACTATGTTACTACTAAAAATAATGTGATACTAAAAAAATTATTATGTTACTACTTTCAATCCGAAATCACAAATCCGATGACAAAACGAAAAAAATTCCTGTTACAATGGCCCAGATCTAATTCCGGCAAGATTTCCGATGATAATACAACGAACATTCCGGCTACAAAGTCCGAGTTCTATTTCCGGCAAGAGCATAATTTTACGGCAAGAACAAAATTTTCCGTCTAAGAATTCCGGTGGTGCATCGTTTATTAGAAAGAATATGTTTGAAAGAGGAAAATGTAATTTTCTAAGGTGAGAGAATTGTGAGGAGAGAGAAAAAAATTCAAGGGGTTAAGTCCTTGGGACCCACAACAAATTTGAGATTCAAAATCAAATTTTCCGATTTGGTTTGAAATTCAAATGAAAATTTCAACTTAGTGGAATTTGGACCCCGCTTCTTCTAGCCAATGAAATCACTTGTGTATGTGGTCTAAATTATTTGGGCTAATTTAATGTGTTTAATAAATTTATAACCATAAAGATTCTATTTATAATTTTTTGTTACTAATTAAATACTTAACTTATAACTTATTTCTATGTATGTCTTTATAATAAATAAATAGTTTGTCTTTAAAACAAGTTACATACGTCACCAATTTATATATACAGTTTAAAAGTGATCGACACAACTATTGTGAAATTTTGTTATGGGGCGAGATTGATTAAGTTTGAAAGGAGGGCGAGACTCATTGAATTCAAAAAATTTAGCATTATTATTTTTGTTCATATTTATATATAATTAGCTAAATCCAATAACTTTGATCAAATAGTTTTCGTTCGTATTCGCATAAGCGTTAGTCATATACAATTAAACAATAACAATAGTGATCAAGCTCCGATCTAGCGAGTTTGTTAAGAAGGGTAGACTGCTCAATCTTATAGTTTTCGTTCATATTCATGTACAATTAATTAATAATAATATTATTGCTTTCACTCAATAAGAGTCATTAATATCCGATAAAACAAGATTGCTACTTTAGCAAGACTAATTAATTTCAATTTTATATTTCTCGTTCATATTTATGTACAATAAGTCCATAAATAGTTAATCTTATATTTCTCGTTCATATTCACATTGAACAATGAGTGATCAATCTCCGATCTAAATAATATTTTAGGAGAGTGAGACTAATTAAGTTGCATAAGTTCAATCTTACAGTTCTCGTTCATCATATTCACATACAGTTAGACAATACATAACACTATTGATTTCACATTGAACAAGAGTGATCAATCTCCGGTCAAATGATTATTTTAGGATGGAAAGACTCATTGAATTTAATAAAATGTAGTATGATTATTTTCGTTCATATATATATACAATTAGTTAAATCCAATAAATTCGATCAAATAGTTTTCGTTCGTATTCACATAACCATTAGTCATATACGATAAACAATAACAAGAGTGATCAAGCTCCGATCAAACGAGTTTGTTAGGAAGTGTAGACTGATTAATTCAATCTTATAGTTTTCGTTCATAATCATATACAATTAATTAATAACAATATTGCTTTCACTCAACAAGAGTCATCAATTTCCAATGAAACGAGATTGTTACTTTAGCTAGAATAACTCAATTAAATCATATAGTTCTCGTTCATATTCATATATAATAAGTCAATAGATAGTTTTATTCACATTGAACAAACTAGTCTTGTTGTCATGTTCATATGTACTATTAGACATGTGTGTGCTTTATTATTAGGAACCAAAGTTAAATTCTTTTTTTTAGGATATAGAACTTATTATTAATAATGTGTGTTTAATTTCATGTTAAGATTAAGAACTATTATTATTAGTATTTTTGCATCTATTCATAATCAACTTTGTCCTCCAATGTTTTTTAGGAAATTAAGTACAAAAACTAGGACCAAGATGTTGAATTAAAAAAATTCACAATTTATTGTGGGAAAATTAAAATATAGAGAGAGTAAGAAATTTAAAATGAAAAATTTTATATGATAGAAAAACAGAGGTCGAAAAAGTTATCATATACAAATATTTTTCCATGCACAAATATTGTGATATAAAAGAAAATATTATGATAGTTCAAAAAATAGTGTGATTCGAAAGCAAATACTATGTTACTACTACAAATACTGTGATACAAAAAAAATTACTATGTTACTATTTTCAATCCGAAATCCCAAATCCGATGACAAAACGAAAAAAATTCCGGCTACAAAGGCCCAGATCTAATTTCGGCATGACTTCCGATGATAATACAACGAACATTCGGGCTACAAAGTCCGAGTTCTATTTTCGGCAAGAACAAAAGTTTTCGGCAAGAACAAATTTTTTCGGCTAAGAATTCTGGTGGTGCATCAATTAGTAGAGAGAATATGTTTGAAAGAGGAAAGGGTAATTTTCTGAGGTGAGAGAATTGTGAGGAGAGAGAAAAAATTCAAAGGGTTAGGTCCTTGGGACCCACAATAAATTTGAAATTCAAAATCAAATTTTCAGATTTTAGTTTGAAATTCAAATGAAAATTTCAACTTAGTGGAATTTGGACCCCACTTATTCTAGCCAATGAAATCACTTGTGTATGTGTTCCCCATAGCCTTTCTCCTATTCATTGGAGTGCTCCTTGGAGAGGATTTGTTAAATATGGCAAAGGTGGTTGCTGTTTTTGTTAGCATGGCCGGTATTGTCATGGCGACTCTGGGAAAAACTTGGGCCGCAGATGATTCTCAAGTTAGTAGTTCAAGGTAAATTGCCCAAGTTTCAATTTTCCTATTGACCTATTTGTGCGTTATTTTTTCTTAAATGTGAAGATGGGGTATATTACATGAAGAGCTTTCTTTCTTATTTGTCATTTCCATTGCTATTTCTAAAGTGCAGAAGTACTGGATTTTTTTTTCATTTCTAGATCTATCTATGAGGCTAGAACAAAATGAAAGATTTCTCATCTTTTTACTGAATTGGTAACCACAATTTCTGGGGCTCTTGGCTGTTTCCCGAACCCTACATGGAATACAAAATGTTCACCTCCACTTCTGCAGAACCGGGAGGGACTTTCCTTGGTGTGGAATCTAGGACTACTAGTAGCCTAGTAGATCAAAGTCGGAGCAACCTGACTCTTGCACCACAAATTACTCTCATTCATTTACACGTCTACTGAACTTTGTAGTCTGTATATAGTAGCAACTGTGAGCACAACTGAGTACTGGTTTGCTTGCTCATTGCCATTTATTAATATTAAAGTTATTGCTAAAACTAGGATATTGTACTTGTAGACTATTATCATTAATGTTTAATTGACTTAAGTCATGTCACAGCTGTTTATGTATTTTATTAATTATTGGCATGCTGTTAGTCGCCTAGAAGCTTCTGTTTAGTCTATATATAAACATACATCAACATTGCCACTAGTGATGACATTCATAACAAGTTTATTGTTGGAACAAATGTTAGCATAAAATTTTGTGCCCATGATGTAGCACAAATGCTTGGGATTAAGAATGCGAAAGTGGATATGAAGGATGTTCCGCTATTATCAAATGCCAAGCAAAAATTTCTAGAACGTGAAGCAAGTGTTGTTCTAGAAAAAGAAAAGGAGAAGGGGAAAGAAAAGGGAAGGGAAAAGAAGGGAAAGGAAAAAAGATGAGGATAAAAGAGGAGGATAAAACTACTTTGATAGATATTTTGTTGCATAAAGAAGTGGAGAATGAGAAAGATCGAGAAACTTTCTGAAAGCTATTATGCTACTTTATTATCGAGGGATTTCTACTTTCTTCCACCAACAGAAAATGCAGAATGAAAAACCTCAAGTTTGTTACTGATTTAAAGGTGTTTGAATCAGTTAATTAGGCTTCGGCTACTTTGAAAAGAATTCACGAAGGAGTAAAGAAAGTTGTTAAGTCTACTTCTAGCTTTAGCGATTGCACATTGGTTCTCGAGGTGCTGTTTTTCTTGACTTCTTATTCTACTTAGAGCTGGTTGGATTGACTCTAACAGACTTTACCTCATCAGGCATAGAGAATACTAATCTTGTTATTTAAAATGTTTCTTGATGCAACTAATCTTAGCGTCAGTCCTCCTTTAGCCATGTTCTTCGACGCTTTTCTTTTTCTTTGACGAACTGGATGACTTTTACAGTTTCGCCGGTGGGCAAATGCATAATATCGCCCAGACACGTTGCCTACGATACATAATTCGGTAGATTTATAATAAAAATGAAAAAAACAATAAAATAAAATAAAAAGTCAAGCTTAGGTTTTAGCTCATAACCAAAAATAATTAAAAGTAATTAATTATATATTCTCACACCATACCAGCAGAAACATGTCTTGCAGATTCTACTTTGCTTTTCTTAGAGGCTCGACTCGTCGAACTACTAGGAGTATCACTTCTTTTTTTGGAAACTTTGGTAAATTCAGACACCTCCCACAACCTTCAAATGCAATTTGGTATAACTAGCGGTATTTTATCATATGTCCAAAAGACTGTATGACAGAAATTATAATCAAACATCAACTTAAACTGATGCAAATTTAGCCAACACTTTGTGGACTGTGATAATCACCTTAGAAGTCTCATAATTTTTTTTTCAAGCCATGTGCATAATTTATAGCATCATCTAATGTAAAAGCACGGATATTAGATTTATGTGTGGGTGACAAACTATTTGTCACACACGCTTGTTAATTCTTTTGTGAAAAAACACCAGAATTTGTATAACCACAACAATTCGTCAGAATTGAAAGTTAATATTATGGTCTCGCCAGCCAGCTCAAAGTACATAGGGGTGTATCTCATCTCCTTCCCACCCATCTACAAAAATAGAGTAGAGAAAAAATCAAAAAAATCGATAAACAATGATCTCTACTCTATAATTGTAGATGGCCCAGTGGCGATATTATGAATTTGCCTACCAGCGAAACTGTAAAAGTCATCCATTTTCTCAAAGTCAAAGTATAAGAAAAACGCTGAAGAAAATGGCTAAAGAAGAAAGACGACACTAAGATTAGTTGGATCAGGAAACAATTCAAAAAACAAGATTAGTATTCTCTATGCCTAAGGAGGTGAGGTGTTCTTGTTTTTTGCGTAACATCTATGAGAGTTAGTCCAGAGCCGGGCTCTGAGCCTAGCGCCCAGGGCTGGAGGGGGCCCAAAAACAGAAAAGTTCTTTGTAATTACTTAAAATAACAAGCATGCTTTATTAACAACTACATGTTGTGTAGCTCTGTGGTAGATCTTGATTTTGAGAATTCAGCGAGATGTCGAGGTCATGAGTTCGATTCTTTTTGCAGTCTGTTGTCTTTTGCCATTCGTAATATCATTTATTTCTTGTTTTCATTTCTTTTTTTGATATGTTTTGTGTTTATCAAAAGATAAAGATGTCACGATCAGGTATTTGGAACTTTATCAAATGCGTGATGTAGAAATAAATGTGTATGAGAAGGTTATTGGTGGGTATTTTGAAAATCTTATATTTAAAAATTAGAAAATGCAGACCCTTAGACATGATTAAGGTTTCAATCTATTCAACGTATTTTGCTTGAAGTTGTATTATCTGAATCTATTCGATGTGTCGCATTTTATTTTTCTCTACTTTTATTACTTTAGAGGCATTCTAAAATGTGAAAATGAGTAATGTATTTAGACACGATTGTAATCAATTAATGAATATTCAAATTTAATAGTAAAATATTAGTGGGGCCCTTATCTCTTGTTTTGCATAGGGTCCATAAAGTATCAGGGTTAGTCTGACGTGTCATGTGGAAGTGATGAAAAACTCGATATGAATTGAAAAATGTAATTAGTTGTTGAGACTAACATAGTCAAATAGTGGTCTGTTGAGACTAACATAGTCAAATGGTGGTGGCTCAATGATGAGTACGTTAAGAAGGATGACCTATGATCTTTGGTAACCTTTAGCTTGTGGTCTTAGTTGTATTCTCTATCTTTGATAAGGTAGTCTGCTTTTGCTTGTATTAATGCCCCCATTCTTAATTGTCATAAGTAATCATTTATTTGTTATCTTAAGGTGTCTTAGATTGTGGATCTTAATCCCTTACTAGTAGACAAAATCTTAATAAATGCGCATGACATATAGGATAGTATAATACTGTCCCAGAGAGGGGAAAAAAAAGAAAAAGAAAGAGGGAGATACGACAAAACATCAATCCTATGGCAATAGCTTAAGAAATTTAAAACAAAAGAAGGAAACTTAAAAATGGTCTCATCTTGACATATGGTAAAAGGTAATAGCTTAAGAAATTATTTACACTTAGCGAGTTACTTTCTCAAAAATCCACAACCCTTTAGTTACTGTTGAGAAAACAAGAGTGTCACAGTACCATTATTATTTCTTTACTTTCTCAGCTCACTTTTCATTCATTGTGGCAAAAATCTGCCTTACAAACTTGTTGTGCATAGTATTTATAGTGACGGCTAACATTTAGGATCCGTAGGTCACTTGATACCAGCCAGTCAGCCACTAAGGACAAAACACCTAAAATACACAAGAAGATAAAATAAACTTTCTGCCTAAGAAAGCTATAACAGACACTTGGGCCTAGAGCCTTACATAACAATAAGCAAGCTGGCTAGAACACCTAGAATAGAGGGGCTTCTCAACATGAGTAGTATTAACTATTAACCCTGTATTAAGCATCATTACCTCGTTAAACAAATCCAACAAGTCTATATAGTACTTCTTGTCCATGGAATGTTTCTTGAGAATTCTCCGGATTTGGTTTCGAAGTATTATACCATCATTAACAGCAATCATGCCAGCCTGACAAAGGCAAAAAGTTCCTATTGACTACTGATTTTGCAAGCTTTGTAAAAGAGGCTAATTTTCACAACAGTTGCAAACCTTAGGAACTCTGAACCAACATGGTTGACCACGCCTTGTTTTAGAGTTATGCATGATGTCATCAAGAACAAGAAAATAAGGATAGGAGTTAGCTCAAGTGGATATAGCACCTCCCCCTTGGCCCCTGAGGTCAGGGGTCCGATCCTTACCCCCAGCACTATGCTGGGGTGTTTCCTTAGCATGCTATGCATGCCTTACCAACCAATATGTTGGTGTTTCCTACAGGCTAGTAGTCTTGTAGGGGTTAGCCCTTGGGCTGACTTAATTTCCTAATAAAAAAAAAAATAAAAAATCAAGAACAAGAAAATATGCTTGAAGCTGGTAGAGATAGAGAGAAAAGACAAGCGTTATTAATTTCCTTTTTTTTAAAGGAAGCGCTATATATATATATATATATATATATATATATATTTTATTTGCTACATTATTGTTGTGCGGTTTTAAAGACGTTATTTAACCCTTAATATCTTTTATTTCGTTTAAGTAAAAATTATAAAAATTTGATATTATGAATTTACACATCGAGACGAATCTAACTAGACCACACATGACTATTTTTTTTACTTATAAAAAAATCAAAATAGTCGATTAAAGTTGAGTTAATGTTTGATTATAATTTATTTCATACGGTCTTCAAAAAATAAGATAAATCACTTTGCAAGCTGCAATCGTTGTCCCTTTTTGCCCAAGTTTTCAAGAAGTGGCAAAAGAAGTGATCTTTCCGTTAGTTCGAGCAGCAGAGCTTTTAAGAAAAGCAATGGGAGAATCTTCTAGAGCTGCTGGTATGGTGTGAGAATCTATAATTAGTTAATTCTAATTATTTTTGGTTATGAACTAAAACCTATGCTTGACGTTTTATTTTATTTTTCCTTTTTTGTAGATGTAAAGGATTATACTTCGGAGCTGGCGCGTTTGTGCAATCTTCATCTTTTGGAGACCGTCCATGCTCAAAAAGCCATAATGTTCTTCAAAAAAATGCCGAGAGCCGAGAATGTTGGCTAGGTCTGATGGATGACAAGCTTAGGATGGAATGGATTATGGAAAATATTGATTAAGGACAATATTAGTGTTTTGTTCTTTTGGTTGTGAACTTGTTCTGAAAAAACTGAAATTCTATCTTTAATTTTGGTTATGGACTTATTCTGGTGTCACTAATTTGGGTATTGAATATTGATTGTTGTATTTTTATGTGAGGATGGTGAGAGTATTGAATTATAATTCTGGCTTCTATGGATTTTCCTGCCATGTGCTTGATGAAGTTTCGCTATTGGTTTTAGCTACTTTAGTTAGAAAACAGGCGGAAGGAGTTCTAATGATTATTAATATATCCTCGTTCATTTTTGCATTATATCCTCGTATGTAATTGAATTGCTGCAGAGGATCATTTGCTACAATGAAAAAGATGTCTTTGTTGCATGCAACTCATCCCATGTAATACATTTGAATTTGTTAGAGAAACTCAGCAGGTAAGAGTTTTAACTTGTAATGTGGAAGGAATCCTCTTGCTAGTTGCTAGTACTCCCTCCGTCTTTTTTTATTTGCTACATTTTGCCATTTAGGTGTGTCTCTTATTATTTGCTACATTTCTACATATTTCTATATTTGGTATATAAAACCTACATTTTATTTACATCTTTACCCTTATTTTTGTCCTCTTTCTCCTAATTAATCCTCCCAACCCCCCTTCTAATCTACTGTCAACAATTCTCTCTCCTCCTCTCTTAATTTTCTGCACCCCCTATTTCTCTCTCATAAACACAAATTTATCTTCAGATCTTGGTTTCAATAATTCGAATTTGGTTTTCTAAACTTCAAATTAATAATCCTCACATTATTTTGCACATACCAATACCCATTTGCACCATTTTTGTTTCAAAATCGAATTTCTAATTTTCGCAACCATTTTTTCTCTCTCCTAGATGAATTTTAACTTCAGATCTTGCTTTTATTTGTTTGATTTTCGCATTTTCAACTTCAATCTAACGTTCTCTACATCATTTTGTACAGATCGATACCCATTTTAACCATTTTTAGGGTTCTTAACATTTGGGGTGAAGATTCAAGTTCATGAATTTGGATGAAGATTGAACTCTTATTTTGGGTGATTGAAGATCCGGATTTGTAAGGCCCGAAAATGGTACAAAATTCCTCTTTTTCTCTTTTTTTTGTGTTTATTTATGTTGATTTTGATTTTATATTTTCAGAATTTTGGATTTCAAATATAGATTTTGGTATACATTGTACTTCATTTTCTCAGATTTTTTTTCCAGATTTTTTTTATTTTTCGTATTATTTCCACATCTAGGTGAAATCGAATTTCCAGATTTTTAGAGTTCCATATTTTTCAGATTTTTATTTTTTCAGATTTTGTTTTCGTAGATTTTTATTTTTTTCGTAGATTTTCGTTTTCTCTGATTTTTTCCGTAGATTTTTTTTTTCAAAATTTTTAGATTTTCACAATTTTCAGATTTTATATTTTCAGATTTTTAACTTCAAGATTCTAACGTTTTCTAGATTTTTTTTAATCTTGCGTTATTTTCGTTTGGGTGAAGGAGATTTCTAGAATTTTGGAGTAGATTCTAGTTTTTCAGAATTTTTTCTAATATTTTGGTATGTTTTCCAGATTTGGTTCAAGAAGATTTTCCAGATTTTGTTGAACAAGCTTGTTCCAGATCTATATGGTGAAGAAGAAGCTTTAAATTAATCCTTAAATCTGTGTAATTTTTGTGGACTTAAATCAGTTTAATCACATTCTTAAACCCATTTGCTTTTTGCTTAATTGTTGTTCTGTACTGTGGGCCCCCACTCTTTCCTTGGTCTTTGTGAAAAAGTGCTTGTAGCAAATAAAAAAAGACAGAGGGAGTATATCTCACCTAATCTACAGATTGGTTTCGTACAGCAGGATTATTTGACGGGACGGTTTTATTTTTTTGCCCTGGCGAGTACTAGTGTTGCAAGTACAACAGTCTTATCCTCAACCTCTGGACTTTTTACTCTATTCATTGGAGTGCTCCTTGGAGAGGATTCGTTAAATATGGCAAAGGTTGTTGCTGTTTTTGTTAGCATGGCCGGTGTTGTCATGACGACTCTGGGAAAAACTTGGGCCGCAGATGATTCTCAAGTTAGTAGTTCAAGGTAAATTGCCGAAGTTTCAATTTTCCTATTGACCTATTTGTGCGTTATTTTTTCTAAATTGAATGAATGTGAAGATGGGGTATATTAAATGAAGAGCTTTCTTTCTTCTTTGTCATTTCCATTGCTATTTCTAAAGTGCAGAAGTACTGGATTTTTTTTTCATTTCTAGATCTATCTATGAGGCTAGAACAAAATGAAAGATTTCTCATCTTTTTACTGAATTGGTAACCACAATTTCTGGGGCTCTTGGCTGTTTCCCGAACCCTACATGGAATACAAAATGTTCACCTCCACTTCTGCAGAACCGGGAGGGACTTTCCTTGGTGTGGAATCTAGGACTACTAGTAGCCTAGTAGATCAAAGTCGGAGCAACCTGACTCTTGCACCACAAATTACTCTCATTCATTTACACGTCTACTGAACTTTGTAGTCTGTATATAGTAGCAACTGTGAGCACAACTGAGTACTGGTTTGCTTGCTCATTGCCATTTACTTCCTCCGTTTCAAATTACTCGCTACACTTTCCATATAGGGAAGTTTCATATTACTTGCTACACTTCCTTTTTGGGCAATAAACTCTCTCTATCTCTCTCCTCTCACATGGGTCCCTTTTCTTTTTACTCTCTACCTCTCTCTTCTCCAAAAATTGCCTAGGAATCCGTGAATTGAGAAGTGTAGCAAGTAAAATGAAACGGAGGAAGTATTAATATTAAAGCTATTGCTAAAACTAGGATATTGTACTTGTAGAATATTATCATTAATGTTTAATTGACTGGAGTCATGTCACAGCTGTTTATGTATTTTATTAATTATTGGCATGCTGTTAGTCGCCTAGAAGCTTCTGTTTAGTCTATATATAAACATACATCAACATTGCCACTAGTGATGACATTAATAACTCATAAGTCATAAGCCTTTGAAATGAGGAGAATCAATTACGGGATGATATTACTTGTACAAACTAAAGTGGAACATAAGCTTTAATATACAAGTACCTGCCAAATGGCAGATAGAGGCTTCCCTACTCTCTCCTCTCCTAGAGTACAACTAAATCTTTAATCTTGTGATTTATTCACACATGGAGGTAATAGTTTCCTCCCTCCATGCCATCACCAGTGGACACCCTCTTATTTTAGCCCCATATTGATTTCTATTACTCTTCTACTTCCATTCCAAGCATGGCTTTATATAAGAATATTAGTTTAGATGCTACTTTGGTATAGCAACAAGCAGAAATTTGCCTTCTGAATTATCTAGGGGTGAAAGTTATTCGGATAAAATTCAAAATCCAATCCAATCCAATCTGAATTAGTAATTCGGATCGGATTCAAACGGTGTTCGGATTGGATTCGGACTGAGATTTTTTGAAAAATTGGATTTTCGGATCGGATTGGATTGAGGGTAATTGGATCCAAAAATCCAATTTAACCGAATAGTAATATGCCTTGTATTATGTATATGGATTGGGATTAAGTGCTTAATTGATTTTTTTTTTAAAAAATGCCTAGTCTATAGCCTAATAGGCGTAGCACTTCAACCCTTCTCCTAAAACCCTAACAACACTTAATTCCTCATTTCCTAAATCTGCTAGGTTGTTGTTGTGCTTAATTTATTTCATCGAAAAACTAGAGTTTTAAAAAATCGGATTTTCTGATCGTATCCAATCTAGAGTATGGAAATTCGGATTGGATTGGATCGGATTCAAACTCTAATTGGTTTGGATTCGGATTGGAAAATTAAAATCCAAATTTTGTTCGGATTGGATTGGATTAGGCCTTAATCCAAACCGTACACCGAACTTTCACCCCTAGAATTATCTTTGCTTGTTGTAGTTTGTGATGCTCTACCATGTGAGAGCCTATTTTATATTTTCTTGTTCGCTTGAAAGACAGTTACCTCGCTGTTTGCCTTTCAGTGTGGCCATTAACATATTTAGGAATCAAACTGAAGTTCACGATCCCTCACTCTGCTAAAACTGATGAAGTTGTTCTCGCCAACGGATTGATCGGGAAGTGTTCTCTCTGACTAATTTTGTTAATTACTTGTCTGATTCAAAAAGAATTTCTTTTACTATTTCCATCATAAAAGTGCAACTCTTCTTACCAGGGCATTACCTGTTATATGGACAACTGCACTTGTTGCAACTTTGGGTATGTGTCTTACGATCCCACTTGCAATGCTGGCTGACATGGTTATACATGGTTGTCATTACTCCACAGTCTATGTTCTTGGCTCTGTCCAGGTAATAATTTTGTTGAACTTCATAAATCTATGTGTGAGTGCATTGACAGGAGAACTATGATTACCAATATACCTGTATGAAGAGAATTGTTTTCTTTGCTGTATTGAGTCCGACAACTTTACATACTGTAAATTCAGTATATCTTGTGCATATATGAGTTGACTTGCACACTTCAGTTTTGTTTCTTCACCTTAATACAAGTGTACAACTCGGGAGTAAGTCCTATTAGAAACATCAAGTAGGCATGCATACTTTTTGAAGCTTAATGATTTCAATCGATTTTGCTTTAACGTGCTCATGCAAATGCCTGATTTTGCAGGTATTCGGCGGATTTGTAATAGCTAATCTTTCAGATTGGCTCTCGAAGAAGCTGGGTTTATAGCATTTCGACAAAATACACTTAGCTCGGTGTCTCATATTCTTTTCCTCGTCATCAGATTTGTTCTTTGGGCGAGAAATGTCATAAAAAGGAGCATAATTTCCTAAGGGGTTATCAACGACTGATTGCGCAAAATAGTGAAACAGAAGAATGTTGTAAACTTGTAATTCATGTTTTGATGAAATGTAAAGAAAAATTATAGTCAAAGATTGGTTACCAAAAAAAAAAAAAATCACTTTCTATATGCAGCTATCTTTTTCATTGTTAGTGTCGATATTAACGGTTAAAGTTATTATCTTTTAAGTAGTGACTAGAGCGTTGTAAAAAGGTTAGTTAATAGAACATGAAATGGTATCCTCAACACTCATCTATATAAAACTAAAAACAAAAGCGTACCTCTTGGCTCGGTGTAGGCTTGGTGATATAGAAGCTCATCTTCTTGAAAAGTGGAAAACTAAATGTCCTAAAAATCTCAAGCTATTGCTCTACTTTGGACGAAAATACCCCAACCTCACGTACTCCTCACACTCACCTTCCTAACTCTTCTCTCTCTATACTCTCTCCCTCTTCAAAGCCCTCTAACAGTTTGCTTAAGGGAAAATTTCGCCATCGTAAATTCAAAAAGATGAGACATGGATGCAAGCAACAAGAAGCAATCGACTTTTTTTTTTTAATATTTTATTGGAAAACAGTTAGATGCATGCTAAATTCTCAACCATGGTCTTGGATGAAAAGTATGCTAAATACGTCCAGACCGTAATGCAAACGTATTTAGAGTATTTTGGACCATGGCCTAGATGTAATTTTCTTAAATTTGGACCATGGTACAAATGTGTGAGAATTACGTCGAGGCCTTGGTCTAAATGTAAAATTGTTAGAAACTATTCTAGGTCTAATTGGGTTCTTAAATTGCTAAGCAAGAAAATTGTCATTTTAATCAAGAATCTGCTTTACTTATATGATGCGAAAAATCTTAGTTATGATTGTCTTCTCTATCAGAATTTTAGGTGGTTTCGTTCCACCCTATGAAATATTGAGAATATTGTGGTTTTTAGATGATTAACATTGCAAGTTGGAATGTGCAAGGCATGGGTAGGTCATCCCTGCCTGAGGAGGTGAAGTCTTTTTGTTTTTTAGCATAACATCTCTGTAACCCACGAACCAGCACCCATCTGAGTTAAGCTTGTGGAAGCCAGCTGCAGGGAGCTTCCACTGCTCCGTTCCCAAAATCGACATCTGCTTCTTGCCTTTATCTTGAAAACACGCATATTGGCCACCAAATCGGTCGTTAATATATTAAAGGTATAGGCTGAGTGCCTCATTTTATATTGGAAAACCGTTTCGTTCCTACTCTTCCAGATATGCCATACAGTAATTCCAAAGATCATTGCCCAATCGCCATTACAATCAGTATTAAGTTTCATCCAATCATTCCATTGACAGTTAAAAAAGGAGTTAAAATGAGGAAACTGCACATTTTTATTAGAATCAAAAACCATGTTCCAAGTAACCCTAGAAGGAAAACAGTCTCTAAAAAGATGCAAGTGGTCTTCAACTGTATTCAAACACCTGGTGCAAACTGGGTTAAAGTTTGGAATTTTCTTTTATAGAATGCTACCAACTGGTAATATTTCATGCCCCAAGTGCCATCATAACATTTCGTATATATAAGGGATTTGAAATTTCCATATTTTACGCCACAACAAAGTCGAAGAGGAAAAGTAATTTTTTGGAGGATTAGCCACTCCGTAATCTGTATGCGCTTTTAATATCAAAAATACCTGAAGAGTTAGGGCTCCAAGCTAGCTGGTCCATTTCACATTTGCCTTTGTGGACAGTTCATTAAATTGGAAGATCCTAAATATCTTAATTTTAAGATATGCACCCATAGTTTGTTATAATCTTTCAAGATATTCCAACCTAACTTTGCCATGAAGGCAGTGTTCCAATCCTTAAGACTTCTGAAACCTAAACCCCCCCCATGTTGATTGGCTCACTAACCTTATTCCACCCCATTCTTGAAATATAGCGGGATCTATCCACAGCATTCCAAAGAAATTTTTTACAACTTTTTTCCAACTCATCTAAGACTGAACAAGGGAGGATAGAAGACTGCATGGAATATAGAGGATAACTATTAAGAACCAATTTGATTAAGGTTTTCCTCCCTGCAATATTAATGAGCTTTGCTTGCCAAGTTTTAATTTTATCCTTAATCTTCGTAAGCATCTCAGAATAATCACTTTTTTTAAGTCCATTAGGAAGGATATTGACCCCCAAATATTTCCCAAAAGCCGTAGTACTAGCCATGCCAGCTTCTTTGCTTATTAGATGCCTATAGGAGGGTGAAAGATTTGTCGGGAAAACAATTTTGGACTTTTGAGCATTAATGTACAAGCCTGACATTGAACTAAAATCTTGCAAAGTTTCGAAAATAGCTTTAACATTATCAACCGAAGCCCTTCCAAATAGGAACACATCATCTGCATAAAAAATATGAGAAATGCTAATATCCTTAGTAATCTTAAGAGGTAACCAACTTTTATTCCAAACAGTAGCTTCTATTAATCGTGAGAGTCGAAGAAAGAGGATGCCCCTGTATTATCCTCCTTGAGGGAAGAAAAGCATTAGTGACTGCTCCATTCCAAAGGATTGATTTTTTTTAGTAGAGATGCAATTCGTGATAAGCTTAGTCATATTCTTAGGGAAGTTGAAAAACTCTAAGGTGTCCTTAATAAAGCTTCGCTCTAAACTATCATAGGCTTTTGAGAGATCAATCTTAAAAGCCATGATTTTAGTTTTTAAAATTGCTAGCAATCTCCTTAATAACTAAAACATTATCAAGAATGTTCCTGCCAGGAACAAAAGTGACTGAACAGGACTAATGATTTCATTAAGGAAAGGTTTAATCCTATTGGAATTGTTTTAGTTAAAATTTTATACACCGTATTGCAAAGACCGGTCTTAAATCCCTAATTTCAGAATGATTTTCCTCTTTGGGAATTAGGGAAATATAAGACTCATTGATCGATTCCGACAAGATAGCGGTGGCAAAGCAATTTTTGATTAATTCAATTATGGAAGGACCCG
The DNA here is from genome assembly GCA_947646795.1 of Beta lomatogona. NCBI lineage: Eukaryota > Viridiplantae > Streptophyta > Magnoliopsida > Caryophyllales > Amaranthaceae > Beta > Beta lomatogona. Next base: position 1,822,425 of record CANSNZ010000424.1, on the reverse strand, counting down.
CAATTTCCCAAAGATTTTGGAAAAAAACGGGTTGAATTCCATCTGGTCCATGACATTTAGTAGGGTGCATAACTCTAAGGGCATTCCAGATTCCATCATTAGAACAACCCCCCCTTCCCCCGATAACATTCACAGCTATCCTACTTGAACCTTTATCATTCCAAAGAAACTCCCTCCTAGTAGAGAATATGTGGTTAGAAGGAAAGAAATTAACAAAGTGGTTAACCACTAAATCTTTAATATCCTTTTCTTCCGTAAGCCAATTCCCACTATCATCTTTTAAAGTTAAGATTTTTGATTTGCCTCTTTTGACTTGGAAACTATGTGAAAGTATTTTGACTTCCAATCACCATATTTTCTCCAATCACAGCCAGTCTTTTGAGCCCATTCAATTCTTTCAAATTTGATAATTTCATTTAAGTCCATTAAGAGTTTCTTTTCCAGCGACACAAGAAAGGCTGAATTTCTTTTGCAAAGGAACTCTTGAATACCCCTTAACCTAGCCAAAATTCACTTTTTTTGAATAAACATAGATCGATAATCCGAATTAACCCAACATTTAACATTATTCGCAAAATTGTCTCTACTGACTTCAAAATAGAGTTTTCTCCCTAAGTTTTCGACCAAAAACTGTTAAAAGTTTGATGATGAAGCCAAGCTTCCTTACACCTAAAAGGGAATTTACCATCATTAACCTTTTCAGAACTAATTTTAATCAAAATAGGGCAATGATCCGAAAAGGTTCTACCCAGATGTAGTACCCGAGTCTCTGGAAAGTTATTGATCGATTCTGAATTAGCAAGTGCTCTATCAAGTCTATCTTTAATCAAATGAATGCCTTCTCGACAGTTGGTCCAAGTATACTCAGGTCCTTGAAATTTAAGATCCATTAATCCTGCTTCCTCCATCCAACTTTCAAGATTTTTGCCTTGAGAATCAGTAACCTTTCTTCCCCCCATTTTTTCGGATTGCATAACCACCTCGTTAAGATCCCCTACAACCATCCAAGGGGTATTAATTGGGGGTGGATCTTTCTTCAATTCATTCCAAAGCTCTCCTTTTTCTTTGGACGGGAATGGAGCATGAATTCCCGTAATGATGACTTCCGGAGATTGAGGAATAATCTTAAATAACGAGTGAAAATACCTCTCAGAAGGGCCCACATAATCAATTAACCTAATTGTATCCTTCCAAAGCAGCCAAATTCCACCTTCTCTACCAAAAGGTGGGATCACTTTACAATCCGCAAACCATAGCTGTTTTGAAACCTAAACTGCTCTATCTTCCCCCGCTTTAGTTTCTAAAAGCACCACAATTCCTGGATTATGAATCTGAACTAAGCTCCAAAGGTGAGGAATGAAGTCATTACTTCCCGCACCGCGAATGCTCCACATTAACACCGTCATATCTCTATATTTTGGAAGTGGGTTGAGATCCAACCCCCTGTTCGACACTTCCGGGGGAATCACTAGTTTCGTCTCTGATTCCCATTCTTTCCATTCTTGCATTCTCCCCATTGCCCACAAATCCTGCACCATCAGAGGGGTTAGCATTGCAATAATCTCCGAAGTTAAAGTCCTCCCTCCTATGTATCTTGCTTCCACTTGAACTCCCACCTGCATTGCTTAGAGTTGAAATAACACTAGCAGACTTCGAGACAATGCTATGTCTATGATTTTGCTTTGAGATAGCACTCGAATTTTTGGTGTATCACCAAGATGCTTGGCAGTGTTTCTGCTGGAACTAACTCGTTTTGAGAAAGACACTGCTAGTGCTTCGTTAAGTAATTTATTGAAGCCCGGAGGAGGGTCATCTTCTCCCTGAGAACTGGTCTGGTCGCATAGAGTGACCATGACTGAGGGGTGGGAAATGTCGGAGATAACGATAGCGTTCTTGGTGGAGTTAAGTTGCTCAAGGTGTACGAGTTCTGAAACCTTGGTTGAGTATTTTATGGGGTTACATGCAGCTGCTTGTGCTTCACTTTGTTTTTCATCGACATTTGTAGCTGATTCGAATTCCATTGAGGATAAAGAGGAGGTCTTTGGCTCATGGGCTTGGGGATTTGTGTTTGGGATTGTGGTGGTGATGGTTGGGGTTGTGAGGGAACATTTTAAGTTTGGACAAGTGATGAGTGATATTTATATCACTCAAATACCTTATTTTCCTCATGTTTATAGTCATTTTTTTTCTCTTCATTTATCACTTTCTAGCTTATTTTGCTTAATTTAGAGTAATTGAGTTATTTGTAGCTTATTTGTGAATATTAGTTATTTTGGCTATTTATATATGGTTTGATGGTGTAGGATCCACCTTAGAGGTCTTCATACCACACACCAGGCATAGAATGGAGCAATTTTGCCAAAATAAGAGCTTTTGGAAGAATTTGTGCATAAGGGTCATATTCAAACGGCCATAACTTTCATCACACAAAATATTTTTCAGCAATTCAAGTTGGAGATGAAATTTTGGCTTGATATCTTTCCAACAAGTGGTCACAAGCCCAATTCCAATGAAAAATGAAAGAGATATGGCTGTTTGAAGTCGGGGGCGTCTGCCAGAACAGCGCGCCTGCGCCATAGGCCCAGAAAACATTCTGCCTATGTGAAATTGTATGGAGAGCCCGCTCCAAACTATATGGAGCGCCCGCGCCGCTTGAATTATGCGAAAATCCTATTTTTCGGCCCGTTTAATGATGTAATGGTTAAATCTTTTAAAAGGACGGATCCCTAACTTTTGAAGGGGAAAAAGGAGGGCTAGCCTCCATAAGCTTAGTTAGAGGTTTTAGTTAGGGTTTTTAGAGAGAGAAACTCTCATCTTCTAGAGAGAGAAGTGAGTGAAACTTGTTGAAAGCTTGGATTTTGAAGAATCTAAGAAGGAAACTTAAGATTTGGAGACTCCATGCAACTTTAATGAGAATTTCTTACTCTCTCTCATCTTTTGTTGCTTTATCTATTTATTTTCATGTCATTTTCACTCTATTTACTATTCATCCTAGATTAGTGTTTGAATTCATGTTTTTAGTTTGTTATTTAGTTCACTTTTTATAATTTATTATGATTTGTGAGTAGTTATTTTGCTTGGGAGGGGATGAAGCCATTAATGATATCATGAGCCTTTGGGTGCCTTTGGGTCATATTTGGGGTTATTTTGGAAAATGATATCAAATGAGCAATAGGGGTTTTATTGTTGGTTTTTGTGCTTGTCCTACATGGAAACTTAATTATTAGTTACTTCAATGAAGGATTGAAAGATGAAATTGAAGAGTTGACTCCCTATATGTTCACTTAACTAAACTTGCATGAAAATAGGGTTTTAGTTAAGGGATATATTTAGTCATCTTGTTATTCATGCTCTTGAGTTGGGGGTTTGTTGCATGAAAATAGGACATAATCTCCAATTTGAGTAGCCCTCTTTAACTTGAAAGAGTAATTAGGGATATGTTAGATGATCCCTTTGATTCATTCTCTTTATACTACCCCCTTATTTGCCTAATTGTTTTCATGATTGAAATAATTGGTGAATTTCCCTACCCTAGTTCCTTTTGTTTAATAGTTTTCAGTTGATAATTGAAAAATCTCTTCCCTATATCTTAGCCTAGCTTATTATAATTAACATTTTCAATGATTACCCTTAGTCCTTGTGGAAGAATGACCCTTGCTTGCCATTATACTTAGGTTAGTGGTTAGTTAGGTTGTTTGGTTTAGGAGTTTTGTCCAACGACCAAAATATCCTTTGTCAAGAAGGGGTTGGTTCGATGGAGGTTTTTGGTTCAATGGAGCGGGTGATCTGGATAACATTAGTAGCCCCTGAACTGATTCCAAGGGTACTTCCTGGTTCAGCTCTTTCGCTTTGTCGACATTTTGGTTCTCCATTTTATTTTATTTTCAGAGAATTTTGCAAATGAAACTGTGATTTTTCTTTTCTTTTCTGAGGACTCTCTTTCAAAACACTATCTTTTCTTATATAGTTGAATTTGATTCCCTTCTTCCCTTTAGAGCTTACACCATGAGTTCTTTTTGAACTACTATCATCATTGTCTAGTTTTTTGTTTCCTTTCTCCTCCAATCCTCTCCTCTGCTTTTTTTTTTGCTCTCTCCTCTATATCCTTAGCTAACCCACTGACACCATCCTCCTGCAAATTCCCTTTTTCGAGCAGTAAATTCCAGTTGGAGCCTCGGTTTTCGCACTTGCTGCTCATGTCCTTCCTAATGACTCTTGTGCTTCCTCCTTTTCTTTGCCTTGCTACATTAGCATTAATTCTGCTAACCACCCCATCATCATTACTCCCTTTGCTTACTTCTTGTGCCTTTGATCCTCCTTGGTTAAATTTCCTTCCTACTTTATTTATAATTAACCACGGGCCATAATTACCACCTTCTTGGTTATCCCCCCCTTTATGGATCTTATCTTTCTCTAGTTGGTGAACTGTTTTATCCACTCCCCTGCTAGGATTATCTGCTTCTGCTCCGTATCTTCCTTACTCACGTGATTAACAACTCCTTCAGCCATACCATGCCATGGTTGACTATCTCTTCCTTGTTCGTCCCCCAAGTTATTAATTTTTTTCTCCATTAAAACACAACCCTCCTTAACATGCCCAATTCTCCCACAATTAAAACATAGTAGTTTGATGTTCTCATATTCAACCTTCTGCCAATCCGAACCAACCCATACTCTAGGCACCAACGGCTTGTTCATTTCAATTTCAACACAAACCCTAGCAATTTTTCCTCTTGTTACTTTATCTGTGCTATAATCAACTTTAATGGGCTTTCCAATCTTCTTTGCAATTTCAAAGAGGGTTTGCTTTTCATAATACTCTATTGGGAGCTCAGGAAATCTAATCCATGCAGAAATTGTTTGAAACGGATTTGTAGAAGCTCTAAAATTTGGCTTCCAGATAATGAGTAAGAATGAACCAAGGTCCCCCCAAGAGAGCTTTTTCATAATCATCCATTAAGGTAAATTTATAGAAGTAAACCCCATTTCCTACATCTATTACTTCCAAACCACCTCTAGGGTTCCAAATTCTTCTAACCCTTTGTTCCATAAACTCTAACCTTACTTTGATTCCCAAACATTTGCCCATCAAGGTCAAACTCCATGGATCTCTTAATTTCTTTAGCATCACCTTTGGGAGTTTGACTCTGCTGCTCCTTTTGTGGTGGATATTAATTTAAAGGCGAGTAGATTTATTATTTGTGATATCCATCTTCTTGATTCAAATTCTAGATTTCATGTGATATGTAATTATGCTCCAGCTAATAATGCTTTTAAAGATGAGTTTTGGTATGAATTAAAAGAAGCAACCAATACTTTTATGAAGAATAGGCAAAAAAAATAGGGGAAAATAGGAAAAATTATGAAAAAATAGCGAAACATATTTGATGGGGTGAAAAAACATTTTGGGATCCTCAAGGGTCTCGAAATGAGATGTGGGGTGATTTGGGTCGCTTTCAAGTGACATAATAGGCGAAAGTGCCTACTATTTCTTTTCTTCTTTTGGTGTGGTTGAGATGCCATCAATATTGAACCAAGTGATAGGATTTCCCATGTAAAACCTATCCATCCTACCAAAAACCCACTATATGGGGCGTTTTGGGTCGATTTCAAGTGACATAACTTGCAAAAGTGCCTACTCTTTCTTTTCTTCTTTTAGTGTGGTTGAGATGTCAACTATATTGAAACAAGTGATAGGATTTCAAATATAAAACCCATCCATCCAACCAACCAACCCACTATATGAGGCGTTTTGGGTCCATTTCAAGTGCCATAACTTGCGAAAGGGCCTACTCTTTCTTTTCTTCTATTGGTGTGGTTGAGATGCCAACTATTTTGAAACAAGTGATATGATTTCCCATATAAAACATGTCCATCCAACCAACCAACCTATTATATGGGGATTTGGGTCGATTTCAAATGCCATACTTTGAGAAAGTGCATACTCCTTCTTTCTAATCTTTGGTGTGGTTGAGATGCTAACTATATTGATTCTAAGTAATAGAATTTCCAACCAACAAACCCACATAGCCTTCTTATTGCTCATGCTCATGCCTCTAGCCTCTTGCCTCGTGCTAAGTGGCAAGTGCGAAAGTGCTAAGTGTGCGCGTGCCCCCTTGTGTGTGTGTGCACCGTCAAGCACTACGCAATATCAAAAATCAAGCTACCAAGCACTATATGGGCCCAACTATCCTACGCACCCCGCAGGTGTGGTGCACCATCAAGCACCATGCAATACCAAGAATCAAGCTGAAGCTACCATGCACCACCAAGCACCAAACACTATATGGGGCCCAACCATCCCATGCACCCCGTGGACGCGGTGCACCATCAAGCACCATGCATGGGCCATGGCTGCTTGGTGCTTGGTGCGCGGTGCACCACAAGCCGATGAAAATGAGGTATATAAATTATAAATAGTGCAAAAGTTAAAGTGTTGCATTTAAAAAGAAACATAAGACATATAATATAACATTATAGTTATAATTCGTTGCCTGCTGATTATTCTGTCATTCAAGCTGAGGCTTCTGGTCTGATGGAAGCTATTAAAGCTGCTGGGTTTCTTAATCTAAGTAATATTCATATTGAAGGAGACAACATTACTGTTATCAACTCCCTTCTTAAAATTTGGAAACCTCCTTGGTTTAATAATGCTTTGATTGCTGATGCACGTTTGGACCTAGCCCGCTTTAGTGGGGTTTCTATTACTCATTGTTTCAGGGAAACTAATCGGGCAGCGGACTTCATGGCTCACGAAGGTCAAGGGGCCAATAATCTTATCTACAAGTTTCCTCCTTACTCCTTTGATTTTTCTCTTATCATCCGTAGAGATGTGTTAGGCTGGCCTCTAGATTAAGAGTCTTGTCCTAGTTTTTCTTTTCGTATCAAAAAAAATTTAACATTATAGTAATAGATTTTGTATTGCTACAATGCATAATGCACCACTATCCACATAGTTGATTGCTTACATAATTTTCCACCTTATCAATTAATCATACAAGATACTTTAAGTAGTCTATCGATTACCGGTAGAAAGCCTACATTTCTTGGTGGAGTCTCTGCGTCAAATTGAAAACAAGCAGTACGAAATAGTTGAGGGCCCAATTTACAGCTATTATTTCTCATGAAAAGCACATTACCATAGCATCAATGCATCATCTCACACAGCTAACAAATACCATTATTTATAGACTGTAGTCTAATCAAAATGTCACTCTCCACCCAGACCTTTTTCCTTCCTTTTTATACCACAAGTCACAACCCCTGTATCTTCTTGATGAAGTTTGAATTTCATACCACCTAGTCTGAACTACAACAGCACCCTAAGAATAAATATAATTCTTGGTCTACCCATCGGATATATTTAAATAATTATAAATATTACTATAGGTGGATTACTACATGGAAGGCATATTATTGATAAGTTGAACAAAGTAAGCCTAATTTGTGGTAAAAGTTTACATTTTTTCATTGAGCAATTTTGCTCAACGTGAAGCATTACGTAGGAGGTATAATCCAGCTGCAACAAAAATAAATACTTACCTCCATTTCACAATACATGTACCATTTATATATAGCGCACAAACCAAGGTTGAGGATAGAGAGGGTTGTGATTGCATTTAAACCCATGTGATTATGTTTTACAAGATGAGATGTATTGTGAATCATTCAAAAGAGGAAATGATGCATGTATTATGAAACAGCCAAAAGTGGAAAATAATGCAAGTATTATGAAATTGAGGTAGTATGTAATAGGCTTTATAATAGACAGGTTATGAAATTTTGAGGATGCAATACATCCTCTGTTTTTCTGGCCTTTGGGTACTGACTTCTTCAATCATGAGAAAAAAGCCAAAGGGGGTCGGGCATCCCAATTCCCAATTTCCCTTGTAGACTTCTAGAGTCTAAACCAAACTATTACTCCCTACAGTATGAACATATCTAACTAATTAAATATGAGGCACACTTGCACCCAAAAAAAACTGTAAGACACGCACGCATTTCAAACATACGTTTTTAACCATATATATCTTTAATAATATGACAAGAAAATTATAAAAATTATCCCATCAAATTTGTATTAAAAATACCTTCACACTATTATTTTCTTATAATTTTTATCAATATAAAATAAGAGTAATTTACGACGAAAGTTCATCATCGAATATTGTGTACCCCTTGTAGAAAGAAAGAGGGACTAGTCAACAATATATTTCGAGTACAGATACATAAAGGCCCCACTATACTAATGACAAAAAATTTAATTGCCTAACTTTAGCCAAATAACATTACTCCAATTTATGAGCCGAGTAACTATCAACCTTAGTGAACGTGTTGTCACTAATCAGTACTTCATTATCATTGCCCAGGATAAAAAAGCTAGAAAAAGACAATCTGAAAAGAATAAAAACTTGCAAGACACCTTCAGCCTACCAGAGAAGCAATCATGTGAAGACTACTATATATACATCTATTAAACCTTGCAACTTTGCAAGACGTTATACATTTAAAGCTAAACTCACATAATACCACTTCTCTTCCACCCAAAAGTAAGTACATAACAACGCCTGATACTATGAAGATCCAGAAATACCTTTTCCAATTATTATTATTCATATCTTTGCTCCTACTTCCCTACCACATTAATGTAAAAGCAGAGAATAAGCATGATCAACCAGAGAGAAGAACTTACATAGTTCACATGGATAAATCCCACATGCCAGCAAGTTTTGAAGACCACCACGAGTGGTACTACTCATCTCTTAGGTCTGCTGCAGACTCTGCACAGATGCTCTACACCTATAACAGCGTAATTCATGGCTTCTCGACGAGGCTGACTGACGAGGAAGCTACATCCCTGGAGAACCAACCAGGGACTCTTTCTCTAGTGCCTGAAACACGATATGAGCTCCACACAACACGTACACCTGCGTTCCTCGGGCTAGGTATAAATGATAAGCTCCTTCCAACCTCTACTTCACAGGGTGACGTGATCATTGGGTTGATTGACACGGGTGTGTGGCCCGAACATAAAAGTTTTTATGACATGGGGCTAGACCCTGTGCCAAGTAGCTGGAAGGGTGAGTGCGAGGAAGGAACAAACTTTAAGTCGTCAAACTGCAATAGGAAGCTCATAGGTGCAAGGTTCTTCTGCAAAGGGTATGAAGCTGTTCTCGGACCAGTTGATGAATCGACTGAAAGCAAATCTCCGAGAGACGATGATGGTCATGGGACCCACACGGCCACTACGGCAGCTGGTTCAGCTACTACAAGTGCTAACCTCTTCGGGTATGCAAGTGGGACAGCTCGAGGAATGGCTCCACATGCAAGAATCGCAGCATACAAAGCTTGCTGGCTAGGTGGGTGCTTTACCTCTGACATATTAGCAGCAATGGAGAAGGCAATTGATGACGGAGTAGATATTTTGTCCATGTCAGTTGGAGGCAGTATTTCTGAATACTACAGGGACACAGTTGCAGTAGGAGCATTCACTGCGATGAAAAAGGGGATCCTGGTATCCTGCTCTGCTGGAAATGCGGGACCTGACTCTGGCAGCTTATCTAATCTTGCTCCATGGATAACCACTGTGGGTGCTGGTACAATAGACCGTGATTTCCCAGCACATGTTATCCTAGGAGATGGGAGAAACTTCACAGGCGCATCACTGTACAGTGGTAAGCCACTTCCCAGCAAGTTATTGTCCCTCACTTATGCTGGGAAAGCAAGCAATATGACAAGCGGCAGCTTTTGCATGAGTGGCAGTTTAAATTCTGAAGATGTTAAAGGAAAAATAGTTGTTTGTGATCGAGGGGGTAACTCGAGGGTCCAAAAAGGTTTGGTGGTAAGGAAAGCTGGTGGTATAGGAATGATTTTAGCAAATACTGAAGCCTATGGAGAAGAGCTTGTAGCTGATGCCCACCTCATACCTGCAGCATCTCTTGGACTTAAAGGAGCTGAAGATATCAAGAAGTACATTTCATCGGGTCGAAAACCAACAGCAACAATCGGCTTCTCAGGAACAGAGTTAGGCGTGCAACCATCTCCAGTTGTAGCATCATTCAGCTCCAGAGGTCCAAATCCACTTACACCAGAAATACTGAAACCTGACTTGATTGCTCCCGGTGTCAACATCCTGGCAGGCTGGACAGGCAAGGTGGGGCCAACTGGGCTAGATGGTGATACAAGGCATGTGAGCTTCAACATCATCTCAGGAACATCAATGTCATGCCCACATCTAAGTGGCCTAGCTGCACTAGTGAAGGCTTCCCACCCAGAATGGAGCCCTGCGGCCATCAAATCTGCGCTTATGACCACAGCGTACACAGCCTATAAAAATGGAAAAACAATTATTGATGTTGCCACAGGACTTCCATCCACACCGTTTGATTATGGAGCAGGTCATGTGGACCCCATTGCAGCCCTTGATCCGGGTTTAGTCTATGATGCCACAGTCAAAGACTACGTCGACTTTCTCTGTGCTTTAAACTACAGCTCAGACCAGATCAAACTCACCACTGCTGAAAAATATAGCTGTTCCTCAAGCAAGACTTACAAACTTGGAGACCTCAATTACCCTTCATTTGCTGTCACTTTTGAAACGACTCCAGAAAATCAAGATAGTAAGGCAATGAGCACAATGAAATACACAAGGACGCTAACTAATGTTGGCAGACCAGCAACATACAAAGCTTCAGTGTCCATGCATACTGCCTCATTGAAGGTCATAGTTGAGCCAGAATCACTCAGTTTCAACACAATAAACGAAAAGAAGAGTTTTACAATCACAGTTTCAGCAGATTCCATGCCATCTGGCACTAGCAGCTTTGCTCATCTGACATGGTCAGATGGAAAACACACAGTGACCAGTCCAATCGCTTTTACATGGATATGAGCACAGACCCACAGTGGCTGCAAAGGGCCAACTTTACAAGCTTGTAGTAAATGTAGTTGTCCATTTTCTTTTATGTATATATGGATAAGTAACTTCAGAAAGACTGAAGCAACGGATGAATCGGGAGGCTAACCACCTTACACCCTACTTTAAAGGAAAAACAAGTCAAGGTGACATTGAATATAATATTTGCTCCTTTTTGAAGTATGCCCTTGCCCTATCTTTCGTTGTTCTCACTGTTCAACTCGATTTTTAGCAAGGAAATCAGAATTACATCCTGTAGTCCTATAATGTTCATGTGTTAAATTAAAAGTATCATTTTGGTTAAATATATATCAAACAATATCAAGGATTTGAGCTTCCAAGGGTCGTTCGTCACAGCAATTATCATGACATATGAAAACTCTTTGAGTCACTTCACACACCAATGTGGCAATGCCAAATATAATAGCTTTCTGTACACGAATGTGGTAATACCCCATAAAATTGCAACAACTATGTTCTATTCTCAACTGTTCAGCAAAAGGTGACCATAATAACTTGTACAGTTGCTTTCACTTTTCACTAGCTATTAATGTTAATTGACTATATCAATTACTCAGATTACCTACTGAAACCCCCCTTAGAATTACCCTTCAAAAATATTACCCACTGAATAGATGGAGTCTTTTAGGGGGTACAAGTAGTTAGCATTCATGTTTCGTGAACCCCCTCTCCCCACCCCAAAACAGAATCCCTGGACATGTGGGGATCAATGATTATATATGGACGATAGATGTCAGGAAGTGTAAGAATATGATGGCATCTTATTGCTTTTCTTAATATGCAAGTGTTACAGACTCTTTATTTTTTATTTTTAGTTAAAGGAGTTTTTCAAACAGACGATTAACAGCACATAATGCAGACAAATAGCTTTCTGTATAATCATCAAGCCAATCACAGATGAGAAGCACACTATAGATCACTTCAATCAGTGCAGTAGCTTCACCATACCTGGTCAGTTATCAAAGAAGGAAACCCCCATGATCAATGAAGAATATGTGAATGAGTCAGCCAGTTTCTTTTATAGCAGGAGGTGGTAGCAAATCAGACAAGCTGCTGATTTTACATATTGCTAAACCAACAGAGCTGACAAGTCACTAACCTTTCAGGTCAAGCAATGTTCATTAAAAGACTTCTTACAACCCCATATGATAGTACAAACTTCAGTAGTCACACAGAATCATCTATGTATTGACTAACAGGAAGGTAATACGTATCTAGCTGCCAGTATTTTTGTCGTACACCTTCCCAGACATCTTCTGCTAGACAATCCTTGACTGGCAACGGAATTAACTGTGTAGTATAACCCAAGTTTTCGAGTTCCAATGAAACTAAATTGCAGTAAACAACATGGAAGAAGGCGTTATCTCCACAAAGACCATTGAAGAATGAGTAGATACCCCCAGGCTTTAACAGTTTAGGAAGATGTTGCTGGAATTCTCTCATGTCTTCATAATATTCGCCATATGTATCAAAGAATATACCTGCAAACACCATCCAGACAGTAGATAACAATAATTAATTGAAGGCACAAATGTAAATATGTCCCAGTATAAAAGAAAGTAGAGTTAAGAGGAGGACGACTAGACAGGGATACACCACAAGGCGTGACAAACCAAACCAATATATAAATCCCAACAAAAATCAAAAGTAAACAGCATCGAAAAGAAATTGCCCTATCAAATTCACAACCCAAGGAAGCACAAGTCAAGTCTTCCATCATGCAACGCAACTCGCACCACAGCCTAACAATGATTGATGATTCCATGATGAGTACACAAAAGCAACAAACATCGAACAACATAAAAATAAGTATCTCTGAAGTCTAATGAGTTTACAAAGCATATTGATATGTGAAGACAAAAGGCACTAAGATATATTCGCAAGTGTGCATCATTATTAATTGACTATATCATGGTCATAAAGTTCACAAAGCAATCCAGATGCCTAAAATTGAACAAAATAAACATGTCATGCAACAAACATTTTTTTCACAAGTTTGATGCTGGATAGAATGAAAAGGCATCATCTGATCCAGCTCAGAAGCATACATGATCAGTAAATTGCTCCTTCTATCTTAGGTAATGCAACTGTGATGCACCAACCCATAGCATCAAAATTACTGACCTACCAAAGGCGCAAGAAGAGGGAAAATCAGGTTTAAGCGCAAAATCTATTAAAAAGAATATTCTGTGATTGTGATATCAGAATTGGTTACCAAGGACCAGTAGAGTAACAATAAAAGGGGGAAGGGGTAAGGGGGAGAGAATGTGGGCAGATATTCTAAGGGAATTAGACTTACAAGAGTTGGGAGCCTCTCGAATGCTCACCACTATCTTATATTTACTTTTATTCCTTTATCATACTAAGCTAAACCTTCCTCTGTTCTATTTCTCTTCTCTCTACACTTTCTCTTTACACATTGTTTTTCTGGTCACATTCTTCTTGCATCTCTTATTTGATTGTTGCCTGGTTAGAAGGTGGTGAAACTGATCCAAATTCATCACAGCAACCTGAGACTAGACCTTGCACATGGACCATGGTCACATAGGCCATATTGGTATTCAAGCTGAAAAGCTTGAAACCTTCTGTGAACTGACGAAAGGTAAGAAGCACTCAATGAGTTCTATGGGTGGAAGTATCAGCATTCAGCAGTATGACTGTCCCACATAGCTACATTTACAAGTGGGGGAGAAAAAAATAGACATAATTTAGTTATCTCTGTAAACATAGATAATACCATCATAAAATTCTTTAGATTACCATCATAGGATTCAAGTTGTGGAAGAACATCTTGCCACCGACCAAACAAAATCTTCACATTTTCCTTCTCACCCCAGCCATTAGAAAGCATACGATCATAAACATCCGGGTGAGCCTCAACAATAGTATGTGAAACAGGATTGTATTGTTGAATGGCCATATCAACCAGACCCATCCCAAAACCAATATTCAACACATGACCTCCTCCGGAGCAAACAGCTTTTGCATGAGCCTCCATTAATGGTTTCTCCCACGCCATCATAACAGCCTTGCTATCTTTATCCATCAGTTTATCCTCGCTAAAGCTAACTCTATCCTCCAAGTAATTCCCATTCGAATGGCCATTTTCCTTTTCTTTTCTGGCAATGGTACCAAGGATCAGTTCAGCTTGAACCCCCTGTCCAAAACAAGATATTTTAATCTTAAAAACCAGATGCATCAAAAATTAACAATTAATATAGCATCATATGTATACAATAGATGTTAGAACACTCAATGGAATCTATGGATGGTCCCCGGTCAGATATATGCTTTGCCCCATTTCCTATGAGGTTGATAAAGGAGGTGTCCTAAAGAACCAAACATTCAACATAGCCGTCAAATTCAGCATCTTGAAACTTGTTTTCTTGGAGTATTTGGTTGGAATATTTGAGTACAGGGAAAGGGAATTATCTTCCTCATTTCCCCTTGATAAGTACTTGATCCAATTATTTTTCATGCCCTTTCCCCCACTTCACTTGAATGGGATCACCCTAAAGTGAATCTTTGTTCCTCTAACCATTCCCTCTTCCTCACCATTGTTCCACTATCACCTTTCCCTAGGTCAACAACTGACCACCCCCCCTCTAAAACTTAAAAATTTCTTTTCATCGACAAATGCCGGTTGCCTAATCCCACCCTCTCTCACAAATCAGCACCACCCCATGCCTTTTCCCAACAAGGAATTCCACCATTCCACACCCCACAGACAAGAAGATCCAATTCGCTTCCATATACTGCTGAAGAACATCGCCAAGCATCAACCTCTTTCAATAATGCCATCCATGGCTCATGTTTTCCACTCCCATTACCTCGTCAATCTAGCTATGCAATTTTTAAACATTCTCTACACAAAGATGTCATGACTACATGCTAGAACCACCAAATAAGACAATTTCTCTCTTTACGTGGTGGTTGCCTTCGATCTTATAATTGGTGGTTGAATCACGTCTTACATACCAAATCCAAGCACAAGTAGTCATATTGCAAGGTACTTTTGCATAGTAACTAAGAGAGAGTGAATGGTGCAAGAAGTGGTGACAACAGAGAAACCAAGCAGCAACACTGGTCACGAGAAGAGAATCTTAATGGTTGTTAAGGTGGTGAGAAGCAAGGATTTAAGAGTTAGAGGCAATGGTAGGAGTGATGAAATGAGTGTTTTGGAACTGGTAGGCAAGGTGCAGTGGGAATTATTCAATAATTGATCAGAGTAAAAAATAAAATCCTTTTTCCTCAAACAAACAATATAGGAGATCAACGGGTTCGATTTCTTTCTTCTCCTTTCCCTTTCTTGATTCCTTTCATTTCCATTCAAGTGAGCCTAACAAGCCCTTAAATAATCTCTTCGCTTGTTAGTACGAAATAGTGAATATTCCCTTTGAAAAACTGAGTTGCTTTCATTAATCAAATATATGACTTTGATCTCTTGACAAGAATCTGAAATACATATTTAGTATCACTAAGAACCATTCGTCTCTAACACAGAAGTGAATTAAATATAGGGAAGCTCGAATTTATAATTAATAATCAACCAGGACTATATGAAGATTGTGATAAGTAAAAATAATTAAGCTCCTTTACAATTTTAGAGGTTGTCAGTTAGTCACATCCTAACATTATGCAAGAAGGACAAGGTAATTATGAAAGGGCAACTAATTCTGTTAGCATCCATTTGGGATTGACGATTCTGTTAAGAATTTACTTGCGGAAGAAAAGGAAAGGTAATAAAGGGAATTCAGTCAAAAGTTAGATATACTTCTGCGGAAGTATCTAATATATACAGGAAGGGAAGAGAGGAATCATCCAGATAATTATAAATTAGTATATCATTGTTTTGGAGAGACTAGCCTCTTGAAGGCTAGGTGTCACATATTATATGTTTGCTAATCAAACTATATTTATTCTTCTCTATACAACGCCTCTCATTCCCATCCTCGGATTCGGTCTTTCTCTCTTCTTAGAGCACAACCAATGGTTGCCCTATAGTTTGTGGTCATTAATTATTTTAGGGATATTATCTCGAGATAACCCTAACTTATAGGCCTTTTTCCAATATAACCCCGACTTTGGCAGCCCTGTCTCCGATAACCCTGAACTTGATTTTTGTCATTAAACCTAACGGAATAAGAAAACGGCGTTAACTATTTTGTGTTCTTCATCCTCTTTCTTATGTTCTTAAATCCTCTCTCTATTGTTCTTCACCATTTTCTCTCTCTTGTTCTTCAAATCTTTGTTACTCTTCAATTTAAATTCCATAATATGTTTTAATTTGATTTCCTCACTCTTGTTCTTCCTCTCTCTAATTTTGTTTCCATTAATCGGTCCTTTTTTTTTTAATTTGCTTGGTTTTTCTTATAGTTTGTTTCCTTACCTTTTGTTTTAGAGGAAATCTCATCGACCTTGTTTTGGAGAATCTGCTTTTCCATTTTTATATCTCTTCAAGAATATGCAGGCTTTTGTTTTAGAGGAAATCCGGGTACAAGACTACAAGTGAATCAGTCCTTATTTTAATTCCGGTTATGGTGGATATCCTTGATGGAATTTGGTTGACATGTAATATAGCTGGCTTTGCTCCGATTAATGGAAACAAAATTATCAAAAAAAAAAACGTTAGAGGAAGAAACGTTGCTTTGCCAAAACCCCCCAAAACCCAAAAACCCAAAACCCAGATTTACTTGTACCCTGATTCACGCAGAGGAGAGAGAAATTATGAGTTCCTTTTGGGTATGGAGGTCGAAGATGATGTTGTTGTGGGTTTAATTTTTTATTATTCTCTTTTGAACGAACTTGTTTACATTAATGGTGAATCTTATTGTACTCGATTCACTTGTACATTCATGACAATTTTTCAAAACAAAAAGAGGAAGAAATTTTGGAGAAAGTGGTGAAAACCATTGATGAATGCTTGAGAAGAGATGAAGAACAAGAGAGAAAGAGATGAGTTTGGTTTTTTTTTTTTAAAAAAAAAGGCAGTAATTATTTTTGTTTGAAAATAGTTAATGGCGTCAACAATTCCGTCAAGGTTTAATGACAAAATACAAGTTTAGGGTCATACGGGTAAAAAAAAAAAATGTCAAGGTTATTTGGGAAAAAGGCCCATATGTCAGGGTTATACGAGATAATATCCCATTATTTTATTACTTCTCACTCTTCCACCTACCCCACCATATTTTCTCTCTCCTCCAATTCCTTCTTTGCTCCTCTTTTTCTTGGTCCATCATGAAGAGTTGGGCATCGGTTTTTTGGCATAATTTCTTCTCTCTCCTAATAAACTAATATTACTTTTATACTCTCTCTCCTCATAACCCACAAGGAGAGCAACGGCTGGGAGTACTCTTATTACCCACCCTTTAATTTGGTTCTCAGCACATGTCCAATTCTATGACACAATTAGCATACACACAATAGCATATAGCATTCAGAGAATCTCAGTGAACAGTTTACACTATAATAGTATATGTGAAAGTTTCTTCCTTTACAAGATGCATGACTAGTACAAGGCGGCAAGGCCCCTTCTCTAATTCCATTCTATAACCAGTATAGAAGTACAAAACAGCGTGCACTAAATATTACTTCATTTTTTTGGAAGAAAATTCCTTAGCTGCACTTCACTTCAATGAAGCACAACTAGGATCCCTATCGCCTCAATGCGCCTTGACCTATTTCACACATTGACTAGAACCATAAATTTCTTCAGAGCCTCCACTTTACTCAACTCATTTCTGCTGCAGAATGTTTATATTTCATGTAAGACAAACCATGGTAGTGCTCCCATCTCGAAAACTCAGCTACTCAAAAGTTTCAAGATAAATCAAACCACTATTTCCAGTAAAACACACAAATCCATTAGGTATAGGATCAAGGATAATCTTAAGTATGTGTTCAAAACTTAATATTCGGCTCCGTACTCCTCAACTTCAAAATAAGTTCCAATAAGTTCAGAAAAGGCTTCTCCAATTCACAACTAGTACAAGCAGCATTGACAAGACTAGATGAGTTCACATAATAAGGTACTAATAGTCTAATACGTATACTTCCTCCGTCCTAAAATAAATAAATGAAACACTTACCATTTGAGGTTGTTTCAGTTACTATATTTGATACTTACTTCTATCCCTTCATCACATGGGTCCCCAGTTTTCTTTCTCTTCTCTCTCTGATAATAACTCCTAGTGTCAAGATCCTATCCTATGTTTCATTTTAAACCGAACGGAACAAGTATAAATTTCAATAAGTCAAATTCAAGTAAAGAGAACGCACCCTAAAATCAATCATACTCTAAAACATATTACACCATAACCTAAGTTATGAATTAACTTACAAATGTGGGGCAAAATGATAATATACTCCACATAGCACAATAGTAAAGATTAGAGAAGGAAGGTACCGGCATTAAGAAGATAGTCGAAGGAATCTTGGTGACCATATTGCATAGCAAAATCACCAGCAGAAAGAGAGGAAGGAGAGAGAGCGTTCCAAGGAGCGCCGGCTTCGATAAGCTTACGAATGATTTCTGTGTGGCCGAGCTTGGCGGCATGCATCAATGGAGTAAGGCCGTCTGCGTCGAAGTAAGTGACGTCGTATCCGGCATCGATGAGAGATGTGATGCCTGCTACGTCGCCTAACCTCGCCGCCTCGCATACTTTCTCTCCTTTCTCTTCCATGTCTGCGCTGCCTCCCCCCAACTACTCTCAACTGTGAGCGGCACAAGTAATGAAAGTAACCACTTATAGGGGCAAAACTGTAATTAGTAGACTTTGTAATTTTTTTTTTCTTTTCTTTGAAATAAAAGCTTAGTTTGTAGGTTCGGTATATCCCTACCAGTACTTATAGATTTTATTATTAATATTTTACTTTAATATGATATCACCAAATCTTATTTGATTTAGTGGTTAACACTTTAATATATATCTTGAACTCATGGGATCAAATCTTATCCAAACCATTTACTATTTTCTTTTTTGTTGTATAGGGATCAAGTGTAGTAAAACCACTTAGGGGAGAGCGCAAAGTAGGCTGGATTCTTAGTTAAGAACGCCTTTTAATATCCTAGTATAGATGTTGGGGCTCAATCGTTCTTTTAAGGTGAATTTAACGAAGTGAAATTGTACTCAAAAGAATAGGGTCTAGCTTCTCTAAAATTTGTATGGACTCTAAATTAAAAGGGAAAATTCGTCTATTAATTATAATATACGGTTTATAATGATGTATTTCCTCCTTTCTTTTTATATTGCAAATAATTACCATTTTGGGTAGTGTCACATCCCATTGCAACAATTCCACTTTTGGTAAAAAAAAATTTGGTTGACAATATTGTCCTTACTTTATCTTACTAAAACCATCATTAATTACTTACTTTGCCTCATAAAGTTGCATTTACTTTATCAATGACTAATCTCTCTCCTACTCTAGTTAATTAAAGGGGTACCTTTTATGCTACCCACTTTTTCTATTTCCTTAAAAACCGTGATCAAACTCATTGTTGCAATAGAAAAAGAACACGGGGTAGCATTTCGCAAATAAGTAGATGCACCGAGATAGCACACAACTCTTAGTACACCTGTTTCAAAACGACCATGATTGTTAACTAAATGCAAAGATGAACCTTTGCTAAAATAAATTATTATGAGGGATGTATTTTGGGTAATAATGATGGTTTTCTCGCTATTAGTTATAAGATATTATAATTTTGATATTGATTAGTTCTTATATTTTTAATTAATAGTTATGGTTTATGGGTTGATAAGGATTGTTTTGGTGTCATAACCGATACTAGTATACATTGCGCGCGATGCGTGCGTGACATAGTGTATAAGTGATTTTTGTGGAAGTTATAATTTAATCGTCATTCAAGTAATATTGTTCTATTTTTGTTTTTACTTGTGCGGATGTAAGATGTAACTACTTTGCAATTGTAGGGATTTTTTTTTTTTGTTTTTTGAAAAATGAGAGAAAGCAATTAGTAGTTTTGTTTAGTTATTAGGGGTATTTTAGGTAAAAAGGGTGGACACCAAAAGGTGAGGAGTTCCCATATATAATAGAAATATTTTCTTTCAAGAGGGCGTAATATTGACATAGTGGATAATAGTTATGGTATATGGGTAATTTGTTATTATGTTTGTTTCTCCATAAGGTTGCCTGATGATGATGTCGGCTGACGCTATCCATGATGATGGCAGCAACCTTAGGTTTGGGTTCCTGAGGTGCATGCTTTGGCGGTTTTATCATAGTAACTCCCATAGAGGATGCTCTCCCTTTTCTAAAAGAAATAGATGGTTTGTTTCTCAATCAATGGTTGAGAATGCATGAAGGAGGAGATTTTTATTAGGTTAGGTGTCATAATCTTAAGGTAAGAAATTGAAAAAATAAATAGAGAAGATTTCAATACCTAAAACCCTAAGGGTAGTTACGAATCATCATTGAAAGTTTTCCGTGCATGATGTTATAAGGTGTTGAGGAACAACTAACCTTGACTTAATTTTGCTAATTAAGTCGAACAACGCAACACTAACAATTTCTAACAGATGTTACAAACTTACAATGTAAGGTAGATCAAATTTAATGGGTATCATACAAATGTTAAAAAAATATAGTCTAGCTACCGTATAGTTTTTTCTTTTATCATTTAACCTCTTTAACCCCCGTGCATAACTTTTTAGGGGTTTCATGCTTAATACTATAATGTATCGCCAAGAAGATGAGTAGTTGAACACGTTTGTGTTGTTTTTGTTCTTGTTGCCAATTATAAAACTAATAGCATAGCTTTGTGGTCACATTAACAATTACTTTTCCTTTTAAAAGTATGTAAATATGTAGTTGTCACATAGTATAGCCTAGATGTCTAATATTACACTCCATAAACACCTAATTCTTTCTTAATATAAAGAATTAAAGTTGGCTAGTTGGTTGAAGACCCTCCTTCCACCCTTGTGACAAATGTTCGATTCTTGCCCCCTGCAAAGTGGGCCCCTAATTTCCCTCCACTTGTACAATGAATCTCATCTTACCTTAAAAAAAATCTTTCATAATACAAGTTGAAAATAAAAGGAAAAGAGCCCCTACTTTGGTTCTACTATTGGTGATGATGTGTATCCGCCACTGTAGTCAAAGGCACCAGTAGTGGCATCTTTCTTTGTTAAGGCACCATAAGGATGCCCAAGAACACCTTTGGTGGCTCCAAAATCTGTGACTGATGAAGATGTGGACGTTGAACCTGTATTAATCCCATCATTTTGTAGAATGCTTTCTATCTCCTTAACCACATCACTCATTGTTGGACGGTCTGACGCAGTTTCTTCTACACATTGCATGGCTAGCTCCACAAACTTTCTAAATCCTATCAAATTAGGAATGATTTTAATCATTGGATCAATCATAACCTTCAAGCCACATAACTCTTCATCATTCTTGTTCATCATCATTTTAACCTCCCGGACTATGTACTTTCCTTTCGTGATTGGTTGCTTTGCGGATACTAATTCAAGCATAACTACGCCAAAGCTATACACATCACTCTTCTCGGTTAACTGTTGTGTCAAGTAATATTCCGGATCAAGATATCCCTGCAAAATATCCGACTTCTTAAGTATAAAAGAACAATAACCATAGATTCTCTATGCACTTAAGCTTCAAACATTTAGTGCTTAAAAGGAAAAGTGGAGCTGGAAGCAAACAATTTTTTCATGGCCTCAAATCCAAATTTCGAAAAAACGAAGGAATAACTCATTTATCTAGAGCATACGTACGAGACTTCTAAAGATAATAACCTTACCAGTGTTCCTTTGACTTGAGTAGAAACATGACCCTTGGTGCTGTCTGAAACCAGCTTACATAAGCCAAAATCTGCAACCTTGGCTGTTAAGTTTTCATCCAACAATATATTGGTAGACTTGACATCCCTATGAATGATGGGAGGGTTTGCAAGCTCATGAAGATATGCTAATCCTCTAGCTGACCCTAAAGCAATACGCAATCTTCTCTTCCAATCAAGATGAACCCCAGATTTTCCTGTATCATAGAATATGTATAAGAGGATGAATACGATAATCCATGGAAAATTTATTATTGTCGAAATTTTAACAATAGACACAAAGCTTACCTGACAAACTGTCTCTGAGTGATCCATTGGGCATGTACTCATACACCAACATTTGTTCCCCTTGTTCAAAACAGAAACCCAATAGGCCAACTAAATTTTTATGGTGAACTCGTGAAAGCAATTCAATTTCAGTCTTGAATTCAACCCCACCCTGCTTAGATCCATGTTGAGCTCGCTTGATTGCGACTTGTTGACCATCAGATAGCACTCCTTTATAAACCTGATGATAATCGTGAGAAAAGTATTGAATAAGAAGTACGTAGCATTTACAATGTTTACAGTTGGGATAACAATGGGAAGCATAAGTTGGTTGGTGATGACTCAAACCTTGCCATATCCCCCAGAACCTATCTGATTACGCTCAGAGAAACTAGAGGTGCACTTCTTTAGTTCGTCATACGAAAACCATCTCGCTCCCTTTAACTGTGGGGCACTGCCACTATCTAAATTGCCGCTTGAACCCCAAGATACTGGATAAATATAAAAACATCAACTATGTAGTAGTAATATTAAAGCTACAACCGTATCTGAACTAAAATTTACAGAGCTTTACTAATTAGATTTGCAAACTCTGAATAGCTTACCAAATGGTCTACTCAAACCAACTGCTCTCTCAGCGCGTATTTTTTGCTGTATAGCGTAAATTCCCACTCCCACGACCATGATTACTAGAAAGGTACAAGTAGTAGCGATGCCTGCAATTAAACCTAAGCTAATAGAAGCTCTTCCAGTTGTGGCTAGCAACAATCAGTCAAAATCCATGCTGATCAGTAGTATACAATTATAATATATGTTTTGGACAGCCTAACAAGATAAAGCGAAGTTGAATGGTGTTATTGATGTATTACCTGGGAAGAGATAAGGTGATGCAATAAAATAGTATGGTCCAAACTTTGGGGGTGGCTTATAAGTTTGATTACTTAAATCAAAGCCAATCCTCAGAATTTCTGATCGGTTAAAATAATTTGTACCAGATGGAAAGATTTCCAAATGAACTTGGAGGTAGTCATCTATGTTGAAGAAAGGATTTTGAAGAGAAACAGAACCAGGAGTCAGGCCCAGCTTCACCCATAAGCTCATTTCCAATTCGTGGAAGGTGTTTGCATTAGACAATTCTCTGAATGATGGTCCTCGAAAGTAAAAAAGTCCCTTCATATGGATATGCACACTCACAACTCTGAGGACTCAGCTTCTGGTCTGCTGGACATTGCTTACTCCCACAATTAGCTAGACTCGTTGAATAAGGTTTTCTTGTTTGCTGCTCAATCTGACAGTAATCCGTACTAGAAAGTGGAGTGATGCATACTGGGTTTCCGATCAATCTGTTATTAGATATAACCAATTCACATTCGTTGGTATATAATATATATATTGCTCCTTTGGATGTAAAAGGAGAAGTAACCAAATAACAAGTTTGTCAAAGCACAAACACCAGTTCTCACATCAATGTATTTGTATATCTAGAGCCAAGTGTCACTGAGGATATCTTGTTGTTCTCAAAATCAACAAGCTGGAGCTGTTGGCCAATGTCATCACCCATATCCAATGTTCCATTGAATGAATTGTTCCTCAATTTTCTGTCATAATATACAATTTGTTTTCAGAAGCAAAAAGAAAATGCATGTTGTTCTAATGTTTATTTGATCCAACTAATAACTTACACTAGCTGCATTTGGGGAGCACTGAATAACTTTTGAGGCACAGGTCCTTGAAGTGAACCGTACTCGATCATCCTGGGAATTGCATAGAATTAATACAGATAACAAGTTATTGAATCCATAAGATATATAATCTATTTGGCCTGAGCATCAAACTTTAGAAGACTTACAATGTAGTGAGAGACAATAAAGTTGAGAACCATTCTGGTGCTTCTGAGTCATCAAAAAAGTTGTTGCCCAAGTCCCTATGATTACAAAATGAGCAATTAATAAGAAGTTACATAATTTAGAGAATACTCCAAATAATTTATTACATGGGATTTATATTTTATGGGAACAAGATTTCTTCTGCATTAAATCATTCCAAAGATTTCTAGCTCCTTACACGTAGCTGAGAGAATTCATCCCCATTAAATTTGGCAATGGACCTGTCAGTTTGTTGTGCCCTAGGTTCCTGAAAGTATGCAAAAGATAAGAAGTCAATGATATCTGTTATTGTACAATGAAAAATCTCATCTTCAATTAAAACTTAAGATCTACCGACAATTCAACAATACTGGTGAGATTCTTGAGATTGAATGGCACCTCCCCTGTCAAGGAATTCCGGTCAAGCCGTCTGCAGCAAAATGAATTTAAAGGAATTTTAGACGAGGGACAGAAGAGTATGTAACCAGCTCAAGAGTGTTATTTACTCACAGTACTTCAAGAGTCTGAACAAGTCCTAATGTGGATGGAATTGTCCCAGTTAGTTGATTTCCATCGAAAAGTCTGGTACAAAAGTGGAGCCATAAACATTATTAAAAAGTGGAGTAAAAGTATAACTTACAGATATTTAAGTGCAGGTAGTAGTTTGAGTGTACATATTTGCTACAGACTACAGACAGAGAGTACAGAAAAACTTTAGGCACTTACACATGGATCAATATCATCTCCGAACTGAAAAGCTTAGACGGAATTGATCCTGAAAGTCGATTTTTGTTGAAGTGACTGCAAAATATGAGTTGTGGTATTCATGTTGTTGTAACCAATCCATAAACGTAAAGACATGCATCATAATAAAATCAAATACCCACAAATGCTTTGCCTTTCGCAGGAGATCCAGGCCCGGGGTGTCAGGTGTTGAGGTAGGGATAGATCCTGATAGCTGGTTGTCTGCCAGGTCTAGCCAGTAAAGTTTGGAGAGATTACCAAGAGAGTGGGGTATATCGCCGGTTAAGTTGTTAGAGTTCAATGCCCTGTTATATAGAATATGGTTACAAGAACTTCACACATTGATTGCCCATAACAAAAACAATGTGATCAAGGGAATGTCTAGTAATATATGAAAACAGTAACAAAACGAGGATGACAGTGGTTTTAAAACTTCATTACAAGAAGGATAGCTCTGCAAGGTTGCCAAGCTCCAGAGGAATGCTACCACTGAAACTACAGCCGGCCAAGATCCTGCAGCAGGAAGCATTGAGAATATCACTCATAGAATGAAACTTTAGCAAGTACTTTTAGTTTGTTATTCGTTTCATTCCTTGTTTTTGAGAACAGAGCTAACTTACAAAATATTTAGTTTCTGCAGATCTCCTAGTCTTGGAGTTAAAGAACCAGTGAGGCCCCGGTTGAAAGAGAGGTCCCTGCAACAGATACAATCCAATATTAAGGTTACTACAAGTATACAAGTTCTTTATGATGATGCTAGACAAACAATAACCAGTCCAGTCTTCTGAACAAGTACCCCAAAAAATTAATTCCAATTAGCCATATTTGTATTATTTACTGGTATATTCCTATATATATCATTTTGGTATACAAAAAACATCGGTGACATAAGGCCTACTTTTCCTCCAGAGTTTATAAGTGAGGTGAGTAGTTGAGTACGGTTAATCATTCCTTGCTTCTTAAGTTTCCTTCTTGTCTTATTTACTAGTAGTGAGGTCCGCATCATGGAGTTAAAATATTATATTAAGGTAACATAAAGTAATAAAGGAAGTACAACAAACTTTTAAACCTTTCTTATGAGATTTTGTGGGGTTAGATTTTAGGTCCCAATTTATGAAATCTGACCAAAAGTCGCCATAAATATTAAATAGTAAAAATAATTTCCTGAAAATATGAGACAAAATGGAAAGATAAAAAGAAATTAGAAAAAAATGAGATAGTGAACAGTACGCGCGTCATTTTATGAAGTCCGATGAAAAAAAAGCCCATACGTCGAAAGTTGTACTTTTTATGCTCAAATATCACCTGGTCTTTTTTAGACCATATGGCAATTGGCCAAACTCCAACATGACCATGCATAAATTATTCAATTTTCCCCCTTTCAGCTGCAATGCTTTTGGCCATTGAGAATTATTAATGGTAATATGGAGTACTAGATTTGGGCTAATCAGCATGTATTTGATCAATGATTACAGTAATCTTCAAGTGTTTTATGGAGAATCATCACATCATTTTTCAATGGTTGTTCACAATTAAAGCCGAATTGCTAAAACGCCAAACCTCCATGGAAGAAAGAAATTATTGTACAGATTCAACATAACGCAAAAGAATTGATTTACCACCGTCCCAAATTTGCTCACACAATTTTTGATCCAAATAGTACACTCTCAAATTAGCACCTTATAGACAACTTACCAACTTATCAGTGACCAATCTTTTCCTACTCAGTAACAGTCAGCCCACTAATAAGTCCCTTCTCCCTAAAACAACAGAGGTCAGCTGGTTATATTCTCAGAACCAACTCCAACATAACTGAAGCTGATCAGTAAGAGCAGAAACTCTTTTTTGTGTATTGTTCTCCTACATATGTATGAAGTTGATACCACACGAAAACAATGGTCGAATATGTTATGCTTGTGCATGTTTGGTTCAAGTTATGGAAAGGAATGGAATCAAATAGCGGAAAAGAATGGTTACAACAATTGTTACCTTGTACTGGTGTTTTATTACACACTTACACCATGGAAGGAAAACAACTTATAAGCGGCGTTGAGGAGAAGAAGTAATGTAATACCATAAGGTTCAGGAGGATCATAATTAAGTGGATATAGTTAACCACAAGAAACGGAAACCATTACCCCAACCCTCATACCAAACAACAAGTGATGAAAATAGATATCATACCAAACATGCTCTTCATATCTTACTCAATATTAACACTAATTTTTTATTATATGAATAAAAAATGGCAAGGCAAGAGATTGAACCAAAATCTAGTTGGTAATTAGCCTCTAGTCTGCAACTGCAATAATGCCTTTAAAATTTTGAATC
The DNA here is from genome assembly GCA_947646795.1 of Beta lomatogona. Classification (NCBI taxonomy): domain Eukaryota; kingdom Viridiplantae; phylum Streptophyta; class Magnoliopsida; order Caryophyllales; family Amaranthaceae; genus Beta; species Beta lomatogona. The sequence goes on along the minus strand of CANSNZ010000424.1, from coordinate 1,795,454 downwards.
AGAACCATGGATATGCAGCATACATTTCAGAGATAAGTGTCAAGTGCTGAAAGAATACTCACAGGGATCTCAACTCTGTTAGCCCCCCGATGTCACCGCTAAGTTTACCTTTGAGCCCCATTGTAGATAAACCCCTACAACATCAAAAGACCCATAATGATTAAAAAAAAAGCTCGATAAAAATCAATGATATGATGAGGCTGTTAATTGGGCTTAAGTGAAGAAAACATGCTCACTCACAAGGCAGTGATCCTTGATTTATTGCATGTTACTCCTTCCCATGGAGCAGCACAGGGATCGTCAGATTTGCTCCAGCTAGGTGGTGTGTTTTGCCATTGCGCTTTCAGTGAATGCAGTGCTGCAGCTGCACGATCATTAACATCCAACTGAGTCTTTAATCATGTTTACTATTTCAGAACCAAGGTAAGACGTTAAGATGTAAATAAGCAAGAAAATATATATGCAGCACGGGTCGTGCCCATGAAGAGGGGAGGAGAGGAGGGGAGGGGAGGATTAGGAAGGAGGTTGCAGCTTGCTGTACCATCTCCAGAATCAGTGAGACACAAGATTAAGTTAACTTCTGCCAAGCCCACTAAACAAAGCAGAAAAACTCTGAATGCCACCATCACTGCTTGAAGCTGACTAAGTTAGTTATGGCAAGATCCGCCAGAAAAAAGCAGTGGACAGGCAGTATTGTTTTAATGTTGCCCTTTTCTTGCAGCTGTTGCTAAGCATGATGGTCTCAGAAATACTATGATTACGGCTGGCCCCCTTATTCAACTCCCCCTGATGTCTCAGACACACGATGATTATGGCTAATTTTTACTTATCTTGAAAGCTACTCTAACCATCACTTTCACTAGTCTCTAATCTTTAAAAGCTTTTGCTTATCTTGAAAGCTACTCTAATTCATTCACTGTAGCCACTACACTATAATTCTCTCTCTCCACTAAAACTCAGGAGCTTGAAAGCATGGGCGCCTGAATTTTCTGTCGCCGGTGAATTTGCACCCACCTTCAAGTATCAGGTTAGTCCCTCCCCACCACAAGTCCTGCTTTTCGAAGTTTCTTGCTTGTAATAATTTTGTTATTACAATTCCAATATGAACCCAATTTCTCAATCTCTCTGCTTCATAAAATTGTTTGCTTTCTTCATGTTCTAATCTGTGGAAATATTTGTGGGAAGTTGAGCCTTATGTTGAAAGGAAGTAACGTTATGACTTCTGAGTATTTGCAAGTTTATCATAGGGAGTTCATTACTGACTCTGTATTAGAATAGTTAGCTATTCATCCTGATTTACAGACACATAACATTTGGCCAACTCGGTGTTTCAAAATATCCTGAAATCATGTGGAGCATTTTTTTTTTTTTTTTTATGAAATCCATCTTTTTCCAGTATTTGTATTAAAGCTATGTCTTGAATATTCATAGGAAATTGGCCAAGTTTTATTTATTTATTTTGGGTCTTATTCAGGCGAAGCTAACCCTGTTTTGCAGGCCCAATTTATTGTGCATTTAAACTCATATAATTACATAAACATATCAGCGGGATGGAGACAATATATAATTGGGTGTGCAAGCTACTGTATCATGTATAGCCTTGTTGGCAAACTCAAGAAAGAACAAGATGCTCAAAATGAAACACCAATACATTTGATTCTTCTACATGCCCAAATGGCCAAATCGACAAATGAATCAGCTTCTATACTTCCGCGTACGATTCTCTCTCATTACAAGGATCGTGAAGAGAATTCTTGAACTGTAAATGGGTGGATACGCCTTACCACAGTATTCAATAGAGAGACTCTGAAAGGTCTTACCATTTGAGCAAGTTCATCGAAGGTTGCTTAGAAATCTGACGTACAAAGCTTCAATTCTTAAGGCTACCACCAATAAACATTGCTGCTGCCTTTTTGATAGAATAATCATGATGTACCGGACTTGCCTTCCAATTGATCTTGTACTTGAAAGAAAAAGGACAATGATCAAATGATAATGACAGAGAAGTTGAAACTTATGATGATTTCATTCATTGTTCGCATGAAATTTACACCCCAGATAGTCATGTACGCAGAGCCCCTATTTCTCTCATATGACATCAAGAGGCATATATAGAATGACAAAATATGATCCATGCTTCTAGAATCTGTGAGATTAGCTGTGAGGAAAATTTGGACCACTTGCGCACTTCATTCGCCTTTCTAGACATTCTTCTGCTGATATCATGATTTTCAGAGGACTAAAAGTGGGGGTGAGTGCATAACAACCATCTGTTAGATAGTATTGTGCAGCTCACACCCAGGTTATGCACTCACACCCACTGCAAATGATGGAAAGATGCTCTGACATCATGAAGCTATGAGCTTAGTGTACAAGCTCGTCATGAATTTGCTTTCGGTTATCAGAAAATTTCAGAGAAGTCGTCAGATGAGAGCAAAAGAGAAAATAGTAGTAAGGAATGATAACAAGAAGCTTTTGCACTCAGAAATTGAGAGTAATTTCACTTTGTGATGCTGTGGAACTTGTTCTCATTACATTCAATCAATACAGCAAATCACTAGCCCTATCTACTTCTCTACTTACTTCCAATATCATCTTCTTCTTTTTCTACCTTCTGTAAAGCTGCTGACTTTAGTCTGTGCTTGAAGGCTGCCATATTTAGGTTGAAAAACTGTCTCTCTCATCCTAGTTCATAACAGAACCTGTGAAAAATAGTGCATCAAGATAAAAATAAATAAATATAAAATTCTACCTCAACGTCTGAAAATTGAAGAGTTTTGCAAGCTTTCTTCAGACCAACTTTCTTCCTCTCCACTACCGTGGCATCCATAGTGAGAAAGACCTTGTTCGAGACTAAGTTGCATGGACACGGGACACTGACACGGACACGTGGACACGGGGAAACACAAATTCTGAAAGTGAGAAAACGCGGGGGAAACGTTAGAAAACAAAATATTTTTACAGTTTTGATAGTAGATTAGGCTATATTTTGAGAGATTTAAAGATTTGAAAGGAAAAAAGTAAGGTTGAGAGGAAAAACATTTCTTCTCGTAACAAAAAACTATGTCTGTCTCGTTTCAATTCACTATTTATCTTCAAAAGAAAATACAGAGTGTCTAAAAGTGTCCTGAAGTGTCGGAAACGGGAAACGTTGACCCGTGGAGATTGTCCGTGCATCATAGGTTTGACTTTTGAGAGGAGCTCGATGACTTCCACTGACTTTCAACAAGCCCCTGTGGCGATACCAAGAGATATCGTCTGTGCTTGACCTTTTTGTTCATGGCTTTGAGTTTCTAACTTACTTTATGAGAGCTAATAAAAAAAAAAAAAGCTCACCACCATTAGTTTTGACGAACACATCATAGCTCATCTCGCAACCCAAAGCAGCCAATGAGGTCTTCACATATTGGAGCCACAGTGGGTTCCCCTGGAGATGATGTTCCTGCACAGATTGCAACAAAAGGATTAAAACCACAGAATTTTATAATGGATGGCAATCACAGTTGCTTAAAATGCTTCATATATCTACATTCATAACCCTTGCTTCATTGTTTGTAATTGCAAAATTATTCATACCTAACAATCAGTAAAGAGCTCAAAGAATTCATACTTTCCTTTTCCTATAATAATAAGCAGCCTTGAACCCATTTCCATACTATAAGAAAGTCAATCTTTACTTAAAGAAGAAATGGAAATCAAACCTCACAAGGATTAAAGCACTTATGACGACTTTTTATGAGAAAAACCAAAAGAAACTATCAGAAATAGGACTGGCATCCATCTTGCAAAATTGAGCTCTTTTTCAGTTACTTGCGCAACATGGTATAAATAGTTCACTACTAACTCCTTTCTTTTTCTTCCTTAAGGGCATTAATTAGATTCATCTTTCGACATCAGACAAATACCCCCATGCCATGATCTTCCAGCTCTTTTGTTAAAAGTGTCCCCATGCATTAATACCATGTTATTGCTACTACATAATTGCTATAAGGTAATCAATAAATATATGTGTTCTGACTTGCCCTAGGCCCTTGTCACCATCATTTTTATATCATTCATTGTTGTCATCTGAATCGAGGGGTATGTCATTACCTTGCCCTTCTTCCATTACATCACTATGTTACACTTACGTGAATGGCATGCTTATATAGGAATCGCCAATTGTAATTCTTCCCAACTTGAATATAGAGCTTAATAGTTTCTGATACAAGACACTCCTAAAACTAATTCTTATGAGATGATATCTAACTGGAACAATGTCATCTAAGCTAGTCTTCAGCAATTTCATATAATCCAAAGTAAACACATTTATAGAGCTCACTGTATCAATCAGACACCTTCACATTATTGACCTACTAATTAGTAATCCTTGGCTCAACCACCAACTAGTCGTCACAGCAACATAATGGCATCAGTTGATTCATTAGGCTCCTCAAATCAGCCATCCTGACGGTCAAGAAATCACCATGACCACATTGACAGTGAGTCCATCAATGTCATGTTTACCTTTTTATAGGAACACTATTTGATGGTGTTTCGGGTACAAAACTTCAAGTGTGGGGGATCTTGTCAAAAGCGCGAGAGGAGTATGTTTCGAGGGAAAGCCAAATTGTCAATTCTCCAAGGAGGCCGCACACCTGCAAACAACGAGGATTAGACTACCGGGGGTGATTCCGGGATCTACCCTCCATCCAAAGGGTAGATGAGGGTGTGCAAGGAGCCCAATAGCATAGCCGCACAGGACCCCAAAATTATAAGTGCCCTAAAATATATTTTACTTCATATTTCAAGAAATCACCCTTAATTTCTAACCTTAATAAATTTCTCAATTATCAATCTTTAAATTTTCAACTTTCCATCTTTAATACCCCAACCTTCCATTTGAATTTTTTATAAATTTGGGGACCTAACTTTCATGTTAGAATAGGAGCCCGAAATTTTCAAGACGGCCCTGCCTCCAACACTCAATTCAGTATTGGGATCTGAGTTCTAGAGAAAGAGTTTGTAGATGAACTATACATTACCTCCATAAATGGGGATCCGGTCCTTATTTAGATGACGTCAGGGCCAGACCTACTAAGGGTCCAGGGTCCTGGGTGGCACAGGCCCCACCAAAAAAATCAGATTTTCCTTTTTTGTTTTTACGTCGGCAGAATTTGAAGATTAAGTTATTGCAGTGCAACTTTGGTCCAGTGGCAAACTTACTAACTCATCTTTCATAATAAGTCATTGCAGTGCCATATGTTATTATGATTGTTTATTTGTTTAGTTTAGCTAGGACCCCCAAATTCAAAATCCTAGATCAGCCCCTGACGTCGGGCCCGGTTCCAAGCAAGTTGGGCCGGCTTTCCTGAGGGTAGGCTCCCAGACCTTAGAGGGCAAAATGGTAACTTCGTATAGCCTTAGGGACCCGGTTGCTTAATGGGACCCAAACAGATGGTATGCTCATGTTAGTTATGACTTATGACACTGATAAGGGATATTTGGCCTACTCAGAGTGGCATTTCGTTGAAGACTCCTACCAAACAGCTTTACATGAACCAAACGAACACAGAGTTCATTATATAAGGCTATATGCATTCAACATCAAACTGTAAATCGTTTGTTTTCATGAATAAGGAAATAAACAGATTATTCTAACTCAGGGGTCATTAATTAAAGAGTACAGGAGACAAAATTAAAGTTGAGCTAAATAAATAGAGCAATTATTTGCACAATTAAATCTCCAAAAGTGAAGAATTTAGATTATAAGCGGAAAGAAGTTAGAAGGGGAAAACCTTGGCAAGCAGCAATGGCGTATTTTCTACTTCCAGTGTTGATAGTCGTCTGCGGCGCGATTTGACGAATTTATGAAAGGGCACAGTTTGGGATTTGGGAGTGAGGTTGTACTTGGAGGAGAACAAGAGAGAAGAGAATGATGAGGAGATAGAAAATATTTTTTTTTTTTTTAGAGAAATTTCATTGAAGGAAGGCCTAACGACATTTATAATAAATATTAAAGAAAATGAAGATATAATCACAAAAGATCAAATTAAATTCGTCTTCGAAGAAACTACAATGAACCAGATCAAGCAATACAGCGCAGCCCTCTTGTATTTGCTGAATCACGCAGATATTAATGGGGAAGTTTATCATTCTGACATAGTTTGGGGAAAAAAATTCTTGATTTAACTAGGTTGACCGCATTCGAATTTCCAATACTTTGATGTTGATAGTCTTGAACTTCGAACAATCTCTCGTACCAATTTTTAAACTTCCACGTAGGAAGAGACTAAAACTAAACTCCAAACTCCCATAAGAGGAGAGAAAGAACCCAAAAATTGGGTAGAAAACTCTCAAAAAGAGAGAGAATAGAATATTATTAATAACAAACACAATAAAAACTAGAAGAAAAAAAGAAGAACTGGGGGCTTACCACCATCGAAAGGATGATGGTAGCCCCAAACTAGAAGAAAAAATTAGGGTTTTTTTGGAGGAAAAGGAGAGAAGGGAGAGGAGGAGGCTTAGAAAATACTTCCTTCATACAACGTTGGCATAGTAAACTGTCCAATGCACTACGTTAAAGATAAGGTGGTGTTGGAGAGGGGGTGGTGCCGCTGCCAAGTTGACGGGTGGTATATTAGACTCTTAGTGGAGTACACTCCTGAATTTCAGAGCATTGTCCAGGGTTCAAATTCTCATCCCAATAATATGTTGGGGCCTTAATCTTGTACCGAATCTCTAAATCGGTGTGCCCTGAGCAGCTAGTAGTCTCGCAAGGGTTGGTTTTTGGACTAATTATCTTTCCAAATAAAAAAAAAAAAAAGAGAAAGTGTTGGTACCAAAATCATAGTAAGTCTTTTGTAAGACAATTTTTATCATAAAATTAGTGTAAGTCCATGTTAGTTTGTTCTCTAAAAGAGTCACTTATACCATAAGTGAACCCTTTCAAACAGCAATTGTTACGCACGTCTTATTATAAATAATGATAAGATGATTTTATATGAGACTTTGTGCCAAAATAATATACAAACTGGTCGAAAGTATTATGGTAATTTTATAGATTGGAGGTACGAAACTAATATATAAGCTGGTACCATAATGTAATCAAGTTGGTACTAAAGTAAACTTTGAGACCAAGTAAGAGTCACTTTGGTAATGGTACCAAAGTGAAAATTTTAATACCAACTTTATTGTGATTTTGTACTAGCTTACATTTACGTTGGTACCTTTAACCTATAAAATTACTTTGGTACCCTTGTTCTTACTTCAATCTTTAATATCTTTAATTTTGTATAAGTAAAAACTATAAAAAGTTAATTTATAAAAGTATACAATTAGATGAATCAATTAAGATCCCACTTAACTATATTTTTTTCTTGTACATACATGTATGAGATAATATGGGATAAAGTTGGTAGATGAATAGTAGTTACTGTGCAAATATTGCATCCTTTAACAAACGAAAAAGAGTAATCGATAACAATGGCAATTTTGTTATATTTTAGAAAAAAAGTGAAAGTTACTACCCAAAATACCCCTATTTTTTTGGGACTGCAATAGGTTTTGGGTACATCGGTAGGTGGTACACCCGCACACGCAAAAAATTATTATTTTTAAACAAAATTTGAATTTTATTTATGAAAATGAGCTCTAAATCCTTATAAGTGAAATAATGGGGTTTAAAAGTGAGCCATACATGTTTATATAAAGTTGAGTAATATATTATTTAAAATGAATTGTCATAACTAAAAAGTGAAGCATAAGAACGTAAAAGTGAAGTAGAATTCTTATCAATGAAGAGACAAAAAAATGAAAGTAACAAAGAATGAAATTACTTACAAAATCATTAGGTCTAAAAAAAGGAATTTAATTCTTATGAATCAAGAGAATAAAGTAAAAAAAAAAATGAAAGAATTAGTGTAATAAATGAAAAGACTTACAAAAACATTAAGTATAAAAAATAATTATTATAAATGAAGAGAAAAGAGTAAAAAATGAAAGAAATATATTATAAAGTTAAAATACTTATAAAAACATTAACCCATAAAAGAAATGAAAGCGAAGGAGTCAGTGTTCACCTTTAAGCATTCCCTCCCTAACTTGTAAACATTCATAACTCACTTTTTTAATATTTTTTTTTTCCTTTACAATTTCAAGTAGGTGTATAATGATACACCTAGTGTACTCGACATTTTGTTAAAAATTTATATATATGTATTCTTCAACATAATTTTGCTTATATTTATAAAACTTCAAATCAAAAAGAAATTTTTTGAAAGTTCTAAAAACTTTAGTAAAAAAAGGAGAAAATTTTAAATAAGTAAAAGTTAACAAAAGTAGAGAGTTATTTTAAAAAGTTAAATAAAAAGTTTGAAAATTTTAGACAAATTAAGAAAAGTTAAAAAAAAGACTATGAATTATACGTTGAAGTGGACAAAACCCTAAGTGGATGAAACATCAATATTTTTGTGTGCTTCACATTGTTCGATCTTCCTTTCTTTTTTCTGACCCTTTTGGATGATGTTCGATTGTATATAAAAAAATTCTATTATGAACTATTTAACTAGCATATATACTAAAATTGTTTTGGCAATATCATCATATAAGAAAATTATGTTTTAATTAGCAATCACTTTGTAATATAACTTTTGATTGGGTTACGTTAGGGAAATATAACATCGATTTTTTTGTCGCAAAGATGCAATTAAATCAATATTCAGATTGATTTTCTTGTCCCAAATCTAGCATAATCGTATTAGTCAACTTAGATATGCAAATTTTGCCAAATAAACTTTTTGTCTAGCTATACTTCTAGTATAGTCATTCATATAAATACTATAATTTTTTCTTGAATTTCATCATAATGTAAAAAAGCAAACATAAACTCCAACCTATATGAACCCCCTCAAATAATGAATTATCATATCGACAATTTAATTCTAGCCAGGTCAACCATACTCTTCCCCTTCTAATTCCGTTAAGGAATCTTTCTTCACCATTGATTACAACATCTCTTCAATTAATTTATAACATTCATTCTCTAGATCTTCCCCTGCTTTATCTTTCTTCGTTTGTAAATAACTTGCTCTCTCTTTCTTCTCATCTCACTTTCATAATAAGTTCTATTGTATTGTCAATTTGTCACCAAACATTTCTCTATCCTCCATTTTCTTTTTCTTTTCTTCAAGAACCCTCTATTCTAACTAAGGCTTAACCTGGGTCTACATATAATTACTCCATCCGTCTTAGGAAAGATCCGAACACTTGTTGGACACGTAGTTTAAGGTGATAAGTTGTGGTGTGGTTATCAAACGTTATTTTATTTAAAAAGTAGATATGATAGGAGTTGGTGGGGTATTTTTATTAGAGGAGAGAGAAAGTTGGATAACTTTTTATCGATAAAAAAAAAAGGATGGGCGAAAGAGGTAAAAGAAATAATATATTAATGGTGGGACCATGCCAAGAATGGAAGTGTTCAAACTAATTTGGGACAAACAGAAAAGGAAAGTGTTCAGACTATTCTGGGACGGAGGTTGTACAATAGAGATTAAAAGTACTTCTAACTCCCCAAAGCCAAGGCTACTAAAGTCATTATACAAAGTGTTTCAGTTTTGCCTCTATATCTTTTTTATTATAACACAAACACACTTTTTAATAAGGTTGTAAGGAAAGAACATAGATATTCCCCTCAAAAAAAAAAAAAAAACATAGATATTAGACAAGAAAAACTCTTATCAAAATTTTATTATTAACTTGGGAAAATTTCAAAAAACTACCTTTTATAACCAAATTTTTTCAAAAAACTACCTTTTAAAAATTTTCTTTCAAAAAACTACCATATATAACAAATTCATTTCAATATACTACCATTTTACATTTATATTTAATACTAATTAATAAATGACGAAGAATAGGTGTTATTTGGCCGATGGGATAGCGAGAAAAGAAGAGAGAAACGAGAGGGGAAGAAAGAAAAACAATTTAAGGTGACTCAATTATTAGTGATTAACCCTATTTATGATAAAATGGTAGTATATTGAAACAAATTTGTTATATAAGGTAGTTTTTTGAAAGAAAATTTGTAAAAGGTAGTTTTTTGAAATTTTTTGATTATAAAAGATAGTTTTATGAAATTTTCCCTATTAACTTTATAGATGTAAAATGTTGCCATAAAACAACGGAGAAAGTATTAGCTATCTAAACGGATTTGGCCATTCAACCCCTCTACATCTCCCCATTGGCCATTACCGCACGCGCGTTCTTAACCCGTCGGTTACCCCATCGACTTCAGTTGTAATATTATTACAATTCGGATCTTATATTTTCTACACTTTTGAGGATTTTTTTCTTCTGTCAAATTTATCATGAGTGATCAGAGAATCCATCATTGATCAGATTTTGGCGTACAGTTACATATATTTTGCTGCGAAATTTTCCCCCAATTTCAATTAGGGTTTTCTAATTTATTCAAATTTGGTTAAATATTTCGTAATTTTGTGCGTTGAGAAAGTTAGAAATTGAAATGGCTGTGCACTTTGATCGGTGGGAGAAGGATCCATTTTTCTCAGCTGCTGAAGAGGTTCAAGAATCAGCAGACAGGTACCCTCTTTATCTTTATCTATTAATTCAATTGATTGCACATTTTCCTGTCTTTTTTGAATTAATATTATCTAAATTTGATATTAGATTATATTACAATTAGGGATTTGTCGAAAATTCGTTCTGTACTATTTTTTACAACATATATCTATCTCTTAATTAATTGTCCAATTTGAATATATGAATGAGATTAGTTAAAATGTTGTTGTGCTGGTCGAATTTTGATTTATCTATGCTCATTTTCTGATTGGCTGATATATTTACCATAATTTATGGTCCTTTGGTTGAATTTTTTTTCTTCTTGATTGATCATAGAATGTCAATATATTATCAAAGTGAATAATAATTTCGTTCCTTGGACTGGATTTGATTGTCTGATGGCTGAAAGGATGGAGTCTAGCTATCGAACATGGTTGCATGCTTTGAAGGACACTTCCCATAGCTGGAACTTGGAGGACCTCGGCCGGGATTTACGGGCAGCTCTCGGCACAGCCAAATGGCAGGTCTCTTGCTCTTTCTTGATGAATTGATCAGCTTTTTATTCTGGGCTATAAAGATGAATTAATATAGGTTTATATTCTATAGAGTGACTCCATTTTTTCTTCTAAAATTTCTATACAATATCCGCTTTGAAGCTTTCACTTGACACCATTTACCTTGGAGGGAGTCTTAGCACTTTTCTCACTGTTAACTTCCTTATAATGTTTGCTGTTAACTTGTATTGTGGGAGACAAGTTAAATTTTGTTGATTTAAAAGTATGAGGACTTGTTTATTTATAACTTTAACTGACATTTCCTTATTAAGCCAGATAGGAATTTAAATTGCTATTGCTGCTCTATGTTTTTTGGATGCCATTACTGTTGTCTTTACAAATAGTTAAATGCTCCATTTTATCCCCTTGAAAAAAACTCCATTGTACATTTACTTCTGTAAGAATATGTTCCAATGGTCCAAATAAATTTGCGTACATTTCATAGCACCGAATATAGCCATATATTGATAATTAAATTTCAGCTAATGACAAATAGTAACAATTAACAAAAGTTAATGGTAGGGGAAGTGCTGAGATCTCTGGTGGAGTAAGGGGACAATTTGCAGAACATATTTTGTTTCAAGACTTTAAAGAAAATTGGTTGGTTTTTGTATTTTCTTTTGACCTGGTGGTCATGATACAATTTGTGCTATTATGATGTAGTTAGAGGAGTTTGCACGAGCTGTTAATGCTAGTTACAAGAAAAATTCGGTGGATGAAGCCAAAGATCGGCACCATCAATTTATTATGGCGATGGAGGAAAAAGTTTCTGTAGTTGAAAATATGTTGCAGGAGATGTCTGCTTCAGATGGAAGGACACCAACTCAATGGGTGCGCCTCGATGAAGGGGAACGAGATGAATTTGCTTTGTTCCTCACCGGGCCATCTGTCTCTGGTGACAAGTTGGATACTAGAGTTGTCAATGATGGTAACGAACAGGCTAAGTGTCACGGAAGGAATACGAAACCTCTGGCTAGTCCATTGAAGAACAAGTCTTATGCTTCAGGGCTGCATTTGATTGAAGGGAAAGATGTACCAGGTCATCGTAGAACTGCAAGTGCTAGTGCGGACATTGGCTCTTGGGATATATCTGTTTATGAGGATAAATATAATTATGATTCTTCCAACAGACGGGCTGAACCTCCCCCTCAAAGAGTCCCAAGTTACTCAGGCTTTATGAGTGTTGCCGTGGAGTCGGCCCCCAAACTGATGTTGCCCAAAAATGGTTTCAGGAAATGGAAGGCGGCCGAACGCCAACAAGACGATGAAATTGCATTGTTGAGGCCTCAAGAATTGAGCCAGGTAAGAACTACTACCTCCGTATCTAAAACTTCTACACACTTTGCTTTGCTTTGTGGTATAATCAAGACGATTCCCCAAAAGTTAGAGAGAGAAAGGCAAAATTGTGAAAGCTACTTTTGAAAAGTACAAAACTATAATAATATACCTGAGGAGAGAGAGAGTATATCAATGTCGAGATGGGTTGAAAAGGTGAGGAAAGATGATGGGTAAAGTTATCATTTTTAGATAAAGTGAAAGTGGGTAAACTAAAAAGAAACGGCCTAAAAAGGAAAGTGTGTAGATAAAAATAAGGAGGTAGTATAAATTTAGGCGTTCTCTTCATTCCTTACGATTTAGTTGCTAATATTATTGTTTGCTGGTCCAATTGTTTCATCTAAAAGGGAATGAATGCATGCTGTGATAAAAGTAAGAGTTGTTTGAATAGTGGTGATGAATGCTGTAACAAGCAACTATATGGTTGGTATGGAGCTGTTCAGAGAATGCTGCAAAGGTCTCAGTATCAAGTGCAATATAGTCGCCCTGTGCAACTTACTTTCTGGACGACTCTTCTACTTTTCTCTATTGGTGAGTCTACTGTAGTCTAATTCTACTGGTTCATCTGGCTTATGCCCTAGTCCCTAAATAAGGAAGCATAAGCAGGAAATGGTTGATTTAATGTAATAACTTTTCAATGTATCTCTTCCGCTTTTTTAAAAGTTTCCTATTGGGGGTCCTTTATATCTTGGACATGGATGAAGCTCTTCTTTCTCAAAATCACTATTTTTTTCCTTGTAGTTCAATTTATCTTATCTTCTATTTGGAAAGTGCTTTTGGCCTTTTTGCTGTTGTTGCTAGCTGTCTGTACTCTGTAGACCTTAAAGAAGTAAAAATCTGTGCATTTGGCTTGAAAGTCGCCTTTTCATCCTATGGCTGGCTAGCTATCATTGTGGCTTTAATATTGTTTTATTTCTGAGTAACTTGCTGACCATAACTTAAGTTTTTAGATAGGCTGATTTAGTATTTTGCAGTACAAGGTGATTCTTTGCCTTGTTTACCATAATTGTATAATCTCATATTTGTGTGACAAATTTTATTAATTTGTTGGAACTTATATTATAAGTCTTAACTTTTTGACATCATTTATGCTTATTTTAGTGGCTTCCAAGAATAATTTGAAGTTGGAGATCGTTGTTTTGAGGATAAAGCTTGCAGTTGTGTTGTTTTTAGATGATCTTTTTTTCTAAATCCTACTGCTAGTGCTTAGTTTGTATATAGAATGGTATGTTGTATATAGGTACTATTGATAGACTTAGAGCGCCTCAAACTGCAAGTGAGCCTTTGGTAGTTCATGAGCAAATAGTTTTGTAGTCCTCATCAGTGAATGGGTTCACCTTAGTGTGTCCTGAAGCACCTCTGGTCAGTTATAGCATTGTGAGGTCAATGATTAAAATTATCTTCAGGTTCATTGAAGTGTAAAATTTCTAAATCTAGGATAAGCTTGGATGGACCTTTGATTGCTTGGAATGAATAGGATGCTAGTAGGTGCCGTAATTCTGTGTGTGAATTTATTAAGGAAAGGGAAAAGCCTTATGAAGGACATAGGAGAAGAGAGGTGGCGGCATAGCAATATTTTATTAGTGAAGAGGTCTGAAGATGGAACTGATAAAGGACTCAACTCATCCACCTTTAGCCTAGGAAATTCTTTGACGGATAATGAAACAAAGCTCCCTCTCTATGTTCTGCTTCGTTTTTTATTTGCTGATTTGGGAAGCAATTTAACGGGACTTTCTTTTGGTTGATTCTCTTTTAGCTGGGTTGCCCCAATTATCCATTTCTCTGTAGTTACCAGAATCCTCTAATATTTGTCTTCACTTTCTGATACACAGTGATTGAGTGGCTCCCCCATGTTCAATTCTTGGTCCTTTTTATTAATAACGGGAAGAAAGGCGTTGCTCCTATGTCAATGAATGATATGCATCTTTATTTTATTTCTCTTGTTTGATACGTCCTGATCTAGGAATTTGAAAAGGGGTCATTTAATAATTTTCTTTTTTCTTAGAAGTCCTCTTTTCGATCCAAACTATGGGTATAGCTGATCCCCCACACTTATTGACTTATTGTTCGTTATATAGGTGTGCAATTTTATTGAAGTTCACTAAAGGGCACATCTTTAAGTACAATACAGAGTTACTGGAACATGGTGTCTGAAAACAAAGTACACATGTACAGTGAAATCCTGTAGATATTTTTTTTAATCTTTGCAAATATATAGGACGAAATTTTATTCTTCTAGCAAGAGGATAATTAGAGAAGATACAAGTACAGGAGATGACTTGTAAAACCCACTTCTTGACAGCTCACAAGCCAAAAATATCACACACAAAAAGGAAAAGAAATACTTAGGGTCCGTTGCGTTTGATGGAAAACATTTTCCGTGGAAAATGGTTTTCCATGAAAAATGTTTTCCGGTGGAAAACCCAAATGAATATTTGTTTATCTTTGTTTCGTTTGATGGAAATCTATTAAGCTAAGAAGGGGAAAACGGAGATGTTGGGAATGAGAGAGTGGAGGAAAATAGTTTCCTTCAAATTTTGAGGGAAAATGTTTACAAAAGGGATGAAAAACACTTCTTCACGTTAGTTTTCCTTTCCCAAACCAAACAATGGAAGATGGGGAAAATGATTTTCCCATTTTCCCGGACACCGTTTTCCTCCAAAACAAATGGAGCCCTAGTAATTAGACTGAGGAAATTAGTAGGTATTATCTTTTACAGTACACTAGTTCGTTTTGGGAAGAAGAAGAAGAAGAAGAAGAAGAAGTACACTAGTTCGTCAAGGAGAATTAATTATAACATCTAATTTTGACCTGCTGTGATAATTTATGATCGGCTTACTGCTTGTCCTACTTCTTCAGCTTTCAGTCTGCACAAATCATTTGAATTCACGTTTTTAATGACCGAGTTTGTCTATAAATACACGTGTATATTGGTGAATCTGCTGCCAGACCTCTTAAAGAAGCCAACCAGCAAATATATGAGAAATATCTTCCTCCTCGTCACCACAAAAGTTACAGGTCTTCAGGACGAGAATGCCTGCTTCTAAAGGTTAACAGAAGCCAACTTATTCCTAGCAGCAATCCCCAATATAAACCTATTTATCGGCATAGCAAACTGTCAAGAATACTTGATGGCCGTCTTTGCTTCTTGGCATTACTTCCATACAAAATTGACAGGACATACACACTATACTTGCTTTCTATTTTAAAACCGGCTACAGTTGCAGACTTGCAGTTGCTTGCACTTTACCCCTTTTTACTTTCAACTCAATCTTGATCTGTACTATATTCTCCCCTCAGCCATTAATTCCTAGTTTTGAAAATCTTAGGCACCTAGTCTCGGAAGTAATAGCTCTCCATTCAATTAAGGCAGCTTGGCTTCCTAACAACATATATTTCATAAGCTGCAAGAGGGTTCTATTCAAAGTTAGAGTTGCTTCTATGTTCAGTCCAACCGTGGAACAAGGGTTTCAGGTCACATTTCAACCTTTCTGCTTTCTGTTGACCTTCTCTTTCTGCCCCAAAACAATATTCTACGTAATTGTGGATGCTCTCACGAACTTTTTATTCATACGTACTGCACTTAGTTCATATAGGTTTAAAATTCTTTTACTATTTTCTATTTTTGCCCTTGGTCCTAAGTCTATAAGGTATTATTTTGGTCAAGGAGAATAGGAGATTCGATTCTGAATTTTCCTACATCTCATTATAAAGTAAAGGTAGATACTTAGTTTTAGGTATGTAATTAGCATATAGGTTAGATAAACTTTTCTCTATGTTGTCTTTGGTCCTATGCCTGAAATGCAAGCTTGTTCTAAATTTTCCTAAATCTGGTTCCTGCACATTTATAAAAAAAAAGTATGAAGTCGTAATGCAGGGGAGTTTTTATTAAAAATTATTTTATGCTAATAATTCCCCTAGGTTGCATTTTCTTGTGATTCAATCCAAGCTCAAAAATCTGATCTAAATGTAGATTTAGGGTTGAAAGGGGACAAAGTGAAGCTCATGATGACAAAAGATAAAATTGGTGAAGTGAAGCATGAGGTGGCGCGGTTGCTAGTAGAAGACATTGTATCAGTTATACTTGTTCTAGTGCAAGTGAGGTTGATGTATAAGTCCCATGAAGAAAACGCTTGACCATAGAAAAAGGCGATGAGATGAAATTATTTTGAGCATGCCCGAGTTCATTGAAAGCCTTGATTTTATAACTACCTTGATTGGGTTAGGCTTAGGAGGACAAGGGTACATATATGAGCATATGACTATGAAGAGTACACCAATCACGAGAGTTTCAAGGTGGTTACTCTAGAATTCATGCTGTACACTTCACCATGGTATGAGAGTATCATTAATTACTCTTGGCTTGAAGGTAAATCTAAGATTGTTCATTGGGAAATAGTAACGACAGATTTCTGCATAGTGATTATGTCTAAGATGTGCATTAGAGATGCAATCTATTTGATAAAGTAATATATTTTGGGAGAACATATTGTGGATTCTGTGGAACTTGCTATGCTTTATGATGCATAAGCACACCATGCACAGGAATTAGCTCTTTCATATTGAAGGTCTCCACACTAACATTGAAGAGAAGGTAAAATCAAGAAGTTATTAGCCGTATGAGAAGGTACACATAGTAGTATAGGTGCTTTTTTCTATGAGGAGCAACTCAAGGTGCTTTATGGACTCCATCACTGCCATATGAGCTACATATTAATTTAAGTGAACTTAAAACTTATTTGAAGCATAAGATTGATGACAAGGAAAGAACAAGAATAGAAGTGAAAAGGGTCGTAAAGTATGAGTCTTCAAAGGTTAAGTGTCTCAAGGGCAAGCGTTATGAACCTCTATAGTTTGAGTACCCTAAATGTGCGAGAATATGAGAATCAAGGCTTGAGTAAAGGGGGAAGATGCTACAAGAGGGGAGGGTGAATCATCCTTACCGAAAATTGGATGATGAAAGCAAATATGGAGTTTGAGGGGAGGATTAAGGTGTGGAGTTTGTGGACTTGTGATTAATGGTTTGAGATAGAAGAGCTTATTATTACTTGGCATTAGTTGTGTATTTGTGTCAGATTTGCTCTACAAATTCTTGGTGGGACACAAGTAGAATCAAGTTAAGGACTGGTAGTTTCTTGGAAAATGGATTGGTTGATTCAGTGTTTAGTAGCTAATTTTGTGATCCTATGGGGAAATTGAAGTTTATTTGTGCTGTTGTATTTGTATTACATCAAAGTATGGCCAATGGATACTGGAGTCGTGCGTGAATCTTTCAAAGAGGTAGGTAGATGTGGGCGCTTAAGCGTAGAACATGCTATGAAATAGTTTCAAGGATGTGGACCAAGTTAGCAAAAATGCATAGCTTAGTAGCTGTTTTGTGATCCTATGTGGGAAAAGAAGAATATTTGTGCTACTGTGTTTGTATAATATCAGAGCATGACCAGAGAATATTGGAGTTGAGCGTGAATCTATTAAAGAGGGAGGTAGATGTGGGTGCATGAGCGTAGTGCTGTGGAATAGTTTCAAGGATGTGGAACCAGGTAAGCGATAATGCATGAACCAGGGAATCACTAGTGCTCTTCTAGATCAGGTTCATTTCTACAGCTGTTTAGCGTCAAGAAGATGCTTTCCAATAATCTTGTGAAAGACTAAATTGAGATCTGTTTCGATATCCTTATCTTGGAAATATTAGCTTCATAAGTAAGTTTGCTATAGGAAATTTAACTTTATATTATTCTTAGATATGTTCATTACTCTTTTGGAATGTTGTTTTGTTCAGGAAACTATTGTTATGGTCTGTAGGTATTATTTAGCCAGTTCAGGTTTTGTATTTTTGTTTGCTCTGTTAGCTGCTTTTGTTTTAGAATGTAGGCTATAAATATAAGCCTTTTGTAACTTGTAACTGAGTTTGGTGGAGCGAGTTAATAATAAATACATATCTTGAGGCTCTTTGTGAGTCTTTGTGTTTCTTTCCTTTTTTCTATTACACTTGAATCTGTTTTTAAATTGGGTTCTGGAAGATTGAAATTCACGGCATCAAACCTTCTCAATCCCCATTACTGTTTTGAACAAATAGACATGTAGGTATATTGCTTGAAGTTTTCTTCCATTTTCAATAAAATAGAATATTATCTTATAGTAAATTCGCTTTGTATCAATATGTATAATGGTTCTGATGACGGGTTATAAAGGCTAATATGGTAAAATTATGGTCTATAACTACAAGTCATGTCATGGCTTGGTTAAAAATCACACGTTATGGAACGACATTTCATGGGATAAATCCTTCAAAGTATGGCCTTTTCATATAGCAACAACCTTCTTTTAATTCCATGGTTTTATGGAATTTGCATTAGGATCTTATAAAGCGAATGATTCTAACGTCTAAGTCTTTCTATATGGATGCTATGGTTTAAATATTGAGTATTGGCTTGAGGTAAGCTAAATGTTCGTTTGGTTGAAAGTAGGAAGTCATTTTTCCTAGGAACTGTTACCATGTAGTTGCATTTCCTAGGAAGTGCAAGATATTGTTTGGTTGATCATGGGAAGTAAACCTCCCATGGGAAATTCTAGTTACCTAGGGTGAAATGAAGAGCCCCAAAGACCTAGGGCCACTTGCCGGTGCTTTTTCTGACATAAAATGATCTATAGTGTTCATTCTTCCGTACTAAGTTATTTAAGATTCACAGTGTTTACTGCTGGTCATGTGATATTGCTTCTCATATGCATTACATTGCCTTGTATAATTGAGTTAACTTTTTTTTTGCTTTGTCCCACCCCCACCCCACCCCACCCCCTCTATGGTGGGTCTACTAAATAGAATTGTGAATAGCACCAAGGTATTATGCAGACTTTTTCTCTCTTTTTTTCTAAACAAGCCTATGGGTGCTCTACATGTCTGGACGTTAAAATCTGCTATGCCTGATATTTTATGTGTGTCAAATATACTATGTGTGTGCCAAATACTTGTGGTTGTGGTTTCCCCAATTTAATTTTAGGATTTTAGATGTGGAATAAAGATCTTCAGTGGACTTTGGCCCTTTATTTGATATTAAATGATGTAATCTAGTCTCTCAAAAAAAAAATGGATGTATTTTTAGCTGCTGCCAAATGCTCTTTTTTTCTTCCATTTCTTGCAAACTAAGAATTGTATTTTCAAAGTATCCAATTGCAATCTAATCTATTATTGGTGCCGTGACTGTTAATCAAGTTCAGACATCTTTAGTTGTGTTGGTTACTGCTGGTAAATTTTATTGATTCTGTAATATTGAGGCTTATTCTTCAATGTTTTTGTATGCAGTTGTGTTTGTGTTGCGTGCCATCTAGGGAGAAAAGTCCAGCCTCATCCAGTATATTGTAGCAGCCAGCAAGAAGTAAAGTGAATATTAAGTTCCACATTATTCTTGCCAATTACAGCTATAAGTTCCTTTGTAAAGTTTAACACGCTATTGGTCGTGGCAAAGAAGTTGTAGAGAGCAACAGGTTGCCTTGTATACCTTCTCCTCTGCTAGTTTTGCATCCATTTAGCAGGGCGATATAATTCTTCTTCCAAAGAGGGCGACCCAGAAAGGAGAGAATATATATAGTCTAAATTGTACAACACCAAATTTCAGTGGCTAGATGTGTTCAGGGTGTGTGTAATATGTTATCCTCCTACAATTCTTGGAATGGTGATATTCGAGTTTCAGTTCCACCTTGGCTTGCCCTTGTTTGTGGATAATATTTTAGGATGGATGTAAATATTAGTTTTTTTATGGTATTAACCTTTTTGTAGACATCACTTCAATATTAGAAGCATGACTCTGAAAAAACCAAGTTCATTGTTCCCTTAATCCTTTACCTTTTCTCACATGCATGCTTGTTCGATCTTTTCAGGATGCGATACTTCAAATTTGATCAAGATGTATTTCTGAGCCTACGCTTCCTGTTTTTTTACCTTAAATATATCACTTCTAACTGAATAAGGTAAACGTGACATTGGAGAAGCAGCTTTATGTTGTTATTTTCAGGAACACTTTACGATGGGCAATTCCTTAGTTTCAATTCAAATTATGAATTGTTGGTTGTTTCTGAATGGTAAAAGCAAAGGGAGTGGTTGGTACCGCTATAAACTGCAACAATTGGTGAGAATGGTAGGTGTTGAAGCCTTTGTAGTGGTTGGTACCGCTATAAACTGCAACAATTGGTAATATTTGTTATGCCTGATGCATGTTAGGCATCGTTAACAACTTTGATTTGCGTTGGTATTTTAAAGTGCTGGTACTATTTGATAGGAGTATTTCAAATGCATTTTTTGAATAGTTAATTTGACACACTCTCAACTACACCTAAGGTGCATTAAATAAGTTAAAAGATGCCCACGGCGTGAAAACTTTATATATAAAAATCAAATGTTAACGACTGTATCACAAATATTGTTGTGGTGATGTTAGTGAAATGTTGTTGCTTGTTAGTTTTTTCACCGTCTTAAAAGTTGAGGAATTCAATCTTGGCTGAGTATTTTCTGTAATTTTCTTCTTTTAGTTTCTTCTTTGTTGGACCTTTGGACTTCAAACGCTAGAGGTGTCGGAATATTTATCACAGGAATAACTAACTTGTGGCATCCAAACGCAGTTACGCATGGCGACATTGCTTTGTGACCCTTGGATGTTGGCTCTTCCTATCGTTGTAAATTTGTAAGAAAAAATTCACTAGTGTTGGCCTATTCATCCGACCCACCAATATGGAACGTGTGGTGGGTTGAGACCGTGGTGAGACAAGTTAGTACTGATGACATTGTTGCAATGGTGATTCAATCTATTACGAAAAAAACCATTTACTTTCACGTACAATTGTATCGCGTTTGGTTGAAAACCCATTGGCCAAACTACCACACTTGAATTATGACTGAATGTCTTTAAGTCGAACTCCAGACCAGATACGATGCATGCGCCCGCCGTTGAATATTGTCCTACAATAGGGACTTCAGCCCCCAATGGCACGCGTCATAGGCTAAGCCACATAGAGGATGTGCTGTGAGAGCCACCTTGAAGTACACTTCCTATTGATCAACGGTAGAATCTTCTGCATGCGACTAATTCTGAACGAGGTATTGTAAGTGGCGGAGTGAACTTACGCGTCATAGGCTAAGCCACATAGAGGATGTGCTGTGAGAGCCACCTTGAAGTACCGTTCCTATTGATCGACGGTAATCTTTTGCAGTGGGGAGTATGAAGTACAGTTCCTATAAGGCTCCTCCAAACTCCCTAAAATTATCTATATAAGGCTTGTAATAAACTTCAAATGCTTTGAAAGGTAAGTGTGGAGGCCATTTTCACAAGGCAAAGGCTAAGTATGGGGAAAAAAGTCTCATTAGGCAAGGCGAGGCATGTATACATATGGTGGCCTCCTAAGCCATATTGGGGTGGAATTGGAAATGTATAAAGCAAGTCGTTGAGGGAATTTGGAAGCAATATGTAAAGGGTCCCATGCACCCAGGATTCATCCAAGGAATCTCAAGACCCAAGAAAAGGTCCTAGGACGATTTTGATAATAAAAATTTCCCACGCTCTAAAAATCCGAAAATGGCCCTAAAATAGCCAAACTTGTAGTCTATCCACATGCTTTTAGACATTCACGGGGTATCGGGCAGCGGACCACATGAGATGCATCCTAAGGTCATGTGAGGACATTTGAGAGGACTAACCTGCCTTGGAACGTGTATATGGTGATCTTTAGAGCCATTTTGGGTCGGAATTTGAAAGATCCAAACTGAGCCTTAGTAGACATCTTAAGTCACGCAAAAGCTCCCAACCACTCAAGAGTCATTTCAAGATATATTGAGACCCTCAAAAGGATTTGACTAAAAGACATTATTGGGCTCAAACAAGTTCGAGAATGGCCTGAAAATAGCCAAAGTTGAAGGCCCGAGCAATGTAACTCAAGAGATGCATCCTTGGTTATGGGAGTACACATAAGAGCACTCCTTGCCTTGGTACATGCGTATGGTGGCTTTCGGAGCCATTTCGAGGTGAAGTTGGTAACGTATTGAACAAGTTGGAAGGCATTTTGAGGCAATGTGGAGGGAGCGAAGCGCCCATAAATCTTCTAAAGACATCCCGAGACCCCGGAAAAGATAATGTCAGCTTGAAGCTGGAGCTTCGAACAAGCCCCGAAAATAGCTAAAATTAAAGGCCATAATACACGCATTTGGACATTTTAGGAGCCTAGACAATAGATCCCATAGGTTGCATCCCTTGCATTATGGGAGAGAATTTTAGAACACTCATACCTTGGAAAGGGTACATGGTGGCCTCCAATGCTATTTTGGGGTGGACCTTGAAAGATACTTGAAAGGGTCAAATGCAAAGGCTCTCAACTACCCAGGAGTCATTCTAAGGTATCCCAAAAACCCTTAGAATGTTCCCGAACACAAAACATTGTTGGGGTTAAGAAGCATGAACCCCTCTAAATAGCCAAAATTGAAGGTTATAATACACGCTTTTAGACATTGCCAAGGTCTGTGCAATAGACTTCATGTGATGCATTCTGGGATAACGGGATGACACTTGGGAGCACTTTTATGCCTTGGAACGGACACCAATGTATTAAACATGTTGAATAAGGCATTTTGAGGCAATGTACAAGGTCTTAAGCACCTAGTATCCATCCTAAGTATCACACCCTAAGAAAGGTCCCCAATAAGAAAATTGTCGGGCTCAGATAAGTGTAAAAACGGCTCCAAGATAGCCAAAATCAAAGGTTATAGTACAACGCTTTCAGGCATTCACGGGATTCAGACAAAGAACACCATGAGATACATCATCGGTTATGCGAGAATTGATAACATTCCCATGCCTAGAAATGGACATAT
This sequence comes from Beta lomatogona, assembly GCA_947646795.1. Lineage (NCBI taxonomy): Eukaryota > Viridiplantae > Streptophyta > Magnoliopsida > Caryophyllales > Amaranthaceae > Beta > Beta lomatogona. The sequence continues at coordinate 1,772,153 of CANSNZ010000424.1, read as the reverse complement.
GCTAGCCTCAGAGCCATATCATAGTAGAACTGGAATTGTCTCAAGGAAGTCGTAGAAGACATTATGAGTCAATATAGAAGGCCTAAAGCACCCGGTAGCCATCTCAAGGTATCCAAGATTCTCGAAAATGCATTGAATGAACGGTTTTTTCACCATATACCCCCGACAAATCACGAAATTCACCATATACCCTTAATGTTTCAAATATTCACCGTATACCCCTGAGTTTTCAAAACTGTGCACCATATACCCTTTTTCTAACGGAAGTTAAGTCATCGTTAGCTTTATTTACCATTTTGCCATCATTAACCCCTAATCCTAAAATCTAAACCCTAATCCCTTACCCTAATCTAACCCAGCCCCCACCAACCCCCCCTCTAACCCAGCCTCTCAGCCAGCCCCCACCCCCTCCCCCTCTAACCCAGCCCAGCCCCCACCCATCCCCCTCCCTCTCCCCTCGATTCCCCCTCACATCGCAGCCCCCACCACCGCTAAAGAACAACCTCACGAGTTCCCCCTTCGAATTTGAGTCCCCCTTCATATTCTAGTCCCCACCGCCGAAAAATTGAGTCCCCAACCGACGGAAAGCACAATGAAGCACGAGTTTTCGAAGGGCTAGTGGAGGGGGAAATCGAGACTCGAACCGCCGGAAAGCACACACATAAATTGAGACTCGAACTCATGCGGTTATTTTCGAAGGGCTAGTGGAGGGGGAAATCGACGGAGAACCGAATTCGACGGGGAAAGGGGAGGGGGGAGGCGGGGAAATCGACGGGGGGGGGGGAGAGAGGGGGTGCGAGGGAAGGAAGGGGGTGTAGAGGGTCCAGCTTAGGCTGCTACTGCCAATGGGAGGGGCGAGGAAGAACGAGGTTGCGTTGCAGCAGGAGGGGGCGAGGGGAAGGGGCTGCAAGGGTTGCTGCAACGGGGAGGGAAGCCGAGGGAAGGGGCTGCTGCTGCGGGGATGGGGCGAGGGAAGGAAGCGGGTTGCAGGGGTTGCCGCTGCGGGGGGGGGGGCGAGGGAAGGAAGGGGGTGGCGTGAGGGGTCATGGGGACGGCAAGGGCGCAGGGTGGGGGTGGGGCCCGGGCAGGGGGGGAGGGGGGGCGGGGGGCCGGGGGGATGGCAGGGGAGGAGGGTAACTTGTTAGGGTTAGGTTCATTAGGGTTAGTATTTGGGAAATAGGTTAATTAGGCATTAGGGTTAGGGTTAGGGGGTAGAGTGGCAAAATCGTAAATAAAACTAACGGCGAGTTAACATCCGTTAGCAAAAAGGGTACATGGTGCACAGCTTTGAAAACTCGGGGTATATGGTGAATTTCTAAAACATCGAGGGTATATGGTGAATTTTCCAATTTGTCGGGGGTATATGGTGAAAAAACCGTTGAATGAAAAAACATCGTTGGGCCCAAATATTTCTAAAAACGTCCTAGCAAATATCCAAACGCACTTTTCGAACATTCTAGAAACCTGGGCAACGTACCCAATTGGATGCATCATTGGGTCATGCGAAACACCTAGTAAGAATGTGTTCTTTAATTTTCCCCGAACCTATTAGATTGATTGGACTTAATCAGTCTTGATTTCATCTTATGTTTACACTTGATTAGATCTCTTGAGCCTTGGAACTTATATATTCAAAGTGAAGGGAACGCATCCTATACGTAACAATTATTGTAACTGTTCCTTCACTCTATTTGTCTCCATTGCATTTTTATTCCATTAGCTCAACCATACATAGACAATTAGAAGAACAGTGCATATGCAATTTAAAAATAAATGCTTCAACTTTAGTTGTAACACAAAAACTACAACTATCATCTGACGAATCCCACTAACGACCTACACTTCTCAAATATAAAGAAAGTGGAAACTGCTATAACTTGTAATACACAAATTTCTTAACCATATGTAGCCTTGAATGAATCAGGAAGATTTAACCAGTTTTGGCTTACATTATGCACAATGTGGCAGGCTGGCAGCTTTATCTCTTGGCTTGTTTGGTTTTTTCCTTCCTTTACTCCCACATTGATCATGTGAAAATCTGTCAATGTACCTGAATATGAAAACATTTTTTGGTATATGTAAGCTTTTCAACTCTAAAATTTTGTATAAGCTCAACCAGAAAACCTACTAGTTTCTAGATCTTTTTAAATGTCATACTTGTTACAACGAATCATCACCATCTGAAGTGCGCACATCTTGCACTTGGTTATTCGATGGCTTCAGTCGACGACTGTTAAAAGCCATGTCGCACTCATCTGCTTGCTGATCATACGGGCAGCATGGTGCGGTATTTTCACATATTCTGTAGAATTTGTTTTGGTGCAGAAGTTTAAGAACATAATGCAATCCATCAAACTCTCCTTAGCTAAACCCTTCATGTCGTAAGCTTGTGATCTTCTCCAAAGGCTTTTACTGTGAGAATTGGGTGGAGTTGTTAAGCACAATGCTTTTGTTGTGTCTCTAATTGCGGAATCTGGATCTTTCAACACCAAATGACATTGAGCTCTATTGCTCAACAATACTGTCTTTTCTTTTCTCATCTTCAATGGACAAAATTCCAACCCTTCAGAATACTTTTTAATAGCTTCTTCAATATGTCCTGACCAAAAACACCTATTTCCTTGCTGTTTTGCTAGATTCACTAACACCTTTCTTTCCTCCATGTTTTCGTCAGACATCAACTTTTCTCTCTTCCGCCTCTCAATCACAAGCTTAACTTCTTCAATACTTGCGCGTGTGTTGTCTGTCATCAGCTTCGATTTGGTGTCGTGTTTACTGTCTAAAAGGAGAATGTTTATAATTTCTTGACCTAGAGTGGATCTACCAGTACTACTGCTAAGGCTTTTGAGCTCAACTAAATTCACTAAACAGCAGATTGCTATATCAATGACCTTGCTTCTTGTATCTGTGTCTTTAAGAAGCAAAAGAAGACACTCAATGCCAATATATTGCCAATCATCTGATGATCGCGACAGATTTGCAAGACTTACAATAACATCTTCCTGATTTGCTATGAATTTTCTTGAATATTTGCTGAAACAAAGCATTCTAATTAGTCCATACCCAGCTGGTGAAACATCATTCATCAATCCACCCCACATGCTGGACAAATTTTGCAAATAACCCGGCTTGCAAATCAGATCTAACGACCTCTCTTTATAGGCAAAGCAATTCAGGAGGTGGAGAGACCAACATTGAAGCTGGCTAGCCCATTCCTCTGCCTTTTTGTTCTCGATTTCCATCCCTCCAACCCCTCTACTTAGCAATTCACTGTGGTAGATCGGCCTCTTCCTCCTGTCTTCGATTGCAACAAACGTGTCGTACACCACATCAAGACAAGTAGAGGAGATATGCATAGCTAATTTGACTACCTCTTCTTCATATTCAGCCACTGCTGCAAAGGTCATTTCATAGCTTGCAAGGTGACCAAGTGCACGAACTGCCACACGTTGCTCGATCCAGCTCATTTTCCCTCTCAACAGCTCCATTAACGGTGGAATAACTCCTGATTCAACTGCTGTTTCAGCAAAATCAGGCTTGTTCATAGTGTAAGAACCAATTATATGGGCTGCATAATAAGGGATACATATATTTTGGTCCTTAAGTAGCCATTTTCTATCATTAACCCCTTTCTGTATCAGCTTTGCCATGCATTCAAAAATGCCAAGAGACGGTAACTCAGGACTGTCAGGTTCAGCCATAGCAATGTTCCAAAGCCCACTCAGCACGAGAACGATTTCTTCGTTGTCGATTCTTGGCATGTCTTGGAAGAATTTTGTTAGTTTATCTCTTCGCTTTGGTTTCTCTGACTCTTTCATGATGCAGAAGAAGCAAACAGGGTTGCTGCATGATTGGTTCGTACGTGCATTGATAATTCTTACTGGGTTAGTGGGTATCATCTTCTGCTTAACCATTTGAGAGTGAAGACAAAAAAAAAAAAAAAAAACCAAACTTAGTACTATCTAGGGTTTTGTTTAAGGAAGATAATGGAACTAATGGAGTCATTTGGCAATATTTAATGGCCTTTTTATACTATAAAGTATTGTGGAAGTATGCTTAAGGAGTATTATTTTAGCATCAAAAGCTGTCCGTTGGATAATTTTTACTTCCTATAGTAATTCTCTTAATCATGAGATAAATGTTGCTTTGGCTAAACCATATAACAGCATTTGCGCAACATTCTAGAGAAGAGGAGCATGTATATAGTCAATAAAAGACGGAAAGGAAAAGGGGAATTACAGGTTTTCAGGAAAACCTTCGCTTCATCATTGAAATTTTAAGGTTTTAGTAGAAACTTACCAACCCTAATACATAACCATAGACTATAATTTCAGGAGATTCTTTTTTTTTTTTTTTTTTTTTTGACAGGAATTGAAGGAGATTCTTCATTCAAGAGTACAGTAACTGTTTTATACTTTATGAACAAAACAGGAAAATATGGGAAATACTTCCAAAAAGATACTGGGAGGCTACACGTCGATTTGTGTCATATAACCCTGTGTTTTAGGTGTTTTTTTAATAACCTTGTTTGCATGCTTTTGATGGTAATCCTCTAACTTGTAAAACGTCATTAGACCGAATGATTTTAGAGACGACATTATTGTAGTTTGGGGATTGTTAAACATCGCCCCTAAAAGACTTAAAACCGCCCCCAAGTATTATATGATTGGACCATTATACCCTTAATTTACTTTTTGTTTTTTACTCCCCTTTTAACACCACCTACCATCTTTCTCTCTCATATTCACCACATCGATTCATCACCATCACCATCCCTCTCATCTTTCTTCAAGAAACATCTTTCTTCACACAACCACAACCACCACCACCACCACCACCATTTAAACTCAAAAAAATGTCGAAAATTTCAAGGCCACTAAGAAGATTGTTCTCAAGCGTCACACCTGAGGAAGCAATCGTTAGGGCTATGGAGGCAAGACGCCCAAGAAGAAGCCGTAGAGGAGGCGGCGCAAAGAACGGAGATGGCGGCAGCAGAGGCATCGAGGCGGCAGAGGAGGCGCGGGTAATTTTTTTTTTTAAAAAAGGGGCATAACGCCTGGTCCCGGCAAGCAGCTTCCATGGAAGCAACGTTTGGCAGAAGTTGCTTCCATGGAAGCAACGCTTGGCCAGGACGCTGCTTCCATGGAAGCAACATCCAAGCCAAACGTTGCTTCCATGGAAGCAACGCCCCGGCCAAACGTTGCTTCTAAGGAAGCAACCGGTCAAGGTGCGTTGCTTCTTTGGAAGCAGCTTTTTTTTTTTTCCTTTAAAAATTTATGTTATTATTAATTTTTTAATTTATGTTATATTTTCATATTTAAAATGTTATTTATTGTTTTATTAATTCATGAAATGTAATTGATATTTTTTTAAATATTTTATAAAAATAATAATATGAGAATATTATTGAGTATGTTTTAATTTAATTATAATTATTATTGTAGGCAGTAGAAAATCAGAAATAGTAAGTTTTGATTATAAATAATTAATATTTTAGGTTGTAGAAAATTATAAATAAATAGTATTTTAGGTTGTAGAAAATTATAAATAAATAGTATGTTATAATTATAAATAATTTTTATTATAGGTAGTAAAAAATTATAAATAGTATGTTTTGATTATAAATAATTATTAAAGGAAGTAGTAAAAAAATTATAAATAGTATGTTTTGATTATTAATAATTATTGTTGTATGGTTAATATATTGATTTATTATTTTTTTTTATTTTACGTATTTGTTGATGAATAGCCATCCCGGTTTCGATAATTTACCGGGAAGACACTTCCCGGGTTTCGCATACACAACGAGGATTCAGTCCGCGACATCCCCACTCACGTGGTGTTTCAACCTTCGGCTAGGGAGGGGCGGATGAAGCCGACCGGTCCGCGACGTCGCCTCGAGATACACGATGAAGGGGTTAGTGGATCGCACGATGTACGGGAGCATCCCGGGAGATGGATGCAGGGGGAGGAGGATGACCGGGGTACATATGAGGCGGGTTCTCGATGTTCCGTACGATGATGATGTTCGTGATGCAATTATGCGGGAATTTGAGAGATCCAATTGTAGAGCCTACACCATGATCGTTGGAATGTACGTAAGGGTAGGGGTGGGCGGTTTATACGCGGCGAGGGGGAGTTCATCGACCGTTGAGAGTCGAAAGCGGGAAGCGGGAAGGATGCCGATGACCTTAGCCGGAAGGTCACAGTCCAATGCAGTGAGGACCTATTGTTGGGTCCGTTATCCCTAGTTTTGGTGGACATGTAGCTACGGAGATTGGGGGGGATAGAATTCTCCCGAAGTGTCGACACGAGAGAGGATTTGTGCACGTTTGAGGACGTGGGCTAGGGCGTTGCCTCCACCGATACAGATCATCTTCGTAGAACGTCCCCGTACCATATCCCCTTTACTATGTTCACTCACATTGATGCGCCCTTGATTTCAAAGATTTGTCGAGCTGGCAGACTGACACGAATTCTTTTCACCTACCGTTTGGGGGAGATGACAATCATGATGCATGATGTGTGGCATATATTGTATATTCCAATTGAGGAGTGCACGGTGAATGACACCACTTCGAGTGTTGCTCTTAGGGGTTTGGTTGCAGACTCGATCGGTAGGACAGTTGCAGAGCTCGGGAGTCCATTTTGGGAACCGGTGCTATTGCCGCACAAGGGGTCGGTCGATATTCTATCGATGGGGAGACACCCGCTACGTTGGAGAAACAAATGACATGTATTATATGGTCGATTCTAGGATGCCGTTTGTTCCCGTGATAAGAGTGGATCGAGGTCGAGACCCTTTGACATTGTTGAGGCGAGGTCTCCGGATATCGTTCACACGTTCTCCCGGGGGTCGGCTACACTTGCGTACTTGTATCGTCGGTGCCGCGAGGCTAGTCGTACCTCCACAAGCCGGGATTAGCGGTTGTTTGACTTTACTCCGTGCATGGATTTATGAGTATTTTCCATGCTTCAGGCCACGCGCACAACATATTATTGGTGGGGGCAGCTCCACGAGTGCGAGTTGGACCGCGTACCCGGAGCATGCCCTTATTCAACTTAGAACGACCCTTATTCGTCACGTTAACATCGTGCTCCTCAAAGGAATATCGTTCGGGGTGGAGTTGTGAATGGAGTACCCGAGAAATAGATCTCATGACCGCAGGATCCTTATCATGTACGTCGTTCACTAATGTATCGAAAGAATCGACGGCCCCGATCGCACTCCGATAGTATCTCACCCGAATCCGTCCCATCACCAATGGCTAGTCTCCACCAAAATGCATCAACCTCCCGAGTGTATAAGAGATGATCCGATCGCAAGGAGAAAAACGTATGGCAAGCACATGGAATACCATGCGTAGTCTCAACAACACATCCGCATCTACTCCAATCCCACCTAAGCTCGCTATTCTTCCAAGCTCCTTCCGAATTAGCTCCAAACAATATTGAGAGCAAATACCGTTCAATGCGCTATATGGTGGCGGATCAAATTCAGTCCCATGAGTACGCCGCGATGCTTCCAATGAGTTTCTTATCTCTTTCAACTGCCCTAAAACAAAAGCATCAACTTGCATAAACAATGTGTCGATTGCCTCGCTTGGAGTAGCAATCCACGCTTTCAAAGCCGAATGAGAACTCTCGACTGTTATTGGTCAGGTTACCGAAGTGTCTTACTCGGTTAGTCCAACATTGCACAAACTTCTCTTTGTGCACAAGCCAAGTCCCGTGGATGTAGGTAGGAAAATCAATGGATGTGGTATTCCCAACCGTACCCCCACTCCTCCATCATGTTGGCTACATTTATTTCATATTCAAATTCGGTTTTGGATTTCATCACCCTAGCCCAACTTCCTCGATCGTCCGGGGCTAATTTCGATCTTCCTTTTCCCCACCACACTTCCTTGTTACCCGGGCCTCCACATCATGATTGATATGCCAGTGCAAAGTGATGTGCAGATGTGGGAAAAATCTCCGAGATATATTTGCAACAAAGCCGTATCTCGATCACTGGACAATGGCATTCGGAGCCACACCGCCAATGAGGTTCTTTAGTCTATCCAACATCCAACGATAACTCGAGCATCCTCATGTTGCAACAATGCCCATGCAACAAGAAAATTCTTGTTGGTTGGTGTCACCCCAACAATCTCCACCACAGGATACAAGTACTTATTTGTCTTGTACGTTGCATCAATGTGAATCACGTGCGGATATGTACGCACTAAATTCACCGGACGTTGGGTGTGCAATGAATGTATGTGTAACCCTACCCTTCTCGTCCGACCGAATCCAAAAAGATACTTGCTTTCAACAATCTGTTGAAGAAACCGTTGGCCGCATTTCGCCTTCCCGATCTCTCCCTTCTCAATATATCTCCGCAATTATAGATGTGCCTCATGTTAGGCTTCAAAGACGGAAATGCACCTTCAATGGCTTTCATAATGTTTCGTGGTTTCACATGGGATGAAGTTAGTTCTCCAACTAACTTCTTGGCGGCGGGACTGAGCCCAGAGATTTGTCGATGGCCCTCCGGGTATAACATCATTGGGTGATTATGAAACCCATGTTCAACCCTAGTTTCGACCACCCAACACGCGTAGTCGTTTTTGGGACTAGGAACAACCGAAATTCACAGCCCACATGCTTTTCTCTTTGTTTTTCTTCTAATTGCCGAACCGAAATCACGAGGTTCCTTCTTCTTGCCACGATCACAATCCAAAAGTTGATACTTCTTTTTTGTGACTAGTGATCGTCAAGAAAAAAACCCAAGCTCAACGGCAATGTTTCTACACCACTCGGCAGAAGATCACGCGTTTCAAATTCCCCGGACTATTGTCGAAATACGGGTTATAATTAATCCGATCACCAACAGTTCCCGAAAAAACAAATCATCTTTTATTACACGAAAATATCACAATATTCACAAATATTAGTTTAATCGTATTTTAATTTTTTAAAAACAATTTGATTTGTAAAAGTTAACGTATGAGGAAAACGTATACAAGGTTCCAACGTTTGGCCGTAACGTTGGATCTTTGGAACCAACGTATGGCCAGGACGTTGATTCCTTGGATCCAACGTTTGGCCGTAACGTTGACTTTGGAACCAACGCCCGGCCAGGACGTTGATTCCATGGGTCCAACGCTCGCCAAACGTTGGATCAAGGAATCAACGCCCCGCCGGACGCTGGTTCTAAAGATCCAACGCTCGCCAAACGTTGGCTATGCGCGCAAAGGTAAAAAAAAAATTTACCAATCCAACATTCACTTGTTGAGATTAAGGTAGAGCAAAGGCATTATAAAGAAGAACTTGTCATCCATATTTATTATCTTGGAAAACTTCAATACTTGGATGCAATCACCGGGGTTTCCGAACCCTTCGACCTCCTCTCCTTAGTGAGGTTTTGTGAGTACCCCTGCTCCTTTCTTTGTGTCTACTTTACCTTTGTCACATTGTGGACATTGTGACATACTAGCTTGGGGGAGTGTCGCTTTTCAACACTTGTACATTTTAGGTATTTTAAATATTTGGCATGCTAGTTTTTGCATTTTAGGTTGCATTTAGGATCGGTCTCTGTTGATAGTACACACTAGGTTTGGTTCTATGCTCATCTCTATGTGAAGTCCAAGCATGATTTGAATAACTCTAAACTATTTTTTATCCATCCTTGCTCGTTGTGATTTGAATGGTTTGTGGTAAGACGGTTTGATCCTCCCAAGAGAGACTTGACTATACTTGGTAGCCAAAAATCTACCTAGAGAGGTTATTTGAGCCTAATGGACTAACATATTTTTAGTCCTTCTTTCATGTGTGATGCTCTTCCTTGGATATTATTCTCTAGAACTTGCATTGATACTCCCGGAGACCGCATTGGCTTGTTTATGCATTGAATATGATAGAGGCAATTGTTGTTTTCTTAGCTACATAGCCAAATGCCACCTACATTGATTACTCCTTTTTGTCACCCCTTTGAGCCTAGCCTGCTTTCTTTTATTAATAACATCTTTAGCCCTTTACCTTGTCCTACCTAACGGATCGTGAAGCTATGTTGATGAAATTAAGTGTGACATTGGAGATGTTTTGTGGTGTTTGATGTAATATAATGCTTGTTTGGAACTCATGATCCGTGTTGAGTTCACCTCCACATAGTTACTTTCTTTGAAACTCCTATTGATTTCCTCTTGTAGATGGTTTGTTAAATCCTTTATTAAAGGAAAAAAAAATATATCTCTAAAGAAAAACAAAAAAAAAAAAAAAAAAAACAAAGAAAGAAAAAAGAAAAAAAACAAAGAAAACAAAAGAAAGATTGTGATTTATGTTTTTAGTACGCAATAAAAGGAAATTGAAGTTTATATTTGAGGAGTTATGAATTAGCTAATGAATTAAAGAAAATGAAGTGAAATTAAAATGTGTGTGTTTGGATTTTTGTAATTGTTGTCAAAGGTGTTTGAAAAGCTTCACTTTCCCCTTTGAGCACCACTTTTCTAGAACTTCCCACACCCATAACTTAAGCCGTCATTACAACCCATATGAAGTCCTCATGATTCATTGCATATAACGTAGTCCCGTAGCGGTGGAGAGTGAGAAGATGTGCAAGCTTATGGTAGGATATAGTCAATGTAATGGAGCCTCGAGCTATCATTTGACCCTTTCATATACATGAGTGTTGTGTGCACGACTAAAGTCGGGGTTATCATGTATGGTCAAGGCAAGCTTGGGGGAGCAAAGTGGTAAGATTGGTTGTCAAGTCACAATTATGAGATTTAGGACTTGGATTGAATAATTTTGTGTTTATTCCCTTCATGGTTCCATTTTCACAATTGAAGATTGATTTGAAAGCCTTGTTGTTGTTTGTGCATGAAGAGTTTTGTCTTACTTTTCCTTATGTTTCATATTGGATTGCTTGAGGGCAAGCATTTATCTAGCTTGGGGGAGTTTGATAAGTTGATATTAGTCTATTATTTAGATGCATTTTAAGTCTCATTTAGCTTAGTTTTAGACCATTTAGATTGCATTTGTGCATTATTTGGGTTCCTTTATAAGCTATATATGTTACTTTCATGGGTTGTTTGGTATTTTGATGTAATTTTAGGTACTCTATACTCCTATGGAAGCACATGACCAGTAAGGCACTTGGATGACCTTTGAAACGATATATCATGTGCCCAAAATGGATTGGAATTGGAGAAGATACAAACCGCTTTTCACACTTGTGTGAAATATGACACCTATTCACTACTTTGATCATAACTTTTGATACGTAAATGATAATAAGACAATTCCAACTGTTTTGGAATCTAGACTTCAAGAGCTTCCAACGGTATATTACACGAGTCAACCGAAACTCGGATCAAAAGTTATAGATGTTGGAAGTTGAGTTGTTTGCGTCACGCCGTACCAACACGTCGGTGTCAAATGTGACACGCTCGTGTTGCTCCACTTTTCTCGGGAAATCTTGCGACTGTTTTTGTAATATCGTCTACATGTCCAGATCATAATTGACACGTCCGTGTCAATCCGCTTTCCGTCGGGATTTAATTAAGTTGTTCTATTAATTTAGGAAACTATAAATACCTTCTTAGTAATATTATTTCGGCACTTAGGTATAATTATTCAGTTTTTAAAGAGGGTTGAGAGAAAAAACTCCTTTGTTAACTTGAGATCTACAATTTTGCTACCTTGGATTATTTTCATTGAAGTAAAAGACTAAGTTTTCTAATTCTCTCTCTTTATTTATTATCATGTTTACTTATTTATTATTGAATTGTTTTTGTTATTGCAACCATGAATGAGTAGTTCCATAATCTAGGGTTAAGTTGAACCCTAGCAACGTTTAATGCATGAATTCTCCCTAATCCCAATTTAATTTGATTAATTGTCCTTGCTTGATTGAATTGTATTTATTTTCATTATTATACTAGGGATAGGTGATATTGAATTGAGTCCTTATGTCTTGTTTTCAATGGGAATTGAATCTAGATGGATTGATTGATTCAATCATGGGTATGAATATCTCTATGGGAATAAGTAGATAGGATTACGAGGAATTTATATTGTGATGCTTTGCTTAATGTCTCTTTTCTTGCATGATTCCATGGGAATAGGTTTGAGTGCTTGATTAAAGTAGCCATTGGTACTCAGGAGAGGTCTTTGGTATTTTTAGGGTGCATTACTCCTTTTGGACTATTGATTTCGTTATTTGGGATGGAAATATTCATGCATTACTCGTGCTAGTGGGGATACTTAATTCTAGATGCCTTTATTAATTGATTTTACCTCGTGTGTTATTACTAGTTGTTAGTGTTAGTATTAGTTAACATCCTTTTCACCGTTGTTTGTCATGTGTTTAGTTAAATTGAATCAAGATACCTAGTGTTTGGTACCGTTTGTCTCTGTGGATTCGACCTTGACTTAACCTGCTACATAGTTAGGAGGATCAGTTAGGATTTATCTTTGTTAGGTGCGCGACACACCTATCAGTTATTAGTTATAGCTTTCATGTTATTAGTTATAGTTGTGGTTCTGGATAAATTGTTATATTTGTAAGGTTAATAGTTATGGTTTTTAGTTAGTAGTAATTGTTTACACGTTATTAGTTATAGTTTTCATATTATTAGTTATAATTATGGTTCTGGATTAATGATTATATTTGTAAGGTTAATAGTTATGGTTTTTAGTTTTTAGTTATTAGTAAAATGCGTTATAATTTAGTTTTTATGATATAACTAATATACTTCAACGCTTAACTAATATAATTCGACGCTTAACTAATATACTTCACCGCTTAACTAATTGGCCCAAAAGCAATTTCAGGTTAGCATAACTAATAGGTCCAACAGCCTTAACTAATTCTCGCCGGCTTGATGCACGCGCGCGATGTCGCATGACATCAACTAGTCTCACATTAACACTAACATGAGACCGTCTCTTCAAAAACGAACTCATTATTGAATGTATCTCAACATATATTATCAAAGTAATTTATATTATAATATTTTAATAATGGATTATATATATACATCAAAGATATTAATAGTGAAAATTGCACATTGACAAATGACAAATATACAAATAAAAACAAAACATCTATCTTCAAAAAAAGGGAGTATAATTCGTATCCCAAAATGTAAACCATGATTATCATCACTAAACATCCTACTCAAAAGTTATTAACATCCAACGTGTGACGCTCCATGGACTATGGAGCCTCTCTCGCCTCTCTCTCACTCAAAAAGCGAGGAAAAATAAGATGTCGCTTTCATTCTCCTCTTCTAGTTCACTTCCCATTGAGAAAAAAGCATTGGTAGCCTCCTCTCCCTTTTTCTCTCTCTCTCTCTCCCTCTCACACAAAACCCTAATTTCAACCCAGGCTACCGCCACCCTTTTGGCCATGGTAGTCCCTTTTCTCCTTTGTTACTAGTTTTTTACGTTAATGTTTCTAATAAACTTCAGCCTATCTTTAATTGAGAGTTTTTCTACCCATTTATTGGGTTATATCTACCCATATATTGGGTTTTATCTCTCTCCATGTGAGTTTAAGACTTTGTTTTTGGGTTTTTGTGTAATTCAAGAGGCTGATTTGTTGATTGAAATTTGTGCAGGTAGAACAGATGTCAAGATTTCGTTTACAATCACTAATCGATCCAGCTCTACTTCAAAACTACAAAAGATCGATAGACCCTCGCAAGCGCCGCATCGACAAATACGCGAAAGACGGAGTTTTCGAGTGTTAGGATCTACTCAACGATCGCGCTTTTGCCATATTAGAATTATATTTATTTCTTTTCGATATGTATTCGCTTAGTTAATTTCATCGTAGATGCCGTATGACTTCCAATCAATGAATTAATTTTAATTTAAAAAAAAAAAGTTGACTTCCCATTGAAGCTTTCTCTCCTCCCCCGTTCCCCTTCCCTCGTTTTATCTTCACCTATTATCCTCTCTCTCCATTAAGTTTTCCATTTCCTCACTCATCATCTCTTCTTCCTCCCTACGTTAAGCATTTTCAATTTCAATTAATTTCCATTATTTCCCCTCTTCATTGAAATTCCTTACTCTGTTTGTTCGAATTTTCAACCATGGGAAATTGCTTTACGAAGCAGAACAAGAACAAAATACTTGCGGAAATCGCGCTTGCAGATCAGTTATCGGGTCGGAAACCCTCCTCACCAGTTGTCGTCTTCAATGGAGATGCAAACAAACTTGCTACATAGTACATATTATCTACGTTTCGCTCTTCTCTACAAGCCCATTTCTCTGCGTTTCATTCCCTCCTTCAATACTTCCCTATTTACATACATTTCGATAATGAAGACTCCGTTTCAGGACCCTCTGAAACGATTCTAGAGTACGTGGAGTCGAAACTTCCTCGGCCACAGCTAAAGAGAGAAAAGAATGAGGTAGTGGAGCACTGGAGTGTGAGTGGGGGATAATAGAAAACGACGACGTTTTGGGTTGTTGTAGTTAGAATGTTGGCGCTGCAGCACCAGAGTATGAGGTGGCATTTGGAGAGGACGGTGAGGTGGAGTTTGGATTTGGCGACACGTGGGGGAGTGGGGGCCGTTGATATGAGTTTTGGAACCCGAAAGATAGAGGTTAGGAAGTTTGGGAAGAGTTATGAGAAATTGTTGGCGATGTTGCTGGAACATGCTCAGATGGAGGAACGTCTTATTTTTCCTATCTTACAGGTTGCTGATCCAGGTCTATTTCATTAAATTTTATTGCATTTCTTATTGTTTCATTTGGTTTTATCACTGAGGAAAGGAACGTACTGATGTTGGTACAGCCGGATGTATAAATGAACGCGTCATCCCTTTCCTCCCTTTCTTTTAAGCTGCACTATTTTTTTTTCAAAAATGATGTACACTTTTAGTTTCTTGTGAAATAGTTTTTATTTAAAATCAGTGTGTCTAAATTGCCATGATCTTGGGTATTATTTATATGATTGTTTTCAATTCTTAGCTCTTCAACGGTTTTTTTTAGCTATTACTCTAAGTGAAATTAGCCAACGCTGTTATGTTTGATGTTTAGGAGCGCCATAGAAAATGTTAAACTGAGACTTTGGATTCTGCCTTATGATATGAACATTGAGCTCTTCAACATTCAACTAGAATTGTTCTTCTAGATACTTTGTTTAAACGAGGAATATTACCAAAAAAAAAAAAATTAAGATGCTCTTTGCTGTCCAATTTGATCCCAAAGTATTTGTTATGACTTGACTCTAATCATAATCTTACTTTAGAATTAGCTGGCACACTAGTAGGACTACATGAAATCATGAATAGTAGTCTCAGAGCATTCATCATAATCTAAGGCTTTTTTTTTTTCCTTATTTGCTCATTTGGAGCTCTACCTATTGTGTAAACTTTGCTCATTTGGAGGATTTCACATAAGCAATGAGCAACATAAATAACTTTGGGGTATCACGCCATAGACACCCTAAGATATTGATAATTATGAAGAGAAATTTCTTAGTTATGTATTTGATTCATATGATAAAGGTTTATAAGATGATTTGGGGATGAAGTCCTGTACTTGGTGCCTATTATAAAATACTTTATTTTTAAACACTAGGAAACGATATTGGTTGTTTACTTCTAATTATAGTCTAAGAAATTAGTCCATTCAAGACTCAAACAAGACATGTAACTGCAATTTTGCCTTTATTTTTATGCTTATCATGAGGCCGCAGCCATGACATTATATTGGAATTTTCTTTGTAATATCATTGTTTTAGTTCATGAATATATTGTACAGGTGGATAAGTTGTTGAGTAGGGTCCTTCAAATGAAACATGGTTGTGATTTGAATTTGGTTTCAAATGAAGTTGTTTTTTTGAGTGGGCAGTAATTTCATGTGCATGCCACTGTTTGAATATGATAAATAGTTAAAAAATACAGGGGTGTGTCGATGCGTGAATGAGGAACATGCTAGGGAACTACCAGTTATGACTGGAATCAAAGAT
Source organism: Beta lomatogona (assembly GCA_947646795.1). Classification (NCBI taxonomy): domain Eukaryota; kingdom Viridiplantae; phylum Streptophyta; class Magnoliopsida; order Caryophyllales; family Amaranthaceae; genus Beta; species Beta lomatogona. The sequence continues at coordinate 1,756,183 of CANSNZ010000424.1, read as the reverse complement.
ATCAAATCCGTGGGAGTTATGGATGCTTGTACTTTTATTCATAGGGAGGCCTTGTGTTATGACAGATGCGAGAAAAACAAATATCGAATGCGAAAACAAAGAAAAAAATCACACACCGATTTAACGTGGTTCACCAACAACAGTGTTGGCTACATCCACTGTACGAGAGAGAATAATATTATTGATGAAAATGATAGCCAGAATTACAGAGGTGATTAATGACTCAATCGTCAATTAAATAACTAGGTTTAAAACCTATTTATAAGCAAATTCGGAAAACGCGTTTCCCCGTCAAACTGCGCATCGCCTGACCGAGTCGGGCGGAATCCGCCCTATCGGGCAGAACTCGCCAAACCAGAATTTGTCTCGCGCCCGATCGGGCGGCCATCTCCCGAGTCGTAATTCGCTAAGCATATTGCACTCAAACTGTCACAATACACAATGGTCTGATCGTGATGCAAACCAAGATCACTGACTAGCCCCTTTAACCATATTCCCTCTATTGCAGCTGCTGTCAATGCCATGTACTCTGCTTCAGTAGTAGACAAAGTAACTGTAGCATGCAAAGTTGCCTTCTGTAGACGTGTTTTTATTTCGCCTACGCGGTGTGAGTGCGTATTAGATTTGACTACCCCACTGTTAAGGTTTTATTGAAAATTGTTTTGTATTGAAAGAAGTCGCCAACAATTCTTTTTAGAAAGAATCATAAGCCTAATTGGATATACGAAAATCACAGGGACAAATTAACCAATGTAGATTTACCCGTCCTGACTCCATAGATGGTCAAAGTGAACCAAAGATTGAGTTCGGGGGTGAGGGTACGAATATAGTCATAATGAACCACATTCGCCCAAAGTTGGCCTAAACTGAATATAGATTCATTACAGACTTCATGCCAAAGAATAATCAAATAATATTTTTAAGCACTCTAAAAATATTTAGTCTAAGTTGGTTCAGGAAACACATAAAAAGACTATTTTTTAGTGACATGTTATTAGGCAATCAATATTACAGGGAACCTAGCAAATTGTCCAAATTAATCTGATTAGTATTAAAACATTTATTTAGGTCTTTGATTAGCAAAAATAACATGTGAGGTGATAAAAGCATTAAAGCAGGACAATCGTGATAATATGCATATAATAATTAGGTAAGCATATAATATGTAAAATAAATAAAGGGAAAGAAGAGAAGAAGTTATAATATACAGGAGAGCGATTATTACTTAAAGATCTACATCATGAAATAAATAGCTAGTAACTTCAAAGCAATAAAAATAATTGATTCAAGGATCCTCGTGTATTATACCTATGTGGCTTAGATTGAGGAGCGTAATGATCTTTCGACGGAGCAATATGTGAAACCAAGAACGCAAAGATGAAGAATTGATTAAAAGTAATGAAGAGTATTGATAGTATGTGAGTGTATTTGAGGGTTTGAAGTATTCGAAGTGTATTTTGGAGTATTCTAAAGTTTTTGTGTGCGTAAATAATAATCCGAAAAGCCCCCTTGATTCGGGAAATAGCGGAGTATTTATAGGGAAAAGAATACTTGCGCTCCACACAAGCCTTGCGCCAGCGCAAGCTTATGTGGCAGCGCGATCCACACGTCGCGCACATTGGTGTGCCCGACGCAGCCAACCTAATCAATCTTAGGCACGTGTAAACGCGTTTTTGAGAAGATAGAAAAGAAAGTCAGGCCTCACACAGGACTCGCGTCCGACGCAGACTCGTGCGAAGTCACGAAATCTACGTGTCGGCCCTTGTTGGTTCCGCCCGACGCGATATGGCCAATATGCTGGACGCACGTGGCGCGCTGAGCGCAGCCCTCGCGTCCGACGCATATACGGGTATATTCGAGCATATTCCTTTGCGCGTCTTTCAAAGATACTTTTCTATCCCTAAAATTCCGGAGATGGAATTTTACGGATCAAAAATCTGATTTTTGATTGAAGATAATGAAAATGATTATGAAAAATATTTATAATAATAAATATTTGATTGGGCTTTTAAAATGGATTCAAAATATTTTATGGGCTTAAAATACAATTAATCATCATGAACAATTAATTGGGCTTTAGAATATCATTTCAAAACACATTTTGGGTTGGTTCTTTAGATTGCTCTTTCGTTGGGTCGCGCCAACTAATGCCGCGGTATGTTTCATCATTGGATCCTTAAATGGGGAGACACGATTATGTGTCTACGAAGCCCCACTTTGACCGAGGTTCAGAAACCGATAATCAAAGTATAAGGTGTCGGGACGGAGAACGATTCTAAACGCTCTGCAGTATAGAACTGATTTGTAACCGCCGGTCTCTGCAAAACAAAGTTAGTATGCAGGACAATAACTACAAGCAATCTGATTACTTGCAGGGAAAGATGTTAGCAGATAGGTGCAAACAACTCACATAAGCACATAGTGCTGCAATAATGATGCAAACTTAGACTCTCTAAGGATGCATACGACGCAATGCAAGGATTAAGGTTATGCAAAGCTAACGGATGACACGTCATGCAAGGTCAGGGTTATGCAGGACTAGAATGAAATGCAATGCAAGGTCAGGGTTTTGCAAGGTTAGAAGATGTGTAGAATGATAGAATGAGCAGGATTGAATAGAATGATTTTCGAAAATCGCTTTTTAGCAAATGATCGGGGTCCGTATACGAGGTCCGCGGATTACAACTCTTCGGGAGTTTGATTTGAATTGGAGGAACCACCACTTGTAGGAAGCCCCCACTTTGGGTGAGCTTGCCTTGAATTAGGCATGAGCCTTAATCGAAATGTACTTGATCTGATATGGAAATGTAGTTGATCCGTCTTAAATGTTGAAAGTTATCGCGGGGATTGTACCGGGATTCTTCTTTGGGAAGTTGATATAGACAAAGTCAAGTATCGCCGGAAATCATGGAATTGTCGGAGAGTGCTTCAGGGACAAGGAGAGCTTGGATAGAAAAATAAAAAGGTTGAAATTTGTGACTTAAACGAATGTAGGTGGGAAAAGGCGCTCCTAAATTCTAGAAAGTCAAATCATGAGACCTTTACTAATTTTATTTTATTGAAGCGGTCGGACCTTGAGATGAGGATTCGTACGTATCCTTGCGGAATCAGACCATTCGTAATTCTGGATCTGATTTCTTTTTTAATTTTTAATTACTTTTGTGCCCTGACTTTTGCCTAGGCCGCCCTTTCGGGTTTTCACCTAGCGGGCTTGGACATACCTTGAAAAATGAGTTATGATTAATGAAAGGTTGAAGGGTTGATTTTGATGAAGGTTGAATTGGTTCGGGGAAATGAAGGGTCATGGATTCGGATTATAAGTTAAGGGTTTTGATGGATTGAAGGATTTGAATGAGGGGTAGAACTTGTGTGCAAGCCCCCTAGCTTGATTTTTATTTCTTTGCCTTGGGTTTTTTCTTTTTTTTGCATTTTTTGTCTTTTTGTCTTGTGTGTTTTCTTTTGCTTTTTATTTTTTATTTTTTCCGCACTTTGAATTTTTTTCACTCTTTGTTTTTACTTGGCATTGATATGTTTTGATGTGGTAAGGCTTGCACACAAGTTTGGTTTGGGTTATTGGAAAGCTTGAAGGCTATTTGTGGAGCTTTGATGTTGAAAGGATTACTTGGCCAATGATGGTATATGAAAGGTAATGGTAGGGGAGAGGGAATAACTCCCGATTCAAAGTATGTCCTCTTTTTTATTATCATTTTTTATATTTTAGATCACTTTTTTATTATTGTTAGTCAAGTTCATTAGGTGATTATTTGATTTAAGTTTCATCATTGAATTAGAAGCATAAATAAAATGATGGAAGGCTAATGAAAATGAAAACAAAAATAAAATGAAATGAAAATGGAAAGGCTATAGTAAATGAAATCCTATAGTGACATAGACTCGATGGGAAAGGACAAAAAATGGCTTAGGGTAAGGACTCTCTGACTCATCCCATGAAACCAGAAATAATAGACTAAGCCCATTGAAGTGTTGATGCACTGCGCAAAAGGGTTGCTGGTGATGCCGATTCTCGTTGTAGCAAGCATTAGAAGTCTGTTGTCATCGACAATGTTTCACAGCACATTAATGGTATTTGACACTAGATGTTAGGTGTTCATTACTTTTGAAATACCGGTTGTACCTTCTGAATTTTCTTCTCGGTGTAGGATTATGAGTAGACCATATGGAAGTGATCGTGCCTCTAATGCGAAGGCAGTAGACCCTATTGAAGTGATCGCGCCTCTATGTTGAAGGCGGTCAAAAGTAATCTTCATGACTCTAAATGAAGTCGGGGTGGTGATAGTGCGATTGATGAGCTTTAGAGTAGGCTCACATTTTGTTCCTCCTTTAGGCATTTATAAGTTGTAATCTTTCGACCGGTCATGAACATAATCGAGTGGATCTTGCAAATTTTAAGAAACAATGTTTTCGAAATGATGAACGGAGATGAGAAATGGAAATGGACATGGGAGAATGAAAATGGGAAATGAAAATGGAAAATGATTTTGAAATGGAATTGGAAATGGTTATGGGTTTTGGACTAGTATAGACTTGACCATGATGGAGACATGGGCCTAACTATATGCAAATGCAGACATGGACTGGACTGGAGTGAACTATGCAAGCAGTCTGGATTTTACGACTGGCTTTGGTGATGTTAGGGGAGACTAGACTTTGAACTTACGGGTGAGCAAGCAGGCTAGACTTTTAAGGAAGGCTGGACAATAAGAGAGATTAGACTCTTAACTTAAGGCAAGCGTGGCTAGGCAACTAGACTTTGAACTTACGGGTGAGCAAGTAGGCTAGACAACTAGACTTCCGAACTTACATTAGACTAAGTAGGCTAGACTCAAAAATTGCCTATGGACTTATGGAATGCTAGCTTCACTGGACTTAAGGGAATTGGCTTCGCCAGACTTGATGATTTGGTATTGCTATAGATGTAAGATAGGAGTAGCTTCTCTAAACTCGGAGGTATCTTTATGGTCTTGGGGGTGACTAGCTTCGCTAGGTCAAGGTGTCGTTATGGACTTATAGGGTGCTGTTATGGACTTAAAGGGATGACTAACTTCGCTAGGTCAAGGTGCCGTTATGGTCTTAGAGGGATGGCTAGCTTAGCTATGTCAAAGGAGTGTCGTTATGGTCTTAGAGGGATGACTAGCTTAGCTAGGTCAAAGGGTGCCTTTATGGTCCTAGAGGAATGATTAGCTTAGCTAGGTTAAAGGGGTGCCGTTATGGTCTTAGAGGATGACTAGATTAGCTAGGTCAAATGGGTGTTGTTGTGGTCTTAGAGGGATGACTAGCTTAGCTAGGTCGAAGGGGTGCCGTTATGGTCCTACAGGGATGATTAGCCTAGCTAAGTCAAAGGGGTGCCGCTATGGTCTTACAGGGATGCTAGCTTCGCTAGACTTAATGGTTTGGACTTCGTCCTATATGGATTTGGAATTGGACTGGATCGACTTTGAAAATGAGTTGGGCCTTATGTGGACCTAATTCTGGATTTAGTCCTATATTGGTTTGAAGTTAGACTTGAAAATGCACATGGGCTTGACATTGGATTGGAATAGAGTTGGATTAGACTTTGGACTGGGATTGACATAGACTAGGGTTCACATAAAGATGCAAATGGGCCTAGATTTTGACAGGAGCTAGACTTATATGGGCCTAAGATGGACTCTAATGCTAGCGGGGCTAATATGAATGCATGGACTCGAATTAGATGGACCCTATATGAACGCAAAATGGACTCTAATGCATATGGGCCTAGAATGAATGCAAGTGAATTGGGTTGATTGGATTGAATTGGATTGAAGGTGTTTGGAATGGGCTTAGAATTTTCGAAATTCATTTTTGATAGGAACCCCTTGTTTTATCTTTTGTTAGGAAAAGATGATGGATTGATTTGAAATTTTTTTTTTTTTGAAATATCGTGATATGATGATGATTAGTAAATGTTTTTGAAAAAGAGTAGAATAGAAGGAGGTGTAGGATTGATTTTGAAAAATATAAGTTTTTGAAATTGATGAATATGGTAAGGTAGAATTGATAGGGAAGATTAATTGAACAGTATGGAGAAGATGGGAAGAGGTAGACATGCATGATGACTCTAACTCTACTATGACCCTTTAGATGCATTTTTTTTATGATAGACTTGACCTGGCATGAAAATACCCCCTTTTTTTAATATTATACTCATGCAAACTTGTTATGTTGGACTCGAACAAAGGTCAAAAGACCAATAAGCATGGGACGAATAGGCTGCGTGCCACACAACTAGGGCGCGCGGCGCGCAGTCTATGCGTCTGGGGCAGGAACGTTGCGCGAGGCGCAACTTAATGCGTCTGGCGCAATGCTCTGCGGCACGCGTATTGATTAATTGACGAAAGTTCGGGCGAAAATGACGATTTGTTTTAGACGTGATTTGCAATAATTTCGGGCGTAAAACATATTAGCAGCAAAAATTGCAATCACAAGCAAATGTCGGGTAACATGGATGTAAAAGTTCTCACCTAAAGTCCAGTTCTACATTCAACTATTGGTCGGGTTTAGGTTCAGTCTGAAAAGGGTCCATGACTAAGAGATTGATCCCACGCTTCGTACCCCTACTTAAAGCGGTGGCCACGTGTAAGACGCACTCCAGTCAAGTCAGGAACAAGAGAACAATGTCATGGTTGGGTAGGTTTGCTTATGACTAAGATCCAACACTATCGCTCAGGAAGCTTTTTGGAAGGACAAAGCGCAAATCCCCCGGGGTGACCTCACACATAAAACATGTGCTAATAAGGCAAAGTAGATTGTCCTTATGGTGGCTGAAGAGTAGCCATGCATACACAAAACTATATATTATTCAAAGGCATAAAAATAAGAATGAATTGTGTTTTTCAAGTTTCACTCACTCATTAAATTTTTTTTTTTTAAATCCTCCCCAGTGAAGTCGCCAAATTGTAGGCGTGTTTTTATTTCGTCTACGCGGTGTGAGAGCGTATTAGATTTGACTACCCCACTGTTAAGGTTTTATTGAAAATTGTTTTGTATTGAAAGAAGTCGCCAACAATTCTTTTTAGGAATAATCATAAACCTAATTGGATATAGGAAAATCACAGGGACAAATTATCCAATGTAGATTTCCCTGTCTTGACTCCATAGATGGTCAAAGTGAACCAAAGATTGAGTTCGGGGGTGAGGGCACGAATATAGTCATAATGAACCACATTCGCCCAAAGTTGGCCTCTACTGAATATCGATTCATTACAGATTTTATGCCAAAGAATAATCAAATAATATTTTTAAGCACCCTAAAAATATTTAGTCTAAGTTGAACCAGTAAACACATAAAAAGACTATTTTTTAGTGACATGTTATTAGGCAATCAATATTATAGTGAGCCTAGCAAGTTGTCCAAATTAATCTGATTAATATTAAAACATTTATTTAGGTCTTTGATTAGCAAAAATAACATGTGAGGTGATAAAAGCATTAAAGCAGGACAATCGTGTTAATATGCATATAATAATCAGGCAAGCATATAATAATGTAAAATAAATAAAAGGAAAGAAGAGAAGAGGTTAGAATATACAGGATAGCGATTATTACTTAAAGATCTACATCATGAAAGAAATAGTTAGTAACTTCAAAGCAATAAAAATAATTGATTCAAGGATCCTCAAGTATTATACCTATGCGGCTTAGATTGAAGAGCATAACGATCTTTCGGCGGAGCAATCGTGGAAACCAAGAACGCAAAGATGAAGAATTGATTGAAAGTATTGAAGAGTATTGAAAGTATGTGAGTGTATTTGAGTGTTTGAAGTATTCAAGTGTATTTTGGAGTATTCGGAAGTTTTTATGTGCGTAAATAATAATCCGAAAAGCCCCCTAGATTCGGGAAATCGCGGAGTATTTATAGGGAAAAGAATACTTGCGCTCCACGCAAGCACATTGCGCCAGCGCAGCCCACGCGTCGGCGCACATTGGTGTGCTCGATGCAACCAACCCAATCAAGCTTAGGCAGGTGTAAACGCGTTTTCAAAAGATAGAAAAGAAAGTTGTGTCTCACACAGGACTTACGTCTGACGCAGGACTCTGTGTGAGTCACGAAATCTACGTGTCAGGCGCTTGTTGGCTCGCCTGACGCGATATGGCCAATGTGTTGGACGCACGTGGCGCGCTAAGCGCAACCCTCGCTTCCGGCGCAAATTCGGGAATATTCGAGCATATTCCTTTGCGCGTCTTTCAAAGATACTTTTCTATCCCTAAAATTCCGGAGATGAAATTTTACGGATCAAAAATTTGATTTTTGATTGAAGATAATGAAAATGATTATGAAAAATATTTATTAAAATAATAAATATTTGATTGGGCTTTTAAAATGGATTCAAAATATTTTATGTGCTTAAAATACAATTAATCATCATGAACAATTAATTGGGCTTTAGAATATCATTTCGAAACACATTTTGGGTCGGGTTCTTTAGATTGATCTTCCGTTGGGTTGCGCCAACTAATGCCGTGGTATGTTTCATCATTGGATCCTTAAATGGGGAGACACGATTATGTGTCTACACCTTCCAACTAACAACAGAGCCACCAAGAGTAAATACATAACCAGTCGTAGACCTTCTACTGTCTACATCTCCAAAGATAATCGTAATCGAATAACCAAGTAACTAAACACCGAGTATCATTCCCGCACCAACATCGACGTACCTCGAAGGTAACGAAAAATCCTCTTGACTGCCTCGCCAATGCTCCTTACCGTAATCACCCATGAACCTACTAACAACACCGATCCGATGTGCAATATCTGGCCTAGTGCAGACCATAGCATACATCAGACTCCCTACTGCATTAGCATAGGGAACCCGACTCATGTACTCCTTCTCCTCAGCAGACTTGGGTGCAAAAGCAACAGACAAATGATTATTGGAGGCACTTGGAGTATCTATATGCTTAGTTGTTGACATGCCAAACCTTGACAAAATCTTCTGAATGTAGCCTTTCTGTGACAAGAAAAGCTTCCTCTGATCTCTTTCCCTATAAATCTCCATCCCCAAAATCTTTTTCGCAGCACCCAAATCCTTCATCTCAAACTGAGCACTGAGAAGACCCTTCAACCTCTGAATATCATACTTGGACTTTGCAGCTATAAGCATATCATCTACATAAAGGACCAAATAAACACATGATTCATCATCCAGCTTGTTGTGATACACACAACAATCATACAGACTCCTGTAGTAGCCCAATTCAATCATATAGCTATCAAACCTTTTATAACACTACCTAGGAGACTGCTTTAGCCCATACAAGGACTTCTTCAGTCTGCAAACATAGTCTTCATTATCAAGAACTTGGAACCCATCTAGCTGAGTCATATAAATCTCTTCTTTCAACTCCCCATGTAGGAAAGCTGTTTTCACATCTAGTTGCTCAAGTTCAAGATCCTGATGTGCAACTATTGCTAGTAGCACCCTGATGGAAGTGTATCTAACCACTGGTGAGAAAATCTGATTATAGTCAACCCATTTTCTTTGAGTGAACCCTCTTGCAACAACCCGAGCTTTATACTTGACCCCCTCAGAAGGTGAGGTCCTTTCCTTCTTCTTGAAAACCCATTTGTAGGTGACAATTTTCCTCTCCTTAGGACGCTTGACTAGCTCCCAAGTCTGATTCTTATCCAAAGACTCCATTTCATCTCCCATAGCAGCGCACCATTGAGCAGACTCACTACTTGAGACAGCTTCTTTGTAGGTGGATGGTTCATGAGTATCTACCTCCACCTCCTCAGCAACCCCAGCAAGGCATAATCAACCATGTCCTCAAAACCATACCTCCTATGAGGTCCCACACCAACTCTTCTAGCTCTATCAAGTGCTATGCTTGTTCGATGTGTTTCAGATGGGACAATTTGATGCCTAGAATACTCATCAGGTTCAGTAGCACCATGTTGATCTTCTCCACCTTGGTGCTGTGATTCGCTCTCATCATGAGTGACTTGCAGCCTCCACATGTTTATCAACATTACTACCAATAGACACCACCATGGACTTCACAAATGGGGTTAAGTATAGAATTTTCATCAAATATTACACTTCTACTAAGTATAGCTCAACTCTCGAAGGTGACCAAATTTTATAGCCCTTAACTCCACTCCCAAAACCCACAAATACACCCTTCTTAACTCTAGGTTCTAATTTACCCTCACTGACATGATAAAGTAGAACCAAAAACTCTCAACAAAGAATAATCTGCAGGCTTACCAGACCACACCTCATAACGTGTTTTACAATCAATACCAGTGTGAGGTCCACGGTTGATCAGATAGCAAGCTGTACTTACAGCTTCTGCCCAAAATCTTCTAGGTAACCCAGCATTAGAGAGCATGCACCTCACCCTTTCCAACAGTGTCTGATTCATGCAATCTGCTACCCCATTCTGTTGTGGAGTATTTCTGACAGTGTGATGACGTGCAATCCCTTCATTCTTGCAAGAATCATTCAACTCAGACCAATAGAATTCCAGACCATTATCAGTTTGCAGCCTTTTGATCTTCCTTCCAGCTTGATTTTCCACCAAAGCCTTCCACTAAACTGCTTGAAGTTCATGAAAGCCTCACTTTTATGTTTCATCATAATTACCCAAGTCATCCTTGAATAATTATCGATCATCGACACAAAGTACCTGTGACCTCCAATAGACTCAACTCGGGAAGGACCCAAACAATCAGAGTGAATATAATCAAGTGTGCCCTTTGTAGTATGCATAGCCTTTGGAAACTTGCTGCGATGAAGCTTCCCAAACACACAATGCTCACAGAACTCAAGGTCCTGCACCTTGTGCCCACACAAAAGATCCCTTTTTGACAGAATTTGCATCCCCTTTTCACCCATATGTCCAAGTCTTCTCATATGCCACAACTTGGTCATATCCTCCCTGGGAACCTCTGATGATGCAACAATAGCGGAACCTGTCACAGTAGAACCTTGAAGAAAATACAAGGTACCCTTTTTAATACCTCTCAGAACTACCTCCGAACCCTTGTAGACATTCATAACTCCACCTTCATCTTGAAAACTGAAACCTCTACTGTCAAGAAGACTCAAAGATATCAGATTCTTTGTCATCAGTGGAACATGCCTAACTTCGTTCAAGGTACGTAATGTACCATCATGAGTCCTCAATCCGATGGAGCCTATTCCAACTACTTTGCAAAGATCAAGTTGGCCATAGAAACATTACCCCCATCTATCCGCTCATAAGTTGAAAACCACTCCCTGCATGGACTAATATGATACGATGCCCTAGAATCAAGAACCCACACATCCCTATAATGTGACTGGTTATTAACAACTAGGGCCAGGTCTTCCTCAAAATTACCATCAGTTTATGCAGAGCAGCAGAACCTTCATTCTTGTCCTACTACTTCTTTTTCTTAGGACATTCATTTTTCCAATGCCCCTTTTCCTTACAGTAATCACATACATCATTAGGTTTAGGACCCTTAGAATTCGAATTTTTATGGTTCGATTTCTTTTTACCAGATTTTCCCTGTCCCTTACCCCCAGTGACAACTAATCCAGATGTCTGATTTTCTGTACTAAAACCAGATGCCTGATGACGGATTTCTCTAGTATGAAGAGCAGATCTTACTTCTTCTAATGACAGACTATCTTTCCCAACAATAAAAGAATCCACAAAATTCTCATACGATAAAGGCAAAGATACTAACAATGTAATTAAAGCAAAGATCTCCTCATCATCTACTTTAACATCAATATTACGAAAATCTAGCAGGATAGTATTCAATTTATATAGATGATCCCTCAGAGACATACTGAACAAACGTTACTTCAAAAGCAACTTGTTGGTTAGAGATTTTGTCATATACAAACTCTCCAACTTCAACCACAGACCGGCGACGGTTTCCTGCTCCGCAACCTCAGTAATTATGTCATCAGACAGACACAACATAATCGTTGAATGTGCCTTCTCCTCCAAAACGGCCATCTCAGCGGTTTCTGAATCCGATGACTTCTTTGCCAACGGTGCCCACAACCCTTGTTGCTTCAGTAAAGCCCGCATCTTGATCTGCCACAGACTAAAACTGTTTCTCCTAGTAAATTTATCGATTTTCACATTCATCCCATACATCTTTCTCACTCGGATCGAACACTAAGCTCTTGATACCAATTTGTTATGACAGATGTGAGAAAGAACAAATATCAAATGCAAAACAAAGAAAAAATCACACACAGATTTACGTGGTTCACCAACGGATTGCTGGCTACGTCCACGGGCAGAAAGAGAATAATATTATTGATTAGAAGGATAACCAGAATTACAGAGGTGATTAATGACTTAATCGTCAATTAAATAAACTAGGTTTAAAACCTATTTATAAGCAAATTGGGAATCCGCCCGATCGAGTGGAACTCGCCAAACCAGAATTTGTCTCGTGCCCGATCGGGCGAACACGACCGATGCCATCGGGCGGCCTATTCCTTGAGCACCTGCTGGGACGCTGACCCCGCCCGGTCGGGGGAGCCTGCCCGATCCGGTCGGGCGAGCCGACGAACACCCCTTCTGACTAAATTCAAGGCACAAATTCCTACAACTTGTATAGCCTTTCCGTTCGATTGCAAGCATTGCAGGTAATTTTGTATATCCTGCTTGCATTCAGCAATGAATTAGTCGAGTTTGCTCTAACAAATTACTTTCATGTATTCTACAACTTTTCTAGGAACACTTGAATAGGTAATGACCCGTTGATAAATATATTTTAACTTGACGAGAGCCCTTGGTACATTGATGTAGCATGCCTCTCCATACTCTGAATTATAGAATCGCAAAAGAGAGCTTTCTGGTTTTGGGCTGACATGTGCTAGTCTTAATTAACAGGAAAACTGCAGCCAACGTTTGATGAAGAAGAGAGTGATGGAATTATCAGGCTGAAGTTAATGGGTTAGTGTAATGTGAGACAAAGTTTGTTGTGATAGAGGATTGGTTATTTGAGTAATGTGGCTAGAGCTTTTTGTATTGGAGGAATTTTCATTTCATTCATCCCATTGCAAGGTACAAGTGACCTTTTTATACTACACTATGTCGGCAATTCAACCGACCTTGTGAAGCTCTAGACTTTTCTTCTTTATTCTCCTTTTTCTATGTTTTACATACTTCAAGCTAAATCTAGATATTTCTAGGATTTTTACAAATAGTTTTTCTAGATTTTTCTACATTATTATTTTAACACTCCCCCTAATGGGAAAAGTCTTGAACTCCGAGTTGTTTTCTAAATTGCATGAATTTTTCTGCTGAAATTGCCTTTGTAAAAATGTCTGCTAGCTGCTCCCCCGTCTTGCAGAAATGTAGCTCGATCTCTTGTTTGTCGACCAACTCTCGGATGAAATGATGTCGTATCTCGATGTGCTTTGTGCGACTGTGAAATACTCGGATTCTTTGTCATGGCTATTGCGACATGTTGTCACAATAGATATTTGTTGGTTCTTCTGATATCTGTTGTAGATCATCGAGAATTCTTCTAAGCCACACTGCTTCACATGCTGCATTTGTTGCTGCTACGTATTCTGCTTCTGCTGATGACAGAGCTACTGTTGCTTGTTTCTTTGATGACCAAGATATAGCCTTGGTTCCCAAATGAAACACGTAGCCGCCGTACTTTTCGATCATCGATACTTCCGCCCAATCGCCGTCCTTGTATCCCGTAAGCTTGTGATTCTCCTCTGTTTCGTACGTGCAATTCCATAACCTTTTGTTCCCTTGACGTACCTGAGAATCCTTTTTGCTGCTGCCAGGTGAGCTTTACTTGGCTCACTCATGAACCTGGATACTATGCTGACAAAGATGTACTATATCGGGCCTTGTATGTGTAAGATAGATGAGAGAGCCGACCAAACTTCGATATATTGATGCATCGACCTTCTCTTTGCCATCATTCTTTGATAGCCTTTCATTAAGTGCCATTGGTGTGGCCACTGGCTTGCATTCACTCATGTTGAATTTCTTGAGTAGGTCGTCTGCATATTTCTCTTGCGAAAGAAATATTCTTCCTGGGTTTTGCTTGACTTGCATGCCAAGGAAGTACTTCATGGCTCCAAGGTCGGTCATTTCATATTCCAACATCATTGTCTTCTTAAATACTTTAATCATTTTCGGATTAGTGCCTGTGTAGATTAGATCATCTACATAAAGGCACAATATGAGAAAAATTTATGATCCTTGGGCCTTGACATATAGTGATGGCTCACTTGGGCTTTTTGTAAACCCATTTTGAAGTAGGTAGCCATCTATTTTGCTATTCCAGGCTCTGGGTGCTTGTTTAAGCCCATAAAGAGCTTTACGAAGGCGGTATACTTTGTCTTCTTTGCCTTTGATGAGATATCCTTGTGGTTGCTCAACATATACTTCTTCTTCGAGCTCCCCATTTAGAAATGCTGACTTGACATCTAATTGAAAGACCCGGTAACTTAAGTTGAGCAAAGAAGAGCAAGGATCGACTCGATAGTCTCCATGCGGACGACGGGAGCATATGTCTCGTTAAAGTCAATCCCTGGTTGTTGGGAGTAACCTTTTGCAACGAGACGAGCCTTATATTTCTGGATGGAGCTATCTTCGTTATACTTGACCTTGTAGACCCATTTGAGACCGATGACTTCTTTGTCTTTAGGTTTCTCAACAAGCTCCCATGTGTTGTTTTTCTCGATCATCTTGATTTCTTCATTCATGGCCTCGATCCATTTGTCTTCTCGAGCGGCTTCTTGAAAACTTTGTGGTTCGCTAGTGAAGAGAGCCATGATAGCTTGATTGCACTGGAAATCCTCCAAGTAGCCTGGTGGTCGCCTATCTCTTTGTGAACGTCTCACTACTGGAGCTGAGCTTTGAGAGCTTGATCCTGACGTTGGACTCACCGATCTCGAGGATGTTGTTGTAGATCTTGGCGATGATGGACTTGAGGATGACTGCGTTGCTTGATAATTTGGGCCTTCATCTTCACTTGGACTTGGTGGAAGAAAATCTCCTTCACGTGATTGAGATTCCTTCTCTATCCACATCCATTGAGCTCCTTCATCGAAGATGACATCTCTTGAAATGACTAACTTCTTGGATTCGGGCTGATAGAGACGATATCCTTTAGATTCGTCACTGTATCCAATGAATATACATTTGTCTCCTTTTCCATCAAGTTTTTCCCAATTTTCTTTCGGGATGTGGGCATATGCTATGCACCCGAATACTTTGAGGTGCTCCACTCTTGGCTTTCTCTTATGCCAAGCTTCATAGGGTGTCATACCCTTCACTGCTTTCGTGGGAGACTTATTGAGAATATACACTGTTGTACAGACAGCTTCGGCCCAAAAATATTTTGGTAAATTCTTAGCTTGCATCATACGGCGGGCCATTTCAAAGAATTGTTCTATTTTTTCCTTTCCGCAACACCATTTTGTTGAGGTGTGCGTCTTACCGTTAATTCTCTTTTAATCCCATGCTCCTTACAAAAGCCTGTTAAATTCTTTGCTTGTAAATTCTCCCCACGATCCTGTTCTAAGAATTTTTATTGAATGCCCACTTTGTTTTTCTGTGAGGGCTTTAAATTGCATGAAGTGGGAAAATGCTTCGATTTTTGCTCCAAGATATAAACCCACATCATGCGAGTAAAATCATCGACAAATAATAGAAAATATCTTTTTCCGCCAAGAGACGGATTTCGGTAGGGCCCCATATATCTGCGTGAACGAGCTCTAATGGAGCTCCAGCCCTCCAAGATGAAGTAGGAAATGACAATCTATGCATTTTGCCATATATACAACCCTCACAAATTTTTCTTTCATTAGTTATAGGTGGAAGCCCAATCACCATTTCTTTTTGTTTTAACAGCTTTGAACCTGTCAAAATTTAGATGCTCGAATCTTAAATGCCACAATGTGGACTCATTCACTATAGAACTCGGGCAACATTATGCTCCAATTGCATTCTTAACGGGAATATTTTATTAGGAGCCATTTGAGTAGTAGTAATTAATTGCCCTTTTTTCTTATCAAATATGAGGCATTTATTAGCATCAAATTTCACCATGTAGCCTCTTTGGATTAGTTGACTTACACTTAACAAATTTTGTGCAAGCCCGGGGACATAGAAAACATTAGAAATAAATTTAGACGAGCCGTTTTTGTTCTAACGGCTATTGTCCCCTTGCCAAACCTCTTGGTTGCTTCCATCACCAAGAGTAATTTGTGTTTTTATGTTTTCATCCGGACCGACAAATGAATTTTTATTGCCAATCATGTGGTTTGAATAACCACTATCAATATACCATATATCATCCGACTCTTGGTGAGCATTTAAACATGTATAAAATAATTGATCTTTGGGCTCCTTGTTTTCCGTAAAATGGCCTCATCCTTTTGCCTAACCAACAATCTTTTTCAAAATGAGTGTGTTTCTTGCATCTTTTACACTTATACCGGCAATCTTGTGTATTATGGCCATTTTTCTTACATAAATTGCAATAGGAGCCAGATTGGTTTTTTTCTCGAGTTCCTTGATTTATGTAACTTCCTCTCCCCCTGCTACGTTATATGAAGTACCTCCTTTACCGTAGCCATTTTTACTTTTATTTTCTCCATTATTAGAGAATTTTAATTTTGCTTGAAACGCTTGTTCTAGTGGCTGTTCTGTAAATCTACGCATTCTATCTTCATGTGCTAGAAGGGAGCCCATTAATTTCAGTTAAACTTAATTTAGATAAATCTTTATTGGACTCCTCTATGGCAGTCACTATGTGATCATAATTTTTGGGGAGACTTCTTAATATTTTCCGAACAACTTGGACATCTTCAATTTTATCTCCATTAGTTCGGATTTGATTTATAATGTTTGTTACTCGACTAAAAAACTCTTGAATTGTTTCATTTTTCGCCATTAATAAATTATCAAAGTCTCTCCATAAAGATTGGAGTTTGAATAGTATTACCTTTTCGGAGCCCCTATATTTTGTCTCCAGGATACTCCAAGCCTCCTTGGCCGTTGTAGCAGCCATAATAGTAGGGAGGATTGTTTCATCTACTCCCCGATAAATTAAGGATAGGGCATAATTATCCCTTATCCGATTTTGTTTGTATTGCTTTCGCCGTGTCTCATCCCAAGTGGCTTCTTGAATTAAATCACTTGGTTGTTCATAACCATTTTGTACTAACTCCCACAAATCTTGTGAGATAAATATGGACTTCATTTGAATAGACCATTGTTGATATTTTTCTCCCTTAAATGTAGGTACCCAATTTACCCTGGGGTAGTTAAATGTGTTTGAGGTCAAGTATTTGGGGAAGTCATTTTAATTTATGTGGTGTTTGGTTTTTGTTTAAGGGAGTTGGGTTATTTTGTGTTTGGTGTATAAGTTTTATGGGATTATGATAATTTGTATGATGTAGTGGAGGATTGGATTTAATGGCTCTGATACCAATTGATGGAATTATCAGGCTGAAGTTAATGGGTTAGTGTAATGTGAGACAAAGTTTGTTGTGATAGAGGATTGGTTATTTGAGTAATGTGGCTAGAGCTTTTTGTATTGGAGGAATTTTCATTTCATTCATCCCATTGCAAGGTACAAGTGACCTTTTTATACTACACTATGTCGGCAATTCAACCGACCTTGTGAAGCTCTAGACTTTTCTTCTTTATTCTCCTTTTTCTATGTTTTACATACTTCAAGCTAAATCTAGATATTTCTAGGATTTTTACAAATAGTTTTTCTAGATTTTTTCTACATTATTATTTTAACGAGAGAGAAATGTGTTCCCATTGTTGGAGGCAAACATTTGACCCAATCACCGCAACAGAGAAAAATTGTGGAACAAGTGTATCGCTGTAATGCATGGGACACATACTCACCTATTCCGGTTTTTCATCGAAGGGTTACTTCCTCATGAGGCGATGGAGTACGTGGATTTGGTCATGAGCTGTATGACAAGAAAACAATGGTCTCCATGCTGCGCGTGCTTGTCGAGTAAGTTGAATCAGTAATTGACAATGACCATTGTCACTCGTTCCAGTCAAGAAACTCTTTACCCAGCAAAATCTTGGTGCAGGTAGAACCACACAAATTGTTCAACTGTATCTTTCGTTACATTGTATAAAGGTAGGGAATATCTTAACCTGTGTACAAATTGCGTTGGCTTTGTCAATGAAGATAATTTTTTTTTTACATCAACAAAATTTGCATTAATTAAAAATGGAAGTGCAACTTATAGAAAACACCCAAACTAACGACGAAAACAATAAGAACACTAACATGAGCTTGTCTAGCTCTTACAACCCTATCAAAATAAAACCGACTCGAAAGTACAAACCACCATATTACCTTACTGGTCTGACGTTTTCTGCAGAGGATATGAGGGAAACTGCTCCGGGAACTTCCGTTGGGCACTTGTTGGAGATGACCTTGGTGTCTTCTGTAAAACGAACCTTTGATATGTGATGGATACTGTTGATAGATGAAATCAAAACGATCTTCAAAGATGGATTGCCAAAACGAGTCTTGTAGAACCACAGGTTCACAAGATAGTATATCCCACAGTCATAGAAGTAAGAAGCCTTCCTAGGATTCTAAAGATGGAACTTCAAAAGAAGTCAGTTTCTTATGTGACTTCGTACCGTGCATTGAGGGTAGCATGAGTTTTTCCTGAAGAGGCAAAAACTCGGCATTTGTGGAGGTTGAAACTTGGCCCAACCTTAACCACGGAGGTGGCCCGACACCTAGACGTCGGGGGTTCTGCCCCGACCTTAACCGATGGTGTATAGTTAGGATGCGAAAAAAGAAAATGAAAACGAGCAACCGTAAAAGCATGGGGAGCTCGACTCCACCGACAGAGCGCCGAGGCTGCTCCGGCGGCAGCGAGCCCCCTTGGGGCTTTTCCGCGGGGAAGGGTTTGTGGGGAAGGGGAAGGGTTTGTCAAGGGCCTTTTTATTTAATCCATTTTAGTGCTTGGTGAACGGTTTTTTTTGTTTCAGTTATTACTCAATGAAGATGATTTCTATGAAGCGGAAATCTTTTAAAGCAACTACATGTACAACATGATAATGGCTTTTGCGACTGCGTAGCAGAAGCAAATTAAAGAGGTAGAGATTAAGAAAAATAATTAGAGTTGGAAATATGGCAAGAAAAGTACTAAAAAGTGGACACAATATTTACCGTGGGAAAAATCCTCAAATAGCGGGAAAAAAACCCATGAATAACGAGTACCCCAAAATCCACTATATAGAATAGGAGGGTACAAAAACCCTAAATATTATTAAGGTGAGTAATACAGTAAAACTCTTACTATAGTAGGAAACTTACAAAAGTTAACACAAAAGGTAATAGTGGATTAATAATACAAAGTGGGTTATAAGGAAAGAGAGATTGATTTTGGAAGGCTTGATTGTAACACCCCCAAATTTCTCTTTTTTTATGTTACTGCCACGTGAGAACTTTAAAAGCTTTTATACTAACTAATAATATAACTTTAAACTAATGCAGCAGAATAACTGAAATAACGAACTCCTTTTTGAAATAAACTTTATTATCCAACTATAATAATGGAACTTTGAGATAATAAAATAACAACTCCTAGCTTAAGTATCATTCCTCATTAGCTCCCCATTTGAATATGCATCATATCAACTTATAAATTCTGCTCACCAAAATAGAGTCATCACATGGACAAAACCATAAAAGATAACAAAACAAATATAAAATTGTGTCAGTAAAAATACTGATTACATGTATATGTGGAATATTAAACACTTTATTTAATTAAACATTTGAAACATTTAACTTTTCAAAAACCTTCCTTGGATACTTGTAATACTTATATAATATAAAGTACATAACTTAAATACAACCCTTTCCTGCCTAGGTACCTTGCCTAAAGTATGCACACCCCCCAAGTTTAGTATTCCTTAATGAGTCTATGACGAGGGGTTACTATCTTGTCCACATGACTTACTACAAGAAGTACATAGGTAAATAATACAATGGTGACCGTTCTTCCTAATAAATAATAAGTTGTTGTCTTAGTAAATAATAATAGCTACCGTCTTTTTTTTGTTAATAAACAACAAGTCGTTGTCTCTTTATAATTATTGTGATCGCAAAAGATCATATAACTAATATAATTCCTTTAGAACTAATCCTCCTTTAGAAAAAAAATATTTTTGGTTAATAAACAACAAGTCGTTGTCTCTTTATAATTATTTTGATCGTAAAAGATCATATAACTAATACAATTCCTTTAGAACTAATCCTCCTTTAGAAAAAAAAATCATTTAATCTTGAAATATTAACAATAATATTAATATCGGTTTTTTCACCATATACCCTAACAAATTAAAAAAATTCACCATATACTCTCAATGTTTCAAATATTCACCATATACCCCTGAATTTCCGAAAACGTTTGTCATATGCTCTTTATCTAACAGACCTTAACCTGCCGTTTGCCATATGCTCTTTATCTAACAGACCTTAACCTGCCGTTTGCCATTATTTATGACTTTGCCACTATTAACCTAATTACCCCTAATATTTAAACAAATAAAAAACTCCCTATATCTCTCCTCCACTATCAATATTGACTAATTACCCTCGCATTGGTATTCATTTTGATGGACTCCTCAAAATTTGTGTCCTTCAAGGGTCGTCGGTGGCCTCCGTTTTTTTTAAAAAAAGTCATTTTGGCGGTGAGATCGGCATTTAAGATCGTCTCGGGAAGCGTGCCCATAATACCGTCCTCTTGATACTCCGTTTGATGGGCTTCTTGAAATTCGTGTCCTTTAAGGGCCGTCGGTGGCGTCTGTTTTTTCAGAAAAAAAAAGTCGTTTTGGCGGTGAGATCAACAGTTTAAGATCGCCTCGGGAAGCGTGCCCAGAATACCATTGTATTGATTTTGTTTTGATGGGCATCTTGAAATTAGAGCCCATTAAGGGTCGTCGGTGGCGTCTATTTTTTAAAAAACATTGTTTTGGTGGTAAGATCGGTCGTTTAAGATCGTCTCGGAAAGCGTGCCCACAGTATCGTTGTATTGATACTCGTATTGATGGGATTCTCGAAATTGTGCCCCTTAAAGATCGTCGGCTGCGTCCGTTTATTCAAAAGAAGTCATTGTGGCAGTGAGATCGACCGTTTAAGATCGCATCGAGAAGCATGTCCAGAATACTGTCGTACTGATACTCGTTTTGATGGGTTTATCGAAGTTTGTGCCCTTTAAGGGTTGTCGTTGGCGTCCTTTTTCAAAAAAATTCATCTTGGCGGTAAGATATAGAGTTTCATTTATTAAGGTTAGGGTTAAGGGCATTAGGGTTAGGGCGTCAGGTTAATTAGGGATTAAGGTTATGGCTATGGTAGAGGGTTAATTAGGTTAATAATAGCAAAGTTGTATATAATGCAAACAACGACTTAACGTCTGTTAGGAAAAAGTGTAGTTGGTGTACATTTTTATAAACTCAAGGTATATGGTGAATATCAAAAACATTGGGGATATATGGTAAATTTTTCAATTTGTCAAGGGTATATGGTAAATTTTCCAATTTGTGAAGGGTATATGGTGAACAAACCGTATTAATATTAGTAATAATATAAACATTAGTAATGAAAAACTTGTTGACATGAATTAACGTGATATGCCACGCTAAGTGCTAAACTAAAAACAAGTGTATGTCATGCATTTAAAATATCAAATAATATAAGTGAATATGGAAAAATAATAAGATGCTTCCTTAATTCATAATAAACTCATGAAATGTTTAAACATGATCATCCAAAACTCATCAAGTTAAAAACATGTATTTCAATCTAAAATAATAACTCAGAAACATGGCATTAAGTGAGAAAATATATATTTAAAGATATACATATACATGAACCTTATACATTATACACTACTAAGGGAGAAGAAAAAGGGTATGTTAAGAGAGAGAGAAAGTTTAAACTTGAGAAAACAGATGTATTTCTCAAATTTGGTGTGCAGAATATGAGGGGTGGAGACCTCCTATTTTATACTAGTTGGATAGGTTGAGTCGTAGTAGGACTAAGAAACTAAAAGATGGGTTTAAGGAAAAAGATAAACAATCTAAGCTAAGATCTAGCTAGTATTTATAATTATCCAACTAAGATTAGGGAAAGGTATAATTTATCTCACAAAACATAATTCTAGAAGGTAAAATAATTTAAGAAGATAAGAAAGAAAAGAAGATATAAGACTTTGTGGAAAGGTAGGATATGTTGCTGCCCATAACTTCTTTTGCTGGCAACAAATTTTTTATTTATTTATTTTGTAAACCTTTTTCGATTTTTTTAAAACATTTTTTATTTTCTTTTAAACAAACCACTTGAATTAGTAAACTTTAGTCCCAAAATCCAATTTGGGCTAAAATTTATTTTTAATACCCATAATCTTTTATAAAAGTCTATTTTAAAATCTTTTTTGGATAAATAACAAGCATTTTTAGTAAATAAAACTTTTTAAGAAATTATAAATACTAATTCACCAAAAATATGGAGTATTACATTGATATGAATTGCTTCTTTGTGTTGGGTGTTGATTTGGTTGATGCCCAAAGTATGCACAATACCTTATTTATAGGTGTAAGTATGTCGGTTCATACTTGAGCCTTGCATTAAGCCGGTTAGTTAAGGAATTCTCAAGAGAATTCTTGCTCCTCGTTTTGCTCACATTTATCATGATCATCTTACTTGAGATTCTAGAATAATCATGAATTGATTTCATAATTTAAGGCGACAATCATCAACATATAATTGTTTACTTGTTTTCCAACTTGGACCATAATAGAATTTTGGCCACTGAATCTAACAATCTCCACCTTGGACCAAATTCCATATGTACTCGTCGTATGAACCTCAAAGGATAAAAATTATGCAGATATGTCACCCACTTAATCTAATCGTAACTTGGACTTAAAATAATGTGACATGCTGGAACCCGGTTTATGAAGGTGTTGATGTCGAACCGGGGTAGTGTAGGAAGAAGCCATAATAGAAGGCCCTTGGCTTGTAATACATAGAGATTTTTTTTGTTTGATGGCCTTCAAAATTTCATGAGCATCGCGAAAAACTTTAATTACACCACCTTAAGTCGAAATCTGACACCCTCTAAAATCTAGAGTGCCCAAAGAAATTATTTTCTGGTTCATATCAGAAACATGTTGAACATTAGACAGAGTCCTGATCTTACCATCATATGTCTTGATCAAAACAGAGCCAATACCATGAACATTGCAACGGCAACCGTTACCTAAAGAAACCGATATGTTCTTTACAGATTTATAATTGATAAAGTGATCCTTTCGAGAACACACGTGGTAGGTGCAAGCGGAATCAAGCACCCCATTAGAAGTTCCACTTCTTTTAGGAGAAGTAGCCAAAAGAACATCATCGGAATCTATTTTACCAAAATCGGTTTCTGCCATTTCCTTAGTTTTTTCCCCTCTTTTTCTTTTCTTTCGAGATTTTTCTTTAATTTTAAGCAATTAGAAACATCGTGCCCATGCATTTTACAATATTTGCATAAATTCTTAAATTTATGCCCATTAGATATGGACCGATTTTTGGTACCTATATTTTTCGTGTGATCTCTCTCCTACCTTTAATCCTTTGGCATTATCATTGGAATGCACTTCAAGGTCAAATTTCTCTATTGAGAGTAAATGAGATTTAACATCTTCAAAAGGTAAAGTAACATGATTTCCTTTAAGTGCTTGTACGAAGGAGATAGGGAGACAATTAATAACATGGCCTTATCCTCATCATCAATCTTGACATCCAATTTTAAGATCAATAATAATAGAATTAAATTCACTAAAATGAGATTGGATAGAAGTACCTTCGGCCATCCAAATAGTGTAAAGCCTTTACCTATAACTAGAGTTTGTTAGCGAGACTTTTAGTTATGTAGAGGGACTCGAGCTTTAACCATAGCCCTACAGCAGTCTCCTCGTGAATAACCTCGCGTAGTACCTCCTTAATTAGACATAGTTGGATCCTAGATAGCTCTTTTTCATCCAACTTTTGTCGTTGCTTGTCGGTGTGCCCTGTTTTAATCCGCTCTGTGCGAGAATTTAAAGACCTTCATCTAGACTCTCTAGATGCTGAAACTAATCTTGCCATTGAATTTCTCAATCTCGAACTTCGTTACCGAAGACATCTTTTATATAATGATACCCTAACCAACCTTGGCTCGGATACCACTTGTTAGGGTTGTGAGTGTGTAGTGAAAACAAGTTAAAGATGTAGAGATTGAGAAAAATAATTAAAGTTAGAAATAAGCGGCAAGAATTAACGTGGGAAAAATCCTCAAATAGAGGCAAAAAAAAACCCACGGACGATGAGTACCCGAAAATTCACTATATAAAATAGGAGAATACAAGAACCCTAAATATTAATAGGGTGAGTAATACAATAAAACTCTCACTATAGTAGAAAACTCAGAAAAGAGTAACACAAAAGGTAATAGTGGATTAATAACACAAGGCTGGTTATAAGGACGGAGAGATTGATTTTGAAAGGCTTGATATGTATGGCTTCTTTGCATTGGGTGTTGGAGTTGATGATTTGGTTGATGCCCAATGTATGCACAACACCTTATTCATAGGTGTAAGTCGGTTAGGTAAAGAATTCTCAAGAGAATTCTAGCTCCTCATTTTGCTCACATTCCATTTCTATCATGATCCTCCTGCTTGAGCTTTCTAGAATAATCATGAGATGTTTCCATAGTTTAAGGCGGCAATCACCAACATATTATTGTTACTTATTATTTTCCAACTTGGGCCATAATAGAATTTGGGCTACTAAACCCAACACCGTTTGATTATTGATGTAAACCCTTGCGTGGAGAATATTTCCCTGGCTTAGCCAATTTTAGCCCGGACTGTAAGGTGAGCATACCATGCATTTTTGAAAACATTTAGAATATAATTAGTTATTACAAAATAAATACGATTAAAAGGTAAGAATAGTATTGTATGATATAGAGTTTCCTCCTAAATAAATGATTTGATTGGAAATGTAAAAATGGGCCTAGGCATTGTTTAATGAGCTGGTCTTGTGTCAAAACAATCAAACAAAACCTTTGTGGTCGGACCACTTACATTTTAAACAAAACATATAGTCGTGTACTACTGTCAAAAACTTTAACGTCTTGGAACAAGATATATTCACTAGACGAAAAATACCAAACATTTTATGCTTCATAATGTAACTGAAGATAGTACTAAATTTATGTACCACGTGAGCATTAGCTCCAATCTTGCTCCATCTTTCACAAGAGATCAACGTTTAAGCCTAGTCTGAGCATCTTCAAAGAGGGAGAGGGTTTTTAGGTCTTGGGTTGGATTCTAAGATAATGGAAAAATCCAATAATGATGCCTAATACTTCAAACCCAAAATAGGTAAGTTGAACAATTGTTTCAATTTTCAAATATTGGAACCGAGACAGCTCACCCGAGTAATTAAAATCGGAGTACAACTGACCAAAATGAGATTAAAAAACTTCAGTCCTATTAGAAAAAAAAAACAAAAAAAAATTCAGTCAAGTGACAACTAAGTGACTCGAAAAAAAATATAGGCAGCATATTCAACACATAGATTTTATATAGTTAGTTAATGGCTTACATATAGGCTGAATCTTTTTTTAAGGGGCATATGGGCCGAATCTAGAACAAGCAAACATAACATACTCCCCGTCAAACAAAAAAAAAAAAAAGAAAACATAGAAGTACTCCAACACAAAACAGTAAGATAAATAAAGCCACGCCGTCAAATACAATACTATAGCATATTCATCACGTACCACTACTACGTACTACAACAAAATAAACCTAGTGATTGCCATACCACTAAGAGCTTCCCCACCTTCCATGTACTTGAGCTATGCATCCCATGGCTCTCCTGAAGTTTCGCCGCCCCACCCTGGCAAGTCAACATCGTCCTCCGTATCATCATCATCGTCAGTGGATGACCATTCTTCCACCACATTAACTCGGGCTTCTTCGGAAGCTGATTTTATGAGTAAACGAATTTGCTGTGGCACATCCCTCGACACATAGGAGTAGAATTCAGTGCCATATGCACCCGCAGCTCTTTCCACATCGGCTACATTTCGCACCACCACTTTCCTTGGCTTAGCAAAGGGAGGTCTTCGTGGGGTAGCAATATAGTCTTGATCAACTCGTCCACGAGAGGCACTCTCAGTATTGATTCTGTCCCTAATTTGACGGTATTCCCTCGCATCACAATCTACATCAATGGAGAAGGCCATTTGATAAGGTGGGGGAACATTTGCTTGGATGTTGTCGTCAATATATCTGGAAAATGTATGAGTAACTTCATCAGCGTAACTAATGCTGAAACGGCGGATGATGTGGTCATAGTCCATTTGGTGGTTGAGAGTGCATGTGGAGTCTTGGAGAAGATGATATGTAGTATGAGAGTGTATGTGGAGAAGATGATATGTTGTATGAGAGTATATGGGAACAGTATATTTATAGCCTAACAGTAAGGCATATTGCCATCTTTTTAAGTTGGTTTTATGGAAACCAAAGCATACATCATAAACACATGAAGCTAACTTGTTACTATTCTGAATCTGAGCCATGCTCTCTTCTTCTCCTTTCGATGTTTCTTCTTGTCATCTGAGTCACAGGGATGACGTTTCTCATGCTTTTCATGCTTCTTGTGCTTCCTCTCTTCATGCTTGTCACACCTCCTCTCGTTTGCTTTCTCTTCTTCTGTTTAGCTTCTTCATCAGACTCATGTTTGTCCATTTTACTAGCTTCTTTTCACGCTTCTTGTGACAAGCATCAGACTCATGTTAGTTGCTATTCTGAATCTGAGCCAAGCTTTCTCTTCTTCTCCTTTCGATGTTTCTTCTGAGTCATGGAAAAGACGTTTCTCATGCTTTTCATGCTTCTTGTGCTTCCTCCTTTCATGCTTGTCACACCTCCTTTCGTCATGCTTTCTCTTCTTCTGTTTAGCTTCTTCATCAGACTCATGCTTTCTCTTCATGCTTGTCACACCTCCGTTCGTCATGCTTTTCTCTTCTTCTGTTTAGCTTCTTCATCAGACTCATGCTTGTCCATTTTATCAGCAGAAGCCTCAGGAGAAGCCCTATCTATCTCAGCAGTCACTACCACCTTGGTTCCTGGCAGAACAGAAGTTAATGCGTCCATAATACAAGGAGCTCTGAATGTACAAGATCAGAAACATATTGAGATTAAAAATTAAAAAATTCAATGTGAAAGAACAACTTACTGAAACGGTGTAACACGATAAAATTTGTGCTACCCATCCCCTTCCCCTTCCTTCAAAAACAAAGTGTCAAGGACTTTATAGCATACCATGAATCAGTAACTCGAAGAAACAACATTAGCCGCCTGGAAAATTCACACAATCAGCACAAAATTCCTCGCTAAATTGTATGATATCAGGAGTGAAGAATTACAAAGGCAACTCAACAGCCCACCCAAGTTCCAACCCAACACCACACAGGTTGCAATATGCACATTATTGAAGAGGTAACATTAGGTTACAAACTAGAAAAATGTGTAGTCATTTTAGAGCCAATCAGCCAATACACAATAAAATCTCTGCTAAGATCCACCATATATATATATATATAGACAGGATGATGAGCATTAAGGGCTACAAGAACCCAGTGCCATCAACATTAAAACATTATTTCTACCAGAATTACTAATAAACAGCAAAAATATACCCACCAATACTACTAATAGACAACAGAATAAATCCACCACAATTACTAACAAACAGCAAAAAGACCACCAACAATTCTATAATGAGAATTAAGATATATGTGATCTACACTTTACAATGTATATTTATGCTATTAACTTACAGTTATAAACAATTTTTGAAGGAGGGGCAAACCTAAAGGGGATATCTCACAGCTACTGTGACTTCATAACCCCATCTTCAACCCAACAAAAACAAATTTCACAACCATATAAAAGAAAATATCTAGTTACTCAAGGACAAAAAACCCATACAAAATCCTTTTCATGCATAGGGAGCACAGAAATATTTATTTCAGTTCTTTTTCTTTTTGGCAGACAAGGACCTCTAGAGTTAATGGATTCAATCAGACCATCAAGTAGCAGCATTTTTTACGCAGCATTAAGGCTCTCAAAAGTTCATATATTTCAAAAGAGAAAGCAATAAACCAAGATAACAGAATTTTCTAATTACTGCACAAGAATTTTATTTCCCTATTTTACCTATTCGGAGGAGGACCACCAAGACTTGTTAGATTGGATGTTATTGGGAATATTAACCATCTAAATGGACTTCCAAATGGATTTTAGGAAAAAGAACAATTACAAAATAGTAGTCTAACCAATTTGAATGAAAATCAGGGTTAAATTTAATCAAGCTCCCTATATAAGCAAGGCAACTTCCTATACTCTAGCCCTACCCGTTGGAAGCTAATCCTACACAGATCAATTCCCAGAAAGTTGCCTCACCAATTTAAATAAGACTCAGGGCTTCTTCTCTCAAATGACCAATGGAGCAAGCCAGTAAGACAACTTCCATTCGCTATTAGGCCTACCCGTTAAAAGGGTAGTCCTACATAGATCTCTTGGCAAACTGTTTGGGACTGATTTAAAGCAGCGTAATAGATAGGCTACTAGGAGAGATGGCAAACAAAACTTGATCAAGACAGTGCTGTCTAATTTATCTCTGCACTACCTTTCTGCACATCACCTGAAGGTGTGTATGCAACTAAAAGAATTGGTAAGGCAATGGACTGTGAGAGAAATTACTCGTCCCATTCTAAACTTTAAGCTTCGACAGTTTGGGCACTGTCCCAAAAAAAATTCATACTTCTGCTTTACACTTGCTTTCTCTTTTCTCCCCGCATTCAACCAGTCTTTCTTTTTTCTCTTCATCGAATCTGCAGTCAGCACCCTCATCTTTTGTAGCAAGCTAGCTACACAAAGCCTTTAGGATATCCTCAAATTCACTCTCTTTTCACACACACACACACACACACACACACACACACACACACACACACACACACACACACACACACACACACACACACACACACACTCTTCCTCCGTTACTTATAAAATTGCAACATATGGGTTTGGCTCACTTTTTAACGAAATGAAAAACATGGTGCGGTAGGACAAAAGTACCAATGCGGGTGGGTAATTGATGAGTGATTTTGTTAGATTCAGGAAGGGTAATATAGTTTATTTGAATTTTATTACCAAAAGAGGAAGTGTTGCAATTAATATGAAACTACCTAAAGTAGTATTTGTAATTACTAAAGAAGATAGGGAGTATATATTTATACTTATCTATAAACATGTGGATTTGCTAAAATGAGTTTAAGAGAAAGTCAATCATAGGTCCCCTTCACTTCCTTCTATCTCTGTCCACAATTTAGCGCTTAAACAAGCAGCCGTGTTTGAGCGCATTTGCTGGATCCGATCTGGAACTTGTCCTCATATCTATGACAGAGGTCAGTGAAGCTTTCTGCCATGTTCCAGTAAGAAAGTTTATATATATATATATATATATATATATATATATACACGTACACAGAGACCTATATAGTAATCACGCAAGAATAATGAGTCATCCCTGACCTAGATCTAGAGTGAAATTTAACCCACAACCATGATTAAGATACATTTTATTTCAGAAATATAAATCTCATGTTCCAAATCGATGACAAACACTAAGGATTTCTGCCTTGACTTTCCACATTAAATGGAAGAATATTTTCAGGATAAGAAAATGTATACTACTGCCAGTATGTGCCAAACAATTTCAATTATAACTGATACAAAGAGGATGTTACAAGAAGATTCAGAAAATTTCATCAACGATTACATGTACCAAGGCCGATATATAAAATTACAGAAAATTAGTCATGAGAAATTCAAAATCCCTAACCCATACCTGGCAAAACAAAGTCCATGAACTTTTGCTGCTTCAGCATGACCCTCAGTCCCTCACCACTACCTTCAGCAGTTGACCCGCGCTTTACTAGTTCAGAAAACTCATGATTGTCAAGAAGATTCCCTTGGGGCCGGCTAGAACACTGTGGAGCTAAGCCTAAAGCTTCCCTCATTGACTGCTCTAGTTTTTGAATCTCTGCCTTTAAGGCATCCTGTTCTAGACCCTGAGCATTCTTTTCCTTGGAGTACCAAAACAAATCTTTGCCTGCTCAAGTTAGGAATAACAGCCAGACATCACAATCAAGATGTCTCAGACAAGTGCACTAGCATATCATAAACATAGAACTATACAAAGTATATGCAAGGCCTTAATCACATCAAAGATATGAGTGCATCTTACATGTATTCAACAGCATGGTCTACAAATTGTATTTCATCCTCCGTCAGAATTCTTCATTGGCTCATTGCAAGTATTAAAATTTGAAACTAGCATCAGCAAAATGAACCCAATGCTTTAGCAGTCAACACAGCATCACTCAAAAGTCAAAACAGACCTCAGATTGCAAGCGGAACATTAACAAAGTCGAAGACGGATGCTTTGTTCATAACACCGAAGAAAACAAGAAGACTATAATCAATATATTTCCAAGAAAATCCATTAACGCTAATTACAAGCACCTAAAAAAAAAGTATGCAGCCCGATCTCCCCCCCTCTTTTTCTCCATTTTCATGAGTACCAGACATCTACTGCCTCTGATGAGTTTCATGAGTACCAGACATCTACTGCCTCTGATGAGTAACGTCATAACCTACAAAATCGAGAAGTGAAAGAAATTTAAATACCTTTCTGCCATCTCCCAACAGGAGCCTCGACACTGTGACCCAAGTACTTTTCTCTGTGTTTATCAACCTTGACATCATCCCAAGTGAAAGGAAATTGAATTCAGGCCAAATAATAACAAAAATTTTCAACATTCCTTAAACCAAATCACAATTCCAGAGAAGAAAATGCCATAAAACATAAGTCTATCACAGCATTCCAAGAATTATACCATTAGAAAGAGAGTGCTACAAATACAACTTCTATTCAGAAAAGATAATGCATTATATTATAAGCTAATCGCAGCATTTCAAGAATTATACCTTGTTTGCCGTCTTAACTCTGATACAGTTACTCTTAGAAAGAATAATTTGTACACTTGTATATCAAAGAGAAAAAGTGATGTATTTTTTATTGAAACTTGAAAGAGAATGTGTTTGATATGGTGGGCGAAAAAGGGGTAGGAGGGAGAATTAAAATATTAGTGTGACAATTCCCAAAGTAGAATTATACAAACTATTATGGGAAGGTTGGAAAAAGGAAAGTGTTCAAACTCACCTGGGATGGAAGGAGTACATAGAATCTAGAATATGGAAGTCTTTAATGGATTGAAGAAAGGTTCAAGATTGTAAATGTGAGGAAAAAGGCAAGAAAGTAGACAGCAAAAGCAAAAAGCGGAGGCTAAAGATAAGCACACAGCATACCTGCCATTGAGACAGGAAAGTAAGAAGCATGCCATAAAAATAAAAAAAATAAAAAAAATAAAAACTAAAGTTCATAGGAAAAATTGTAAAATATAATCCCAAGTTTCAGGTGTCTTCCCATATTAATCCCAAGTTTAAATTATTTTTAAATAATCTGAAGTTTGGGAGTCATCTTCCCATATTGGTCCAAAAGACCTATAATCTTTGGAACCAATTTTAAAAAGTTGATAAGACACCATTTTATTTAAAAAAATCACCTCTAATCGCCTTCATCACCACTCCACTATTAAAATGAAAGGCAAACGAAAATGTTTCACGCGGCATATTGACCTTTAAAACGAGTTTTAAACCGACTTTTTTCACTAAAGACCAATAAGGGAAGACTACTAACAAACTTGAGATTATTTGAAAATAATCCAAAGTTGGAATTAATTTGGGAAGATGGCCAAAACTTGGGATTATTTTTGACAATTTTTCCAAGTTCATAATGCTGTAGAACAGTAGAAGGTGCTCTACCGGCCAGTTTAAAAAATGTTACAAAGTGCAATAAGTACTACAGAGGACCTGAAATTAAGTAAGGAAATTCTATAAACGACAGTTATTCATGGGATTCCATAACTTATTGCTAACCTGTAAAAATTTCAAAACACTTGTTTCCCAAAGATAAAATTCAGGAGCACCAATTCTCATCATTGTTACTCATGGGATTCACTAATTCTTTTCCTCTCATGATTTTGGCGTTTCAACTAAAAAGGACGATGAAAACAAGAAGATGGTGAATACTCAAGGTGATCCTTTCAGTTGTGTCACGCACTTGAGTTTCTAATATGAAGTATAGTTTTTGAATGCCGCACATGAAAAAGATGGATCACCCAGGAATAGAAGGGCATCAAACTTAAACATAAAAATAAATGGCTGCGGGGATGCTTGAGGAGAATAATGGGATAGACAAGTTGCAATAACAATTAGAGACGATTAATAGTTTGTCGGCAATAAAGCATACAAAAAATAAAGAAATCAAAACCGAAAACAATATTCAACGTACCTACAAGTCAAAATTTAGAATGCAAAATAAGCACTCTAAGACTAACGTAAAATGCAACCCGATTTCATTGCAATGCCGCTAGTAGAGCATTTCTTAGTAGCAACTTGTTTCGCATTTTTTAGAAAATGAAAGAAAGGGAAAGGAAGGAAAGGGAAAAGAAAGGAAGGGAAGATAAGAAAAGGTAATAACTCTCCGTTATTAATGAAATCCCTGTACCTCCAAACCTCCCATTATCGCTTTAGATGAGGAACCGATTTCAAAAAAGAGCAAATACATAAATATATAAGCATAAGATTATTATTTATGTTATACATGTGGAGAACGATGTGTGATATTTTGAGATAATTCTTGGAAATTTCTCCAGTATATGCAAAAGTATTTCTATGGAAGTTTACAGGAAAGAACCAACGTATTTATGAGCAAGTATTAACGTATTTCTGAATAAGAATAAAAATATCTCGTAAATTATGAGTTTACGCTTTGAGTATAAGAAACGATTACGTAATTTCAGCCACCTTATTATTTTGGAAACGGTGGGACTTGTGTACCGGCGTAAGGCGACTGTTTTGTTCTATGAACCCGTCCCCGGTGGGGGCGAGATTCAACTGTTTTGCAGGGATTGGAGAGAATGTCCGAGTTAGCTCATGTGTGCGAATGTGAAGTCATGATCAATGTGTTTAGCCCGCCGCTATGAGATAACTGCTTTTATATAATGTTCCTTGGCAAGTTAAACTTGTATTTTCAATTTGTAATCTATGTACTCAAAACATATTGTAATAACTAATTTATTATACGGTTTTTTCACCATATACCCCTGACAAATTTTTTTTTGCACCATATACCCTTTCAACTTTTGAAATGCACCATATACCCTCGACGTTTCAAAAAATACACCGACATGCCCTTATGACTAACGGCGTTAGAGTTCCGTTAGTCATTAGGCCCTAATCATACCCTAACCCTAATTAAGTACCCCTAAACCTAACCCCTATAACCCTAACCCTAACCACCAACCCACCACCCTCCCCCCCCACCCTACCCCTTCCCCCCCGAGCCCCCCCTAGCCGCCACCACCCCCGAAGCCCTCCCTCCTCCCTCCCCCGCAGCCCCCCTCCCTCCCCCCACCGCCCGCAACACCCCGAAACCGTCGCACCACCCTCGAACCCACCATCACCCCGAAAATCGAACCCACAAATCGCAGCCCCATCCTTCTTTCCCCGCAACCGTCGCTCATCCCCCTCCCTCCCCTCCCCTCCCCCCAGCCGCGCGTACCCCTAAAACCCCTTGAAACCTTGCTTGGTTCGATTTTTCGAACGAATTTTTCGAATTTTAGGCGTTTTTCGAATTTTTTTTTATTTCATGGGAAGGGGGAGGCGAGTTCAGGGGCGGTAGTGGGGAAGGGGAGGGAGGCAGTTGCGCGGCGGCATGGGAAGGGGAGGGGGGAGGGTGCAGTGGGTGGTGGGGTTACGAGGGAGGGGTCTCACGGGGTTGGGGAAGGGGGAGGAGGATTGCAGGTGGTGGGGTTACGAGGGAGGGGTCTCGGGGGTTGGGGAAGAGGGGGCCGCCAGGTTGCGGGTGGTGGGGTTACGAGGGAGGGGTCTGCAGGGGGTCGGGGAAGAGGGGGCCGCCGGGGTGTTGGGGGGATGGGGCCGGTGGGGTGGGGGGAAGGGTGGTGGGTGAGTGGTGTGGTGGGGTGGGGTGAGGTGGGGTTGGGGGGGAGGGGTGGTGGGGTGGGTGGCTAGGGTTGGGGTTAGGGTTAGGATATTAAATTAGGACTTAGGGTTAGAGTTAGGTTTAGTTTATGTTAGTTAATTAGGGTTAGAGGGGTGATTAGGGCCTAATGACTAACGTAACTCTAACGCCGTTAGTCATAAGGGCATGTCGGTGTATTTTTTGAAACGTCGAGGGTATATGGTGCATTTCAAAAGTTGAAAGGGTATATGGTGCAAAAAAAAATTTGTCGTGGGTATATGGTGAAAAAAACCGTTTATTATAAATTATTTTCATAATAAGCTTGGATACTATGGGATTTCCTAATTTTCCCTAGCAGGAAAGTGCGGAAATCCGCCCTAACTGTCCCTTTAATTAGCAAACTTAACTTCGTAATTATCGCGACTATGTCTTAATAAAGCCGCTATTTGGAGCGGGCAACCTAAACACGCTCACACCGCGTGTCGGCTTAAAGGAAAAAAATCCACGCCTACACATACCTATAGCTTACTCGGTCCCTCCACACACCAAATCCATATCTAAAGGCAAAGTTATTATATAAATTATATGCATCATCGTCATTTGCAACTTGTTTTTGCAACAATTCCGAAATGCCACCGTTGGAATTCTACAAAAAAAATTACTTAATATTATGTTATTACAACTTACCAACTTTAATTGCAACAAATAATTTGATTATGACAACATATTCTACGTATATACAGAAACCGTATTCAACACACTATTAATGTTCATTACATTCGCATTCATGTTCATTGTGTTCTTAGACATGTTCAAATGAATATGAATAGTATTCAACACCTTACCATTTTAAAACATCTTGTTAAATGAAAAATCCATTTCAAATGATAGCTAATTAAATAATATCTTAACAAAGAAAAACTGATACCGATAACTTTAATGAGCAGCCTTTGAATTCTTCCAAATTATGACAAATAATTTCATCAATCGTCCTTGAGCTACCCAAATTCTCACAAATATTATCATCATACATTGCTGAATTATCCATTATAATAGAGCAAAAATATAATTTCGCTGCAAATAAAAATACTTTTTTTGGACACAATAAATGCAATTTTTATCAGGAGTATAATATTTATGGTCAAAATTTGATGATAATATCAAACAAACAAAGCCTTTTTCAAGATAGAAGTAAGACAAAATCTAAGAAGAGAGAGAAGTTGTTGTTTGTATAGTAGATTAGGAGAGACAAAACTCATTTTTCAACGAATTCTAGGTATATAAATCAGCAGAGGAGAGAGACATCATACTGATGATATCAGCAACAGAGGAGAGAGACAATTTCAAACTTAAAGCAAATCATGACACAAAATTTTCGCCAACTCCTCCAAGGCTAAACTTCGTCAATTCCCTTTCTGAGTATATTGCGCTGCATACGAATGTGTGTACCTAAAAATTTGTGGAGATGGGGTGGTTCCTTTTAATTTTCTCCTCTAATTTATTATGGAGGTAAAGAATTGCGCTTAGCCACCAGTCAGTTAATGATGTTTGGATTAATATTATTTTTTCTAAGTTTTGTTAGCCTACAACAAATGTTTAGAAGCTAAGAAGGAATAATTGACAACAGAGGTCTCAACTTTGGGTGATAATTTTTAAAAGGTCTGAACTATTGATTAACCTGTGTAGGTCCCAACTTTAGGGGGTCTTAACTTTTAGCGGGCCTCGGTGACTTAAAACTAACGATATTTTTTAAAAATCTCACATAGTTCCTACTCCCCTGCCTCAATTAACCCTTCTGGTGTGACCCAAGTTTTACAAGTGATGACCTATTAAGCCACTTTCAAGTCACTAAGGCCCGCTAAAAGTTAAGACCCCCTAAAGTTGGGACCTACACAGGTTAAATAATAGTTCTGACCTTTTAAAAATTATCACCCAAAGTTGAGACCTCTGTTGTCAATTTTTCCATTAATTAAGGGAAACTCTAAAGTGGTACCTATTTGAAGTTTTTAATGTTTGTATTTAAAAAGTTTTACCTTTTTTAAAAATCCTCGTCTTACTGTTTCAGAAGTGTTACTTATTATAAAGTTCATAATGTTACAATTTTAAAAGTGTTACTATAAAATGTTACACCCTATAAAAATGTTACCTTAAATGTTACACATGGACAAAGTGTTATAAAAGTGCTACTTACATATATAGAAAATCTACAACTTTAAAAGTGTTACCTAAATGTGTTAATTAAGGTCAATTATGTAAGGTTCGTCGGTGAGAGAGGAAAATAGGAGGATTAAGGAGTTCACGGGTGGTGGTTGGTGTTCGTTGGCGGTGGTTGGTGTTTAAAAGGAGTGAGGCGGAGAGAACGAAAACCTAACGTGAATGTGGATTGAGTGAGGAGAGGATGAACCGCTGTTTAAAAGGCCTAAAAAGGTTAATTGATCCAGTCATCTTGGCCTACCGGATCAGGACCTTAACAGATCCGTTTTTCATTGGGACCCATCGGAGCAGATATGAAGAATCAATTAGCCTTTTTTCTACTAGTGAGGTGACGGTCAAGTCACAAGGGGATTCTATGACATGCCTGGTTGGGGCTAGTGTTTAGAGAAGAGTAAGCTTAAACATGACTCGTTTTTTACCTATCACGCTAATTGTGTATGTATCTTGCCGGACCATAATTGATGCTTTCATTATATATTGACTTTCCATATGTATTGAAGGTGTAAGCTTCAAAAGTTGTGGGCAAGATATGTGATTCGAAGGTTCACTAAGGTTTGATGTTGACCTATGTGTTTATCTTACTGTTGCTAGATTTGCTTGGGCTACTGGCTGTATTTGCATTATCATCTTTTTATTTGATTTGTTACCAAATGGATTTATATAATGAACTCCTAAATGGCAACTTAGAGGAGGAACGGTCTTTATAACTCCTCTGAGACTTGGAATTACCCTGTGAGGTTTCGTTGGTGAGTAGACTTAGAGTGGTTTGTGTGTGGTAAAATGGATGATACCACTTATATTGTTATTAGTTGTGTGTCAATGATCTAGTTGACTCTTGGTTTATCATGGTTGTACCTATTTGTGTGATATTGATCTAACTGACATTGATGGTGATCATGTGTCTATTGAACTGTTTCTTCTTTTGATTGCATGTTTTGACCTGCTTAATGTTTGATGCCACCCTTTAGGATAAAATTCTATTTTCTCCCCTAAGATCAATAATATCATGTAGAATTATGATAGATTTTATTTCCTTTATTTTCTCCTTTTTGGGATCATTTTTCATTTTCAAAAACTATCCATCTTTTGTCACGAGATCCATCTCAGTTTATCTCATATCTTTTTTCAAAATTTAACTATTATCTTTCGAAAACTATATCTCCTATCTCTTTTGAAATATTCTATAAATCTCCATCATTTTTTATCTTTTATCTTTTCAAAATTTCATCCCATCTTTTCGAAAATTCATCTTCTATCCACTTTTGAAATTCCATCGTTTTCCATGTATATCATTTGGAATAGATTACCTTTTTCGTGCATATCATTTAAGATTTTCTTCATGAAATTTCATTTTATCATCTCATGTAATTTATATTTTTTTAACCTCATCTCATCACTTATGATATATTTTTTTTTTATTTTATTTTCTTATCCCATCCATTTCAGGTTTGTAACTTCATTAGAGGTCCATCTAGTCCAAGATGTCTAGGTTCACCTAGTTTCACTCCATCTAGAATTCTTAAACTCATATAATCCATCCATATTAGGAGTCTTAACTCTATCAAAGTTCATTCAACTAAGGAGTTTAGAGCCACTAGAATACCTATCTTCTTAAGAGTATAGAATCCATAGAAATCCATGCATAATAGGAGAATAATTTCATTAGAATTTCTACCATCTTAGAGTCTAGAATTCATATAAATTCATGCATAATAGGAGTCTAAGTCTATTAGAATTCCTACCATCTTAGGAGTCTAGAATTCGTAGAAGGCCATGCATATTAGGAGTTTAGGTCCATTAGAATTCCATCCATTCTTGAGGACTATGTTAGGAGTCTAGGTCCATTAGATTTCTATCCATTCAAGAAGTCTGGGTCCACTAGAGTCTCATGCATATTAGGAATCTAGCTTCCTTAGAAGTACATTAAGTCTACAATTCTAAAGTTATTGGAAGTCCATCAACTTTTGTACTCTAAAGTCCATAGAATTTCATGTTTCTTAGGATTGCATTCACAATTGGGTCCTTTTTTGCATAGCATACTCCATCATTCAAGAGCATTTAGGA
Organism: Beta lomatogona; assembly: GCA_947646795.1. NCBI lineage: Eukaryota > Viridiplantae > Streptophyta > Magnoliopsida > Caryophyllales > Amaranthaceae > Beta > Beta lomatogona. The sequence continues at coordinate 1,717,653 of CANSNZ010000424.1, read as the reverse complement.
GTCTCATTCCATACAAACTCCTCATTTCAAGCATACATTCCGAATTTAGCAGTTCTTGAATGGCAAGTGATATGATTCTCGCTTTTGGGATATGTAGGTAGCCTTTTTAGGTTTGAACACATAGATAATGCCATGCATCAAGTTTAGTTGATTTAATTTTTAAAAAAATAAAAAAAAATAATGCATGCATACTAGGAGTCTAAAAGTCTGTAGGGTCCCATTTTCTCGTAACTTCATAATTTTTACGCTTATGACCTCCTTCCTTGTATCTCATCTTGTTTTTGGTAATTTTTGTTGGTCTTTCACGTTGGGCATTTGGTTCTTGTTGATTTTGGAGTTGTATTGCGGCAAAGATTAACATTTCTATGGCCATTTGTTTTAATTATGCTTATTATTTTTGTAGTATGATCGACCTCCATTTCAAGAACTTCATACATGATTAGATAAAGTTTCAGGGAAATTGCACAACTTAAGCTTGAATTTGTGGAGATGTCGCAGGGTTCATTTTTAATCTCTTGTTAGGTAGCATATTGGAGAATGCTAAGTGTAGTTTATTTAATGGAAAAGTTCGCGGAGGGAAATAAAACTTATGATGAACTCCCTGAAGTATGATTCAGTATTCAAATTGATAATAATCCGTAGTTTAGTCAAATATTTGTTAATATATGCGCAAATGTTGTCAATTGTTTGTCAATGTGAAAAAGGAATGGGCTTTGTTATCAATTTGAAGATTGAACTATTCGGCAGCGGATCACGAAATCTTAGTGATCTTCTCTATCTAATTTCATTTCATCTCCCAATAAGAAGTAGTGAATTGCTAGCTTATACCATCGAGTACTGTTTGTCTTTTGCTTTTTGGGTATATTTCCGATATAGTCACTTTTGGGTACTATAAAATTTATTGGAAAAATAGATATCAACAGTCCCAATTATAGGGGTTCTGCCATTTTCAGTCCCAACTAATGATTATTTCTGGACAGTCCCAACTCCCAACTATGCATCATTTTTTTAAAAATTGGTCCCAACAGGTCAATTAATGAATTTTCTTTAATTTTTTCGCTTTCCTAATCATTTTCTTTCTCCGCTAGGTTATTGGCCACAATTTCTCCCTTAGCATCCCCTCTCCTTCCCTGCCTCCCCCTTCCCGACCAAAAACTTGTTACCCCTCCCTTCCCCTACCACCCCCTTCCCAACCCCATACCTGCCACCCTTCCCCTCCTCTCCCCTGCCACCTATTCCAATTCCCATTCCCCTTCCCTTCCCTTCCCTTCCCTTCCCCAAACCTGCCTCCCCTCCACTACCACCCCCTTTAGAACCCCTCATCCCCTTCAAACAATTACGCACATAATCCACAAAAGTATCAAACAATGTTCTAGAAAAGAAGCCTAAACATCAGTAAGCTAGAATATAGGCATGACCATCAAAAAGAAAAATCCCTAGTTCAAAAGAAAAAAGCAAAAAATCAAACAAAGAAAGATTGAAGTAATTGATGCAAAGAGTAAGAGACAAGAAAGTCCATAAATTAATTAATGCAAAAAATAATGATGCAGTGAAAAACGATGGCCATGAGGTGGTGGATTTAGATGGTGCTGTGCCGAAACAGGATTAAATCCCAAACAATTAAAATGCGGAGTAAGGAATAATTTCCCATGGAAAGTAGCCACGAAGAAAAAGAAACAAGAGGGGGTCTGTTGGGTTTTGTTTCCTATAAATAAGGACGAAGAGAATAAGAAAGCAGAGGAGAGAGAAAAATGAGGCATCAAGCACATAGGAGGAGAAGAGGAGGGGGTGTTAGGGATCCTAGTTTTCGGTTTGATTATGGTGGGGAAAGAGGAGGGGTGGCAGGGATGGGAGAAGAGTACGGGGGTGGGATGACAGAAAGCTGCGTTGCCGACAAGGAAAGAGTGATTCTGAAGGGGGGTGGTAGGGATGAAAGTTTGGAGGTGGTGGAAGTGGTGTGTGTCGTGGGTTGATGATGAAAGGTGGAAGATTTTCTTGTGACTCCATTTTCAAAAGTTGCATTGACTACAATAATTGACTGTTGAGAAGGAAAAAAAAGAGAGGCATACAATGTTGAAGTCATGAATTTGGAGGGTGGTAGTCTGGTAGAGGAGGAAGACTGGTGCCAGGGGAGGGGGAGGCAGAGGAGTGGCAAGGGAGGGAGTAGGGAGGAGGGAGGAGAGAAAACATGGAGAAAGAAGGAAAAAAAATATTAACCTATTGAATAGGTAACCAGTTAATTGGGACTGTTTTCATAAACCATACCCCAAAGTTGGGACTGCTCAGAAATAATCGTTAGTTGGAACTAAAAATGGCAGAACGCCCGTAATTAGGACTGTTCCTATCAATTTATCCAAATTGCTTTTAACTTTATGAACTTTAACTTCCTTTGAGAAGTGTTCTGCATTTCCGGATGTGGAACCTCTGGTGCTAGTATATGCTTGATAAGTGATTAAAATTTTGATTTTGGTTTATGTGATGTTTAGAGTATAATTCTTAAGGTTTATATAGGAATCCTTTGCATACTTTACCGAGAAGAGCAACAATACCACCACTAAACATACAATTAATGTATTTCATCATAAGTAGTAATGTAATCCATATGTGTGATATGGACACGTGAAGTTTCAATTTTCTAACCATCCAAGTCTTAAGAACTTGATTAGGATGAGAACTTTGCAAACCAAACTTTTCGCATACTCTCCTAAAAGTTTAAGTTCCTATGACAACAATTAAGCAAACAAGACCTTAATAGTAAGTTTTATGTTCTTTTTTTTTTTGTAGATTGTTCATGCCTAGTTCTACATGATTTCAGTGCAGTACAGAGTCAATGATTTGCATTGGACCTGAAAACCCATTTGCGTAGGTCATCACTCCGACACCACAGGTCTCGACGCAAATTTGGGAGACATGATCTGCATTGGATAAGATGCACATTTTGAGCTATTTGCATCGGATGTAACTCCATGTCCGGGGCACATGATGCCTCGCCAGCTTCAGCGAGCACCCTAGATCAATCATCTGCGTCAGCCATCTGCGTCGGATGCCGGGCTATGTGCGACACGGATGATTTGCCATTTGCGTCGCACATTGTTCCACATTCGATGCAAATGGCCTCGTCAGGTCCATGCATAAGCAACCTGGCAAGCTTACGCACCATGACATATGCGCCGCATGTAGTGTAACATGCGATGCAAATGATAGTCCTTTGCGTCGCATGTCGCACTATGTACGACGCTAATGATAGGCCTTTGGTGTTTTTTTTTTTTTGCTAGCTTTTTTTAAACGTCAAACATCAAATCTAATTGAACATATATTAAGAAGTATGAGCAGAAATTTCAGCAAAGTCTCCTTTGTATTTTCGAAAACCCAAGAAATCGTTGGGAAAATTTTCATAAATAACCAAAAGTTGTTCCAATACATCTCAATCAGGCAACATATTGCAACCAAGCAACCAACTAAGGTTCAATAAACAAAATGTTGTTCAACCTACAAATACATATTCTAACTAACTAGTTTCTTTGACGACCCATACAAAGCATTGCGCACAAAGTTCTTTAAGTTCGATAATCTCCTTTAAGGAGTATGGCTTGGTACTTGGTGGAAAATCTTTTAAATATATAAATTAGTTAATATACTAAAAAATTTTATAAGTATCCAAATTTATTAAAAATAACGAATTTACAACATATATATACCCGTAGACACCAAATTTTGAACGCTTTTTTAGATAAATAAAGATTTTAAAAACAAATAAAAATAACGAAAACTGTCATACATCGTGGAGCGCGCGTCCCGTCAAATGCATGTTTCGCCCCGGGGGCGCGAGTTTCATACTGTTGTACGGTCTTCCATTTTGCGTATTAATCAAGTAGTTTCTGCTTAGCAATTTAATTTTCCGTGAGTCGTAGTCAATAACTACAACCACCGTTTTAATAAAATGATTCGTAGTATAATCACGCTCGTCTTTAGTAATTTGATGAGTTTTGGTTAATTGTTTTAAGTAAGCCTTTCGAAAAAACGGAAAACGAGTCACGATTAGGCATCGGGATTTTAGTCGTATCCCAAAACCGGTAATAATCAGTTTTCTAGATGATCAAGTCATTGTTCATTTGATAAAGAATAAGAATATATCCTTTATCCATTATTCACATCCTTTATCCATTAGTTAGAGAATAAGAATCATGAAAAGATGTGAGAATAAGAATCAAATCCCATGTGTAAGAGGGGAGGATCCGGATTTTTTCCAGAAGAATCGAGTGTGCGCCAAGCACACAATCATGCGCTAGACGCATGATTGTGCACCAAGCACACAATCATGCGCTAGATGCATGATTGTGCACCTAGCGCACAAGCATTCTCTGCACCAGATGCAGAGCCTTGCGCCTAGCGCACGACACTGTGCCTAGCGCAGGCTCCTGCGTTTGGCGCAACGTCCTAATCAGTTTTGTTTTACGCGTTTTTCGATGCATTTTTTTTACGTATTAGGATGTTTATGGAAGAATATTTTCTGAAAATCTGATTTTGCCTCATTTTTGAGAAAATCCAAAAAGAATAAGAATATTTGTGTTTCCAAAGACATTGATGATGTCATTAGGGGGAGGTCATTAGAGTGATGTCATTAGGGTGATTAAGGATGAAGAAAATCAGATTTTTTTGGTGAAAATTTTGGTTTTCTACTTCTTTGAAACCCTAGTTTACCTCCCTCATTTCTCTATAAATACCCTCCTTTTTCCACTTCAAAACCAAGTTGAAAAAAACTCAACTTCACAACTTCTCTCTCTACTACTCTTCTCCTCCTTAATTTTTCCATCTAGCAAAAGTCATAATTAGTAAGTAAGCAAGTTGAAGAAAACTCAACTTAATTTCACTAATAATTCTCTCAATACTCCACTCATCTTCTCTACTACTTCCTTCCTCTAGAAAATCTCATTCAAGAAAAAGAAAATAAAAGTTAAGAAAATTATTAGTAAGTAAAGATGTTCATCAAAAGGAAAAAATAAAACACAAAAAAGAGTTTAAGTTAGTAATTAAGTGGATTTAGAAATTAAGAAAACCACAAAAAAAGGTAGAAAAATTTGCAAAAAGGAAGTGCATCACTGATCTAGCAAGGTAAAGTTGAAACTCTTGTTATTTTTTATTATCTTCTTAATCATGTACTAACTTTCTCCTTGTTTTCTTCTTATCATTTTTTTTAATCTTTGGAGTGATTTGGGTATGTGGAAGTTCTAATAGGTTCCCAACCTTAAATCACCCCACCTAGAATAGTCAACTCTAATGGGGAGATTCTTAGTAAACAATGTGATTATGTAATTTTCCTTAATCAAAGTTGTTATTCATCACCAAAAAAATGCTTTCATAAAAAAATTCAAGACAAATTGTGCATAAACATCTCCATATAAAGAAAATGTGATGCTGTAATTATAATCAGTTTTAATTTCATAATACGTTTCATTTTTTCGTTTGTATTATGAGAATAGTTTGTAGGATTTAATATTTTTTCTATGAAGTGCAAGATGTTTCCAAAGAACTAGGCTTTGTAATTTCTAAAAAATGAATTTTTTGTAAATAATTAAAAATCATACAACTTTGTTGTGCAAAACCGATTTTGTCCATCAAGTTTAAAGAGAACATCAGTAGCTTTTCAAAAACATAAACATAATGTTCATATGAATTTTATACAATTTTACATCATTTTTTCAAAAACGTTAATGTCAATCACTAAATTCCGAAAACTCGATTTTCTCTTTTGTTAACAAAAGAAATAAAAAATAATCTTAAAAATGTCCGATTTAAGTAAAATTTTCTTGTCTAGTCTTTCAGGTGTCTAGAATGTTCATACCAAAATTCACTTAAAAATAAGATCAATAAATAAGTTTTTAAAGAACAAATTTAATAAAGGTCATATTTTGACCAGTTTTGGCATAAAAATCAGCATAATTTGAGTCGTCACTAAAAGCTTGTGAAATTTTGACACAACATAAAGAACTCACTGATATATCCATAGATGTATTACATGCTCAGTTTAACGTTTTGTACAGAAATTTATGAATTTTGTAAGTCAGTACAAGAACAAAAGTGCAATCTGGAAATGAAATAAAGTGATTAAATCAACTTTCATAAAAAAAAATTGTTTTCTTGATACGAAAATGTTAAGTAAAAATCATGAATTTTTTAAGTTTCTCTTAAAATGACTCATTTTATCATGTAAATAAAAATCAATAAAATTGTCATAAAAAATCAATATCAAAGGCGTTAATTAATCTCTAATTTTCACAAATTTACAAATAAACATAAATTCCAAAGCCCATTCAAGGGGTTGAAGATCAAGGAGCATCATGGTGAAGATCAAGAATGAAGATTTGTGTAGATCATAGGTTTTGTACATTTTGTTGTAATAATGATTCTTTGTAAATAGTTATTACATCACTCAATTAATAAAAAAAACATGGAGATGTTTATGCATAATTTTCATAAATAATTCCATAATTATTTTTAATAAAATGATCAACCAATGTTACAAATGTTGCATGCTGGGCCCAATATATCGTAGTATATGAATTAAATGACCCAATCTCAATTAAGAGGAAAAATTACAAATCTAGCTCAGTTAAATTGTATGGTGATCCATCCTACATTTTAAAATTTGTTCTCCATATTCAAATGGGTTAATCATATAATTTGACATGATTTGATTGGTAATTATGATCTCCGAATTGATTTTAGGTCGTTTCACATGTCTCGCTTTGAATGGCCAAATTCCAATTAACCAAACATAATCTTCAATTTTGATCTCAAATTGATCATTTCTCTCTAAATGACTTAATAATCTTCAATTAAGATTATTTCTCAAAAGCCTTTAAATTAGGAAGCAAACCTCTAAGAACTTTTGAAAATCATAAATGTGATCACTAATTAATTTGGTTATTTCAATCCTTGATTAATTGCTAATTAGGGTGATTATCTTTAATCATCGTTAATCGCTAATTAGAGCGATTAACTCAAACTTTTTCATTTAAATCACTAATTATAGTGATTATCTTAAACCTTAGTTAATCACTAATTAAGGTAATTAACTTAACCCTCTTCCGTTTTAATCACTAATAAAGGTGATTATCTTAATCTTCACTTTTAATCATTAATTAAGGCGATTATCCTAACCTTTCTTGGTTAATCACTAATTAAGGTGATTAACTTAACCCTCTTTATTTAATCACTAATTAGAGTGTTTATCTTAAACTTTAATAATCGTTAATTAGGGCGATTATTTTCTGACTTAATCACTAATTAAGGAGAATATCTTAAACCTTAATAATCGTTAATTAGGGCGATTATTTTCTCATTTAAACACTAATTAAGGTGATTACCTTAAACCTTAATAATCGTTAATAAGGGCGATTATTTTCTCATTTTATCACTAATTAAGGTGATTATCTTAAACCTTAATAATCGTTAATTAGGGCAATTGTTTTCTCATTTAATCACTAATTAAGGTGATTATCTTAAACCGTAATGATTGTTAATTAGGACGATTATTTTCCTCATTTAATCACTAAGTTGAATGATTATCTTAAGCCTTCAATAATCACTAATTAGGATGATTATATTAACCTCCATTTTTAATCACTAATTAAGGTGATTATCTTGATCCTCCTTCATATTTGATCACTAATTAAAGTGATTATCTTAACCTCATTTCAATCACTAATTGGAGTGATTACCTTAATCGCAATAGATTTGTTTAATTCTAAAGGTGAGTTATTCATAATCTATTCTTTCCTTTTCTTTCCCCAATGGAATTGGCAATTTAGGGTGAGACATAAGATCGAACTACGATGGTTTTGATCCATGAGTGGATTCTAATCCTGCAATGATTAGTACGTAGTGCAACTTCAGTGCTCAAACCTACCATATACAAATGATATATTGGTCCTAAATAAAAATGGTTGATGTGTATATGTGCAAATTATGTGATTTTATTTTTTTTAATAGCCATGATTACTTTAAAATGGAAAATAACGCATTTAGTAAGATCCCGATCTGTAGAACGGAACAGGAGACGAGTTCTAGACGTTCTCACCTCTTAACCTAAAACCAGAACCCTATCTCATGGTATGAAAGACCAATTTTTAAAAAAGCCTTATCCATATGAACTCATCATCGTTTTAAATGATATTTTTTCAAATTGATTTTAAAATGATTTATTAAATAAATCTGTCTCTATTCAGTTGTTAATAGGGTGGCGAATTCAAAGTTTTAAAAAACTCATAGTCCAATGAGAGACTTTCGTGGGATTCAGACCGTTAATTAAGACAGTAAAAAATCGGCTACCGCATGTTGGCGACTCCACTAGGGATTATACTTCCACTTGAAGTATATGAGGTTTAAACCTGAAAAATGCGTTATTTTCCATAAGTATGTATAATAAAAAAAGTTAATCATGGCTATTCACAATTTAATTTTTGTGTATAGCATGCTTATGTGAAAATTACGTGTGTTTGGTAGATTATCGATCCATACACGTGCACTCTTTTTAACCATTTTCTTATTAGGTCTGATACCTATGTCTATTGGCAAGGGTCAGAATTTTAGAATGACAAATTAATGAATTAAGGGCTTAAAACCTGCATCTGCGAGCTATTGCGATCGGCTCTGTCAGGAGCGTCCATCCTCGATGGTCACAATGGAAGTGACTCGAGGCCACTTTAATATAATCTCTCCTTAAATGAATCACCTTTTAGTTGATTTTTAGGACACAAGGATCAATGCACAAATGTCCTTTATTTATTTCAACTATTGAATAATGTTAAAAAAAAAATTCAAAAAATTCTTCATTCCGTTTTCACCGGTCAATAACCATTTAAAAAAAAATAAAAATTTCACATTTACTTCATAAATCTTTTCCAAAAACAAATTTGATTTTTTTAAAAAGAAGAAAAAAGTCCTGTTTTGAAAATATGACCCCAAATCAAAAAAAAAAAAATGATGAAAAATGAAAAATGAAAAGGAGTCATAATCACGAGTTCAAAAACGTGTAATGTTTCGGAATTAGAATGTAATTAAAACTGTATAGTCTTAAAACACGAGAAGTCTAGTAAAAAGAATGGACTAGTCACATTTAAAAAAAAAAAAAAGAGAAAAATTCCTCCATTTCCTACTAAAAACATAAAATAATTCATTATTTTTTTTACTAACATTATTAGTGTTTCAGGTACTTTAAATTAGTCTAATCCTAAGAGGTGGAACATATGTATTCAAACAGGAGAATACATGGCATGGCTCATAGCAAACTGAACTCGAAAAAGGTTGAGAAGAACCCGAGTACTTCAAATTAGTCTAATCCTAAGAGGTGGAACAGACGTATTCAAACAGAAGAATACAAGGGATGGCGCCCGGCATACTGAAGTCTCAAAAAGTTTGAGAAGTACCTTAATCATTTTGCTTTTATATTGTATTTTGTAGGTAGAGCTACGTGCGACTTGATCCCCTAAAAAAAAATCTGATGTTGTAATGCATCATCTTAGTCTCTTTACCATGTAATATACTAAAAGGGGTACGTAGGCAACTCATTTTCCGAGTGTAGCTGCAAAAAATAAAAAATAAAAAAAAAACATATGTGAAATTTCATTTTTAATATATCAGAACTACGTTGGCCGAATTCTCCATTTAAAAAAATCATCACAAGAAAAATTTCTTCCCCAAATCCAAGTCCACTTATGGAGATACGTAGGCAACCTTCGGGTGTGGCCCCTTTTGCATTTAATATTTTCTTTTGTGGTTTCAGCGCTTAGAAACAATCAACACATGTACACTACAAAGAAGAACGATATCTGGGGCATTATAATTTGCCAAAATGAGGACACATGCCTCGTTATACCTCTTTTCTCTTATTTATGTAGTAGCAGGGAATGGAAGGATATTATCAAATTGATTTTGAAAAATATTTGTTTATTATCCCAGAAAAATACAAGTCTAGAAGTGGAAGTTAAAAATGTAAATAAAAAGGTCCAAGTCTAAAAAAAAAAATATAACAAATCAAAAAACGTAATGAAAATTCCAAAACAAATGATAAAGTGAAGGTTTCACACCTTTTAATAAATGATAACTGAAATTGGGCTTAAAAGAAAAAATAATTTTCAAAGATATCATTTCTTTCATTCCCTGCAAAAAAAAAAAAAAAAAAAAAAGATAAAAGAGAAAAGAAGAAACAAAGTTTGGACAAACTTCTGTGCTAACTTTTCATTTCATTTGATAGGAACTCTGCCTGGGCTTGCTCAGGATCTAGGCTAATTCGCCGAAGCTCTGACCATAGTGAACGTTCTCTGTCAGTGATACTGTCATCCTTGTCTACACTAGTTGTATTCTCTACTACAAGTCTCAACAACATGTCTGAAATTCCGAACAACGAGCACCAACAAAACTCTACCCCTCCACCTAATCCAATGACTGAGCTCCAAGGACTTGTCCAGGCTATGCTTGACCGACAGGATAATATTGAACAAACTGTGTTGGGCATAATGAGCCAAAGCACCCAGATGCCTCCTCCTCCGGAGTCGGAGGTAGCCTCACCTTTTCACCTTGAGCATCTGAACAATAAGAGAGAAATTTCCACTAAGCTCGAGGAAAAAGTAGTCAAGCTCAAAGAAGTTTTAAAAGGCCTGACTAAGGCTGAACCATGGATGGACATACATGAGTTAACACTTTTCCCGAAGGCACGATTACCTCATGGTTTCAAGATGCCTAATATGACAAAGTTTGATGGGACCGGTAGCCCCACCAATTTCCTGAGAATGTATGTAGGGGCAATGAGTCCCTGGGAAGTGGAAGAGTCTCTAATGGCTCAACTCTTTCAACAGTATTTAGATGGTGCAGCAACACATTGGTTCCTCAACCTTGAAAATACAAAAAAATACACTTGGGCTCACATAGTCAAAGAGTTCTCAAACCAATACAAATATAATGAAGAAATTGATGTTACTAGAAGGGATCTGGAGACCTCTTCTCACAACCTTAACAAGACATTTTCTTTATTCATCACTCGGTGGAGAAACAAGGCCTTCAAAATGATGAGTAGGCCTAATGAAGAGGAACAAATGCAAATAGTTGTGAAGAACCTTCTTCCTGTCTATCAGAAGCATATGACATATCAATATTTCCTGACCTTCAAAGCTTTGATTGCTATGGGAACTCTAGTTGAGGACGCTGTGAAAAGGGGAGACATCAAGAATGATGAACCTACTGGCAACGCCACTTATAATGCAAAGTTTGGGAATAACAAAAGAGCCCCAAACAATGATTCAACAGCTCCTAAGACAACTAATGCGATCCATGCCATTGGCGCATCGTTTGCATACCAGTTGCGACCACAAAGGATCATTACTCCTTTGAACATGGCTTATTCTCAAGCTCTCTCCAAGCTAAAAAAGGCCAATCTCATTCAACCTTTGAATCCACGTCCAGCTCCTGAAAATCCTTACCTTGGTTATGACCCAAACCAAAACTATGAATATCATCAAAGCGCGGGGCATAATACTGAAAGCTGCATGACTCTAAAGCATCAAATTCAAAACCTTGTGGATGATGGATTACTCCATTTAGAATCCATTTCCACTAAACCAAACGACTCTCAACCCAACATCATAAAAAACCCCTTTCCTAATCATAAGCCCTCGTTTGCCATTAATGCCATCTCTGCTGCTTCAGATGGATGCGATCCGATCCAGCTTAATCGCAAGAAGACAACTCCCAAAATATATGAAATGCCAATAGCTGTAGGGTACAAGTGCCTTGTCTATGACTATTCCACTCAAGAAAAAGTCAAAATGATGCCTTGTAAAGACCCCAACTTCACTCTCAATAAGGATCCATTCTCTAACATGTGTGGAACTTTAGATTATGATGGTGCTTTCTTCATCTTGGACTCTGATGCTGATGAAGATGCCTCTTCGGCCTTGACAATTGTGGAGAAAAGCACTGGAGGACATTCCACCACTCCAAATACATATCGGCGCCCCATCTGCCTCGATGATCTTAGTGATGAGGAGTATGTGGATATCTCTCATTTTTACTAGAGCAGACCGTCATTTTAAACTATCCGATTTGGAGGATGAAAATCCTTTGGAGGTATTGAGGAGGAAAGAAAAAGGCAAATAGCCAATGACAGAGGATAGTAACAAGGATGATGATGCTATCAAGCGCATGAAAGAAGTAAATGCTAATGTTTCCATTTGGAAATTGTTAATGCATTCCCAACCTCATACGGCAGCTGTTCTAAAGCATCTTAATGAAGCCTTTGTAAGCTCTTTTATAACACCTGACCAGATGGTGGGGCTCATTCATGGGGGATATCGAACTCTCATGTTCACAGACAATGATCTCCCTGACAATATCAACCACAACAATTCATTGCACATCACTATACGATGTAATGGATGGGAGATACCTAGGGTGTTGATCGACAATGGTTCCGCAATCAATGTTTGCCCTCTACGTGTGCTAATAAGACTTGGGTATTCAAAAGAAGATCTGGTACCATCCAACCAGGTGGTCAGAGCATATGATAATGCTAAGAGATAAGTATTGGGTTTAATCAGCATCCTCATTGAATGTGGTCCCTTGGCAAGGAAGGTGGAATTCAAGGTCATTGACATTCAAGCTTGTTTTTACTTCTTATTAGGAAGACCATGGCTGCATGAAAATAGACCAGTGGCCTCTACTCTACATCAAAAGGTGAAGCTTCTCACTGATCAGGGTGCTGTGACTATTTTTGGTGATCCAAAAATCATGACCATCTCCAACACCGAAAAATCAGTATTGTATTTGAACGAAGTAAAGGGCACTAGGTTGGATGGTTATGCTATCCACTGCATTCTAGCAGCACCTACATATTCATGGATGAATGGGGTTCCAGCAGCCACATCGGATGTGAGTGCTGAAGAAACAAAGCCATAATATGAACCGAGTGAGGATGATGAAGAAGAGGTAGGAGCTCGAAGCATCGGCACACATAATACGTCATCTAAAGCACCCCGAAAGAATTGCATTGGCAATCCTCTGGAAATTGAAGGCAATGATGATAATTAGTCAAAGAAGAGATCTGGGACTGAAGATTTTGACCTGGACTTTAATGTAGCATGCCCTGTTCGAGAGGTTCACACTGAGTAATGATTCTCTTTCTAGGATATTAATATGAAGATCACTATCGCGAATTGCCACAGTTCAGGAAATTTGATGGGAGCGGTGATCCTTTTGACCACTTAGTTGGATTTGTGAATGCCTTGCGCTCATGGGGCATACCAGAGGAAGATTACCCCATGCTCTTTAACAAGAGTTTAGAAGAACCAGCTCTGGGCTGGTATTATTCTTCAAATTGTGTAGATAGAGCTAGTTGGGAAAATGCTAGCCAAGCCTTTGTTAATTGGGCTCTCGAGCATAAACAGACTGATGTCAAGAAGTTTAAGCTGGGGTATGATCACTTTGCGTCAAGGCGGCTTGGAAACTTTCTCGCACTTTTGTTCAAGATGCGCTTACATTCGTGCCCAGCTTCGTGTCCCTATTACTCATCGGGAATTCATGCTTATATTACTGCGGAACCTAAACGATTTCTACTATCATCACATGGTTGCGATTAAGTACACTAGCCTCAGCCACATGGAGCAGCATGGCTTCGACATCGATACTCTGAAATTGTAAGAAAAACGACCCTGGGAAAGTTTTGAAAGTCCCAATGCAAATCCAAGGATTTATGCTAAGATGGATGAACCATTGAGTATGGTGTATGATCATATTCAGAGGCAAGGTATACTTCAAATCCCACCGCATGTGCACTGTTTACCCCTGCCTGGAACAGACATGAGCAAACTCTGCGCTTATTGTCGTCAATTTAGGCATAAAACGGATCGATGCCATGACCTTTACTACTAAGTGCAAAGCCTGATTGATTGGGGCATCATTTGTCCAACCCACAAAGAAGTACCTACAAGGAAGGCGCTGTCACATCCACGACCACAATCCCAAGTCGATATCTTTCGAAAACTGGTTGAACAAGGTAAGATTCATCCACTTCCTCGAAGCCCAGGGGCAAGTCCGGTAGGGTCAGATCTCCACAAGTACTGCCATTATCACCAATTGCATGGTCACGGCACAAACCAATGTCATGCTCTCAGCTATCGCATCAAGCAAATCACCAACATAGCTCTTGTCTACCGCAAAGCTACTTGATCGTCTCACAGAAGGAGGAAAATCTTCTGTAAACGTCCCGTAGGGGGTTAGCCCATCGAAAAAGAAAAAAATTCTTTTAGCTCGTTAGTATCAGAGAACTACGTGTAGCTTGAATCCCCATTATCACGTACACTTGCACTGTGAGATCACTCCACCTATATAACACCTGGGGTACTCGGTAGCTCAATATGAATGCAGCTGCCATTAAATAAAAAACTTTAGTTCCTTCAAAAAAATGAATGAACTACGCTGAGTCTGGTTCCCCATAAAATGCAACTGGAGTAATGGGGATATGTAGGCAGCATTGGGTTCGACTCAAATGTATTAACCATTGTATTTCAAGCAATGTGATCAGAATTCGAGATGTCAGTCATGACAGGAGCAATTTCGAAATGCTGAATTGACACATCGATGGGGATACGACATTCCCTAATCTCTATATTTTCTGTCTTTGTTCAAATATTAAGTAGGGAATGGAAGAATGAATAATCTGTTTTCAACCCCAATGACAAGTAAAATCGTTAAAAAGAGTCAAATAATAATAAAAAAAACCAAAATTGTAAACGTGGACCATTCCAGTCAAAATATTGCAAAATCGTTTTCGAAAATTTTCTTTACTTTGCAATGCATTCTGTAATATTTGGCTTTCCTATCTCTTCTTTTAATTCTTTTTCTCTACCTTTAGGTCCAAAAAGAAGAAATTTGTCCCTTCTCTAAGCATGACCAATTACCATCAGAAAACAAACACCTCAGCCATATCCACGAATGCGGTCAAAGAGCTTGTAGGGATTGCCATGCAACCTCTGTCCAAAGGATTTTAAATCATGATGAAGATGGGTTATGCTCAAGGAGCCAGATTAGGGCATGATGGTAGGGGAATGAAGCAACCAATCCCCCGACATGGATTAGGATATGATTCGGGCAAGACTTCTCAAAACATCAAAAACCTTCTTTTACCCTCAATGGTCAGTTCGTCCTGCAAGAAGATACTGAGCCATACTATGAGTTTCCAGAACCTTAGCTTAGTAGGAAAGAACAGAGGATTTTACCGGGATTGGAGATATTCTTCAATGAGGTTAGAAATCTGGACTTAATCGAATGTTGGTTTGTCCGAGAACAAATAATGAAAAAAGAAAATGACTAGGTGGATAACCTGGAACATGGAGTCCTTAAGAAACTCTTCACTTTTGAGTCCTCAGGGGAAGGGGATTTTGACCCGGTGTCTTTGATGATACCTTTTGGTGAAAGCATTGAACAAAAGTGGAGTATTGAGTGTCAGGCAAAAAACGGGCCTATAGAATTGAAAATGTTTTTAGGAAACCATCCTCCACATCGATCTCATCAAAATACCTTTTCACCCCTTTCAGATGGATATCATACCCATAGCTCATCTTCCAGCCAACCTACCTTGCATACCTAGTCACGAGACTCTGGTATTGAGGAAATTGAATGTGAACCTTTATCTAAATACATTTGCATGCAAGATGTTATTTATGACATTGAATTTAATAATGATGAATCACTTTATACAACTGAAACGTATATAAAACCCATGGATGAGTCTATTGTAATTAATATTGGTACAAAAAATGTTGTAAAAGAAGTCAAATAGTTCATCCCTCTCCCCAACTGAACAGTCTGTGTTTATTGCATTGTTAAAAGAGTATGTAGATGTGTTTGCATGGTATTATGCTGATATGCCTGACGTTAATAGAGAAATTGCGGAACATTGAATTCCGTTACATCCTGAAAAAAAGCCTAAGCAGCAAAACCTCCGCCGAATGAAACCAGAGATTAGTCTGAAAGTGAAAAAGCTTGATGCCAAATTCATCCAAGCTGTAAAGCATCCGAGTCGGCTCGCCAATATAGTGGTTGTACCTAAAAAGGATGGAAGAGTTTGGGTGTGCATTGATTTTCGTGATTTGAATGGTGCACCACCAAAAGATTGCTTTCCTCTGCCCCACATCGATGTCCTCGTGGATAGTACGACTGGTTATGATGAAAGCATTGTAACCGAAACACTAGCCATAGCATTGACACTCATGTGGGGGGGAGGAATTGTTACCTAGCTTCAAAGAATCAATCTTCCGTAGAGAGCAACTAGTTCCCCTGATAGTAAAGAGATGGCTTCAACATCATGTTTTCCTCCCTTTTTCATAGAGGAACGAATAGTAGACGCTTGATTAGAAGCGAGTTTCTCCAGAAGTTCGTACCCTTCGTCTATGGCTTTATCCATGAAGAATCCACCAGAAGCTCCATTAATTACCCGTCTCGTATCTGCATCAACTCTAATGTAGAAAATTTGACACATATACCACTTGTCAAAACCATGATGAGGACAAAGACGCTGTAGATCTTTGAATCTTTCCCAAGCTTCATACAAAGACTCTCCAGGATCTTGGGTGAAAGCCAGTATCTCATGACGCATATCTGCAGTCTTTTGATAAGGGTACCACTTGATGAGAAAGATCTTTGAGAGTTCCGCCTGTGGTGATGGTGGAGGGCAACTTATTATACCCACATAAAGCTTTGTCGCGCAGAGAAAAACCAAATAAGATGAGTTTCATCTCATCGCAAGTAACACCACTTGTTTCGAGTAAGCACAACATTGTAAGAACCACTTGCAGTGCCGATTTGGGTCTTCGAGATGGTAACCCAAAGAACCGATTATTCCCAACCATATTTAGAACATGAGACTTGATTTCAAAGTTCGCAAAGAACAATAGTAGGCAACCATACCCCGTAGGCACATTATCGTGAGATGGTTGGGCATAATCTCTAAAGGTTGGTTTAGCTTCGTCACCCATTCTAGCGTTAATAAGTGAGGCGGGGAATCCTTGTTGTGGTGAAGATGGTGAAGAAGGTGTCTTTTGGGAAGGTGTCCCTACGCACAACTTGGTTTGCTTAGTTTTCTTTTTGAGTCTACGAGTAGTCTTTTCAATCTCCTACTCAAAGGGAATGAGATTTGGGGATTTCAATTTCCTACTCATACACCAAAAACACTAAAAAAAACGTGAGATGCTCCAAAGAACAGGTGTTCTTCGGAGTAGAGGTTAGTGTAATACTATAATTCAGACAATATAAAAATAAACCGTCTCCCCGGCGACGGCGCCAAAGTGGGAAGTATTCCCGCCTGTCACAGGGGTGACCCGAGTTCGATCCCCGGCAACGGCGCCAAAATTTGACAGGCTAAAGTCGTATCACCTTATAAAAAATAACCTAAGGTCCACTAACAAGTAGTTAGGGAAGTCGGGATCGGATCCACAGGAGAAAGTTATACTATTGTATCCCGAATTCTAATATTATACTAACTAAATCGATGAAAATGGGTGTGTGACTAAACTAAGCAAATAACGTAACTAAATACGAAGGTAAGAATCAATTAATAAAGAACTAGGACTGTGGATCACTATGCATACAATTTGGGAAATCAGAGACGAATAATAACCACCCAATAAGCCAATTTATCTAGGGCACATGTAATTTCTCTCGAACATTACCTCCCTCAAAGATCACCTAGCCGCTCTCGCATGGCCAAGGATCACTATGCCTAATGATTGAAAGCCTATACGAAATCTCTCCTCTCGAAGCGCATTCAATATTGCGATAATAGAAATACAAATCGTGCCTAATTCATAAATCTAGCATGAACGATTCAATCATAGGAAACAATTGAAATAAAGGGTAATTATACTAATCTATCAATCCATCATTGCATACATAGATCCCCACAATCCTAGAAATAAAACTACACACTCATGCTTGAGAAAACAATAACAAATTCCATGTAAAAATTCATACTTTGAACTATTGCAAATAACTAAGAAATTAATCTAATCAATAATAGAGAAAACAATAAAGAAGATTACCAAACTGAAGAACTACATTGAACTTACGACTAATCCAAAGGTTTGATCTTGAATCCTCAATGAAATGTAGTAAAACTAGGGTTCTTGAGAGAAACTATGAGAAAATAAGGACTAAAAAAAAAGATGAATAAAAGATATTCTGATTTTCCTATTTATACTAATCCTAAAACAACTAGGAAAAATCCTCTAAAAATAGCCCGAAACTCATTAAATGAGCGCGCGGATCAGTCGCCCGATCGGGCCAAGTCTGGCCGATGAAATCGGGCTCAATGCAGCAGTAGAGCTCAAAAAATAGACACCACCCGATGCTGTCGGGCTAGGCCGCCCGATGGAATCGGGCTCGTCGAGGTTCAGCATGCGAACACCGCAGACGCATACAGCAACACGCTAGCACGCAAGCACGCCCGATGGAGTCGGGCCTTCTCGCCTGATCGGGCCAGGTACCGAACTACGACAGGGCCGAAGTGCCCGATCAGGCCCGCAACAAATAGTGTTTTTGACAATGATGAACGCCCGATCGGGCGTGAAGCGCCTGATGAGATTGGGCGAGGCTCCATTTCGTCTTTCCTTGGCTTCAGACGCCAAGGCTTCACTTCTTCTCTTGTCCAAGGCCTCAGAAAGTATTCTCGGGACCCCGAAACTCATCATAAATGCCTTCGAACCTCTCCATTCGATTGTGGAAGACGTAACACAGTAGAAAATAGGGAAAAAGTTCCCCAATACCTACAAATCATCACAAAACAGAAAACCACAACTAGAAGAAGAAAGTTAGCGTGAAATGACTCCTAAGAGCACCATTGATACACATTTTAGCTCAAATATAAGGGGAAAAAACTCTATATAAAACCGTAACATCAAGCCAGTCATACCGGTTGAAGTGGATATACAATCTCTCAGGGTCATCGCAAAAAGTGAAATCTCAGAAGACCAATGGTATAAAACTCGTTATGATGAGCTTGCATTTGCAGATGAGCGCCGACTACAAGCATTTGCATAGCATTCAACTCTATCAACGGAGAATTGTTCGTGCATTTAACAAAAGCGTTCGAGATAGAGACATTAAAGAAGGTGATCTAGTCTTAAAGGAGAATAGAGCTCCGTTGCATGATCCTCGAGGAAAATTCAAGCCTAACTAGTATGGACCATTCCTAGTCAAACATGTCACCACGGTTGGAGCAGTAAAGCTAATGGATTTTGAGGGGAATGAGTTCACCCATTTCACTAATCTTGATCAGTTGAAGAAATATTACGCGTAGGCATCAAAGTAATTGTAATTGCCATGGTCAAGTAACCAAGCAATTTGTGGATTTTGTATCGTATCTGTTTGTTCTTAATAAACATGTCATGTGTTTCTAGATGTTCATATAATGTATGCAAAAAAAAAAAAAAAAAAAAAGAGACCAAAAAATAAAAAGAAAAAAAGAAGAAAAAAAGCGAAAAAAAAACGAAAAAAAACGGAAAAAAAAAAAAAAAAGAGAAGAAAAAAAGAGAAAAAGAAATATGATGAAACATGCAAGGATGTTTGTGTTTTTTTAAGACTTATATGTTATGCTTTTATGTGTCATATGATTGATTAATTGTGATTTGCATGTCATGTTTAATGTTAAAGTGTGCACGTGTTTAGAATTGTTTTCACATTGAATTTCTCACAAGTAGATAATTCTCACAAACATTTTTTTTTTATTCATCCCATCCGGGGTACTTCATTTCATACATAAAAAGACATAAAGCCTTCATTTCCTATAAACTCAAAAGAAAAAAACAATATGGAAAAATCAACATGACATTTCTCTCAAACCCTTCTCCTCTTTATGGTAGGCCCGTCTCAATCATTGTCTTGACCAATATCCGCCAAAAGCCATTGAAGGTAATCTTCATCAATTAGTGGAAAGGAAGTTCCAAAGAGTGCCGATATAGTTTTAGCCCCCGCCATTGTAGACACCAAATTTTGAACATTTTTTTCGAATAAATAAAGGTTTTGAAAAATAAAAATAACAAAATCGTCATGCATCGTGGAGCGCGCACCCGAGCGCGAGTTTCATTCTCGTCGCACGATTTTCCCTTTTTGCATATTAGTCATATAGTTTCGGCTTAGAAGTATAATTTTCGTGAGTCGCAGTCAATAACAACAATCACCGTTTTAATATAATGATTCATAGTATAATCGTGCTCGTCTTTATTAATTTAACGAGTTTTCGTTAATTGTCTTAAGTTAGTCTTTCGGACAAATGAAAACAAGTCGCGATTAGGGGTCGGGATTTTAGTCGTATCCCAAATCCGGCATTAATCAGTTTTCTTGATGGTCAAGTCATTGTTCATTGGAGAAAGAATAAGAATTTATTCTTTATCCACTGAACCCATCATTTATCCATTAGTATGAAAAAGAATAAGAATAAGAATCAAATCCAAAGTGTAAGAGCCAAGGATCCGATTTTTTTTCGGAAGATTCGAACTATGCACCAGGCGCATGACCGTGCGTCTGATCTGATTTTTTTTGGGAAGATTCGAACTGTGCGCCAGACGCACGGTCATGCGCCCAGCGCACAACAGGCTCCTGCGCTAGACGCAGGCCTGTGCGCCTACCGCTCGATGCTGTGTCTAGCGCACGACATTGCGCTTGACGCAACATCCTAATCAGTTTGTTTTGCACGTTTTTCAATGCATTTTTTTATGTATTAGGATGTTTAGCGAAGAAGAATATTTGTGTTTCCAAAGAAATTTGATGATGTCATTAGGGTATGAGGAAGTCCTAATAGGTTCCCAACCTTCAATCACCCCACCTAGAATAGTCACCTCTAATGGGGTGACTCTTAGGAAACAATGTGATTATGTGATTTTCCTGAATCAAGTTGTTATTTATAACCAAAAATATTTTCATAAAAAAATTCAAGATAAGTTGTGCATAAACATCTCCATAAAAAGAAAATGTGATGCGGTAATTATAGTCAGTTTTACTTTCCTATATTATTTCACTTTTTCGTCTGCATTAACTAATTAGTTCGTGAGATTTAATATTTTTCCTATGAAGTGCAAGATGTTTCCAGCAAATGGGCTTTGGAATTTCTAAAAAAAGAAATTTGTGTAAATAATTAAAAACCATACAACTTTGTTGTGCAAGACTAATTTTGTCCAGTACCACCTAGGATTGTTTTGTCAATAAAATAAAAAATAAAGTCATTTAGATAAAACTAAAAACACCAAGTTTGAAGGAAACATCAGTAGATTTTCAAAAACAAAAAAAAAAATCATGTTCATATGAATTTTATACAATCTTACATCATTTTTACAAAAATATTCATGGAAATCACTAAATTCAAGAAAATTGACTTTCTTTTCAGTTAAAAAAATAACTAAAAAATGATCTTCTAAATATCTAATTCAAGTAAAAAATTCCAGTATAGTCTTTCAAATTGTCTAGAATGTTCATACCAAATTTCACTTCAAAATAAGTTCAATAAGTTAGGTTTCAAAGAACAAATTTAATAAAGGTCCTATTTTGACCTGTTTTGACATACAATTCACCACAATTTAAGTGATCACTAATAAATTGTGAATTTTGTATCGTATGCTCAGTTTAACACTTTGTACAGAAAGTTATGAATTTTGTAAGTCAGTACAAGAACAAAAAAGGCAATCTGGAAAATGAAATAAAGTTATTAACTCAACTTTTATTAAAAAATATTTTCTTCATACGAAAATGTGAATAAAAAGTCATGATTTTTTTTTAATTTAATCTTAAAATGACTCAGTTTGATCATATGAATAAAAATCAATAAAAATTGTCATAGAAAATCAAAATCAAAGAAGTTAATTAATCTTTAACTTTCACAAATTCCCAAACTCACAAATATACATGAATTCCAAAGCCCATTCAAGGAGGTAAAGATCAAGGAGCATCATGGTGAAGACTAAGATTGTAGATTTGTATAGATCTTAGATTTTGTACATATTGTTGTAATAATAGTTTCTTTGTAAATAATTATTGCATCACTCAATTAATAAAAAAAACATGGAGATGTTTATGCATAATTTTCATAAATAATTCCACAACTCTTTTTAATAAAATGCGCAACCAATGTTACAAATATTGCATGTTGGGCCAATATATCAAAGTATATGAATCAAATGACCCAATCACAATTAAGAGGAAAAAATTGCAAATCTAACTAAGTTAAATTGTATGATGATTCATCTTACATTTTAAAAATGTGTTCTCCATATTCAAATTGATTAATCATATAATTTGACATAATTAGATTGGTAATTATGACCTCCGAATTGATTTTAGGCCGTTTCAAGTGTCTCACTTTAACTGGCCAAATTCCAATTAGCCAAACACAAATCTCCAAATTCAATCTCAAATTGATCATTTCTCTCCAAATGACTTAATAATCTTCAATTAAGATTATTTCTCAAAAGCCTTCAATTAGGAAGCAAACCTTCTAAGACCTCTCGAAAATCATAAACGTGATCACTATTAAGGTGGTTATTTTAATCCCCGGTTAATCGCTAATTAGAGCGGTTGACACAAACTTCTTTTAATCACTAATTAGAGTGATTACCTTAAACCCTAATAATCGTTAATTAGGACGATTATTCTTCTCATTTTTAATCAGTAATTAGAGTGATTATTTCAAACCCTAATAATCGTTAATTAGGACGATTATTTTCCTCATTTAATCACTAATTAGGGTAATTATCGTAAAATTTGGTTAACCACCAATTAGGGTGATTAGCTTAACCTTTTATCATATTTAATCACTAATTAGAGTGATTATCTTAAACCTTAATAATCATCAATTAGGGTGATTATTTCCTAACCTTCATTGTTAATCGCTAATCAAGGTGATTATCTTTCCTCTTAAGTTTAGTAACTAATTAGGGTGATTATCTTAACCACCATTTTCAATCACTAATTAAGGTGATTATCTTAATCCTTCATTTTTAATCGCTAATTAAAGTGATTATCATAACCCCATTTTAATTACTACTCCGAGCGATTACCTCAATTGAAATAGTTTTGTTTAATTCTAAAGGTGAGTTATTCATAATCTATTCCTCCATCTTCTTTCCCCAGTGGAATTGGCCATTTAGGGTGAGACATAGGCTCGAACTGCGACGGTTTTGATCCACGAGTAGATTCCAATCCCGCAATGATTGGTACGTAGTGCAACTTCAGTGCTCAAACCTACCATGTACAAATGATATATTGGTCCTAAATAAAAATGGTTGTTGTGTATATGTGTAAATTATGTGATTTTGTTTCTATTTAATAGCCACGATTACTTTAAAATGGAAAAATAACGCGTTTAGTAAGAGCTCATTCTTTAGAACGGAAGACGAGACGAGTTCCAGACGTTCGCACCTCTTAACCTAAAACTCGAACCCTATCTCATGGTATGTAAGACCAATTTTCAAAAAGCCTTATCCATATGAAGTCATCATCGTTTTAAATGATTTTTCTTGAAATTGATTTTAAAACGATTTATTAAATAAATATGTCTCTATTCTGAAATTAATAGGGTGGTGACTTCCAAGTTTTCTAAAACTCAAAGTCCAATGAGAGACTTTCGTGGGATTCATACCGTTAATTAAGACTGTAAAAAATCGGATACCACAGGCTGGCGACTTCACTGGGGAAAGTACTTCCACTAGAAGTATATGAGGTTTAAACCTGAACAATGCGTTATTTTCCATATGTATATGTAATAAAAAAAACGTTAAGCATGGCTATTCACAATTTAATTTTTGTATATAGCATGCTTATGTGAAAATTTTGTGTGCTTGGTAGTTTATCGATCCATACACGTGCACTCTTTTTAACCGTTTTCTTTTTAGGTCTGATACCTCTGTCTATTAGCAAGGGTCATAATTTTAGAATGATAATTAATGAGTTAAAGGCGTAAGACCTGCATCCGCGAGCTATTGCGAACGGCTCTGTCAGGAGCGTCCAACCTCGATGGTCACAGTGGAAGTGACTCGAGGCGACTTTAACATAATCTTTCCCTAAATGAATCACCTTTTAGTTGACTTTTAGGACACAAGGATCAATGCACAAATGTCCTTTATTTATTTCAGTAATTGAATAATGTGGAATTTTCAAAAATTCCTTAGTCCGGTTTCAGTCGGTCGATATTTCGATAATCATTAGCTCTAGCTGAATTGCTGCCGAAATGATTATTGAAATATTAAGAGTATTCTTGTTTATTTATCATAAGTTTCATGTAAAAAATGTGTGTCCTCACCTATTTTTTTTTTAAAAAAAACCTTACATTTACTTCATAATTCTTTTCATTCAAATTGATTTTTCCAAAAAAAAAAAAAAAAAAAAAAAAAGTGACAAAATTGATTTTTAAAAAGAAAAAATCCTGTTTTGAAAATATAAGCCCAAAAACAGAGAGAAAATTCAAAATGAAAAGAGTCATAATCACGAGTTCAAAACGTGTCCTATTTAGGAATTAGAATGTAATTAAAAATGTATAGTCTAAAATACGCGAATTCTAGTCTATAAAAATTGACTAAAAAAATGTGTCTAATCAAAAGGGATACTCACGTTTCAAAAAAAAAAAGAGAAATAAAATTCTTCCATTTCCTACTAAGAATCATAAAAGAATTCGTTATTTTGTGACTAACATTGTTAGTGTGTACATTTCAGGTACTTCAAATTAGTCTAATCCTAAGAGGTGGAACAGACGTATTCAAACAGGAGAATACACGGCCTGGCGCCTAGCAAACTGAACTCGATAAAGGTTGAGAAGAACCCGAGTACTTTACATTTGTCTAATCTTAAGAGGTGGAACAGACATATTCAAACAGGTGAATACATGGCATGGTGCCCGACAAACTGAAGTCTGAAAAGTTTAGGAAGTACCTGATTCGTTTAATCGGTTTTTCATATTGTACTTTGTAGGTAGAGCTACGTGTGGCTTGATCCCCTAAAAAAAATCTAATGTTGTATGCATCTATCTTAGTTTCTCTACTATGTAATGTACTAATAGGTGTACGTAGGCAACTCATTTTCTTAGTGCAGCTGGAAAAATAAAAATAAAAAAAAGAGAAAAAAATTATGTTAAATTTCATTTTAAGTATATCAGAACTACGTTGGGCCTGATTCTCCATTCAAAAAAAAATCATCAGAAGAAAAAAATCCCCAATCCAAATCCACTTATGGAGATAGTAGACAACCTTCGGGTACGACCCCTTTTGCATTTAATACTTTCTTTTGTGGTTTCAGCACTTAGAAGCAATCAATAGATGCAGACTACTACAAAGAAGAGCATATGTGGCATTATAATTTGCCAAAATGAGGACACATGCCTCGTTATACCTCTTTTCTCTTAATGCTATAGTAGCAGGAAATGGAAGGATAATATCAAATTGATTTTGAAAAATGTTTGTGTATTATACCAGAACAAATGAGTCCAAGAGTGGCAGTTTAAAATGAAAAATAAAAGGTCCAAGTATATAAAAAAAAGAGAATAACAAGTCAAAGAAATCTAATGAAAAATCTCAAAACAAATGATCGAGTCAAGGTTTACACCTTTTAATAAATGATAACTGAAATTGGGGTAAAAAAAAGAGAGAGAATTTTCAAAGATATCATTTCTTTCATTCCATGCAAAAACAAAAACAAAAAAAAGAGAAAGAAGAAACATAGCTGGACAAACTTCTGTGCTAACCCTCCATCTCATTTCACAGGAACTCTGCCTGGACCCCTGTTTAGGATCTAGGCTAATTCGCCGAAGTCCTGACCATAGTGAACGTTCTTTGTCTGTAATACTGCCATCCTTGTCTACACCAGTTGTATTCTCTGCTACACGTCTCAACAACATATCTGAAATTCCCAACAACGAGCACCAACAAAACTCTACCCCTCCACCTGATCCAATGATTGAGCTCCGAGGACTTGTCCAGGCCATGCTTCACCGACAGGATAATATTGAGCAAATTGTGTTTGGCATAATGCACCAAAGCGCCCAGATGCCTCCTCCTCCTCCTTCGGAGTCGGAAGTAGCTTCGCCTTTTCATCTTGAACCTCTGAACAATGTGAGAGAAATTCCCACTAAACTCGAGGAAGAAGTAGTCAAGCTTAAAGAAGTCTTAAAAGGCATGACTAAGGCTGAACCATGGATGAATATTCATGGATTAACTCTTTTCCCGAAGCCACGATTACCCCATGGTTTCAAAATACCTAATCAGACCAAGTTTGATGGGACCGGTAGCCCCACCAATTTCCTGAAAATTGTATGTAGGGGCAATGAGTCTCTGGGGAGTGGCAGAATCCTTGATGGCCCAACTATTTCAACAATATTTAGATGGTGCTGCAGCACATTGGTTCCTTAACTTTGAAAATACAAAGAAATCCACTTGGGCTGACATAGTTAGAGAGTTCTCAAACCAATACAAGCATAATGAAGAAATTGATGTTACTAGAAGGGATCTGGAGACCACTTCTCAAAACCTTAAATGAGACATTTTCTTCATTCATCACTCGATGGAGAAACAAGGCTCCCAAAATGATGAGTAGGCCTAATGAGGAGGAACAGCTGCAAATGGTTGTGAAGAACCTTTTTCCAGTCTATCAGAAGCATATAGCATACCAATATTTTCTGACTTTCAAAGCTTTGATTGCTACGGGAACTTTAGTTGAGGATGCTGTGAAAAGGGGAGACATCAAGAAAGATGAACCTATTGGCGGCACTACTTATAATGCAAAATTTTGAAATAACAAAATAGCCCCAAACAATGATTCAGCGGCTCATAAGACGACTAATGCGATCCATACCATTGGCGCATCGTCTGCATTCCAGTTGCGACCATAAAGGAACTTTACTCCTTTGAAAATGACTTATTCCCAAGCTCTCTACAAATTAAAAAAGGCTTATCTCATTCAACCCTTGAATTCACGGCCACCTCCCTAAAAATCCTTATCCAGGGGTATAACCCAAATCAAAACTCGCGAATATCATTAAAGCCCGGGGCATAATACTGAAAATTGCACGGCTTTAAAGCATCAAATTCAAAACCTTGTGGATGATGGAAAACTTTCTCTGGGATCCATCTCCAATAAACCAAATGACTCTCAGCCTAACATCACAAAAAACGCCCTTCCTAATCATAAACCCTCATTCGCCATTAATGCCATCTGTGTTGCTTTGGACGGATGTGATCCAATTCAGTTAATCTGCAAGACAGTTCCTCAAATATATGAAATGCTGATAGCCTTAGGTTAAAAGTTCCTAGTCAATGACTATTCCACACAAGAAAAAGTCAAAGTGATGCCTTGTAAAGACCCCAGCTTCACTCTCAACAAGGATCCATTCTCTAACATGTGTGGAACTTTGGATTATGATGGTGCCTTCTTCATTTTGGACTCTGATGTTGACGAAGATGCCTCTTCGGTCTTAACAACTGTGGAGAAAAACACTGGAGGACATTCCACTACTCCAAATACATACCGGCGACCCATTTGCCTCGATAATCTTAGTGATGAGGAGTACGTGGATATATCTCATTTGACTAGAGCAGTCACCATTTTAAACCATCCTATTTGGAGGTATTATCAAGGAAGGAAAAGGTCAAAGAGCCAATGATAGAAGAAAGTAACAAGGAGGTTGATGCTATCAAGCGCATGAAAGAAGTAAATGCTAATGTTTCCATCCCGGAAATTGTTAATGCATTCCCTACTCATAGAGGCACTGTTCTAAAGCATCTTAATGAAGCCTGTGTAAGCTCTTCTATAACACCTGACCAGATGGTGGGGCTCATTCATGGGGTAGATAGAACTCTCATGTTCACAGACAATGATCTTCCTGATAATATCAACCACAACAATTCATTACACATCATTATACGTTGTAATGGATGGGAGATACCTAGGGTGTTGATCGACAATTGCTCCGCAATCAATGTTTGCCCTCTACGTGTGCTAACAAGGCTTGGGTATTTAAAAGAAGATCTGGTACCATCCAACCAGGTGGTCAGAGCATATGATAATGCTAAGAGAGAAGTATTGGTTTGATCAGCCTCCTCATTCAATGGGGTCCCGTGGCTAGGAAGGTAGTATTCATGGTCATTGACATACAAGCCTGTTTTAACTTCTTATTAGGAAGACCATGGCTGCATGAAAATAGAGCAGTAGCCTCTACTCTACATCAGAAGGTAAAGCTTCTCATTGATCAGGGTGCTGTGACTATTTTTGGTGATCTAGAAATTATGACCATCTCCAACGCCGGAAAATCGGTATTGTATCAGAATGAAGTAGAGGGCACTAGGTTGGATGGTTATACTATCCACTGCAATATAGCAGCACCTTAAAATTCCTGGATGAATGAGGTCCCAGCTGCCACACCAGATGCAAGCGCTGAAAAAACAGAACCAGAGTATAGTGAGGATGACGAAGAAGAAGTGGGAGCTCCAAGCACTGGCACTCATGATACGTCAATTGAAGCACCAGAGGAATCCTGTATCGGCAATACTCAAGACAATGATGATCATGACTCAAAGAAGAGATCTAGGACCGATGATTTTGACTTGGACTTTAATGTAGTATGCCCTGTTCGAGAGTTTCACACTGAGTCACTGATTCTCTTTCCGAGATATCAACATGAAGATCATTATCGTGAGTTACCACAATTCAGAAAATTTGATGGGAACGGTGATCCTTTTGTCCACTTAGTGGGTTTTGTGAATGCCTTGCATCTATGGGGCATACCGGAGGAAGATTACTCCATGCTGTTTGACAAGAGTTCAGAAGGACCAGCTCTAGACTGTACTATTCTTCAGATTGTGTAGATAGAGCCAGTTGGGAAAATGCCAGCCAAGCTTTTGTCAATTGAGCTCTTGATCATAAACAAACTGATGTCAAGAAATTCAAGCTAGTCACTTTGCGTCAAGGCGGCCTGGAAACTTTCTCGCACTTTTGTTCAAGATGCGCTTACATTCGCGCTCAGCTTCGTGTCCCTATTACTGATCGGGAATTCATGCTTATATTGCTGCGAAACTTGAACGATTTATATTATCGTCACATGGTTACTATAAAATACACCTCCCTCAGCCACATGGAACAATATGGCTTCGACATCAATACTTTGAAATTGCAAGAAAAACGACCTCGGGAAAGTCTTGAAAGTCCCAATGCAAATCCAAGGGTTTATGCTAAGATGGATGAACCATTGAGTATGGTGTATGATGTCTTCGGAGGCAAGGTATAATCCAAGCCTCAACATATGTGCACTGTTTACCCCTTCCTGGAACAGACATGAGCAAACTCTGTGCTTATTGTCGTTAATTTGGGAACAAAACTGATTTATGCCATGACCTTTACTACAAAGTGCAAAGCCTGATTGATCAAGGCATCATTAGTCCAACCCATAATGAAGTGTCCGCAAGGAAAGTGTCGGCGCGCCCCCAACCTAAATCCCAAGTCGATATCTTTCGCAAATTGGTAGAGCAAGGTAAGATTCATCCACTTCCCAGACGCCCAAGGGCAAGTCCAGTAGGGTCAGATCTTCACAAGTACTGCCAATATCATCAGTTGCATGGTCACGGCACAAACTAATGTCATGCTCTCATCTATCGCATCAAGCAAATCACCAACATAGCTCTTGTCTACCGCAAAGCTAATTGATCATCTCATAGAAAGGAAAAAATCTTCTGTAAAAGTCCTGTAGGTTAGCCTATATATATATATATATATATATATATATATATATATATATATATATATATATATATATATATAATCATTCAGCTTGTTAGTACTAGAGAACTACGTGCTGCTTGAATCCCCATTATCACTTATACTTGCACTGCGAGATCACTCCACCTATGTAACACACTTGGGGTACGTAGGTAGCTCAATATGAGTGCAACTGCTTTATTAAATAAAAAACTTTAGTTCTTTCTAAAATAAGGAACTACGTTGAGTCATGGGGATATGTAGGCAACCTCCGGGTTCTGTTTTATCCACTTGTCCAACAAGTAAGCTGTAGGCTTAGCTTCCTTGTCGAGCAAGTAAATTAGTATCTTATGTGTTCTTCAACTGGAGACTTGTGCAACGATGTCTGAATCCGTATAGTCCTTGGTCTGGGCTCTGATCTCGAACCTGCAAAAAAGAGACCCACCCTAGAGGTTTGGGTGGTGGTTCCCCCTCCGATGCTTAAGTCAAATATCAGGAGTAGTGAGAGAAAGTAGAGATAGAGAGAGAAAGTGAGAGAGTATTTTATCAGAGTAACTTTATACTGTTTGCATTGAATTCCTTTTCTCCTGATTTCTGAAGTATTTATAGTGATAGCAAGTTGACAGCTAACCTTAAAAACTGACCTACAATAGTGGCCTCTGATTGGTTGAGGAATCAGATCATGACACGTGGCAGACCATGACTGGTGGATGTCTATTAACCACTCTCCTTCAGCCATCTTGCACTGCTGGGCTCTGACTGTTGGGCCAGAACTTAAACCTTTTAACTCAGCTGAGTGTAGCCCAGAGATTCAAGGCTTTTCCCCTTTTTAACTAAGGTGACACGTGTACGGCTCTGATGAGCCCAAGTGTCTTCTAAAGAGCCGTAGATGTTAGACTACAATAGGTTCGACTCAAATATATTAACCATTGTATTTCAGGCAATATGATCATAATTCAAGATGTCAGTCATCACAGGAGCAATTTCAGAATGGTGAATTGACACATCAATGGGGATACAGGCTATAATTTTTATATTTTATGTCTTTGTTCAAATAAGTGGAGTATTGAGTGTCAGACAAAAGACCGGCATATAGAATTTAAAATGTTTTTAGGAAATCATTCTCCACATCCATCTTATGAAAATACCTTTTCACCACCTTCAGATGGATAGCATACCGATAGCTCATCTTCCAGCCAATCTACCTTGCATAGCCAATCAGAAGACTCTGATAGTGAGGAAATTGAATATGAACCTTTATCTAAATACATTTGCATGCAAGATTTATTTCTGACAGTGAATTTAATAATGATGAATTAGTTGATACAACTGAAACATACATAAAACCCATGGAAGAATCCATGTAATAAATATTGGTACAGAAAATGCTGTAAAAGAAGTCAAAATAGGATCATCCTTCTCCCCAACTGAACAATCTATGTTTATTGCATTATTAAAAGAGTATGTAGATGTGTTCGCTTGGTCTTATGCTGATATGCCTGGTGTTAATAGAGAAATTGCAGAACACCGCATTCCGTTACATCTTGAAAGCAAGCCTAAGCAGCAAAAGCTCCGCAGAATGAAGCCAGAGGTTAGTCTGAAAGTGAAAGAAGAAATCCAAAAATAGCTTGATGCCAAATTCATCCAAGCTGTAAAACATCCAAGTTGGCTCGCCAATATAGTGGTTGTACCCAAAAAGGATGGGAGAGTTCGGGTATGCATTGATTTTCCAGATTTGAATGTTGTGTCACCAAAAGATTACTTTCCTCTACCCCACATCGATGTTCTTGTTGATAGTACGACTGGTCATGCAATGTTTCCTTCATGGATGGATTCTCAGGGTATAATCAAATACTCATGGCTCAAGAAGACATGACAAAGACATCTTTCATCACTCCATGGGGCCCTTTTTGCTACCGAGTTATGCCTTTTGGTCTCAAGAATGCCGGATCCACATATCAAAGGGCTGCAACCACTATCCTTCATGACCTCATCCACGACATGGTGGAGGTTTATGTAGATGACATGATTGTGAAAAGTGAAGACCGTGAGGGGCATATTCCCTCATTAAGGTCCGTCTTTAAAAGAATCAAGAAATACAATTTTAGGTTGCACCCTAAAAAATGTGTGTTTGGCATCACTTTGGGGAAGTTGTTGGGATTCATTGTCAGCCAAGACGGCATCAAAGTGGACTCTGAAAAGGTAAAAGCTATTCAAGGGCTACCTCCTCCAAAAATAGAAAAAGAAGTAAGAGGATTTCTCGGCAGAATTCAATATATCAGCAGGTTCATCTCACAACTCACTATGAGATGTGAACCTATATTTAAGCTACTCAGAAAAGGGACATCCCATGAGTGGAATGAAGAATGTCATGAAGCTTTTGTTTCCATGAAAGAATACCTCTCAAATCCAATTGTTCTAATGCCATCTAGACCAGGAGAACCTCTAATTCTGTACATCACTGTCACAGAAACGGCTATGGGAGCTCTCTTAGCCCAATATCAAGAGGGAACAAAGAAAGAGGTTGCTATATACTATCTCAGCAAGAAATTCCTTGAGTATGAGAAAAGATATACCCCACTGGAAAAAGCATGTGTTTCCTTAGTATATGCCACGAAGAAGATGAGGCATCACCTTCAAGCTCATACTACCTATCTGATCTCAAGACTTTATTCAATCAAGTATCTGTTTGAAAAACCCGTTCTTAGTGAAAGATTGGCAAGATGGCATGCTATGGTTTCTGAGTTTGAAATTCAATGTGTCAGCCAGAAATCTGTTAAAGGACGAGCCATATCTAAAGCCCTAGCAGAAGGACCAATGTCAGGAGATGAGTATGATGAAGCATTCCCTGATGAGTACTTATGCTTTATTGACAAACCACAATGGTGCATGTATTTTGATGGAGCTTCTAATGGGAGATGTAATGGAGCAGGTGTTTTGTTAGTAGATCTTAATGGAGTCCATATTCCATTTGCTGTCAAGTTGGATTTCCCAACAACAAACAATACAGTCGAGTATGAAGCCTGCATATATGGAGTAAAGGCCGCCTTGCACTAGAGGAAAAAAAGCCCAAGGGCTGCGGTCAAAAGGGGCCCAAGGGCTGCGTTTTTTTTACCGCAGCCATTGGACTAGCGTACCCTTGGCATTTAGGAAGGGTTGTGGTTTTTAACCGCACCCTTTACGCGGTCCGGGGCAAAAACCGCAGCCCTTGGTGGTTTAAGGGTGCGGTTGAGGGCCAAAACCGCAGCCCTTGGTGATTTAAGGGATGCGGTTTTGGCCTTCAACCGCAACCCTTAACCCACCAAGGGCTGCGGTTTTTGCCCCAATCGCAGCCCTTGTGACCCAAAAAAAAATAAAGAATAATTTTTTTTATTTTTTTTAGTCCTAAATGTTCCCAAACAGTTATATATATATATATATATATATATATATATATATATATAAGTATCATTTTTCATTACAAATTATGTTTTTTCACATAAATATAGATTAAATTACATGTGTACAGAACATATTGCAAAAATATTGACAAAACTTTTACTTACATTCTAATTATTGTTATACAAACATGAACTTGTCTTACATTAAGCAGAGTGATACATCGCATGCATAAGATGCAAAGGATCTTGCTAAGCCTCGCAAGAAATGGTTCCCGTTGAACATAATAGCTAGCAGCACAGTTGGACAGGTACACCAACCTTGTCGTCCTTACCTTCACATGTTCTCCACTGCAAGTTTTTATCAGAAACAGCATCAAACATCATCAATCTTGGTATAACTCTGTTATGAGAACTTCAAATTTTCTAATGTAGTGGCAAAGGCACCTAATTAGAACCCTTAAAAGAAAATAAAATTTACAAATTACACCACATAACATACCAATTGAAAGCATTTGACTCCTATTGCCTCACAATTGGAAAATTCCTAGCAACAAGAAATGTACAGAAAATGTGGGTGGCTGTTACTAACTTACTATACAGTGAAGACTATTTTAATGCTAATTAACTGTATGTGTATGTTTAGTCTGGATTCAATTGGTACAAAATCTTGGCTATATGATGACTTATTAAAGGTAGATGTTATATTTAATGCTGCACTATTATATAAAAATTAGCAACTGCAGTAAGGAAGGTCTGTGATGTGCGTTTGTAGATACGTGCATGTAGCTTTCAAAAATCCAGACTCTTCAAACTGAAGCAACAACTCTTTCTGCACAGCTCACTTTGTTTCAGGTATATTTGCTGGACTCGTACCATACATCTCATAGGTAACATCACAGATTTGCTTGTTGATTCATCCCTTTTATAGACGTACAATTACAAATTTGTAGATCCTGGAGGTTTAAGGCATTTAAGTATCGTCACTGATAATTCTGTATGTGCTTACTTTTCTATAATTTTGTTGTTTAGAGACACAGCTGGTCTATCAAGTGAAAACAGAGAACTCAAGCTTCGATTACAGGCCATGGAACAACAAGCTCAGTTGCGAGATGGTGAGTCTCATGTCCTGTTTGATCTGTATAGTATATCTGCATCATATCAAGCATTACTAGTTGAGAAAATAAAAAGTTCTGAGTAAAATTTGGGTTACCAGATTGTTGTTTAGTGTTGTCATTTATGTTCCTTATCCGCCCATTTCGGAAGTGCAAGACTAACCACCAAATAGAAAATATTGGAGTTACATAGCTCCATATATTAATCATGGTTCAGTGGTTCATTGCACAATCTGTGCATCTTTTTTTTTTTTTATAAAGATTGTCACCTTGAAGTAATTGTGTGCTAAATTATGTGGATGCTTTTATCTTACAAATTAACATCTCGACTTCTCATATGTTTTATCTAAATTCACGAACTTTAAGCATAAAAGCAAGCAATAAGGGCAAAAAAACAATTGAACAAAACCAGCACCATGATCCCAAAGGGGGCTACAATGCCCATACTAATTCCTCGAACAATCATCTTCAACTAAGAGGGAAAGGGGATACATAAGGTTCATCCTCGAACAATCAACTTCGGATTAAGGGTTCTAATTTCTAAAACAAAACTCGATAAAAAGAATGAGAATAAGACATACCTTTTCTCATACTTAAGAGACACATAAAAAGTGAATATGCAACAATTCTCTCCTCTTCGCTTCATATGTGGAGTCCCTCATCATCAATCTTCAAAGGTTTGTCCGATGTCCACTTAAAGCATAATCAATCATACTCTATACACAAATAAAGACTATATCATACACATAAAAATATCAACAATCACCTCCCAAAACCATCCACTCTCATATTTTTGACCAATCCAATTCCACATACCTAATTGACCAATTGAGCATTCTAATTCAAATTACCACATACCTAATTGACTAGATTCATCCAAATGACTATTTTACAATGAATAATCCAATAATCTATAAACATTATCATTTATATACATAAAAACAACCCGTAAGACAACACGACAATAGTTATATATAGCAAACTAACAAAGAACCCTAAAACAAAATCTAGAATGCGAAGTGTCGCTTTAAGTTGCACCATCTCGTTGAATTTGGCGCTTAACTCTTTTAGTAGATAAATTATGGTTAATTGTCAAACTAACCTACCAAAATCTAAAATACAGAAGACATTCAAGAATTAAAAGACATGGAATCAAAATCCCTAAATTATCAAGAACAAATAAAAACACATCAACTACTAACACACCTCATTTCAACACTTTTACAGTAATTATAGGGTTTCACTCAAATAACAAAACGAAAATCATCAAATCACAACAAAAACACAAGTAGAAAGATTACACCCTAAACCAAACCAATTAATTGAAGAAATATGGAATGAAAATCTAACCATTAGAAAAATTAGAAAAGAAAATTTAGTCGAATTACCAATTAATCAAAGAGATACGAAAAGAAAACCTAACCAAACGAGAATGCACCACCAAAAAGTGCTAAAACAGTATAGCATTGAATAAAAGATACATGGAAAATTCAATCAACTTCCACTCTTGCACATTACAAAAGGCACAAATAGGAGAATGTAGGCTAACAAAAGGCAAAAGGAAGAAACAGCTAGTCTCTTAGTTAAAACATAAACCAGGTATAGATTTCATTGTCACACATTATATCCATCACATCAAGAGTCTCTATGATAATCTAAAACTATCATTTCTACAGTTTGTATCAAAGAATTCCACTTTACTATGTAGTAACTACAAAAATAGCTGTAATATCAGTTGCGTATAGGGCAATTAACAAGGTAATCTCAGATATGGAGAACATCCAGGTTTAACGCAATGAACATAACACATCAGGGAATTTGAAGAGGAGGAGGGGAGACAAAAACGAAGCTAGTTGGTCAACATTTGCTTGTCTTTGTTGATGTTGCAGTATCAAATTACTGCAGTCTGCACAACACCTTAGAGACTAAGAAAATAACATAAAAAGACTAGTAAAACAGAGCCAAAGAAACTACAATAGCAACTGGCCCACATGGATATCCCTTCTGAACTTGAGCATAATTCTTTGTCAAACCCAAAAGAATATGAAAGAGAACAAAAACTCACAGAAATAGGGACTCTTTTTCTCACTTCAAAGTTCCACATACTCTTAAACAAAGGAGTAGTTAAGTTCATAGATAGGTACATCATAATCAAAACTCTAAAACAATAATTTCAGGCAACAAATTCAATATGAGAAGCTTAATCACCAGAAAATATGCTATAGCACAAGCTCAACTAAAAATCAAGACCTAGAATCATCAATCACCAAAATCAGGAATAATTAAACACAAAAATCAGCATCAATTCGTCAATCGACACAAAATTTAAACATAACTCAAACTCAATCACAAAAATTGCACTAACAATTTAGTTATGTGTCTAAACAATAATACCAACTTAAATAAATGCATCGATTCATTGCCAAATTAACGAAGCAAAATAATGAGTAAATAGACAGTAAAAGCAGAGAATTCACCAAATTGATTAATGGGCAGTTTTTTGCTACAATGATGAAGAACTGGAGAGATGAAAAATGGAGTTTTCTGCTTTGAAAGTGTTCGAATCAACATTAATGGTGCAGTCAGCAGTGCGTTGTTGATAAAATGGTCTATTTGGTGATGGCGAAGCAAAAGGCGGTGCAGAAGGCGAAAGGAGAAGGAAGGCTTCGCTGCATCCGCCATTTTTCTGCTCTCATACGTTGCTTCAGATGGAGAAGGAAGGTACTGAAGAAACGAACCCAATTAGCGAAGAAACGAACCCAAAATACTTCACCTGAAAACCCTAGGATAGAGGGAAAATTGGAGAGATTATGATGATGATTGAACAATAAGAGTGAAGAAGATGAAGGAGCCGAATGGGGAAGGAGAGGAGACAACGAATGGGAAGCGAAAATTAAGACTGAAATTAAAAATCAGAGAGAAGAAATTCGCTACGGTTTCCGGCACCTGTGTTGCTTGGTTCCGGTTCCATGATTGAGGGAAGATTGCGAATGAAACCCTAGGAGAGATAAAGTTAGGGTTTGGATTGAATTTGAGATTGTGAAACTTGGAGGAGGAAACTTGATAGATTGAGATTGTGGGGAGAGAGTATGAGAGAGAAACGGGGTGGGGAAGAAGAAGAGCGGTGGGGTTTGGGTTAGAGCGCGAGAGAGATAATGCGAGAGGTTAGTAACGTGGACTGGGGCTGGGAGAACAAACGTGAATTAAGACCCAAGGGCTGCTGTTAGCCCAATAACCACAGCCCTATAATGTGAAGGGCTGCGTTTTTTGCCTAACCGCAGCCCTTTAGTGTGAAGGGCTGCGGTTTTTGGGCTAACCGCAGCCCTTTAGTTTGAAGGGCTGCGGTTTTCATATAACCGCAGCCCTTGTATCGCAGCCCTTGCCTTTTTTTCCACTAGTGTTGGTAGCAGGGGCAAGAGATCTCACTGTGTATGGAGATTATAATCTCATCATATCTCAAACAATAGAAATTGGAGGGTTAGAGATGAGAGACTTCAGCTCTACACTGAGTACCTTCAAGAGTTGATCCCTTATTTTCATGATATCAGCTTCAAACATCTTCCTCGAGAACAAAATAGGTTCACTGATGCTTTAGCCATTCTCGTTGTTAATTTTACATGGGAAAATGGTACAAAGATCCAGTCAGTTTTAATTGAAGAAAGGAAGGGACCAACAGTTACGATAGCACAAATTGTCTCTGCGCAGGTTCAACAAGATGATGATGATGTCTGGTATAAGGATATCAAGAATTTTCTGGAAACTATGCAATATCCAGAGGGAAGTGGTAAGAAGGACCGCATAACTATCAGAAGGCTAGCTGCTCATTTTCTCATGCTAAAAGGCAGACTGTATCACAAAGGGTTTGATGGTACTCGCAACTCGCGCAAATGACAAAGAAAAAGCAAGTCATCATGGAAGAAGTTCATGGAGAGGAATGTGGACCCCATATGAATGGAAGAATGCTGGCTCGAAAAATTTTACGAGCAGGTTTATATTGGAGCACTCTAGAAGGCGATTGCATCAGCTTTGTCCGCGCCTGCAAGCAATGTTAAATATTTGCTAACCTCAATCATATGCCACCTGTGTCATTACATAATATAACTTCTCCTTGGCCGTTTTCAAGTTGGGGCATAGACATAATCAGACAAATTCACCCAAAGGCTTCAAATGGGCATCAGTATATTCTCGTAGCAATTGATTACTTTTCGAAGTGGGTTGAAGCTATATCATTTTCAAAGTTAGGGGCAAAGCAAGTCTCGAAATTTGTGATTAACAACATCATCTGTCGGTATGACATACCTTTTGTAATCATCTCTGATAATGGATCACAATTTGAGGGTCATTTGAAGACCACTCTTGCAAAATATGCAATCAAGCATCATCAAGCCTCACCTTATCGTCCCCAAACAAATGGAGCCGTGGAAGCAACCCAATACGACAATTAAGACTATTGTTGCCAAGATGACTAAAAAGACTAGGGAATGGCTTGACAAACTACCATATGCCCTTTGGGGATATAGGATATCAACTAGGACTCCAACAGGAACAACCCCGTATTCTTAAGTTTATGGGATGGAGCCAATCCTACCAGTTGAGGTGGAGATGCAATCTCTCAGGGTCATAGCAGAAATTGAAATCTCAGACGACTAGTGGCATAAAACTCGCTAGGATGAACATGCATTCGCGGATGCGAGCCAATTACAAGCATTGCATAACATACAACTCTATCAACGGAGAATTGCTCGTGCATTTAACAAAAGGGTTCGAGATAGAGATATTAAAGAAGGTGATCTAGTTTTAAAAGAAAATAGAGCTCCCTTGCATGATCCTCGAGGAAAATTCAAGCCTAACTGGTCTGGACCATTCCTGGTTAAGCATGTCACCACGGCTGGAGCAGTTAAGCTAATGGATTTTGATGGAAATGAGTTCACCCATTTCACTAATCTTGATCAGTTGAAGAAATATTACGCTTAGGCATCAAAGTAATTGTAATTGTCATGATTAAATAACTAAGCAGTTTGTGGGTTTTGTATCCTATCTGGTTATTCTTACTCCCTCCGTCCCAGAAAGATCTGAACACTTGTTGGGACAAGTAGTTTAAGCTGATAAGTTGTAGTGTGGTTATGAAATGTTATTTCATTTAAAAAGTAGATGTGATGGGAGTTGGTGGGGTATTTTTTAATAGAGGAGAGAGAAAATTAGATAACTTTTTATTGATAAAAGGTAGAGTGTGGGCCAAAGATATGTAACAGAAATAATATATTAATAGTGGGACCATGCCAAAAATGAAAGTGTTCAAACTCATTTGGGACAAACATAAAATAAAAGTGTTCAGACTATTCTGGGACGGAGGGGGTAGGGTAATAAACATGCCATGAGTTTCTAAGAAGTTCATATGATGTAAGCAAAAAAAAAAAAAAAAAAAAAAAAAAGAGAAAAAAAAGGTAAAAGGAAAAGAGGAAAAAAGGAAAAAGGAAAAAAATGATGAGACATGTCTTTGATTGTTGAGGTTTATATGTTATGCTTTTATGTGTCATATGATCAGTTAATTATGATTTGCATGTCATATTTAATGTCAAAGTGTGCACGTGTTTAGAATTGTGTTCACATTGAATTTCTCACAAGCAGATAAATTGCACAAACAGATGTTTTATTCATCCCAACTAGGGTACTTCATTTCATACATAAAAAGACATAAAGCCTTCATTTCCTACAAACTTAAAAAAAAAAAGGACAACGTAGAAAATAAAAATGACAATTTTCTCAAAACCCTTCTCCTCTTCATGGTAGGCCCGTCTGAATCTTTTTCTTGACCAATATCCGCTAGAAGCCATTGAAGGTAATCTTCATCAATTAGTGGAAAGGAAGGTTCCGGTAGCGCTGATATAATTTTAGCCCCCTGCCATATAGCAGGCATTCTTTGAATACCACTCATATCAGCCTCATAAGTGGTACAAGATGGAAGAACCTGGAGGGCAGGAATGTGCTCTTGCTTCCAACCAATATGCCTTAGACATCTCCATGGACGGTAGAAAGTGACTTGGCAAAGCCCAGGTAATTGTACACCTCTACGACCAGAATTGCAATATAAAATTGCAATAATGCCAAGGTGGCTTGTGACCCACTTTATGTCTTGATGTAGAAAACAAATCCTCCCACCCACCATTTTTGCTCAGTCGATAGAAGAAAGGGAGAAGGCCTCTCTCCCGGACATGATTAGTTTTATTAAGACTCTTGTGGGGTTTCATGAGAGAAAATTTTTCTAATAGCCATAATGAAGGGCTAAAGGACATCCCTTCACAAAGCTTTGACGGTTTCTTTTGAGTTCATCTAAGCCAAGGAACATTTCCCCTAAAATAAGTGGTCCAAGACGACCCCCGCTAATATTTGAAGAATAAGTGAAAGACACCTAACATGGCATGCATTTAAAGACCATTTTGTAAGGGTAATTCCCAAAATTATAAAAAGGCAAGCATTTTCTCTAGCAATCCAATAGTTGGATTGTTAGAAAATTACCAAGTGCCAAATTGGAAAGTCAATAATAAGTTGATAAGAAATACCTCACCATATTGTAGGTAGTTTCCATGAAGATTTTCGGAAAGATGTAAAATCGTTGATAAATCTCCCGAGATCCTGGTAGGAGGTCTAGGTGTGATAACTGGACCATATGGTAAGCCAAGTAAACCTTCAACCTCTTCAACAAGAGGCACAATCTCCCGGTCTCCAAAGCGAAAGACATGGCGAGTTGTTTTTGGAAGCAAAGATGAATCATGTCATAACAAATAGAAAGTGAAAGCAAAGGCATAAGCACCTTAGTGAAGCGGGAAGAGGAAAAGGATTGCCTTGGTTGCTTCAAGTTTCTTGTGATCCCCGAGAGTTGTTTTTTCTCCCCAATCCGCATTTCATTAGCTTCTTCATAAGTAAGAACCATTTTTGTGAAAGGAAAATTTAGATAAAAGATTGGAGTAGTGGAAGAGGTGCATTTGGAAATGAAGAACTATGCCCCTTTTATAGATGGAGAAGATGATCATCCATGATTTATGCCATGGATAATGAGTTTGAGTAATGTCCATAGGATAATAAGGAGCATCCTTCACAATGGTTAATGACCAAGCATTTGTGGTATGTCAATTTTTACTAAAGCCGAACATAAAAAAATTGTGTCAATGATGAATCAAGAACGTTGATACAATCCCTTTTCCTAATGATCATCCAAAATAATGACCTTGATCAATCTATTTTATATAGTGATCATCATTTTATGATAAAGCAAATAAGCATTATGCATGAAAAATTTTCCGAAAGATTTCGGAAAAAAACAGATAAAACTTTGCCATATGAGG
This sequence comes from Beta lomatogona, assembly GCA_947646795.1. Taxonomy (NCBI): domain Eukaryota; kingdom Viridiplantae; phylum Streptophyta; class Magnoliopsida; order Caryophyllales; family Amaranthaceae; genus Beta; species Beta lomatogona. Next base: position 1,676,049 of record CANSNZ010000424.1, on the reverse strand, counting down.
TTTGGTCCACCATAGAAGATAATAACCTTTGGTCAGCACTTTTTAGGTGACAACATTTAACAATGCATCACTCTAAGGTAACATGACCTGGCAATGCATCACTCTAAGGTGACCTGACCTGACAATGTCCTAATTTAACGTGACATGATAACACATGGAGTCATAAAAAGTAAGTAATGGTGACTTGACAACTTGTTTGTCATCAAGGCCATGAAAAAACTATAAAAACTGGAGTCAACTTGTTAATTGTCGGAATTTCTCACATTAACAAAAGACAAATTCAGAAGACTAAAAAAGAAGATGATGAAATCGCATTTTCAATTTTAGAAAGTTAATTGGGATTTTTTATCGAAGACGACATTAAAGTCGCATTTAAAACTTTGAGAAAATTAATTGGGATTTTCTACTTAAAACGACAATAAAGTCGCATTTTCAAATTTTAGAAAATTAATTGGGATTTTCTACTTAAGACGACGATAAAGTCGTATTTTTCAAAATTTAGAAAATTAATTGGGATTTTCTATCTAAAACAAGAATAAAGTCGCATTTTCAATGTTTAGCAAATTAATTGGGATATCTAAGACGACAATAAAGTCGCATTTTCATACTTAAAGCGTCACCAGAAGTCGCAAGTCATGTTTTCAAAATAGCACTGATGACAACAATTTTCTATGGAGAATATGTTATCTCAAAAGAAATTTTCTGTCAAAATTTTGTGTTTTTTCAAACATTGGCAATCATTTTCTCCGAAATTCGACCAATGTGTGGCATTCTGTAGACACCAAATTTTGAACCCCTTTTTCGGATAAATAAAGGTTTTGCAAAATAAGAATAAAAAGATTGTCATACATCGTGGAGTGCGCGCCCCGGAGCGCGAGTTTCATTCCGTCACACAATTTTCCTTTTTTTGCGTATTAGTCATACGGTTTCGGCTTAGAAGAATAATTTTCGTAAGTCGTAGTCAGTAACTACAACCACCGTTTTAATAAAATGATTCATAGATAATCATGCTCGTCTTTATTAATTTAACGAGTTTTTGTTAATTGTCTTAAGTTAGTCTTTCGGAAAAAAGAAAACGAGTCGCGATTAGGCGTCGGGATTTTAGTCGTATCCCAAAACCGGCATTAATCAGTTTTCTTGATGGACAAGTCATTGTATATTGGATAAAGAATAAGAAAATGTTCTTTATCCACTAAACCCATCCTTTATCCATTAGTAAGAGAATAAAAATCATGAAAAAGAATAAGAATAAAAATCAAATCCAAAGTGTAAGAGCCAAGGATCTAATTTTTTTTCAGAAGATTCGAACTGTGCGCCAGGCACCTGACCATTAGCCAGACGCACTGTCATGCGCCCAGCGCACAACAGGCTCATGCGCTAGACGCAGGCCTGCGCGGCTAGCGCACGGTGCTGTGTCTAGTGCAGGACATTGCGCTAGGCGCAACATCCTATTCAGTTTGTTTTGCACGTTTTTCGATGCATTTTTTTACGTATTAGGATGTTTAGGGAAGAATATTTTCTGAAAATCTGATCTTACTTCATTAATGAGAAAATCCAAAAAGAATAAGAATATTCGTGTTTCCAAAGAGATTTGATGATGTCATTAGGGTGAGGACATTAGAGTAATGTCTTTAGGGTGATTAAGGATGAAGAAAATCAGATTTTTTGGGTGAAAAATCAGATTTTCTACCTCTTTGAAACCCTAGTTCACCTCCTTCATTTCTCTATAAATACCTTCCTTTTTCCACTTCAAACCCACGTTGAAAAAAACACAATTCAACTTCACTCTCATCTTCTCTACTACTCTCTTCTCCTCCTTAATCTTTCATGTAAGCAAAAGTCTTAATTAGTAAGTGAGAAGTTGAAAAGAGTTCAACTTAACTTCACTAATTCTCTCATCTTCTCTACTCCTTTCCTCTAGAGAAATCACACTTAAGATAAGAAAAAAAGTTAATAAGATAATTAGTAAGTAAAGAAGTTTATCAAAAGAAGAAAAATCACAAAAAGAGTTTAAGCTAGTAATTAAGTGGATTTAAAAACTCACTTATAAATTAAGAAAATCACAAAAAAGGTAGAAAAATTTGCAAAAAAGAAGTGCATCATTAAGCTAGCAAGGTAAAGTAGAAACTCTTGTTTATTTTTGATTATCTTTTTAATCATCTACAAACTTTCTCCTTGTTTTCTTCTTATCATTTTTTTAATCTTTGGAATGATTTGGGTATATGGAAGTCCTAAACGGTTCACAACCTTAAATCACCCCACCTAGAATAGTCACCTCTAATGGGGTGACTCTTAGTAAACAAAATGATTATGTGATTTTCCTTAATCAAGTTGTTATTTATAACCAAAAATGTTTTCATAAAAATATTCAGTTTTACTTTCCTATCTTATTTCATTTTTCCATCTGAATTAAATAATTATTTCATGGGATTTAATATTTTGCCTATGAAGTGCAAGTTGTTTCCAGCAACTGGGATTTGAAATTTCTAAAAACGAATTTTTTGTAAATAATTAAAAATCAAACAACTTTGTTGTGCAAAACTGATTTTGTCCAGTACTACCTAGGATTGTTCTGTCAAAAAAATAAAAAATAAAGTAATTTAGATAAAACAAAAAACATCAAGTTTGAAGAAAAAATCAGTAGCTTTTCAAAAAATAAAAATCATGTTCATATGAATTTTATACAATTATACATCATATTTACAAAAATGTTCATGGAAATCACTAAATTCTAGAAAACTGATTTTCTTTTCAGTTAAAAAACATAAATAAAAAACGGTCTTAAAAATGTCTAATTCAAGTAAAAATTTTCAGTCTAGTCTTTCCAAGTGTCTAGAATGTTCATACCAAAAATACGTTCAATAAGTTAGGTTTCAAAGAGCAAATTGAATAAAGGTCATATTTTGACCAGTTTTGACATAAAATTAAGCACAATTGAAGTCATCACTAAAAACTTGTGAACTTTTGATACAACATAAAGAACTCATTGATGTATCCATAGATGTATTGTATGCTCAGTTTAACACTTTGTACAGAAAGTTATGAATTTTGTAAGCTAGTACAAGAACAGAAAAGGCAATCTAGAAAATGAAATAAAGTGATTAACTCAACTTTTATAAAAAATATTTTCTTCAAAAGAAAATGTGAATAAAAAATTATGATTTTTTTAAAGTTTATCTTAAAATGACTCATTTTATCATGTAAATAAAAATCAATAAAAATTGTCATAAAAAATCAAAATCAAAGAAGTTAATTAATCTTTAACTTTCACAAATTCCCAAATTCCCAAATAAACATGAATTCCAAAGCTCATTCAAGGAGGTAAAGATCAAGGAGCATCACGGTGAAGACCAAGATTGAAGATTTGTATAGATCTTAGATTTTGTACATATTGTTGTAATAATAGTTTCTTAGTAAATAATTATTGCATCACTCAATTAATAAAAAAACATGGAGATGTTTATGCACAATTTTCATAAATAATTCCACAACTCTTTTTAATAAAATGAACAACCAATGTTACAAATATTGCATGTTGGGCCAATATATCATAGTATATGAATCAAATGACCCAATCTCAATTAAGAGGAAAAATTACAAATCTAACTAAGTTAAATTGTATGATGATTCATCTTACATTTTAAAAATGTGTTCTTCATATTCAAATGGATTAATCATATAATTTGACATAATTAGATTGGTAATTATGACCTCCGAATTGATTTTAGGCCGTTTCACGTGTCTCACATTAAATGGCCAAGTTCCAATTAGCCAAACACAGATCTCAAAATTCAATCTCAAATTTATCATTTCTCTCCAAATGACTTAATAATCTTCAATTAATATTATTTCTCAAAAGCCTTCAATTAGGAAGCAAACCTTCTAAGACATCTCGAAAATCATAAACATGATCACTATTAAGGTAGTTATTTCAATCCCCGATTAATCGCTAATTAGAGCGGTTGACAGAAATTTCTTTTAGTCACTAATTAGAGTGATTACCTTAAACCCTATTAATCGTTAATTAGGACGATTATTCTTCTCATTTTTAATCACTAATTAGAGTGATTATTTCAAACCCTAATAATCGTGAATTGGGACAACTATTTTCCTCATTTAATCACTAATTAGGGTGATAATCTTAAAATTTGGTTAATTACCAATTAAGGTGATTAGCTTAACCTTTTATCATATTTAATCACTAATTATATTGATTATCTTAAACCTTAATAATCATCAATTAGGGTGATTATTTCCTAGCCTTCATTGTTAATCGCTAATCAAGGTGATTATCTTTCCTTTTAAGTTTAGTCACTAATTAGGGTGATTATCTTAACGTCCATTTTCAATCACTAATTAAGGTGATTATCTTAATCCTTCATATTTAATCACTAATTAAAGTGATTATCATAACCCCAATTTAATCACTAATCGGAGTAATTACCTCATTTCAAATAGATTTGTTTAATTCTAAAAGTGAGTTATTCATAATCTATTCCCCCCTCTTCTTTCCCCAGTGGAATTGGCCATTTAGGGTGAGACATAGGCTCGAACTACATCGGTTTTGATCCATAAGTGGATTCCAATCCCGCAATGATTGGTACGTAGTGCAACTTCAGTGCTCAAACCTACCATGTACAAATGATATATTAGTCCTAAATAAAAATGGTTGATGTGTATATGTGTAAATTATGTGATTTTCTTTCTTTTTAATAGCCATGATTACTTTTAAATGGAAAATAACGCATTTAGTAAGAGCTCGTTCTTTAGAACGGAAGAGGAGACGAGTTTCCAGACGTTCGCACCTCTTAACCTAAACCTCGAACCCTATCTCATGGTATAAAAGACCAATTTTCAAAAAACCCTTATCCATATGAAGTCATCATCGTTTTAAAAGATTTTTCTTGAAATTGATTTGAAAACGATTTATTAAATAAATTTGTCCCTATTCAGATATTAATAGGGCGACGACTTCCAAGTTTTCTAAAAATCAAAGTCCAATGAGAGACTTTCGTGGGATTCAGATTGTTAATTAAGACAGATGAAAATCGGATACCACTGCCATATAGTAGGCATTCTCTGAATGCCACTCATATTAGCCTCATAAGTGGTACAAGGTGGCAGAACCTGGAGGGAAGGAATGTGAGGTTGCCTCCAACCAATTTTCCTTAGGCACTTTCATGGAAGGGAGAAAGTGACCTGGCAAAACCCCGGTAATTGTACACCTCTGCGACCAGAATTGCAATATACAATTGCACTAATGCAAAGGTTGTTTGTGACCCACTTTATGTATTGATGTAGAAAAAAATCTTCCTACCCACCATTTTAGCTAAGTTGATAGAAGAAAGGAAGAAGACCTCTCTTCCGGACATGATTAGTTCAGTAAGTAATACTCTTGTGGGGTTTCATGAGAGAAAAATTTTCCAATAACCATAATTGAAGGGCTAATGGACATCCCTTCACAAAACTTTGGGGTTTCTTTTGAGTTCATCTAAGCCAAGAAACATTTCCCCCAAAATAGTTGTCCAAGACGACCCCCACTAACAATTTTAGGAATAAGTGAAAGACACCGAACATCGCATGTGTTTAAACACCATTTAGTGAGGGTACTTTCCAAAATCATAAGAATTCAAGCATTTTCTCTAGCAATCCTAGAGTTGGCATTATTAGAAATTGCCAAGTGCCAAATTGAAAAGTCAACAATAAGTTGAGAAGAAATACCTCACCATATTGTAGGTAGTTGCCATGAAGATTTCGAGAATATATAAAATCGTTGATAAATCTCACGAGTTCCCTGTAGGAGATCTAGGTGTAATAATTGGACCATTGGACGATAAGCCTAGCAAACCCTCGACCTCTTCAACAAGAGGCACAATAACCCGGTCTCCAAAGCGGAAGACATGGCGAGTTTCATCCTAAAATTGGGAAGCAGCATGAATCATGTCATAACAGATGGAAAGAGAAAGCAAAGGCATGAGAGCCTTAGTGAAGTGGGAAGAAGAAAAAGATTGCCTTGGTTGCTCCAAATTCTTTGTGATCCCCGATAGTTGTTTTTTCTCCCGACTCCGCATATCATTAGCTTCTTCATAAGTACGAACCATTTTGTGAAAGAAAAAATTAGAGAAAAGATTGGAGTAGTGGAATTGGTGCATTTGGAAATGAAGAACCATGCCCCTTTTATAGATGGAAAAGATGATCATCCATGATTCATGCCATGGATAATAAGTTTTAGTATTGTCCACAGGATAATAAGGAGCATCCTTCACCATGGTTAATGACTAAGCATTTGTGGTATGACAATTTTTGCTAAACCCGAACATAAAAAATATTGAGTCAATGATGAATCAAGAACGTTGATACAATCCCTTTTCTTAATGATCATCCAAAATAATGTCCTTCATCAATCTATTTTATATAGTGATCATCATTTTCTGATGAAGCAAATAAGCATTACGCATAAAATATTTTCTGAAACATTTTCGGAAAAACAGATAATTTTTTTGCCACATGATGATTTGGTCAACCATAGTTTATCTAGAGGGTGACAACCTTTGGTCAACCCTTTAGGTGACATGACCTGACAATGTCCTAATTTAAGGTGACATGATAACACATGGAGTCATAAAAAGTAAGTAATGGTGACTTGACAACTTGTTTGTCATCAAGGTCATAAAAAACTGTGAAAAAAGAAAACTAGAGTCAACCTGTTAATTGTCGGAATTTTTCAAATTAACAAATGAAAAATTCATAAGACTGAAAAAAGACGACAATAAAGTCGCGTTTTCAATGTTTAGAAAATTAATTGGGATATTCTATTTAAGACTTCGTTAAAGTCGCATTTTCAAAATTCAGAATATTAATTGTGATTTTCTATCTAAGACGACGTTAAAGTTGCATTTTCAATTTTAGAAAATTAATATGGATTTTCTACTTACGACGAAGTTAAAGTCGCATTTTCATTCTTAAAAAATTAATTGGGATTTTCTATCTAAGACGACGTCAAAGTCGCATCTCCTATTTTAGAAAATTAATTGGGATTTTCTACTCAAAGCGTCAACAGAAGTCGCAAATCATGTTTTCAAAAATAGCACTGATGATAACTATTTTCTATGGAGAATATGTTATCTCAAAAGAAATTTTTCTGTCAAAATTTTGTATCTTTTTTCAAACATTGGTCATCATTTCCTCCAAAATTCGACCAAAATGGGGCATTCTGTAGACACCAAATTGTGAACTCTTTTTTCGGATAAATAAAGATTTTGATAAGAAATAAAAATAACGAAAACCGTCATAAATCGTGAAGTGCGCGCCCCGTCAAATGCATGTTTCGCCCTGGGGGCGTGAGTTTCATACTGTTGTAAGGTCTTCGATTTTGCGTATTAGTCATGCAGTTTTGGCTTAGAAATATAATTTTCCATGAGTCGTAGTCAATAACTACAACCACCGTTGTAATAAAATGATTCGTAGTATAATCATGCTCGTCTTTATTGATTTGACGAGTTTTCGTTAATTGTTTTAAGTAAGTCTTTCGAAAAAATGGAAAAGGAGTCGCGATTAGGCGTCGGAATTTTAGTCGAATCCCAAAACCGGTAATAATCAGTTTTCTTGATGATCAAGTCATTGTTCATTGGATAAAGAATATATTCTTATTCTTTATCCATTAATCACATCCTTTATCCATTAGTTAGAGAATAAGAATCATGAAAAGATGTGAGAATAAGAATCAAATCCCATGTGTAAGAGGGGGGATCCAGATTATTTTCGGAAGAATCGAGTGTGCGCCAAGCACACAATCTTCTCTGCACCAGACGCATGATTGTGTGCCTAGTGCACAAGCATTCTCTGCACCAGACGCAGAGCCTTGGGCCTAGCGCAAAACGTTGTGCCTAGCGCAGGCTCCTGCGTTTGGCGCAGCATCCTAATCAGTTTTGTTTTGCACGTTTTTGCGATGCATTTTTTTTACGTATTAGGATGTTTAGGGAAGAATGTTTTCTGAAAATTTGATTTTGCCTCATTTATGAGAAAATCCATAAAGAATAAGAATATTTGTGTTTCCAAAGAGATTTGATGATGTCATTAGGGTGAGGTCATTAGAGTGATGTCATTAGGGTGATTAAGAATGAAGAAAGTCAGATTTTTTAGGTGAAAATTCTTATTTTCTACTTCTTTGAAACACTAGTTCACCTCCCTCATTTCTCTATAAATACCCTCCTTTTTCCACTTCAAAACCAAGTTGAATTAAACTCAACTCCACAAACTTCTCTCTCTACTGCTCTTCTCCTCCTTATTTTTTCCATCTAAGCAAAAGTCATAATTAGTAAGTAAGCAAGTTGAAGAAAACTCTACTTAATTTCACTAATTCTCTCAATACTCCTCTCATCTTCTCTACTACTTCCTTCCTCTAAAAAATCGCATTCAAGACAAAGAAAGTAAAAGTTAGGAAAATAATTAGTAAGTAAAGAAGTTCATCAAAAGGAAAAAAACACAAAAAGAGTTTAAGTTAGTAATTAAGTCGATTTAGAACTCATTTAGAAATTAAGAAAATCACAAAAAAAAGGTAGCAAAATTTACAAAAAGGAAGTGCATTATTGAGCTAGCAAGATAAAGTTGAAACTCTTGTTATTTTTGATTATCTTCTTAATCATCTACTAAATTTCTCCTTTCTCCTTGTTTTCTTCTTATCATTTTTTTTATCTTTGGAGTGATTTGGGTATGTGGAAGTCCTAATAGGTTCCCAACCTTAAATCACCCCACGTAGAATAGTCAACTGTAATGGGGAGACTCTTAGGAAACAATGTGATTATGTGATTTTCCTTAATCAAAGTTGTTATTCATCACTAAAAAAATGCTTTCATAAAAAAATTCAAGACAAATTGCGCAAATTGTGCATAAACATCTCCATAAAAAGAAAATGTGATGCTGTAATTATAATCAGTTTTAATTTCGTACTACATTTCATTTTTTCGTCTGTGTTATGATAAAAAAATTTGTAGTATGAATGGGCTTTGGAATTTCTAAAAAAAGAATTTTGTGTAAATAATTAAAAATCATACAACTTTATTGTGCAAAACTGATTTTGTCCAATACCACCTAAGATTGTTCTATCAATAAAGTTCAAAATAAAATCATTTAGATAAAACTAAAAACATCAAGTTTGAAGAGAACATCAGTAGATTTTAAAAAACATGAACATAATGTTCATATGAAATTTTATACAATTTTACATCATTTTTAAAGAGATATTCATGTAAATCACTAAATTTCAGAAAACTAATTTTCTCTTTAATTAAGAAAATAAATAAAAATGGTCTTAAAAATGTCCAATTGAAGTAAAAATTTCCAGTATAGTCTTACATTGTGTCTGTAATATTCATACCAAAATTCATTTAAAAATAACTTCAATAAGTTAGGTTTTAAAGAACAAATTTAATAAAGGCCCTGTTTTAACCAGTTTTGGCATCAAATTCACCATAATTTGATTCATCACTAAAAGCTTATGAAATTTTGACACAACATAAAGAACTCACTTATCTATCCATAGATGTATCAGATGCTTAGTTTAAATCTCTATATAGAAATTTATGAATTTTGTAATTCAGTACAAGAACAAAAGTGATTAAATCAACTTTCATAAAAACAAATTGTTTTCTTGTTACGAAAATGTTAACTAAAAATCATGAAATTTTTAAGTTTCTCTTAAATGACTCATTTTATCATGTAAATAAAATCAATAAAAATTGTAATATAAAATCAAAATTAAAGGGGTTAATTAATCTCTAATTTTCTCAAGTTTACAAATAAACATAAATTCCAAAGCCCATTCAAGGGGTTGAAGATCAAGGAGCATCATGGTGAAAATTAAGAATGAAGATTTGTATAGATCATAGGTTTTGTACATTTTGTTGTAATAATGATTCTTTGTAAATAGTTATTACATCACTCAATTAATAAAAAAAACATGGAGATGTTTATGCATAATTTTCATAAATAATTCCATAATTCTTTTTAATAAAATGAGCAACCAATGTGACAAATGTTGCATGTTGGGCCCAATATATCATAGTATATGAATTAAAATGACCCAATTTCAATTAAGACAAAACATTACAAATCTAGCTAAGTTAAATTATATGATTATCCATCCTACATTTTAAAATTTGTTCTCCATATTCAAATGGATTAATCATATAATTTGACATAATTAGATTGGTAATTATGATATCCGAATTGATTTTAGGCCATTTCACGTGCCTCGCTTTAAATGGCCAAATTCCAATTAGCCAAAGACAATCTCCAAATTTGATCTCAAATTGATCATTTCTCTCTAAATGACTTAATAATCTTCAATTAAGATTATTTCTCAAAAGCCTTCAAATTAGGAAGCAAACCTCTAAGACCTCTTGAAAATAATAAATGTGATCACTAATTAAGGTGGTTATTTCAATCCTCAATTAATCGCTAATTAGGGTTATTATCTGCAATCATTAGTTAATCGCTAATTAGAGCGATTAACTCAAACTTTTCATTTAAATCAATAATTATACTGATTATCTTAAACCTTAGTTAATCACTAATTAAGGTGATTAACTTAACCCTCTTCCTTTTTAATCACTAATTAAGGTGATTATCTTAATCTTCATTTTTAATCACCATCACTTTTAATCACTAATTACAGTGATTATCCTAACCTTTCTTGGTTAATCACTAATTAAGGTGATTAACTTAACCCTCTTTATTTAATCACTAATTAGAGTGATTATCTAAAACTTTAATAATCGTTAATTAGGGCGATTATTTTATCATTTAATCACTAATTAAGGTGATTATCTTAAACCTTAATAATCGTTAATTAGGGCAATTATTTTCTCATTTAATCACTAATTAAGGTGATTACTTTAAACCTTAATAATTGTTAATTAGGGCGATTATTTTCTCATTTAATCACTAGTTAAGGTGATTATCTTAAACCGTAATGATCGTTAATTAGGACGATTATTTTCCTCATTTAATCACTAATTAGAGTGATTATCTTAAGCCTTGAATAATCACTAATTAGGGTGATTATATTAACCTCCATATTTAATTACTAATGAAGGTGATTATCTTGATCCTCCTTCGTATTTGATCATTAATTAAAGTGATTATCTTAACCACATTTCAATCATTAATTGGAATGATTACCTTAATCGCAATAGATTTGTTTAATTCTAAAGTTGAGTTATTCATAATCTAATTTTTCCTTTTCTTTTCCCAATGGAATTGGCCATTTCGGGCGAGACATAAGATCGAACTACGATGCTTTTGATCCATGAGTGGATTCCAATCACGCAATGATTGGTATGTAGTGCAACTTCAGTGCTCAAACCTACCATGTACAAATGATATATTGGTCCTAAATAAAAATGGTTGATGTGTATATGTGCAAATTATGTGATTTTCTTTTTTCAATAGCCATGATTAATTTAAAATGGAAAATAACGCATTTAGTAAGAGCCCGTTCTGTAGAACGGAAGAGGAGACGAGGTCCCGACGTTCACACCTCTTAACCTAAACCCCGAACCCTATCTCATGGTATGAAAGACCAATTTTCGAAAAAGCCTTATCCGTATGAAGTCATCATCGTTTTAAATGATATTTCTTGAAATTGATTTTAAAATGATTAATTAAATAAATATGTCCCTATTCAATTATTAATAGGGTGGCGACTTCAAAGTTTTCTAAAACTCATAGTCCAATGAGAGACTTTCGTGGGATTCAGACCGTTAATTAAGACAGTCAAAAATCGGATACCACAATACCTCCTGTAAATTATCTGATTCATAGTAGAAGCGGATGATCCCAAGCACGTATCTCATCACGAAATAGCCGCATTCAGGTCCTTGTGATTGTTGAGCACACGCTTATAAGAGTTATAAAATCCTAAATATAGTTATAAAATGTGTATCAACTACAAAACCATAAGAGTTATACCAGCATAGTTTTCCAAGACAATTTAGTTCCACTATTGGATCCTTGAACGCGCTTGAAACTTGTATATGCACTAAGTATAGAAATTTTGTAGCAATTAATTACTATAAACATTTATAGTTTATTTAAAATATCATAAAATGCGTGCAAAATCTATAAACATTTATAGTTTATTTAAAATATCATAAAATGCGTGCAAAATAATTAACATGTATAATAATTATGAACTTACGTATTCATCAGTATCTTGATAGCTAAGGATCTATCTCTCTGGAGCGAATCAAATTTAAATACTCTTTCTTAGATAGACAAGTGACAAGAAGAATCCAATGTTCCCTAAGGCACGAAGCAAAATGTGATGTTCATATAACCACAAGTTCATAAAGATTAAACAAAGTAGAGATTAGTTTAACAAACATACTTCTAAATATATGGACATACGATGTAACGCATATATTTATTCGCTTTCATTGAACTTGCCATGTAGTTGATCACAACATCTTGTTGATTGCGTATCATGGTAGCTGAAGTCATACTTGGACGCATGAAACCAATATTACCATCTCCATGCTCCTTAGACTATTCTTGCAATTACCTATACTCCAAATACTTAGGAGAAACAATAAAAATAAATATCAATATTATTTAGTTTAGAGTTTGAGAAATCTCACATCATAAATAATTGCAAGATGGATACATTAAATCATGCTCCCTTGAGACGCTTGAAAACATCTTGTCGCGAGGTAATAATCATCTGACCACTATCATAGTCGAAGATGGTACCCTTCATAACTTGTATACTAAAAGGCTGATTTAAGGGTCGGTTGCAAAATAATCGGTGCATATCCTTGCAATAATCATTCAAACCCTCCAGTGACAAGTCAATAAAAGGATCTAGTTGCCTATGTGTAGACTCATCGGTGCAAGGATCACTACCAACTATTTTTTTTTTTCTTCTTCTTCATCGCACCTTCCTTAGGCATATGTTCCTAATTCAATTCGACTTCTTTTTAATTCATATTATATATATGTATATAGATTATTTCGTATATAAATCAAGATTATTTAGTATATAAATCAAGGTTACTTAGTATATAGATCAAAATATTAAACATAACTCACCTAATTATCTGAGACTAAAAATATCAACTCTTTCGGCCATTGTATGAATGCATCATGAGCTTGACTGAGTTTTGTGATGAATGTAGTAGGTAGTGGAACTAGAGCATCTGCGTAATCCGGAAAATAATCATCAAAACACTCACTTTAACGACCTTAGGATGTGATGATGACTCCATTTGTTGATGAACGACACCCTCAGCTACAATGACCGGCCCCAAGCCATCCGCTAACACCAAATGCCATGAAACTGGACTCTTAACATCCAATGAGAACACAATGCATTAATTAAGTGTTTTAGAATCATAATATCATAATCCTAGAAGATATAAAATTAATATATACCTGCAAGTTCACAAATGGATCATTCCCCCCGAGTGACAGCTACCGGGATCAACTGGAGTCTGAGGACTTCGGACCAACGCATTTTCCCTTGTTTGATTTGGCATTTGAAGACCCAATTGCACAGCAAAAGCCATGAACTTTTCTTGAACTAATGCATCTATCTTCGAGTTCATCTCTTCCATCGTCTGTTCTCTAACTCCTTGGCTCACTCTAGCCTCGAACTCCTTTATCTCCTGATCATGCATGCCCTACTCTTTTTTTGTGTAGTACTACTCCTATCAAGATCTCCCAAAACAAATGTAATCCCAACGCTATGCCCAGCTGTTAACACACGCCTAGGACGGTCTTTCCTCTGTAAAGCATGTGATAGAGCATCATCCATCCGACCTGGAACAAACTCTCCTTCCTTTTCTTTCATTTTCCCCTCATCCCATGTCCAATTAAAAAATCCATATGATTAGTAGAATTCGAGTAATTAGGCAAGAAAATACCCTAAAATTTGAAGAATGCTTACAATGGATTGTTTTATCTTTTGTGTTTCGTCATTAGGCAAGAAAAGATTTCCTTGCTTATCTTTTTTCGATCTCGCGAGAAGCCATGTTAAAGTTCGTTCCGGCAAGGAGGAAAATACTGATGATATAGAGGAGTCAACATATGATGATGTAGAGGATGAGGGGATACCCTTCCCTTTTCCAAAAGGGAATCATCTCCGCATATGAATTCTGACTCGAAAAATGAGGATGCTTGTTGTAAGTCCGACACTTTCTTCCTCTTTCACTTTTAGCCTTATATGAAAACAAGTAAGTAAGAGTGCAAAAGAAAAAGAGAGGATGTGCTCTTTATATACATAAAGTAAAAACAATAAGAAAAAAGAGCTCCAATGAAACAACACCATTGTTAATCAATTTCAAACCCCAGTTCGATGGAGCCATGGCAAAGGGTGCGAAAAAGATTAATGGTGGTAAGAAGCAATCTAAGACTGGTAAGAAGATGAATCCGAAGAAATCGAAGGTGCAAAATGTAAACAAACCGCAATCAGGTGATGCGAGGAAGGTGAGAAATATCAACGACATTCAGGAAATCCCGGTGTTAAGTTGGACTTCAGATGAGGAAGAATCCGAGTCATCAATTGATCGGAATGCTTCTCAGCGTGACCGGAATTCATTTCTAGCAGCGTAGAGTCAAATTTCAAATTGGATTGACTCACTTTGAACTCCACAGGCAAAAGTGAATCCTTCGCCAGTTCCGATGCAACATTCGACAAGCAATACAGGTAATACCTTTATTACTATAAATTGGAGGAATTCACTTTTTGGTAATATTAGAGAAGAAGGTTTGAATCTGGAGAATGTGAATACAAATGCTCAGTCTGCTAATACTAATAATAGTATAGTTACAATTACAAAGGATGATATACAAGATGATTTGGATTTTTGGGAATCTGCTGTGGTTTGCTACATATTAGCTGTTAAACCACCTCATAGGATTGTAGATGGATTTACAGGAAGAGTGTGGGGTAAATTTGGTGTGATGAAGGTAACTTTGATTGAAAATGGTGTTTTCATGGTTCGATTTAGAAGTGTGGAGGATAAACAGAAAGCACTAGATGCAGGACCTATTTTATTTGATAGGAAGCTTGTAATTGTGAAGTGCTGGTCCCCTGATATTGATCTGAGTGCCGAGAGTATGAAGATTGTGCCAACCTGGATCTGGTTTCCTAAATTGCCTTTGCAGTATTGGGGGCAAAATACCTTGAATAAGCTTGCTGGCCTTATTGGGAAGCCTATACGAACTGACAGAGCTACAACCCAAAAAGATGTGCTAGAATATGCTAGAGTGCTTGTGGATGTGTCTATGGACCAAGTTTTTTCCTGAAGAAATCCAGTTTTGTAATGAGAAGGGGGTTATACAGAAGTAGATTGTGGTGTATGAATTCAAGCCAGTTAAGTGCACAGAGTGTGGTGGCATTGGTCATAATTTTGAGCAATGCAAATAGAAGAGAATTGAGGTGGCTGCAAGGAACATCAGACCTAGGCAACAAATGGTGCCTAAGGTGTAGCAGAGGAAGGCTACAATGGCTCAGGCTAGTGGCCAGGGGAATGCTAGCACTCTTGCTCCTATTGTAAAACATGGGCAGGAGGATGAAAACATTGTCAATCCACCTGTGACTGAAAAGGTAACTGCTGGTGGTTCTTGTGAGATGAATGAAATAGCTGGTTCTGGTGGGAGTAGGCAGAGAAGAGTAGAACTGCAATATGAAGAAGGGGGTATTGGGCAGGTGCAAGTAGGTGAGGTGGTTGTTTTACCACATGGATAGTGTGGGATTTTGGAACACTAGAGGGCTTAATAGTCCTAATAAGCATGGGGATGTGAAATAGTTCATCACTCATCACTCATCACTCATCACTCAAGTGGATTATTTGGTTTATTGGAGACTAGAGTGAAGGTTGGGAACTTCTTTAAAGTCTTCCCTCGAATTTGCCCACAGTGGAGTATTGTTACAAACTATCAATCTCACAGGGGAGGTTGGATTTGGCTAATTTGGCAACCAACTATCTACCAGGTGAATATTTTAGAGTGCTCAGCTCAAGTTATCCACTGTAAGATCAAGCATATGGGTACAGGGAAGCAGTTTTTCTTTACCTTAGTGTATTGTCATAATGCAGTTGAGGAGAGGTTTGTGTTTTAGCAAGATGCAAGAAGGTTGAAGTTGTTAGTGGATGAAGCTTGGCTAATATGTGGTGACTTTAACAATGTTCTCAACTTGCGTGACAGGCTTAGCTCTGCTGTCACTCTGGATGAAGTTCAAGAGTTTTGGCAGTGCTTGAGGGACTGTGCGGCTCAGGAAATGATCACTACTGGACCTTTTTTCACTTGGTCAAATAAGCAGGAGGGAGTGGATAGGGTTTTTCGAAAATTAATAGAGTAATTGTGAATGAAAAGTGGAGTGAGGTGTTTCCTGATGCTGTTGCTTATTTCTTACTAGAGAGTATATCTGATCACTGCCCTTGTGTGATTAAGATTGATACTCAGAGATCCACTAAACCTAAACCATTTAGGTTTTTTAACATGTGGACTCTCTCCGATCAGTTTCGTGGTATTGTGCAGAGAGGGTGGCAACTCAACATCCCGGGTTGTCCTATGTTTAAAGTTGTCAAGAAATTTAAGCAGATGAAGAATGACTTTAGGAAGTTAAATAGAGAGAAATTCTCTGATATTGAAAATGCTGTTGATACTACTTTCAAGAAATTGACAGAGATTCAGGAACAGATTCAAGCTGAGCTTAGGAACTGTAACCTGCACAAGGAGGAGGAGGAGGCTAGGAGAAGGTATGTTGAAGCGAATGCAGCAAGGGTTAGTGTTTTAAAACAAAAAGTTAAGAATGATTGGATTAAAGGGGGGGATAGTAACACCTCCTACTTTCACGCTTGTTTGAAGAGGAGGAGGAGTCACAATCACATTTATAGAATGAAAAATGTTAGAGGAGAATGGATGGAGTCTCAGGAGCAAATTGAGGCTGCTTTTTTTGGAATACTATAAAGGTTTACTAGGCACTGCACAGCCTAATAGACTAAAAGTGAGTAAAAGCATTATAAGGGAGGGTGCTGTAGTAAATGAAGAGCAGAGAAGGATGTTGTGTGAGAGCTTCTCAAGAAAGGATGTTAAGCAAGCCTTATTTGATATTGATGATACCAAGGCCCCTGGCCCTGATGGGTATACAAGTAGATTATTCAAGGAGGCTTGGCAGGATATTGGGGAGGATATTAGTGAAGCTGTTCTTGACTTCTTTAATTCATGGAAGCTACTGAAGCAGCTTAATGCTACCACCTTGAGCCTTGTGCCAAAGACTGAGCATCCAGAGGATGTCACTCAGTATAGACCAATTGCTTGCTGTAATGTCTTATACAAAGTGATTTCGATGATGTGCAAACGTTTGAAGCTTGTTTTGCCTGTGGTTGTCAATCAAGCCCAAAGTGCTTTTGTAGAAAATCCTGTTATTTTGCATAATATTTTTCTCTGCCAGGATATTATGAAGCATTAGAAAAGGAAAAGTGGGTCTGCTAGATGCACCATGAAAGTAGATTTGAAGAAAGCATATGATTCTGTTAGCTGGGAGTTCATGGAGCAGCTGTTGAGAGGGTTGGAATTTCCTGATAAGTTTGTGAAGTGGATAATGCTATGTATAACTACTCCCTCCTTTTCTCTGAGCATTAATGGGGGCTTGAGTGGCTTCTTCCAAGGGAAACAAGGGTTGAGACAGGGTGACCCCATCTCTCCTTTGTTGTTTGTCTTAGCCATGGAGTATTTTACTAGATTGATGAGTAAAATGAGCAAAAGAAGTGATTTCTCTTTCCATCACAGATGTGGAGGGTTAAACATCACTCACCTAATTTTTACTGACGACCTCATGCTTTTTTGCAAGGGGGATATTAAGTCTATGGTGTTGATGAAAAGAGTCCTGAAAGCCTTCTCTGGCACCTCTGGACTGTTTGCAAGTCAGGAGAAGACTACAGTGTATTTTGGCAATGTCAAGGAGGAAGTGCAGCTAAGGAGCTTACAAGTGATAGGTTTTCAGAAGGGTTCTTTCCCCTTTAGATACCTAGGTGTTCCTATCACCTCAAAAAGGTTAAGCAAAGTAGATTGTGACATATTGGTGGAAAAAATTCTTAAAAGGATCATGTGCTGGTAATCTAGGCATTTATCCTATGCGGCAAGAGTGACACTTGTTAATGCGGTTTTATTAAGCCTCGATACATACTGGGCCCAAGTGTTCCTAATCCCTAAATGTGTTATGTTGAAGATAACTCAAGTGCGCAGAGCTTTTTTGTGGGAGGGGAGACCTTTTCTCACTAAACCTCCTCCTATCTCTTGGAGTCAGGTTTGTCTCCCTAAAAGCAAGGGAGGGTTGGGTGTGAGAGATTGTGTTAGATGGAATATTGCAGCCTTGGGGAAGTATGTTTGGCAAGTTGCAAATAAGGAAGATTTACTTTGGATTAAATGGGTGCATAGCATCTATATTCGAAACAGACCACGGTAGGAGTATGTTACCCCTTAATCTGCTAGTTGGGGCTGGATAAATGTTTGTAGGGTTAAAGAGGTGATGAAGGGTGACTATGGGGTGGATAATAAGTGGCTTAATGAAGACAAACCATATTCTGCTAAAAGTGGTTACAAATGGCTTACTCAACAGCCTGTTAATGTGAGATGGAGTCATTGGGTGTGGGGGTCTTATAACATTCCTAAGCACTGCATAATTGCTTGGTTTGTGGCTTTGGGAAAATTAAGAACGAGGGAACGGTTGATTCAGGCTGGTGTCTCTAGTGATGATCAGTGCTTGGTGTGTTCTGAAGGCCAAGATTCATGTCATCATCTATTTTTCTGATGCAAATTCAGCAAATTAGTGTATGGGAATATCATGAATTGGCTGGGGATTTGGATTGGATCTGATGAATGTATTTACACTAGCTGGAAGAAGTGGGGGAGGAAGTTCAAAGATAGAAAGAAGCAGCTGGTGTGCTATGCTGATCTGGCAGCTTGTGTGTATAATGTGTGGAATGCCAGGAACAATGCTTTGTGGCATAATGCAGTCCCTAGGCCCCGAGATGGTATGTAATCGCATTAAAAGTGATGTGTGTAGCAGGGCTAAAGCCAAAGGGAATGATAAATGGGGTGTAGATGACAAGAACTGGTTAGAATCACTTGTAATTAGTTCTTAGTCTGGTGTGGTTGTTGATTTGTAGTAGCTGGTTTTTTGACTGTATAGGGTACTGTCCTATAGCAGCTGTTGTTTGTAATGTTTGTGGTGGCTTTCTATACTTGTTAATACACTCTTACAGATTACCAAAAAAAAAAAAAACAAGTAAGTAGTCAATATTCACAAAAAGAAAATGGAAAATATAATTGTTGAAACCTAATTTTGATGATGACAAAGGAACAAAGATACAAACTAAGTATTGAACTAACAAGTTGTTAAGTGAATGGATTTTACAAGGTATCAATGAAAGGAGCAAAGAGAATACTAAGTCAAAGAAGAAATCAAGTTGGATTTTGAAGACTAAGTGAAGATGCTCAAGGATTTGGTACTGGAGAAGCATTGAAGCAAGAAGACTAAAGAAAGGCTTTTTGTTTCTAGTGCCAATGTAAAGGCACGAGTAAGAATGGTAAGGAACTGTGCAATTTAGAATGAGAATGAGCGTCTGTTCCTTTGTAAGGAACAGACGAACTGGCACTGTCATATTAAGTTAAAGGAACTAACTATTAAAAGGAACTAACTATTAAAAGGAACTTAGATTTAGGATGAAACAGTACAACGGTTAATAATGTCGCTTGAGTGATTTATGCCTAGATTCTAGGAAACCATTTTACTTTAGAAAAATCTGATTTTAAGGAAAATCTTTTTAAGGAAAAGATTTTATTTTTATAAGATAATAAATATCCTTTTCGGTTTTTAGGAAATTATTTTTAAAGATAATATTTTGGTAAAAGGATTTAATTTTGGTTTTATTAATTAAAATACTTTTTAATTAAATCAAAATTTTGATTTACTGCCCAAGTGGTTGCTAAATTTAAGGAAGCAGTAAAGATCCATAACTCGCGTTTAACATAGATCATGGAGATCATGGGTGTCGAAAAGGAACGTGTTCCTCTAGTTGAGGAACATCATGGGAAAATGGTTTTACCACTAACTCATATTAATCCCACGTTCTAAGTTATCACTGCTATAAATATTAATGTCTGATTAAGTTCCAATTTGTGACTGACCAAGTAAATTAGTGAGTTTAACTAAGTAAAGTGTCAGTGCCTTCATTATCTGATAAAAGCCATTTGTTATTTGTCTTCTTACTCTATTCCACTAAGCTATTATTGGTCATTGTAATTTTGGTTTTGGGTAAGGGGACTTTGAGTGAAGTTCTGTAAGAGAGAAGCTTTGTGTGAAGCGAGTTATAGTGAGAAAACTTCAAGTGAAGTTAAGAGGAACAATTGTTAAGGGAACAATTGTTCATGAACTTGAGTTTAGGAACTCAAGGTGTGGCCCGTGAGTAGAATTAGGTTGTAACAAAGGTGTTTGGCCTAATTAGTGAAAGTGTTAAGTTTAAAATCCCTAGTGGTCGAGGTTGTTTCTTCTTTCCTCGTAAAAATCCCTTGTGTTCCTTTAACTTGTTTCTTTGTTTAAGTTTTATAATTATGCAAAAACTTACATTTATTTCTACAAATACAATTTACCCCCCCTCTTGTAATGTTCCTAGTGAAATAACAATTGGTATCAGAGCTAGAACTCACGAAAAATAGGAAACCCTATTGAGAAAAAGATCCAAGGAACAATGAATACCACCGAGAAACTTGAGAAAGGTTACTCCATGCAAAGGCCTCCTGTGTTCAATGAGAAGTTCTATTCCTATTAGAAGAACATAATGGAGATTTTCATCAAAGCTAAAAACTACCAGGTATGGAGTGTCTTTGAAGTTAGTGATTTTGAGGTCACAACTACTGATGACAAAAATGAGGCAATTCCTAAACCCTTTTATGAATATGACAAAGATGATTTTGAAAAAATGAAAGTGAATGCTGTGGTTGTTAAACTATTGCATTGTGGACTTGGACACCATGAACACAATAGGATCATGGGATGCAAATCCGCAAAGCAAATATGCGATTTACTTGAAGTAGCCCATGATGGAACTAATGAAGTCAAAAGATCTCAAATTGAATCAATATGAACTGTTCTCCATTAAGGCTAAGGAAAGCATACAAGAGATATTTACTCATTATACTAACATTATTAATGAGTTAGCTTCTCTTGGTAAGTTAATCAGGGGAACAGCTTCGAAAAGTTCTTAGGAGTCTTCATAAGAATAGATGGATGGCTAAGGTCACTACTTTACAAGAAACAAAAGACTTCACTAAGTTCAACTTGGAACAGCTTGCTGGATCACTTATGACTCATGAGCTTCACCTTGATACTGAGTATGGTGAAAGATCTAAGTCAAAATTCATATCCCTAAAAGCAGATGATGAAGATGACTCAGACTCAGAAGAAGAGGAAGCAGCACTCATGGTCCGAAAATTTCGAAAGATGTATAGGAACATGAAAAATGGGAACTTCAAAGGTAAAACTAAAAAGTTTTCTAACAAAGATGGTTGTCATAAATGTGGTAGTACAGATCACTTCATCAAGGAATGTCCACTTTGGGAAAATGACAAGACCAAAGAAAGGAACAAGGAAGCTAAGGCATTTTCTCTAAAGCAAACGTTCGAAAGGCTATGATAGCAGCTTGGGGAGATTCAGAGACTGAAGAGGATGAGGAACAACAAACTGAAGAAACTGTAAATCCTTGCCTCATGGCAATCACTGACATAAAAGAACATGAAGAAAATGTCGCGGTAAACCAACATATACTTGAATCAGACTTAGATGGAAAAACTAGGACTGAAATTTATGATTTTCTTTTTGATGCAATTCTTGAATGTAGATATGAACGTGAAAAACGTGAACAAGCTATTAAAGTTTGTAAAGAACATATAGAATGCCTTAAGAAAATGAGAACGGATGTTAAAAGTAGGTTCTTTGATTTATTCGATAAGAACTTAAAAATCAAGGAACTTTATGAGAGTGTGAAAAATGAAAATTATCAAATCAATTTAGAAATCTCACACTTAAAGGAATTTGTCCCTGTTCGAAGTTCCTTTGATATAAGATCAACTCCTTTGAAAGGTTACAGATCTGAGATCAAAGATTTGAATAAAGAAAAAATTATTTTAAAGGAGCAGATCTGTAATCTCAAGAAGGAACTTGTTGTTGCAAGGAACAGAGGCAAAGTGATGGTTGTTTCTAAGTGGATTGAGAGACCACATACTAAAAGAAAAGAAGGTATCGGGTTTGAAAATCACAAGAAGAGGAACAAGCCTAAAAATTATGTTGACCTACCTAGTGACAAAATTTGTTTGTACTGTGGAAAGATAGGTCATTACATAACTCAATGTCAACTAAGAACGGGAATGATTGGCAAGAATGTAAAACTAAGCAACAGGAAATGGGTTGCTAAAATAAATACTAGTTAAGAACAGGAACCCACGAAACAAGGGGTTCCTACAACTAATAGCTACTTGATTTTTGCAGGTTGGAGTGAGGGGGAACAACACTTGGTATATTGATAGTGGTCGTTCTAAGCATATGACAGGAGACAAATCTAAGTCTCTCTCACTCTCAACCTATGAAGGTGGAAGTGTGACTTTTAGTGACAATAAGAAAGGTAACATAGTTGCCATGGGTAAGGTCGGTAAGTCACCATCATACTCCATTGAAAATGTTTTTCTAGTTGAAGGATTAAAGCATAATCTCTTAAGTATTTCCCAATTCTGTGACAAGGGAAATATTGTTAAATTTAACAGTGAAAAATGCTTAATCGTTAACATTAACTCTAAGAATGTCATCTTGGAAGGAATAAGGAAAGGGAACACATATATTGTGGATCTTGATCTTGTTCCTAAAAACAATTTGACATGTCTTAGTGTTGTTGAAAATGATCCACTCTTATGGCATAAGCGTCTAGGACATACTAGCCTTTCATTACTTAACAAACTTCAATCAAGAGATCATGTTTTGTTTACCATCTATAAAATTTCATATCGATCAAGTTTGCGATGCATGTGCCAAAGTGAAGCATATTAGATCCTCTTTCAAATCTAAAACTATTGTGAGCACCACAAAGCCATTGGAACTAATTCACATGGATTTGTGTGGCCCCATGAGAATTCAAAGTAGAAGTGGTAAGAGGTATGTGCTAATTATTGTTGATGACTACTCAATATGCACGTGGGTTATTTTTCTCTATAGCAAGGATAAGACTTATGATGAGTTCCTTGTCTTTGCTAAGAAAGCTCAAAATTTGAGTGGTCACAAATTGATGCATATTAGATCCGATCATCGTAAAGAATTTGAAAATTATAAATTTGATGACTTAAGCAAAGACCATGGCCTATATTATAATTTTTCTGCCCCTAGGACACCACAATAGAATGGTGTTGTAGAAAGGAAAAAATAGGACTTTGGAGGAAATGGCTAGGACTATGCTAATTGCTAGTGAACTTCCAAGGAAATTTTAGGCTGAGGCGTTAATACTGCTTGTCACATAATAAACCATGCCATGATGAGACCTATCATAAACAAAACCCCTTATGAGCTTTATTTTGGTAAGAAACCCATTACACATTTCAGAACATTTGGTTGTAAATGTTTTGTTCATAATAATGGGAAACATAATCTTGGAAAATTTGATGCAAGGAGTGATGAAGCAATATATCTAGGGTATTCGTCACATAATAAAGGTTATAGAGTTTACAATAAAAGAACTATGTGTGTGGAAGTAAGTGTACATATAATCTTTGATGAATCTGATAACTTTAATTCAAGCAAGCAGGTTGATGACTTTGGAATAGGCTTGGTTCGTTCAAATGAAAAAGGTGCTGATTCAATCGAAGAAGAAGGAATAAAAGAGGAAAGGAATAAAGAAGATGAAAACATTGATAACAATGATGTTCCTGTTCGTCAAGCTGGTGGAGCTGTTCCTATTCCTACTAAGAACGAAAATGTTGAAGTAACTGATTCAACAATTGCTGGAAAAGGAACAAATGAACAAGGATCCTCATCCTCTCATGAAACTCAAGAGGAACAACTTGTTCCTATAAGGGAGTTTCAACCTAAACCTTGGAGAAATCAAAAATCACATCCAGTGGAACTCATAATAAGTGACATATCCAAAGGTAGGCAAAATAGATACCAGCTAAGGATTTTTTGTGCATTTCATGCGTTCCTATCAATGATGGAACCAAGAACTCATGAAGAAGCCTTAATTGATACTGATTAGATCACTATTATGCAAGATGAGTTAAATGAGTTTGAAAGAAACAAGGTATGACATCTAGTTCCCTCTTCTAAACAACAAAAAGTGTTTGGCTTAAAATGGATGCTTAGAAACAAACTAGATGAGTATGGAACTATTGTAAGGAGAAAAGCTCGACTTCTAGTAAAAGGTATAATCAACAAGAAGGAATTGACTATGAAGAAACCTTTGCTCCTGTAGCTAGACTTGAGGCAATTAGAATACTAATCACATTTGTTGCATATATGGGATTTAAACTATATCAAATGGATGTCAAGTGTGCGTTTCTTAATGGCTATTTAAATGAAGATCCATATGTTGAACAACCCCTTGGATTTGAATGTAATGATTTCCTAGACCATGTCTACAAGATTGACAAGGCTCTTCATGGGTTAAAGCAAGCGCCTAGGTCATGGTATGAGAGATTATCTAAGTTCCTTTTAGAAAACAATTTTAAAAGAGGAAAAGTTGATAAAACTTTGTTTCTAAAATCGAAAGGATGAACTGATATACTTCTTGTTCAAATATATGTTGATGACATTATCTTTGGCTTAACTAATGAGTCATTATGTAAAGAATTCTCAAACCTTATAAGTAATGAATTTGAAATGAGTATGATGAGTGAGTTAAATTTCTTTCTTAGGTTACAAATTAAGCAAACTAAAAAAGGGATAATTATTCACCAACAACAATACATAAAGGAATTGTTAAAGAAATATGGCCTCGAAAATTCAAAGATAAATCACACTCCTATGGGAACTTCAACTAGATTAGATGAAGATTCCATAGGAAGAAGTGTTGATCAAACCAAATATAAAGGCATGATTAGTTATCTAACTGCTAGTCGTCTAGGCATAGCTTTTAGTGTTGGTTTGTGTGCTAGACTTCAAGCAAACCCCAAGGAGTCTCATCTAACAACAGTAAAGAGAATTCTTAGATATGTCGAAGGAACTGATGATCTTGGACTCTTCTATCCACGAAGTGACACATTTGAGTTAAGAGGATATGCTGATGCCGACTATGCTGGAGATCTTGTAAATAGGAAAACCACGTTAGATATGGTTCAATTTCTTAGTCATAGTTTAGTTTCTTGTAGTTCCAAGAAACAAAACACAGTTGTTTTATCCACTACTGAAGCAAAATATGTAGCTGATGCATGTTGCTCTCAAATGCTCTGGATAAAACAACAACTATGTGACTATGGAATAATCTTTAATTGTGTTCCTATTTATTGTGATTATACAAGTGCCATTAGTATTTCAAAAAATCCAGTGCATCATTCAAGAGTTAAGCATATACATAGCTGACATCAGTATCTAAGAGAAAATGTGGAAAAAGGTTTGATTAAACTTGAGTTTTGTCGAACTGATTATCAGATTGCTGATATACTAACCAAGCCTCTACAAAGAGATAGATATGAAAAATTAAGGCTTGAGTTAGGTTTAATAAAACTTAAGTAATTGTTCCTATTCCAATCCCCCATGTCTGAATTGATTTGTCTTACTCTATGTGATATTAAGTGACTATGATTAATTGCCCAAGACCATTGCAAGTTAAGATGTTTAAAACATAAACATGGATTCGAAGGAATAAAGCCACTCGCAAATGTCATATCATACCCCCCTTATTGTTCATAAATGATAGAAACATGCATGATTTGAAGAATGTTGATATTTAGCATAAGTTGTTCCTACAGCACAAATTCATTAATCTTCTTTTTCTTTCCATAAATTAAAAAGTCCATAAAAATCAAAAAATCCGAAAATCCCAAAAATATAGGAATCAGATTTATCAAGTCATGATTCAATTTTTTATCTTTTTTTTTATTCTTTTAATTTTCCGCGTGTAACTCTTCGGTTGCTGTTACATGCATCCTCCTTCTTTTCTTTCTTTCATCCAAAACTGTGTTCCTTTAATCGATTCATCTTCACCAATAATCATCTCCTTCACACCTGTTCACACCGCATAAAACCTTGATTTCTTTTCACAAAATGGCAAAAACCTCTCTCAATTCACCTTTTCCAAAAGCAAAAACTCCCACAAACTCTTAAATGGAAACCCTTCTTCTCCCCCCAAAACCCTAGAAATTAAAAATTCTCAAGAAACAACAATGGCGGTAGAGGAGCAAAAATTCACCAAGGAGAAATGTCAGAAGAAGAGAACTGATTGAGGAAGATGATGAAGAAGAAACCCCATAATCAGTTAAGGGGGAAGAAAAAGCTACGCCTGTTCCTTCCAAAGGAACTGCGGCCTCTTCCACCAAGAAGAGAGTGTAACGAAGTGATTCGAGGTATGTTTTAGGATTTTGTGTCGATCTAGAATGGGCCAAGAAAGTAAAATTCACTGAGTTAACTAACATACTAAAGGAATAAGGTATGGAATACCTGTTTGAAACTGCATCTAATAATGCCTTAGTTCCTTTAGACATGGATGAGTTTTGTGCAGAATTAATCAACACTGATGGAGTATGTACTACTAAAGTTAGGGGGAAGAAAATTAAATTTTCGCAAGAAACCTTAGGAAAAATATGGGAAGTTCCTTGCAAAGGAACTGATCTATATTTTAAGAGGATAGGAACTGTCACCTTTCCCAATTTCTCCCTGGATGACACTGTTGAATCCTTTGGGGGAATTGCTTGCCAAACAAAAATTAACCACAATCTCCTCTATCTTGTCCACAAAATTTTGTTTAACCTTGTTTGGAGAGCACTTATTCCTGGAACTGAAAAGAGGAATGAGGTGGGTCTCCTAGATATGTGTTACATGTTTTGCCTTGACCACCACATCTAAATAAACTTCCCCTCTCTATTTATCCAACACCTTACTCATTGCATAGAAAATCGATGTGTTGTTGGCTATGGTGCTTTGATCACCTTTCTTCTTTCTCACTTTAAAGTCAAGACCACTGGTTGTCCTACCTTGGGAATTAAACAAGGTAATATATTAAATGAAAAGACTTTGTATTGATTGGACCTCTCTGTCCAAGATGGGATTTTGACACAAGGGAGGATTGCTTCTAATTCCTATTAAAAGAGAAAACTGCCCAAGGCAGTAGAAGAGGAACTAGTGGAAGTAATTCTGGAGGACCAAGTTCCTGCCCCTACTGAACCAAAGGAACAACCACCCAAGAGACGCAAAACTATTGCCAAAAAGCCTACCCCTGCTGATCCTAAGAGAGCTAGGCAAAGTTCTAGGTTACGGATTACCAAAACTGCACTTGTTCCTTTAAATGAGGACTCACCTTTAGTTCTATCTGATGAAGAGGAACTGCCTACCAACTCAAGTAAGGAACCAACTCCTTCATCCTCCCCAAAAATACCAATTACCCTCACTACACTTCCTTCTATTTATCCATCTTCCTTCTCTGGTCCTTCCAGTTATGAACAGATGAAGGCTGAAATGAATAAATCAAATCATTTCTCCTCTACATCCACTGACCTTCCACCACAACCTCCATTTCTTTCTTCACTTTACACCACCACTTCACCTTCTGTTCGTCTCACAGGAACAGTAGGACCATCCCAAGAAAACACCCCAATTCCTCCACCTAAACCCCCTTCTGATTTTGGTTCTAAGGGAAAGGAATAAGTTCCTTCGGATGATTTTGGTTGGGTAAATGAGGTGTGTCTCCCTGCTCAACATATGATCAAGTTCTACAATCACCTTCAATGGACTTTGGTTGATAAAACTGGTAAGATGATGGGTCTAATGAAAGTCTTTAGTGATACGGTGATAGAACAACAAAAGAACATAGAGATGATAGCTCAAGCAATCAAAACATTGAAGAAGCAACTTGATGGGAATCATGAGGAGGTGATGAAGAAGTTGGAGGAGGTGGTTGAAGAAGTAGTAGAGGCACACAACTCCCCTTCCCTTTCTAATGTCTAGTTCCTGTTTCTCTTAAAGGTACATAAACTATTAGCTTTTGTTTTTCTTTCTTTTCTTTTCTTTCTTTTTATCTTTTGTACTTTTCTGGAACAAGTGTTATTTATACAATGACTTTTGGTATACTTCTCTTCATTTTTTATTTGATTGCATAATTTCTTACTTGGAATGGCTAGTATTCTATGATTGATGTTTGAGTAAGTCTAATCTCTGAACTTCCTAACTTAACCATTTTTTGGTGCTTGTTAATGGTCTAAAGGACTTGTAAATATTTGTCCCAAAATCACCAAAAGTTTGATCTTTTTTAGGATGACAAAGGAGGAAAAGATATTAGGAACAAACTACAAACTAAGTAAAATTGAAAAAATTAAAAAATTAAATCATTAATCTGCCTTACAAAAGTTTTAAAATTATAAAGTGTTATTTCTGTCTGTCATTTCCTTAAGTGATTTGTTATTTTATTTTCCTTAGTTTGTAACTTTGTTGTCATCATCAAAAAGGGGGAAATTGTAACACCCCAGAATTTCAAAGCGGAAAAGAAAGAAATAATAATATATTTAATAGGACGATGGCGGAAACATCGTCTTCTGGGAATGTCACTACTACAAGAATAGTGTTTAACTAACTAAGTGATAAAAACAAACATAAGTAAGTAACAAACATAAGTAAGTACTATAAGTAAATTAATTACTTAGATTAAAATCGAAATGAGAAAACTATCTTAAACTAAAGAGAAGTCTTGAACTAAAACCCCAAATAGATTTTTTTTCGCATCTCAACCCGAGCCCAAAATCAAAGAAAATCCCCATCAACAAAACCTGCAAAATATACAACAAATATCCACAATCAGTGGGGAGTAACTAGCAGTTCTCCCAGAACAAAAGCAATCAAAGTACGATTCAGAGATAGATTAATAAGAAAGGAAATCATACAATCATCATAACAATAACATGCATCTAAAAACCATAAAGCTCATAGGTAATACAAGTGATCATCAATAATAAATAAACAAGATATAGTGAGTGAATAAAATCTAGAATACATAAATAGTAATAAATCAAGAATACAACAAATTATTGAGTCAGAAACCGAACGCCAGTGAATCACAACTCACTTCCTAAGGTTTGTCAGATCGCAATCTCCAGGTCAGTCTATGGGCTTACGTTCCCCCACTGCCTGTGTCTAAGAATGGCCAAACTCCCGATGCAAGGTAGAACACGCAGAAATCCCTGACCTCTCGGACGACAACAATTAACCCAGGTGTACCCCTAGTTCGCAAACCAGGTGGTTGGCATGTTCTTCACCGGGGACTACATCTATCCCACCGGATATTCTTATCTCAAAATAAAATCATGCATATCATCAAAGTGTCATTCATCTTAAAAATATTCATCAAAAAGGGATGCCACCCGACCTTATACCCATAATTCATCAAAACAACTCTTCACAATTCCCCAAAATTAATAACTTACAAATTTCCAACAAATGTCTCCCACAACAAACACTTGAACATCTCTAAACATCAACAATCATATTAAACTAATTTTTACAGCACCAACAATTCAATCAAACATAGATCACCAATTAACTCCAAAACTTATTAATTAAAAAAGTAGTAACAATTAATCATTTTCTTTCATAAATCACACATAAACATATGGTTGCTCAATAATACTTACTACAACCTACTGAACATCAGCAACCCAGAACATAATAAATTACAAATTATTTCTGATTAACAAGTTCTCAAATAATTTAAAAGAGTATCCTCAATTTCACAACAAAAACCCAATAATAATTATTAAACTATTAAGTTCGAGCATTAAAATCACATAAAAATTATCATATGACCCTAATGGCTCTACAGCCATGGTACAATTTTTATTTATAATTTTCGGACTCCAAAAGTATTTTTAACAGTTAATATACAAATTACTCAATAAAGCTAAAATAATAACTAAAAATATAAATTAACGCCCAAAAATTACCAAAAATTTACATAACATGAAAAAACTCAGGGAAATACATAATATACAAATAAATGAATTTTTCGGCCTCTAGAAATAATTTCCATGATTTATATACTGACAGAAACGAAATTGCAAAAACAGATATATCAATTAAATAAACCAGTACACAGTAGGAAAAAATTATTCTAAGGCATGGAATACATACTACGCATATAACATGATCTAAGAAAAATAATTTCAGCAATTTTAACATCCGTTTAATAATTATTATGCAATTTAGCCAAAAACGCACAAAACACCAATTAAATCGAACAAATACCAAAAATCATACGAAAATTATTTTTCTCTTTACAGTAATCACGCAGCATACATCAAGTATATTCATGTCAAATTTCGTCAAATATTTCATTCAAAAAGTATTTTAAATAATTTCTAGCGTTATAATCTAATACCGAATAATACCCTAATCACTATGGTTCTAAGATAACTACTAGTCACCTGGAACGTCGGGAGGAGAGCTGCGTCTAAAGAAATAGTTAAGAGCTATGCATACAATCCAATTCCTCTTCTAACCCCAAGGTACAACGAACGAGAATTGAAACAACCAGTCACTAGGCATTTTCTTCATGAATGTTGATAAATCTCATGTCACACTGCTCTGTTCCGACCATGATTCCCGGTGATCAACAGCTCAGATTCTAAATCTCTCCAGTCAGAGTGTAGAACAAGATGTTATAAACGTTCTGTCCAAATTTAAAGACGATCCAACAGTTAGATCTCCGGTTACGGTTATTTTTGTGAAGGTGTGACAGGAAAAACCGGGTTGAAACTTTCTATTCTTTTCCTCTTGCTTTTCTCTCTTTCATTTCTTGAAAACGGTGAGGGTTAAATGCAAATGATGCTGAACCTCTTTTAATAAAAATCAGAATTTTATGGCAAGGAAAAATGAAGGGTTTAGGAGAATGATTAGGGGGGTTATGGGGGTGGGGTTACAAACTACCAAGAGTCATCAATTAAAAGAAATGAAATAAAAGAAGAGAAACTTCTTCCTTCTCCCTCCCCATAGCCGGCTGTCCAAGCCCAAGTACACCAAGAAGATTTCGGCCCAAGTCATCAAAGGTACATGCATCAAAAGTCCGTCACGCGATAAATCGATAAATTCTTAAATCGCGCCTAAACTTTGAAAATACTTAATAATGAAAATAACTCTAATAAATTATATTATAAGTATAAATATAATAAACACATTAGTACGCCACATGCGATGCAACATTTCATCACCCAAGTCGGTCCAACAACATTACAAAAACGCTACGCGACAAAACATCATCCTAAACGCCTAAACAAATAACGAAATTAATATAACCTTTAAAATAAATAACTAACAACTTAAAATAAATATATATATAAATATATCACAACATATAAATATATATACACATTTTCACAACACGTTCCAAAATAATCTAAATAATAAATTATTTATTTTTACGAAAAATATCATTTTAATGTAAACAAACACAAAAAAAATAAAGAGTCAAAATTACGGGGTGTTACAATCACTCCCCCTTAAAAGAGTTTTGTCCTCAAAACTTCAAAACAACCAAGAGACAAAAGAAAATACTCTAGATAAAGAACATCAAGAAAACAGAAATCGATGGATTTTAGTTAAGAACTAAACAACTTTGCAGGTATAAATTTTGATAACTCAAATAATATACATTTTATTTTGGAAGAC
The DNA here is from genome assembly GCA_947646795.1 of Beta lomatogona. Taxonomy (NCBI): domain Eukaryota; kingdom Viridiplantae; phylum Streptophyta; class Magnoliopsida; order Caryophyllales; family Amaranthaceae; genus Beta; species Beta lomatogona. Next base: position 1,644,146 of record CANSNZ010000424.1, on the reverse strand, counting down.
CAAAAATAGTTGTACAGTAAAGAAGCACGGTAACAACCATCATTTATACAATGTGAAAGAACCAAAGACAAGTAGGAAGTTTTAGGTAAAAACGTTTGCACAATAAAATATATATGTATTTTTGTAAAAGAAACAGGAATAAATATTTACGTAAAATTATAAATGAATAAATCCGACCATACATAAATATTTTTAGAAAAGAAACGAAGAAGAAAAAGTTCGTAAATAGATAGCCAAACCAATTTAAATAGAGGTAACCACACGGGCTTATACTCCACTTAAAGAGACAAGAACACTTTAATAAAGAGTAGCTAGCTGCTTTATTAAAATAGCACTTACGAACACAAGTCATGACATATGTTATAAGAGCGTACGCCTCCTAAACATATATATGAAAATTAAAGTTCGCAAAATAAATTGAAAACTTTAAAATAAATTTCACAACGACGAAACACTAATAATAAATAGGCGATAAAGTAATAAATTATTAACAACAATTATAAAATTTGTTAAGTCGACACAAATGTGCATGGAACCACCCACTGCAATCTAGTATCAACAAAACAATATTTGAAAGCCAACTTATCAAATCGACATTAGAGTTTACTGGAATCACCCAATATAAACTTAATATCAACTGAAAAAGGAAATTAAATCAAAACAGCTAAAATGTGTCAACTTATCAAATTGACATACAAGTCAAAGGAATCACCCAATCTGACTTAATATCAACTCAAACAAGTTTAAAATTTAGACTTATCAAATTGACATACAAGTCAAAGGAATCACCCATTATGACTTAATATCAACTCAAACAAGTTTAAAATTTAGACTTATCAAATTGACATACAAGTCAAAGGAATCACCCATTATGACTTAATATCAACTCAAACAAGTTTAAAATTTAGACTGAGTATATAAATTTTGTTTTCAAAGAATATAAAACAGATCAGTTAAAACCAAAGAATTAAATAAGAAGTATTGAAAACAACCAAAATTTTGCTATGAAATGAGAAAGCACTAAATATTTACACAAGAAACAACAAATAGTAAATGAGATCCTTTCACGCATTTGAGTTTGAAAAAAAAAATTTATGCTAATAAGAAAAGTAAGTAAAGTAAAAGTTGTTGAATGCTAACCTTTAAAACAAAATAGTTTGCGTCTACATTTCAATATAACACCAAGACAACTCATTAAAGTACTTTCATTTTCAAAGACTACAAAACTTGTTACCATAATTAAAAGCTAAATAAGGATTAGCATGAAAATTAAAAATACTAAAAGAAAAATATTTATAAATATAGATGGTCAAAGACGGTAAGAGAAATTTGAAGAATATCTTGAAAGACAATTTCAAAACCCCTTTCTTTTTCCAAACCATTATAAAACAAGTGAAATTAAACATTTTTCAAAAGAGTATGTCAAAATATTAAAAATAACAAATTTTGAAAGTCAGAAAGTAACTCTAATATGGTTATGAAATATATTAAGTTCCAAGATCTAAAATATAATTTGGAATATAAACTCAAAGTAGAAAGTTTTGTAAATAATAAAACAGATACGTAGTACTCAGATAAAAAAAACAACACTTAATTGGAAAAGAACATAAAATATATATATCGTCGTGCATAATAACATATACTATCAAGCAACCAACAAATAAAATTAATGCAATGCAACACACATGACTATATTAAAATTAAAATGAAAGTTTTTATTTTTAAATTGCAAAACACGAAACAAATTAAACACACAACTAAACCGATAAGGCTATAAATTACTTCGCTTTCGCTGCGTACTCTGATAAAAGAGAAAATAAAAATTACGTGTAAGAGACTCTGCAAATAAGATTAGCAAACTTGGTAGACTAATTCCACCAATAATACAAGTAACTATACATATAACATATGCTCCATAAGCATGAGAGCACACCACATTCCCATAAGGCTTCTCTTTACTTACTCTGCCCATCACACTCTCATTATTGTGAAACAACTAAACTTAATTCTAAACAAACTTTATATCCTATGGCTAACTAATAATTCTAAAGAATCATTTGCAACTCTTTTTCAGAGTTTAGAAGTGTTTTGCTCTGATACCAACTGTAACACCCTAGAATTTCAAAGCGGAAAAGAAAGAAATAATAATATATTTAATAGGACGATGGCGGAAACATCGTCTTCTAGGAATGTCACTACTACACGAATAGTGTTTGAATAACTAAGTGATAAAAACAAACATAAGTAAGTACTATAAGTAAATTAATTACTTAGATTAAAATCGAAATGAGAAAACTATCTCAAACTAAAGAGAAGTCTAGAACTAAAACCCCTAATAGATAATTTCTCGCATCTCAACCCGAGCCCAAAATCAAAGAAAATCCCCATCAACAAAACCTGTAAAATATACAACAAATATCCACAATCAGTGGGGAGTAACTAGCAGTTCTCCCAGAACAAAAGCAATCAAAGTACGATTCAGAGATAGATTAATAAGAAAGGAAATCATGCAATCATCATAACAATAACATGCATCTAAAAACCATAAAGCTCATAGGTAATACAAGTGATCATCAATAATAAATAAACAAGATATAGTGAGTGAATAAAATCTAGAATACATAAATAGTAATAAATCAAGAATACAACAAATTATTGAGTCAGAAACCGAATGCCAGTGAATCGCAATTCACTTCCTAAGGTTTGTCAGATCGCAATCTCCAGGTCAGTCTATGGGCTTATGTTCCCCACTGCCTGTGTCTAAGAATGGCCAAACTCCCGATGCAGGGTAGAACACGCAGAAATCCCTGACCTCTCGGACGACAACAATTAACCCAGGTGTACCCCTAGTTCGCAAACCAGGTGGTTGGCATGTTCTTCACCGGGGACTACATCTATCCCACCGGATATTCTTATCTCAAAATAAAATCATGTATATCATCAAAGTATCATTCATCTTAAAAATATTCATCAAAAAGGGATGCCACCCGGCCTTATACCCATAATTCATCAAAATAACTCTTCACAATTCCCAAAAATTAATAACTTACAATTTCCAACAAATGTCTCCCACAATAAACACTTGAACATCTCTAAACATCAACAATGATATTAAACTAATTTTTTACAGCACCAACAATTCAATCAAACATACATCACCAATTAAAAACTTATTCATTAAAAGAGTAGTAACAATTAATCATTTTCTTTCATAAATCACACATAAACATATGGTTGCTCAATAATACTTACTACAACCTACTGAACATCAGCAACCCAGAACATAATAAATTACAAATTATTTCTGATTAACAAGTTCTCAAATAATTTAAAAGAGTATCCTCAATTTCACAACATAAACCCAATAATAATTATTAAACTATTAATTTCGAGCAGTAAAATCACATAAAAATTATCTTATGACCTTAATGGCTCTACAGACATGGTACAATTTTTATTTATAATTTTCTGACTCCAAAAGTTTTTTTAACAGTTAATATACAGATTACTCAATAAATCCAAAATAATAACTAAAAATATAAATTAACGCCCAAAAATTACAAAAAATTTAAAAAACATGCATAAACTCAGGGAAATACATAATATACAAATAAATGAATTTTTAGGCCTCTATAAATAATTTCCATGATTTATATACTGACAGAAACGAAATTGCAAAAACAGATATATCAATTAAATAAACCAGTACACGGTAGGCAAAAATTATTCTAAGGTATGGAATACATACTACGCATATAACATGATCTAAGAAAAATAATTTCAGCAATTTTAACATCCGTTTAATAATTATTATGCAATTTAGCCAAAAACGCACAAAACACCAATTAAATCGAACAAATATCAAAAATCATACGAAAATTATTTTTCTCTTCACAGTAATCTCGCAGCATACATAAAGTATATTCATGTCAAATTTCGTCAAATATTTCATTCAAAAAGTGTTTTAAATAATTTCTAGTGTAATAATCTAATACCGAATAATACCCTAATCACTATGGTTCTAAGATAACTACTAGTTACCTGGAACGTCGGGGGGAGAGCTGAGTCTAAAGAAATAGTTAAGAGCTACGCATACAATCCAATTCCTCTTCTAACCCCAAGGCACAACGAACGAGAATTGAAACAACCAGTCACTAGGCATTTTCTTCTTGAACGTTGATAAATCTCATGTCACACTGCTCTGTTCCGACCATGATTCCCGGTGATCAAAAGCTCATATTCTAAATCTCTCCAGTCAGAGTGTAGAACAAGATGTTATAAACGTTCTGTCCAAATTTAAAGACGATCCAACAGTTAGATCTCCGGTTACGGTTATTTTTGTGAAGGTGTGATAGGAAAAACCGGGTTGAAACTTTCTATTCTTTTCCTCTTCCTTTTCTCTCTTTCTTTTCTTGAAAACGGTGAGGGTTAAATGCAAATGATGCTGAACCTCTTTTAATAAAAATCAGAATTTTATGGAAAGGAAAAATGAAGGGTTTAGGAGAATGATTAGGGGGGTTATGGGGGTGGGGTTACAAACTACCAAGAGTCATCAATTAAAAGAAATGAAATAAAAGAAGAGAAACCTCTTCCTTCTCCCTCCCCATAGCCGGCTGTCCAAGCCCAAGTACACCAAGAAGATTTCGGCCCAAGTCATCAAAGGTACATGCATCAAAAGTCCGTCACGCGACCTAAACTTTGAAAATACTTAATAATGAAATAACTCTAATAAATTATATAATAAATATAAATATAATAAACACATTAGCACGCCACATGCGATGCAACATTTCATCACCCAAGTCGGTCCAACAACGTTACAAAAACGCTACGCGACAAAATAGCATCCTAAACGCCTAAACAAATAACGAAATTAATATAACCTTTAAAATAAATAACTAACAACTTAAAATAAATATATATATAAATATATCACAACATACAAATATATATACACATTTTCACAACACGTTCCCAAATAATCTAAAGAATAAATTATTTATTTTTACGAAAAATATCATTTTAATGTAAACAAACACAAAAAAAATAAAGAGTGAAAATTACGGGGTGTTACAGAAATTGTTGAACCCTAGTTTTGATGATGACAAAGGAACAAAGATACAAACTAAGTATTGAACTAACAAGTTGTTAAGTGAATGGATTTTACAAGGTATCAATGAAAGGAGCAATAAGAATACTAAGTCAAAGAAGAAATCAAGTTGGATTTTGAAGACTAAGTGAAGATGCTCAAGGATTTGGTACTGGAGAAGCATTGGAGCGAGAAGTGTAAAGAGAGCCTTTTTGTTTCTAGTTCCAATGTAAAGGAACGAGTAAGAATGGTAAGGAACTATGGCAATTTAGAATGAGAATGAGCGTTTGTTCCTTTGTAAGGAACAGACGAACTGGCACTGTCAAGCATATTAAGTTAAAGGAACTAACTATTAAAAGGAACTTAGACTTAGGATGAAGCAGTACAACGGTTAATAATGTCGCTTGAGTAATTTATGCCCAGATTCTAGGAAACCATTTTACTTTAGTAAAAATCTGATTTTAAGGAAAATCTTTCTAAGGAAAAGATTTTTTTTTTATAAGATAATAAATATCATTTTCGATTTTTAGGAAATTATTTTTAAAGATAATATTTTGGTAAAAGGATTTAATTTTGTTTTATTAATTAAAATACTTTTTAATTAAATTAGATTTTTGATTTACTGCCCAAGTGGCTGCTAAATTTAATTAAGGAAGTAGTAAAAGATCCATAACTCACGTTTAACATAGATCATAGAGATCATGGGTGTCAAAAAGTAACGTGTTCCTCTAGTTGAGGAACATCAAGGTAAAATGGTTTTACCACTAACTCATGTTAATCCCACGTTCTAAGTTATCACTGCTATTAATACTAATGTCTGATTAAGTTCCAATTTGTGACTGACCAAGTAGATTAGTGAGTTTAACTAAGTAAAGTGTCATTGCCTTCATTCTCTCATAAAAGTCATTTGTTCTTTGTCTTCTTACTCTATTCCACTAAGCTATTATTAATAATTGTAATTTTGGTTTTGGGGTAAGGGGACTTTGAGTGAAGTTCTATAAGAGAGAAGCTTTGAGTGAAGCGAATTATAGTGAGAAAACTTCAAGTGAAGTTTAGAGGAACAACTATTAAGGGAACAAATGTTCAGGAACTCAAGGTGTGGCCCGTGAGTATAATTAGGTTGTAACAAAGGTGTTTGGCCTAATTAGTGAAAGTGTTGAGTTTAAAATCCCTAGTGGTCGAGCTTGTTTTATAATTCCGCAAAAAGTTACGTTTATTTCTACAAATACAATTCACCCCCCTCTTGTATTGTTCCTAGTGAAATAACAATAATTACATATGACTGTAACGTACATATTACATACCTTAAACTCCTTTGAGCTAAACTTTGTCACAAATTGGTTCCAGATCTCTTCAGTGATGAAAGGATTGATCTCGTACGGTTTCCTTGAATTGTTGGGCCCCTTCCTCGTTTTTATGATCCATCGACTCACCAATTTTTTCTTGAAATCTCTCCACCGCCTATCACAAGTAGTTAGGACCCCTCGTTTCTTCCTCGCAACTTCTTGTATTCCAAACTCTTTCTTCAATATACAAAATGTACCAATAATACACGATTAGTATAATAAACATGATCCCAACTATATTAAAGGGAAATTCTCTCTCGTAAACCCTTATTTTTATTTTCTCTCTTTGGTAGCTTTTCTTATGGGTTTATCTCTCTGGTAGCCCCAGATTAATTAACTTATTAAAAATGTAGGATTATTTAATTAAAAATGTTTAATATCTATTAAAAGCGTTAATTAGTGGTTTAACTTAGGTTAGATTAACTAAATCTAAGTAAACTTGAGCGACCCCAATTTTTACTTGAAGCCAAAACCAAACTCCTTCCTATTTCATCTCTTGGTTATCCTTCTTTGTTTACAGATCATCATTTGCTTGAACCCATAAACCCATAAAAACATTATCTACCCAGATTGGTGGTACGATTGCATAGTGACGGCGGTGGCGTAGGAGAGGGGCCTGATGTGAGAGGAAATAGAGAGAGTGGAAGTGTGTTTTAGGGCTTTTCTTGAGAGTCAAGCTAATGGTGTCATTGTTGTGGAGCTAAAAGAGGAGAGAGAGAAGGGGAGTTGGTGCTGAGCGCTGAGTACTGAGCTTAATTATTGTATAGTGGACGTCGAAAGACTACTTGGATCCGAAGTAGTGGAGATGTCTGTGTTGCGGTGTTGGAAGGAGGAGCCAAGTGAAGCTTTGAAGTTAAGGTGAGGTCACTTTTTAGTGATTAATGTAGACGTCAAAGAGATGATTTCATGGTGTCTGAATGAGAAAAGAAGAGAAAGAGAAAATGGAGTTTAGGGTTTGTGGTGTTTGAAAGAGAGAAAAAGTGAAAGAAGGTAGAAGACAACAGGGGGTGGGATGGAGTTTTATTTTGTAATGGGTCAAATTACTTAGCTAGGGTCAACATTCATTAGATTTAGTTGATTTAACTTAGTTTAAACCACTAACACACACTTTTAACAGATATTAAATGTTTTTCACTAGATAATCCTAAGTTTTCAATAAGTCAATTAATCTGGGGCTTATCTCAAAAGCTACCAAAGAGAGAAAATAAAAGTAAGGGGCTACCAGAGGGAATGTCCCTATATTAAAAGAATAGCTTTTAAAATACATAAGTTACATACTTTAACATCTTCCCATAAAGTCTTTTTTATGCCTTCTAGAACATCATCCCAACTCTCGCACAAGATAGACACTTTGCTTCTACTGATTTCACCGCAATGTGTCTTTTACTCACCAGCATGATCCCCAATCGGACGTATCAAATCATCCCACTAAAGTACTTTTTGGACCCCGGATTTGGAACGTATCCCTTTTGAAGGACCTCTTAGCTTGGCTTGCTCACTTTTTTCTTCCTAGTAGCTCCATCAGTAATCGGGCTCAGAACGTGGCTGCTGATTATCATCGGATGCATCATGCATTATCTCATCCTCCATCACTACACCTGAAATAAACCTAATACAAATACCTACCAGAGACATGTTAGACTCATAAATGAAGTACTACAAAATTATTTTAAAAAAGCATGAAGTATATAATTGAAGATTATAAATAATAGTAGTTGTAATAATGTTACATAGGTTACCTATTAATCATTTTTTTCTTTGATAACATAAAATTTTGCATTATGGTCTCGACGAATGTAATTTTTGTCTAGATCTTCCCCTAATGTACTTGGAATGACTACTGACGAAGCAATGACTTCATTGAATTGTGTATTCTATTCTTCTTCATCGTGTACATCATCAATTTCAATTATTCTCCTTTTTCCTTCAATGACAGCAGACCATTTTAAATTGGCATGTTCAACCATGTAGAAAACTTATTTTGCTTGTGATGCCAATGTGAAAGTATCTTCATGATGCTCTAACTTGCTGAAATTGACTAATGTAATATAAAAAAAACCATGTTCATCCTTCTTTGCACCACGACGAATATCAACCCACTTGCTTTCGAAGAGCGAAATCTTGAAGTCAACATAGTCAAGTTCTAATATCTATTCAATGAACCCGTAGTAAGACTTCATTGTCTCAACAATGTATCTATCACTTCCACTTTTATACTCTGATGACAAAGCCCCTAACGTAACACCACTGTTTTACATCATGGATTCATAATCTTGCCGCTTAGTGTAAAATGATTAACCATTGATGTCATACCATTCGTACGAATGAACTTGCATATTTGACCCATATGCCAACCATCTCAACCTATCTGATACGTCATTAGGAGTGTCAGATAATTGGGTCATAACTCGTTCTTTAAACCAATCAACGAACGACCAATTATGATCAATCATCAATTCATTCTTCAATAGATACTGAACACTAAGAACAGTTATGTGCTCATCTAATTAAGGATGAACTTGTGTCAGATTTTCTAACACAAACAATTCTGCTTTTCTTTTCAACTCGTCGTCAAGGCATAATCTTTTTCTCCCATTGGTACTATAACCATCAAGCCTTCCTTTATGTCTAGATTTTGGCAATCCAATTGCTTGTGCATGTGCTAAATACTTATTTACATATTCAGATACTTCCTTTGCAACTGTTTTTGGGACAATACTTGCTTCTGGCATGGCTAGATTCATCACTTATGTCTTTCGAAAGGCCATATATACCTCATATAAACGGGCCCATAAACTTTAATTTCTCGGACAAGATGAATTATCAAATGAGGCATGATGTGAAAGAACGATGGTTGAAAGTACATTTCAAATCGACACGTCATCTCTATTACATCGGCTTGCAAGTTATCTAGAGTGTTAGGATCAATCACCTTGTTAGAAATGGTTTTGAAGAAGAAACACATCTTTGTAATCGTATATCTTACTTGGGAAGGCAAAATTCCTCGGATTGCAACAGGTAATTAATGTTGCATCAAGATATGACAACCATGAGATTTCAAACCAACGAGTTTCAAGTCCTTTAGTTAGACAAGGTTTCAAAAATTTGACGAGTATCCAGCAGGGACCTTTAACCTACAAAAACTTATTTTCTCCTTTTAGACAAAGTGTAGCAAGCTGGTGGAAGATAATAGTGTTGTCCCCGCTCCTTAGGTGCTAGTTCTGGTCTGCCCAATTCAGCCATGTCTTTCCTAACTTTAACTCCATTCTTTATCTTTCCAGGCATATTCAATAATGTTCCGACAATGGCATCACAAACATTTTTCTCAATGTGCATGAGATCAAGACAATGTCTGACTTCTAAACATTCCCAATATGGGAGGTCATAGAACTTAGACCTTTTCTTATATAAGTTCTTTGAGATACTTTTAAAGGGCTTACCAAACGCTGCTTCAATATCCTTTACCCACTTCAAAACCTCTTTTCCACGTAAGGGTACAAGGGCTTCTCTCATCTCCACTTTCCCGTTGAACAACTTTTTCTTTTTACGAAATGGATGATCTAAAGAAAGCCATGTACGATAATGCAGGTATACATTCTTCCCACAATAATGTAACCGCTCATAAATCATATCCTCATCACAAATAGGGCATGCCTTTGCTCATTTAACAGTATATTATGACAACTTCTCATAAGCCGGGAAATCATTAATCGTGCAAAATATCATGGCACGTAATGTGAAGTCAGTTTTCACATACGCATCGAATATTGAAACACCTTCATCCCACAACAATTTTAGATCTTGATGGAGTAGGTCAAGATACACATCTGTGTGTGTTTTCGGGTTGCTTAGCACCCAAAATAAGAAGCGATAACAGAATAAATTTACGCTTCATGCATAACCATAGGGGCAGATTATAAATGGTCAGTAGAACTGGCCAACTGCTATGTTTGGTACCTAGTGTGCAAAATGGGTTCATCCCATATGTACAAAGTCCAAGCCTAATATTTCGAGGTTCTTTACCAAAATCGGGAAACTTTCGGTCGATATTTCTGCATTACGAAGAATTGGTCTGATGTCTAAGCATCCCATCTTTCTTCCTCTCATCTGCATGCCACCTTAATAATGCATATGAGGATGATCAGTTCCTTCATCCTCCAAATTGTGCAACATCTCATCTACCCTATCATTTTCATCATGTACCTTATCATTCTCATTATCATCATTTCCTTTTTCGATATCAACCTCGACCTCATCATCAATGGGATCAACATGCAAATCATTGCAGAAGCTAGTGGAGCTCATACCCTGATCATAAAAGTCTACATGCTATGTCCACCTAGTATAATTACTCTTAAACCCACGATGAATCAAATGATCCTTAATTTGATCCACATCAAGATACCCCTAGAGTTATTGCAATCATAACAAGACACAAGACTAACTTTGACCCATTCTGCCATTGATGTTCTAACACAACCCTGATAAATTCATCAACCCCTTGTAGAGATGTCACCGAAATTTGATTACCATGCATCTAGTTTCGATCCATATTCATACACTGGAGACACCAAACAAGAACACAATCGATCACATTATTCAAAGTCTCCTATCAAATACAGTCGTGAACATTTGCTTCCTTATCACTCCAACCTAATCCATCCTTGAGTTTCTCATCTCACAAGTGAATGAATGTTTGCTTTTCAATTCTAAGAAAAATCCAGCAAGCACTTCCCCTACAGTTCTCCAAGTATAAGATGAAGATAGTAGGTAAACTATCAACATATGTACCCAAAGAACACTTAGGGAAATGAGCTAGATCTTTCTTAGAATTAAAACTAAACATTCATTCACATCCTAAGTGAGATAAGAACTCAAAGACAGTCCCAAACCAGGGACTATTCAAAACTTACTCCTAATGAGTAAGCCTCAAACGGGTATCTAGGCCAATGATGCACATTGCAATTAAATAGCACAAACCAATCCATTCATTTGATTTCCCTCCCCACCCCATTAATGTAGGTCCATATGTAAATTGAGAAACTAATTAGCACAACCATCCACAAATTCATAATTCATATTTAACAAGACAATAATTTCATAAAAAAATCCATCAATTTATATACTTTCCCAGTCACATAACCAAACAATTCCTTAGATTTCCCGACCCCCTCATATAGGTTTCGTCATAATCCAACATTATAAGGACAAATAAAGCAAATCCACATAAAGAAAAAGGTATAATGTATACCTCGGCTCTCAAGGAGTAGCGAAGACAAGCATAGCGAGGTGAGCTTGGAGCACCGGCAAGTCGACTAGTAGAGAACGGAATGTGGCAACTACAGTTGGGCATTAACTAACCCAAAAATTCAAAGTTCTTATAAGCTAAGATCAAGTTCCATAATTGTCCAAAATCTTATCCTTTATTACTCATTCTTAGAGCTAGTTACTTTACGAAGGTGACATAAACTAATTCAAACTTAAGAACAAACAATATTAATCTAACTCGGTGTATTGTTCATCAGTAGTGAAGAAACATCATAGTTAAAGCAATAGAAAACTATTTGTTATTTAAACACAATTTGAGCTCCATTACGAGTCAGAAATTTTAAAGTAACATTATAATTGATACTTTAAACAGAATTGTAGCACAACCTACATGAAACTAATTTTAATCTCAAATTTGATACAAACAAATTTAATTTGGAGAAAAAAAAACTACTAAAAAAAAGACTTACATTGCTGGAGAGAGATAGTGCGCCGCGAGTGCAGTGCTCCGGCAGCCGCGATGACCGGTAGGGGCGACGAGCAGTACGTGCGTGCGGCGCGACCCGGCAAGAGGAGGTCGTGGGTGAGAAAAGGCGCAACGCGGGAAATAGGAGGTTGTTCGCCTACGTGACTAAGGAGACGCTGGTGAATATCGCTGGTGGAAGTCCTACGGCTGTGAGCAGCGAAAATCAAGAAAGAGAATGGGAGTGATGAGAGAAAATCGAGAGAAAAAGAGTGAGAGTGAGCAGCAAAAACCGAGAGAGAGGGGTTAAGAGTGATTTGCCGACGAGAGGGGATTCGCCAGAGAAGCGACGGTCGCCGGCGAGAGTGAGGGATTGCCGGCGAAGGTGAGGGTTTGCAATCGCAGGAGAGAGAGAGTGAGTGAGAGTGCGAGTTTGAGAGTAAGTATGTTTAGGGCTTCGAATAAGTGTGTCGTTTGAAAAAAACAATATGGGCCTCGATCATTTGCAGATAGAGGGTGCACATTAGCTGACGTGATGTGCATCACATCTCAGCAATGTGCGACGCATACGGGGTGCTTAGGATGCACATTAACTAAAGTAATGTGCATCACATCTCTTTAGCAAGCGACGCAAATCATGGGATCCAACCATTTGCGTCGCACAGCAGCAACATCCGACGCAAATCGTATCCGTCATTTGCGTCGCTTTTACATTATCATGCGACACAAAATTATCCTACCACTCATCTGTTGTGATTGATTGCGTCGCACATTGTCTGATGTCCAATGCAAATCATCTCTTCCTGAGCATTTGCGTCAGTTCTTCAAGCATTTGCGTCAGTTCTTCAAGCATTCGACGCAAATAGACTGACGTAAATTATCATTTTTCTACTAGTGGTGCTTGTTTGCCATAATTTGAACCCCCTAGTACTTATTATTGGAGTTTTCTTTCCACTATAATTTCTTACACCGAAAATTGGAGTTTTATAGTACTAGATATAACTTCTAGCCAATAATATCTTCTATCCCATGGCCAATAATATATTATATCCTTGGCTACAAAGCCGAGAGAAGCAAGTTCTTTATTATATAAGTTTTTCATTTCATATTATATGTACTTAATGATTTAGCTCTAGTTTTGTGTGGAAGTGAACTAAGAAAATGGGATCTAAATTTAGTACGTCATTAGTCAAACGTGGTATAGGAGTTCATTATTGACGAGCATTTGCATGTCTCTCTATCTCTTTTCCCTCCCCCTCTCTAGCTCTCTCTTGTTGGCTTTCATTTGGCACTAGAAGAATTTCAAGCAATATACTATTATATAAAAGTAGACACTTGTCTTTATTTATATTTCGTGATATTATTTTGATTTCATAATATATTTACTTTCTTTGATTATGAATAGATAATATTATTGTTGAAGATTTCATCTATTATTTTTTTATTATAGGATTAAGAGAAATAAAATGACGAATTGGAGTAGCAACTCATGATATCGAGACCGCTAAGAAAATACATGTATATGCGAGATGAATGAAGATGGAGAAGAGATATACGACTATTAGGTCTAGTTATAGATTATCATATGAAATGTAATGTTGTTTGCTGGATGATTTTGATTATATATTGAGCATAATAGTGTTTCTTATTAGTTTATCTATCGAAATAGCATTAATTTCTATACAAAATTACACCTATTTTAATACAATTGCCAATTTATATATCAATTTCGTATAATAGTCTCACTAGTATTAGAAACACACACACACACACACACACACACACACACACACACACACACACACACACACATACACATGCCTAATAAAGAAAGGTGTTACTTACCCACAAGGTGTTACACACATGCCGAATAAAGAAAAGTGTTATTTACCCACAAGGTGTTACAGGATGTGACAAAAAGTGTTACCTAATATTACATTAAATGTTACATGAGATAGCAAAAAGTGATATGTAATGTTGAGTAAAGTGTAATTCTAGGTATAGGCACAAAACCATGTCGCCCCATTGAGTATTCAATGATAAAATATACCGTCCTAATTGGTCTAGTCCAAAGGAAGAGCAATTCAGCAACCGAATCCCAAACGGTTTTAAGAAACATAAAGTTCATTTATTAAATTTAAACCCAATTTTAAAAGCCCAATTAATTATTCCTAATAGTTAATTGTATTTTTATTATCCTTTTTTTTTTTTTTTGATACTCCCTCCATTCTCTTTTGTTTTTCCTGTATTCCCCATTGAGAAATTCCAAAAAGTTATTCCTACATTGAATCTTTCCATTTAAGGAGTACTTTTTGGACAAAATTACCCTTAGTAAAATTTTACATGACAATTTTGTTCCTCTTTTATACCCTAGTATTCCCTACTACATTTATTGCCCAAACCTCAAAAGCCAATCACAATTTCTCTGTCATTTATACACCATTTACTCTTCACTTCTATCGGTACTCTATACTTGAGTATTTCTCTCTTTTCCGTTATTTTCATCCTCTTTCACTCACCTTCATCCTTACTGATAAACCTTAGTTTTAAAAATATAAAACTCATCCCCTCTCTCTTCTCAAATCCGGTAATACTTTGTTTGGTATTTTTTTAGTAAAGGAAGGGAAAAGAAAGGAAGAGAAAGGAAAAGAAAGGAAAAGAAAGGAAAAGAAGGTAGTTGTAGTTTCCAATGTTTGGTATAATTGGTGGATTTGAGAGGAATCACATGTTTGGTTGTCATTAGTAAAGGAAAGGAAAGGAAGGAAATAAAGAAAACATAGGTAAAAGCTTGTTAGCTTTCTTTCCTGTCAAATTCCTCTGATGTTGGGAGGAAAGGAAAGCAAGGATTTAATAGTATTCGTTTCCTTCCACTTCCTCTCCTTTCCAATCAAACCCCTCTCATTTTCTTTTACCAAACATGAGAAAGTTTGTTTTTACCTTTCCTTTCCTTTCTTTTCCATCCAAATCCTTCCTACCAAACAAAGCCTAAATATTTCCTTATTATGGTTTGATTTTTAGGCAAAATTACAACTTCAACAACACCGGTGACTAGGAACACTATCAGAGCAGACGCAGCGGCGAACTAGGTAACACTCGACATACATGGCAGGAGTTGGTCGAAAATCGAAGGACAACAACATGCGGTAGCAAAAAGAAGAAGATTAGAAGAAGAAGACGATGACAAAGCAGAGGATAGGAGCAACATTTGCACTGACGAGAAGGACGGGTACCGTTGACAATTGTCGTATCCCATTAGGAGGGAGAAGAACACCATTATTGAGCTTCTTCGAAGCAAATTGAGGAAATTGAAAAATCAAGGGTTTTTCTTTTTATTTTGCATGTATAATTGTGAGGAAATAAAAGAAAATAAAGGGTTCTTCAAAGCATAATCAAGGATATAGAAAAATCAGTTTGAGGAATTTATATATAATTTTCGGGAATTTAAATTCGAAATATCGTTTCAGATACTAGCAAAATCAGTTTGTGAATTTATTTGTTGTTTATAAACTGATGATGAAAAGATTAAAGGTTATAAAAATGGAAGCAAATATCATTTTCATGGGTGAGGGGAAAGAGATAGAATCTCATTTTTAAATTGATTTCTCTCTCCTTAGATAAGGGGAATCTAACCAAACATTTAATCTTGCATTGGTTCCTTCCCCAATTCCAAATAAGAAGAACAAAAGAGAACGGAGGGAGTAATATTTTTCCAAAAGATATTACGAAAATCAAATTTTTATTCCTAAAGATAGTTGATTTTGGACTTTAAAAGATAATATTTAATCAAAGATAAAAAAAAAAAATCTTAAAAACGATAAAAATCGCTCGGATCTGTGTTGCGTCATGCGCATGAAACAAAGATATGATGACACGAAACAGAGTCATGTGATAACATACCAACCATGCACAAGACGCATGGCCTATGTGCTGGACGCATGACCGTGCGCAGAGCGCACGAGCTGTGCGCTAGACGCATGAACTGCTTCTTATCTCCGTGTTGTTTTCGGGCTTCCTTGATCCTATACTTTCTCTTCGACAAACGTTTTTCCATACGAGTATTATACGCTTCAACCGTTCGACATACACTTCAATATACTTTACAACACACACAAACACATTCAAACACGTACATACAAACTACATTCAATTTCATATTTGAAGCTTCAAGATTGTCCCTCCTATGGATCGTTGCATAAGAACTTGGCGACAAAGGTATTATTCATGAGGGTCAATTCCAATTTAATTCCTTTGTTACTAATAAGCTATTTGTTATGATGGATCATTAAAGAAATTAACCTTTTTTTGTACATTCTTCCTGAAATCTCTCTTTTTTATATTTCATTTATATTATACTATTCATAATCATATGCATGCTTGTATGTTTAATACTTTCATCACCGGCATGCTTATTTTTGTTAATCAAGACCTAAACAAATGTTCCAATGCTAAACTTAGAGAATTTTGACAATAACCACTACTAAAAAATAGGTTCCTAGTAATTTGATTGCATAATAACATGTCACCAAAAATATAATTAGTCTTTTACGTGTTTAACAATCCGACATACATTAATTTTTACATTGCATTAACATATTATGTAACACTTCGTCCATATATATAAAAGGAATAAGAAATGGACATCCAATAATGATAAAAGTAGACGATATCATAAATATCGCCGAGACGGAAATGTCACTCTAAAGCTCAACTAAATAATTATTATAAAGCAAAAGTCTTAAAAATAAGTTTAGCCATCCATAGAAAAAACAACATCGAATAATCCTAAAACATAAACATAATACCAAAATCCAATCGTGGCAAAACAATCACAAAAAACAAACCACTACTTAACACCTATGAGGCTAAAAGACTTCCTATAGCCCTCATAAATGTCATCTACTAACACAAATACAATAAACTTAGTAAATCTCCTAAAACGCCCTTCCCGTGACAAAATTGCTATTAGTCTAGCCTTTAGAGCCATCTGCAATTATAAAGAACACAATAGATATTCCACAATCAGTGGGGAGTAACTAGCAGTTCCCTCCGAACAACTAGAATAAAAATAGCATTAGAAATAAGCTTTAATAATTAAAAAAGTCATCAGAACAATTACACAACATAATTCACTTAACAAATCATTTGGAAACTGATCTACACTTCTTACTCATATGTAAACATAAATTTTAAGCATGAGTTTCATAAATAAACAAAGTGTAATCACCAACATGTTCTTACACTCACAGTTCTCCATGACAATAGAGTATAATATAAAAGAGTTTATGAGCAAAAGAGCAGAACACTAGTGGATCGCAACCCACTTTTTAAGGTTTGTCAAATCACAACCTCCAGACATCTATGGGCTTACATTCCCTACTGCATGTGTGTCTAAGAATGGCCAAACTCCCGATGCAGGATAGTACCCAGTTCAGTACCTCCTAACCTCTCGTACTACAACAATTAACCTAGGTAATAACCACTAGATCGCATCTTAGGTGGTTGGCATGTTCTTCACCGAGGACTACATATATCCCTCCAGATATCTTACACCTCAAAATAAATTAATAAACAAACTCAAGTCAAATTTCTCCATTATCAACAACTATATAATCAATAGGGATGCCCAAAAGACCTTACACCCAGATCGAAAAGAAGGCAACCTAAACTCTTTGGATCATCCTTTTACTCGGTTCCTTGAAGATTCCTCCAAACGGTCGAGATCGCAGGATGCTTGCTCTCCTTGTCATTCTGCGTGGAGCTAATTATTTGTGGCCCACAATCAATTAAGTGGGTCCCACCAAAAAGTCAACCTAGCCCACTAGGGATCAACTGATGCACTCAAAGGGCACAAAAGTCTCCTTACTTGAAAAGGGGTGGGGGTACATTCTTCCAGAGAATGGGATGTTCCCCTATTAGGGTTACCTGTCTGAGAATCCCCAACAGTATAAAAAGTACTAGTCCCATCAATGAACAAGTACTAAATTCTCACCCAACAAAACTAGAACTTCTCTCTATACAATTAGTGTTTTCACTCTCTACCTCAATCACAGCTAACTTGAGTCAGAGGGCAGTTCTTGGGAACACACTCGGACCAACTTATCGGTTTTTGTGCAGGATTATCGGAGTTAACAACTCGGTGCTCAAGATCTGCACGGATTACAAGATCGCGCTCAACAATAACCTTATTTGACCGGTTTCTAGGCAGATATAATAAGTGCTTGAGAAGAGTGAGGAATTTAAAAACAAGATAGAGAAAGAGATGATTTAGGGTTTATTTCATTTTAAAAAAGACAATAATTATTATTGTTGTAAAATACTTAACATCATTAGTCATTCTGTCGGTTTTATTGAGATAATAAAATTTTAGGGTTATCCACGATAGGGGGTGAAAATACTATTTTGATAATTGGACTATTATGCTACCAAATTAAAGTAATTAAACTTATAACCTTCTTTTGTAGTAAAAACTTACATTTAGGTTATGAATTAGTTTATGTCTAAATGCACTTCTAATCTTATAAGTTTAATTTGCATATTGAGACTTAGTATGATTATAAACCAAGTTGATTGAACGAAGTTAATTGAACCTAATGATAGAAAGTTCACTCCCACTTTACAAAATAATCACTATTATTACACCTTGATTACAAGAAGGGTGTTTTTTATTAATGAAATTATAGATTGTTATGTATTAATGATGTGAGTTTGAACTATCAAGTTGGAACATACAAGGTTCAAGTGAAGATAAAACAAGCTAAGTGTTGTTCGAATGAAAAACACTAAGTTGGGCGTGCAATCTAACACCTAGAGATATAGATACACCACTCTAAATGATTATATTTTCCTAAGATCACAAATTAGCTTGCCACAACTAATTAAACAAAGGACAAGTTCACTCAAATTCCAATCCAAGAATTAAGTTAACTCAAATTCAATTTCACACAAAGTGTTGGTCATAAACTTCAATGCATTTCATTTCATTTCTTTCGACTTAAATACATCAAGTAAATGTGCAAATTTTCTAATTTACAATAAATTAAAAAAATTAATAAAATAAATCACTAATGAGATCATGGAGTGATGGTTGGTGATGATGGAAGCACAACTCCACTTTCAGCTGATCATGGGACAAACAAGAACATGGTCGTTGTGATTGATGCTTGTCCGAAAGCATGGTGCGCACATGCCCTTGAAATGTGGAACCACACCCTCTTTGCATGCCTTGCTCTTCAAGCTAGCAGCGACTCTTTTAAGCTGGTCCTCAAACACGTACAAACAAAGGAGGATCTCCTACTTTGTAGCTAACAACCGCACAACCTCCCCTTAGTGTGTGCAACAATATGTTTGTGGCTCCACTTGACACGCACATTTCCAAGCATCCACTACCAAGACTCTTACTAGACTTAGAATCAATCTAGGACTCTTACAACCATACGCACAGTAAGAAGAATGCTCATACTAGGACTCTAGTACTTAGAATCATAACAATACTATGACTCTTAGTTTTAGGGAATTAAAATACAACTCGATTAAAACTGAAAATGAAACTAACACACTTGACTCGTTCTATGAATTAAAATGCAACTAATGGATATTTGACAAAATGACTAAGTAACCAAGTTAAGAACTTGATCACTAATTCACTAGGAACATAAGTCAAAGGCATGAAGTTAAGAACTTCATCAATGGTAGCAGCCACCAAGTTAATGAGCTTGGTGTCCTTGACCAAGGAAAGACGGGTAGAAGGTGTAGATGGTCCTCTATCAATTATTAACTAATTAGATGCTCACTTATTTATAACTTAAATATATTAATTATAAAAAAATACTACTTAAGTACACTTGGATTATTTGTATGATGACAATAAGCTTATTCTTATTAATGAGAAATATATATAACTTTACATTAATAAGTTCTATTAGTAATTTAAAGTAATGTAAATGGAAGAATGTAATGAGTACTTGTTTTCACATATTAGTTTGATAATATGAATCCACTTTCTAGCTTTCATTAAATGAAACTCATGTCTTAGCTAAATGAATAGTTGAAAACATTATTTAAATACATAGGAGCCTAATAATTATTAGATGATAATTTTAGTACTAAAAGCCTAGTTAAAATATGAAAGTTCTATAGTCACGCCTTCAAGTCATTAAACATGAATTTTCATAAACCTTATAACTAGTGGTTCTTACTAAATAGTGTTGCTTATGTTGGATTTGAAACTCATAATTGTGTGATCTATTATAAAAGGACCCTCTTATCCAATCTAGTAAAGCCATGAATTATAGTTTGATGTGGTAATGAGATTCCATAACTCTCACTAGTGGAATCAAGTCCAACCGATGCGGTCAAAACCGGGCTTGCCGCTGCGGTTTTGGCCCGCAACGGTTGAACCAGCAGCAGTTTTCATAAAAAAAAACTAAAGAACAAACCGCTGCGGTTCCAAGGCAAAACCGCAAGTGGTTAATGGGAAAAATCGCTGCGGTTTTTCCTTGAAACCGCAGCCGGTTTGTTCTTTTGCCGCCAACCTCTTTGTATGCATTGGAACATTAACCGATGCGGTTCTCTTAGTAAACAAAGATCGCTTAATGTTATATAAATGTTATATTTGTATATATATATTATATTTGTATATATATATTATATTTGTATATATATAATATTTTATTATATCCAACCAGCTATAGTTGACACAAATCCCACAAGCGCGTCGTATACAAGTCAAATTAATATATATATATAAATGCAAAATTTGGAGAATGTACTACAAATGAAGTTGTACTAAGTACTAAAATCCAAAATAAACATCAATTATATTATTGTACCTAAATAACTAGCAAGTAGAACAATAAGAACAAATAAACTCAAAGTCGCGGTATCATCTTCACATGCAAACTTCGGTAAGGTAGTGTGCTACCAAATCCCGAACCTCGTTTATCTCGGTTGTGGTGAAAGAACTCTCCCTTTGGTTGAATACCTAAAACATAAGGAAACACACATAATATCAGTTTTAGTTTAAGTAAGACCTTAGATAATTGACAATTATAGTTATATATGAACCTATTGGAACTATATATGACCTAACATGTGGCTAAATGCGGGAATTAAAATGAGCTTCGAATTCCAAAATCGGCTCAAAATGGCCTTCATTTACCCAAAATGGGTTTCAAAGCATATGAGTGAACTTTAATTGACTCTTACAGTTATATATGTACCTATTGGAACTATATATGACCTAACATGTGGCTAAATGCGCGAAACTAAGTGAAGTGATCTTCGAAGGCCAAAATCGGCCCGAAACGGCCTTCATTTACCCAAAATGGGTTTCAAAGTATATGAGTGAACTTTAATTGACTCTTATAGTTCTATATGTACCTATTGGAACTATATATGACCTAACATGTGGCTAAATGCGGGAAACTAAGTGAAATGAGCTTCGAAGGCCAAAATCGGCCCGAAAAGGCCTTCATTTACCCAAAATGGGTTTCAAAGCATATGAGTGAACTTTTAATTGACTCTAATAGTTATATATGTACCTATTGGAATTATATATGACCTAACATGTGGCTAAATAAAGGAAACTATGTGAAATGAACTTCGAAGTCCAAAATCGGCCCAAAACGGCCTTCATTTACCCAAAATGGGTTTCAAAGCATATGAGTGAACTTTAATTGACTCTTATAGTTATATATGTACATATTGGAACTATATATGATCTAACATGCCCCGAAATGCCGGAAACTAAGTGAAATGAGCTTCGAAGGCCAAAATCGGCCCAAACGGCCTTCATTTACCCAAAATGGGTTTCAAAGCATATGAGTGAACTTTAATTGACTCTTATAGTTATATATGTACCTATTGGAACTATATATGACCTAACATGTGGCTAAATGCGGGAAATTAAGTGAAATGAGCTTCGAAGGCCAAAATCGGCCCGAAAAGGCCTTCATTTACCCAAAATGGGTTTCAAAGCATATGAGTGAACTTTTAATTGACTCTAATAGTTATATATGTACCTATTGGAACTATATATGACCTAACATGTGGCTAAATAAAGGAAACTATGTGAAATGAGCTTCGAAGTCCAAAATCGGCCCAAAACGGCCTTCATTTACCCAAAATGGGTTTCAAAGCATATGAGTGAATTTTAATTGACTCTTATAGTTATATATGTACCTATTGGAACTATATATGATCTAACATGCCCCGAAATGCCGGAAACTAAGTGAAATGAACTTCGAAGGCCAAAATCGGCCCAAACGGCCTTCATTTACCCAAAATGGATTTCAAAGCATATGAGTGAACTTTAATTGACTCTTATAGTTATATATGTACCTATTGGAACTATATATGACCTAACATGTGGCTAAATGCGGGAAACTAAGTGAAATGAGCTTCGAAGGCGAAAATCGGCCCGAAACGGCCTTTATTTACCCAAAACGGGTTTCAAAGCATATGAGTGAACTTTAATTGACTCTTATAGTTATATATGTACCTATTGGAACTATATATGACCTAACATGTGGCTAAATTCGGGAAACTAAGTGAAATGAGCTTCGAAGGCCAAAATCGGCCCGAAACGGCCTTCATTTACCCAAAATGGGTTTCAAAGCATATGAGTGAACTTTAATTGACTCTTATAGTTATATATGTACCTATTGGAACTATATATGACCTAACATGTGGCTAAATGCGGGAAACTAAGTGAAATGAGCTTCGAAGGCTAAAATCGGCCTGAAACGACCTTCATTTACCCAAAATGGGTTTCAAAGCATATGAGTGAACTTTAATTGACTCTTAGAGTTTTATATGTACCTATTGGAACTATATATGACCTAACATGTGGCTAAATAAAGGAAATTAAGTGAAATGAGCTTCGAAGTCCAAAATCGGCCCAAAACGGCCTTCATTTACCCAAAATGGGTTTCAAAGCATATGAGTGAACTTTAATTGACTCTAATAGTTATATATGTACCTATTGGAACTGTATATGATCTAACATTCCCCGAAATGCCGGAAACTAAGTGAAATGAGCTTCGAAGGCCAAAATCGGCCCGAAACGGCCTTCATTTACCCAAAATGGGTTTCAAAGCATATGAGTGAACTTTATTTGACTCTTAGAGTTTTATATGTACCTATTGGAACTTTATATGACCTAACATGTGGCTAAATAAAGAAAACTAAGTGAAATGAGCTTCGAAGTCCAAAATCGGCCCAAAACGGCCTAAATTTACCCAAAATGGGTTTCAAAGCATATGAGTGAACTTTAATTGACTCTTATAGTTATATATGTACCTATTGGAACTATATATGATCTAACATGCCCCGAAATGCCGGAAACTAAGTGAAATGAGCTTCGAAGGCCAAAATCGGCCCAAACGGCCTTCATTTACCCAAAATGGGTTTCAAAGCATAAGAGTGAACTTTAATTGACTCTTATAGTTATATATGTACCTATTGGAACTATATATGACCTAACATGTGGCTAAATGCGGGAAACTAAGTGAAATGAGCTTCGAAGGCCAAAATCGGCCCGAAACGGCCTTCATTTACCCAAAATGGGTTTCAAAGCATATGAGTGAACTTTAATTGACTCTTATAGTTTTATATGTACCTATTGGAACTATATATGACCTAACATGTGGCTAAATAAAGGAAACTAAGTGAAATGAGCTTCGAAGTCCAAAATCGGCCCAAAACGGCCTTCATTTACCCAAAATGGGTTTCAAAGCATATGAGTGAACTTTAATTGACTCTTATAGTTATATATGTACCTATTGGAACTATATATGACCTAACATGCCCCGAAATGCCGGAAACTAAGTGAAATGAGCTTCGAAGGCCAAAATCGGCCCGAAACGGCCTTCATTTACCCAAAATGGGTTTCAAAGCATATGAGTGAACTTTAATTGACTCTTAGAGTTTTATATGTACCTATTGGAACTATATATGACCTAACATGTGGCTAAATGCGGAAAACTAAGTGAAATGAGCTTCGAAGTCCAAAATCGGCCCAAAACGGCCTAAATTTACCCAAAATGGGTTTCAAAGCATATGAGTGAACTTTAATTGACTCTTATAGTTATATATGTACCTATTGGAACTATATATGACCTAACATGCCCCAAAATGCCGGAAACTAAGTGAAATGAGCTTCGAAGGCCAAAATCGGCCCGAAACGGCCTTCATTTACCCAAAATGGGTTTCAAAGCATATGAGTGAACTTTAATTGACTCTTATAGTTATATATGTACCTATTGGAACTATATATGACCTAACATGTGGCTAAATGCGGGAAACTAAGTGAAATGAGCTTCGAAGGCCAAAATCGGCCCGAAACGGCCTTCATTTACCCAAAATGGGTTTCAAAGCATATGAGTGAACTTTAATTGACTCTTAGAGTTATATATGTACCTATTGGAACTATATATGACCTAACATGTGGCTAAATGTAGGAAACTAAGTGAAATGAGCTTCGAAGGCCAAAATCGGCCCAAAACGGCCTTCATTTACCCAAAATGGGTTTCAAAGCATATGAGTGAACTTTAATTGACTCTTATAGTTATATATGTACCTATTGGAACTATATATGACCTAACATGCCCCTAAATGCCGGAAACTAAGTGAAATGAGCTTCGAAGGCCAAAATCGGCCCAAACGGCCTTCATTTACCCAAAATGGGTTTCAAAGCATATGAGTGAACTTTAATTGACTCTTATAGTTATATATGTACCTATTGGAACTATATATGACCTAACATGTGGCTAAATGCGGGAAACAAAGTGAAATGAGCTTCGAAGGCCAAAATCGGCCCGAAACGGCCTTTATTTACCCAAAACGGGTTTCAAAGCATATGAGTGAACTTTAATTGACTCTTATAGTTATATATGTACCTATTGGAACTATATATGACCTAACATGTGGCTAAATGCGGGAAACTAAGTGAAATGAGCTTCGAAGGCCAAAATCGGCCCGAAACGGCCTTCATTTACCCAAAATGGGTTTCAAAGCATATGAGTGAACTTTAATTGACTCTTATAGTTATATATGTACCTATTGGAACTATATATGACCTAACATGTGGCTAAATGCGGGAAACTAAGTGAAATGAGCTTCGAAGGCTAAAATCGGCCCGAAACGGCCTTCATTTACCCAAAATGGGTTTCAAAGCATATGAGTGAACTTTAATTGACTCTTATAGTTATATATGTACCTATTGGAACTATATATGACCTAACATGTGGCTAAATAAAGGAAATCTAAGTGAAATGAGCTTCGAAGGCCAAAATCGGCCCAAAACGGCCTTCATTTACCCAAAATGGGTTTCAAAGCATATGAGTGAACTTTAATTGACTCTTATAGTTATATATGTACCTATTGGAACTATATATGACCTAACATGCCCCGAAATGCCGGAAACTAAGTGAAATGAGCTTCGAAGGCCAAAATCGGCCCGAAACGGCCTTCATTTACCCAAAATGGGTTTCAAAGCATATGAGTGAACTTTAATTGACTCTTATAGTTATATATGTACCTATTGGAACTATATATGACCTAACATGTGGCTAAATAAAGGAAACTAAGTGAAATGAGCTTCGAAGGCCAAAATCGGCCCAAAACGGCCTTCATTTACCCAAAATGGGTTTCAAAGCATATGAGTGAACTTTAATTGACTCTTATAGTTATATATGTACCTATTGGAACTATATATGACCTAACATGCCCCTAAATGCCGGAAACTAAGTGAAATGAGCTTCGAAGGCCAAAATCGGCCCGAAACGGCCTTCATTTACCCAAAATGGGTTTCAAAGCATATGAGTGAACTTTAATTGACTCTTATAGTTATATATGTACCTATTGGAACTATATATGACCTAACATGTGGCTAAATGCGGGAAACTAAGTGAAATGAGCTTCGAAGGCCAAAATCGGCCCGAAACGGCCTTCATTTACCCAAAATGGGTTTCAAAGCATATGAGTGAACTTTAATTGACTCTTATAGTTATATATGTACCTATTGGAACTATATATGACCTAACATGTGGCTAAATAAAGGAAACTAAGTGAAATGAGCTTCGAAGTCCAAAATCGGCCCAAAACGGCCTTCATTTACCCAAAATGGGTTTCAAAGCATATGAGTGAACTTTAATTGACTCTTATAGTTATATATGTACCTATTGGAACTATATATGACCTAACATGCCCCTAAATGCCGGAAACTAAGTGAAATGAGCTTCGAAGGCCAAAATCGGCCCGAAACGGCCTTCATTTACCCAAAATGGGTTTCAAAGCATATGAGTGAACTTTAATTGACTCTTATAGTTATATATGTACCTATTGGAACTATATATGACCTAACATGTGGCTAAATAAAGAAAACTAAGTGAAATGAGCTTCGAAGTCCAAAATCGGCCCAAAACGGCCTTCATTTACCCAAAATGGGTTTCAAAGCATATGAGTGAACTTTAATTGACTCTTATAGTTATATATGTACCTATTGGAACTATATATGACCTAACATGCCCCGAAATGCCGGAAACTAAGTGAAATGAGCTTCGAAGGCCAAAATCGGCCCGAAACGGCCTTCATTTACCCAAAATGGGTTTCAAAGCATATGAGTGAACTTTAATTGACTCTTATAGTTATATATGTACCTATTGGAACTATATATGACCTAACATGTGGCTAAATGCGGGAAACTAAGTGAAATGAGCTTCGAAGGCCAAAATCGGCCCGAAACGGCCTTCATTTACCCAAAATGGGTTTCAAAGCATATGAGTGAACTTTAATTGACTCTTATAGTTATATATGTACCTATTGGAACTATATATGACCTAACATGTGGCTAAATGTAGGAAACTAAGTGAAATGAGCTTCGAAGGCCAAAATCGGCCCAAAACGGCCTTCATTTACCCAAAATGGGTTTCAAAGCATATGAGTGAACTTTAATTGACTCTTATAGTTATATATGTACCTATTGGAACTATATATGACCTAACATGCCCCGAAATGCCGGAAACTAAGTGAAATGAGCTTCGAAGGCCAAAATCGGCCCGAAACGGCCTTCATTTACCCAAAATGGGTTTCAAAGCATATGAGTGAACTTTAATTGACTCTTATAGTTATATATGTACCTATTGGAACTATATATGACCTAACATGTGGCTAAATGCGGGAAACTAAGTGAAATGAGCTTCGAAGGCCAAAATCGGCCCAAAACGGCCTTCATTTACCCAAAATGGGTTTCAAAGCATATGAGTGAACTTTTAATTGACTCTTATAGTTATATATGTACCTATTGGAACTATATATGACCTAACATGTGGCTAAATGCCGGAAACTAAGTGAAATGAGCTTCGAAGGCCAAAATCGGCCCGAAACGGCCTTCATTTACCCAAAATGGGTTTCAAAGCATATGAGTGAACTTTAATTGACTCTTATAGTTATATATGTACCTATTGGAACTATATATGACCTAACATGTGGCTAAATGCGGGAAACTAAGTGAAATGAGCTTCGAAGGCCAAAATCGGCCCAAAACGGCCTTCATTTACCCAAAATGGGTTTCAAAGCATATGAGTGAACTTTAATTGACTCTTATAGTTATATATGTACCTATTGGAACTATATATGACCTAACATGCCCCTAAATGCCGGAAACTAAGTGAAATGAGCTTCGAAGGCCAAAATCGGCCCGAAACGGCCTTCATTTACCCAAAATGGGTTTCAAAGCATATGAGTGAACTTTAATTGACTCTTATAGTTATATATGTACCTATTGGAACTATATATGACCTAACATGTGGCTAAATGCGGGAAACTAAGTGAAATGAGCTTCGAAGGCCAAAATCGGCCCGAAACGGCCTTCATTTACCCAAAATGGGTTTCAAAGCATATGAGTGAACTTTAATTGACTCTTATAGTTATATATGTACCTATTGGAACTATATATGACCTAACATGTGGCTAAATGCAGGAAACTAAGTGAAATGAGCTTCGAAGGCCAAAATCGGCCCAAAACGGCCTTCATTTACCCAAAATGGGTTTCAAAGCATATGAGTGAACTTTAATTGACTCTTATAGTTATATATGTACCTATTGGAACTATATATGACCTAACATGCGCCTAAATGCCGGAAACTAAGTGAAATGAGCTTCAAAGGCCAAAATCGGCCCGAAACGGCCTTCATTTACCCAAAATGGGTTTCAAAGCATATGAGTGAACTTTAATTGACTCTTATAGTTATATATGTACCTATTGGAACTATATATGACCTAACATGTGGCTAAATGCGGGAAACTAAGTGAAATGAGCTTCGAAGGCCAAAATCGGCCCGAAACGGCCTTCATTTACCCAAAATGGGTTTCAAAGCATATGAGTGAACTTTAATTGACTCTTATAGTTATATATGTACCTATTGGAACTATATATGACCTAACATGTGGCTAAATGCCGGAAACTAAGTGAAATGAGCTTCGAAGGCCAAAATCGGCCCGAAACGGCCTTCATTTACCCAAAATGGGTTTCAAAGCATATGAGTGAACTTTAATTGACTCTTATAGTTATATATGTACCTATTGGAACTATATATGACCTAACATGTGGCTAAATGCAGAAAACTAAGTGAAATGAGCTTCGAAGGCCAAAATCGGCCCAAAACGGCCTTCATTTACCCAAAATGGGTTTCAAAGCATATGAGTGAACTTTAATTGACTCTTATAGTTATATATGTACCTATTGGAACTATATATGACCTAACATGCCCCTAAATGCGGGAAACTAAGTGAAATGAGCTTCGAAGGCCAAAATCGGCCCGAAACGGCCTTCATTTACCCAAAATGGGTTTCAAAGCATATGAGTGAACTTTAATTGACTCTTATAGTTATATATGTACCTATTGGAACTATATATGACCTAACATGTGGCTAAATGCGGGAAACTAAGTGAAATGAGCTTCGAAGGCCAAAATCGGCCCGAAACGGCCTTCATTTACCCAAAATGGGTTTCAAAGCATATGAGTGAACTTTAATTGACTCTTATAGTTATATATGTACCTATTGGAACTATATATGACCTAACATGTGGCTAAATGCGGGAAACTAAGTGAAATGAGCTTCGAAGGCCAAAATCGGCCCAAAACGGCCTTCATTTACCCAAAATGGGTTTCAAAGCATATGAGTGAACTTTAATTGACTCTTATAGTTATATATGTACCTATTGGAACTATATATGACCTAACATGCTCCTAAATGCCGTAAACTAAGTGAAATGAGCTTCGAAGGCCAAAATCGGCCCAAAACGGCCTTCATTTACCCAAAATGGGTTTCAAAGCATATGAGTGAACTTTAATTGACTCTTATAGTTATATATGTACCTATTGGAACTATATATGACCTAACATGTGGCTAAATGCCGGAAACTAAGTGAAATGAGCTTCGAAGGCCAAAATCGGCCCGAAACGGCCTTCATTTACCCAAAATGGGTTTCAAAGCATATGAGTGAACTTTAATTGACTCTTATAGTTATATATGTACCTATTGGAACTATATATGACCTAACATGTGGCTAAATACAAAAAACAAAGTGAAATGAGCTTCGAAGGCCAAAATCGGCCCAAAACGGCCTTCATTTACCCAAAATGGGTTTCAAAGCATATGAGTGAACTTTAATTGACTCTTATAGTTATATATGTACCTATTGGAACTATATATGACCTAACATGCCCCTAAATGCCGGAAACTAAGTGAAATGAGCTTCGAAGGCCAAAATCGGCCCTAAACGGCCTTCATTTACCCAAAATGGGTTTCAAAGCATATGAGTGAACTTTAATTGACTCTTATAGTTATATATGTACCTATTGGAACTATATATGACCTAACATGTGGCTAAATGCGGGAAACTAAGTGAAATGAGCTTCGAAGGCCAAAATCGGCCCGAAACGGCCTTCATTTACCCAAAATGGGTTTCAAAGCATATGAGTGAACTTTAATTGACTCTTATAGTTATATATGTACCTATTGGAACTATATATGACCTAACATGTGGCTAAATGCGGGAAACTAAGTGAAATGAGCTTCGAAGGCCAAAATCGGCCCAAACGGCCTTCATTTACCCAAAATGGGTTTCAAAGCATATGAGTGAACTTTAATTGACTCTTATAGTTATATATGTACCTATTGGAACTATATATGACCTAACATGCCCCTAAATGCCGGAAACTAAGTGAAATGAGCTTCAAAGGCCAAAATCGGCCCGAAACGGCCTTCATTTACCCAAAATGGGTTTCAAAGCATATGAGTGAACTTTAATTGACTCTTATAGTTATATATGTACCTATTGGAACTATATATGACCTAACATGTGGCTAAATGCGGGAAACTAAGTGAAATGAGCTTCGAAGGCCAAAATCGGCCCGAAACGGCCTTCATTTACCCAAAATGGGTTTCAAAGCATATGAGTGAACTTTAATTGACTCTTATAGTTATATATGTACCTATTGGAACTATATATGACCTAACATGTGGCTAAATGCCGGAAACTAAGTGAAATGAGCTTCGAAGGCCAAAATCGGCCCGAAACGGCCTTCATTTACCCAAAATGGGTTTCAAAGCATATGAGTGAACTTTAATTGACTCTTATAGTTATATATGTACCTATTGGAACTATATATGACCTAACATGTGGCTAAATGCGGGAAACTAAGTGAAATGAGCTTCGAAGGCCAAAATCGGCCCAAAACGGCCTTCATTTACCCAAAATGGGTTTCAAAGCATATGAGTGAACTTTAATTGACTCTTATAGTTATATATGTACCTATTGGAACTATATATGACCTAACATGCCCCTAAATGCCGGAAACTAAGTGAAATGAGCTTCGAAGGCCAAAATCGGCCTAAACGGCAATCATTTACCCAAAATGGGTTTCAAAGCATATGAGTGAACTTTAATTGACTCTTATAGTTATATATGTACCTATTGGAACTATATATGACCTAACATGTGGCTAAATGCGGGAAACTAAGTGAAATGAGCTTCGAAGGCCAAAATCGGCCCGAAACGGCCTTCATTTACCCAAAATGGGTTTCAAAGCATATGAGTGAACTTTAATTGACTCTTATAGTTATATATGTACCTATTGGAACTATATATGACCTAACATGTGGCTAAATGCAGGAAACTAAGTGAAATGAGCTTCGAAGGCCAAAATCGGCCCAAAACGGCCTTCATTTACCCAAAATGGGTTTCAAAGCATATGAGTGAACTTTAATTGACTCTTATAGTTATATATGTACCTATTGGAACTATATATGACCTAACATGCGCCTAAATGCCGGAAACTAAGTGAAATGAGCTTCAAAGGCCAAAATCGGCCCAAACGGCCTTCATTTACCCAAAATGGGTTTCAAAGCATATGAGTGAACTTTAATTGACTCTTATAGTTATATATGTACCTATTGGAACTATATATGACCTAACATGTGGCTAAATGCGGGAAACTAAGTGAAATGAGCTTCGAAGGCCAAAATCGGCCCGAAACGGCCTTCATTTACCCAAAATGGGTTTCAAAGCATATGAGTGAACTTTAATTGACTCTTATAGTTATATATGTACCTATTGGAACTATATATGACCTAACATGTGGCTAAATGCCGGAAACTAAGTGAAATGAGCTTCGAAGGCCAAAATCGGCCCGAAACGGCCTTCATTTACCCAAAATGGGTTTCAAAGCATATGAGTGAACTTTAATTGACTCTTATAGTTATATATGTACCTATTGGAACTATATATGACCTAACATGTGGCTAAATGCAGGAAACTAAGTGAAATGAGCTTCGAAGGCCAAAATCGGCCCAAAACGGCCTTCATTTACCCAAAATGGGTTTCAAAGCATATGAGTGAACTTTAATTGACTCTTATAGTTATATATGTACCTATTGGAACTATATATGACCTAACATGCCCCTAAATGCCGGAAACTAAGTGAAATGAGCTTCGAAGGCCAAAATCGGCCCGAAACGGCCTTCATTTACCCAAAATGGGTTTCAAAGCATATGAGTGAACTTTAATTGACTCTTATAGTTATATATGTACCTATTGGAACTATATATGACCTAACATGTGGCTAAATGCGGGAAACTAAGTGAAATGAGCTTCGAAGGCCAAAATCGGCCCGAAACGGCCTTCATTTACCCAAAATGGGTTTCAAAGCATATGAGTGAACTTTAATTGACTCTTATAGTTATATATGTACCTATTGGAACTATATATGACCTAACATGTGGCTAAATGCGGGAAACTAAGTGAAATGAGCTTCGAAGGCCAAAATCGGCCCGAAACGGCCTTCATTTACCCAAAATGGGTTTCAAAGCATATGAGTGAACTTTAATTGACTCTTATAGTTATATATGTACCTATTGGAACTATATATGACCTAACATGTGGCTAAATGCAGGAAACTAAGTGAAATGAGCTTCAAAGGCCAAAATCGGCCCAAAACGGCCTTCATTTACCCAAAATGGGTTTCAAAGCATATGAGTGAACTTTAATTGACTCTTATAGTTATATATGTACCTATTGGAACTATAT
Source organism: Beta lomatogona (assembly GCA_947646795.1). Taxonomy (NCBI): domain Eukaryota; kingdom Viridiplantae; phylum Streptophyta; class Magnoliopsida; order Caryophyllales; family Amaranthaceae; genus Beta; species Beta lomatogona. The sequence continues at coordinate 1,611,390 of CANSNZ010000424.1, read as the reverse complement.
ATGACCTAACATGCTCCGAAATGCCGGAAACTAAGTGAAATGAGCTTCGAAAGGCCAAAATCGGCCCAAACGGCCTTCATTTACCCAAAATGGGTTTCAAAGCATATGAGTGAACTTTAATTGACTCTTATAGTTATATATGTACCTATTGGAACTATATATGACCTAACATGTGGCTAAATGCCGGAAACTAAGTGAAATGAGCTTCGAAGGCCAAAATCGGCCCGAAACGGCCTTCATTTACCCAAAATGGGTTTCAAAGCATATGAGTGAACTTTAATTGACTCTTATAGTTATATATGTACCTATTGGAACTATATATGACCTAACATGTGGCTAAATGCGGGAAACTAAGTGAAATGAGCTTCGAAGGCCAAAATCGGCCCGAAACGGCCTTCATTTACCCAAAATGGGTTTCAAAGCATATGAGTGAACTTTAATTGACTCTTATAGTTATATATGTACCTATTGGAACTATATATGACCTAACATGCGCCTAAATGCCGGAAACTAAGTGAAATGAGCTTCGAAGGCCAAAATCGGCCCAAAACGGCCTTCATTTACCCAAAATGGGTTTCAAAGCATATGAGTGAACTTTAATTGACTCTTATAGTTATATATGTACCTATTGGAACTATATATGACCTAACATGTGGCTAAATGCGGGAAACTAAGTGAAATGAGCTTCGAAGGCCAAAATCGGCCCGAAACGGCCTTCATTTACCCAAAATGGGTTTCAAAGCATATGAGTGAACTTTAATTGACTCTTATAGTTATATATGTACCTATTGGAACTATATATGACCTAACATGTGGCTAAATGCGGGAAACTAAGTGAAATGAGCTTCGAAGGCCAAAATCGGCCCGAAACGGCCTTCATTTACCCAAAATGGGTTTCAAAGCATATGAGTGAACTTTAATTGACTCTTATAGTTATATATGTACCTATTGGAACTATATATGACCTAACATGTGGCTAAATGCAGGAAACTAAGTGAAATGAGCTTCGAAGGCCAAAATCGGCCCAAAACGGCCTTCATTTACCCAAAATGGGTTTCAAAGCATATGAGTGAACTTTAATTGACTCTTATAGTTATATATGTACCTATTGGAACTATATATGACCTAACATGCGCCTAAATGCCGGTAACTAAGTGAAATGAGCTTCAAAGGCCAAAATCGGCCCAAACGGCCTTCATTTACCCAAAATGGGTTTCAAAGCATATGAGTGAACTTTAATTGACTCTTATAGTTATATATGTACCTATTGGAACTATATATGACCTAACATGTGGCTAAATGCGGGAAACTAAGTGAAATGAGCTTCGAAGGCCAAAATCGGCCCGAAACGGCCTTCATTTACCCAAAATGGGTTTCAAAGCATATGAGTGAACTTTAATTGACTCTTATAGTTATATATGTACCTATTGGAACTATATATGACCTAACATGTGGCTAAATGCGGGAAACTAAGTGAAATGAGCTTCGAAGGCCAAAATCGGCCCGAAACGGCCTTCATTTACCCAAAATGGGTTTCAAAGCATATGAGTGAACTTTAATTGACTCTTATAGTTATATATGTACCTATTGGAACTATATATGACCTAACATGCCGCTAAATGCCGGAAACTAAGTGAAATGAGCTTCGAAGGCCAAAATCGGCCCGAAACGGCCTTCATTTACCCAAAATGGGTTTCAAAGCATATGAGTGAACTTTAATTGACTCTTATAGTTATATATGTACCTATTGGAACTATATATGACCTAACATGTGGCTAAATGCGGGAAACTAAGTGAAATGAGCTTCGAAGGCCAAAATCGGCCCGAAACGGCCTTCATTTACCCAAAATGGGTTTCAAAGCATATGAGTGAACTTTAATTGACTCTTATAGTTATATATGTACCTATTGGAACTATATATGACCTAACATGTGGCTAAATGCGGGAAACTAAGTGAAATGAGCTTCGAAGGCCAAAATCGGCCCGAAACGGCCTTCATTTACCCAAAATGGGTTTCAAAGCATATGAGTGAACTTTAATTGACTCTTATAGTTATATATGTACCTATTGGAACTATATATGACCTAACATGTGGCTAAATGCGGGAAACTAAGTGAAATGAGCTTCGAAGGCCAAAATCGGCCCGAAACGGCCTTCATTTACCCAAAATGGGTTTCAAAGCATATGAGTGAACTTTAATTGACTCTTATAGTTATATATGTACCTATTGGAACTATATATGACCTAACATGTGGCTAAATGCGGGAAACTAAGTGAAATGAGCTTCGAAGGCCAAAATCGGCCCGAAACGGCCTTCATTTACCCAAAATGGGTTTCAAAGCATATGAGTGAACTTTAATTGACTCTTATAGTTATATATGTACCTATTGGAACTATATATGACCTAACATGTGGCTAAATGCGGGAAACTAAGTGAAATGAGCTTCGAAGGCCAAAATCGGCCCGAAGCGGCCTTCATTTACCCAAAATGGGTTTCAAAGCATATGAGTGAACTTTAATTGACTCTTATAGTTATATATGTACCTATTGGAACTATATATGACCTAACATGCTCCTAAATGCCGGAAACTAAGTGAAATGAGCTTCGAAGGCCAAAATCGGCCCGAAACGGCCTTCATTTACCCAAAATGGGTTTCAAAGCATATGAGTGAACTTTAATTGACTCTTATAGTTATATATGTACCTATTGGAACTATATATGACCTAACATGTGGCTAAATGCGGGAAACTAAGTGAAATGAGCTTCGAAGGCCAAAATCGGCCCGAAACGGCCTTCATTTACCCAAAATGGGTTTCAAAGCATATGAGTGAACTTTAATTGACTCTTATAGTTATATATGTACCTATTGGAACTATATATGACCTAACATGCGGCTAAATGCCGGAAACTAAGTGAAATGAGCTTCGAAGGCCAAAATCGGCCCGAAACGGCCTTCATTTACCCAAAATGGGTTTCAAAGCATATGAGTGAACTTTAATTGACTCTTATAGTTATATATGTACCTATTGGAACTATATATGACCTAACATGTGGCTAAATGCGGGAAACTAAGTGAAATGAGCTTCGAAGGCCAAAATCGGCCCGAAACGGCCTTCATTTACCCAAAATGGGTTTCAAAGCATATGAGTGAACTTTAATTGACTCTTATAGTTATATATGTACCTATTGGAACTATATATGACCTAACATGTGGCTAAATGCCGGAAACTAAGTGAAATGAGCTTCGAAGGCCAAAATCGGCCCGAAACGGCCTTCATTTACCCAAAATGGGTTTCAAAGCATATGAGTGAACTTTAATTGACTCTTATAGTTATATATGTACCTATTGGAACTATATATGACCTAACATGTGGCTAAATGCGGGAAACTAAGTGAAATGAGCTTCGAAGGCCAAAATCGGCCCGAAACGGCCTTCATTTACCCAAAATGGGTTTCAAAGCATATGAGTGAACTTTAATTGACTCTTATAGTTATATATGTACCTATTGGAACTATATATGACCTAACATGTGGCTAAAATGCCGGAAACTAAGTGAAATGAGCTTCGAAGGCCAAAATCGGCCCGAAACGGCCTTCATTTACCCAAAATGGGTTTCAAAGCATATGAGTGAACTTTAATTGACTCTTATAGTTATATATGTACCTATTGGAACTATATATGACCTAACATGTGGCTAAATGCGGGAAACTAAGTGAAATGAGCTTCGAAGGCCAAAATCGGCCCAAAACGGCCTTCATTTACCCAAAATGGGTTTCAAAGCATATGAGTGAACTTTAATTGACTCTTATAGTTATATATGTACCTATTGGAACTATATATGACCTAACATGCGCCTAAATGCCGGAAACTAAGTGAAATGAGCTTCGAAGGCCAAAATCGGCCCGAAACGGCCTTCATTTACCCAAAATGGGTTTCAAAGCATATGAGTGAACTTTAATTGACTCTTATAGTTATATATGTACCTATTGGAACTATATATGACCTAACATGTGGCTAAATGCCGGAAACTAAGTGAAATGAGCTTCGAAGGCCAAAATCGGCCCGAAACGGCCTTCATTTACCCAAAATGGGTTTCAAAGCATATGAGTGAACTTTAATTGACTCTTATAGTTATATATGTACCTATTGGAACTATATATGACCTAACATGTGGCTAAATGCGGGAAACTAAGTGAAATGAGCTTCGAAGGCCAAAATCGGCCCGAAACGGCCTTCATTTACCCAAAATGGGTTTCAAAGCATATGAGTGAACTTTAATTGACTCTTATAGTTATATATGTACCTATTGGAACTATATATGACCTAACATGTGCCTAAATGCGGGAAACTAAGTGAAATGAGCTTCGAAGGCCAAAATCGGCCCGAAAACGGCCTTCATTTACCCAAAATGGGTTTCAAAGCATATGAGTGAACTTTAATTGACTCTTATAGTTATATATGTACCTATTGGAACTATATATGACCTAACATGTGGCTAAATGCCGAAAACTAAGTGAAATGAGCTTTGAAGGCCAAAATCGGCCCGAAACGGCCTTCATTTACCCAAAATGGGTTTCAAAGCATATGAGTGAACTTTAATTGACTCTTATAGTTATATATGTACCTATTGGAACTATATATGACCTAACATGTGGCTAAAGACGGGAAACTAAGTGAAATGAGCTTCGAAGGCCAAAATCGGCCCAAAACGGCCTTCATTTACCCAAAATGGGTTTCAAAGCATATGAGTGAACTTTAATTGACTCTTATAGTTATATATGTACCTATTGGAACTATATATGACCTAACATGCCACTAAATGCCGGAAACTAAGTGAAATGAGCTTCGAAGGCCAAAATCGGCCCGAAACGGCCTTCATTTACCCAAAATGGGTTTCAAAGCATATGAGTGAACTTTAATTGACTCTTATAGTTATATATGTACCTATTGGAACTATATATGACCTAACATGCCCCCAAATGCCGGAAACTAAGTGAAATGAGCTTCGAAGGCCAAAATCGGCCCGAAACGGCCTTCATTTACCCAAAATGGGTTTCAAAGCATATGAGTGAACTTTAATTGACTCTTATAGTTATATATGTACCTATTGGAACTATATATGACCTAACATGTGGCTAAATGCGGGAAACTAAGTGAAATGAGCTTCGAAGGCCAAAATCGGCCCAAAAAGGCCTTCATTTACCCAAAATGGGTTTCAAAGCATATGAGTGAACTTTTAATTGACTCTTATAGTTATATATGTACCTATTGGAACTATATATGACCTAACATGTGGCTAAATGCCGGAAACTAAGTGAAATGAGCTTCGAAGGCCAAAATCGGCCCGAAACGGCCTTCATTTACCCAAAATGGGTTTCAAAGCATATGAGTGAACTTTAATTGACTCTTATAGTTATATATGTACCTATTGGAACTATATATGACCTAACATGTGGCTAAATGCGGGAAACTAAGTGAAATGAGCTTCGAAGGCCAAAATCGGCCCGAAACGGCCTTCATTTACCCAAAATGGGTTTCAAAGCATATGAGTGAACTTTAATTGACTCTTATAGTTATATATGTACCTATTGGAACTATATATGACCTAACATGTGGCTAAATGCGGGAAACTAAGTGAAATGAGCTTCGAAGGCCAAAATCGGCCCGAAACGGCCTTCATTTACCCAAAATGGGTTTCAAAGCATATGAGTGAACTTTTAATTGACTCTTATAGTTATATATGTACCTATTGGAACTATATATGACCTAACATGTGGCTAAATGCCGGAAACTAAGTGAAATGAGCTTCGAAGGCCAAAATCGGCCCGAAACGGCCTTCATTTACCCAAAATGGGTTTCAAAGCATATGAGTGAACTTTAATTGACTCTTATAGTTATATATGTACCTATTGGAACTATATATGACCTAACATGTGGCTAAATGCGGGAAACTAAGTGAAATGAGCTTCGAAGGCCAAAATCGGCCCAAAACGGCCTTCATTTACCCAAAATGGGTTTCAAAGCATATGAGTGAACTTTAATTGACTCTTATAGTTATATATGTACCTATTGGAACTATATATGACCTAACATGCTCAAAATGCGGGAAACTAAGTGAAATGAGCTTCGAGGCCAAAATCGGCCCAAAACGGCCTTCATTTACCCAAAATGGGTTTCAAAGCATATGAGTGAACTTTAATTGACTCTTATAGTTATATATGTACCTATTGGAACTATATATGACCTAACATGTGGCTAAATGCGGGAAACTAAGTGAAATGAGCTTCGAAGGCCAAAATCGGCCCGAAACGGCCTTCATTTACCCAAAATGGGTTTCAAAGCATATGAGTGAACTTTAATTGACTCTTATAGTTATATATGTACCTATTGGAACTATATATGACCTAACATGTGGCTAAATGCGGGAAACTAAGTGAAATGAGCTTCGAAGGCCAAAATCGGCCCAAAACGGCCTTCATTTACCCAAAATGGGTTTCAAAGCATATGAGTGAACTTTAATTGACTCTTATAGTTATATATGTACCTATTGGAACTATATATGACCTAACATGTGGCTAAATGCGGGAAACTAAGTGAAATGAGCTTCGAAGGCAAAAATCGGCCCGAAACGGCCTTCATTTACCCAAAATGGGTTTCAAAGCATATGAGTGAACTTTTAATTGACTCTTATAGTTATATATGTACCTATTGGAACTATATATGACCTAACATGTGGCTAAATGCCGGAAACTAAGTGAAATGAGCTTTGAAGGCCAAAATCGGCCCGAAACGGCCTTCATTTACCCAAAATGGGTTTCAAAGCATATGAGTGAACTTTAATTGACTCTTATAGTTATATATGTACCTATTGGAACTATATATGACCTAACATGTGGCTAAATGCGCGAAACTAAGTGAAATGAGCTTCGAAGGCCAAAATCGGCCCAAAACGGCCTTCATTTACCCAAAATGGGTTTCAAAGCATATGAGTGAACTTTAATTGACTCTTATAGTTATATATGTACCTATTGGAACTATATATGACCTAACATGCCGCTAAATGCCGGAAACTAAGTGAAATGAGCTTCGAAGGCCAAAATCGGCCCGAAACGGCCTTCATTTACCCAAAATGGGTTTCAAAGCATATGAGTGAACTTTAATTGACTCTTATAGTTATATATGTACCTATTGGAACTATATATGACCTAACATGTGGCTAAATGCGGGAAAGTAAGTGAAATGAGCTTCGAAGGCCAAAATCGGCCCGAAACGGCCTTCATTTACCCAAAATGGGTTTCAAAGCATATGAGTGAACTTTAATTGACTCTTATAGTTATATATGTACCTATTGGAACTATATATGACCTAACATGTGACTAAATGCCGGAAACTAAGTGAAATGAGCTTCGAAGGCCAAAATCGGCCCGAAACGGCCTTCATTTACCCAAAATGGGTTTCAAAGCATATGAGTGAACTTTAATTGACTCTTATAGTTATATATGTACCTATTGGAACTATATATGACCTAACATGCCCCTAAATGCGGGAAACTAAGTGAAATGAGCTTCGAAGGCCAAAATCGGCCCGAAACGGCCTTCATTTACCCAAAATGGGTTTCAAAGCATATGAGTGAACTTTAATTGACTCTTATAGTTATATATGTACCTATTGGAACTATATATGACCTAACATGTGGCTAAATGCGGGAATCTAAGTGAAATGAGCTTCGAAGGCCAAAATCGGCCCGAAACGGCCTTCATTTACCCAAAATGGGTTTCAAAGCATATGAGTGAACTTTAATTGACTCTTATAGTTATATATGTACCTATTGGAACTATATATGACCTAACATGTGGCTAAATGCCGGAAACTAAGTGAAATGAGCTTCGAAGGCCAAAATCGGCCCGAAACGGCCTTCATTTACCCAAAATGGGTTTCAAAGCATATGAGTGAACTTTAATTGACTCTTATAGTTATATATGTACCTATTGGAACTATATATGACCTAACATGCCGCTAAATGCGGGAAACTAAGTGAAATGAGCTTCGAAGGCCAAAATCGGCCCGAAACGGCCTTCATTTACCCAAAATGGGTTTCAAAGCATATGAGTGAACTTTAATTGACTCTTATAGTTATATATGTACCTATTGGAACTATATATGACCTAACATGTGGCTAAATGCGGGAAACTAAGTGAAATGAGCTTCGAAGGCCAAAATCGGCCCGAAAAGGCCTTCATTTACCCAAAATGGGTTTCAAAGCATATGAGTGAACTTTTAATTGACTCTTATAGTTATATATGTACCTATTGGAACTATATATGACCTAACATGTGGCTAAATGCCGGAAACTAAGTGAAATGAGCTTCGAAGGCCAAAATCGGCCCGAAACGGCCTTCATTTACCCAAAATGGGTTTCAAAGCATATGAGTGAACTTTAATTGACTCTTATAGTTATATATGTACCTATTGGAACTATATATGACCTAACATGTGGCTAAATGCAGGAAACTAAGTGAAATGAGCTTCGAAGGCCAAAATCGGCCCAAAACGGCCTTCATTTACCCAAAATGGGTTTCAAAGCATATGAGTGAACTTTAATTGACTCTTATAGTTATATATGTACCTATTGGAACTATATATGACCTAACATGCCGCTAAATGCCGGAAACTAAGTGAAATGAGCTTCGAAGGCCAAAATCGGCCCGAAACGGCCTTCATTTACCCAAAATGGGTTTCAAAGCATATGAGTGAACTTTAATTGACTCTTATAGTTATATATGTACCTATTGGAACTATATATGACCTAACATGTGGCTAAATGCGGGAAACTAAGTGAAATGAGCTTCGAAGGCCAAAATCGGCCCGAAACGGCCTTCATTTACCCAAAATGGGTTTCAAAGCATATGAGTGAACTTTAATTGACTCTTATAGTTATATATGTACCTATTGGAACTATATATGACCTAACATGTGACTAAATGCCGGAAACTAAGTGAAAGGAGCTTCGAAGGCCAAAATCGGCCCGAAACGGCCTTCATTTACCCAAAATGGGTTTCAAAGCATATGAGTGAACTTTAATTGACCCTTATAGTTATATATGTACCTATTGGAACTATATATGACCTAACATGCCACTAAATGCTGGAAACTAAGTGAAAAGAGCTTCGAAGGCCAAAATCGGCCCGAAACGGCCTTCATTTACCCAAAATGGGTTTCAAAGCATATGAGTGAACTTTAATTGACTCTTATAGTTATATATGTACCTATTGGAACTATATATGACCTAACATGCCACTAAATGCCGGAAACTAAGTGAAATGAGCTTCGAAGGCCAAAATCGGCCCGAAACGGCCTTCATTTACCCAAAATGGGTTTCAAAGCATATGAGTGAACTTTAATTGACTCTTATAGTTATATATGTACCTATTGGAACTATATATGACCTAACATGTGGCTAAATGCGGGAAAGTAAGTGAAATGAGCTTCGAAGGCCAAAATCGGCCCGAAACGGCCTTCATTTACCCAAAATGGGTTTCAAAGCATATGAGTGAACTTTAATTGACTCTTATAGTTATATATGTACCTATTGGAACTATATATGACCTAACATGTGACTAAATGCCGGAAACTAAGTGAAATGAGCTTCGAAGGCCAAAATCGGCCCGAAACGGCCTTCATTTACCCAAAATGGGTTTCAAAGCATATGAGTGAACTTTAATTGACTCTTATAGTTATATATGTACCTATTGGAACTATATATGACCTAACATGCCTCTAAATGCGGGAAACTAAGTGAAAAGAGCTTCGAAAGCCAAAATCGGCCCGAAACGGCCTTCATTTACCCAAAATGGGTTTCAAAGCATATGAGTGAACTTTAATTGACTCTTATAGTTATATATGTACCTATTGGAACTATATATGACCTAACATGTGGCTAAATGCGGGAAACTAAGTGAAATGAGCTTCGAAGGCCAAAATCGGCCCGAAAAGGCCTTCATTTACCCAAAATGGGTTTCAAAGCATATGAGTGAACTTTAATTGACTCTTATAGTTATATATGTACCTATTGGAACTATATATGGCCTAACATGTGGCTAAATGCCGGAAACTAAGTGAAATGAGCTTCGAAGGCCAAAATCGGCCCGAAACGGCCTTCATTTACCCAAAATGGGTTTCAAAGCATATGAGTGAACTTTAATTGACTCTTATAGTTATATATGTACCTATTGGAACTATATATGACCTAACATGTGGCTAAATGTAGGAAACTAAGTGAAATGAGCTTCGAAGTCCAAAATCGGCCCAAAACGGCCTTCATTTACCCAAAATGGGTTTCAAAGAATATGAGTGAACTTTAATTGACTCTTATAGTTATATATGTACCTATTGGAACTATATATGACCTAACATGCCACTAAATGCCGGAAACTAAGTGAAATGAGCTTCGAAGGCCAAAATCGGCCCGAAACGGCCTTCATTTACCCAAAATGGGTTTCAAAGCATATGAGTGAACTTTAATTGACTCTTATAGTTATATATGTACCTATTGGAACTATATATGACCTAACATGTGGCTAAATGCGGGAAACTAAGTGAAATGAGCTTCGAAGGCCAAAATCGGCCCGAAACGGCCTTCATTTACCCAAAATGGGTTTCAAAGCATATGAGTGAACTTTAATTGACTCTTATAGTTATATATGTACCTATTGGAACTATATATGAGCTAACATGTGACTAAATGCCGGAAACTAAGTGAAATGAGCTTCGAAGGCCAAAATCGGCCCGAAACGGCCTTCATTTACCCAAAATGGGTTTCAAAGCATATGAGTGAACTTTAATTGACTCTTATAGTTATATATGTACCTATTGGAACTATATATGACCTAACATGCCACTAAATGCTGGAAACTAAGTGAAAAGAGCTTCAAAGGCCAAAATCGGCCCGAAACGGCCTTCATTTACCCAAAATGGGTTTCAAAGCATATGAGTGAACTTTAATTGACTCTTATAGTTATATATGTACCTATTGGAACTATATATGACTTAACATGCGGCTAAAGGTGGAAAGAAAACAAAACTAAGTGAATTGAGCTTAAGAGGCCAAAATTGACTTTAAATTAAGCTACGTATATTAGTTTTATATATGTGTATATATATATATATATATATATATATATATATATATATATATATATAATATATATACCTTCTCAATATCCCCGCCTTCTTGCAACTTGAGGCTATATTGAACACGCACCTCAACACATAGTAGCCACACCCTCGGTTCCCCGCGGTTGCGAGCACACTAATCATAGAATTACATAAAAAAATCTTGTAATTAACGTACATGGTTGTTTTTTTGCTAAAAGAAAGAAGTACGTAGCTTAACTAATATGTATTACCTTCATTGCTTTCCATTCAGGTATTTTTCCCGTGCTCTTAAATTTCTTCAAAGAATTGTAGTTAAGTTAATTTCATGTGAGAAGTGGCCAAAGAATGAAATTAGTAAAAAGTGTAATGCTTATTAGCATTTTAAATAAGAAATATACCTATTTATGCATGATTTGAGGAATAAGTGTCGTGGTGGATCTTGAGCTATAGAATCAAAATGATATACTGTGTTGTTTGAAGGACAAATCACAATGAGCGACCAATGAAGACTAAAATGCCAAAAAAGTTAGGAAGCAATCATGTGAGTACTTCTATTGTATATATAATGATAATTAAAGTGGTAAAAATAGATACAAGGTTAAGAACTATACTCTTCAAAACAAGGGGCAAGTATGAACTTATGTTGTGCACGTAGAGATGTTTTGATACATAGCCAAATATACTCCTTCACCTCATTTGTGTTTTGCAAACAATTGTCGGATCGGGTGAAATTTGGACATAACCACCCAAATTGCTCTTGTATGCTCTTGCGTCCACAATGATCATCTTGGAGTAATCTTTAAAGCATAACCAACTTCGTAACATAAATATATTATTGTATATTGCAAAGCATTTTTATTTAGTTCAAAAGTACAAATGTTGTACCTCATGAAGACTTGAATCAAGGAAACATTCAGCATCTCTCCGCAAAGGAACTCTTTCAAATCACCCTTAGACACCCATGTCGATGTATCCTCAAAGTAGTTGAATTGCGTGGTACCCAAATTCACCTTGAGAGGTGCATCATTCGACATATCACGCGCATTTGCATGTAGCCATATGCATGCCTTAGTGAGACACTCGATCTTTGGTTTCCCGATCCAAGTATATGTAGTTGGTTTTGCTTGGTGACTTGAATCTTGCATTCCTTTACCCAAAATGGCCTTCTTTAGCCCGCTTGAACCCTTCTTCTCTGAACCCTTCTTCGCCTTCTCTAGAGGAGGTGAGTCCGCCTTGCTTTCCTTGGGCTTGTTTATTCTCTCCAAAACCTAATAATTCAACGGTAAAAACATTCAACTTAGTTAGTAGGTAGGTATGAAACAAATCATTATGAATATGGATTTAAGTTGCTTCAATTTACCTCGTCTGAAAACCTCACCCATGCCGATGGCCACAACACATAACCACCACGAGCGTCGGTCAAGACATTTATATCAATTGACTGTTTAGGCAGCAAAAGAGCAAAGTCTTCGTAACCAGGAGTAATGGTGACTACACTAACCGCCAAGTGCTCATTGTACACAGGCTCATGATGGACTATTGCTCGTTCACTTCGTGGTTGTGCATTTCCTACAGCCACCACAATCAAACCCTCATCTTTTACATCTAGTAAAAGCTGGCAAGGCGTTTCTTCCTTCAAAAAGTAAATGAAATTGAGGTTACGAACATGCAATTACAGAATATAACATGTTACTTAGTTTTAAAAATTATAAGGATAATAGTTACCTCTAACTCAAGTATAGATGGTGGGGATTTTTGTGTGTTAGGATGGCTAGCTTTGTCCTCCAAAAGACGATCCAGTTTAGGTTGATGTATCGCCGGTAAACCAAACTGTGAGAGGACCGCGTTGAAACTCTCCGTGAGTTTCTCCATGACTTTCTCCGTCACTTTCTCCGTGACTTTCTCTGTAATATCCTTGGTAAGCTTCTCCCGAATAGCTTGTGTCATAGCTTCCATAACATGTGGTTGAGAGCGTGATTTTGTACCCACTGAGTAATCTTTAGAATACGCTTTTGTCACACCTAGACGAATACCACCTAACCACCCCTCAAACGTCCACTATGGTCCTTTCCCAAAGTCTCATAAAGGGCTTCTTTGTTGCCTTGGGAAGTGAACTCGACGCTAACCTCTTTTTGCTTGAGCCCCATCTATAGAGAAATTAACAACGGTAAGTTAAAAAAAAAATTGAACATCATAAGCGGTAACGGAGGAGGGTGGGGCAAGCAGCGTGCGGGGCGAAACAGGGGGGGGGGAGTGTGTAGGGGGACGGGGGCGTGGTGCGGGGGAGCAGGGGTGGGGGGGCGGCGGGGAGTAGGGGAGTGGGGGATGTGCAGGGGTGGGGCGTGGGCAGCGGGGAGCGGGGGACAAGGTGTGCATGGGTGGGGCAAGTGTGCGGGAGTGGGGGCAAGTGTAGGGGAGTGTGGGGAGTGTGCAAGTGGGGTGGGAGTGTGCGGTGGGGTGGGAGTGTGCGGGGGTGGCGGGCAGTGTGCGAGGAGTGGGGGCGGTGGGCGGGAGTGTGCACCGGGGTGGGAGTGTGCAGGGGTGGGAGGCAGTGTGCGGGGAGGGGGTGTGCGGGGGAGTGTGCGGTAGGGTGGAAGTGTGCGGGGGGGGTGTGCAATGGGTGGGGGGGATTGTTAGGGGTGTGGGCAGTGTGGGGGGAGTGTGCGGGGGGTGGGGGGAGTGGGCGGGGTGGGGGAGTGTGCGGGGGTGGGGGGATTGTTAGGGGTGTGGGGCGATGGGGGGGGGCACTACAAAAAAAAAGCTTATATAGCGACGGAATATTAGAGACGAACACCACCCGTTTCTAAAATAGAAACGAAAATTTTACAATCTGTTGCTAAAACAATTTAGAGATCGGATAATTACAAGCCATCTCTAAATTAGAGACGAAATTTCCAAATCCGTCTCTAAATTAGAGACGGAATGTAAATTTCCCGTCTCTAGTTAGAGACGGAATTTCAAATCCGTCTCTAAATTAGAGACGGAAATTTACATTCCGTATCCGGTTTGTTTTGCCAATTAATCCAAATATTATGGCAAAAAGATTAAATATAATTTAGAAACGGATTGTTAATTTCCGTCTCTAACTTAGAGACAGAAATATAAGCTGCGTTTCTAATTTCCCTAATTAACTTGTGAAATATAAGCTAAACCTTTGTCTTCTCCTTCTCTCGTTGGTGCTGTTGTTATGACAACTTGTTGTTCCTGTTAATGCGAACAAAAGAGGTACATGCCCATTAATTCATCTCTTTGACAAGCAAAGTTTAATCTTGCACTTCGACTAGTAAGCTTTATCTCTAATATAATCAATTGGATTTGCAAAGGATTTTTGATTAGTAAAACGTAAGGGTTTTTCTTATTTTTCCTTTTCTCTTATATGTTATGTGTTTATAATTGGGTGGTTTTGTTAATTTTACTCAATGTTATGCTTGTAGCTTTCCCAATTTCAGGTGTCAATTGTTGTACAAGTTTGTAATTAATTGATGTACAATATAATTTAGAGTATAATGAAATTAAGGGTTTTTGGTCTTCATGTTCCCCCAAATTTCGTAACATAATTTAGAGTATAATTGTTGTATGTGAGCTAGCAGGTTTTGGTGTTTACTTGTCTTGTTTAGAAGGATATTTAGGGGTATATTTGCTGCTTTTATTATAGGTAATTTGCTGCTTTTGTAGGGATGTTTTGTTGCTTTATTTGGGACTGTTTTGCTGCAGTTTAGTGCAAGGTTTTGGTGTGGTTTGGGGGCGGTTTGTGTGCTGTTTTAGGGGAAGTTTTGGTGCTGTTTCAGGGATGTTTTGCTGCTGTTTTTTACTGTCATTGGGGCTGGTTTGGGGCTGCTGGTTGGGGCTGGTAGGGGTGTTGTTTGGGGCTGTTTTGGGTGCTGTTGGGGCTGCTGTTTAGAGCTGTTTGGGGTGCTGTTGGGGCTGCTTTGGGGTGCTATCTCGGGCTGCTTAGGTGTGCTGTTTGGGGGTGCTGTTTAGGCTGTTGTTTGGGGGTGTTGTTTGGGCTGTTTGGGGGATATAATCGCTGCATGTTGATGCTGGTTTGGGTGATCTAGGACTGCTGCAGTTTTATATCATGGGAGTATCGTAGTTAAGCTATTGTAGTTATGTTGTGCGTGTAAGTGAAGGTGGGTTGGTAAGTTGTTTGCTTTGAGTGTTGAAGACCCCTTGTGCATGTAATGGTTATCGTTTTATGGTTTTATTTTCATGTGTTAAGACAATATTTTGGTTTTATTTTCATGTTCTACGACAATGCACTTTTGCAACTTTTAGCTAACATAATAGACTTTTTTTATGTTATAGTGCCTTAACCAATTAAATAGTCCATGTTATTTGTATGATTAAAAGTTATTATTTGTGATTTAATTACTTTAGTCCGACCTTTTGTGAATCTAAAAAAGTAGTTCTTTTTCATATTTTTTGTAACATGGTTGATGAGTAAGATGTAATGTTTCCTTTATTAATGAATAATTAAGTTTAACTTGAAGAAGTTATTAGAAACCATAATTAATGTGGTAACGAATTTGCGGTAGGATGAAGGAAACCCTTAGAATAGACCGTGGATGGATGTATGAAAGACTCAATGGAAAATTCCTTTGTTCATATTATGCTAGAAAAGTTGACGAGTTCATAGAGCTGGCTTGTAAGCAAGATAATGTCATGATTGATGGTTGTTTGAAGTGTCCTTGTGCAAATTGTCGAAATGTTCCATATCGTGTTCCGTATGTTGTCAAATTGCATCTTTACAAAAATGGGTTCCGACCGAATTACCATAAATGGACTTTTCATGGGGGAAGATGACCTTGACAATGCAACACCAAGTAGTTTGTCTATTAGGGTTGGAGAGACATCTAACCCTTGTAAAAACATGATTATGGATGCATTTGGACCCGAGTATGCTTCAACTTGCATCAACCGAGGTTGAAGAAGAACCTCTTCCTAAGTTGAAGAAGTTTTTTGGACATGTTGAAAGTTGCCGATCAACCTTTGTACGATGGTTGCAAATTGTCTTTGCTTTCTTGCCGCAAGGATAACTAACTTGAAATGTGAATACAACATTCCCCATAAAGCCATCGATAGTGTTGCATCCTTAGTTAAGGATATTTGTCCGGATGTGAACAATATGACGGACACCTTTCGTAGGACTCGAAAGTTGCTTGATGGACTTGAACTTCCTTATTATAGGATCGATGCATGTCCTAATGGATGCATGTTGTTCGGAAGGAGCATAAGGATCTTAATGAATGTCTTGTTTGTAAAGCAAATCGATATAAGACTTCAAGAGTAAATGGAAAAAGTACTCCAAAAAAAGTTCTTTTTACTTGCCAATTCTCCAAGGTCGCAAAGACAATATGCAACAAGTCAACGGCTAAGCAAATGAGATGGCATGCGGAGAATCCGCGAAAGAAAGGGGTTATGTCCCATCCTTGTGATGCCGAGGCATGGAAGAATTTTGATGAAACCTTTTCTGATTTTGGCAAGGAGTCACGAAATGTTAGACTTGGTCTTTGCACTGATGGGTTTTCTCATTTGGAAAATCCGGTAAACAATATTCCCCGTGGCCGCTCATGTTAACTCCTTATAACTTGCCACCTTGGTTATGCATGAAGAAACCGTTCGTGTTCCTAAGCTTCGATTATTCCAGGTCCAAAGAATCCTAAGGGGAACCTAGAAGTTTTCTTGCAACCTCTCATTGAAGAATTGAAGCTTTTATGGGAGGTAGGGGTACCAACTTATGACGTGTAACAAAAGCAAAATTTTCAAATGAAAGCTGCTTTACTTTGGACTATTAGTGACTTTCCAGCTTATGGCATGCTATCGGGATGGACTACTGCTGGTAAGTTAGCATGCCCATATTGCATGGAGAATACTAAGGTCTTCACTCTAAAAAATGGTGGAAAGCAGACATGGTTCGATTGTCATCGTCAATTCTTACCACAAGATCATCATTTCCGTCGAAGTAAGAGTGCATTCTTTAAAAAACAGAGTTGATAATTCTTCCCCTCCACCGAGATTGAGTGGAGAAGAAATTTGGGAACGTGTTTCGCAATTGCCAAAAACTGGAGGATTGGAAGGTTTATGTGGAACTAGGGGAAAACTCAAAGGTTTTGGAAAACTTCATAACTGGACAAAGCAAAGCATCTTTTGGCAATTACCATATTAGAGCAAGCTTATGATTCACCATAACCTTGATGTCATGCACATTGAAAAAATGTGTGATAATGTTTTTCATACAATCATGGATGTTAAGGGGAAAAACTAAAGACAACCCGAAAGCAAGGAAAAACTCGGTACTTTTTTGTAAACGACTTAAAGTTGGAAGTTCGAGAAAATTCAATTAGTATGCCAACTGCTCCATTTATTTTGTCCATGGAGAAGAGAAAGGCTTTGTGTGAGTGGTTGCTATGCTTAAAACTTCCGGACTCTTATGCATCTGACTTAGGTAAATGTGTTGATACAAAGGAGTACAGGTTATTTGGTTTGAAGAGTCATGATTGCCATGTTTTTATGCAACGATCGCTTCCCCGTGGCATTCAAAAATTTGTCGCCTCAAAATGTGTGGAATGCTCTAACCGAGCTTAGCCAATTTTTCAGAGATATTTGTTCAACTTCTTTGCAATCGACTGACATGATTCGATTAGAGAATAATATAGCGGAGATACTTTGCAAACTGGAAAAAATATGCCTGCCAAGTTTCTTTAATTGTATGGAACATCTTCCTGTTCATTTACCTTATGAGGCCAGAGTTGGTGGACCCATTCAATATAGGTGGATGTACCCTTTTGAAAGGTAAAAACAATTATTATTTTTGGTTATCTTGTAATTCATTAAGATAATTGATTAATAATTATAATTGAATCCATTATTTTAGGATTTTGTACCACCTAAAGCAAAAGGTTGGTAACAAAGCACGAGTTGAAGCTTCTATTAGTAATGCATACCTCACGGAGGAGATTTCCAACTTTTGCTCCCATTATTTTGAGGGACATATTACCACAAGAGTGAGCAATTTAGGATTAAATTCTAGAGATGATGAGGAGCCAAAGGATTCAAAACTACCGGAGATTTTCACTTGTAACGATGGCTATAGCGCATCCCAAGGTCAATTAGTATATCTTGATGATAAGGATTATGATATTGGCCACCACTATATCCTTGGTAATTGTGAGGTCCTCAGAGATTTTGAGCGGTATGATATTTTAATTGTTAAGATTCCTAAACTTTATTTATGATATTAGTATGTAACTATATATAACTAGGATACTATTATTTGCAGTCAATTTGAAAAACATATGATAAGAACATATGGCTGCTTAAATGCGAAAGATGTTTGGACCAATTATGATCATTACTTTCCAAGTTGGTTCAAAGGACATGTAAGTATCGTACTTAAGTAACGATTTAAGATGAACTCTCGATTGATAATGATTGAACATTTAACTATTTTTTGATTTGTATAGGTTCTGGATACTGGTGTAAATGACGACGTTATTCATTCTTTAGCACTTGGTCCGTCGACAAGGGTTCGAAAATTCAATAGATATTACATTAATGGTTTTCATTTTCATACTTTCAACTTTGGTAAAAATAAATCAACCGCAAACTATGGTGTTTGTGTGAAAGGTGTTGAAGGAAATGATTACTTTGGGGTTCTTGAAGAGATTATAGAATTTTTTTATATTAGGGCTAAGAGCAGCTATAAGACAATCTTGTTCAAATGTGCATGGTATGATCCCGGACAAGGCACTAGGATGCATGAAAAATATAAACTTGTAGAGGTTAATCATACAAGAAGTTATCCAACGTATGATCCATTTGTATTGGCTTACCAAGTTGAGCAAGTGTATTTTGCACCTAGTCCTACTATTAGAAAGGAAAGAAATCCATGGTTTTATGTCTTTAACATTAAGCCTAGAGGTACTATTGACGCTTCTTTAGATGAAATGGCATTTCAACAAATGACCACTGAAAACCCTCCATTACTTTCTGAAGTTAGGTAAGATGATGGTGATGACGATTTGCACCGGGATTCACTCGAGTATGAAATCCTTAACGAAGAAGAATAAGAAGAATTGGAGGAAGAGGACACTAGTGGAAAAAAAGCCCATCTGATGCGGTCAAAATCGGGCTTACTAATCCGGTTTTGGTCCGCATCGGATGGGCTCGCAGCAGATCCAAAATATTTACTGATCCGGTCCAAAACCGGATCAGTAAACCGGATCAGATAACCCCCCAAAAAACCAAAAAAAAAAATTTTTTTTTTTTTTTTTGCATTTTTTCATTATTAATCAATACAAAATCAATAATATATATAAACTCATTTTATTAAGCATATTATGCCCAATTGGAGCATAAATAGTTAAATACATAAAAATATTAACATACACAACTATGACATACAAGAAAATGTAATCCTATAAAATTTGAGACCTTAATGGTACTAAATCAATCCCAACAGGGATATGCAACAAAAGCATCTTACACGGGAGAAGATACAAGTGACGATTATATTCACCAATTTTCCTTCACAAACAAAATTCTACATGCGTTGTATGTACATAACAAGAATCATAAGACTCAATCAACTGTCGGAAAGGGTTGTCGGTACACCTTAAAGGCTTAAACCATCTCGGGCAAAATAAGAGTTCTTTCTCGGCCCCTTCTACGTAGGATACACGCTTCATCAGTTCGCAAGTATATCAAGCTAAAATTCAATGTCAAAACAAGAGACCATAACTCGACTAACCATGGCCCCGGCAAATGGAATGTAACTCAAACTATACCCGCAAATACAAACACAAGACACCATAATCAATAGAGAATAAAAACATGATATTGTAACATTCTAATCATTTTTCATTTTGTATCGGGGGAAAGGTGGAGATAAATAAGTGCACATCCTATTTTGCTGATTATATATTTTGACAAGAATTACTTTTGGTTCGAAGCATCACATGAGATTGGTTTATGATCATACCATCTAACCCAATCACCAAAAAAATTCCAGTATCAAATGAAGAGAAAGAAGCGGAATGACTCAAATAAGAAAGTTGCCATTAAAAAAGGAGTGAACAGAAAGCATATCATGAATAATAAGCATGCTCTTAGTACATGATTCTCGAGTATTTGTTTTATGATAAAACACCCTAGCCATAAATATGGAGTAAAAAAAGCCGTAAAGTAATTTTCCTAGGCCGGATTTTTTTTTCGGGGGGAGGCTTGTTTTTGGGAGGGTGGGGGTTTCCCTTTGAGCTTTTGGACATACCAAGTTAGAGCACCAAACTCCAAAATGATTGCCAAGAGAGTCATCAACTTGTTATGAACCCGTCCAAATTGATTGAACAAAATTGAGTTACAAAAAGAAAAACCGATCTAACCTTAGAAGGAGCCGGAAGTGGTCGATTCTTTCAAAGTTTCATATGTCCCTCTTCCCTTCTTTGTCCCGACTTTTTCCTTGCTTCTTGTAGACTCCTCATGACTTTGTGAATCATGCCGCAAGATATGTTTTCATCAAACAGGTTTCGAACATAACGTTTAAAAAAAAAAAAAAAACATAAGAACCACTAGACCATCGGGATATGTGATCATATCCCACGAACTTCCTAAGACAAACCATAAAGTTATCACCTTCCTAAGAGAACTTCCCGATTTATCGCCTAACCCACTAGGACAATCCAAAAGTTTACTCACGCATCAAAGAACTATGATATATTGTACTTGTACAAATTAAAATATTCACATCCATTCCAAATTCAATTTGTGACAGAGCTCTTAGTTGTACCGTTTTGAAACATGAACGCATCACTAGCTATAATATAATAGCTTACCGTACTTGCCTTCCTAGACCGCTTGTCTTGAGATGGCCCGCTCAGATTACGTCATCGCCTTCATTGCGAATAATATACTCGCAATTTAAAAAAAAAAACTAATCAAAACTTTTATATGTTCATAAATGCGGACAATATATGTAGTGTACAAAGCATAACAAGATGATATATGTTGCTATCATGAATTATCAAAGAATGTCATTTCTTTTCAAGGAACTTCGAAGGAACCATTACGCCAATCTCTAACAAAATGTACAAAGACAAAGAATAAGAACAAAGATTTACCTGGAGCCGCTTCAAAGAAATCAATCAGCAAGACCAAAGAATCGGAGCCACAGTGCAAGAGAGAACGACTTCGGGGGTAGCCCCCAATGGCCCAGTAGTGCGGCCCATCGATCAAATTCAAGAGAAGCCATTCAGACCGTCACCGTATTCAATATTTCCAAAATCTGAGAAAGATCAATTTCTTCCTCTTCTTGATCCTTAGTATCATCGCCTTCCCCGAAGAAAAATAAATCAACCTCGCACATAGCAACCCACACACGTATAAAGAAACAAGGACAAGCACAAAAACTTCTCACCGGACTTTTAGGACCCTACTCAAAATATAACACATTACACAATCATATGATATTAAAGTGTAACTGAAAATAAAATACATAACATAGGAAAAGAAAAATCCCTTTGTAATTGCACACATACCATAACATCCCAACTGTGTATCGACGAAGGTTCCACGCATCCGCAACACCATACGAGCCAAAAGCCGTAACAAACAACCGATGTTGGGTCCGCTTTGTTGTTTCGGGGATACCAATGTCCATGTAACGCATGGGAGAATCCGGTCACGTAAGGCAATTGTGGGAATGTTTCCAAGGGCGACTTCCTTAGTAGGCCGCAAGATACACGTTTCAAAAAGTAGCCGAACAAGCATATTACTAGCATTGCTTGAATCATAACAAAGAACCCTATTCCGTTCATAAAGTAGTCGTGACTATTGGAAATCCACTTTAAAATCTTAGCTAATAATGATGAGCA
Source organism: Beta lomatogona (assembly GCA_947646795.1). NCBI lineage: Eukaryota > Viridiplantae > Streptophyta > Magnoliopsida > Caryophyllales > Amaranthaceae > Beta > Beta lomatogona. The sequence continues at coordinate 1,589,366 of CANSNZ010000424.1, read as the reverse complement.
ACAAGATAGGAAGAGATTAAGTTAGTTTCCTGGTGCACCTCCTCAATGTTCATCGATGATGCATGACAAACCAGGATGATGCGCTTACGGCTTTTCGACCCGCAGAACTTCCAAAGAAGAATAGGTGAATTAGGAGTCTCAAGCCCAATCAATACAATGCATAAATTTATAATGATCCACTTGAAGATCATCAATAATGGATAGAAAATCTTTTGTAAATGAGACGACAATCAACCAAAGGATTGCAACTTCACCGATAGTATAGGCTAGTTGGTTAGCTTATAGAATACCACATGCGAATAATAATTACCTTGAGTTTCGTATAGCACAAAACGAATAGGAGGTGCATAAAGCTCATTGATCAAAAGGAAATTCAAGTAAGCCATGTTAGCTACCACTATCAAACCATGTGGTCTTATATTCCTCCAAAGAAAGCTAAGGAGATTTAGGATGTATTTCTTTTCACTTACCTTTACATGTTTCAATTCGGTTCAAAAAAGTTCACTTTAGTTTAGTTCTATCAATTCGCCCAAGATTTGGGATACTTACAACTCAAGTTCCGTGTTAGAAAAGTTTTGTTCAATTTACATCAATTGAAATGAACACACCCTTGCTAAAGTTGACATTATCCATACAACTACACCTAATGAGAAAACTCGACGATTCACCAAAGATCCTCGCACCGCTTGTCGATGATCGAGGGATATTGCGACGCCCTAGGCATTGAAAGATTAGTGGGGACAAAGAAAGGAGACAATTGACGGTTTTTTATGGTAGTTTACGAAATACTTTCTCATCATATCAGCAAATGCATCTAGCAATGAGACAAAGACTACAACATATTCTAGACTATCTCGTGCATTTTAACATCAACCACTTCTCCGAACTACAAACACAATCCCTTCAAAAGAAAAAAAAACTACAAACACAAAGCTCACTCACCGATCAATGGTAGTTAAACAATATAGGGTATTAGCACCGTATCAACTTCATCTAGAAACTTTGCACGTTGAGACATTGAGTAGATACTCGAATATGAAGAATTCAATGCTACGCACGATACAACTTACTAACTTCCGGACCTCGATTTAAACGATTAAGGCAGGTGTGTGGAGACTTGTCCTCCGCTCGAGGAATGAAATCTAGCACACTAACACCACATTTGCTCAAGTAGAACTTTGAAATACTCGGTTCCCAAGCCTAATCGATTAAAGACAGGAAATAAGAATTAGAAAAGCATGAATATGCATATCTGAAGCATCAAACAGAACAACAAAAATTACCAATTGCTTTTGCAACAAGAGCCTGATTGACTGCCCTAAGTAACCCAGAGAGGTATATGAATTAAATGCCCATGGTCATACTTGTTTTTAAAATTCGATCCTTCACCACCCTCAAGACTTAGAGCAACCAAAGAGTCCAAAAGCGCACTCTGGACAAATCAAGCAAACAACAACCTTTTATGCATCTCATCTCACATTACCATTAACAACAAAGAAAGTGGAGAGTTGTTCTCCCACCGAGGTAATCTCGCTTTAGTAACCTCGCAACAAGGAAGTTAAATTTCATATCACAAAACTCCAAATTGAGTGGATACTAGATAGAAATAAAAAATAAAAATCAAATTATCAAACCCAAAACCAAATTATCTCAAAAAAAAATAAAAATCTCCCACCTGCCCACAATAGTTTATGGAGTTGACATCGCCCCATTCTCAAGCAACAACGCCACAATCTACATTCACAACAAACAAAATAATTGAAAAATATAAACAATCATGTTCAAAACAAAAACTGTCTACAAACAAAAACTTGAAACAAGGTTATACTTATACAGTTTACAAAAATACACAAAACAGTAAGTTAAAAAGAACAGAATATGTATACAAAACATATGAACAAAAAAACGAAAATTAAACACAAATTACATAACTTACGAAAATATATTACAATAAACAGACAAAATTACACAAAAAGGAAACATAAACCCTAAAATCGAAATAAATTACAAAGCCCAAATTTTAAAGAAAATCAACCAAAAATTAAATTGAACAAAAATTACAAAAAACGAAGATATAAATGAAAATAAAAAAGAAATCAAACGAAAAAATAGATAAATTAAGCGAAAATCAATCCTTTCAGTCTAATTACAAAGAAATAAATTTGACCTAGATATGCGAATTCCAAAAGAAAATAAAATAGCGAAAAATATTAACTTAAATCTGGAATTACAACGAGATTAAAGTACGAAACAAAAATCAGTAACTAAAAACCGAAAAACCTCGAGATTTGCAGCGACGAAGATGAACGACGAGGGAGGAGAGGAGAAGTGTTGGCGAGATGAACGCCGAGGGGCTGAGAGAGATCTACGAGGTGAAGAGGGATGAGTGAGAGCATAGAAAAGAGTGAGAGACGAGCGGGGAAGAGGGATGAGTTAGAGAGAGAAAGGAGGAAATATTGTCGTTCATCAGTGAAGACAAACAAAGCTAAGGGGAGAATTGAAGCAAGGGTATAAGCTAAGGGGAGGAGCGAGAAATGAAATTGGGTGAAGGAGGGAACGAAAACGCGGGTTTTCATTTTAGAAAAAATAACGAAAAATCTGATCCGGTCCTGTGAGCCGGATCAGATTTTTAAAAAACCGGAGTGGTTTCTAAAATCTGATCCGGTTCACTAAAGGACCAGATCAGATTTTCTGCCTAGCTTTCCCTCCCATTTTTTTAATGATTTTCGGATGCGGTTTTATAAAAACCGAATCTGTTACTAAGTGATAGATAAGGTTTTTTCCACTAGCGGGAAGAGGAAGAGGAAGAGGAAGAGGAAGAAGACTATGATGATGATGAGGAAGAGGAAGAAGACCATGATGATGATTTTTTTGGTGTTTGCACCCGGTTCACCCTTCGGGCTACATCCGGATCGAGGCCAAGTTCGGGGTGGTTAGGTTCCATTCCTCTCCCAAGGGTGTTGCGGGGATTCAAACATGGGTCTGTCCTACCAAAGCCAGTCCCCATCACCACTGGGCCAACACTTACTTGGTAGAAGACCATGATGATGATGGTGATGATAGTGCTAGTAACGAAAATGAAGATGGTGACAATGATGATTGTAATGCAATGATTTAATGTTTAATGGTGTAATTTGATCACATTTTTATGAAATTTAGTAATCCTTGTTTTATTTGTAGGGATTGTTAAGATCTACTATATGCGAATGTCATTTTTATTAGCATATGTTTTAAGTTTAGACATAAATTGATTTTATTAATCATTGTTATGTGCGATTCTGTATATATATCTCATATGCATATGACTTATACGTGTCGAGGTGGTTTAAATGGGTGAGGTCCCATTAATCGAGGACCCCGCAAAGCTGTTGAAACACGTGACTTTACAGAATCGGAGACAACATTGAATCGAGATCAGAATCAGATTGGGCAGCAACAAAAACAAGTACAGGCAACAGAACATGCACCAACAGAAACAGAACACGCAACAAATCAGCAAAGTGAGACTCACATTAGGAGTGATGAGATTCTTAGCAATGGGGATCTTGATAGAGGCATAACTGTATCAGATGACAAGGGTAATCCTGAGGCGAAATTAGTTCTGGACCCTGATAAATTATGGTAAGTAAACATATCTTAGCTTTTACTTATTGGTAACTAAATTTAAATCTTTTAAGTTATGTGGCCTAATTTATATTCAAGCTTTAGTTTGCTTCTAAAATTACATTATGCAAGTTAATTTTCTGCTTTCTACAGGTTTGTCCATCTTGAAGTGATCAAAGGAGTTATGATTTGTGATGGTGTATTCGAGAGAAGCAAAAATGGTATATTTTGTTGTTGTTAATTGTTGTGTGTTGGTATAGTTGTTTATATTGATTTTGGGGTCATGTATGAGTCACTTACAGGTTAAATTTTTACCATATAATTGGGATTTCATTGTATATATGGGGACATGCTGGCGAAATTTGTGCAAAAATAGCAGCAAAAATATAGATACTATTGTGTTTTGTGTTTTATTACTATTGCATTTTTTGTGTTTTATTGCTATTGTATCTTTTGTTTAATAGATGACATATAACTATATATTTCAAAATGAATTCGAGAAGAAGAAATCTACCAACCTCGAATGTGACAAAGGAGACGCAAAAGACCGAGGATGAATTGTTTTTTGAGGCCGTGGGCGGGTGGAATGAAAAGGGTAGAATATTTGATTTGGGTGCAGCTGCCACTCATATTACGAAAGACCCACATTTGAAGAAAGGCACGGTAAGAAGTCACGGAGAGACTACATTAAGGGCTTGGTGACTCAAGTTGTTGAACTTGCTGCACAAAATGACGAACAAAAGAAAGAACTAGATACAACAAAGGAAGGGCTTGTTGAAACCCAAAAGGTGTTGGTTGAAACTCAAAAACCCTATCCGAAACCACTGAAACTTTCATGACTTTCAAACAACAAGTAGAGATGTTTATGCAAGCTAACCCTCCTCGCCCTTGACACCATGGTTAGCATAAGATTTTTGTATAGGCTTTCAAAGTATCCAATGATTTTCTTTGATACATGCTTCTAGTATAGGCCTTAACATAGTGATTTTTGCATATATCTTAAGTAGCCGCTTTTGTATATCGTTATAAGTTCCTACTTGTTTTGTACTTCGTATATAAATGACTACTATTACATATTGTGACTTGCAAATTAATGTAAAGTTGGCACTTGGTTATTAAGTGTGAATTAATATGGTTTATAATTGTTTAGATCTATAATTTATGTAAGACTTTATATTATAAGATAGTTTATTTAATAAAATAGGGGAACAATTAATATTTCAAAAACCCGTCTCAAAATTTAGAGACGGATTTTAAATATATTCGTCACTAATAACATAAAATTATCAGCATTGCATCCATCCCATTAGAGACGGATTATTACAATCCGTCTCTAAATTTAGAGACGGATTCAACAACGGATATAGCGACGGAATGTGTTGATATAGAGACAGATCCTTTCCGTCGCTATATAGCTGTTTTTTTGTAGTGGGGGCCAGTGTGCGGGGGTGGGGATTGGTAGTGCATGTACTTACAACGGCATTGGCTATCTTCAAGGTTCCCGGATCTGAAATGGTCATTTGATTGTTGATATCACGCCAATGCAATGAGCACCACCAATCAGCGACACGATCAACTTTGACAGACGGCGCGGCCTTAGAGCTAGAAGACGGCGTTGTGGTTGTATCGGTAGAAGGGTAAAATTTCTCGTCAATCCAAAACTTTCTCGCGCTCGCATAAGTATGGGAACCCATGCACTGAGTGAATGTTTCTCACGCTTAGCCTATAAATTCACATGGGCAATTAGAAGACACATGTAATTGTATTGAAAGTGAACATGCAAAGTCGAATATATATAGTTTAAAGTGCAATACTTAACACTATCTCCGGCGTAGTATTTTAGGCAACAAATGCTTCCCAATCTTCTGGTTTTATATGTCCCCAAATTTGATGCGGCACATAATCCGGTTGAAATGTATCTTCCTCGCTCTCCCCCCTTCCTTTTCTGTTTCTTTTCGGCCTCCTTGTCCGTCGTACCCTCATTTTGCTTTGATTTTTTATTTTTCCTCCTCGTGATCCACCCACTCACTAGTTTGTTTTTAAAAGCTCTAAAGCTTTCGGCCACCGCGGATAGAAACGCCGCCTTTTTTTCCTCATTATGAGTAATATGGAACGTATTCTATAAAAACAAGAAACAAACAAAAAGCTACCCAAAATGTGTTTAAAAGCATATAAGTGGAGTTTAATTGACTCTTATAGTTGTATATGTACCTATTGGGACTATATATGACCTAACATGTGGCTAAATGCAAAAAACTAAGTGAATTGGAGTGTAAAGGCCAAAATCGGCCCGAAATGGCCTTCATTTACCAAAAATGTGTTTCAAAGCATATAAGTGGAGTTTAATTGACTCTTATAGTTATATATGTACCTATTGGGACTATATATGACCTAACATGCGGCTAAATGCAAAAAACTAAGTGAATTGGAGTGTAAAGGCCAAAATCGGCCCGAAATGGCCTTCATTTACCCAAAATGTGTTTAAAAGCATATAAATGGAGTTTAATTGACTCTTATAGTTATATATGTACCTATTGAGACTATATATGTACCTATTGAGACAATATATGACCTAACATGCGGCTAAATACAAAAAACTAAGTGAATTGGAGTGTAAAGGCCAAAATCGGCCCGAAATGGCCTTCATTTACCCAAAATGTGTTTCAAAGCATATAAGTGGAGTTTAATTGACTCTTATAGTTATATATGTACCTATTGGAACTATATATGACCTAACATGTGGCTAAATGCAAAAACAAAGTGAATTGGAGTGTAAAGGCTAAAATCGGCCCGAAATGGCCTTCATTTACCCAAAATTTGTTTCAAAGCATATAAGTGGAGTTTAATTGACTCTTATAGTTATATATGTACCTATTGGGACTATATATGACCTAACATGCGGCTAAATGCAAAAAACTAAGTGAATTGGAGTGTAAAGGCCAAAATCGAACCGAAATGGCCTTCATTTACCCAAAATGTATTTCAAAGCATATAAGTGGAGTTTAATTGACTCTTATAGTTATATATGTACCTATTGGGACAATATATGACCTAACATGCGGCTAAATGCAAAAAACTAATTGAATTGGAGTGTAAAGGCCAAAATCGGCTCCAAAAATGGCCTTCATTTACCCAAATTGTGTTTCAAAGCATACAAGTGGAGTTTAATTGACTCTTATAGCTATATATGTACCTATTGGGACTATATATGACCTAACATGCGGCTAAATGCAAAAAACTAAGTGAATTGGAGTGTAAAGGCCAAAATCGGCCCGAAATGGCCTTCATTTACCCAAAATGTGTTTCAAAGCATATAAGTGGAGTTTAACTGACTCTTATAGTTATATATGTACCTACTGGGACTATATATGACCTAACATGTGGCTAAATGCAAAAAACTAAGTGAATTGGAGTGTAAAGGCCAAAATCGGCCCGAAATGGCCTTCATTTACCCAAAATGTGTTTAAAAGCATATAAGTGGAGTTTAATTGACTCTTATAGTTATATATGTACCTATTGGGACTATATATAACCTAACATGCGGCTAAATGCGAAAAACTAAGTGAATTGGAGTGTAAAGGCCAAAATCGGCCCGAAATGGCCTTCATTTATCCAAAATGTGTTTCAAAGCATATATGTGGAGTTTAATTGACTCTTATAGTTATATATGTACCTATTGGAACTATATATGACCTTACATGCCCCTAAATGCCGGAAATAAAAGTAATTCAGTTAAAAAATAAACTTACACAAGTGTCTTCCCATAATGATTTCTTCATTGCATCGGGCACATCTTTTCACCCCACCAAAATGCTCAGTTTGCTCGCACATAACCCTAAATGTTGCCCATACTTTTTACGCCATTCACCACAAGGTTGACCCATATCATCATACTCGAGGGTCATAGGGGTGTTATAATTCAATCCCTTGGTCGCACCCCTTCCTTTCCGCTTCTTTGTTGCAACTTTACTTGGAGTTTTGGTACTAAGAACCTCTTTCCCCGCATTTTTGTGTGGATGAAATACAAGGATAATCTTCCCTAGCATTGTTGTCAATGGGGGGAGCCTTATCGGCTAGCTCCTCATTTATTTCAGCCAAGTGAAGTACCCTTTCACGCAAGCGCTTCTCCTCATCATGCGCTATGTCTTCCGGGTCACCTTTATCGTTCTCCTTCTCCGCATCATACTCATCATCATCATCCAATGACTTATTATAATCATCATCGGTTTCTTCCTCCACAATCACATCATCTCGGACAATGTTTGAAACTCTTGAAATTTTAAAAAACGATATTAGAAACTAGTAAGATTAAACAAACATAGATTAGAAACCCCCCGTACAGCCCCCACCCCCGCACTCCCCCCACCCCTTGACCGCCCCCACACCCCCACCCTCATTGCACACCGCATGACCCCCTTCACCGCTACCCCTACACGGCCCAACTCCTTCACTGGCCCCCTTCACTACCCCCGCACAGCCCCCTTCACCGCCCCCGCACAGCCCCTTCACCGCAACCCCGTACAGCCTAACTCCTTCACCGGCCCCCTTCACTGCCCGCCCACCCCCACCGCCCCCTTCACCGCCCCCTCACTGCCCCCTTAACTCCTCCATTGACCGCCCCCCTTAACTCCTCCATTGATCGCCCCCATAGCCCTGCACCCCCCACTGCACACTCCCCGAACCGCACACTCCACCCCCGCACGCCCCTTCACTGTCCCCCACCCCCTTCACTGTCCCACCCGCTTGCACAGCACCCCTTGCACGGTCCCCCCCCAAAAAACAATCCACAATTACACCCTAAACGACATTCATCTACCCAATTCGATTTTCAAATCAGGTGACCCAACTTTAAGTGACTCTAATAAGCCCGAAATGACATTCACTTACCCAAAATGGGTTTCAATACATGTGAAGCGAGTTTAGTTAATTGTAATACATATATATATATACTAATAAGAACTATACATGACCTAACATGCGGCAAAAAGCGAGAAATTAAGTTAATTGAGGTTGAAAAGCCGAAATAGGCCCGAAATGACATTCACTTACCCAAAATGAGTTTCAATACATGTGAAGCGAGTTTAGTTAATTGTAATACATATATATATATATATATATATATATATATATATATATATATATATATATATATATATATATATACTAATAAGAACTATACATGACCTAACATGCGGCTAAAAGCGAGAAATTAAGTTAATTGAGGTTGAAAAGCCGAAATTGGCCCGAAATGACATTCACTTACCCAAAATGGGTTTCAATACATGTAGTTTAGTTAATTGTAATACATATATATATATATATATATATATATATATATATATATATATATATATATATACTAATAATAACTATACATGACCTAACATGCGGCTAAAAGCGAGAAATTAAGTTAATTGAGGTTGAAAAGCCGAAATTGGCCCGAAATGACATTCACTTACCCTAAATGGGTTTCTATACATGTGAAGCGAGTTTAGTTAATTGTTATACATATATATATATACTATTAAGAACTATACATGACTTAACATGCGGCTAAAAGAGAGAAATTAAGTTAATTGAGGTTGAAAAGCCGAAACTGGCCCGAAATGACATTCACTTACCCAAAATGTGTTTCAATACATGTGAAGCGAGTTTAGTTGATTTTAATACATATATATATACTAATAAGAACTATACATGACCTAACATGCGGCTAAAAGCGAGAAATTAAGTTAATTGAGGTTGAAAATCCGACATTGGCCCGAAATGAGATTCACTTACCCAAAATGGGTTTCAATACATGTGAAGCGAGTTTAGTTGATTGAAATACATATATATACAGTAATAAGAACTATACATGACACTACAAGCGGCTAAAAGTGAAAAATAAAGTAAAATGACATTGCAAAGCCGAAAGCCGGAATTGGAACCAAAGAAGTCGAGCCTATTGTTTACTTTTGCCACCTTCATTTGAAGTATCAACCATTATCCCTTCCCCGTGATCTGCACACATGTAACTTGTCGCTAACTCCGCATCAGTGACATCGGAGTTGGGAATGGTGAAAGGCTGGGTGTCTTCAAACGCATCATACTCCTCCTCATCCTCAACATCACCAACTCCGAGTATACTTCTTTTTCCCGGAACAACAATTGACCACTTGTTATCAGAAGGGTCAGTTACGTAGAATACTTGCTTAACTTGTGATGCAAGCACGAATGGCTCTTCACTATCACGCAACCGACCCAAGTATACAAGAGTAAATCCACAAGGGTCATCTTTTCTTATGTAACGCCGGTTATACTCAACCCACTTGCATCGAAATAAGCGGACCGGTGAAACCGCAGTAGTCAAGCTCCCATATATCTTGAACTCGTCCATAGTATAACAATCTAGCATCAATTGGAGACTTGTCTTTGGCACTTGCATACTGTGTAGATGATGCCTCTACTGAAACACAACTATTCTGGAATGATCTCGACTTTTGATCTTGACGATCTGTCCAATACGTATATCCGTTAACATCATAACCCTCATAGGAGTGCACAGCCTCTCGAGGACCAAATGCTAGCCACTTCAGAGTTTCAGAAACATTGGAATCTACTTCACGCATTATTCGGTTATGGAACCAATCAATAAACGTCTTATTATGCAACTGCATCAATGCTCTAGTCCCTTTACCTGGATTCTGGTCACGCAACTCCTCCAAATGCTCATCCAAGTACGGATGCACCTGTACCATATGCTGCAATACAAATAAGTGTGCTTGTATGTGCCTTTCAACAGGAGGTACTATCATTTTGGAGCCAAGTGTACCTTTACCCGCGAGTCTGCCTTCGTGTCGAGATGTAGGAAGTCCAATAGGATCAACATTAGTTAAGAACTCAGCCACAAAATTACCGACCTCTTCACTCATAATCCCCTGAATTATACTTCCTTCTGGTTGCGCTAGATTCCTTACTTTATCTTTCAAAGAGCCCATATGTCTCTCAAAGGGATAGCACCACCTCAAAAACACCGGACCACATAGCTTAATTTCTCGAACTAGATGTACAACCAAATGGACCATAATGTCGAAGAAAGCAGGTGGGAAGTACATCTCAAACTTGCACAATGTCTGTATCACGCTAGCCTGCAGAGCATCAAGCTTCGAGGGTTGTAACGTTTTGCTACATATAGTATTGAAAAAAGAACACAGCTCTGTTATGGCATGTCTCACATGTTTCGGCAATATCCCTCGAATTGCAATCGGTAAGAATACTTGCATCATTACATGACAATCATGAGACTTCATGCTCGATAATTTCAACTCACCGTCTAAGGTAACAAATCTTTTCATGTTCGATGAGTACCCTGATGGAACCTTAATGTTGTACAAACACTCGAAAAAAAGACACTTCTCAGCTCTAGATAGAGTGTAGCAAGCCGGAGGTAAATAGTTCCTATCATCATCCATCACCATTTTCTTTCCTTTTCTTTCAATTCCTGCAGGCAACCCTTCTTCCTATTCCTTTTCTTTTTCCTTTCCTTTTCCAGACTCTTTCTCTTTTTTCTTTCTTTTCTTAGTGTCCCTCTTTTGAGCCCATAGTTCTGGTCGAAGCCCCTCACTTTCCAGATACAATCGCACCCCTTTGCTATCCTTTGTCTTATGTGGAATATTCATAAGTGTCCCCAGAATGGCGTCACATACATTTTTCTCTATGTGCATGACGTCGAGACAATGTCTAACCTCTAGATCTCTCCAATATGGAAGTTTCCACTGAATAGACTCCTTTTTCCAAAGTCCCTTATCACCAACACTCGCTCCTTTGTCGAATATCGTTTCAATACCCTTGACTTGATCATAAACCTCAATACCGCCAATGGTCTACGAGCAACCCCTTCCTCAACTGTTCCATCGAATGCCTTCTTCTTATTACGATAAGGATTGTCGCGTCGAAGGAACCTTCGGGTGCGCATATAAACATCTTTTTGACAAGTAGTAATGTATTTAGATGCTATGTCGTCCAGGCAAATCGGGCATGCTTTCTTCCCTTTGTTCTTGTACCCGGATAAGTTCCCATAAGCAGGATAGTCATTAAGAGTGAATAAAAGCATGGCACGCAATGTGAATACCTCATCAGCATGTGCGTCATACACATAAACTCCTTCATCCCACATTTTTCTCAAATCATCAACAAGTGGCTAGAGGTAGACATCTATGTCGTTTCCAGACTGTTTCGGCCCTGAAATAAGAATCGACAACGTGATGTATTTGCGTTTCATGCACAACCAAAGAGGCAAGTTATATATAACTAGAAGAACCGGCCACGTACTATGTTGAGAGCTAAGATTGCCAAATGGGTTAGTTCCATCCGTGCATAGGCCAAGCCTCAATTTTCTGTCCTCGGCACCAAAGGTCTTATGACAATGGTTGATACCTTTCCACTCAGGAGAATCAGCCGGATGTTTGAGAAAACCATCCTTTTTCCTTCGTTCTGCATGCCACCTCAAGTTCTTAGCATCTTTTTTGATTAAAATCATGCGCTTGAATCGTGGTATAATCGGAAGATACCACATCACCTTTGCTGCAGTACCTTTCTTATCACCAACCCCTGCGCGCCTGTAGCGCGACTTCCCACATCGAGGACACTCATGTTTTCATATTTATTTCGATATAGCACACAATCGTTTGGACAAGCATGTATCTTCTGGTACTCTAAACCGAAGGGACACATCGCTTCTTAGCATAGTAGTTCGACTTGAGTAGTTCATGGTCGTCCGAGAACATATCACCAAATGCTTGCAACAAGGAAGTGAAACAAGAGTCACTTACACCGGCTTTCGTCTTGATATTAAAGAGTGTTATCACGGCCGTCAGCTTGGTGTACCTCGTACAATCGGGATACAACGGTTTTCGAGATGCCTCGTCCATGCACTCAAAAATACGAGGCCGTTTGTCAAAATGATCTACCCCCGCCATCATCTCCTCGATATGATCCCCTTCATAATCATCATCTTCTACTTGAATATCCTCATATTCATCCTCGATGTTGTCATTCTCAATGACATCAAACTCACCTTCTTCATGCACATCGTTAACAATGGCATTTCGGCCATCATACATACCCTCCTCACCGTGCCAAACCCATACATAGTAGTCTTGTCTAAACCCACGACGAAAGACATGCTCCCTAAGCGACTCAATGCTACTAACGATGCTCACATTACCACAATCAACACAAGGACAATAAAACCCCTCGGTTCCCTTTGCAGCCTGATGACTTAAGGCAGCATCACAAAAGTCAAAGACCCCATCCACGAATTCACACGTGTCACGACTACCATACATCCATGCACAATTCATTTTAACCAAACCTAGCTCTAATTAAACACAAGCAACAAGTACCCAATGTCAATGACGAATTTCACTACATTATTAGAGTTTATACACGATATATATTGAATGAAATTAGGCATGCTTTCCAAGGGTCCTTATCACTCCAACCTAACCCATCCTTAGATGTCTAATCTCACTAGTGAATGTATTGCCTTCAGTTCGAATCTACTGAGAAAATCCGGCAAAGATTTCCTTACAGCTTCTCCAAGTACACGATGTAGATATATAGTTATTTATATCTACATATGTACCCGAGAACAAAAGTATGGAAACGATGAGCCAAGATTTTCCTCTAGAATCGAACTAAAGACATACATTCACCACCTAAGTGAGATTAAACATCTAAGAACGATCCCAAACCGGGACTATTCAAGACTTACTCCTAATGAGTATGTCTCGAACTGGTATCTAGGCATATGATATGATGATGCAAACATATGTTTTTAAAAACAACAAAACATTTTACATCTAATCTCAATTCAACGATAAATATATAAACATTTGCACACACACACACACACACACACACACACACACACACACACACACACACATATATATATATATATATATATATATATATATATATATATAATAACAAATTTACTATGAAAGAAAGTTAAATATGAGTGATAACATACCAATATCAAGGTTGTGAATAGGGAAATCGAGCTCAACACTCCGTCCCTAGCTAGCTTCAATAATCAACAACAAAGTTTAAAAGTTAACATTAGTATAAATTAGCAATTCAAACAAAACTAAACTAAACTAAGCTAAACTAAACTAAATATCTAAACCAATAATCAACAACAACGTTTAAAGTTCAAACCTAACTAGTTAGTAAGTACTACAACTACCACAACAACAACAACAACAACAACAACAACAACAACAACAACAACAACAACAACAACAACAACAACAACAACAACATCAACAACAACAACAACAATAGCTACTACCAACAACAACCACAAAAATAACAACCACAACAAAGCCCTAGTTGTTTTAACCTAAAAAACAAACTAACTACTTTAAATAAAATAATTAACTCAAATCAATCAAATTTACACCCTTTAACTATTATACAACCTAATTTAATTAACAATTATTCATAAAAGAACAATTAATTATAAACTTGAAGCTTCAAATATGAGAAGGAATGGTGGAGGTAGAGGTAGAGAAGGAATGTAAGTACCTAAGAAGAGGTAAAGAAGGAATGTAGGTGTTTAGGAACGGTGGAATTGCGGCGGTGGTGGTGCAGCCACGGAGGAGAACGCAGGTGCAGCCACGGAGGAGGATGCAGGTGGGGTTTGTGGTTGAAACCCACCGAATTGGAGAGGAGGACGCAGCAGCTGGTGGTCGTCGGGGTCGGGGGAAGGTGGAACCCAGTGGTGGCAGTGGTGGTGGAACCTAGCGATGGCAGTGAGGTTGGGGGAAGGTGGAACCCTTGCGTGAATTGGAGGGACTGAGGGAGTCGTTTTTTTGAAAGGAAGGACGAAGGAGGGAGTTAACAAAGGATGAGAGGGAATTTGACGCGAAAAAAAAAAAAAAAAAAAAAAACCGTTGTGGTTCATAAAACCGCAACGGTTAATAGAAAACCGCAACGGTTAATCGTTAACCGTTGCGGTTTTATGAAAAACCGCAAAGGGTTTGTTAGGCCACTTTTTCCACCCAAATTTTCGACAATTTACCGCTGCGGTTCTCTTAAGGACTGCATCGGTTTTGTTGTGACATATAGCGTTTTTTCCACTAGTGTATTAGTTAAAGAAACTATAGTCATTCATATTAAAATATTATTTCCTATAATGGCCACACGGTGGAAATGGATCGTAGAGCTTCAAATCTAGAAGAAAATATTAATAAGTCGTCCTTTTTTAATTCTTGAATGGTTTATAAAGGGAAAAGGATATCACAAGCCTCCCCCGACTATCAAGTGTAATAATTGCAACTCGAGGTAATGTCTACTGCTAACACCCGCACTCCCCTTCCAACTATGTTTTATGACGCTTTTTGTATAATGTTTTGATGATATGTATTTATAGATTGCATGATATGAAATGTTTTAATTTGTTAAATGATGTTTATGGTGCTGCTATTATGATAATAAATTGGTTTTCATGATGGTTAATTTTATACACTTAAAACTAACAAAACATGATAAATGAAAGTGAAAAATAGTTCTTGGCAGTACTTTATGGGCACCGCATGTGTCATCTTTGTTGTGGCCTTTCGGATATGGGTACCGCAAGTGTCACCTTTGTTGTGAACGCCTTTCGGATATTGACATCGCAAGTGTCACCTTTGTTGTGACCGCCTTCGGATATATGATATGGGTACCAAAAGTGTCACCTTCGTTGTGATCGCCTTCCGGATTAATGTTATGGGCACCGCAAGTGTCACCTTTATTAGGGTTGCCTTTTGATTTAACTATTATGATGTTATGATGTTGTACGCGCCAAGTTACTGTTAAGAAATGATGTAAGAATATAAAAAGGATAATATATCATAAATGGTTTTTTGAAAATTATATGTTTATGAAATATTGTTTGCGATATTCTCTTCTCCTTTTTATCAAGTAAAATGAGTGAAAATAAATCTACGTTGTTAGAGTAGTACGTTACTGGGCCTCGGCTCATGACGTTTTGTTTTTCTATTTTAGTTTCCGATGGGGATGATAGAATGGCTTAGAAGTGAGAAAATGTTATTAAAATGACTCAAACATTTATAGTTTTTATAGCCTAAGAAAATAGTTAGTTTCGTTAACAATAACTTTGTTTTATTTTGATTTACATAATCTAATATGTTTAAGTTTCCACGTTTTTATTTTTTATATGTAAGTATGTTGCCTTGTATTTTCGTCACTGAAAGTACGACAGTAATGCACCGACCAAAAATTAGGTTTTTCGCTGCTAATAATCAAGATTAATGAACCTAATAAAGATGCTTAGAGTTTGGGGAGTTACGAGGAGACCGACTCGGGGCCGAGTACTTCCCAATATTTGATACTTAGCTTTTTCAGCTAAGTGGAGGGTGATTGCCCCTAAACACGAGGGGGTATCACACCTTAGACTCGACTTGGGGTGGGGTTAATGAGCCCCAAGCTGGCTGAGGAGCTATCTTGTAAGAAGGAGACATATTTGGGTCAAGTTCTTCTCTACGTTTCTTACGTAGCTTTCTTATCTAAGAGGAAGGTGATGCCTCTGATCACGAGGGAGTATCACGCCTCAAACTCGACTCAAGGTGGGGCTAATGAGCCCATGCTGACCAAGGAGGTATAGTGTAAGAAGGAGACCGACTCGGGGCCGAGTGCTTATCAATGTTGGATACTTAGCTTTTTCAGCTAAGAGGAAGATGTCCCTAATACCACCGAGTTGGTTGCCCTGGGTCTGTCGTTTGTCAGTTGAGCCTTAGTCAAATGTTGAGCTGCTATTCAGTTAACTTTTTAATTGGGTCGTTCTTTTCACAAGGGCCCAACTGTGACTTTTCAGCTTCTAGCGTGCACTATACTCCTAGGCTTGCTTGATTTTGGGAGTTAACAAGCCCATGAAGGTGAGCGAGGAGGTTGTCGTCGAAGGAGAGAAAGAAGATGCCCTATATGAGAGTTGGAGTTTTTCATTTTCTCCACACAACAAAACAATTATCTTTCTCTCTCTAGACCTTTCATTTTTCTCTCTAAGATTCCTCTATTGCCTTAGCTGCGTTTCAAGCCTGAGGTAGAAGACAATCCCGAGAAGATACGCTCTTTCTTTCATTTCATTTTCCTTTTCTTTTCTCAATAAGGGTTAAACACCTACTACCTTTTTTGATGGGTTTCTATTATGAGTCGAGTGCCTCTCCTGCCTCACCTCCTCGGTATAAATTTTTCGACGAGGTTTATGGGGTAGATGGCCTCTTAATAAGTACCCAACTTCCATGTATAGATCCCTCGGTATTCCCTGAGGTGGTCCCTCTTTCTAGTCCTTCGACTACATTCGAGGAAGAGGATGAGGGAGTAATCCACAGTTCACGGGATGTGTTGGTCGCCTTCCCTCCTTCTAAGTGCAATTACTTAGAGCGTTAACTTAATGATGGTGTAGTGATGGAGACCGAGGAAGGCACCAACAATCAACCGAGCACCTGGCCAGGTCGAGTATCCACCTCAAAAAAGGACCTGGAAACTTCTTCATTTCTCCTGACTTCATGAAGGTTCTCGAGAGAGAGATTGCCCATATTGGGACTAAGTACTGGATAAAGGGCCACTACATAACACACCGAATTGGTCCAACTGACATGATAATGACAGCTCCCTTGGGATGCATTCCGGTATTACCGAGCCAGCTTGACCATGAGGCTTCGCTTTCCTCTCCATCCATTAATTAAGGAGATGATGTTGTCCTATAGTTTAACTATGGGCCAAATCATGCCCAACAGTTGGTTTTCTAAAACTAGGTTCCTTGAAGTCTGTGATACTCTCCACGTTTAGCCGAGCTTCTGTTTATGGCACAATATGTTCACCTAGTTGGTTCCGTTTTCAATGTCGAGCGGGTTATAAAAGTTGTCACCTTACCCCCGACAAAACAAAAGGGATTTCATCGGGATTTTTTCTTTGTTTACTTCGGGGTGATTGGGGAATCACCCTTAAGCCCTCCTTTGAGGGTACTTGCTTAGGGTTAAACCAGATAGTTCCCGAGATGTCTCTGGATGAAGATGTTTTGGGTGTCTACAATTCAACCATCCTGAATACCATACAAGGGTCTCTAGCTCTTGTTCCCATATTTTGGCTTCCTCATCGTCTTAACATTAAAGATGAGATGTTCTTGGCTGCTATCGGCTTAAGCCGAAGATGTGACAAGGGTAATGAGGCCGAGTACGCCCATTTTAGAATTCTATGTGTTTCTTGTATTTTTCTAAATTTCTCTTTATTGATGTAGTGGTAGCTCGTGCCCGACTTGATTCAGGTATGGTGGGGAAGATCAATGAAAACGTTATCCCGGTGATGAAACTTAAGGGGGAGTTGCAATCTGGGTCCATGAAAAATCTGGTGCCCCTTATGGTATGCCGAGTTGTTTTTGAGTTTGCTCAATCTTTTGTATTTCAATATCAAACACCTTTCTGGCAGGATTTGGCCAATTATATGGAGAAGAAGAAGAAGAAGAAGACCCCTCACTCGGTCGAAGAACAGACAATGAGATACCGGGGTGGCCAACGAACCCGAGAAGATAGCCCCTAAGATCTCCAAGAGAGCCTCCTAGGGAGTCTCTACTAGGAACAGGAATCCAAGGGACTCTGTCCCAGTCCAAGTGGTGGACTCAACTTAACCATCTAGCAAAGTCCCTCTCCTCGCTGTTGGGCAAAGTCTCATATTAACCATCACATCCGATGCTTTGGAAGGGTTTGTGCACAAGGGCCAACTTCAAATTGCCATAACTTTTATCACACAAAACATTTTTGAGAGATTCAAGTAGAAGATGAAAGTGCGGCTCACTTTCCATCGAGTGGTCACAAGCTCAATTTCGATGAAAAATGAGAGAGATATGGCCGTTTGAAAATGAACTGATGAAACTAAAAAATGACCCCATCGCTCAGGTCAGATGACCCGCTTGGGTCGATCTCATTGAAAACTGAAATTTCAGTTCCGCTGATTTGACTCGCTCGGGTCAACCCCAACCCGAGCGCCCGGCTCACTTCAACCCGCCCGGGTCACTGGGTTTTTCCGAAAAATGAAGTTCTTTTAATGCTCTTGTGTACGGGTTTTATGGTAATTATGCTTAGTTTATTTTAAGACTATATAAGGCAAACTCCTCTGATGAACCTAATTTACATTATATCTTAATAAAGTGAGATTTGAAATTCTTAGAACCCTGCTATGAGAAAAAAAATCTCATCTTCTAGAGAGAGAAGTAAGAAAAACTTTTTGAAAGCATGGAATTTGAAGAAGCTAAGAAGGAAACTTGAAGATTTGAAGGCTCCTTGTGTCTTTAATGAGAATTTCTTACTCTCTCTCTCATATTTCATTGCTTTATTTTCTTATTTTCATGTCATTCTCACTATATTTACTTGTTCATCCTAGATTATTGTTTTCAGTTCATGTTAATAGTTTTTAATGTCTTTTAGTTTATAATTTATCATGATTTGTGAGTAGCTATTTCTGGGTTTGTAGTCATTGATGATTTCATGAACCTCTAAATCTAACATTGGGTTTTGACTTAGGATAATATTGATTAATTGATTTGGTTTTTTTGAATGTTTGTCTGATTGGCCATCATAGGAGCATATTTTAGGTACCCTTAGTGAAGGATCGAGAGATGAAGTTAAGGGGTTGCCTCAAATCGATTATTAGTCTTGAAGGACCATAAGAATAGGGACTACCTAGCCTAGGAGACTTAGTTTACTTGTTTATATTCATCATGTTAATGGATATGCTTGGTTGAATACCTTAGCCATGAGATTAGGTCTTCGGTAACACTAGTAGAAAAACGACGATTTGCGTCTCCCTCATCCAGCGTCGCACAACAGGACAAGCGTCGCAAGTGAATGGGGAACCCATTTGCGTCGCATGCAACCGGGAGTCGACGCAAAAGACGACCTATGTGCGTCGTATTTAGCTCCCGTGCGACGCAAAACATCAAATGTGCGTCGGATGGGCCAAATATGCGACGCACATAACAGAAACCAATTCCTCCAATCCACAAGCTATGCGCGTCGCATGAAGCCAACGTGTGACGCAAATAGTCATCTGCGTCGGGCCCCTCTTCCCATCCGACGCAGATGAGAAAGCCCAAATAACAATGTGCGTCGGACTTCATGTAGAGTACGACGCATGTGTGGGTCCAAATTATATGTGCGCGCTTGTTCCTTCCTTTTTATTTAATAACCCTACCAACTTTCCTCCTCTCATACCAGCCGTCACTCTTTCATTTTCTCTTTCCATCTTTCTTCCTCTCTCTCTCTCTCTCTCTCTCTCTCTCTCTCTCCCCCCCTCCTTCTCTCTTCCCATCTTTATTCCTTCAAATACTGAATTCTTCTCAAATGCCTCTTGAGATGCAAGTGTGAGTAACATAAAAGAGACTTAATTACCTGCGGATGTGCTATTGCGTCTTTGATGGTCTCTACAACATGTAAAGGGAGGTCATACGTTGCACAAGCTCCGGAGTACACAATCACATCTTTCAGAGGAGTAAGGATACTCCGATTTCTAGCAGAGAGTGCAGAGGATACGAAATCCAACACACATATATCTGTACAAATACCTACAACCAACACACATATATTGCCATCAGAATATTAAAATTCATCGGGATTTCGTGCGTGGTTGTTCGTCGTCGGTTTACATTGGAGTTCTCCCTCACTGTAGCTGTGTTTCTCGACAAGAAAGACATCGAAATTCAACCGGATTTCATGGTTGTTTTAGGGATCTATTCAGATTTAAGGTTATGTTTTTTAGTTTTCCCCAAATTATATTGTGAGTCGCTTCAGATTTTCAGTTTTTTTTGGAAGTGATTCCTTTAATAGTTGGACATGAATATTTAGGGTTTTTTTGTGTTAGATTTTGATTTTTTTGGGTTCAATTTTTGTATTTCGTTCAATTTTTGTGTTAGATCTGAATAGTTGGGTTTGATTCAATGTTCATAGCTTCTTGTATTTTGTTCTTCTATTTCGAGTATTATGGGTTCTTTTGTATTTCGTTCAATTTTTGTGTTAGATATGAATAGTTGGGTTCGATTCAATATTCATATTTTTTTGTATTTCGAATATTATGGGTTCTTTTGTAAATTTTAATGGTTGGATATTAAATTTTAGGGGTTTTTGTGTGTTAGATCTGATTTTTTTTTTGGTTCAAATTGCATATAATAATAATGTTCCATAATTGCTCTTCTTCATTTCTTTCTTTTGGCTATAACAAAACCAATCGCACAGAGAACTTGAATTGTATAACCAAAGAAATACATCAATAAAGTTATTTAAAGCAGGCCTATAATTATTGTTAGATCTTGAAATTTTTTTTTGCGGTTCGTCGATTTATGAATTTTTTTTAATAAAAAAGCTAGTATTTGCGTCGTTTGTGGCAACACATCTGACGCAAATAGCTCAGCCATTTGGGCTTTTTGCGTCAGATGTGGTGTCACACGCGACGCAAATGGCATGCCCTTGTAGATGTTTTTTTTACTATTTGCGTTGGATGAGACATACGGTCCGACGCAAATAGCTCTTCAACTGCGTCGTTTAAATGTCCGACGCAGATCCTGTTTCCTAGATCTGTGTCGAGGCCTGTGCCGTCGGACAGTTGTCCGACGCAAATGTAGGTCCCAGGTCCGACGCAAACACTAGTAGAAAAACGACGATTTGTGTCTCCTCATCTGCGTCGCACAACAGGACAAGCGTCGCAGAAGTGAATGGGGAACTCATTTGCGTCGTATGCAACCGTGAGTCGACGCAAAAGACGACCTATGTGCGTCGTATTTAGCTCCCGTGCGACGCAAAACATCAAATGTGCGTCGGATGGGCCAAATATGCGACGCACATAACAGAAACCAATTACTCCAATCCACAAGCTATGCGCGTCGCATGAAGCCAACGTGTGACGCAAATAGTCATCTGCGTCGGACCCCTCTTCCCATCTGACGCAGATGAGAGAGCCCAAATAACAATGTGCGTCGGACTTCATGTAGAGTACGACGCATATGAGGGTCCAAATTATATGTGCGCGCTTGTTCCTTCCTTTTTATTTAATAACCCTACCAACTTTCCTCCTCTCATACCAGCCGTCACTCTTTCATTTTCTCTTTCCATCTTTCTTCCTCTCTCTCTCTCTCTCTCTCTCTCTCTCTCTCCTTCTCTCTTTCCCATCTTTATTCCTTCAAATACTGAATTCTTCTCAAATGCCTCTTGAGATGCAAGTGTGAGTAACATAAAAGAGACTTAATTACCTGCGGATGTGCTATTGCGTCTTTGATGGTCTCTGCAACATGTAAAGGGAGGTCATACGTTGGACAAGCTCCGGAGTACACAATCACATCTTTCAGAGGAGTAAGGATACCTCGATTTCTAGCAGAGAGTGCAGAGGATACGAAATCCAACACACATATATCTGTACAAATACCTACAACCAACACACATATATTGCCATCGGAATATTAAAATTCATCGGGATTTCGTGCGTGGTTGTTCGTCATCGGTTTACATTGGAGTTCTCCCTCACTGTAGCGGTGTTTCTCGACAAGAAAGACATCGAAATTCAACCGGATTTCGTGGTTGTTTTAGGGATCTATTCAGATTTAAGGTTATGTTTTTTAGTTTTCCCCAAATTATATTGTGAATCGCTTCAGATTTTTAGTTTTTTTTGGAAGTGATTCCTTTAATAGTTGGACATGAATTTTTAGGGTTTTTTTGTGTTAGATTTTGATTTTTTTGGGTTCAATTTTTGTATTTCGTTATATTTTTGTGTTAGATCTGAATAGTTGGGTTTGATTCAATGTTCATAGCTTCTTGTATTTTGTTCTTCTATTTCGAGTATTATGGGTTCTTTTGTATTTCGTTCAATTTTTGTGTTAGATATGAATAGTTGGGTTCGATTCAATATTCATATTTTTTTGTATTTCGAATATTATGGGTTCTTTTGTAAATTTTAATGGTTGGATATTAAATTTTAGGGGTTTTTGTATGTTAGATCTGATTTTTTTTTTTTTTTTTGGTTCAAATTGTATATAATAATAATGTTCCATAATTGCTCTTCTTCATTTCTTTCTTTTGGCTATAACAAAACCAATCGCACGGAGAACTTGAATTGTATAACCAAAGAAATACATCAATAAAGTTATTTAA
Organism: Beta lomatogona; assembly: GCA_947646795.1. Classification (NCBI taxonomy): domain Eukaryota; kingdom Viridiplantae; phylum Streptophyta; class Magnoliopsida; order Caryophyllales; family Amaranthaceae; genus Beta; species Beta lomatogona. Next base: position 1,566,582 of record CANSNZ010000424.1, on the reverse strand, counting down.
AGCAGGCCTATAATTATTGTTAGATCTTGAAATTTTTTTTTGCGGTTCGTCCATTTATGAATTTTTTTAATAAAAAAGCTAGTATTTGCGTCGTTTGTGGCAACACATCTGACGCAAATAGCTCAGCCATTTGGGCCTTTTGCGTCAGATGTGGTGTCACACGCGACGTAAATGGCACGCCCTTGTAGATGTTTTTTTGACTATTTGCGTCAGATGAGACATACGGTCCGACGCAAATAGCTCTTCAACTGCGTCGTTTGAATGTCCGACGCAGATCCTGTTTCCTAGATCTGCGTCGAGGCCTGTGTCGTCGGACAGTTGTCCGACGCAAATGTAGGTCCCAGGTCCGACGCAAATCGTCATTTCTGTAGTAGTGTAAGATACTAGGCCAATTTAGCTAACTCGGTAGAGTAGTTAGGGAACTAATGGATAAATAATTCCCCTCAATTGATCCCCATTCTTGATTCCAATTGTGATTCCTTGGTTTATGAATGAGTTAATTAATGGATGCTCCTTCCCAATGTTATTTTTCTTATTGTCTTTTCATTTATAAATCTTCAAAAGAAACATAGATTTGGCTTAGCTTATCATAAATCGATTCTTATTAGTGCTTCCCTTAGTCCTTGTGGATCTGACCCTTTACTTGCCCTATATTGGGTAGTTTAGGTATCTTTGACGTGTTTACAACAAGTGCGTCAAGTAGCTAATGAATTTCAATTATAGGTTGTTACAGAAGTTAAAAGAGAAGAAAGTCAGGAATACTGATTAATTAGAGAGTCAAAGTTGATATCATTACTTGCACGACAGTTGAAGATAGATTGAGTCGTATATCTAGGAGAAGATAGAAGGAGAGTTGAAAAATATGAGAGAGAATATTTTTATAAGGTAAGATGAAAGGGACCACTTGAGTGGGGATAAGAGAATTCCTCAAACAAGTCCCATGGGTTTTGATCCTTAGACCTCAGGATACGAGGTGAGAAATGATGCCACTATTTCGCCACCTTAACCTTAAAAGCAGGTATAGTATTCCTCAAATGATTCACATGAGGTTTGATCCCTAAACCTAAAGGATACGAGGTGGGAAGTGATGCAACTACTCCACCACCTCAACCAAGAATATGACAAAGAATGGGGATAGTCAAATAACTAATATTATTTTCAAAGCATCTTGCGTATGGCCGGCCACACCTATAAATATAAGTGTGGTTGCGCGCACAACCTCATGTCAACATGTCAGCTTTTTTTCAAAAGGCCATATCTTACTCGTTTCTCATTGCAATCGAGCTTTTGACCAGGAAAGCTATCGAGCCAAATTTTCAACTTTAACTATAATTTTTCAAAAATATGGAGTGTTCTATGAGATATGGCATTTTAAAGTTGAACCTTGTGCACAAAATCTTATGAACTGATGTTTGGTTTATTTACTTGGCTTTTGATTAGATTTTAGTTGATCTTGTGGTAGATTTTAGGTTTGTTTAGGCTAATTTGCTTCTATTTCCTATAAATTGTGCAATATTCCTCCTTTGTGCACTTTCTTTGGGTGTTTGGTTTGTTTTCAGGACATAAGAGCAAGATTGGAGGGCATTTGCACAAGCTCGGGGGCCAAAGAATCGACAAAAGGGGAATCAAGAGGATCAAAAGGGGAGAAGAAGGCAAACAGGGCTGACCCGAGGACCCGGGTCAGTCAACCCGCCCAGTCAACTTGACCCGAGGCCTCAGGTGACTTGACCCGCCCGGGTCAGTCAAAGGAGCCAAGAAATTCCTCCACTAATGAAACGACCCGTCTGGGTCAGGCCAACCCGAGCGCTTGGGTCGGGTCACCCGTCCGGGTCGCTGGGTTTTTCCAGAAAGCTTTCTTTTCTTTTTGATTGTTGTACGAAGGTTTTCTTATAATTAGAATTTGTTTATTTTAGGACTATATAAGAAAAACTCCTCTCATTTTAAGTTAAACTAATTTACATTCTAATTAGAGAGATTTATTTATGTGTTTAGCGTTCAAGTTTTAGAACCCTAGGAGAGAGAAAGTTGAGGTTTGAAACTTTTGAACTACATTTTCAGATTTAGGCAAGCTTAAAAGTTGGTAATTTCTTATTTATTTCACTTTCTCTTCTTCTAATATGGTTTAGTTCATTCTTTGTTTGCTTAGATTCATTTTTATTAGTTTATGGTTTTCCCTTTTTTTCTCTTTCCTCCATGGCTATGGTGATGAAGTTATTTCAAGTTTTTGTTTGCGCTATTTCCATGATTGGTGAGTAGTTTCTTACTAGGGGAAGGGATGTAGCCTTCCTTTACTCTTTGCATCTTAAATCTAAGGTAGGGGTTAACATTTAGGGTTAAACGTGTTGATTAAACTTGCTTGATTTGGTTTGTTGGGTGATTGATCACCACTTGACTTGCATATTTGGATCGAGAGATGAAGTTAGGGATAGAATAAGTTTGGTTGCTAGACTAGGCTCTCCATGAAAATAGGTATTTTTTAGTTTAAGGAAGCTTGATTAATCATGTTGTTATTAATTTGGCTAGATTAGTTGCTCATGCCATGAGAATAGGTCATGAGTGACTAATTAAACTCCTCTAATTAGCTCGAGAGAGTTATTAGGTTTTTTATGTGCATGATTTCCCCATGTGATCCCCCCATTTGTTTCCCTTTTGACTTTGATGATTGGATTCTTTGATTGAATGTTGTGTTATCTCCCTAATCCCCTAGTTCCTTTACCCTTGATTTATCTCCTTTACTTGCCTTGTCAATTTGCTTTGCCAATTTTCTAGTTATCCCCCATTGGATTCTTGGATCGAATGTTAGTTTATCTCCCTAAACCCCAAAAAATTAATTTAGCTCATTGTAATTAGCGAATTAATCCTTGATGAACCTTACTTCCCTGTGAATTCGACCCTATAATTATCTTATATTGGGTAGTTTAGGTATTTTTGCGTGTTTACAACGAGCCCGTCAAATTTTGGCGCCATTGCCGGGAAAGTAAGGGTTAACATTGTTTTAATTTGTTAGTTTTGAGACTAAATCACCTTTTATTTTTTGTTTACCTCTTGGTTGTTGACTACTTGTGAGATTTGTGCCTTGTTTTTGCTCATCTTCTCCTTAGTTGTGTTGTTTGCATGTCAAGAAGGTTAATGGGTGATCCTACTATCCCTATTGATCACAATCTTGAGAACACTTTGAGGCAATTGAGGAGGATCTTAAGAGAATCAACGGTACAACCTTCAATTATTGAGCAATTGGTAGAAGAACCACCATTTGACCAAGAGTCATCTATTTCTACTAATTCTAGCACAATGGGTGATGAATAACCTCTTAGGGCATTGAGGAATTTTGGACATCTCGAGACTTTTAAACTTAAGAGTGGAATTCGCCGTCCTACCACAACAGCTACTACCACAGCTGCCACCGCACTCACGCCCCTTGCTAATAATTCTATCTCCTCCTTCAATCATCACTTTTTTTGCATTATTAAAATAATTCAATGACAGAAGCAGCTAATGAAACTAATGACAACTGTAGTACACATCATATTAAATTAATAAAACTATAAAGATTACACCTTTACTGATACCCACTTCAAAATTCAATTACCCAAATACATAATTTCAACACATGGATAATTTAAATTCAAATCAATAACCTGAAGGATTTTGTCCTCGATCAAGTGTAACAAACTAAATGTATATGGACAAATTATAAAGATAATATATTCAATAATATTAGGTGACCGCAACATTTTGCTAGAAGCTAATTGCGGTTGGTTGGGCTAGTATATTTAGGCCAACTACTAATATGTATTGGGTCCTATGAGGTCACACAATTTGACAACCCTTGGATATTACCCAAATCCATTTGTGAAATGGGTTGGGCGGTTTTTATGATTGATGGAAGAGTTGTAACTCATGAGTTTATTAGGCTCATAATGTATGACATTATGAGGCAAAATAAAGCCTCATGAATCATCTCTTTGTAACCACCCTATATAATCATATGGGGGTTACAAAGGAGAGGTAAGTACATCACTTTTGGCAAGAGAAAATCTGATTTTCTTTTGCTCTCCTCTCTCTCATTCATTTGGCCATCATACACCTCAAAAGCAAGAGGATTCTACACTCTTCCGTACTAGCATACGTGGTGATCTAAGGGTTGTTCGTGGACCAACACTAGAGGAACGGCGATTGACGTTCTAAGGATCTCTACTAGAAGGCTAGAGGTGAAAGTGGAATTCACGCATCAAGAGGTATATTCTACACTCTTTATAGATTCATGTTAGTTTATGCAAAGATCTTGGTGTTAGATGTTTGAGTATGTGATACTCGTTTTCCGCATTAAGCATCTAAATTCCTACAGTGGTATCAGTTAGCCTATTTGCATAGATTAATGTGATCATGTTGATGCATGTTTTCCTTTATTTTAATTCATTTAGGGGAGGGTATTAGCATGAGGATATTGTTTGCATGATTAAAATTGGATTTTAATCTAGTGGGAGTATAAAAGTTATTTATACATTTTTTTGATACATATATATATATACATATATAATTGTTATATTATTTCATGTTTTAGTTAAGTTGTTAATTAGAATATGATGTATATATATATATGTATGATTCATGATTTGCATGCTTTGAAGTTTTTATGCTTAATTTGATTATGTATAATTTCATGGCATGAATTCTTGAATATGAGGCCTAGTATGATTTAGTTATGCATAAAAGTGTTTTAGTGTATAAAGAAAATCATACGCATTTCGATTAAAATTGCCTCGAATTGAAATCGGAAAAACGGAAGAAGTAAGCTTCTCGCAATGCTCGTCGCGACGAGCGTCGCGGGTCGCGACCACTGGTCGCGAGTCGCGACCTAGATCGCGGGTCGCGAGCAGTGTTCTGCCTCGCTTGGCTCGTTTGCTTTTTCAACGGATAAAAACTTTAAAGATCCGTTTATCCCTTAATGCATATTAAGTAGTTATTATGCTTGGTATCCTATGCTAATGCTTAAATGAATTAAAATTATGATGGAAGTTTCATTTTATGACATTTAATTTTATGTTAGGATGTTAGTTTTAATAAGTTGATTAATTCTTACATGTTAGTGTTTGTGATTAAATGTCATGCAATGATTTTATGTTTTAATATGATTAAAATATATGTGGTACCTTAAAGTGCTTATATATTTTCCTTTAAATTTAATAGTTGATTAAATTTGTTAGATTAATACTATAATGCTCTTGAGAGATAAATTCTAATATGATTGAATTTGTCTAAAGGTACTAACCATTTAATTTAATATGAGATTAAATTTGGTTGATGTTATTATGTTTTAAAGTTGTTGAAGCATAATAATTTATTTTAATAGTTGATTAAAATGCATGTTTTATATATATGATATAATAATTGCATGCGGTGACTAGTATGGCCCAAACTTGGATAGAAAATACGATCCGCGTATCGTGAATGTATTTTTGTAATCTAAATACGATCTATGCATCGTTGGTATTTTTGTAATATTAGTTTAAATTTTCAAAAAAATTATTCAAGTTGAAGTGATTCAAAGATGGAGATCCGATGTTTTCATTTCCATGGAGCACAACGATGTAGATCCAAGGTGGTTCAAGGATGGATGCCTTAAAGAGTAGTCTTTAGGGTTAGGGGCCATACTAGGATCACATTTTATTTTATGCATTTAAATATTGCTTTTGAATGCTTTCTAAGTTTTATTATGCATGTGATTTATTTTTGCAATGAGTTCACTAGTAATTAAATCACATAATAATTTACTTAGGTCCCTAAAGCTAATATTGGGTAATTGCTTTTTCAAATAAACATCTACTAAAATCTTGATCGTTAGTAATAGGTTCCGCCAAAGCGAGTGTTACTTCCAATCTTGGGCTAAGTAGAGTAAATTTCCGAAATTTGCATGTTTAGTTTGGTTTGGCCCAACAAAATCATCAAAACGGTTTTGGATTTTGAAGCAAAGGGTTGGGTTTTTGTGTTTGGGTGACAAGTTCTCGTCTAGGATTAGGAAGGCTTTCCCCAACGCCGTGGGTAACTTCCTTACCCGGGAACTTTCATCACCTTAGCAATCACCCATCAACTAAGAATTACAATTGTTGTAATTAGTAAAAGAGTTTACTTACCTTTTAAATTTGGTTTTAAGTTGAGGCCAAAGTCCACTTATAAATCACGTTTGATAGGATCTTAGAATCACTTGATTCAAAAGGGACATATTTAAAATTGGTCAAGTGCATAGCTTTTATTTTAAAGTGTTTAAAATTTGTTAAAAGCTATTATGATAAACATACTCATTACTTTTGCATCTTCTATGTAGATATCATGTCCGGTAACAACAATAATTCACCTTTTAACTTACGTTCAATCCTTGAAAAGGATAAGTTGAACGGGAACAACTTCCTTGATTGGGAAAGGAATCGAGAATTGTTCTTAGATCCGAAGGTCGAGAGGATGTTCTTGAAACCCCGATCCCGGTTTTAACGACCACCTCTACCGAGCCGAGAAGGCGGCCCATAAGGCCATTGCGAAAGGTCGGTAATTGTTACTTGCCTTATGCTCGCGGCTATGGAACCAAGCCCGCAAAAAGAGGTTTGCAAGCTTGGATGCTGCAGATATTATCCGACAAACAAAACCATGTTTCAGCAAGAAGCTCGGATAGAGAGGTATGAAACTCACAAGGCTATTCTTGAGTGTGCGTTAGTCGAAGGCAAGCCGGTCGCCACTCATGTCTTTGAAATGATTGGTTATTTCGAGACAATGGAGAGGTTGGGTTTTCCTTATAGCCAAGAGTTAGCTACGACATCATACTACACTCACTTCATGAAGGCTTCAACCATTTTAGGTTGAACTTCAATATGAATGGGGTGTCGAAAACCCTTGCCGAGTTACATGGGATGCTCATAATTGCCGAGCAAAACATCTCCGTTGCACCTAAGAAGGAAGTTCTTATGGTTCAAAAGGGAAAGGGTTTTAAGAAAGAATGGGCCGGCAAGAAAAAGCAAGACAAGGGCAAGCAAGTTGCCGCTAAGATCGCTGATAAGCCACAGGCAAAGGCAAAGCCAAAGGTGGCCGCAAATGCCAAGTGCTTCCATTGTGGTCAAATTGGCCATTGGAGGCATAATCGCCCGAAGTATCCGAATGATAAGAAGTCCGGGGCTTCTTCTTCGTGTATCTATGTCATTGACATTAATTTAGCAACATCTACTTCTTGGGTATTTGATACCGGTTGTGTTTCTCACATTACTTCGAATGTGCGGGGACTAAGAAGGAGTAGAACCTTGGCTAAAGGGGAGGTAGAACTGCGCGTTGGAAATGGTGCAAGGGTTGTGGCCGTTGCAGTTGGGACTTATTGTCTACCTTTGCCTTCGGTTTAATATTAGAGCTTAATAACTGTTATTATGTTCCCGCTATTACCAAAAACATTATTTCTATTCCAGTTTTGGATAATGAAGGGTTTTCATTTACAATTGAGAAAGGTTGTTTCTCTGTTTATTTGAATTCAATGTTTTATGCCATTGCTAAAAAGTCTAATGGTCTATATTTCCTAGAGTTAGACAAAGATGTCCTTAACATAGACAAAAAAAACATAGATCAAGCGATACTAATCCTACTTACTTATGGCATTGTCGTTTAGGACATATAAATGCGAAACGCATTCAGAAGTTACATAAAGATGGACTTCTAACATCTTTTGACTTTGAGCCATTTGATGTATGTGAATCATGTTTAATGGGTAAAATGACAAAGTCACCTTTTACCGGAAAGGGTGAAAGGGCCGATGATCTATTGGGTCTAATACATAGTGATGTGTGTGGACCAATGAGCACAAAAGCTAGGGGAGGGTTTGGATACTTCATTACTTTTACTGATGATTTAAGTAGATATGGATATGTCTATTTAATGAAGCATAAGTCGGAATCGTTTGAAAAATTCAAAGAATTCCAGAATGAAGTCCAAAACCAGCTTGGCAAAACAATTAAAGCACTACGATCCGATCGTGGTGGTGAGTATTTGAGCCAAGAGTTTAGTGATCACTTGAAGAGTTGTGGAATTCTTTCCCAACTCACTCCACCTGGAACACCTCGGTTGAATGGTGTATCCGAAAGGAGGAATCGAACTCTACTTGATATGGTTCGGTCTATGATGAGTTTTGCTTGATCTTCCCATCTCTTTTTGGGGATATGCTCTCGAAACTGCTACTTTCACACTTAATAGAACTCCATCAAAGGCAGTAGAAAAAACACCATATGAGATGTGGAGTGGAAAAACTCCAAGTTTGTCTTTTCTACGGATTTGGGGTTGTGAGGTTTATGTAAAACGTTTACTTTCAGATAAACTCGCCCCTAAATCGATAAGTGTTTCTTTGTGGGTTATCCCAAAGAGACCAAGGGCTATTACTTCTACCATCTGACCGAGGGCAAAGTGTTTGTTGCTCGTCGTGGTGTCTTTTTGGAAAAGGATTTTATTTCCAAAAAGGCAAGTGGGAGTAATATATTTCTCGAAGAGGTTCGAGAAAAGCAACAAATGGACATAGTTCAACCTATGTTAGAGTCAGAAGCACAAGTGCCAGCTGTGGAGCTTGAAGTAATTCCTCCTTTAGAGGAATCTTCTCCCATAACTGACCAAGTGTTGGAGGATGTGCATTCTGTACACGAACCTCCTACTGTCCCACTCGAATCTAATTCGTGCGAAAATTCTCAAATTGTTGAGAAGAAAATTTCTCCTGTTGCAGCCCCTCGTAGGACCAGTAGATCAAGAATACCAAACAAGAAGTTTGTTGATTTCTTGTTAACCGAAAGTTCTGAGATAATGATCTTAGAATTTGAGGAACCTACTACCTACAAGCAAGCTTTGATGAGTGAAGACTCCGAAAAATGGCTTGAAGCCATGAGGTCCGAAATGGCATCTATGTCCGAAAATCAAGTATGGGACTTGATGGATTTGCCCGATGGGGTTACACCTATTGGTTGCAAATGGGTTTTCAAAGTGAAAACAGACAAGGATGGTAACGTTCAGGTTTACAAAGCAAGATTGGTTGCAAAAGGGTTCAAGCAAGTTCATGGTATAGACTATGACGAAACCTTTTCACCAAGTAGCAATGCTTAAATCCATTCGGATACTCCTAGCGATTGCTTGCCTTCTATGATTATGAGATTTGGCGAGATGGATGTCAAAACCGCTTTCTTGAATGGATTCTTGAAAGAGGATGTGTATATGACACAAATGGGAAGGTTTTATGGATCCGGAATATCCTAGGAGGGTATGTAAGCTTCAAAAGTCCATTTATGGATTGAAGCAAGCATCCCGGAGTTGGAATCTTCGTTTTGATGAGGCAATCAAACTGTTTGGTTTTCTCAAAAACGGAGAAGAGTCTTGTGTTTACAAGAAGGAAAGTGGGAGTAACATAGTTTTCTTGGTCTTATATGTAGATGACATACTTCTCATAGGAAACGACATTCCCATGCTTGAGTCGATCAAGGAATGGTTGAAGAGTTGTTTTTCTATGAAAGACCTTGGAAACGCTGAGTACATTTTGGGGATCAAGATCTATAGGGATAGGTCTAAGAGGATGATTGGACTTAGCCAAAGAACTTATATAGATAAGATCGTTACTAAGTTCAATATGGAAAACTCTAAAAGAGGTTTTCTACCCATGCAACATTGTGTTTCGCTTAGCAAGACTCGGTGTCCTTCGGACCCGATGAGATTAAGCGAATGAGTAATGTTCCTTATGCGTCGCCTATAGGGTCCATTATGTACTCCATGATTTGTACTCGCCCGGATGTTTCATATGCCTTGAGCATGTGTAGCGATTCCAATCAAATCCAGGTGACGCACACTGGAGTGCGGCTAAGAATATCCTAAAGTACTTACGAAGGACTAGGGATAATTTCTTAGTGTATGGAGGTGAAAGTGAATTAATTGTTGAGGGTTACACGGATGCGAGCTTCCAAACCGACAAAGATGATTTCCGATCCCAATCTGGGTTTCATCTTTTGTCTAAATGGAGGGCAAAGAGCTGGAAAAGTTCAAAGCAAAGTAATCGTCGCCGATTCTACAACAAGGCCGAGTACATTGCTGCGGCAGATGCAAAGAAAGGAAGCCGTTTGGATGAAGAAGTTCATTCCGGAGCTAGGAGTAGTGCCTAGTGTTGGAGATGGTATTGTTTTACATTGTGATAACAATGGTGCCATAGCTCGCTCTAAGGAACCAAGATCACATCAAAGGTGTAAACATGTACTTAGGAAGTTTCATCTCATTCGAGAAATCGTTGAGAGAAAAGATGTAATAGTTAGCAAAGTTCATACGGATAGCAATGTCGCTGATCCTTTGACTAAACCATTGCCTCGGCCTAAGCATGAGAGTCATACTAGGGCTATAGGACTTAAGCATGTAGGAGAGTGGCTTTGATTATGTACTATTTATTTTAATTAGTTCACGATTATAGTTACTCTTGTGATATGTTTGGTTATGTTTATCAATAAAAGGTTATGTTCTTATTTAATCTTGGTTTAGTATTAAATAAAACGTTCAAAGTATTTTATAACGTTTGATAGGATTGTCAAATATGTGATTTGACAAATGAAACCCTATCCAAAGGAACAGGAGTTATAATTTACCTTTGTCCCTAGTTCGAATCATTGAAATTGAACGTAAATGATTCCGTTTGATGGACTAGATTGCAAGTTGATTGATAGCGCAGTTTCATGGGCTATGGGGACATCGAGATGTCTAGTCATTTGCATAGGCGTGTATAGTTGATACACGTTGGGCGGACCTAGTGGGAGTTCTCTAAAAGGTTTATGAGAATCTCATTAATATATTTAGTGGATTCCTTAGACATGAGTATGACACTATTCTTACTTAAGGATTAGTATGTTTTTGACACGCAAAACGTCGTGCCGTAAAAAGGAGGCTATAAAAGCAATGATCGGAACTGCTACGAATTGAGTGGGAGTTTTGGTTATACAAGACTGGATAAAGTCCTCCTAAGAGTGAGGATTGGTGTCTTGGCCTCTTGAAGAGCGAGAACCGAAAATGCATGGCCGTGCTCAAATGGATTAAGGAGTTAATCATTTGTTTCTACAGTTCGAACTCGGATTTCAAGAAACAACTTGAATATTGGTATGGTTTACATACGATGTTACCATGTCATCAAGTTAGACATTAAGCGACTTAAGGAATTTGAAGGTTACACACTTGTTCTTAGACAAGTGGGAGATTGAAAAGGATTTTGTCCTCGATCAAGTGTAACAAACTAAATGTATATGGACAAATTATAAAGATAATATATTCAATAATATTAGGTGACCGCAACGTTTTGCTAGAAGCTAATTGCGGTTGGTTGGGCTAGTATATTTAGGCCAACTACTAATATGTATTGGGTCCTATGAGGTCACACAATTTGACAACCCTTGGATATTACCCAAATCCATTTGTGAAATGGGTTGGGCGGTTTTTATGATTGATGGAAGAGTTGTAACTCATGAGTTTATTAGGCTCATAATGTATGACATTATGAGGCAAAATAAAACCTCATGAATCATCTCTTTGTAACCACCCTATATAATCATATGGGGGTTACAAAGGAGAGGTAAGTACATCACTTTTGGCAAGAGAAAATCTGATTTTCTTTTGCTCTCCTCTCTCTCATTCATTTGGCCATCATACACCTCAAAAGCAAGAGGATTCTACACTCTTCCGTACTAGCATACGTGGTGATCTAAGGGTTGTTCGTGGACCAACACTAGAGGAACGGCGATTGACGTTCTAAGGATCTCTACTAGAAGGCTAGAGGTGAAAGTGGAATTCACGCATCAAGAGGTATATTCTACACTCTTTATAGATTCATGTTAGTTTATGCAAAGATCTTGGTGTTAGATGTTTGAGTATGTGATACTCGTTTTCCGCATTAAGCATCTAAATTCCTACATAACCTACCCTTTACAGTCACTCCAAACCTTCTACAATTTTACCCATATCACTCCTATATTCTAGTATATTTTACTTTACAGGGTAAAAGAACAGGCACCAAGTTAGTGAATTCAATTGTGCTCCTCTTTCCCTTTTGTACTGCTCGATTACTCAGTCACCTGATGAAATTATAACATGAAGATTAGGAATTAAGCAAATATTCCTAGTTGCCTGCAAGTAGAAGAACTGATAGTTATGGAACGGGGTATAGGAAAGCAAGAAATTGAATTCAATTGGTTCATGATCAAAGAGGATATAAAAAGAAAACACAAGTTATTTACTAAAATATGAAGCATAAACAAGACATACAACATTATATAGTTGTCTTTAATAGTAGCTTATCATTAGATTCTATATAATACCATGTTTATAACTGGTGACCAAAAGACGCAACCTGCAATTTGCGGCTAAAACACACCTCTTCAGATAGAGGTATAACTCAAAACAGAAAAGACAAATAAAGGATGGGTAAGAATCACAAGGTTAGATCCTCTTATCTTTAAAATAGTTGTTTATATTGCTCATCATCTACAAAAAACATAAAACTTGAAATGGAAGGTTCTAAAAATTACCTTGACCATGGATGGAGATGAAGGTGAACCGTCCAACTCTGGAACTGAAAAAACGTTTTCCTTTTTTAGAGCTGATAAAGTTTGTTGCCATTCTGGGGATGTGGTCTCTGTGGATGCAACCCAAGGACAGAAATGTCTATGCTGGTTGATTGGATGAAACTCCATCTTTTTAGTAAGTAAATGTCTCCTTGAACCTAATGCAGGTGCTAGTTGGTACTGGAGGAAGATATGTTGTATCAAAGAACAATTAAAGCAGGTTTTATCACAAGATGAGCTGAGACAAAAGCATTCATACTCTGTCAAGACAATTTATAAGAAATTATGTGGTGAATTTTCTGATGCCACATAGGATGGTGTGGTTTGGAATAGGCTAGGTGTGCTTAAGCATCGATTTATATCATGGTTAGCAATACAGGAAAGGCTACAGACAACATCTAAACTTGCAATGTATGGAATCAGTGCAAGTGATCAATGTTTGATCTGTGCTGGATATATTGAAACTCATCAGCATTTGTTCTTTGGATGCACATTCAATGCTGCTTGTTTTAGGCTGATTAAGAGTTGGCTTGCCATTAACAACACCTCAGAAGAGCTGCACAGTTTGCTTAGAAGAATCCAACAGAGTAGACGTTCTAAATTTCAGAAATCAGAATAATGTAATCCTAGCTAGTATCAATGCACTGATCTATGTAATATGGAGTGGTAGAAACTCTGTATATTGGAACCATTGTATGCCTAGCATAGAAGTAAGTGTCAAGCAGGTCAAGTGTCTCATTAGAGCATGTGTTTTAGCTGTTATGCCCAAGAAGGTCTCTAGAATTGACTATAATTGGTTTGTAAACCTGTAATCAGGTTTAGTAGTTTGTAGATGTACTAGTGACATTTCTTCTGTTGCCTTTCTTTGGGTTACAAGGGTGTCCAACCTAGTTGGTTGCCTTTCCTTAGGAAGGTATAGGTTGTAAAATTGATGCTTCATGAAAAAAAAAAAAATGTCTCCTTGCATCTTTTTCTAGACAAAACACATCTATATGTTAGAAAGAAATAGCCAACCTCACAATAGTGTTCATCATTATTGCCAAAACTAACCATAAAATGTTACAGCATAAAAAATTTACTAGCAAGATATCAAAACCCTCAATGAAGACTGGAAGTACTAGCAGAAAGGTGAATAAGAAACTACGGACAACAATATTATCTATATTGACATGGTCTTCATATATGAACTCGCATAATTGATCAATCTATTGCCTAACTTAGAGTGCCAATTAGACGCTTAACACATAATATCCGTACATGTAAATTTTCTAATCAAAAGCATGACCAAGTGATCTCTATATGGAACAACAGAATTCCCAATCCTTGATCAAGGTCATTTCCCTACTCCCTTTGTCCTTGTTGGGGAACTTGAGAGATAGTAAAGGCAACCTATGAACTTGTTAGAGAAATCACCTTAAAAAGCGGAGATGTGATAAAGGAAAACCACTATCCTAAATTCAATAGAGTGAATGATCCTCCTAAATTCAATCTTTTTCACATAGAACCTTAGATATGGAATGATGTAATGACTAATGAATTCCTCATCACCCCAACCACTATCCTGACTTTATGGATCCCAATGGCAAGTGTATCTTGTCATATTTTATTGGTGGCATCATTTGTGATGTCGAATTTTGCTCTTTGACTAATGCCTTTTAATACATTGAATAAGTGATACCCCATAGTGATACCTCATCCGTCCACAGTCATGACAATAAATAATAATTCTCTGAGAACTTTCTACATTAATATGCATGAGGTAAGGGCTTAAGAGAAACATTGAATTATTTTATCTCAATACTCATGAGAGGGCAAAGATTAGTTTTATTCATTGCTAAACAACCAAACAGCAACCATATTCATTTTATGCAGTAAAAAAAAGTTCCAAAGATGGGAATGATACCTTCTTTTTCAGAGCTCTGATCTTTTTTTCAATATCTACACCTGAGTTATCTGATACCTTACCAGCAGCCGCGGTTGTAGTAAGAGCTAGCTGGCTAATCTGAGAAGCAATAGACTCTAGAATATTTGACTTTAGACTTGGATCTGTGGCATCTATTTCCTCCTTATCCTCATCCACTGACGGCCCGTTTGGTAAGAGGTTATAAATGGTGGGAATGTTAATGCATTATAGTGTAAATTTGTACTAGAAATCTAATGTCATTACCAATGGTAATGCTACCTCTTCACAAGATATCCATTTTCTTCCTAAAATCTCATTACCATCCATTACCACTTGGGAAGGTGGTATTGGGTGGTAATGAAAATTTATAAAGGGAAACCCATGTTTTCTGATAAAGTTTCATTCCCATGGTCATGGACATGTGAAAATCTTTACAAATTTACACTAAATTTCATTACCATTACCACTATTTATAACCACTAACCAAACGGGCCGTGAATGTTTCAAGTTCGTTGCCCTTTCAAGGGCATCTGTCAAGGTCAATGATAACTGTAACACTATATCCTTTTATAAACATAATTTAAACAAAATCGAACATTTTATTAAAGAAATGACGATAGCGGAAATATCGTCTTGCGAAAATGTCACTCTAAATAAGGGTTAAATATAAACTAAAGAAAATAAAACCCAAATAAATTATCGCAAAATATCCATAAAGAGTTTACCTCATAAACCCAATGTATTCACCGTAAAATAATAAAATGTCTCAATTTCCTAAATAACCTCTCACTCTTTGCCCATAAGACGAAACAAACATGCCTCATAAACACCTGCAAAACAAATCAACAAACCTCCACAATCAGTGGGGAATAACTAACAGCTCTCCCAACCCGATAAGGATCCATATAAGACCTATAAAAGCCTTAATAATCAAGTTATACAAAAACATCTCAAAAGTGTAGACACATAATCGTGTCTCCCCATTTAAGGATCCAATGATGAAACATACTGCGGCATTAGTTGGCGCGACCCAACGGAAGAGCAATCTAAAGAACCAACCCAAAATGTATTTTGAATTGATATTCTAAAGCCCAATTAATTGTTCATGACGATTAATTGTATTTCATACCCATAAAATGTTTTAAATCCATTTTAAAAGCCCAATCAAATATTTATTATTTTAATAGATATTTTTCTTAAATATTTTATTATCTTTGATAAATAAAACTGATTTTTAATCCGTAAAATTCAATCTCCGGAATTTTAAGGATAGAAAAGTATCTTCGAAAGACGCGCAAATGAATATGCTCGAATATTCCCGAATATGCGCTAGACGCGGGCTGCGCTGGCGCGACACGTGCGTCCAAAGACATTGGCCATATCGCATCGGGCGTGCCAATAAGCACCTGACACGTAGATTTTGTGACTCACACAGAGTCCTGCATCTGAGCAAGTCTTGTGTGAGACGCAACTTTCTTTTTTATCTTTTCAAAACGCGTTTACACGTGCCTAAACCTGATTGGGCTGGCTGCGTCAGGCCCACCAATGTGCGCCTAACGCGTGGCAGTGCGCCTGCCACGTAGGCTTGCGTGCAGCGCACGCCCTCTTTTTCCTATAAATACTCCGTGATTTCCCGAATTAAGGACGGCTTTTTAGATTATTATTTACGCACATAAAATTCTCCCGAATCCTCCAAAACATACTTCGAATACTCAATACTCAAATACTTCCAATACTCTTCACTGCGTTTTGGTTTCACGATTGCTCCGCCTAAAGATCGTTGCGCTCCTCAACCTAAGCCGCATAGGTATAACACCTGAAGATCCTTGAATCAATTCTTTATTTTTTGCTTTGAAGTTACTAACCATTTATTTCATGATGTAGATCTTTAAGTAATAATCGCTATACTGTATATTCTAACCTCTTCTTTTCTTTCTTTTTATTTATTTTTCATTATTATTATACTTGCCTGATTGTTCTATGCACGCCATTATGATTGTCCTGCTTTAATGCTTTTATCACCCACATGTTATTTTTGCTAATCAAGACCTAAAGAACTGTTCTAATATTAATCAGATTAATTTGGACAACCTGTTAGATTCCCTGTAATATTGATTGCCTCATAACATATCACTAAAAAATAGTCTTTTTATGTGTTTCCTGAACCAATTTAGACTAAATATTTTTAGGGTGTATAAAACATTATTTGATTATTCTTTGGCATAAAATCTGTAATGAATCGATATTTAGTAGAGGCCAGCAATGGGCAATATGCTTCCGGACCATATTCGTACCCTCACCCCCGAACTCAATCTTTGGTTCATTTTGACCATCTATGGAGTCAGGATGGGGAAATCTACATTGGATAATTTGTCCCTACGATTTTTCTATATCCAATTAGGTTTATGATTCTTTCTAAAAAGAATTGTTGGCGACTTCTTTCAAAACAATTTTCAATAAAACCTTTACAGTGGAGTAGTCAAATATAATACGCGCTCACACCGCGTAGGCGAAATAAAAACACGCCTACGATTTGGCGGCTTCATTGGGGAGGATTTTAAAAAATTAATTTTTTTAAATGAGTGGGTGAAACTTGGAAAATTCGATTCATTCTTATTTTATGCCTTTGAATAATATACAGTTTTGCATATGCATGACTACTATTCAAACACCATAAGGACAATCTACCTTGCCTCATCAGCACATGTTCTATGTATGAAGTTACCCCCGGGGGGTTTGCGCTTTGTCCTTCCAAAAAGCTTCCTGAGCGATAGTGTTGGATTTTA
This sequence comes from Beta lomatogona, assembly GCA_947646795.1. Classification (NCBI taxonomy): domain Eukaryota; kingdom Viridiplantae; phylum Streptophyta; class Magnoliopsida; order Caryophyllales; family Amaranthaceae; genus Beta; species Beta lomatogona. The sequence continues at coordinate 1,549,303 of CANSNZ010000424.1, read as the reverse complement.
GTCATAAGCAAACCTACTCAACCATGGCATTGTTCTCTTGTTCCTGACTTGAGACTGGAGTGCGTCTTACACATGGCTACCTCTTTAAGCAGGGGCACGAAGCGTGGGATCAATCTTTTAGTCATGGACCCTTTCAGACTGAACCTAAATCTGACCAATAGTTTCAAACATAGAACTGGACTTTAGGTTGGAACTTTTGCATCCATGTTATATGACATTTGCCAGTGATTGCAATTCTTGTCCTGCTATTATTTTGTCAAATTGTCATTATTATGCGTCGTGCCTAAAATAGCGTTTAACAAACAAGCAAAAAATTCGTCAATCGGCAAATTCGTCGCCTAAATCCCCGAAAAACTTGTCGGGGAATAGTGCGCCAAACGCATTAAGTTGCGCCTGGCGCACCACTCCCGCGCCAGACGCACGACTGTACGCTGCGCACAGCAGTGCTGCGCGGCACGCTGTCTGTGCATCGCACGTTTTTCGTCAATTTAGCTGTCGTATTGTCGATCCTACGTTCAGTCCTATGTGCATAATTTGGTCCTTTATGCTTATCACCTAATTCAACATAAAAAAATCAGTCTTTTCATGCAAGGTCAAGTCTGTCCAAAAAAAATGCATCTAAAGGGTCATTGTAGAGGTAGAGTTGTCGTGCATGTCTACCTCTTCCCATTTTCTCCCTGCTGTTCAACTAATCTTCCCTATCAATTCTACCTTACCATATTCATCAATTTCAAAAACTTATATTTTTCAAATCAATCCTATACCATATTCTATTCTACCTTTTTCAAAAAAACATTTACTAATCATCATACCACGACATTTCAAAAAAAAAAAACTATTTTCAAAATTAATCCATCATCTTTTCCTAACAAAAGATAAAACAAGGAGTTCCTTTCAAAAACGAATTTCGAAAATTCTAAGCCCATTCAAAAAACCTTCAATCCAATTCAATCCAATCGACCCAATTCACTTGCATTCATTCTAGGTCCATATGCATTAGAGTCCATTTTGCATTCATATAGGATCCATCTAATTCGAGTTCATGCATTCATATTAGGCCCGCTAGCATTAGAGTCCATCTTAGGCCCATATAAGTCTAGCTCCTGTCAAAATCTAGACCCATCTGTATCTTTATGTGAAGTTTAGTCCAAATCTATCCCTAATCAGTTCCAATCTAAGTCTAAGTCTAGTCCAATCCAGATCTTAGGTCCATTTAGGCCCGATTCATTCCTTAGTCAGTCTACGGATAATAAAAGCTCAGTCTTAGGACTATAAAGTCAGTCTAAGGACAACAAAAGCTCAGTCTTAGGACTATAAAGTCAGTCTACGGACTATAAAATCTCAGTCTTAGGACTATAAAGTTTCCCTAGGTCTAGTTTGCATTATATGTAAACCAAAGCCAGTCTACGGACTATAAAAGCTCACTCTTAGGACTATAAATTCAGTCTATGGACTATAAAAGCTCGGTCTTAGGACTATAAAATTTCCCTATATCTAGTTTGCATTATATGTAAACCCTAGTCAGTCTACGGACTATAAAAGCTCAGTCAACGGACTATAAAAGTCGATCTTCGGACTATATATAAAAGTTCACCCCCTAAGTCTAGCGAAGCTAGCATAGGAAATCTTTCAGCCTGTTTGCATAGTCCAGTCCGATCCATGTCTGCATTTGCATATAGTTAGGCCCATGTCTCCATCATGGTCAAGTCTACACTAGTCCAAACCATAACCATTTCCATTTCCATTTCAAAATCATTTCCCATTTTCATTTCCACTTTCGTTTCTCATTTTTCATCTTCATTTCTCATCTCCATTGCTCATTTCGAAAACATTATCTCTTAAAATTTACGACGTCCATCCGATTTATGTTCAGGACAGGTCATGAGATTATAACTTGGGAACGTCCGACAGAGAGGCAACAAGGTCGACCTACTCCCAGACTCGTCAAGAGCATCCTGACATTTTCAGACGAATCCTCCGACTCTTCTGAATCATTATCCGAAATGGGGGACACTAATGAACAGCTCAGTGCCATTATGGCTCAACTCACACTGATAAACTCTCGTCTTGAGGAGCAAGACAAAGAGATTAAGACACTGAGGGAGAAGCTAACTAAGGAAGACGAGCAAGGCGACACTCCACCACCAATCAAAACTGAGACAGAGTTGAGATTTGAAAAACTCGAGCAATTGATCCAGTTAATTCCTGCACTCGAGAGTTAGGCTCATGGCCATGACATCATTGATCCTGAACTAAGGAAAAAAATTTCTGAAAAGGTAGCACTGGGTGACTGATAGGCTGTCGCACACCTATCAAAAATAATTCCTACAAAACCTTCTAACAATGTAGTAGGGTAAGTAGGGAAGAATCTACAGAGAGATGGTTGTTTTAATCTAGCTTCTAATCAAGCTAAAAAGGATCTAGGGCAATGGTTCACCATGTTCATAACTATAATCTATCAAAATATCATCAATGATTCAATTAATCAGATATCTAGAGCACATGTTAATCCTACGGTCGGGCCTTAACGCTCTCGAATCAACATATGCTAGTACGGTCGCTCAACATAATCAGATTTGCTAATTGTAGGTAAGCCTCTAAAGAGAACTATCTCTCGATCTAAGACTCGATATTAGCAATATTTAATCAGACAATTGATCAGATTGCAAGATTAACAATAAAAGCACTAATCAATTAGAGATATCAATAACTAATCAAACCATTAATAAATATCAATCAAGAATCATAGCATATAAACATGGATTCCCAAACCCTAGAATATAAACTACTCAATCATGAAATAAATAAAGAAATTTAAATCTACAAAGAAAAGCATGATCAAAGAAATCAATGAAAGAAAAGAGATGAAAATTATAAACTCATGAATTAATGAAGAAAAAAAAAACTAGGGTTTGCCATGAAAAACTAGAGAGAAAAGGAAGAAGGAAACTAAAGCTAAACCTAAGAATACAAAATATAACGTCAGAAAAAGAGGTTCCTTTGGGGAGAGAGAGAAGACCTATTTATAGTTTTTACAAAACCGGCTAAAAAAGGCAAATAAACCCGTCTCGAGAAACCGCCCGGTTGACCGGGCAAAATCCGCCCGGTCGGGCGACGGTGATTGAGGAGCTACGACAGAACATCAAATCCGCCCGGTCGGGCGCGCAAGCGATTTTGGTTCCTTTCTCGCCCGGTTGACCGGGCTAACATGCCTTGCATCCTGTGAAATTTTCATTTCCGACTGGGCGAAACCGCCCGGTCGACCGGGCGGGAAAACTGCGATTTTGCGTCAACTTGCGAAGGCTGTATCTCTCAAACCAGAAGTCTATTTGGGGCGTGTGACCTATCGTTGGAAAGCCCTTCAAGTATAGTTTCCAACCCAACTAGAATTTCTTGATTCTAAGAAGCACATAAAAAGTTATGATCAGAAGAGTATACATGACGCTTTTTTCACATTTCTTCTAATGATTTTCCGCTTTGTTTTCGCTCAAACTCGTACTAAGACGTATCCATACTATCCTTATGCATCATAGCTTATTTCCAAGTGCTCCTAATCCTCAAGCTCAGCTAAATATACTCCAAATACGTTCTCATTACCTGAAATTCATCAAAAACAAGAAAACATACCGAATAGGAGTAGAATAACATAACTTAAGAATATGATGCAATAATGAACCTAAATATGAACCTAAATGCTCTAAAATGCAACCTAAATGCACCTTAAAACTATATATAAATATGATTTATCAGTGACCTCCCAAAATTCAAGGGGGTCGAAGACCCATATGATCACTTGAGAGCTTTCTGCATCTCAATGGCTCTCAAAGGCATGAGCAAGGACCTGTTTGCTTATGTCTTTCCTTTAACCTTGGATGCACATCCATCCAAGTGGTTCAGATCACTGAACAAAGGCAAGCTGAATGACTAGGACTATATCAGAGAAGAGTTCCACAAACAATACATATACAATACTCAGCTTCCTATTAGCCTGCGTAAGCTGGAGTTGACTAAACAAAACTCCAACGAAGACTTCGTCACCTTCCTTAATAGATGGAGGGAAAAAGCTGCACAAATGACTAACAGGACATCTCAAGAGGATCAAGTCCGAATGGTGATCCGTAATCTACAGCCTAAATACGGAGAACATATTAAGTTCCAACCTATAGAGTCTTTCACGAAGCTCTATAAGGTAGGCTTGTTGATTGATGAAGAGGTACAAGCCAACAAGAACAAGGGTTCCAATAACAACAACTCTTGCAAGAATAGTTGTAACAACCCTTCTAGCTCTAATGTCAATGCCCTAACTACTGAAAAAGGGAGGTTATCAAAAGCCTCAACGAACATTCACTTTATTGGGCATGACTTTGGAAGAAGCCTTCACTAGGCTTCATGCAAAAGGAGCAATACAGCCTATCGGTCCCACTCCAGACCCGACACCTGAAAATAGGCACAAGAAGTGGAACCCTAATGCCTATTGTAAATACCACCGAGGGAATCAACATCTGCGTGTTGGGCCTTAAGGAATACTCTGCAAGACGTGGTTGAAAGTGGCAGACTTCCGATCCCGCCGGCAGCAAAAGTCAATAACAACAGCAACCCCTTGGGAATCATCTCAACAGTGCAGGAGGCTTAGTCATTTAGCGCTAGTTTTCTAGGTTGAGTCGGAGAGTCCCTCTCTAGCTCCTTCATTTCCTTCCCAGTCGAGTCTATGTCATATAGGTTTTTACTTCTAATAAGCCTTGTTTTAGTCATTTTCAATTAATAAAATAATCGCATTTCCTTTTCATTTTCATTGGCCTTCCATCATTTTATTTATGCTTCTAATTCAATGATGAAACTCAAATCACCTAATGAACTTGACTAACAACAATAGTAAAAAAGATCTGAAATAAAAAAAGAAAAAAATAAAAAAAGAGGACATACTTTGGATCAGGAGTTATTCCCCTCTCCCTTCCATTACCTTTCATAAGCCATCATTCTTAAACCATCATATCAATAAACCAAACAATCCCTTCAACATCAATGCTCCACAAATAACCTTCAAGCCTTCCAATACCCTAAACCAAACTTGTGTGCAAGCCTCACTATATTAAAAAAATAATATCAATGCCAGGCAAATAAAAAAAAGTGATTCAAAGTGCAAAAAAAGAAGCAAAAGCAAAAGAAAACGCACAAAAAAAAAAGATTCAAAAGAAAAAGCCAAAGGCAAAGAAATAAAAAGTCAAGCTAGGAGGCTTGCACACAAGTTCTACCCCTCAATCAAATCCTTCAACCCATTAAACCTTAACCCATACAATCCAAATCCATGACCCTTACCTTAGGCCATCTAATTAAACATTCATCTAAACCTCAAGCCTTAAACCCTTCAACCTTTCATTAACCATAACTCCTTTTTCAAGGTATGTCCAAGCCTGCTAGGTTGAAAACCCAAAAGGGCGGCCTAGGCAAAAGTTAGGACACAAAAAAAATTAAAAAAAAAAAAAAAGAAATCAGATCGAGAACTACGAAAGGTCTGATTCCGCTAGGATATGTAGGAATCCTCATCTCGAGGTCCGACCGCTTCAATAAAATAAAATTAGTCGTGGTCCAATGATTTGACTTTCTAGAATTTAGGAGCATACTCTTTCTAGATCCCGACATAGACTCGAGTCTGCACCTAACCTCAATGAAGCCTTTTCCCACCTACATTCATTTAAGTCATAAATTTCAACCTTTTTATTTTTCAATCCAAGCTCTCCTTGTCCCTGAAGGACTCTCCGACAATTCCATGATTTCCGGCGATACTTGACTTTGCCTATATTAACTAAACAAGAATCCCCATTACAATCCCCAGTGACAACTTGCAACGTTCAAGACAGATCAACTACATTCAATATCAGATCAAGTACATTTCAAACAAGGCTCATAATGCCTAATTCAAGGCAAGCTCACCCAAAGGGGGGACCTCCTACATGTGGTGGTTCCTCCGATTCAAATCAAACTCCCGAAGAGTTGTAATCCGCGGACCTCGTTTACGGACCCCAAATCATTTACTAAAAAACGATTTTCGAAAATCATTCTATCTATTTCTGATCTTTCTATCATTCTACACATCCTCTAGCCTTGCAAAATCCTGACCTTGCATTGCAGCTTTTCAAAACCCTGACCTTGCATTGCATTTCATATATTCTAGTCTTGCATAACCCTGACCTTGCATGACGTGTCATCTCTTAGCTTTGCATAACCTTAATCCTTGCATAGCGTCTCATGCATTCTTAGAGAGTCTAAGGTTGCATTATTGCATCAATATGTGCTTATATGAGTTGTTTGCACCTATCTGCTAACATCTTTCCCTGCAGGTAATCAGATTGCTTGTAGTTATTGTCCTGCATACTAACTTTGTTTTACAGAGACCGGAGGTTACAGATCAGTTTTAAACTGCAGAGTGTTTAGAATCGTTCTCCGTCCAGACATCGTATACTTTGACTATCGGTAACCTGAACCTCAGTCAAAGTGGGGGCTTCTGTAGACACATAATCGTGTCTCCCCATTAAAGGATCCAATGATGAAACATACCGCGGCATTAGTTGGCGCGACCCAACGGAAGAGCAATCTAAAGAACCAACCCAAAATGTATTTTGAAATGATATTCTAAAGCCCAATTAATTGTTCATGACGATAAATTGTATTTCAAGCCCATAAAATGTTTTAAATCCATTTTAAAAGCCCAATCAAATATTTATTATTTTAATAGATATTTTTCATAAATATTTTATTATCTTTGATAAATAAAACAAATTTTTAATCCGTAAAATTCCATCTATGAAATCTTAGGGATAAAAAAGTATCTTCGAAAGACGTGCAAAGGAATATGCTCGAATATTCCCTAATATGCGCCGGACACGGGGGCTACGCTCAGCGCGACACATGCGTCCAACACATTGGCCATATCACGTCAGGCATGCCAATAAGCGCCTGATACTTAGATTTTGTGACTCACACAGAGTCCTGCGTCTGACGCGAGTCTTGTGTGAGACGCAACTTTCTTTTTTATCTTTGCAAAATGCGTTTACACGTGCCTAAACCTGATTGGGCTGGCTGCGTCAGGCACACCAATGTGCGCCTGCCACGTAGGCTTGCGTGCAGCGCACGCCTTCTTTTTCCTATAAATATTCCGTGATTTCCCCGAATCAAGGACTGCTTTTTAGATTTTTATTTACGCACATAAAATTCTCCCGAATCCTCCAAAACATACTTCGAACACTCAATACTCAAATACTTTCAATACCCTTCACTACGTTTTGGTTTCACGATTGCTCCGCCTAAAGATCGTTGCGCTCCTCAACCTAAGCCGCATAGGTATAATACCTGAGGATCCTTGAATCAATTCTTTATTTTTTGCTTTGAAGTTACTAACCATTTATTTCATGATATAGATCTTTAAGTAATAATCGCTATACTGTATATTCTAACCTCTTCTTTTCTTTCTTTTTATTTATTTTTCATTATTATTATACTTGCATGATTGTTCTATGCACGCTATTATGATTGTCCTGCTTTAATGCTTTTATCACCCACATGTTATTTTTGCTAATCAAGACCTAAAGAACTGTTCTAATATTAATCATATTAATTTGGACAACCTATTAGATTCCCTGTAATATTGATCGCCAATTAACATATTACTAAAAATAGTCTTTTTATGTGTTTCCTGAACCAATTTAGACTAAATATTTTTAGGGTGTATAAAACATTATTTGATTATTCTTTGGCATAAAATTTGTAATGAATCGATATTTAGTAGAGGCTAGCAATGGGCAATTTGGTTCCGGACCATATCCGTACCCTCACCCCCGAACTCAATCTTTGGTTCATTTTGACCATATATGGAGTTAGGACGGAGAAATCTACATTGGATAATATGTCCCTACGATTTTCCTATATCCAATTAGGTTTATGATTCTTCCTAAAAAGAATTGTTGGTGACTTCTTTCAAAACAATTTTCAATAAAACCTTTACAGTTGCTCACACCGCGTAGGTGAAATAAAAACACGCCTACAAAAGGTAAACTTCAAATAACCAAATATAACACTCAAACAGAGATAACACAATATGGTAAATACAAAAAGGGTAAAGGTAACATAAAAAACAAATGTATAAATAAATATGCCTATAAATTCATGTATCAACAACATAAATCATATAAGTTTAAACTAATAAAATAATATAATTAGTTTGATGAGCTGAATGCTAGTGGACAACCCACTTCCTATAGTAATGTCAAATCGCAATATCCAGATAGCCTATGGGTTACGTTCCTTGCTGCATGGGTCTAGGAAGGGTCATACTCCCGATACAATGTAGGATTCCGTCCCCATCGACCTCTCGAACGACAACAAAACCAAGGTATACTTAGTATTCCGTCCTATGGTTTGCATGTTCTTCACCATGGGATTCCGTCCCTCCGGATATCTTGCTCTCAAATAAAATAGTTATAATAAAATAACACTCAATCATCAAATAACACGGATGCCCTGAAGGCCTTACACCAAATAAGCAGAAATCTAGGATCGCAACCCAAGAATTTCAATTTAGTATAACGTTCTTCTGAAAATAGTAATATAGTGAATAATAATACTTTAACTCATCATAAAAATAAAGAGAAACATTTTAAATACTTGAAAACACTTACAAGAACAACTACATGCATAACCGAATGATCCAACTACAAAAACTTAGTAAAAGAACAAAATACATAACCAAATAATTGAACCAATAATAACAAACCTAACAAAGCCCGCCAAGAAAAGCAACAACATCTAGTATGCACCCAATACCAACCCACAATACACATGAACATCAAGCACGGAAGGCTAGCAAGTAAGACCAACAAATGCTAAACTACCAAAGAACAAATGCTAGACAAGCAGGCAAAGAAGTTGAGTAAGAGCAATAATAAATCCACATGTATAACAACACTAACAACACTTAAGCACCAAAACTGTAGCAGCATTGTATAAGAGCAATACAACAAATATGAGTAAAACAGTATGGCCATAAAACCATCCTTTGACAAACCAAACTTATTCATACCTCCATTCTTACCCAACTTCATACTCACGTTTCAATGATTATGCTCTAAAATATGCTATAAACTATTATAATCATGTTAACCAAATAATCCAAACATTTTCATGAGAAAACATACTCCACGTAAGTCAGCTTGTAAAATAATATTCATAAAAGAAATATCATAGCTCTATAGAAGCATAACAACCCAACAATTCAAGTTTACAAGTTACAATAACCATATAACTCAACATATAGATAATCCCCACCCCCCCCAAATTCCTAAGATAATAGTGACCAAATTAAGTACTAAAACTAATATAAACCCTATATTAATTCTAATCGATCTAGGGTGCCCATTAGTTACCTTTGAAGACCTCCAATCGCTTGCATTTCCATTATTTATTGTTCTGTTCCGACCATGATTCCCGACGATATCAAGTTCAATTGCCAATTCGCTCCGGTCAAAGTGACATTTTATATGTCTTCAACGTGCTATCCAAATTTCAGGACAATCCAACGGTTAGATAGCCAGATATAATCATTTTCGTGAAGGTATGGCAGGAAAATCCGGGAAGAACTTTTCCTCACTTTCTCTCTTCAAAATGTTGACTGATTTGGGGAAGAAGTGGGACTGATTTTTTTTGCTATTACAAGCATCGCCAAAGATGATTGAAAAGAAGAGTAAAAAGGGAGGTTACACTAGCTAGAAATAAGGGATTCAATTGGCATTGAAGAGGGTGTTACAAGCTTCAAAAGTCACTTCCTTCTCCATAAAATAACTGATTTTTGGGCAGCTGATCTTTTAGGACCCAAACTCCATGTCCAAAAAGTTATTACGACGGTCCAACATGCGCTTGAAGTGAGAAAATGCATAGCTAAAAAGCAAAATGTAAATACTACAAAAATATATAATATCTAATCAAATAAACTATATATAATACTTTTTAAAAGTTGTAAAAAAAAAAGGTATACGATATACTATTTTTAAGGAGTAACATATCAAAATTTTAAAGAAAAATAACAATTAAGGGAAAATAACTCGAGGAAATTATGAAAGAAAATCCTTGGTGTTACAATCACCCCCCCTTTAGGAAAGTTTAGTCCTCGAAACTTGAAACGACACGAAGACGTGCTATACGATGACGATGCGCAGATTAGTTTCGCCCATCCAATTAACGTCTTGGAGGCATCCTACAAAAACGAAAACTTTAGCGCTTGCTAAACCTCACTAACTAATACATAAGAAAAAGGAAAAATTGACAACAGAGGTCTCAACTTTGGGGGATAATTTTTAAAAGGTTTGAACTATTGATTAACCTGTGTAGGTCCCAACTTTAGGGGGTATTAACTTTTAGCGGGCCTTAGTGACTTGAAACTGACTTAATAGGTCGTCACTTGTAAAAAACTTGGGTCACACCAGAAGGGTTAATTGAGGGAGGGATGTAGGAACTATGTGAGATTTAAAAAAAAATCTTCAGTTTTAAGTCGCCGAGGCCCGCTAAAAGTTAAGACCCCCTAAAGTTGGGACCTACACAGGTTAATCAATAGTTCAGACCTTTTAAAAATTATCACCCAAAGTTTAGACCTCTATTGTCAATTTTTCCTAAGAAAAACTTATTACACATCTGTTAACAAAAAGAACTCCCAAAGCTTCTTCCTATCCAAGTAACTCTCACTAAGTCCTTTTCTTGAAGCCTAAGATACTAACAAATTTAGATGCAACAATTACACATTTTCCATGGAATATGTAGCAACTCAATGAGATTTTTTGGATCATTTGCTCTGATACCAACTGAAACACTCCGTCCTTTTATAAACATAATTTAAACAAAATCGAACATTTTATTAAAGAAATGACGATAGCGGAAATATCGTCTAACGGTAATGTCACTCTAAATAAGCATTAAATATAAACTACAGAAAATAAAACCCAAATGGATTATCTCAAAATATCCATACAGAGTGTAAACAACCTCATAAATACAATGTATTCAACGTAAGATAATAAAATAAAATAAAATGTCTCATTTTCCTAAATAACCTCTCACTCATTGCCCATAAGACGAAACAAACATGCCTCATAAACACCTACAAAAAATATCAACAAACATCCACAATTAGAGGGGAGTAAATAACAGTTCTCCCAGCCCAATTATGATCCATATAAGACTTATAAAAGCCTTAATAATCAAGTTATACAAAAACATCTAAAAAGTAAACTTCAAATAACCAAATATAACACTCAAACAGAGATAATACAATATGGTAAATACAAAAAGGGTAAAGGTAACATAATAAACATATGTATAAGTAAATATACCTATAAATTCATGTATCAACAACATAAACCATATAAGTTTAAACTAATAAAATAATATAACTAGTTTGAGAGATAGAGCTGAACGGTAGTGGACAACCCACTTCCTATGTTAATGTCAGATCGCAATCTCCAGACAGCCTATGGGTTACGTTCCCTACTGCCTGTGTCTAAGAAGGGACATACTCCCGATGCGGTGCTAGGATTCCGTCAGTCCTCATCGACCTCTCGAACGACAACAAAACCAAGGTATACCTAGGATTCCGTCCTATGGTTTGCATGTTCTTCACCTTGTGATTCCGTCCCTCCAGATTTCTTGCTCTCAAACAAAATAGTGATAATAAAATAACACTCAATCATCAAATAACACGGATGACCTTAAGGCCTTACACCAAATAAGCAGGAATCTAGGATCGCAACCCAAGAATTGCAATTTAATATAACGTTCTTCTGAGAATAGTAATATAGTGAATCATAATACTTTAACTCATCATAAAAATAAAAGAAACATTTTAAATACTTGAAAACACTTACAAGAACAACTACAAGCATACCCGAATGATCCAACTACAAAAACTAAGTAAAAAACAAAATACATAACCAAATAATTGAACCAATAATAGCAAACCTAACAAAGCCCGCCAAGAAAAGCAACAACATCTAGTAAGCAACCAATACCATCCCACAATACACATGAACATCAAGCAGGGAAGGCCAGCAAGTAAGACCAACAAATGCCAAACTACCAGCAACAAATGCTAGACAAGCAGGCAAAGAAGCTGAGTAAGAGCAATAACAAAACCACATGTATAACAACACTAACAACACTTAAGCACCGCAATTGTAGCAGCATTGTATAAGAGCAATACAACAAATATGAGTAAAACATTATGGGCACAAAACCATCCTTTGACAAACCAAACTTATTCATACGTCCATTCTTACCCAACTTCATACTCACGTTTCAAAGATTATGCTCTAACATATGCTATAAACTATTATAATCATGTTCACCAAATAATCCAAACATTTTCATGAGAAAACATACTCCACTTAAGTCAGCTTGTAAACCAATATCCATAAAAAAAATATCATAGCTCTATAGAAGCCTAACAACCCAACAATTCAGGTTTACAAGTTACAATAACCATATAACTCAACATATAGATAATCCCCCCCTCCCCCCAAATTCCTAAGATAATACAAAGCCAACATAAGTACAAAAACTAATATAAACCCTATACGAATTCTAATCGATCTAGGGTCGCCATTACCTTTGAAGACCTCTAGTTGCTTGCATTTCCATTATCTATTGTTCTGTTCCGACCACGATTCCCGATGATATCAACATCAAATACCAAATCGCTCAGGTCAAATTGACGTTCTATATGTCTTCAACGTGCTTTCCAAATTTCAGGACAATCGTACGGCTAGATCTCCAGATATTGTCATTTTCGTGAAGGTATGGTGGGAAAATCCGGGAATAACTTTTCTTCTCTTTCTCTTTACAAAAAGTCCACTGATTTGGGGAAGAAGTGGGACTAATTTTTTTGCTGTTATAAACATCTCCAATGATGATTGAAAAGAGGAGTAAAAAGGGAGGTTACACAAGCTAGAAATAAGGGATTCAATTGGCATTGAAGAGGGGGTTACAAGCTTCAAAAGTCACTTCCTTCTCCACAAAAATAACTGATTTTTCTGCAGCTGATCTTTTAGGACCCAAACTCCATGTCCAAAAAGTTATTACGATGGTTCAACGAGCGATTGAAGCGATAAAATAAAATGCATAGCTAAAACGCAATATTTAAATACCAGAAAAATATATAATTTCTAATCAAATAAACTATATATAATACTTTTTAAAAGTTGAAAAAAAAGGTATACGATATAATATTTTTAAGGAGTAAAATATCCTAATTCTCACGAAAAATAATAATTAAGGGAAAATAACTCGAGGAAATTATGAATGAAAATCCATGGTGTTACAATCACCCCACCGTCCAGAAAGTTTCGTCCTCGAAACTTGAAACGACACGAAGAGGTGATATACGATGACGACGCGCAAATTAGTTTCGGCCATCCAATTAACGTCTTAGAGGCATCCTACAAAAACGAAAACGTTAGCGCTTGCTAAACCTCACTAACTAATACATAAGAAAATCATATAACACATCTGTTAACAAAAAGAACTCCCAAAGCTTCTTCCTACCCAAGTAAATCTCACTAAGTACTTTTTTTAAAGCCTAAGATACTAATAAATTTAGATGCAACAATTACACATTTCCCATAGAATATGTAGCAACTGAATGAGATTTTTTGGATCATTTGCTCTGATACCAACTGAAACACTCCATCCTTTTTATAAACATAATTTAAACAAAATCGAACATTTTATTAATGAAATGACGATAGCGGAAATATCGTCTGACGGAAATGTCACTCTAAATAAGGGTTAAATATAAACTATAGAAAATAAAACCCAAATGGATTATTCAAAATATCCATAAAGAGTTTAAACAACCTCATAAACCCAATGTACTCAACGTAAAATAATAAAATCAAATAAAATGTCTCAATTTCCTAAATAATCCCTCACTCATTGCCCATAAGACGAAACAAACATGCCTCATCAACACCTGCAAAAAATATCAACAAACCTCTACAATCAGTGGGGAGTAACTAACAGCTCTCCCAGCCCAATTATGATCCATATAAGACTTATAAAAGCCTTTATAATCAAGTTATACAAAAACATCTCAAAAGTAAACTTCAAACAACCAAATATAACACTCAAACAGAGATAATACACTATGGTAAATACAAAAAGGGTAAAGGTAACATAATAAACATATGTATAAGTTAATATATCAATAAATTCATGTATCAACAACATAAACCATATAAGTTTAAACTAATAAAATAATATAACTAGTTTGAGAGATAGAGCTGAACGCTAGTGGACAACCCACTTCCTATGGTAATGTCAGATCGCAATCTCCAAACAGCCTATGGGTTACGTTCCCTACTGCCTGTGTCTAAGAAGGGCCATACTCCCGATGCGGTGCTAGGATTCCGTCAGTCCTCATCAACCTCTCGAACGACAACAAAACCAAGGTATACCTAGGATTCCGTCCTATGGTTTGCATGGTCTTCACCTTGGGATTCCGTCCCACCAGATATCTTGCTCTCAAACAAAATAGTGATAATAAAATAACACTCAATCATCAAATAACACGGATGACCTTAAGGCCTTACACCAAATAAGCAGAAATCTAGGATCGCAACCCAAGAATTTCAATTTAGTATAACGTTCTTCTGAGAATAGTAATATAGTGAATCATAATACTTTAACTCATCATAAAAATAAAGAAACATTTTAAATACTTGAAAACACTTACAAGAACAACTACAAGCATACCCGAATGATCCAACTACAAAAACTAAGTGAAAAACAAAATACATAACCAAATAATTGAACCAATAATAGCAAACCTAACAAAGCCCGCCAAGAAAAGCAACAACATCTAGTATGCAACCAATACCATCCCACAATACACATGAACATCAAGCAGGGAAGGCCAGCAAGTAAGACCAACAAATGCTAAACTACCAGCAACAAATGCTAGACAAGCAGGCAAAGAAGCTGAGTAAGAGCAATAACAAAACCACATGTATAACAACACTAACAACACTTAAGCACCGCAATTGTAGCAGCATTGTACAAGAGCAATACAACAAAATATGAGTAAAACATTATGGGCACAAAACCATCCTTTGACAAACCAAACTTATTCATACGTCCATTCTTACCCAACTTCATACTCACGTTTCAAAGATTATGCTCTAACATATGCTATAAACTATTATAATCATGTTCACCAAATAATCCAAACATTTTCATGAGAAAACATACTCCACTTAAGTCAACTTGTAAACCAATATTCATAAAAGAAATATCATAGCTCTATAGAAGCCTAACAACCCAACAATTCAGGTTTACAAGTTACAATAACCATATAACTCAACATATAGATAATCCCCCCCCCATTCCTAAGATAATACTAAGCCAACATAAGTACTAAAACTAATATAAGCCATATACGAATTCTAATCGATCGAGGGTCGCCATTACCTTTGAAGACCTCTAGTTGCTTGCATTTCCATTATCTATTATTCTGTTCCAACCACGATTCCCGATGATATCAACATCAAATACCAAATCGCTCAGGTCAAATTGACGTTCTATACGTCTTCAACGTGCTTTCCAAATTTCAGGACAATCGAACAGCTAGATCTTCAGATATAGTCATTTTCGTGAAGGTATGGTGGGAAAATCCGGTAATAACTTTTCTTCTCTTTCTCTCTTCAAAAAGTCCACTGATTTGGGGAAGAAGTGGGACCAATTTTTTTGCTGTTATAAACATCTCCAATGATGATTGAAAAGAGGAGTAAAAAGGGAGGTTACACTAGCTAGAAATAAGGGATTCAATTGGCATTGAAGAGGGGGTTACAAGCTTCAAAAGTCACTTCCTTCTCCACGAAAATAACTGATTTTTCGGCAGCTGATCTTTTAGGACCCAAACTCCATGTCCAAAAAGTTATTACGACGGTTCAACGAGCGATTGAAGCGATAAAATAAAATGCATAGCTAAAACGCAATAATTAAATACCAGAAAAATATATAATTTCTAATCAAATAAACTATATATAATACTTTTTAAAAGTTGAAAAAAAAAGGTATACGATATAATATTTTTAAGGAGTAAAATATCCTAATTTTAACGAAAAATAATAATTAAGGGAAAATAACTCAAGGAAATTATGAATGAAAATCCATGGTGTTACAATCACCCCACCGTACAGAAAGTTTCATCCTCGAAACTTGAAACGACACGAAGAGGTGATATACGATGACGACGCGCAAATTAGTTTCGGCCATCCAATTAACGTCTTGGAGGCATCCTACAAAAACGAAAACGTTAGCGCTTGCTAAACCTCACTAACTAATACATAAGAAAAACATATAACACATCTGTTAACAAAAAGAACTCCCAAAGCTTCTTCCCACCCAAGTAACTCTCACTAAGTACTTTTCTTGAAGCCTAAGATACTAATAAATTTAGATGCAACAATTACACATCTCCCATAGAATATGTAGCAACTGAATGAGATTTTTTGGATCATTTGCTCTGATACCAACTGAAACACTCCGTCCTTTTTATAAACATAATTTAAACAAAATCGAACATTTTATTAAAGAAATGACGATAGCGGAAATATCATCTGACGGAAATGTCACTCTTAATAAGGGTTAAATATAAACTATAGAAAATAAAACCCAAATGAATTATCTCAAAATATCCATAAAGAGTTTAAACAACCTCATAAACCCAATGTACTCAACGTAAAATAATAAAATCAAATAAAATGTCTCAATTTCCTAAATAATCTCTCACTCATTGCCCATAAGACGAAACAAACATGCATCATCAACACCTGCAAAAAATATCAACAAACATCTACAATCAGTGGGGAGTAACTAACAGCTCTCGCAGCCCAATTATGATCCATATAATACTTATAAAAGCCTTAATAATCAAGTTATACAAAAACATCTCAAAAGCAAACTTCAAATAACCAAATATAGCACTCAAACAGAGATAATACACTATGGTAAATACTAAAAGGGTAGAGGTAACATAATAAACATATGTATAAGTAAATATATCAATAAATTCATGTATCAACAACATAAACCATATAAGCTTAAACTAATAAAATAATATAACTAGTTTGAGAGACAGAGCTGAACGCTAGTGGACAACCCACTTCCTATGGTAATGTCATATCACAATCTCCAAACAGCCTATGAGTTACGTTCCCTACTGCCTGTGTCTAGGAAGGGCCATACTCCCGATGCGGTGTAGGATTTCGTCCTCATTGGCCTCTCGAACGACAACAAAACCAAGGTATACCTAGGATTCCGTCCTATGGTTTGCATGTTCTTCACCTTGGGATTTCGTCCCTCCGGATATCTTGCTCTCAAACAAAATAGTAATAATAAAATAACACTCAATCATCAAATAACACGGATGCCCTTAAGGCCTTACACCAAATAAGCAGAAATCTAGGATCGCAACCTATGAATTTCAATTTAGTATAACGTTCTTCTGAGAATAGTAATATAGTGAATCATAATACTTTAACCCATCATAAAAATAAAAGAAAAATTTTAAATACTTGAAAACACTTACAAGAAAAACTACAAGCATACCCGACTGATCCAACTACAAAAACTAAGTAAAAGAACAAAATACATAACCAAATAATTGAACCAATAATAACAAACCTAGCAAAGCTCGCCAGGAAAAGCAACAACATCTAGTATGCAACCAATACCATCCCACAATACACATGAACATCAAGCATGGAAGGCCAGCAAGTAAGACCAACAAATGCTAAACTACCAGCAACAAATGCTAGACAAGCAGGCACAGAAGCTGAGTAAGAGCAATAACAAAACCACATGTATAACAACACTTAAGCACAACAATTGTAGCAGCATTGTATAAGAGCAATACAACAAATATGAGTAAAACATTATGGGCACAAAACCATCCTTTGACAAACCAAACTTATTCATACGTCCATTCTTACCCAACTTCATACTCATGTTTCAAGGATTATGCTTTAACATATGCTATAAACTATTATAATCATGTTAACCAAATAATCCAAACATTTTCATGAGAAAATATACCCCACGTAAATCAGCTTGCAAAATAATATTCATAAAAGAAATATCATAGCTCTATTTAAGCATAACAACCCAACAATTCGTGTTTACAAGTTAAAATAACCATATAACTCAACATATAAATAACCCCCCCCAAAAAAAAAAAAATTCCTAAGGTAATACTAACCCAACTCAAGTACTAAAACTAATATAAACCCTATACGAATTCTAATCGATCTAGGGTCGCCATTACCTTTGAAGACCTCTAGTTGCTTGCATTTCCATTATCTATTGTTCTGTTCCGACCACGATTCCCGACGATATCAAGATCAAATACCAAATCGCTCAGGTCACATTGACGTTCTATATGGCTTCAACGTGCTTTCCAAATTTCAGGACAATCCAACGGTTAGATCTCCAGATATAGTCATTTTCGTGAAGGTATGGCGGGAAAATCCGGGAATAACGTTTTCTCTTTTTCTCTCTTCAAAAAGTCCACCGATTTGGGGAAGAAGTGGGACTGATTTTTTGTTGTTATAAACAACTCCAATGATGATTGAAAAGAGGAGTAAAAAGGGGGGTTAAACTAGCTAGACATAAGGGATTCAATTGGCATTGAAGAGGGGGGTTACAAGCTTCAAAAGTCACTTCCTTCTCCACAAAAATAACTGATTTTTGGGCAGCTGATCTTTTAGGACCCAAACTCCATGTCCAAAAAGTTATTACGACGGTTCAACGTGCGATTGAAGCGATGAAATAAAATGAATAGCTAAAACGCAAAATTTAAATACTACAAAAATATATAATTTCTAAACAAATAAACTATATATAATACTTTTTAAAAGTTGAATAAAAAAGGTATACGATATAATATTTTTTAGGAGTAAATTATCCTAATTTTAACGAAAAATAATAATTAAGGGAAAATAACTCGAAGAAATTATGAACAAAAATTCGTGGTGTTACAATCACCACCCTTAAGAAAGTTTCGTCCAAGAAACTTGAATTGACACGAAGAGGTGCTATACGATGACGACGCGCAGATTAGTTTCGGCTATCCAATTAGCGTCTTGGAGGCATCCTATAAAAACGAAAATGTGTAGCGCTTGCTAAACCTCACTAACTAATACATAAGAAAATTATATAACACATCTGTTAACAAAAATAACTCCCAAAGCTTCTTCCTACCCAAGTAACTTTCACTAAGTACTTTTCTTGAAGCCTAAGATACTAATAAATTTAGATGCAACAATTACACATTTCCCATGGAATATGTCGCAACTCACTAAAATTTTTAGGATCATTTGCTCTGATACCAACTGTAACACTCCGTCCTTTTTATAAACATAATTTAAACAAAATCGAACATTTTATTAAAGAAATGACGATAGCGGAAATATTGTCTGACGGAAATGTCACTCTAAATAAGGGTTAAATATAAACTATAGAAAATAAAACCCAAATGGATTATCTCAAAATATCCATAAAGAGTTTAAACAACCTCATAAACCCAATGTACTCAACGTAAAATAATAAAATCAAATAAAATGTCTCAATTTCATAAATAATCCCTCACTCATTGCCCATAAGACGAAACAAACATGCCTCATCAACACCTGCAAAAAATATCAACAAACCTCTACAATCAGTGGGGAGTAACTAACAGCTCTCCCAGCCCAATTATGATCCATATAAGACTTATAAAAGCCTTTATAATCAAGTTATACAAAAACATCTAAAAAGTAAACTTCAAATAACCAAATATAACACTCAAACAGAGATAATACAATATGGTAAATACAAAAAGGGAAAGGTAGGATAATAAATATATGATTAGATAAATATACCTATAAATACATGTATCAACAATATAAACCATAGAAGTTTACTAATAAAATAATATAATTAGTTTGAGAGATAGAGCTGAACGCTAGTGGACAACCCACTTCTATGGTAATGTAAAATCGCAATCTCCAGTCAATGGCCATACTCCCGATGCGGTGTAGGATTCCATCCTCACCGACGACAATAAAACCAAGGTATACCTAGGATTCCTTCCTATGATTTGCATTTTCTTCACCGTGGGATTCTGTCCCTCCGGATATCTTGCTCTAAAAAAAAAATAGTAATAATAAAATAACACTCAATCATCAAATAACACGGATGCCCTTAAGGCCTTATACCAAATCAGCAGAAATCTAGGCTCGCAACCCAAGAATTTTAATTTAGTATAACGTTCTTCTGAAAATAATAATATAATGAATAATAATACTTTAACTCATCATAAAAATAAAAGAAACATTTTAAATACTTGAAAACACTTACAAGAACAACTACATGCATACCCGAATGATCCAACTACAGAAACTAAGCAAAAGAACAAAATACATAACCAAATAATTGAACCAATAATAACAAACCTAACAAAGCCCACCAAGAAAAACAACAACATCTAGTATGCAACCAATACCATCCCACATTACACATGAACATCAAGCAGGGAAGGCCAACAAGTAAGAGCAACAAATGCTAGACTACCAGCAACAAATGCTAGACAAGCAGGCAGAGAAGCTGAGTAAGAGCAATAACAAAACCACTTGTATAACAACACTAACAACACTTAAGCACCGCAACTGTAGCAGAAGAAGATGAAATGGAGGTTGAGAGTTGAGGAGAGGTGGTGTGGGTTACAAATCCTAGCCCGTGAGAGAAGATAGGAAATGAGGGAGAGGAGATGGGTGCGAGAAAAGGAGATGAGTGAGGGGCGTTGTTGAACCCAGCCTTACTTGTTGCACAGCCGGGTGAAAGGAGCCCAGAGATCAGTTAAATGAGAGAGGATAATCTCGTTACTATAAGCCCAGCTCTATTACCTAACTGATCCGGTTTAGGAAGGCAATCGGGTCAGTAGACTTTAACTGATCTGGATTAGGCTAAACCGGATGAGTTGATTTTGTTGTGTCAATTAGTGTTTTTTCCACTAGTGTTTGGCTAATTTCTCGGAGCTATGTGCCACAGTGAAGCAAAACAATGTGACTAAATAGTTTATGAGGCTCAACCTCTTTCACTTCTCTCTTGTGGGCAAGGCTAAAAATTGGTTGCAATTCATTCCGAAAGACTCTTTGACTACTTCGGCACAAGTGACCACGGCTTTTGTGGATGACCTGAGAACCTAGGAGGAAGATAGCTAACTTCACTCAAGAGGAGGATGAGACACTATATAGAGTTTGAGATAGGTTCAAGGACTTTCGAAGATCTTGCCCTCATCATGGTTATAGTCAATGGATGCATATGCAAAGCTTTTGTTATGATCTTCTTCCTATGACCAATGCAAGCCTTCATTCGGGTGCGGGAGACCAACTAACAAAGCTTTTGATTGACAACATTGAATCTGCCATTGAAGAGGTAGTAAGACACTATTCTTGGGGGAAATCTACTAGAACTGCAAACAAGAAGAATATAAGCAAGTGTAAGTATGATCTTAATGCTATTAACAATATTAATGCAAACTTGATACCCTTGCAAATAAGTTGGCAAAGGTAAGCTTGGCATCTCCTAGCCAAAGCACTTCTCAAGCCTTTTCTTGTGAAATTTTTGGTGGTTCGGACCTTGCTAATTCTTTTTATGGTGGGTCTATGGACCATGTTGCATGGGTGAACTCTAGAGGTGAGGGAAATCCCAACTTCAATAATCAAGGACGATGGAACAATAATGCAAGTGGTGGATGGAAGAACCCTCAACCATCTCAACCTTACCAAGCCTCAAATAGACCACCCGGATTCCATAACCCCCCAACAAGCATTCACACGACCACCCCTAGAGCTCCCTTTGAACCAAACCAACCCAAACAATCTTCCCTAGATTCCACTCTTCAACTCTTCCTAGTCCAAAGAAACAAAGATCAATACCGACAATGATAGGAAGTTAGGATAGATAAACACTTCCCTCCAACAATTGAATGCTCACAGCAAGATGATTAAGACACAACTTACTCAAGTGGCTCAACAAGTAAGCAACAACTCCTCAAATTTTTCTACCCAACTTCCTAGCCAACCAATCATTCGCGAGCAACCTAAAGCCATCACTTTGAGATCCGGGGCTCACTATGAGGATCCCAAGATGCCCGAACTTGATGATGCTAGTCCTTCCAAGGAGAATGAGAATGTTGATAGTGGAGTCGGTAAAGAAGTCGAAGAAGTCATTGTGGAAGACATCCAAGAGGATGGGACTCCGATAATGGTTGAACCTGAAAAATCAAGCAAAGAGTCTCTTCCAATGAAGAGCTACACTCCTCCGGTTTCATATCCTTAAAGATAGCAAAGAAGCAATTCAATGACAAATTTATCAAGTTTCTTGAGTTAATGAAGGGTTTACAAGTTCATATTCCATTTCTCCAAGCTATGGCTCAAATGCCCGCCTATGCCAAGTTTATAAAGGAACTTCTCTCTAACAAGTCCAAACTTGAATAAAGTTCCACCATTGCTCTCACCGCCGAAGTTAGTGCGGTCCTACAAAAAAGGCTCCTAAAAAGTTTGAAGATTTGGGTCCTTCTCCATACCTTTAAGGATTGGAGATTTGAAGTCGAAGAGAGCCTTGGCCGACCTTGGGGTTAGTGTTACGTTAATGTCACTCCCCATTGCCAAGAAGCTCAACTTTGAGCTTAAACCCACAAGAAGAGTGATACAACTAGCGGATCGCTCGATTAAGGTGCCCATTGGAGAGTTGGAAGATATTCCGGTGCAAGTTGGGAGGGTCTTCATTCCTTGTGACTTTGTTGTGATGGAAATGGAAGAAGACTCCTGTAGACACATAATCGTGTCTCCCCATTTAGTACCCTATGATGACTAATACCCTACTCCAATTGATCTGGATCGAGGAAAGAATAAAGAACGAGTCTAAAATAAAATATTTTTAAGTCCAAAACTAATTTCTAACTCATTTTATTAAAACTCATTTCCGAAAACCTTTTTTATAAATAGTTTTATTAAACCCACTTCCTAAAACGTTTTAAAATAACTTTTTTAAAGCCCATGTTTCGAAAACCTTTTAAAAATAGTATTTATGAAAGCCCAATTTTGCAAAACCTCTTTTCAAGCCCAATTTAATTAATGAAATTAATTAATTATATTAATTAGTTTTATTAATAAAATATATTTTTATAAAAAATCATCTTTTTGCAAAGTGTTTTCAAAAATCTTTAACTAACTATTTTATAAAAAATCTTTTAAGAAACCCAATTGTTTTCGAAAACCTATCGCTTCCCAACTACCTAAACCTATATATATCTTCCCTAACCACCTATCTCTAAGGATCTGACCTCTCATAATTCACACGGCCATCTAACTCACAAATCACTCGGCAGCATCTCACCACTAAATTCCCTCGGCACATATATACTCACCACCACAAATCCGTGCTACACACAAACGTTGCACCAATTTCTACCTCTTGCCTGCTTCCTTATTACTCCAATACATCATTTAACAAATACCAAGATCATCACCGATTCATCATTTGCACTCCATAATTCTTTCACCTCACATCCTTTTAATTCCTATACTGCCTTCAATACAATCTCTCACGAATTCCCTCACCATCTGATCTCCATCACCATTAATCTCATGCGCCACATCACATAACCTCACAACAAATATACGATACACCATCACTAATCCTCTGACTTCATTAATACTCCACGAACAACATCAGCACTATAATATAAATCTTCACTTATTACCGCTAAAACAAAAGCTACCTGTTTCAGTCTAGAAACTAGTCAAAGGAGTTAATTGTGTTTAGAGAGGTTAAAATCCGAGTTGGAATATAATCCAGAGTCTTGTTAACCGAGGTCCTGCAAAACAAAGAAACCTAGCCCGGGGGTGTTCCCGGGAAAGCCCCTCGGACGCTCAAGTCAGTTGAGATTGAGGTAGAGAGAGAAAGTGAACAGTTCTAGAGAGAGATGCTCTGGTTTTGTTAGGTGAGAATTCAATACCTGCTCATTGATTGGGCTTGCTGCTTTTATAATGTTGTGGATTTCCCAGATAGGAAACCCTATTGGGGAGCATCCATGTCTGTAGAAAAGTTGTCTCCCTTTTATGGTAAAGTTGCTTTCTATCTAAAAAGGCTGATGGGCTCCTTGGGAGCATACAGATCATATCTTTTAGGTGGGTTTTGCATAACATTGTTGGACCAGATCAGGGGTCCAAACAATTAGCCCCACGCCAAGTAATCGGAGTGAGATCCTCGATTTTCAGTGCGGTTGATTGGCAGAACAATGATGTTTTTGCCGATATTCTTTGAATGATGCCTTGAGTTAGCTATGTGGCGCTACGATTAACCAAGCACGGGGGTCTCGGCGCCCGAACGACCCCGCGGGGGGGGTGGCCTACTTCCCCGAGGTAGTGTTGGCCAGGCTTCTTAATGTATCCGAGAAGTATGGCGTACCTTTTATCAGATGATCCCCGACTCGGGAGGGTATGAAGCCCGCCTCGGGCTGCACTTCAAACATACCCCGAGAGCTCCACACTCCTATCACCAGGCGACCCCGACTCGTAGGCTGTAGACCTTGACTTGGTGCTTAGACGAACCCCGAGTGCACTTAGCTTTCCTCAAATGAGCCCGACCCGGGAGGGTTATAGATCCCGACTCGATTCCCCTCTTTAGACGAATCATGAGCACCATACGTTAATCGCCAGGTGACCCCCGACCCGGGTAGTGCATACCCCGACTAGTTCGATGTTGCTTTGGTGTCGCCGACGAACCCCGAGTGAGCTCAGCTTTCCTCAAATGAGCCTCGACTCGGAAGGGTTATAGATCCCGACTCGATTCTACGCTTTAGACGAATCCTGGGCGCCGTACGTTCGTTGCCGGGCGACCCCCGACCCCAGTAGTGCATACCCCGACCAGTTCAATGTTGCTTTGGTGTCTCAAACGGACCCCGAGGGCGTTCACCTTTCATCAAACGAGCCCCGACTAATGATCCTTCCTTTGCTTACCCCTCTCATCAAATGGCTAATGAGCCTTAGACTTGATGCACTTGGCCATTGTTGGGCCAGGTAGGGAGCACCCTGGCAAGGCCGAGGAGGGTGAGGTACCAATTCGGGGGCTAATGAGCCTTCCCATAAAGAGTCTCGAGTTGGTCATGAGTTGCCTAGCCAATCTTTGGCTGAGTGCTGAGCCCTCTAGCGAGGCCAAGGTGGGTATGCACCAACTCGGTGGCTAAGGAGCCCTCCCTTGGGAACCCCGAGTTGGTAGTAAAGGTACTTAGCCATGTTTTGGCCAAGTGCTGAGCCCCCTGGCATGGTCGAGGAGGGTATGCACCAACTCGGGGGCTAATGAGCTCTCCCTTGGGAACCCCGAGATGGTAGTGGAGGTATTTAGCCATGTTTTGGCCAAGTGCTGAGCCCTCTGGCGAGGCCAAGGTGGGTATGCACCAACTCGGAGGCTAATGAGCTCTCCCTTGGGAACCTCGAGATGGTAGTGGAGGTACTTAGCCGTTTTTTAACTAAGTGCTGATCCCCCTGGCATGGCCGAGGTGGGTATGCACCAACTCGGGGGCTAATGAGCTCTCCCTTGGGAACCCCGAGTTGGTAGTGGAGGTACTTAACCGTTTTTTGGCTAAGTGCTGATCCCCCTAGCATGGCCGAGGTGGGTATGCACCAACTCGGGGGCTAATGAGCTCTCCCTTGGGAACCTCGAGTTGGTAGTGGAGGTACTTAGCCGTTTTTTGGCTAAGTGTTGATCCCCCTGGCATGGCCGAGGTGGGTATGCACCAACTCGGGGGCTAATGAGCTCTCCCTTGGGAACCCCGAGTTGGTAGTGGAGGTACTTAGCCAATTATTATTTTTTTTTGGCTAAGTGCTGAGCCCCCTGGCATGGCCGAGGTGGGTATGGGCCAACTCGGGGGCTAATGAGCCTTCCCATAGAATCTCGAGTTGGTCATGAGATACTTAGTCAAACTTGGGGAAACGAGCTAGCTTAGAGTCAAACTTTCATATGTTTGACCGATTGACCATTGACTTTCTTGACTTAGTGCCTTTATGCCAATTTGGGCCTCTTGATTCAAGGTTTGATCCTTGGGCTTTTCTTACTGCAGGCCCAGGGTTTAAAAGCCCATCAAAGGAGGCCCTAGGGTTGTCGTGGTGCGGACGCGGAGATGGATGTATATAGAGGAGGAAGAGAATAGTTTTTCCGTACTTTTAATCATTTGCGAATTTCCTCAATCTCTCTCTTCTTTCTCTCTCTAATTTTCTCCATAGCTGGTTCCAGTCCCGAGTTCGCGAGTGCATGTGCCTGCTACACTCCCGAGACCGAGAATTCCCGAGCAGGTACGCTCTTCCTTAGCAGTAATTCTGTATTTCCTTGTTTGGTATCCGACATAGACATCCGTAGGATGGATCCCGAGTCTGATCCCAATGCCCTTGCTTCTCCTAAGCTGTCGGAAGAGATACGAGGGGTTGATGGGTTCTTAGTTAGCACCCGAGTCCCATGTGAGGACCCGTTGGCCGTTCCCGAGGCGGTTCCTTTACCCAGTCCCTCTGATTCGTTAAGTGAGGAAGATGAGGGAGTAATTCCAGGTCCCTGGGAGGTGTCCTTAGCTCATAGGCCATGTAGTACTAGTTACCTTGACCGGTTCATTTCTGATGGGGTTGTTACGGTATCTGAGGGGGCTGAAGAAGAGACCCCGACTACTTCAGGTCAGGTTTATCCGCCTCTAGATCCCGAGGGTGGACCTCATAGTTATTACCCCGAGGCCACATTCCTGAAATACATGGAGAGAAACGCCAAGTATGTGGCAACCAAATTTTGGATTCAGGACCCGTACTTTGTGATCCGAGCCAAGCATACCGACTCGGTGATGACCCCTCCGGTAGGATGTGTGTCGGTATACCACCAGAGCATGCAGATGGGTCTTAGATTTCCTTTGCATCCCTTCATCAAGGAGCTTCTTAATGCCTACGAACTAACACTGACAAGTCTCCTACCCAACAGTTGGTTAACTATAAATGGCTTCATTTCTATTTGTGATCCCCTCGGTGTTGCCCCGAGTATGCGTTTGTGGCGCAATGTTTTCATATTGATGTTAGGGCCCGCTGATCGTCATGGCCCCGGGTGGTTCCGTTTTCAATGCCGAGCGGGCTACAAGGTTGTCCGTGATGCCCCATCTAATCATAAAGGGTTTAGACGGATGTTCTATCATGTTTACACCAGTGGTGAGTGGGGAATCCCCATTTTTCTCCCCGAGGAGGGACCTCGCTTTAGGCTCAACCAGACGGTCCCCGAGATGTCTCGGGAAGAGGCGATGGTGGGAATTTATCTTTCGACAACCCCGAGGACGTCGACTGGTGCCTAGACCTATGTGCCCCAGAATTGGCTACCCACCCGTTATGAGATGCGGAATGAGATGTTTCTGGTGTCGGCGGGCTTGAGTTGTAGTTGTGACAAGGGTAATTCCCTTTCATCAGATGTATATCTTCGCTTTTTTGCTAAAGTTTCGACGTTTCTTATGTTTCAGCTATAACCCGACACCGGCTTGATCCTGCAATGGCTGAGAGGTATGTCGACAGCGTTGCTCTAGCAGCTAAAATCCTAGACGAGCTCGATGCCGAGACAATGTATATCCCGCCACCTCCAAAGGTAACCTAGACCTGTTGATTGTTTTAGTTCGCACCCCGACTTGGTACTAACCTCTAATATTTTCAGGATACTGACCCGAAGAGGGCCAAGAAGCCTCAGGTTCGCTCTCGCAGGCTGAAAGAGGACACTGAAAAGGCTCAGGCATTGGAGAAGGCTGCCTCCAAGGCTTATGATAAGGCTACCTCGGGTGTTTCTACAGGCAGTAAGAGAAGACCCGAGGGTCAGGACGAAGGCAATCTCCAGGTCTTTGATGATCTTCCCCCAAAGCGACCCCGAGTTGATCAAATTGGGTCGGGTGTTCCGTTCACTGACATCACAAAATCTCAAAAATTGGCGAGGGTGAAGAACGTTGTCAAGGCGATCTATACGGACGCCGATGATGAGGCCCTTCTGGCCTTAGGTCATGGGGAAGTTAATGCTCTTTATGAGTCCTGGCTCGTAGTATGTTCTCTTTCGAACTTGTGCTTGTTATTCCATTTATGTCGACCTTTATTGATTTCTCTATCTTTGCAGACTTCTATCCGAATGACCTCGGTTATCAACCGCCGGGCTCAATTTGAGGCGGGCCTCAGTGCTTTAAACAAGGAGGTGAAGGTTCTGACTGAGAAGGTCTCGGCTCAAGAGGCTGAGATTGCTAGGCTCAATACCGAGCTTGATGGCCAGAAAAAGACTTTCGAACAGGCTCGTACAGAGGTGAATGAGATGACTACGCTAAAGGAGTCCCACAAGCAAATCAAGGCTGACCTCGAGGCTGTCACAATCGAGCGTAATACCGCTCAAAAGAGTGTCGAGGATCTGCAACTTCAGTTGACCGAGGCGGCGAAGAAGGTTAAGAGCTCGAGGCACAAGTTGCAGAAAGCTCGTTCTAAGCTCGAGAGGGTGCAGGGGGAATTTTTACAGGAGTCGAAGAGGTCCCCCGAGGGTTTGGCCTTTCTAGGGAAGATGGCCACCAACTCTTACCGCCTCGCTGTTCGCGAGACGAAGGAGCGTCTTAAAGGAATTCTTGTTGGTCCAGACTCTTCTTTGAACTGGGACGACATCGAAGCTGAGTTCGACCGCCGTATCGCCGAGGAACAGGTGGAGGCGTCTCACGCTCCTCCTACTACTCCAATCCCCCCTACCGTTCTCAGTCGACTATTATTGCTCAGGCTTCTGCGACTGCTGAGGTCACTCCGAGCTCTGCGGATCCCGCCGCTGATACTGCTGACCCCGAGGGTTTCTGTTCCGGCAAGGATTCAGATGGGGATGGTGCTGGTAGTACCGACAGCTCTCCTGATAAGACTCTGGCGGCTTAGTTTCATTTCAGTTCTGCATTCAAGTTTCTGACTCTTGGGACTCTTGGGAGTTATGTTCCCCGGGGCCTTTAGGTTGTACTATTTTGACTTAATGAAATGAAGTTGCTTTGTGTTTGTGGCATCTCTAAATCTAATTAACCGAGCGTAATGACTGCGGTTACAATTTATAATACAACTGCGATTTCAATTTTCAATTTCTCGAGTACAATTTTGTTAAATGCCACTATTACAAATCAAGTGCTATTTCATATTCCCGACTGTCAACTGTAAACTATGGGGTACAACTTACTGCCCCGAGTTGTGTTTAACAAAATGAACTGTTGGCTCAAGTGTGGCCGAGTTTTAGAAATTCTGCCAACTCTAGGGTACAACTGGTTGCCCCGAGTTGAGGGTTACAAAATGAGGCTCAAGTGTCGCCTAAGCTCTTAATTAAATGTAATATTTCTTCAGATTATCTGCATTCCAAGGTCGGGCCAGTGGTGTGCCTTCAGGTGATTCGAGTCGGTATGTTCCAGGCTTGATCACTTCTGTGACCTTGTAAGGTCCGTCCCACTTAGGCCCTAGCTTGCCTTTTAGGTGTGTCAGCCCTGCGGCCTCGACCTTCCTGACCACCCAATCGCCTACATGAATTGGCCTAGCTTTCACCCTGAGGTTGAATTGTCTGGTAACCCTTTGCTTGTTGCGAATTGACTTGAGTAGTGCATTGCCTCGGGACTCCGGCAGTTAGTCTAGCTCGACTTTCTTCTCTTCTTCATTCTTGTCATATTCATAGAATGTCATCCTTGGGGAAGGTATCCCGACTTCAACTGGAAGGACGGCATCGCTGCCATAGACTAAGCTGAAGGGCGAGTTGCCCGTTGTTTCTTTCACTGTTGTTCTTGCTGACCAGAGCACACCCGGGAGATCATCGACCCATGACCCCTTTGCTCCTTCCAGTGACTTCTTAATCCCATTCAACACCACATTGTTTGCTGCCTCAGCTTGGCCGTTGGTCAGGGATCGGGAGACAGCTGAAAACCGTGTTTGAATTCCGAACCTGGAACAATAATCCCGAGTTGGCCCGCTGTTGAATTGTCTCCCGTTGTCTGATATGAGAGTCCTTGGGATCTCGAAACGGGTGATGATGTTCCTCCATATGAAATTTTGCACTTGTTTGTCTGTTATTGAAGCTAGTCGTTTGGCCTCGACCCATTTGGTAAAGTAGTCGATGGCCACTAGGAGGAACCTTCTTTGCCCCGAGGCTGCTGGGAATGGGCCTATTAGGTCCATCCCCCACTTATCGAATGGTAACACTGCTTGTATGGCTGTCAGGGGATTCGTGGGAGCCCGAGGGATATCTCCGTGGAGTTGGCAGTTGGGGCATTTCTTCACTAACTCCCGAGCATCAGCTTTCAGTGTGGGCCAGTAGTACCCGGCTCTCAAAGCTTTCCCGGCAATGGTCCTTGCCCCTTGATGGCTGCTGCATGCGCCCTCATGAATTTCCCGAAGGATGTAATTGCCCTCAAATGGTGTAACACACTTTAGTAGTGGATGAGTGTAGGATTTTTTGTAGAGGACCCCTTCATGCCAAACAAACCAAGCTGACATTTTCTTTAAAGCTTCGGCCTCCTTTTCTCCCGAGGGCAACACGCCATCTCTAAGGAAGCTTATAATTTCCGCCATCCATGTATCAGTTCTGTTCAGGGTGTGGACTTGGAGTGAGTTAATACTTGGTTGATTTAGGACTTCCCAGATGATGGTTCGAGGGGTCATCCCCTCCGCTGAACTTGCCATGCGGGCTAAGGCATCGGCTTGCTGGTTCTCCGACCTCGGGAGGTGTTGTATTCTGAATGTCGCACCAATTTCTCCCTCTCGCCTGCTTTCTTATTACTCCAATACACTACATCATTTAACAAATACCAAGATCATCACCGATTCATCATCTGCACTCCATAATTCTTTCACCTCACATCCTTTTAATCCCTATACTGCCTTCCATACAATCTCTCACGAATTCCCTCACCATCTGATCTCCATCACCATTAATCTCATGCGCCACATCACATAACCTCACAACAAATATACGATACACCATCACTAATCCTCTGACATCCCCAGATCAATTGACAAAAAAGATGAGAGAGAAAGAGTTAGAGAGAGAAAGAGAAAAGCCAAGAGAAAAAAGCCCCAATTTATCTCAAAATAGAAACCCTAGCCAACCAAAATTGCCTCAATTCAATTTCGTGAATCATCTCGCTTCCCAGCTTGCTGCATTCTTGCTAGTTAGCTTCATCATCGGTAAAATAATTGGATTCCAGTTGCTAATCTTGTCCTCAATTCAACTCTTGAATTTCCCCCAATTTGGGTTCGAATTTTCGAGAAATGTTTTCTCAATTTCTCAAAATCAATTACTATTTTCCCAGTTTATGTCATCTATTACTTTGGTAAGAATCCCGATCCAGTATTTAAAGTGGATCAAAGATTTCATTTTTCTCCCCTTCAAGTTCAAACTAGGTTTCCTGGCTAGGGTTTGTAGGTCCCGTGATTTCGGTTTCGTTGGTGGTTCGTTTTGGTTATCGATTTCAAGTGGTTGCTCAGATGAATTCTCGGCTTTGCGTGCTCTTAATATTTTGTTGCCCAGTTGTGCTTTGCTGGTGCCGTTCTTCTTCATCTTCTTATTTGAAGAGTGTGGGCTTTTTGTCCTTTTCTTTCAAGATTTCAAGTTTCCAGATTTTTTGATGAAATTTCAGTTGGCTTCTTTCCAACTTTGGGCTATTAAAGTTGCTGCTTGGTGCATCAATTTAGCAAAATCAAACCTTTTTTGGAGTGGTGATCATCCATTTTAGGACTCCGCATTTAATGTGATCATCCAGGTTGTAAGTAAACTCTTCACTTTCTCTTGGTTAGACCTTTTAACATCTGTTCTTTTATCTGTAAGAATGGATGAGACAAATATTATATTCCCTTTTATTAGGGTCTTGGTTATGAAAATTCTTAAGTCTTGTGCTATTTTCAAAAGATTGAATACTATGAAGGAAGTTGGACTCCCTTTAAAGGGTATCTTAATAGATGTTTTGTGGATCTTTGAGAAAGTTGTCATACTCTTACTTTTGAATTGGTTACAAATCTAATCCACATATATAATTGCTATATATAATTGTTTGAAGATGTCAATCTCAGTTTGTGGATTGGCTGTTTATGTAATGGTAATCTCAAAGAAACCCAATCTAGAAACCCAATGCTAAGAAGAATGCAATTACCGATATTCGAGATTTTTGTACAAGTAATTTTATTAAGATATTTATGATCTGTGAAGTAAAATCTAAAACTCCTCCTTCCCTGTTAATAGCAAACCAATGTGGATTTCAACATGTTGATTTTGTTCCCACTTTAGGATTAGCAAGTGGTTTATGGCTATTTTGGAAGGATTGTAATGCTTGCCCTTTCAACTTAGTAGTACTTCATAAAGTTGCTCGCTTTATTTCATGCTCTATTTCTCTTCTTAATGATCAAATATCCTTTGTAGCAATTTTCATTCATGCTCCTGCTACACAGGAACAGAAAGCTGAATTTTGGGATGAATTGATTATGTATGTTAATAATCTATCTTCTCCCTTTGTTATTCTTGGTGACTTTAATGAAATTAGTTGTGATCAAGATAAATTGGGGGGTGCAATTTTCAACTCTGCTAGAACTCATACTATGCATAACCTTTTCAAGAAAGTTTCTTGTGTGGAACTACCTTTCATAGGTTCTAGATTCACTTGGAGGAAAAAAAGAGGTGGCCGGAATAATATATTGGAACGTATTGATAAAGGTATAGCTAGTACTTCATGGATTAGTAAATTCACCCAAGCTAAATTAAAACATCACCCTTTTACCTCTTCTGATCACTGTCAGGTGTCTCTAGATTTATCAATTACCAAAGCTTTGAAAACCCCTCCATTTCGTTTTGAGAAAATGTGGTGTCAACGTAAGGATTATGATACGTTGGTTAAAAAGTCTTGGTGTACTCGATTTGACGGTTCACATATGTTTAATTTAGTTAAAAAATGCAAACTTCTCAAAGACAACTCTAAGAAATGGAATCTTTCTCAGTTTGGAAATATTTTTAGGCAACTTCGGCTAGTAGATTCCAAATTGGCAAACATTCAGGAGAGGCTCATTTCTAACCCACTATGCCCTTCTCTTAATCTGCAACAAGATCGCTTTCTTCAAAAACGTGAAAGACTCCTATCTTTTAGTCGTGAGTACTAGAAGCAAAAGAGTAAGACTAATTATCTCCATCTTGGGGATGCAAATACTAAATACTACCATATTCATGCCTCTATTAGGAGGAGTAAAAATCAAATTAAGAATTTTACTACAGACACTAATCAAATCATTTCCTCCCCAGCTTATATGTCAATTGAGATCACGAGGGAACATAATAAAAGATTTGTCTGGAATCCTCATTGTTGTTTTGATGAAGAAGTGGATTTCTCCCTCCTTTCTCCTATTATTTCCCCTGAAGACAATTTATTCCTCACAGGCATAGTATTAGATGAGGAGATCAAAGTTGCAACCTTTGATCTTGCTCCTGACAAACCTCCAGGCCCATATGGCTTTCCTCCTTTCTTTTTTCAGAAATATTGGACCCTTGTTAGCAATTCGGTAGTAAGAGCAGTCAAAGCTTTCTTCCACTCTGGAAATATTTTTAAAGAGATCAACCACACTTTCCTTGCTCTAATACCAAAGATTGATAATCTCTCAACTGCTAATCATTTTCGTCCAATTAGTCTGTGCTCTACCATTTATAAGATAATTTCAAAAGTTATTTGTAATCTCCTTAAATCAGTAATGGGGAAGCTTATCCATCCCCTCCAAGGTGCCTTTGTTCCTGAGCGTCTCATTCAGGATAACATCTTAATAGCGCATTAAGTTTTCCATTCTTTTAGTAAAAAATCGGGTGCAGAAGGCTGGATTGCAATCAAGTTAGATATGGAAAAAGCATATGATAGGCTAGAATGGGACTATATTTTAGTCTCTCTTAGAAAGTTGGGGTTCTGTCCTCAATGGATTGAGTGGATTAAATCCTGTATTTCTACTCCGTCTTTTTCGATTCTAGTCAATGGCGTCCCAGGGGATAGATTATTTCCTTCAAGAGGCATCCGCCAAGGTGACCCTCTATCCCCGTATCATTTTATTCTTTGTGCTGAGTTGCTTGCTAGACAACTCTCCTTTGCGAATTTGCAAAAAGATAAACCTATTGGAGTCTCTATTGGTAAATCTGGAGTCAGAATCCCATTTCTTACTTTTGCAGATGATACAATGATCTTTGCCAAGGCAACTGATCATAGTTGCTCCACTATTAAGGCGATTTTGGATAAATATTATTCAATGTCAGGTCAATTAGTCAACTTCCATAAGTTTGCCTTCCAATGTTCTCCTAATGTTTCAAATCTTGCTAAAGCTAATTTTTCTAGGCTTTTAGGCATGAGTGAAACTTCCAATTTAGGGGATTATTTGGGTTGTCCAATTATAGATTCAAGGGTTACCAAAGAAACTTTTGGGAAAGTTCATTGTATGGCTGTTAATCAACTCCCTAAATGGAAAGCCAACTCTCTTTCGCAAGCTGGTAGAATGGTTTTAATTCAAGCTAAACTGGCTACTAAAGCCAATTACCAAATGCAAAGTTTTTATCTTCCCAAACAAATTCTTTCAAGTTTAAATAAAACCTATAGGAATTTCTTTTGGAATAAAGATAATCTAAATAAGACAGCTAATTTGATAGGGTGGGACAAAATTTGTTTACCAAAACAGTACGGGGGGTTTAGGAATTCGGAAGGCAGATGTCAATAATATTGCTCTTCAAATGAAACTTCTTTGGAAAATTGTTAAACAAAAAGACAATCTATGGGTAAATTTAGTTAAGAATAAGTATAGTAAAAATCATGATATTTTATCTCATAAAGTCTCTTCGGTAGCCTCTTGGCAATGGAGAAAACTTATGTCTCTTAGACCCTTGTTTACAGGGGTTGAGATGGCAAGTAGGGGACGGGAAAGAGATCAATTTTTGGGATGATAATTGGATCTTCCAATATCCCCTTAAAAAGATTATTATTCCACTTATGAGTCGGAGCATTTCAAAGTGAGTGATGTGATTGATGTTCATGGGCTTTGGGATCAGGAGAAAATTGCTTCTCTTGTCCCTCCCCATATAGCTTTACTTATTTTTTCTTCATTTCTTCCTTCTAACCCTCAGCCTGATACTCTTGTGTGGGGCCTGACGGCTGATGAGGAGTATTCAGTCAAGTCAGGGTCCATGTTAGCTCAGGGTCTTCATAACCCGAATTTTGAAAAAGTTGAATTTGCTGGGCTTTGGAAGCTTAATGTTCCTCCCAAAATCAAAAACTTTTTATAGAAAGCTTGTCATGATAGGATTCCTACAAAAGATAGACTTGAAAAGTGTAAGGTTTTTCTTCCTCAGCAATGCGTTTTATGTAGTAATGCTCCTGAATCTCTTTCCCACCTTTGTTTTGAATGTCGCTTCACTTTAGATTTTTTGAATGTCTTCATGACAATGGTGCTTGGCCAAAGCTCCCTCAAGAGGTCAATTTTTCTAGTCAGTTTACTTTTCGTTATTGGATAGATTATTGTCATTCCGAGCTCTCTTTGGAAGTAATCAAAAAGTTTTCTTTTGTATGGTGGTTTATCTGGTTCTATAGAAATAGAGTGATTTTCAATGATGAAAGCATTTCCCCTTGTCATACTAGTTTCCAAATTAGTAGCTTTTTTGCTCAGTGGGCTAAAGAGGACTGTGAGGTAGGGGACTTATCCTCTAATTCTTCTTCTTCTCTCAAGAAGAATCTCCCCCCGATTCCTCGAGTGGGTATTAATCTCATTTGGTCCCCTCCTCCTTCCAATTTTTGCAAGCTAAATTTTGATGGCTCTAAATAGAGGTGGGCATGGGCCGGCCGGCCCGGACCGTTGTCCGCTCCGTGGGCCTGCCATGGTCAAGAAATTTTATTTTAGGCCCGCACCGGCACGAGCCCGCCTATTTGGCCCGCGGGCCGAACGCCCTTTTTCTTTGTTTTTTAGTCTAAAACTGCCAAGAATCCAAAAAAACAACATAAAACACGAGCCCGGCCCGCAGGCCCGTGGGCCTGGGCCGGGCAGTGGACAAAATCTGAAAATTTCAAGCCCGACCCGCTATTTCCTCAAGCCCGCGGGCCGAGCCCGTGAACAGGCCCGGCCCATGCCCACCTCTAGTTCTAAACTTAGTAATGGTTATGCTTCCTTAGGCTTTGTGATTAGAAATAGTGATGGAGAAGTTCTTTTAGCTGGTGCTAAGTCTCTGGGCTCTCATGTTTCTATTATTCAAGCTGAGGCTTGGGTTCTTAGTGAAGGCATTAAGGGAGCCTCTTTCCTTAATATCTCTCATCTCATTGTAGAAGGCGATAATTTAGGGGCATCAATTCTATGAAAAATTCTTGGCGTATTCCATGGGAGATTTCTAACATTGTCAAAGATGCAGGTACGGATGCTCATCGGTTCCAGTTGTGCAAGTTTCGTCACTACTTTCGTGAAGCTAACAAGGCTGCTGATTTCATGTCTAGGAAGGCGCATGACTACCCTTCTCTGTTATATTGGTTTCCTCCTTATTGTATGGATTTCTCCCTTATCATCCGAAAGGATGTTTTAGGCTGGCCCCCGGACTAGGGTGTTGGCCTAAGCTTGTTCTCTCTATTTAAAAAAAATCACTAATCCTCTGACTTCATTAAAACTCCATGAACAACATCAGCCCTATAATATAAATCTTCACTTATTACCGCTAAAACAAAAGCTACAAGATTCATTCTTTTCTGTTTACAAGCCAAACAAACGAAGTCAACCATACCAATTCATCATCAACACCAAATACTTTACACAAATTAAAAACGAGACAACTTTGTTCAATTTGTCTTTTTCACGCAATAACGCAACGTATTTTTAAGACTTGTTCCAATAATTCAATTTTCCAAGATCCGTACAAATCAACGACCTCGGACGGTGGTATAATTTCTGAGCGTCAAATGAATTAACGATATTTCTTTATTATCTTTATTTATTTTTATTATTTTCTTGAAGTTACTAACATTGTATTCATGATGTAGGTTATTAATATATTCCTACTGTTGTAAGTATTGTACATATTATACTAACTTCCTGCAATATTTTCATTTCTTATTTTTATTTCTTTTTCATGAACATATTATTTTTTGTGACTGATTGCAATATTTATCACCCTGTATTTATTGCTAATCTAGGCCTAAAGAATTGTTCTAACTAATTCAAATAACATGGACAACCTTCTAGGAACCCATTAATATTGATTGTCTAAGAACATACCATTAAAAATTAGTCTTTTTCTGTGTTTCTTGAACCAACTTAGATTAAATATTTTTAGGGTGTATTAAAACGTTATATGATTATTCTTTTGCATAAAATCTGTAATGAATCGATATTTAGTAGAGGCCAGCAATGGGCAACATGGTTCCTGACTATGTTGTACCCTAACCTCCGAACTCAACTTTTGGTTCCTGACCATCTATGAAGTCATGATGGGGAAATCTACATTGGATAAGTCCCTAAGATGTCCCTTCAGTTTCAATATCCAATTAGGTTTATAATTATTCCTTTAAAGAATTGTTGGCAAATTCAAAACATATTTCAAATAAAACCTTAACAATGGGGTAGTCAAATAAACGCGCTCACACCGCGTACAACTCCCAAGTACCTTTTATCTTGGGAAGGGCTTTCTTGAAAACGGTCGGAGTAGTAGTTGATATGAAGAGAGATGTCATGACATTGAGAGTTGGAGATGAGAAAATGGAATTCGCCTTTAACATGAGCATGAAAATCCCTATCATGGAAGAAGTGCATAGGATCGATACCCTTGAGCAAGAAGTGCTAAATTAAGGGCTTTGATCGAAGCAAGGGATCCTCTTGAAGATGTGCTCCTAGAGGAAGAACAAGAAAAGGAGGGTGAAGCTTGGCACCTCAAGCAAGCCATGGACAAAGGACCAATCTACCAACCTACTCATGCAAGCTTTGAGGGTTTGGAAGCTTCATTGGAAAAAGAGGAGAGGACTACGCATCATCCTACATGTGAGTTAAAACCCCTCCTCCTTTGAAATCTGATTTTCTTGGAGAAAATGAAACTTACCCTGTGATTATTAATTCTATACTCAAGGGTCCCTCTTTTAATAAACTTCTTTATGTTCTAAACCAACATCGAAGTGCCATTAGGTATACGATTGATGATCTCAAGGGTCTAAGTCCCATATTGTGTATGCATCGAATTCATTTGGACAATGGTCAAGCCTCCTCTATTGAGCCTCAAAGAAGGCTAAATCCTAACATGAAGGAAGTCGTAAAAAAGGAAGTTTTGAAACTCCTTGAGGCGGGGATAATATACCCTATCTCGGATAGTATGTGGGTTAGTCCCATCCAAGTTGTCCTAAAAAAAGAAGGAATGATTGTCATTGAGAATGGAAAAGGTGAGCTTATCTCCCAAAGATTAGTCACCTAATGGCGAATGTGCATTGATTATGAAAGTTGAATAAAGCCACCCAGAAAGCCCATTTCCCCCTTCCTTTTATTGACCAAATGCTTGAAAGATTGGCGGGTCATCCCATTTTTGCTTTTTGGATAGTTGTTCGGGGTTATTTCAAATCCTCATTCACCCCGATGACCAAGAGAAGACAACATTCATATGTTCATTTGGCACCTTCGCTTATCGAAGGATGTCATTTTGATTATGCAATGCTCCTTCCACTTTCCAAAGGTGTATGACCGCCATTTTTCCGGATATGCTTGAATCAACCATAGAAGTCTTCATAGATGACTTCTCCATTGTAGGTTCCTCATTTGACATTTGTCTCTCCAACATACAAAAAGTTTTGGAGAGATGTCAAAAGATGAACCTTGTTCTTAATTGGGAAAAATGTCATTTTATGGTTGAGGATGGCATAGTCCTTGGTTATAAGATCTCTCAAAAAGGGAGGTCGATAGGGCCAAGATTGAGGTTATTAAGAAATTGCCTCCTCCAACTTCGGTGAAGGGAGTTGATGTGTCTATTTTATATAGATTATTTAGCCCAATTCCCTTAGCATTGAGTACCGATTTGAGCCCTTTTGAGCTTTTCTTTGTGTGATTTGAGATGTTTGGACTTGTTTCCGCTTGTTAGTTGTTTTTGTGCAGGTTAGGCATCTAGGGCCTTAATTTGAGTTGCGGAACGAAGTCCAGTAGTCACATGTGGCCCATAGAAGATCCAAGAAGTTGCACAAGCTATTTGGAGGAAGAATGCACGCCAGAAGCTAAAGAACAACTCTCGTCCGGTCGACCTGGCGGTTTTGCCCGACCGGACGAGCCAAATTTTCCTCAAGCTCCATACGCATGTTCACCCGGTTGACCGGGCGAGAAACACCGCAAAATCTCTTGCACGCCCGACCGGGCTGCCTTGCCCGGTTAACCAGGCAAAATCCAGCTTAGCTCATAGGAGAAATGTTACCGTCGCCCAAACGGGCTGTTTGGCCAGGTTGACCTGGCGGTTTCTCGGGTTGACTATTTTTCGTACTTTTTAGCCGGTTTTGCAAAAAATATAAATAGGATTTTAGTAATTTCGATTAGTTTATCTTATTTTCCTCGTTTATTAGGTTTAAACACTTAGTTTTCTCTCTAGTTTTTTATTGACTCTTGGCTTTGAAGATTATTAAAGATCGTCGATTTCGCTTCAATTGTTCTTCAATCATTCGGTATTTTTTCTACTTAATCTATTTAGATAAATTCTTCTATTTTCATTATGTTTATTATGTTTATTAGAATAATGAGTGAGTAGTCTTTTTCTAGGGCTTAGTGAGAGAGAGCCATGTTAATACCTTTTTTATTGTGATTTCAAGTACTTTCATGATTGGATTGGATTAGAGTAATTCCTATTTATTTGTTATAATTGTTTAATTCATGTAATTGCGCAATGTCATGGGTTATAATTTAGCTAATAGGAGTTAGAATTGAAAGATCATACTCATTAGCGGCTTGTTACAATTGGTAGATCTGATTATGTTGAGCGACCGTACTAGCATATGTTGATCTAGGAGTGTTAAGACCCGACCGTATGATTAACAAAATACTCTAATTACTCGAACATCAATCCAAGTATTGTTGAATTGCATTGTAGTGATTAAATTGTATGAGCATGGTAGACCGATCGAATGCCCTAGGTTTTTAATTATTTGATAAACTTCAATGCATTTATGTTCTTGTTTATTCTAGTTTAGTTATTAATCATTCAACAAATTTTTCTCTTGAAGTAGTTAGATAATAGAACATCAATCTATAGAAATCCCCTCCCTGTGGATCGACCCGTATTTGCTAATTTCTCTTAACAACAGACACCGTGCACTTGCGGTACTATTTTAAAACCAATCAAGTTTTTGGAGCCGTTGCCGAGGAAACGGCTAGTTTTAATAGCTTTTTGAATCATTATTTGAACTATTTCTACTGTCTTATTGGAACTTCAAGTTCCAATTGAGGCAATCTCACTGCACATTTTTCTTTGTTTCTTTTATACCCAGGTCCAAAAGAACAGGTACTTTAGTTCCAACTGATCCTGATCTTAAGAAAACCATTAGGCAACTGAAAAAGCAACAGAAGAAGAAAAAGCAGTCTGATAATCAGGAAAAATCCACTAAAGGTCCTTTACAACCAATCATGCCTCCTAAGTCACTGAAATCTTATGGGGTACCTTCCCCTGGCAATGTTCTCACAGGTCCTATTATGCCCACCATAGAAGCGACAAACTTTGAGATCAAGCATGCCCTCACTAATATGATCTAGCAGAAACACTTTGGAGGCAAGCATCTTAAGACCCTGCAAATCATTTACAATGGTGTCGACGACTTTGTCGGACCTTTAAGCACCAAAATGTCACTCCTGATCAGTTGAAGATCATGGTCTTTGAATTTTCTTTGAAAGACAAGGCACAAAAATGGTTGAACGATGTAATAGAAACTGAATGGAGTGCTATTTCTAAAACATTCATGAGAGAGTACTACCCTCGTACTTAAACTGCAGAAATCAGACATAAAATTGCTACCTTCCTACAAGAACCTGATGAGACACTGAAATAAGCATGGAATAAGCTCAAAGACCTACATAGAGAGTGCCCACACCACAACCTTGATAAGTGGTTCATTACCCAAGCATTCTACTATGGTCTGCAACCCCATATCAAGAGTACAATTGATTCATCTGTAGGGGGTGTTTTCTTAGATAATGAGGTAGATGAAGGATATGATTTTCTGGCCAACTTAGCAGATAATGATCATAGTTCTTCCACGATTAATACAAAGAAAAAGTTGGATCTTGATGCATATGCCCTTCTATCTTCCCAGGTTGCGCAGTTCAGCATTGAGATGGATGCATTGAAATCTTCGCAGTCTAGTATTCCTCATATAAGTATTAATGTGATGTCTTCTATGGCACCTATTACCTCTTCCTACTGTGAGATGTATTGTATTCAAGGCCACTTTGGTCATGATTGTTCCTACAATCAACCTGACCCGAATCAAATGGAGCATGCACATGCTTTTCAGCAGAGACCTCCACACAACCCATACTCCAATACATTTAACTCAGTTTGGAGGGATCATCCCAACTTTTCATACAAAAACAACAATGTTCAGAACCCTCAACCTATGCCACAAGCCTCCTACCAACCACCTCATCACAACCCTGCTAGACCACAATACTACCAAGGGGCTCCTCTGAATCCCCCTCCTGGTTTCAATAGGCCTTCACACCAAGGCTATTAACAGCAACCTTCTCATAGTGTCGGCTCTCAAGAGCCTACTATGTCTAGTCTGATGAAGATGATGGTTTCTATGAAACATAATCATGATGAGAGCATCAAGGAGTTGAAAAACACTACCGTACCAAACATTTGGAGACTCAACTTGCTCAAGTGGCCAGAAATAATGCACAGAGGCAACCAGGTCATTTACTGGGGCAACTAATTCCCAAAGAAACTACTAATGTCGTCACTCTTCGAAGCAGTGCACAGTATGATGCTCCGCCTATGCCCACTGATAATTCGCCATCTCCAGCCAAGAATGATGTAGTGGATGAAAATGAAGGTGAAGATAACTCAAAAGCTGAAATTGAGCAAGGGAAAGTAGATGAAGCAAAAAAGCAAAAAGATAAGGTTACTGATTCTCTTACACCACCCCTACCTTTCCCCCACATGATGCAAATATCTAAGGTTGATCAACAACTTGGTAAGTTCATGTATGTGGTCAAGAACCTTGAGGCAACAGTTCCTTTCAATGATTGAATTTCTCAAGTGTCTGTATATGCCAAGTTTTTGAAAGATTTGATCACTAAGAAAAAAGATCTTGGTGGCATAGATAGAGTTGCTCTAACTAAAAAGTGCAGTTATGTTCTGCAAAATAAAATCCCACAAAAAGTAAAGGATCCTAGTAGTTTTTTCATCCCATGTCATGCAGGTGCATTGTTTATAGATAAGGTTTTATGTGATCTAGGAGCTAGTGTATCTGTTATGCCTTTATTTATCTGTAATAAACTGAACTTGAGAGTTTTGAAGTGCACACAGATTACTTTACAGATGGCAGATCATTCCGTGAAATGTCCTCTAGGTATTTTAGAGGATGTACCTACCAGGGTTGGGAAATTCTACATTCCTGTGGATTTTGTAGTACTACCTCCGTCCCAGAATAGTCTGAACACTTTCCTTTTATGTTTATCCCAAATTAGTTTGAACACTTCTATTCTTGGCATGGTCCTACCATTAATATATTATTTCTTTTACACATCTTTGGCCCACACTCTACCTTTTATCAATAAAAAGTTACTCAACTTTCTCCCTCCTCTAATAAAAAATACCCCACCAGCTCCTATCACGTCTACTTTTTAAATAAAATAACATTTGATAACCACACAACAACTTATCACCTTAAATTACTTGTCCCAACAAGTGTTCAGATCTTTCTGGGACGGAGGGAGTACTAGATATGGAGGAAGATAGTCAAATTCCATTATTTTGGGTAGACCTTTCTAATGTATTGCAGGTGCTGTTAGTGATGATACGATTACTTTTAAGTTAACCAATGTTATTAAGTCTCTTATGCTTGAGCACACATGTTGCAGGATTGATGTACTATAAGAGATTCCTGGAGGTGATTTTCACCAATTTCTATCAGATGACCCCCTGTAGATGGCTCTTGACCTAGATGGTCCTGACACTGATGAGGCAATCAAATGTGAGGTAATGGAGACTATATGCTCTACTTCTGAACCACAGGTAAAGAAGTTATAACTTTTGCCTTTACCTTCTCACCTTAAATATTCATTTCTTGATGATAATGAGGAATGCCCCGCGATTGTCAGTACGAAACTCACAGCTAGCTTTCACACCTTCTTATAGTGCTTCGCATGCACAAAAAGGCTATTAGGTATAGTATTGATGATCTAAAGGGTATTAGCCCTGATTTTTGTATGCATAGATTTAATTTGGAAGAGAATCACAGCCCTTGCATACAACCCCAAAGTCGTTTGAATCCTAATATGCAAGAGGTAGTGGAGAAGGAAATAATGAAACTACTTGACGCGGGCATCATCTACCCTATCTCATATTCTAAGTGGGTGAGCCCGGTTCAAATTGTTCCTAAAAGGGGGGAGGGACTACTGTTGTTAAGAATGATAGGATGAACTAATTCCTACTCATACTGTTACAGGTTAGCGAATGTGTATTAACTATTGCAGATTAAACACAGCCACCTTGAAAGATCACTTCCCCCTCCCTTTTATTGATCAGATGCTAGAAAGATTAGCAAAACATAGCTTTTTCTATTATTTGGATGGATATTCAGGTTTCTTTCAGATTCCCATTCACCCAGAAGATCAGGAGAAGACGACGTTCACCTATCCCTATGGCACTTTTGCATATCGTAGATCCTGCTACATTTTAGAGATGCATGATGGCCATTTTCTCTGATTTCATCGAGAATATCATGGAGGTATTTATGAATGATTATAGTGTTTATGGTTCTGACTTTGATGTGTGTTTGCACAATCTCTCTGAAATTCTAAAACGCTGCTCTGAGGTTAATTTGGTTCTTAATTGGAAAAGTG
Organism: Beta lomatogona; assembly: GCA_947646795.1. Taxonomy (NCBI): domain Eukaryota; kingdom Viridiplantae; phylum Streptophyta; class Magnoliopsida; order Caryophyllales; family Amaranthaceae; genus Beta; species Beta lomatogona. The sequence continues at coordinate 1,505,120 of CANSNZ010000424.1, read as the reverse complement.
CCACTTCATGGTGAATGAAGGAGTGGTACTTCGACACCTTATATCTAAATGTGGCATCTAGGTGAACAGAGCAAAAAGTAAGGTGATTGATAAACTTCCTCCTTCCGTAAATGTCAAGGGAGTGTGGAGCTTTCTGGGCCATGCGGGTTTCTATCGTGGATTTATAAAAGATTTTTCCAAAATTGCGAAACCCCGTACTCAATTGTTGCTCAAGGATGCCACCTTTGAGTTTATTGATGTGTGTATGGAGTCTTTTGACAGGATAAAGGAAGCATTGATCACTGCCCCCATCATACAACCTTCGGATTGGAGTCTTCCATTCGAGATTACGTGTGATGCTAGTGATTATGCAGTTGTTGTGCTTGGCCAACGGAAGAACAAAGTACTCCATGCTTTCTACTATGCCACTATCCCAGCAAGACTTATTCAATGGATACTATTATTTCAAGAGTTTGATTTGGAGATTCGCGACAAGAAGGGTACTGAGAATATAGTTGCAGATCATCTCTCCAGATTGAGATTTGAGTCAAGTGTTGATGGTCCCATAGATGATTCTTTTCCTGATGATCATCTCTTTGCTGTGTCTACTCAATCCCCATGGTATGGGGATTTTGCTAACTATTGCGTTGGTGGTTCTCATCCTCCTAATTTGACTTACCAGCAGCGCAAGAAGTTTTATCTTGACGCTAAGCACTACCATTGGGAAGAGCCTCTCTTATATAAGAAGTGCTCAGATGGCTTGTTCAGAAGATGTCTTGCTGATTGGGAGATAGCTGGGTTCCTACAACATTGTCATAGTATGCCTTCTAGTGGACATCTTGGTTCACAAGCCACAGTTCTTCGAAGTGGTTTCAATTGACCTACTATTTTCATATATGCCCGTGCATTTTTCCTTTCCTGCAATGAGGGCCAAAGAACGAGAAATATTTCAAAGAAACAGGAGATGTCTCAGATGGGAATTTTAGAGATTGAGCCCTTTGATGTGTGGAGCATTGATTTCATGGGACCTTTCCCTTCGTCTTGTGGGAATATGTATATTTTGGTAGTTGTGGATTATGCGACTAAGTGGGTTGACATTATGGCTTCACCTACTAATGATTCCAAGGTGGTAATGAATCTCTTTAAGAAGATTATCTTTCCTCGGTTCGGAGTCCTGAGAGTCTTGATCAGTGATGGGGGGTCTCATTTTCATCAGAGAACCTTCAAAGCTCTAATGAAAAAATATGGAGTCACTCATAAGGTTGGTTTGGCTTATCATCCTCACACTAGTGGCCAAGTTGAAGTCTCCAATTGTCAGATCAAGCGCATCTTAAAGAAGGTGATCAATAGGTCAAGGAAAGATTGGTCACATAAGTTGGATGACACTTTGTGGGCACTACGAACTGCTTTTGAGACACCTCTAGGAACCACTCCACATCGGTTGATCTATGGCAAGGCTTGTCATTTACCAGTTTCAATGGAGTATCTCTCAGCTTGGGCAGTTAAAGAAATCAACATGGATAGCGGCTGCAGGTGAGGCAAGACTTCTTCAATTGAATGAGTTAGATAAGCATTGACTGGAAGCATATGAGAATCACAAGATCTACAAGGAACAAACGAATAAGTTTCATGATAAGATGATCAAGAAGTGAGAATTTCATGTTGGTGACAAGGTCCTCTTGTACATCTAGACTAAGGCTTTTTCCTGGAAAGCTTAAGTGTAACAGTCCGTTCTTCCGAGCTGCTAATCAAACACACTCGACAACCGTAAACTAAAAACAATACTTAGTTATATACAATAGCAACGGAAAAATATCCTTAATTACACCAATATCTTGACTAAAATTCCCAAAAATTATATACCATGACATATTAACAACTAATCCTGAATCAGATATCTAACTACAAACTCAATTCACAATACACAGAATCTTAATGTCGCTCCACTTCCATTCCCGAGCTCTCAATACTACACCTGCAATTTATCAAAAATTGAACGTAGAGATCCACACATTGGGGCGTACGTAAATGATTTTACTGAACATAAAAGTTACCTAAAACACAATCCAACTTCTAACAATACAACCTCCTTCATTTTGATCTCCAAATGATACTCCACCCAAAAATCATCCTCCAACAATTACCTCACAACAATAACAATAATTAATAACTATCCTTAAACTAATCTAAACTAAAAAGCGGGATTATAATCAATTACCAATTTAGAGACTACCTCCACTTACCATTCGAATTTCCTTAATCTTCAATTCACAGCCAACTATAAATTCAATAACACCACCTACATCACACGACTAGCATCCCCAATTTAGAATTATAATTCTAAATTATTGAATTGAACTAACTAAACTTAGCTCACAGTCTTACTTAAACCAAGAACATAATTTGGCTATTAATAATATAAAGAGAAGACAAAACTAATTTAGCTCATAAATAAACCTCAAGAAACTGATTTCAATCTTGGTGCCATCAACATCCTTAACCCAACAAATTAACCACAACCAAACTTAGCTAAGAAACTTATTCATCTCAGAAGAGAACTATTCCTAATATAATTAGAAACAAAATTAAACTATTGAACATTTATAACATCAACTAGAAATCAGATTCACAAAATAGAGAGGAAGGCACGCACCAAACCAATAACAACAATAGCAGCACCGTGGAGGCAGGACTAACAACCACCATCAGCGAACAAGAATAGGGGAAGAAAACAGACCGGGCACCACCGCCTCAACACATCAGCAACAGCACAGATGGTGGCGGCCGACCAACATCACGACAAGAAGATATAGAAAAGAGTAGCTTCAAGCAACGACAGCCCAACAGCAAACAAGAACCGAGAAAGGCGAAGAACACACCAGCGGCAACACCGCCTCCATGCAAAAGCAACAACGAACGTAGGAGAGAGTGGGAACAGCAGCGAACTACCGGCGCACAGGCGAGGAGTTCCGATGAGCAGGGCTGACACGGCAGCAGCGCAAAGGGGGCGGGGGGCGAGAGAGTTTCACGGTGGGGTAATTGCGTTTTGGGGTTTTGAGTGAATAGAACGCTCAAGAGAGAGATAGAGTATAATGGGTTTAGTATTTTGCTTTCTTAAAAAAAAAATAACCGTTAAAGGAGAGACAAGGATGGAAACCGACTATAGTTTCCCACTTTCGACAAATACTACTTAACAAATTTTAAATAACTAAAATCCAAAATATATAATAAATATAACTTCATAAAAGTAATCAAATAAATATATTATGAACACGACAAATACAAATTCATACTCTAACTCAAATAAAATTAAAATTTTCGAAACATAATTAATTTAATAAATATAATTAGCATTTAATAAACGCTCTTAAAAAAAGGGCTATCACATTAAGTCAAGGTGGTCTGACCTTTTGACGTCACTGATGTGAAGGCACATGGAGCCATTGAAGTGGCTAATGCAGAGGGGAATAAGTTAAAAGTGAATGGTCAGCGTCTGAAGCTGTACCATGAGGGTGCTTTCATAGGCCATGTGGAGGTTATCTACTTCCACGCCCCCCCCACTTTGAAAACTAAGGTACTACGGTCGTGCGGGACCGTTATAAACCATCGCTTTGCGGGAGGCAACCTGTCTTTTCTTTTATTCTTCTTTACAAGTTTAGATTACTTTTCTTATTTTCATAGAGAGGCGAGAGAGTGTACTGATTTGTGGACGAGTTTAGTGTGTGTAGGGGGGCAATATCTCTACTTGGGAAAAATTTTGACGTAGAAAAAGCTGAAAATCAAGTAGCCGGTCAACAGGGCGAATTCGCCCCACTGGGCCTCTGAACTTAGGTGAATTGTGTTTTTGTGCAGCTGAAAAAAATTGACAATGTAAAAGTAGCTCGGTTGCCCGGGCGTCTAAACTTTATTCGCCAAGCTAATATCTGCGAAACTATGGGAAAGAACGAGAAACGATATTCTCTCGGTCGACCGAGCAGGGTGTCCCAACCGGGCGTCTGAACTTTCTCCCCCAAGCTTGAAGTGCTCAGCTGCGAGTAACAAAAACGCCAAAAAAAATTCACCCGGACTGGTGGTTGCTAGATTCATCGAGCCCTTGTTATTTCCGTCGAGCCTTCTCTTTTTCCTCTCACTTCTTTTCATCCTCTTTCACTCTTCATCCTCTCAAACTCTCACTCTCTCTCCTCCAACCTCCATAGCCCTACTCCTTCCTACTCTCCTTCACCCCTTCTAAAATTTCTTCTCTGTACTGAATTTTCTCCATCTTCCATCACTTTTCTTCATCTTTTTCACACAAAAATTCACAAAACCTCCATCTTTTCTTCATCCCACCTCACGTCACCTCTCGGCAACAAAATTTGGGGTTAGACTCAATGTTTGGCATGTTTTATTGGACCTATCGGGATCTAACACTAGAATTTATGAGTTCTCTTAAAGTAGGCAACTAAAACCTGGTTATCCGATTCCGCCTTATGGGCGAATATTGGGAGCTCACCTTAGGCTAATTAGCTGCTATATTTGGCCTGCCTGTTACAGGTGAGACTCGATCCCCTCCTAATGTCAACTTTACTACTTTGTGGGAGGCATTTACAGGGGATGCTGAGTGTAATACTCAGCACATGACTGTTGATCATCTTCATTTTCCCAGTCTTCGCTACTTGCAGCGATTTTTGGGCTTTACTCTTTTTGGGCGTGCTGAGCCTCACTCCTGTAAAAAACAGGAGATTTTTCTGATGGTAAGTTATTTGTTTCCAAACTTAGATTTGTCTTTGTGCCTCCCCTCCCTTTTTGTGTCTCAGCTTAAGCGGACTGCCGCCTCATTTCCTGAACTCTTTGATGATGGTAGCCATAGGGGGCAACCTATTGTTTTGGGTGGCCTCATTACTGCCATTACTGTTCACTTTAGCTCCGTTCTCGATATAAACAATGCAATGGCTGGTCCGGCTGATATATGCATTGATTATCTTACCAATGCCAAATGGATCACTGCTTAATCTGCGAGTAAGTTTAGGTGGTTAATTGCTAAGAAGGAGTCTATCCTTCTCCCTGACCCCGCTCAAACTCGGCTATAACATGGTGTTGGGTCTTATCTCCCTCCTATGCGTGGTCAAGAGTCCATTGCTCGTCGACCTCTGCGGACCTACCATAGGTAGCCCGTTGGGGAAGCCTCATCTTCCTCTACACCCATGGATCCTATGATGGCGGTCCTTAACCGCCTCGAGCAGGGTCAGCATGCCCTTACTCACAGATGGGACGCCTTGAGCTTGGTCAGGCTACCATCCAGACCCATCTGACCTCGTTGAATACACGGTTGACCTCCGTGGAATCCGACATACGTTATGCATGTATCCTACATACCATGATTACTTTCAGCAGGGGCTTGTTGCCCATGATGCTACACATCCTTCATGGTACACGAAAGGACAGGACCAAAAAAGGTGTTGACGGTCCTCCGCTTCATGTAAACATATTGGGCAATCATCACTGAGACTGATGGCTCTCCTATAGAGGTTATGTGTCGTAGCTAGGCCATTGTGCCATAGCTTCCACAAGAAGAGCTTCCATTTAGGCATGATGTGCGAACTCCATAGAAGATGAAAGAATTTTGTTTCTAATGGAGTTGTCATGCTGCAGATATTATTTTGTTGTTAGAGTACAATGTGGTTTCTCGTTTTGGTGGAGTATTCGTCAGGCTTAGTAAAAGGCCAGTATTGTGTATCTGGCATATCCAAAGTAGGATGTCGTTCAATACCTTCTATTTGACGCGCACTGTTGGATTCAAACAGCCTATTAATTTTCTGAATATTCCATCCTCGACGATTGAGAAGGATAAGCTGGGCAACAGTAAGAGTAACAGCTTCGACTAAAGGAACTTCACATCTTAAGATAGGTCGTGTGCCATTCACCCAAGGCTGTTGGGAGGCAATGATGTTTGTTCCATCCCCCACTTTCCATTTACAGTGCTCGCAGAGTAACTGATCAGCCATAATGATTCCTTTACGACCCCAAGAGTGTTGTCGATGTGAATGTAAAGGTTGTCTTGAAAGTTGGTAGATCCGTGACAGCAATAAGTGGGGGTTTTGGTGCATTCTCCACGCTTTTTTCATTAATAAGGCTTTATTGAAAGCACCAATATTGCGTATCCTAAGACCACCCATTCCCCGGGGCCGATGGATGATTTCACGTTTTTTCCAATGTATCCCAACTTCATGGTGATTCTGCCAAAAAAAAACTTTGCAAGCATACTATCTATCTTGTTGGTGTTAGTAGCAGGAATATTAAACACAGCTAGATGATGCATAATGGAAGCAACAAATAGAGTTAATTATGATGAGCTTGCCTGACTGAGATATTGTTTTATGGTTCCAAAGTGAGATGCGTTGAGATATTGTATCTAGAAGAGGAGTAAAATGGTGAACCTTTGTGTCTTGGATGTCAATAGGCACCCCTAGACCTGGGCATAGGCCGGGCCTGTTCACGGGCTCGGCCCGCGGGCTTGGGGAAATGGCTGACCGGGCGGGGCCGGAGCCCGTGAGTGGCGGGTCGTACCGGGCCGGGTTTGAAATTTTCAGGTTTTGTCCACGGCCCGTCCCAGGCCCGTGTTTATGTTGTTTTTTTGTATTTTTGACAGTTTTAGGCTAAAAAACAAAGGAAAGGAGCGTTCGGCCCGCGGGCCGGCCCACGCGGGCTTGTGCCGGTGCGGGCCTGAAATAAAATTTCTTGATCGTGGCAGACCCACGGCCCACGGAGCGGACAACGGGCCGGGCCGGGCCTTGAACGGGCTCGTGCTGGACCGGGCCGGGTCGGGCCGGCCCGCGTGCTGGCCCAGCCCATGCGCACCTCTTGGCACCCCTAAGTAAGTTCCAAGTGAAGGCTAGAAGCGATCCTAAGAATGTCTCTGTAGTTTCGTTGTTCATCAGGAGGAATGTTGGGGCTAAATTTGACGAAAGACTTTTGAAGATTCAAGACTTGGCAAGATATGTTGCAGAACCTTGTGATAACATTTTTCACAACCGTGCAAGCTTCAGAGCTAGCCTTGAAGAAAAAGAGAGAGTCGTCTGCGAAAAATAGGTGAGATATAGAAGGGTCCTGACGGCCGATCTTAATGCCCTGGAATTGGTGAATCTCCGTTGCTATAGTGGTCATACGAGATAGAATATCCATGCAGAAGAGAAAGGGTCTCCCTGACGGAGACCACAAGTCGGGATAAAAGCTGGAGTTGCAGCACCGTTAATTAGGATTAGATATGATACTGTTGAGATACACTGTTGGACTAGTTGAACCCATTTCGGGGGAAACTCATACGCTGTGAGAATTAAAGCCAACTTACTCTGTCATAGGCTTTGTTCATATCCAGCTTGAGAGCCTCAAGATATCTGGTACCTGATCGTTGTTGGTTTATAATATGTGTGATTTCGTGGGAAATGAGAATATTATCATCCATTTGTCGACCAGGCACAAAAGCTGTTTGATAATCTTCGATAAGAGTTGGTAGAAGACTCTTCATCCTGTTGACCATGCATTTGGCAATACATTTGTATAGAGCATTGCATAGACTAATTGGTCGTAGGTGGTTGACCTCTTCCGGAGGGGTTACTTTTGGAATAAGAACCAAGAGTGTATGATTCCATTCCTTTAGTAAATGACCAGAGTCGAACAATCGATTAATTGCATCAATCACTGAATGGCCAACTGATTCCCAATACAGCTTGAAAAATTCAGAAGTAAACCCATCATACCCGGCGATTTGTCATCAACTATATTGAACATCTCTTCTTTTATTTCATGGAGAGGAAACTGATCTAGTTCTTCGTGAATATCAAGCATTCACTTACTATATTAGATGTTCAATTTTACTTGAACTCCATATTAAGATTTATTTTAACTTACTATATATTAGCTTGAATTAGAGCTTTTCTAAATTTTTAAAACTTATTTGAACTTATTAATTAAAATGTGTTGGAAGTTATATAATTTCAATAAAGAAACACTTGAGGACTTAGTGTTTAACATATGAACTTCATATTTAGTATACACTTATTCCCTCCCCTTGCTTTCTAAAGAAAGGAAACTACTCTTTCTCTAATAAGCTAATATTCCATCAACTTTTCTTAATGAACTTAACAATTGCTCAAAAGTTTCACATTTGCCAATAAGGTAAATTTCAACACTAATATTTCATCATCTTCTTAATCAGCTTAATAATTGCTAAAAAGTTTCATAATCAACTCAACACTAGCATTAATCTTTACTTATTTGGGTATATCGTATTTCATTCTCTCTTGGATTATACAGGCTTACTTTTTCTTTCTATCTCTCTCTCCTCTTTGCTATAAAAACTTATAAGGTTTAGCATTATAGGTGTACACTAGTAGAATTAATGCTTATTGCTGCGGTTTTACCCATACGCAGCAATATATAACGACAAAAAAAAAAGGTAAATTATAAAATAAATATATTGCTGCGGTTTTTATTAAAAACCGCAGCTATATGGTTGCAACAGTAGGCTTTGGCCAACAGTAACATTTTATTCCTGAAATATATTGCTGCGGTCTCTTTCAGAAACCGCAGCAATATATTAAAATAATGTTCAAAAAATATTATTTTAAAATATTGCTGCGGTTTTTGTCAGAAACCGCAGCAATATATTAAAATAATGTTTAAAAAAATATTATTTTAATATATTGCTGCGGTTTTTGTCAGAAACCGCAGCAATATATTAAAATAATGTTTAAAAAAAATATTATTTTAAGATATTGCTGCGGTCTCTTTCAAATTTGGTTGACTAGTTTGACCAGATCTATTGCTGCGGTTTTCTAAAGAAACCGCAGCAATAGATTAAAATATTAATATTTTAATCTATTGCTGCAGTTTCTTTAAAAAACTGCAGCAATAGAAATGCCCAATATTATTTAATAGTATTTAAGTAGGAAGATCGCACCTCTCTAACTAAACCCTAAACTTGCCCGCCTCCCTCACATCTCTCACTCTCCTCTCACGCCCCTCTCTCTCCTCTCTCTCTCTCCTCTCACTCTCAATTCTTCGCGTCAGTTTGTTCAGATCTCAGTTTGTTCACTCTCAATCTCTCATCATACTCCAATCTCAGTTTGTTCAGATCAACGAATCATCATCATCAACGCATCAATTTGTTCAGATCTCCGGCGTTCTTCAACCTTGTCGTCGGTCGTCATTCAACATCCTCCCAACTCACGCTCTTCATCAAAAAATCTGCTCGCCGGCGTTCTTCATCTACTCCCCTTGTTCTTCATCAACTCGCCGGTGTCGTCGGTCGTCATTCAACATCCTCTCAAGTCGCCGGTTCTCGTTTGCTCGATCTGCTCGCCGGCGTTGTTCGTCTTCTCGCAAATCTCCGGTTCTCGTCGAACGCAGCATACATCGGAGATCTAAGCTGATTTTTTCGTTATTTTAGTTCATAGTTCTATTTTTTTTAGTTCTTATTTATTTTAGTTCGAAAATCTGATTTTTTTTTTAGTTCTTATTTTTTTAAGTTCTGCCTTTTTTTAGTTCGAAAATCTGATTTTTTTTTGTTAATACTCGTGAAGCTCGAAGATTAAATAATTTTTTTGTTAATTTTTTTTCGTTCTGTATTTCATTTTTTTTACATCTGTATTTTTTTACATCTGTATTTCATTTTTTGTACATCTGTTATTTTTGATTTTGTGGATTGTACTCATCTTTTTTCAATTTAATTTTTTGTTAATTTTGTAGATCTAATTGAATTTGTAATTTAGGTTTATGGTGAATTAAATTAATTTGTATTTTCTTTAGATATCATTTGTATATATTTTTTTAGATTTTATATGTGTATTTTCTTATTTCAACATAAAACTTATAAAGTCAAATGTATAATGTTGTTATGTAATTTGTTAATTAATTTGATGCTTGAATGAATTCAACAAATTTGGTTGTGGTTTTGAAAATGTTGTGTGGGTATAGAATGTAGTATACTAGTATATGACATTATAAATGTATAAATTTTTTTTTATTAAAAAAAAGCAACCTATTGCTGCTGTTGTTTGGTAAAAACAGCAGCAATAGACTCACCTATTGCTGCTGTTTTTACCAACAACAGCGAAGAATAGGTTGCTTTTTTAATTATTTTTTTGTTATTCACACTACCTATTGCTGCGGTTTTGGGTAAAAACCGCAGCAATATGTTGCTATATTGCTGCGGTTAAAAACCGCAGCAATAGGTAATTACCTATTGCTGCGCCCTTAATTGCTGCGCGGCTAAAACCGCAGCAATAGGCCACTTAATGACCTCAGCAATAAGCAATTATTCTACTAGTGGTAGGCGGTGTAGCAACATAGTGCGTAGCTTTTCTGTCAACAATACAACAAAAACAGACTTCGGACCATGTCTAGTAACAGTGTGGGTGAACAGTCTGATCACTTTACTAGAAGCTAGTAACCGACAAACACTAACACAATACTTAAAATTTTCTTCCTTGGATTGACTGGCTAGAGAGATTCAAAGCTTCAATAGGGGAAATGCCACACTTTCTCTAGAATTGGCTAGTTTTATAGTGAAAAGTTACTCTTTATTACTCCCAATTTACTTGAAATGTGATCTATTTAATTTAAAATGTAATCTATTTTGACTAAGAGCTAGCGTGAATTTATCCCTCACACTCAACTCCAAACTTTAGATTGTGCCACATCAGCTTTTCACTACTTTTTAATTTTACAGACTTATTCCAATTTTATACTTTATCCCTCAGACTCTCTACAGACTATGTTTTAAATTGATTTTACAAAAAAAAAAAAAAAAAAGACAAATGTCAACTTTTAAGTGGCTAGAAATTTAACCCCTTACATGGCATAGTCTTGGATGGAGTCTTGGATTATCAAACTCACTCTAAGACTCCCAAATTTTTCTTTCAACATTATTGCATAATCTTTGCTCAAGATTCTCAAAGTCTTTACTCAAGACTCCACTTATGAACTACCAATATTCATACCCTTAGGTAGTCCTACAATAAATTCATTGTGCATGTTGTACACACAACAGCGCAACACTAATTGTTAGCAAAATATTGGAAATTTTCTCATCAAAATTTGGCTAATAACACAAGGAATTCCCAACTTCCTCTACTTTGAAAAATAATTTTCTTGGGTACAATCCACGTTCAGGCCCAGCCTTAAGGGGTGGCAAGAGGGGCAACTGCCCAGGGCCCATCCCCTATACTCTAAAGGGGCCTAAAATATATAAAGTTGTTTTACAAGTAAAAAAATTGTTTTATGGGAAAAAGTAAAATCTTTTTTCATGCTTTTGTTGTCAATTGTCATGCACAAGTACGAGGAGTCTTCCTACCCGTTCTCTATCCTAGCATTAATATATAAGTGTTCAACTTATGGGGCGGGTCTCCTACTTGACCCGCCCCACTGCCATCCCTAATAATGACCTTAAAACTAGCCATACTTATATTAAACATGTCAATTATAAAATTGGGCGGGTCTCCTACTTGACCCGCCCCACTGCCATCCCTAATAATAACCTTAAAACTAGCCATACTTATATTAAACATGTCAATTATAAAATTGACAACAGAATACTGGAAATTAAACAATATTTTCTTGTTCCCATATTTTTGCTTTTAACTTTTGAAAAAAACTAAAAATTGCAAACAAAAAAATAAAAATAAACATGTCCTAAGTTAGCGGTTTACCTATGTGACTTTTAAAAGAATAGAATTTTACAATACGAAGGAATTATTTATGAATGTAAAGCAAAACGAGAATTTCTTTTTCCTATCAATATTTTGGGGAAAAACATTCAAAATATTGTTTCTAACAAAATTTCCTCAATTATTATTAGAACACACCACGACGATTAATATGTAAGGTCGGTTTCTGCTTTTCGGACATGTAATCCTCGACGTATGCTTAAGCTCCAATAGGTTGAGATAGACTCATTTATAGGGGTGTTCATGGATGGTTAACCATCCCGAAAGAACATATCGGTTCGGTAACCGAAAGTTTCGGTTCGGTAACCGAATGTTTCAGTTCGCTCTTTTTGCGAACCGTAACCTTAACCGTTTAGACCGGTTACCGCCTAAGCGGTTAACCATTTTTTCCGTACGGTTTTTCGGTTAATCATTAACCGTTATTTAATTTATACTATTATATTTTACTTAACGTAAATATATATTTTTGTGTGCATATACAATAATATTATTTAAACTCTAATATAAATTATATTATAAAGTGGATAATAAATCCATAGAAAACATAATAACACTAAGAATTTACTCCATTTCATAATTATAGTGTTTAAATTTAAATTTTTTCAATAATCTCATACTACCTCTAAAATGTTGTTACTTAGTAACAAATATTAGAATTAATGTAGTTGTTGGAAAATATTTCACAATAAATAAAATAGAGAAAAAATATTTCGGTTTTTCGGTTAACCGTTCACTCAAAAATCATAACTGTAACCGTACAGTTTAATCGTGAATTTTACCGGTTCGGTAACCGTACCGTTTAATCCCAAATTTTTCATTTCGGTAACCGCCCATTTTAACCGGTTTTTCAGTTTTTCGATACGGTTTTTTGTGAACACCCCTAACTACAGGTACCTGAGCCCACTGACCCTAGTGGTACACCCACTTTTGGGTACTACTAGCCATGCTCCTTTTGGTGATACAGGTGGTAGCGGTGGAGGTTTCCCTACAGATGCGTCCGACGATGATGAGTGAGTCCTTCCTTTCCCTCTTGCTACAATGAGGCTATTGCTAAGTTCAGCTTGGGGGGAGGATCTCTGTAAGTGCACCCCTCTCTATCTACAGCTTTCTAGTATAGTTAGTGTAGCTTATTGCTTTCTTAGTTATAAAAAAAAAGCATAAAATAAAAACACCAAAAATACGAGTTTGACATGAGTATTATGAGTTGCATGATTGTTTTCCTGTGCCCCAAATTTTTTTAAAGTTAGCATGAAGAGTTGTTAGTCTTGATTTGATTTTCAATCTTCCATGACCCTTGATTCTTGATACTTGTGGCGTTTGCATTGATTGTCGAGCTAAGTTGGTTAGACTGTGAGACTTCTTGAGCCATGGATGCCTATCTTTCATCCAATCTTCCCTTTTTTGTGTGACTAGTTCCTCAGTTATGATATTGATCTTGATTTTGAACCTGTACTCTTTAAAATTTGATGTGCATACATGTTGACATGATTGAGGCGCTTTTTTCATAATTTCTAGCTCCGGAGTTGTGATTGAGTACATTATTCCATCTCTAACCCCGCTGAAGCTTTTCTGACTGTTGTGAATACTAACCTTCACTACAAACCCCTTAGCCTTATTTTATTCTTTTCTCAAGCCTAGCTTGGGGGAGTATTAGTTGAGTGATTGGGTTATATTGATAGTTATGTATACATTAATATGTGCTAGTTGGAGTTAGTTTATGGAGAGATTATGATTGATTTGAGACTTCTTATTGAAAAACAAAAGAAAAGAAGTTCACCAGCAACAAATCAAGAAAAAAAAAGTGAAAGAACAAATGGAAGAAAAAGAACAAAATGGTTGAAATATTGAATAAAGTGTTGTTTGAAAAGCAAAACAAGTTCAAAGAAAGTGAAAATGGTGATTGAGTTGAGAAAGTGAATGTGAGTGATATTTTGAAGATGTTAATAGTTGAAGCTATGAAGGTCTCATTGGCCTAATTTTGCTAGTCTATGCTTCTCCATGCTTATTTTATCCACCATATTCCCAAATTATTCCATACCAGCCGTATTAGAACCTTTAAAAGTCCTCATGATCTTTATGTGTTGCATTATTGGATTGAAAGTGAGTTAATGGACCAAAGTTAAAGAGTAAGTGCCATTTCTCAGTCGACTGAACTAGGTTGAGTGTCATTATGTTACCTTCTAAACACACGAGAGTAGTGAGTTGGGAAGGGACATACGGTGGGAATGGAGAGTGATCGGGCACATCTTTTGCCTGCCACAAAAATGAGAGAGAGTGTCTTCCTTGGTGAGCACCATCTTAGCATTTGCATGATATGCATAGTAACCTTGATTGATCCTGTTTCTCGGTGATTGGTTGTTGGATTGGTATGATTGATTGATGATGATGCTTGCCTTCTTGATTGATCTTGAGTCCGTTGATACTTTTAAATTGGATTTTATATGGGGAGAAACAATATCATGTTGTAACTTATTTGTGTGGTTTTGCTTACGGACAAGCAAAAGGTTAGCTTAAGGGATTTTGATGTGTCTATTTTATATATATTGAGTCATGTAGTGTTTTGATGATTGTAAACAAATGATGATTATCTAACATTTGTGTTTGAGATGTGCATATTACATTAACATGAAACAAGTCATGGAAGGTTTAATATATCACATCATCAAGGACTTTCAACAAGTGAAGTTCCTAAAAGAGTTCCTATAAGGAACACAAACAGAGCGGTTCCTAGGTACATCCTAAGAGGAACATTTAATATGAAGTTCCTGAGCAGGAACTATGAGTGCGAAATTTCTTAAAAGGACTAGCACAGCAAAGTTCCAGAGATGGAGCAATCAACATGCGGTTCTTGAGTTGGAGCACCATGGAATATGAAGGCAGAAAATATGAGTTTATCTTCTAGGGTTCATGTAAGTATGTGGAAACGTGAAAGGTAATGGAACAAGGTCAAAAGCAATTCGTAAGGTCAAAAGGAATTAGTGGAACTTAGAGTCAAAAGTATTTAAGAGTTAATAAGTCTGATGCATATTATTATCTTAATCTATAAGAATTTATTTAGAGTTTGTTTCTTACTAAATCTCTACTTGGTTAATTATTTTTAGATAATATGCATTAGTTGTTTTAGGGTAAGTTTTAGTTTTAAAGTAAAAGATAAGTTTTAGTTTTAAAATAAAAGATAAGTTTTAAGTAAAAGAGTTTTAATAAAATCGGTTTTTTAGGAATCTGATTTTAATCTATTTAATTTTATCTTTTCAGTTTTTGAAAAATTAAAAGCCTATATTATAACACGTATAATGAGTATTTGTAAAGAAACTGTCTGTCTGTTTGTTTGTTCCTCTCTAAGGAACAGTCGTGTTGGTACTATTAAACTAAGTTAAAGGAACGAAGTAGCAGTTAAAGGAACTAGGCGTGTAAAATATTGTGCAACGCTTAAAAGGAATTCGTTGAATTTTTAAAGGCTATATTTTAGGAAAATGATTTTCTGTGGTTCAAATCGGATATTAGAGGAAAGATATTTTATGGAAAAGATTTTATCTTTATTCCAAAATAAAATCATTTTCGGATTTAAAAGAAAATCCATTAAAGATATTGTAGGCGTGTTTTTATTTCGCCTACGCGGTGTGAGCGCGTATTAGATTTGACTACCCCACTGTTAAGGTTTTATTGAAAATTGTTTTGTATTGAAAGAAATCGCCAATAATTCTTTTTATGAAGAATCATAAACCTAATTGGACATGGGAAAACGTAGGGACAAATTATCCAATGTAGATTTCCCCGTCCGGATTCTATAGATGGTCAAAATAAACCAAAATTGAGTTCGGGGGGTGAGGGTACGAATATAGTCATAATGAACCACATTCGCCCAGAGTTGGCCTCTACTAAATATCGATTCATTATAGATTTTATGCCAAAGAATAATCATATAATATTTTTAAGGCAAAATTTCAAAAAACTACTTTTTATAACCAATTTTTTTCAAAAAACTACCTTATAAAAATTATCTTTCAAAAAACGACCTTATATAACAAATTCATTTCAATATACTACCATTTTACGTTTATATTTAATACTAATCAACAAATGACAATCGTCGTGTGTTTGCTGTCGGTGGGGTAGCGAGGAAAGACGAGAGAAAAGAGAGAGAAAGATTGAAAAGCAATTAATGGTAACTCAATTATTAATCATTAAACCTCATTAACTAAATTGGTAGTATATTGAAAGAAATTTGTTATATAAGGTAGTTTTTTGAAAGAAAATTTATAAAAGGTAGTTTTTTGAAAAATATTGATTATAAAAGGTATTTTTATGAAATATTTCCTATTTTTAAACACCCTAAAAAATAATTTAGTCTAGGTTGGTTCAGGGTACACGTAAAAGACTAATTTTTAGTGACATGTTATTAGGCAATCAATATTACAGGGAACCTAACAGGTTGTCCAAATTAATCTGATTTATATTAGAGTAGTTCTTTAGGTCTTTGATTAGCAAAAATAATATGTGGATGATAAAAGCAATAAAAGCAGGACAATCATATAATATGCATAGAATAATCAGGCAAGCATATAATATACAAAGGCAAGAATAATATGAACATAAAATAAAGTATAGAAAAGAGGTTAGAATATATACAGTAGAGAGATTTTGCATTAAAGATCTACATCAGGAAAGATTACTGTTAGTAACTTCAATATAAAAATAATTTATTTAAGGACCCTCAGGATTATACCGTGGCTTGGGTCTGAGAGATTGACAACCTTCGGGACGAGTAACCGTGAAGCTTGAAAATCTGAATGTCTGAAAGTATGTAGATTGAATGTATTTGTGTTTGAAAGTATGAGTTTTTGTAGGGGAGTTTTGTGGTTCGTAGAGAGGTTCGTAAAGTATTCGTCGAGTTCAAAGTGTTAATGTGAAAAATCCGTTCTGAAATCTCTTCGGAAATCAGGCCTATTTATTGGGAAAACGGCATCGCGCCACACGTGCTGGCTGCGCCAGGCGCAGCTGACGTGGCAAGTGCATTACACGGCATGACCAGTAAAAAGCATACACGTGGTACGCGCTTTTGAAAAAGATAAGATTTAAATTCCGCGTCTCAAGTAGAGAACTACGCTTGACGCAGGACTCTACATGAAACAGAAGTCTACGTGGCAATTCTGGTGCGCTTAGCACAGTCTGTGCGCTAGTCGCAACTTATGTGGAAGTCCACGTG
This sequence comes from Beta lomatogona, assembly GCA_947646795.1. Taxonomy (NCBI): domain Eukaryota; kingdom Viridiplantae; phylum Streptophyta; class Magnoliopsida; order Caryophyllales; family Amaranthaceae; genus Beta; species Beta lomatogona. Next base: position 1,488,230 of record CANSNZ010000424.1, on the reverse strand, counting down.
CTAGGACACTGCGCTCAGCACAATTAGTTGTGCTCAGCACAGTCAGCTGCGCTCAGCGCACCGCCTTGTTTTTGACACGTTTTGATAGTTTTTTTGATATAAACGCGTTTTAAAGATTTTCTTTTATTTTTTAACTCCTGAAATCTGATTTTACGGGATAAAATCTGATTATGAAAATATAAAAAATATCTTTTGAAAATATTTATTTATTAAAATATTTCAATTAATTATCAATTAATTGGGCTTTTCAAAGAATTGGGCTCAAAATACAATTAATTATCATGAATAATTAATTGGGCTTTAAAATAGGACTTTAACACTTTTCAAAATGGTTTTGAATAGCTTTTCAAACTGCTCTGCCCTTGGATCGGACCAACTAAGACCACAGTATATTTCATCATCGGATCCTTAATTAAACGGGGAGACACGATTATGTGCCTACAAAACCCCCACTTTGACTGAGGTTCAGAAAACCGATAGTCAAAGTATACGATGTCAGGACGGAGAACGATTCTAAATGCTTTGCAGTTTAGAACTGATCTATATACACTGGGCTATGCAAAACAAAGTTAGTATGCAGGACAATAACTGTAAGCAATATGGTTACCTGCAGAAGAAGATGTCAGTAGACATGTGCAAACAACTCGATCAGATAAAACACATAGTGATGCAAATGATGCAAACTTAGACTCTCTAAGGATGCACAAGACGCTATTCAAGGATTAAGGTTATGCAAAGCTAAGGGATGACACGCTATGCAAGGTCAGGGTTATGAAAGACTAAGATGTATGTAATGCAATGCAAGGTCAGGGTTTTGCAAGGTTAGGAGATCTGGATTTTTAGATAGAATGATTAGAAATAGATTGAATGATTTTCGAAAATCGTTTTTAGTAAATAATCGGGTCCGTAAACGAGGTCCGCGGATTACAACTCTTCGAGAGTTTGATTAAACTTGGAGGCACCACCACATATAGGAAGCCCCCATTTTGGGTGAGCTTGCCTTGAATTAGGCATTATGAGCCTTGATTGAAATGTACTTGATCTGATATTGAAATGTAGTTGATCTATAATTGAATCGTTGAAAGTTATCATTGGGAATTCTTCTTTGGGAAATTGATACGAGCAAAGTCAAATATCGCCAGAAACCATGGAATTGTCGGAGAGTCCTTCGGGGAAAAGGAGAGTTTGAATTAAAAAAAATGGTTTAATTTTGTGACTTAAATAAATGTAGGTAGGAAAAGGCTTTAACGAGGTTAGGTTCAGACTCGAGTCTATGTCGGGATCTCGAAAGAATATGCTATTGAACTCTAGAAAATCAAATCATTAGACCATGACTAATTTTTATTTTATTGAAGCAGTCGGACCTCGAGATGAGGATTCCTACGTATCCTTGCGGAATCAAACCATTCGTAGTTCTCAATCTGATTTTTATTTATCATCATTTTTTTTGTGCCAACGCTAAATGACTAAGCTCCCTGCGTTATTTAGGCATTTCCCAAGGGGTTGCCACTATTGCTGACTTTTGCTGCGGGCGGAATTGGCAATCTACCGTCTTCAACCATGTCCAGCAGATGATGCTTCAAAGTCCAGCATTGTGATGTCAGATGCCCATTTCCTTGATGGTACTTGCAGTAGGAATTAGGATTCCATCTACTGGATCTCTTCTCAGGAGCAGGGTCCGGAGTAGGGCCAAGAGGCTAAAGTGCTCCCTTTGCATGAAGGCTAGTGAAGGCTTCTTCTAGAGACATGCCTAAATGAGTGAATGTCCTTTGAGGTCCTTGATTACCTCTCTTGTCAGTAGTTAGGGCGTTTATATCACTACTTTTAGAGGTAGAAGGGTTATTGTTACTCTTTTTGAAAGAGTTGTTGTTGTTAGAACTCTTGTTCTTGTTAGCTTGTACCTCCTCCTCAATCAGCAGGCCTACTTTATAGAGCTTCGTGAAAGACTCTATGGGTTGGAACTTAATATGATCCCCATAATTGGGTTGCAGGTTACGGATCACCAATCAGACTTGATCCTCTTGGGATGGCCTGTTAGTCATTTGTGCAGCCTTTTCCCTCCATCTGGTAAGGAAGGTGACAAAATCTTCGTTGGAATTCTGCTTAGTTAATTCCAACTAATGAAGGCTAATGGGAAGCTGAGTATTGTAGATGTATTGTTTGTGGAACTCTTCTCTGATGTAGTCCCATTCATTCAGCTTGGCTTTATTTAGTAGTATGAACCACTTGGATGGATGTGTATCCAAGGTCAAAGGAAAAACATAAGCAAACAGGTCCTTGCTCATGCCCTTGAGAGCCATAGAGCTGGAAAATGCTCTCAAGTGATCATCTGGGTCTTTGACCCCCTTGAATTTTTGGAGGTCACCCAATGTTACCTTTTTAGGGAGTTTGTCCCTCAGTTCAGGATCAATGGTGTCATGGCCATGAGCCTGACCCTCAAGTGCAGGAATTAACTGGATCAATTGCTCGAGTTTTTCAAACCTCAAATCTGTGTTGGTTTTGAATGGTAGTGAGTGTCGCCTTGCTCGTCCTCTTCAGTTAGGTTCTCCCTCAGCGCCTTAATCTCTTTGTCTTGTTCATTAATACGTGAGTTCATCAGTTGAAGTTGGACCATAATGGCGCTGTGATGTACAATAATGTCCCCCATTTCAGATGATGCTTCAAAAGAGTTAGAGGATTCGTCTGAAAATGTGAGGATGCGCTTGACAAGTCTGGGAGTAGGTCGACCTTGTATCCTCTTTGTCGAGCGTTCCAAAGTTATAATCTCACGATCCGTCCTGAACATAAATCGAATGGACCCCGTAAATTTTTAGAAATGATGCTTTCGAAATGAGAAATGGAAATGAGGGATGGAGAGATGGAAATGGAAGTGAGAGATGAGAAATGAGATGAAAGTGGAAATGGGGATGAAAATGGAAGGCGAAATGGAAACTAGAAATGATTAGAGATGGGTATGATTATGGTTATGACGGTGACATGGGCCTAACTATATGCGGATGCAAATGACTGGACTGGACTGGACTATGCAAGCAGACTGGACTAGACTTGGCAAATAGACTAGGCTCAACAGGATTGTCTACGCTAGCTTCGCTAAGCTTAGGAAGGAATTGGTTCGCCAGACTTGATGATTTGGTATTGCTATATATGTAAGATAGGAGTAGCTTCGCTAAACACGAAGGGTGCCTTTAAGGTCTTAGGAGTGACTAGCTTTACTAAATTAATGGGTGTTGTTATAGTCTTAAGGGTGACTAGCTTAGCTAAGTCAAAGGGGTGTCGTTATGGTCTCACAGGGATGACTAGCTTAGCTAGGTCAAAGGGGTGGTGTCGTTATGGTCTTACAGGGATGACTAGCTTAGCTAGGTCAAAGGGGTGTCGTTATGGTCTTACATGGATGACTAGCTTAGCTAAGTAAAAGGGGTGTCGTTATGGTCTTACAGGGATGACTAGCCTAGCTAAGTCAAAAGGGGTGCCGTTATGGTCTTATAGGGATGCTAGCTTCGCTAGACTTAATGATTTGGACTTCGTCCTATATGGATTTGGAATTAGACTGGATTGAATTTGAAAATGAGTTGGGCCTTATGTGGACCTAATTCTGGACTTAGTCCTATATTGGTTTGACGTTAGACTTGAAAATGCACATGGGCTTGATATTGGATTGGAATAGAGTTGCATTAGACTTGGACTGAGATTGACATAAACTAGGGCTCACATAAAATGCAAATGGGCCTAGGTTTTGACATGAGCTAGACTTATATGTGTCTAAGATGGACTCTAATGCTAGCGGGCCTAATATGAATGCATGGACTCGAATTAGATGGACATTATATGAATGCTAAATGGACTCTAATGCATATGGGCCTAGAACGAATGCAAGGGAATTGGGTAGATTGGATTGAAGGTGTTTAGAATGGGCTTAGAATTTTCAAAATTCATTTTTGAAAGGAACCCCTTGTTTTATCTTTTGTTAGGAAAACTTGATGGATTGATTTGAAAATTTTTTTTTTTTGAAATGTCGTGGTATTATGATGTTTAGTAAATGCTTTTGAAAAAGAGTAGAATAGAAAAGGGTATAGGATTGATTTTGAAAAAAAAAAGTGTATGTTTTTTTTTTTGAAATTAAATGAATATGATAAGGTAGGATTGACATGGAATATTAGTTGAACAGGAGAGAAAAAATGGGAAGAGGTAGACATGCATGACAAGTTGACAACTCTAACTCTACAATGACCACTTTAGATGCACTTTTTAGGACAGACTACACCTTGCATAAAAAGACTGATTTTTGAATTAGGTGAGACTCCTAAAATGACCATTTTTTTTTACGCGAACGCAGACAGACTAGCATAGGACTGAACGTAGGATCGACCATTACGACGACTAATTCGACGAAAAGCGAGCGATGCACAGACTGCGCGCGGTGCACATCCGCGCGTCTGGCGCGGGAGTGGTGCGCCAGGCGCAACTTAATGCACTTGGCGCATTACTCCTCGACACGTTTTTCGGGGATTTAGGCGACGAATTGGCCGATTGAAGAATTTTTTATTGTTTGTTAGACGCGATTTTAGGAACAACGCATAATAATGACAATTTGACAAAATAATAACTGGCAAAAATTGCAATCACAGGCAAAAGTCATATAACATGGATGCAAAAGTTTCCTCCTAAAGTCCAGTTCTATGTTCAACTATTGGTCAGGTTTAGGTTTAAGGCTGAAAAGGTCCATGACAAAGAGATTGATCCCACGCTTCGTACCCCTGCTTAAAGAGGTGGCCACATGTAAGACTCACTCCAGTCTCAAGTCAGGAACAAGAGAACAATGCCATGGTTGGGTAGGTTTGCTTATAGCTAAGATCCAACACTATCGCTCAGGAAGCCTTTTGGAAGGACAAAGCCCAAACCCCCCGGGGGTTACCTCACACATAGAACATGTGCTAATGAGGCAAGGTAGATTGTCCTTATGGTGGCTGAACAATAGCCAAGCATATGCAAAACAATATATTATTCTAAGGGATAAAAATAAGAATGAATCGTATTTTTCAAGTTTCACCCTCTCATTTAAAAAATTAATTTTTTAAAATCCTCCACAGTGGAGTCGCCAAATTGTAGGCGTGTTTATATTTTGCCTACGCTGTGTGAGCGCGTATTAGATTTGACTACCCCACTGTTAAGGTTTTATTGAAAATTGTTTTGTATTGAAAGAAGTCGCCAATAATTCTTTTTAGGAAGAATCATAAACCTCACTACTACAGAAATCACGATTTGCGTCTGATTATTTGCGTCGCACAGGAGAGCAACTGACGCAAAAGGATCATGTGCGTCGGATCCCGCATAAACTCCGACGCACATAGCTTAGCAAAATTATATAAACATGTTTTGCGTCGCACGTGCGCCCGCAAACGACGCAACAAGGGCCACTATGTGCGTCGGACCAGAATTCCCTGCGACGCAAATGCCGTACATTATATTTTATAAAATTGCATGCATGTCATCTGCGTCGGACCACCTTACCATCCGACGCAGATAACCCTGCTTGCCCAGGCCAACAAAAGTTAGTAGTAGTCATCTGCGTCGGACCGTAGCCCCAGCCGACGCAGATGACCCTCCCAAACATTTGCCATTTGTCTCATCTCATGCGCCCTTATTTGCTTGGCCTGGGAAAGTTAGTAGTAGTCATCTGCGTCGGACCATAGCCCCAGCCGACGCAGATGACCCTCCCAAACATTTGCCATTTGTCTCATCTCATGCGCCCTTATTTGCTTGCCCTATTTGCTTGCCCAGGCCAGCCAATTAGCATGCTATGAGTCATCTGCGTCGGACCTTAGGCCCATCCGACGCAGATGAGTCTTATTAATATTTTTCGTATCGCGCCAGTTGGGCCAAATTCACATTAAACACTCACTCACTCTTCTCTCTCTCTCTTGCACTCCTTTTGCCGTCGTGCTGTCGAATTCACACACTCACGTCGCGCCGCCGCTGCTCCGGCATCTCCCCTTGCCGGCGACAGACGCCTCTTTCTCTCACTCACTCTCTCTCTCTTGCATTCCTCTTTATCTCACTCACTCACTCTCTCTCTCTCTTGCACGCCTCTTTCTCCGCTGCTGAACGTCGTCGCCGCGCTCCCCCACTTCTTGCCGTCGCGCCGCCGCTGCTGGGCGTCTCCCGTCTCCGGCAATGTATGTTTGATTTTTCAATTTTCTGTCTTTATTTTTTTTACCAATTTCTGTCTTCTTTTTTTTTAATTTTTTCCTTATTTTTGCTAGATTTTAATCAAGGAGTTTGTCATTGTATTAGTAGAGTGATTGTAGTTCGTAGTTTAAGATTGAATTTTAAGATTTAATTTAGGATGTTTGTAGTTTAATTTGTAGTTTGTAGTTTAAGATTATATTTAGGATGTTTGTAGTTTGTAGTGCTCATGAATTTATATAGTTTGTAGTGCTCTAAAATACTCTTAATAATTCTACTTTAATCTTAATGTTGTTTCTTAATTTCTAATTTGTTAATGTCTTAATATTAGATAGTTGATGTTTATGAGTTATGACTTAATCAGTATTTAATTTGTGGATTGGTTAATGCTCTAATGCAGTTGCCATATCCCATCTTCTACTTGTCAGCTGGTACTCCAAGTTCACCTCGTTGTGCTTGTCTTCGCTGCTCCTTGAGAGCAGAGGTATATATATTATAGCTTTTGCTTTATGTTTATTTGTTTTATTTGTCCCTATAATGTTGAATTATGTGATTGGGAAAGTATATGTGAATTGTTTGGTTATGTGATTGGGAAAGCATATGCTGAATTATGACCAAACTTATATGGACATACCTTAATGCGGTGGGGAGGGAAACCTACGGAATGGATTGGTTTTTGTTGTTTAATTGCAATGTGTCCATCATTGGCCTAGATACCCGTTCGAGGCTTACTCATTAGGAGTAAGTCTTGAATAGTCCCCGGTTTGGGACTGTCTTTGGGTTTCTTATCTCACTTAGGATGTGAATGAATGTTTGGTTTTCGATTCTAAGAAAGATCTAGCTCATTTCCCTAAGTGTTCTCTGGGTACATATGTTGATAGTTTACCTACTATCTTCATCGTGTACTTGGAGAACTGTAGGGAAGTGCTGCTGGATTTTTCTTAGAATTGAAAACCAAATGTTCATTCACTAGTGAGATGAGAAACTCAAGGATGGGTTAGGTTGGAGTGATAAGGACCCAAATGTTCATGACTGCATTTGATGAGACACTTTGAATGATGTGATCGATTGTGTTCTTGTTTGGTGTCTATATAGTGTATAAATATGGATCGAAACTGGATGTATGGTAATCGGATTTCGGCGACATATCTACAAGGGGTTGATGAATTTATCAGAGTTGCGTTAGAACATCAATTGCAGAATGGGTCAAATTTAGTCTTGTGCCCTTGTTGTGATTGCAATAACTCTAGGGGGTATCGTGATGTGGATCAAATTAAGGATCATTTGATTCGGCGTGGTTTTAAGAGCAACTATACGAGGTGGACATGGCATGGAGAGTTTTATGATCCAGGTATGAGCTCCACTAGCTTGTGTGATGATTTGCATGTTTATCACATTGATGATGAGGTTGAGGTTGAGGTTGAGGTTGGGGTTGAGGTTGAGGTTGAGGTTGATATCGAAAAAGGAGATAATGATAATGAGAATGATAGGGTAGTTGATGAGAATGATAGGGTAGATGAGATGTTGCACAATTTAGAGGATGAAGGAACCGATCGTCCCCATATGTATGATAGTATTTTAAGTGCAGCGGATAAACCTATGTATCCGGGGTGTAAGAATTTCAGTAAACTTTCTGGCATCCTCACATTGTTCAATATGAAATCGAAGTATAGTTGGACAGATAAAAGTCTAAGTGAGTTGTTCAGTTTTATACAAGAATTGCTACCTGAAGGGAATGAAATTCCCAACTCTACCTATGAGGCAAAGAAATTGTTGTGTCCATTAGGTATGGAGTATGAGAAGATACATGCATGTCCAAATGATTGTGTGCTGTATCGAAATGAGTACAAGGATTTGGGTGAGTGTCCAAGGTGTGGAGAGTCTCGGTATAAGATAAAAGAGGATGATGAGGGAGTGAGAAAGAAAGAAACTCCGGTGAAGGTTCTTTGGTATCTTCCAATCATTCCGAGATTTAGGCGTTTATTTTCGGATGAAAATAATGCTAAATTATTAAGGTGGCATGCGGACAAGAGGAAGAAAGATGGGATGCTTAGACATCCGGCCGATTCTCCGCAATGGAGAAATATCGACCGAAAGTTCCCAGGTTTTGGTAAAGAACCTCGAAATCTTAGGCTTGGACTTTGTACAGATGGGATGAACCCTTTTGGTACACTAGGTACCCAACATAGCACTTGGCCGGTTCTACTGATTATTTATAATCTGCCCCCCTGGTTATGTATGAAGCGTAAATTTATTCTGCTATCGCTTCTTATTTCGGGTCCTAAGCAACCCGGAAACGACATAGATGTGTATCTTGACCCACTCCTTCAAGATCTGAAATTGTTGTGGGATGAAGGTGTTTCGATGTTCGATGCGTATACGAAAACTAACTTCACATTACGTGCCATGATATTTTGCACCATTAATGATTTTCCGGCTTACGGGAATTTGTCTGGGTATACGGTTAAAGGAGCAAAGGCATGCCCTATTTGTGATGAGTATATGATTGATGAGCGGTTACATCATTGCGGGAAGAATGTGTACCTCCATTATCGTACATGGCTTCCTTTAGATCATCCATTTCGTAAGAAGAAAAAGTTGTTCAACGGAAAAGTGGAGATGAGAGAAGCCCCTGTACACTTGCGTGGTAATCAAGTTTCTAATCGGGTAAAAGATATTGAAACAAGGTGTTTGGCAAGCCCTTCAAAAGTGTCTCAAAGAACTTATATAAGAAAAGATCTAAGTTACGGGACCTCCCATATTGGAAATTCTTAGAAGTCGACATTGTCTTGATCTAATGCACATTGAGAAAAATGTTTGTGATGCCATTGTCGGAACATTGTTGAATATGCCCGGGAAGACAAAGGATGGAGTTAAAGCTCGGAAAGACATGGGCCGAAATGGGAAGACCAAAACTAGCACCTCGGGAGCGGGGACAACGCTATTATCTCGCCACCAGCTTGCTACACTTTGTCTAAGAAGGAGAAAACGAGTTTTTGTGAGTCTCTCGCATAGGTTAAAGGTCCCTGCTTGGATACTCGTCAAATTTTCGAAACCTTATCTCACCGAAGGACTTGAAACTCGTTGGTTTGAAATCTCATGATTGTCATATCTTGATGCGGCATTTATTACCTGTTGCAATACGAGGAATATTGCCTTCCCAAGTGAGATACACGATTACAAAGTTGTGTTTCTTCTTCGAACTATATCTAGTAAGGTGATTGATCCTAATACTCTAGATAAGTTGCAAGGCGATGTAATAGAGACGATGTGTCGATTTGAAATGTACTTCCCACCATCGTTCTTTGACATCATGCCTCATTTGATAATTCATCTTGTCCGAGAAATTAAACTTTGTGGGCCTGTTTGTATGAGGTATATGTGGCCTTTCGAAAGGCATATGGGTACTCTCAAGGGAAAAGTGATGAATCCGGCCCGGACCGAGAAGCAAGTATTGTCCAAAGAACAATTGCGGAGGAAGTATCTCGAATATGTAAGTCGAGTGTTTAGCACGTGCACAAGCAATTGGATTGCCAAAATCTAGACATGAAGGAAGGCTTGCTGGTTGTGGTACCATTGGGAGAAAAAGATTGTGCCTTGAGGGAGAGTTGAAAAGAAAAGCGAGAATTTTTGGTGTTAGAAAATCTAAAACAAGTTCATCCTTACTTAGATGAGCACAAGAAGATGCTTAGTGTTCAGTATCCATTGAAGAATGAACGTGAGTTGATGATTGAGCATAATCGGTCGTTCGTTGATTGGTTTAAAGAACGAGTTATGAACCAACTATCTGACCCAAAAAATGATGTATCAGATACGTTGAGATGGTTGGCATATGGGTCAAAGATGCAAGTTCTTTCCTATGAAGGGTATGACATCAATGGTTACTCATTTTACACTAAACGACAAGATGACAAATCCACAATGCAAAACAAGTGGTGTTACGTTGGGAGCTTTGTCATCGTAGTACAAAAGTAGAAACGATAGAACCATTATTGAGAGAATGAAGTCTTACTACGGGTTCATTGAAGATATATTAGAACTTGACTATGTTGACTTCAAGATTCCGCTCTTTCAATGCAAGTGGTTTGATATTCGTCGTGGTGTAAAGAAGGATGAACATGACTTTTTTACATTAGTCAATTTTAGCCGGTTAGGGCATCATGAAGATTCTTTGATATTGGCATCACAAGCAAAACAAGTATTCTACATGGTTGACCCCGGTGATTCAAAATGGTCTGTTGTCATTGAAGGAAAAAGGAGAATACTTGGAATTGATGATGTACATGATGAAGAGGAATACGATAAGCAATTCAATGAAGTCATTGCTCCGTCGGTAGTAATTCCAAGTATATTAGGGGAAGATCCGGACACGAATTACATTCGTCGAGACCATAATGAGGGATTTTTCGTTGTCAAAGAAAAAAGTGATTAATAGGTAACTAATGTAATATTCTACAATTATATATTTTATGCTTGGTTAAAATAATTTTCTATTATTTCATTGATGATTCTAACATGTCTTTATGCTTTATGGTTTTAGGTGTAGTGATGGAAGATCACATAATGCATGATGCATCCGATGATGATCGGCGGCCACGTTACGAGACCGAGATAACCGATGGAGGTAGTAGGAAGAAAAGAGTGAGCAAGCCTAGAGGTCCTACAAAAGGGATACGTTCGAAACCCGGGGTCCAAAGAGTACTTCAGTGGGATGATTGGATGCGTCCGATTGGGGATCATGTTGGTGCGTACAAGACACATTGCGGCGAAATCAGTAGAAGCAAAGTGTCTATCTTGTACGATAGTTGGGATGATGTTCCACAATGCCTAAAAAATAGTTTATGGGAAGATGCTAAAGTAAGTAAACCTATGTATTTTTAAAATCCATTCTTTTAATTTTATTTGAATCATGTTTATTATACTAATCGTGTATAATTGGTTCATTTTATATATTGAAGAAAGAGTTTGGAATACAAGAGGATGAGAGGAAGAAACGAGATGTGTTGACTACTTGTGATAAGCGGTGGAGAGATTTCAAGTCAAGATTAGTGAGTCGATGGATCACAAAAACGAGGTCGGGGCCTAACAATGATATGCAACCGTACGTGCTCTATCCTTTCATCACGAAAGGGATTTGGGACGAATTCGTCAAAAAGTGTAGCTCTAAGGAGTTTAAGGTATATAATATGTACGTTACAACTACATAATATGTTATAATCAAATTTTGTTTTTGTGAATATTAACTAGTTACTTGTTTTCATATTAGGCTAAAAGTGAAAGAGCAAGAAAGTCTTAGGCTGCCAACATTCATCCTCATTTTTTGGGTCAAAAGTCATATGCGGAGATGATTCCCGTTTGGAAAGACCAAGGGTATATCCCTAAATCCTCTACAGACATCATCCGTTGACTCATCTACATCATCAATTATTTCCTCCTTGCCGGATCGAACTTTGCCATGGCTTCTTGCTAGATCGAAAAAAGATAAGGAAGGAAATCTTTTCTTCCATAATGAAGAAACACAAAAGATAAAAGAGTCTATTGTAAGAATTCTTCAAATTTTATGATAAATTCTTGTCTAATTACTCGTATTCTAGAATTCTACTAATCATATGATTTTTTTGAATTTGATGCAGGATGATTGGAAAAGGAAAGAAAAGGAAGGAGAGTTTGTTCTAGGTCGGATGGATGATGTTCTATCCCGTGCTCTACAGAGGAAAGACCGTCCTGGGCGTGTGTTAACAGCTGGGCGTAGCATTGGGATTACATCGGTTTGGGGAGATCCTGATCGGAGTAGTACTGCTCGAAAGGGTAGGGGCATGGATGATGAGGAGATGCAGGAGTTGGAGGCGAGAGTGAGCCAAAGAGTTAGAGAACAGACGATGCAAGAGATGAACTCGAAGATTGATGCTATAGTTCAAGAAAGGTTGATGGCTTTTGCGGCGCAATTAGGTCTTCAAGCACCAAATCAAACAAATCCTCACACTCCAGTTGATCCTAGTAGCTGTCACTCGGGGGGCAATGATCCATTTGTGAACTTGCAGGTATATAGTTATTTTATATCTTCTACGATTATGATATTATGTTTGTAAAACACTTAATTAATGACATTGTGTTCTCATTGGATGTTAAGAGTCCGGTTCCATGTCGTTTGGCAATAGCGGATAACTCGGGACCGATCATTGTAGCTGAGGGTACCGTACATCCGCAATTGGAGTCATCATCACATTCTATGGCCGTGAAAGTGAGTGTTGATGATTTTTTTTCAGACTACGCAGAAGCTCTAGTTCCACTACCTACTCCATACATCATCAAACTCGCCTAAGCCGAGGGTTCATTCATAGAATGGCCAAAAGAGTTGGTAATTTTAGTCTCAGATAATCAGGTAACTTATGTTTAATATTTTTATTTATATACTAAGAAATGTAAATATATATACTAAAAAATTTTGATTTATATATGGTAAATAATCTTCATTTTGTATACTAAGTAATCTTGATTTATATATGAAATAATTTATATACATATATAATATGAATTAAAAAGAAGTCAAATTGAATTAGGAACATATACCTAAAGACGGTGCGATGAAGAAGAAGAAGAAGAAGAAGAAAATAGTTGGTAGTGATCCTTGCACCGATGAGTCTGCACATAGGCACGTAGATCCTTTTAATGACTTGACACTGGATGATATGGATGATAATATCAAGGAGATGCACCGAATATTTTGCGACAAACCCTCAGATGAGCCTTTTCAGTTGCAAGTTCAGAGGGGTACCGTCTTCAACTTTGATAGAGATTATATGATCATTCTCTCACGACAAGATGTTTTTCAACTTCTCACGGGAGCATGGATTAATGTATCCATTTTGCAAGTATTTATGATGTGAGATTTCTCAAACTCTAAACTAATTAACATTGTTATTTATAGGTATTGTTTCTCCTAACTATAAGTGTTTGGATCTTAGGTACTTGGCAGAGCAGTCTGAGGAGCATGGAGATAATAATATTGGTTTCATGTGTCCAAGTATGATTTCAGCGACCATGATACGCAATCACTTAGATACTGTGATCAACTACATCAAGTTCAATGAAAGCGAATCAATATATGCGTTTCATCCTATGTCCGTATTTTGAAAAGTATGTTTTATTTCAACTAATCTTTACTTTGTTTTACATTTATGAACTTGTAGTTATATATATAAAACATCACATTGTGCTTCATGCCTTAGGGATCATTGGATTCTTCTTGTCATTTGTCAACTTAAGAGAACGGTATATATATTTGATTCGATGAAGAAAGATAGATCCTTAGCTATCAAGATACCGTTGAATACGTAAGTTCATAGTTGTTATACATGTTAATAAGTTTACATGCATTTTATGATATTTTAAATAATTTAAAAATGTTTATAGTAATTAATTGTTACAAAATCTCTATATTAGTGCATATACAAAATACACGCGGCTTGAAGGATCAAATAAAGGAACTAAATTGTCTTGGACATATATGCGGGTAAAATTCTTATGGTCTTGTATTTGATACTTTATAATTCTATTTAGGATTTTTTTTCCAATTCTAATATATATCTTAAATTTGGTGTAGTGTGCTCAACAATCGGGAGGAGTGGAATGCGGCTATTTCGTGATGAGATACATGTTTCTAATCATCCGCTACTACTATGAAGCAGAGAATTTGAATGAGGTATATGTATGTTGTAAATTCATTATTTAGACTTATAGAATTTTAAAGTATATTAACTAGTTTAATATATTTCTAGGCTTTTTCGTCAAGTCTTGAGCCATACTCCATACATGAGATCAACGAACTCAAACAACTTTTTGCGGAATACTTTGTACGGGTCGTTAACGAAGCAGACTAAATTTGATGGTTTGTGTATGTATTTGTAGGTTAGCATAATATTTTGTTACTTGAACCTTGTCGGTTGATTGATTGCAACATTGGTTGCTTGAACCTTGTTGGTTCATTGATTGCAACATTGGTTGCTTGATTGAGATGTACTGAAACAGGTTTTGGTTATATATATGCAAACATTTCCCAACGATTTCTTGGGTTGTCCAAATTACAAAGGAGACTCTGCCGAATTTTCTGCTCATAATTATTTACATAATGTTTGCTTAGTTTTGAAAAAAAAAACAAAAAAATAGCTGAAAACAAAAACAAAAAAAGCTGAAAAAAAAGCTGGAAAAAAAAAATACCTCATCTGCGTCGCATGCTGTGCCATAAGCGACGCAGATGATGCCTCATGTGCGTCGCACATGGCCAGCATGCGACGCAGATGGCTGTGTGCGCAGCAGCCACAACAGCCTCATCTGCGTCGCATGCTGGCCATGTGCGACGCACATGAGGCATCATCTGCGTCGCTTATGGCACAGCATGCGACGCAGATGAAGCTGCTGGAGGGCTGCTGTGGGTGCATGGGTGCATGGACATCTGCGTCGCATGCTAGTTGTGTGCGACGCAAATCTTTGTTTAATTGCGTCGTTTCGCGTCCGACGCAAATGGCTGTCTTTCATCTGCGACGAGGCCTGTGCCGTCGGACCAGGGTCCGACGCAAATGAGGGTCCCAGGTCCGACGCAAATTATCATTTCTCTACTAGTGCCTAATTGGATATTGGAAAACCGTACGGACAAATTATCCAATGTAGATTTCCCCATCTCGACTCCATAGATGGTCAAAATGAACCAAAGATTGAGTTCGGGGGTGAGGGTACGAATATAGTCATAACGAACCACATTCGCCTAGAGTTGGCCTCTACTAAATATCGATTCATTACAGATTTTATGCCAAAGAATAATCATATAATATTTTTAAACACCCTAAAAAATAATTTAGTCTAGGTTGGTTCAGGAAACACATAAAAGACTAATTTTTAGTGACATGTTATTAGGCAATCAATATTACAAGGAACCTAACAGGTTGTCCAAATTAATCTGATTAATATTAGAACAGTTCTTTAGGTATTTGATTAACAAAAATAACATGTGGGTGATAAAAACAATAAAGCAGGACAATCATATAATATGCATAGAATAATCAGGTAAAAAGGCAAGAATAATATGAACATAAAATAAAGTATAGAAAAGAGGTTAGAATATACTGTAGAGCGATTTTACATTAAAGATCTACATCAAGAAAGAAAACTGTTAGTAACTACAATATAAAAATAATTTATTTAAGGACCCTCAGGATTATATCGTGGCTTGGGTCTGAGAGATTGACAACCTTCGGGACGAGCAATCGTGAAGCTTGAAAATTTGAATGTCTTAAAGTATATAGATTGAATGTATTTGTGTTTTTAAAGTATGAGTTTTCGTAGGGAAGTTTTGTAGTTTGTAGAGAGGTTCGTAAAGTATTCGTCGAGTTCGAAGAGTGTTAATGTGAAAAATCCGTTCTGAAATCTGTTATGAAATCAGGCCTATTTATAGGGAAAATGGCACTGCGCCTCACGCACTGTGTGCGAGGCGCAGCTGACGTGGCAAGCGCATGACGCGACATGACCAGTAACGTACACGTGGTACGCCCTTTTGAAAAAATAAGAAAGATATTCCGCGTCTCAAGCAGAAAACTGCGCTTGACGCAGGATTCGACATGAAACAGAAGTCTACGTGGCAGTTCTGGTGCGCTTAGCACAGTCTGTGCGCTAGGCACAGCTTACGTGGAAGTCCACGTGGCAGGACACTGCGCTCAGCGCACCGCCTTGTTTTTGACACGTTTTGATAGTTTTTTTATATAAACGCGTTTTAAAGATTTTCTTTTATCTTTTAACTCCGGAAATCTGATTTTACGGGATAAAATCCGATTATGAAAATATAAAAATATCTTTTGAAAATATTTATTTATTAAAATATATGAATTAATTGGGCTTTTCAAAGAATTAGGATCAAAATACAATTAATTATCATGAATAATTCATTGGGCTTTAAAATAGGACTTTACCACTTTTCGAAATGGTTTTGAATAGCTCAGACTGCTCTGCCCTTGGATCAGACCAATTAAGACCACAGTATGTTTCATCATCGGATCCTGAAATGGGACGACACGCTTATGTGTCTACAGATATTATTTGATAAAAAGATTTAATTTTAGTGTTATTAATTAAAATAGTTTTAAATTATAAACCAAATTTAAAATACTGTTGCACAAGTAAATCCTAGATTTTAGGGAGCAGTATTAATTTATCACACACGTTCAAGATAAACGTGGAGTTAGTGGTAGATCATGCAGCTTGTTGCTCAAGCTAAGGAACAACATGGATTAATGCTTTAAACCACTAACTCATGATCAATCCCACGTTCATTCTAAATGACTACTATAAATATACAAGTTCAATTAAGTTTCAAATTGTCTGACTGGTATCATTCCATAAGGTCTAGCTTTAGGAATAATGGTACAAAAGAATTATATTTTCTATTCCTTGTTTTGATTCAGTTCCTATGAGTTCCAAGTTCCTACGAGTGCCATGTTTCTATACAGTTCTTCAGTTTCTACATACTAGAGTTAAACTATACTATCAAATGTCTGTATTGAGTTTGGGGTTAAAGGGTTGAGTGAACTCTTGTAATGGGGACTTGGTTAAGAGTTTGAGTGAATTCTTGTATCAAGTTCGAGTTAGGAACTTGAGTAAGTTGTTGTTGTGTATGCGTAGAGTTAGGGTGGAGTCTATCTAGGGGTGAAGGGTTTGAGTAAACCTTTTGTAAAGAGTTGTGAGAACTCTTGAAATACTTAGAGTTAAGTCTAGAGTATAGAGTGGAGATTGTGAAAGAGTTAGAGTTCCTAGTGGAGCTTGTGAGAGACTTGGAGTTCCGAGTGGAACTTGCGTATGTAATAGGTTGAAACAGAGGAGGTTTCCTATTATAGTGAAGAGTTTAAATCCTGAGAAGGTCGTGGTTTTTCTTCTTGTATTGAGACAAGAAGTTTCCACATAAAAATTTCTCTTGCACTTTCAGTTCCTTATTGCTTATGTTTTAAATTCCGCATTATTTGGGCAATAAGTTCCACATTCCAATTTACTCCCCCTCTTGTAGTGTTCCTTCCGAGTTAACAATTGGTATCAGAGCCGGAACTCAGCGATAAGCAGGAAACCCTGTTGAGTTAAGTTCCTGCAAGAAAAAAGAACCCGTATGACCCTACGTCATTCAAAGGAATAATTAGAAGCTGACTTTTTATTATCAATTAAAAGTCACTCAAGGATTATCAACGACCCCTTTGACGTAAGTATCTCTTCCTTGGGGTATTCTTTATACACATACATTAAATTGGAACTTGTTCCTTATAGTATTTCTAGTAAAATTGTTTTATTTGACTTTGATGTTTTTACAGCAATGTTGGATAACTTTAAAACTGTTTTCTAAAGACAAAATTAATATTTCCAAATTGTTTTTTTTAATATCAAAGAATCAGTATAAAGAAATGGTTCAAGGAACGAGTCGTATGGAACAATGCATATTTATCACTCTTGGAACTTGGTTTCCCATCTTTAGGGAAATCCATTATCTTTGGCATGTTATATTGCGCTTATATTATTCTTCATTTGCCAAATAATAGTGTTATTATGCATCATGAATATTTGAAAAATATCTTATGTCGATACATGATGTTCCTTGTTAGTAGTAGTAGATATGTGCATCATGAATATGGATATCTTATGTTGCTCTTACTAACAAGAAAGGACCAAACATATATTTGGGTACCAAAAACCAAGAACTTGCTTATTTGACAGGTCATGTGAAAGGAACTTACATCTCTTGATGTAAAGGTAGTTTTTAGAAAGTAGTTCTAGACATGAGTTCCTCTCACTACAAAAGCTGAAAAAAGTATGTAAAAGGGGAAATACATTTCTTAGGAAATTGGGTAATAATCTTTGCATACTACTATATATCACTAGTGGAAAAAAGTTCATCTGATGCGGTCAAATTCGGACTTATTGATTCGGTTTTGGTCCGCATCAGGTGAACTCACAGCAGATCGGAATTATTTACTGATCCGGTCCAAAACCGGATTAGTAAATTATTTACTGCTGCAGTTTTAAGGTAGAACCGGATCAGTTAATCACATTACCTGATCCGGTTCTACCTAAAAACCGCAGTAGTTTCTTCAAATTTATGTCAAAAAAAAGTTGCAGACCTGTAGAAATTCTGCAGGTCTACATTACGTTTCAACTTTCAAGACTCACGCTCACTTTAACAACAACAATACATATATACCTAAAAAAAAAAAGATTTGTATACCTGAAAAAACGTATATATACATATATATACAATAACAATACATATATATACAATACATGAATTCGAGTTCAACAATGAAAACAAACGAAAAATTACAAAAAAAGGAAAAAAAATGACGAACGGAAATTACCGAAAATCAAAAGGAAATGAACGAAAATTACAAAAAAAAAAAAAAAAAAAAATAGATCTAACTAAAAAAACGTAAATTATAGAAAATGAACGAAAATTACAAAAAAAAAAAGAACTAGATCTAACTAAAAACATAAATTACAGAAAATGAACGAAAATTACAAAAAAAAAAAAAAAACTAGATCTAACAAAAAAAAAATTAAATTACAGAAAATGAAAGCAAAAATGAACTAAGAACGAAAATTATAAAACAAAGAGGAGAAGACAAAAATTAGAATGAAGATTCGCGGCATTCTTCGCTGCTTTCGGATGAAGGATGAAGACGATGAAGACGACGAAGATGATGAAGACGATGAAAACGACGAAGGATGAAGGACTGATGAAGACGACGAAGGATGAAGACGGCTGAAGGTTGAAGACGGACGAAGAGAGGGGATGAAGACGGCTGAAGGTTGAAGACGAAGAGAGGGGATGAAGACGGCTGAAGGTTGAAGACGAAGAGAGGGGATTAGGGTTTCGTGGGTGAGGTTGTGGGGCTGGGACGAAGAGAGGAGAGAGGGAGCAGATCAGAGGGTGATGAGTGAGGCTGTGAGGAAGTAGAAGGGAATAGGGTTAGAAGATTAAATGGGGAGGAAATGGGCCACGAGGTAAATGGGCCACGATTCCAAAAAAAATAACGAAAATCTGATCCGGTCTTGTGAACCGGATCAGATTTTTAAAAACCGGAGCGGTTTCTAAAATCTGATCCGGTTCACTAAAGGACCGGATCAGATTTTCCGCCCCGCTTTTCCTCCAATTTTTTTTATTAATTTTCTGATTCGGTTTTGTAAAAACCGCATCTGTTACTAAGTGACAGATAAGGTTTTTTCCACTAGTGTATCTTGGTCATTATTATTCTCAAATATGCTTTTTAATATCCCTTATTAATACATGACTGTAGAAGGTTATGAAAGAGAAGTTGTTTTATGGTTTTTACATATATATATATATATATATATATATATATATATATATATATATAGAATTATTTCAATCCAAATTCTCTTCAAGTTTTGTGCAAGTATAATTATATTTTGTAGGTTTGACTATGGAGATAATTATTACTATTGGTAAAGGAACTTGCATATAATAAGAGAATGATCGTCAGTTTCTCTAAAAGGAACAGACATATTGGCATAACTAAAATGAACCAAAGAAACTCTAATATAGTCATAGGAATATAGTAATTAAGCATGAATCAACATATCTACTAACTGATATTCTCGTCCTCATGAAAATAGAAGTTTAAGGCTAAAATTTAGGAAGGTTTTAGGGAAAAAGATTTTGACTAAGTTAAAATATTTTAAGAAAATCTTTTTGGTTATTGAAAGATTTTATTTTGTTTGAAAAATTAAATCTTTTATATTTAAAGAAAAATCTTCTTAGATATTATTAAAATGAATTAAAATTAAACTTTTATTTAGAATAAGAGAAGATAATAAGCGATCATGCTTAACAAATTTCTAGAATTTAGGAAAGTGGGATACTGGATATAACACATTCAATTGAACGTATACAAAGTGGCGCATGATGTGCTTGTTTCTCAAGCAAAGGAACAACGTTTTCTAAAGCCACAAATCCATGATTCTATGATCTAAGCTCACATTTAATCCAAATGACTATTATATAAAAACTTAATTAATAAAGTTCTAAGTGTGCCTAACTAAGTGATTAAGTGAGTTAAGTAATTAGAGTATCAGTGCCTTTATTCTCTTATAATCTTAGTTCACTTGAACAAAGCATAATTTCCTTTTCATATGAGACTATATTTTTTAAGGAACTTTATTTCATTTTATGCTTTAACTATATTATCTCTTTTGACTAACCTACTAACATTAAAATGCACATAGTATTTCTTTTTGGGTTTGCTTTACAGATTATATTTCTTAGTTTATGACTACCCAAAAAGAAGGAACAAACAATATTTAGTGAGGGAGAACAACTCGTAAGATATAGCTCGACAACGAGTGTTCTAAGCCTATGATGATAGCTAGACAAATCAATATTACTCTCGCTATATGCTTATGATGAAAGAACTGTAGCTTCATAAACCAACGTAAAATGGTAAGATTGTTTAATAATCAAATGTTGGTTAGTTAAGTTCCCATTCCATAGATATACTTATAATCAAGTTCCTTGGTCTAAGTTTGTCAACCACGATGAAGTTAGAATGTTATCATTTTGAAAGATATAAATAGATCATCTTCAATAATGGCTAGTCATGTCATGTTATTGTTAGGAACCAAATTGAGATCCACAAAGGATGTGTTCCCTACTTGATTCCCTTCAAGTATGACACTTCTAGCTTTTATTGATGACGCAATTTAATTGCAAAACAACCAGAGTTAGTGAACTTTTAAAAACTTTAAACATAATGTGCTTCATTAACTCGACAATAAAGATATATACGAAAGTATATCTTATATCTAGTTCCTAAATGACAAAGTTTGTTAACTGTGTCCATGAAAATAGTACGTGATCTTATCTTTGTTCAAAAAATTTGGTGTGCACCACAAATTCTTGGAACCATTTCATGTGAATTTGCGTGGCATTTTAAGTGTTTAAATTAAAATTTTGAAGAAGATTTGTCTTCGTTGTAGTTGATATTTATTTAAGGAACACTTGATTCTTTTCTTTAATACCAAAGATGAATATTCCACGTAATGTGTAATCATTGCTAAGAAGATCAAAAGTTTAAGTAGTCATAAATTATTATATTCGAGATCTAACCATGGAACCAAGTTCCAAACAATTTTGATGATTTTGCAGGAAGCAATGTACTGACTACAAGCTTTCAAAGTGAAGAACATTATAGCCAGAAAGGAATTTCTAGACAAAAGTCGTCAATACTACTTCATAATCATCAACAAGGATATGGATACATCTTTGATCAACAAGACACCCTACGAACTCAAAAAGTAGAAGATTTTACTAGAGAAGTTTGATGATATAAGTGAAGAGGCGATGTTCATGTGATGCGCCTTCAATTGCAAAGCATTCCAAGTTTACAATAAAGAAAACAATGTGCATAAGTGAACATATTATTTTGATTGAAACTAACTTGTTTGTTATCAATAAACAGGTTAAAGATGGTTTTATGTTGAACCCACAAGTTCCTATGGAGCTAGAGTTCCTAACATGAAATATGTCACTCTAGAAAGCAACAATAGCTAGCTATATTAACTTATGAAGAAGAGCTTAAAAATGAATATCAAGTTCAAGTTCATAAAACAAAAGTTCAACTCAATAAATATGTGGAAGCGAGTTCCTATCCAATAAGTAGGAACATACAGTTCCAATAATCGAGTTCCTTGATTCTAACTGGAACATAAGAAGTATTCCTACGATCCTTTCACAGTGATATCGACAAAGGAACTCTATACAGGTTAGTTGTTGAGAGGAACAACTAAACAAAGGTATTGACTTTGAGGGAACTTTTATTCATGTAGCTAGGTTATAAGGTCATTGTCTATTATTTTCTTTTCACAAGTAGAATAAATGCTTATTGCTGCGGTCATTAAGTGGCCTATTGCGGCGGTTTTGGCCGCACAGGCACAAACGACAGCAATATGTATTTTTTTTATATAAAAAATTAGGTCTATTGCTGCGATTTTGGTAGAAACCGCAGCAATAAGTGCACGTTTTTTATTAAAAAAAAAAATCTTTTGAAATTTAAGTCTTCATATAACTTTCAACCTTAAACTGCAATTAAACCAAAAGTAACTAAGACGAACTAGTACAACATATAGAGTTCATGCATTGGCTTGAAAAATAAAAAATAATGAAAATAAAGAATTACAATATCTAACAGATAAAATAAAAAAAATCAGATATTCTAATGAGCAAATCAAACTAAAACTAAAGAACTAATTTCACATAATTACATACAAAAAATGAAAAAAAAAAACAAAATTAAAAAAGAATTCAAAGAAAACGAAAAAATGAAAAAATGAAAATAAAAAAGTGATTAAAAACGAAAACAAAAGCAACTGTACATGATACTACACAGATCGACGGCGAAGGACGGCAACTGAAGCGAAGGTTGAAGCTGACGCGAACGACGGCGAGCGAGGCTGACGCAAACGACGGTGAGAGAGATCGACGGCTGAAGGCGCAGAGCGCGAGCGGTGGCGAGCAACGGTGAGAGAGATGAAGACCATGAGCGATGGCGACTCATGCTGAAGGGCGAAGGGTTTTCAATTTCCGCCGAAAAAAATCACATTCGAACGACCGATAGATAAGGAACGCTGAAGAAGAAGAAGAAGAAGAAGAAGAAGAACGACGAGGAGGAGAGAGAGGCAAGAATCGTGAGAGTGAAAGGGAGTGAAGGAGATCTAGATAGGGGGAGGAGAGATAGAGGAGGAAGGAGGGTGAGCGTGATAGAGAGATAGAGGAGGAAGGAGGGTGAGCTGATGAAAGCGGCGCTCAAGGCTCACTCCTTCTCATATATACAAAACCCTAATGACCCTATTGCTGCGGTTTCTGGCAAGAACCGCAGAAATATATTTGGTCAAATAGTCAACTTTTTTTCAAAAATTTTCCCGTTGAAACCATATTGCTGCGGTTTTTGGCCGAAACAGCAGCAATATCTTTATTTTATGTTTTACCTTTTCTTTTTACGTGATATACTGTTGTGTATGGGTAAAACTGCAGCAATACCACGTAGCAATAAGCAATTATTCTACTAGTGTTTGTTGCTTACAGGGCATTTAGATTGTTCCAAATAGATTTTCAATGTGTTCAAAATAATTTTTTTTTTTTGTTGGAAATCTATGAGGAATAACATCAAGTTTCTTCTTGAAAAATGATTTCAAAATTAACAATACTTTTTGTTTTCAAGAGAAATTGACTTAGTAGTTGTACATAGTTATATCGATAATATTTGTGGTACAACTAACTATTTTATGCAAGGGTTTTTGCTAACCTTATAAACAAATGTACACGAGCATGATAAGGGAACAAAGCTACTCGCTTGGAATATAATGATGCAAGGACAAAATCACGTCAAGGAACTTTTGAAAAATGATGAGTATGATTCGAGTTGAAATGAAAGTTTCCATCTGATGTGGAGATATCAAAAAAATGATGGAACTTGCAGTTCAAGAACTCAAAAGTAAGTCATCACAGATCATTCCAGTACTTGAGGTAATTTTATATTCATGGTAAAATGTGACTTAAGTTATGATGTTCCTATTCAAATTGTATCACAATTAATAAATTACGTCGTTAAGCATTAATATGAATGCATAACTTTTATAAGTCTTGTTTTAAATTATGTGAATATATGTTATTTATAATTTCACCTATTCATGGACTGTTTAGAGGAACAAGACTTGATGAAGTATGACTTGAGTGTAAACATGTTCTTTTCCAAAAGTTTTGTCGAATTGGGCTCTTACACATATTAAACTTGAAGTGATTATATGCATAATAGAGTAAATATGTTACACTTAATTTTTGTGTCGTAAATGCATACTCACTTGCCTAAGAGTGTTAGATGTCTCATAATAGAACTATGGATGCTTTCAAATATGAAAATCCTAAGTTGCCAAAGGTACAATGAAAGAACCTTGATGGAACAAGACAGGTAAATTCCCATAATATATTTCTTTAACTTTTAGTGGGAACAAACCTATTCCTAGCCAACTATCATCAATTCACACCACAATTCTTCAAATATCCTTTGAGTGCTTAATTCCTAATTCCATTCATATCATGGCGTCACTTTAAATATCCCAATTCTCATGTGCTCTAATTTAAAATGACTTTTTATGGTTCAATGATGTATAAAGAGTGAAAAATGGTAAATATATTTTGAGGGGGAAATTATGGAAGAAGTGAGAAGCAAGTATTTTATGTTTTATCAATTGATGCTCATATAAGTGATATATCATTTGATGGAACTAATCATATAAGTTCCTAATGATGAAGGAATTGTAAGGAATTCAGGGGAAATAAGGAAGAAATAGATATAAATGTGACATTCTAGGAAAAATGCAACAACTTATAATGACACTCTTTTTAAAAAAAATAAAAAAAAAAAAAGAAATAAACAAGGGTGATCAAATCTTTATTATTTCCTGGAAGTCAATATTTGATATGGTTGTAAAAATGCTTACTCGTGGATTTGATGATTTGAGAAGAGGAACATAAGCGAAAGATGAAGAACTTGATTACAAAGATGAATTCGTTAAAGTTTCTTCGTGGAATGAGTTCCTCACGGTTGGTTGGTTGAGTAAAAGTGAACTTGATAGATATATAATATATATATCAAGGTGAATGTGTGTGAGGTTTGGCAGAGATTTGAACGTGTGATGTGAAGTGATCAACTCTAATTATTGTTGAGAACCTCTTATTAAAAGTCTAAACTATAGAGCACACTATATATCTCTAGTTCCCTATACTCAAAATATTCCATAAACTTCTTTTATATTTCTTTGAGCCGGATATTACAATGTCCTATCTCTTAATCCATTCTTAACTTTCAAATCTGATTTTTGCATGACTTTTATTTTCTTATTTGTCAAGTTGCTTCGATGGTTTTTGAAGTTGGGTCTTTGGATTGTGAGTTGGAAATTCATGTAGCACATGCATCCTAAGTTTGAAAAATTAAGATTCTTGAGGTTTTTGGGACTACCAAGTGCTGAACCATTATGGTGGTAAGTGTACCATATAACAATAAGTGTATATGATTTACCTAAAACAAATGTGTGTAAAATGATCCTTTTCAATAATGACAAAGGGGGAAGAATATGTATGATGCTTATGGTCAAGTATAGAGTCTAAATCCTTATATGATGAAAGTTCTTTATATGATGTGTTTATCTATGTTGATATTTCCTTCATATATATGCATGATTTGTTAGTTAAGGGGGATTAATGTAGATCGTTTAATGTTTAATTTGTGATAAGCATCACTTGTTTGTCATCATCAAAAAGGGGGAAATTGTTGAGCCATGTAGTGTTTTGATGATTGTAAACAAATGATGATTATCTAACTAACATGTGTGTTTGAGATGTGCATATTACAATAACATGAAACAAGTCATGGAAGGTTGAATATATCACATCATGAAGGACTGCGAACAAGTGAAGTTCCTAAAAGAGTTCCTATAAGGAACACAAACAGAGCGATTCCTAGGTACATCCTAAGAGGAACATTTAATATGAAGTTCCTGAGCCGGAACTATGAGTGCGAAGTTCCTTAAAGGAACTAGCACAGCGAAGTTCCAGAGATGGAGCTATCAACATGCGGTTCTTGAGTTGGAGCAGCAAGGAATATGAAGGCAGAAAATATGAGTTTATTTTCTAGGATTTATGTAAGTATGTGGAAACGTGAAAGGTAATGGAACAAGGTCAAAAGGAACTCGTAAGGTCAAAAGGAACTAGTGGAACTTAGAGTCAAAAGTATTTAAGAGTCAATAAGTCTAATGCATATTTTTATCTTAATCTATAAGAATTTATTTAGAGTTTGTTTCTTAATAAATCTCTACTTGGTTAATTATTTTTAGATAATATGCATTAGTTGTTTTAGCATAAGTTTTAGTTTTAAAGTAAAAGATAAGTTTTAGTTTTAAAATAAAAGATAAGTTTTAAATAAAATAGTTTTAATAAAATCGATTTTTTTAGGAATCTGATTTTAATTATATTTAATTTTATCTTTTCAAATTTTGGAAAATAAAAAGCCTAGATTTATAATACGTATAATGAATTTTTGTAAGGAAATTGTCTGTATGTTCCTCTCTAAGGAACAGATGTGCTGATACTATTAATCTAAGTTAAAGGAACGAAGTAGCAGTTAAAGAAACTAGGCGTGTAAAATATTGTCCAACGCTTAAAAGGAATCTGTTGAGTTTTTAAAGGCTATATTTTAGGAAAATGATTTTCTATGGTTCAAATCTGATATTTAAGGAAATATCTTTTGTGGAGAAGATTTTATCTTTATTCCAAAATAAAATCATTTTCGAATTTAAAAGAAAATCCTTTAAGGATATTATTTGATAAAAAGATTTAATTTTAGTTTTATTAATTAAAAACCAAATTTAAAATACTGTTGCACAAGTAAATCCTAGATTTTAGGGAGCAGTATTAATTTGTCACACACGTTCAAGATAAACGTGGAGTTAGTGGTAGATCATGCATCTTGTTTCTCAAGCTAAGGAACAACATGGATTAATGCTTTAAACCACTAACTCATGATCAATCCCACGTTCATTCTAAATGACTGCTATAAATATACAAGTTCGATTAAGTTTCAAATTGTCTGACTGGTGTCATTCCATAAGGTATGGCTTTAGGAATAATGTTACAAAAGAATTATATTTTGTATTCCTTGTTTTGAGTCAGTTCCTATGAGTTCCAAGTTCCTACGAGTGCCATGTTCCTATACAGTTCTTCAGTTTCTACATACTAGAGTTAAACTATATTATCAAATGTATGTATTTGAGTTTGGGGTTAAAGGATTTTAGTGAACTCTTATAATGGGGACTTGGTTAAGAGTTTGAGTGAATTCTTGTATCAAGTTCGAGTTAGGAACTTGAGTAAGTTCTTGTTGTGTATGCGTAGACTTAGGGTGAAGTCTATCTAGGGGTGAAGGGTTTGAGTAAACCTTTTGTAAAGAGTTGTGGGAACTCTTGAAAGACTTAGAGTTAAGTCTAGAGTATAGAGTGGAGATTGTGAGATAGTTAGAGTTCCTAGTGGAGCTTGTGAGAGAGTTGGAGTCCCGAGTGGAATTTGCGTATGTAATAGGTTGAAACGGAGGAGGTTTCCTATTATAGTGAAGAGTTTAAATCTTGAGAAAATCGTGGTTTTTCTTCTTGTATTGAGACAAGAAGTTTCCACGTAAAAATCTCTCTTGCACTTTCAGTTCCTTATTGCTTATGTTTTAAATTCCTCATTATTTGAGCAATAAGTTCCACACTACAATTCACCCCCCCTCTTGTAGTGTTCCTTCCGAGTTAACAATATATATTATTTAGCCCAATTCCTGAAGCATTAAGTACTGAATTAAGCTCTTTTGAGCTCCTTTTTTGTGTGATTTGATATGTTTGGACTTGATTTTATTTGTTAATTGTTTTTGTGCAGGTTAGGCGTCAAGGCCCTTAATTTGAGTTGCGGAACGAAAGTCCAGTGGTCACATGTGGCCCATAGAAGATCAAAGAAGTTGCACAAGAGATTTGGAGGAAGCATGCACGCCAGAAGCTAAGGAACAGCTCTCGCCCGATCAACTGGGCGATTATGCCCGACTGGGCAGAGCCAAATTTTCCTCAAGTTACATACACATGTTCGCCTGGTTGACCGGGAGAGAAACACCCCTAAGTTTCTTGTGCACCCGACGGGGAGGCCTTGCCCGGTTGACCGGGCGAAATCCAGCTAAGCTCATAGGAGAAATGTTAGTGTCGCCGGACCGGACGGTTTCTCGGTTGACTATTTTTCGTACTTTTTAGCTGGTTTTGCGAAAACTATAAATAGGGTTTTAGTAATTTCGATTAGTTTATCTTATTTTCCTCATTTATTAGGTTTAAACACTTAGTTTTCACTCTAGTTATGTATTGACTCTTAGCTTTGAAGATTATTAAAGATCGTCGATTTCACTTCAATTGTTCTTCAATCATTCGGTATTTTTTCTACTTAATCTATTTAGATGAATTCATCTATTTTCATTATTTTTATTGTGTTTATTATTATAATGAGTGAGTAGTCTTTTTCTAGGGCTTAGTGAGGAAAGCCATGTTTATACCTTTTTATTATGATTTTAAAGTTGTTCAATGATTTGATTGGATTAGAGTAATACCTATTGATTTGTTATAATTGTTTAATTCATGTAATTGCGCAATATCATGGGTTATAATTTAGCTAACTAGGAGTTAGAATTGAAAGATCGTACTCATTAGAGGCTTGTTACAATTGGTAGATCTAATTATGTTAAGCGGCCGCACTAGCATATGTTGATCTAAGAGTGTTAAGACTTAGGATTAATAAAATACTCTAATTACTCAAACAACAATCCAAGTATTGTTGAATTGTATTATAGTGATTAAAGAATGAGCATGGTGGATCGATCGAATGCCCTAGGTTTTTAATTATTTGATAAACTTCAATCAATTTGTGTTCAAATTTATTCTAGTTAAGTTGTTAATCATTCAACAAATTTTCTCTCGAAGTAGTTAGATAATTCAACATCAATATATAGAAATCCTCTCCTTGTGGATTGACCTGTATTTGCTAGTTTTTGTTAATAACAGACACCGTGCACTTGCGGTACTATTTTAAAACCCATTAGGAGGTAAAATCTTTTCTTGGGCATGCGGGATTTTATCGCCGCTTTATCAAAGATTACTCAAAAATCTCAAAGCCTCTAGCTATCCAATTTTCTTCAAAAAGACTTTGAGTTTAAATTTGACAAAGATTGCATGCATGCTTTTGAAACTTTAAGGAAGACACTAATTTTCCACCCCCATAGCGCAAGCTCCGAATTGGAGCTTGCCATTTGAGCTAATGTGTGATGCTAGTGATAGCACAGTGGGAGTTTTTTAGGGAAAAGAAAAGAGGGAAAACTACATGTGATCAACTATGCAAGCAAGACGCTTGATTCGGCTCAAAGGAACTATGCCACCACAAAAAAGGATTTACTAACCATTGTATTTGCTTTTGACAAGTTCGGGTCATATCCTATGTGTTCCAAGGTGGTTGTCTATACGGATCATGCGGCTATCAAGTATCTCATGACCAAGAAGGATGCCAAACCTAGGTTGATTAGGTGGATCCTTCTCCTTCAAGAGTTTGATATTGAGATCAAGGACAAGAAGGGCACTGAAAATTTAGTTGTCAACCACCTTTCCCACCTCCCCATGAATTGGACCCTCCTATCAATGACTCTCTCCAAGATGACTTTCTCTATGCCTTAAAGGCCATGTATGCTCCATGGATCGCGGACTTTGCCAATTTTCATGTTAGTGGAGTCACTCGGGATGACCTTAGCTACTAACAAAGGAGAGAAGATTTATGCATGAGGCCAAGCACTATGTATGGGAGGACCCATACTTGTTCAAGAGGAGGGTGGATTGTATTTATCGGAGATGTTTCCCGAATTATAAGATTGAAGATCTCATAGGGATTTGCCATTTATCTCCATGTGGTGGGCACATGGGAGCCGACAAGACCATAGCAAAGATCTTGCAATGTGGGTTATTTTGGCCAAGCATGCATGTTCAAGGATGTTTGGGGATTTGTCAATGCTTGTGACCGATGCCAAAGAGTTGGCAATATCTCAACGAGGCATGAATTGCCTCTCACAAGCATCTTGGAGTTAGAGATTTTTGATGTGTGGGGAGATATATTTCATGGGTCTTTTTCCCTCCTTCCTTGGTAATCGCTACATCTTGCTAGCGGTTGATTATGTTTCAAAATGGGTGGAAGCAATTGCTTCATCTAAAAATGATGCCAAGGTAGTTGTGAAGCTCTTCAAGAAGGTGATTTTCCCCCGGTTTGGAGTTTAAATAGCTATTATTAGTGATAGAGGATCACACTTCACCAAGTAATCATTCAAAGCCATTCTTGCTAAATATGGAGTGCATCACAAAAATGGGCCTCTCTTACCACCCCTAATCTAGTGGCCAAGCGCCGATATCAAATAGAGAGGTAAAACTTATTTTGGAGAAGACGGTGAACCGATCTCGCAAAGGTTGGTCATCCAAGTTGGATGTTGCATTGTTGGCCTACATCACGGCTCACAAGACCCCTATTGGCATGACACCATACAAGCTTGTATATGAGAAATCATGTCATTTACCCGTGGAGTTGGAGCGTAAAGCTTATTGGGCCATCAAGGCTTCAAATTTTGATCTTCAAGCTTTGGGTGAAAGAAGGATGCTTGATATTTATGAGCTTGAAGAGCTTAGGAGGGATGCATATGAGAGTGCCCGGATTTACAAGGAAAGAACAATGGCTTGGCATGACCAACAAATCATGAAGCGGGAGTTAAAAGTTGGTGACAAGGTTCTTTTGTTCAACTCAAGATTGAGGTTATTTCCGGGAAAGCTCAAATCAAGGTGAAGTGGTCCATTCACCGTGCAACAAGTGTTCCTATATGGTGCAGTTGAGATTTGAAATGAGGCAAAAGGATGTTTTAAAGTGAACGGGGAAAGACTCGAGATCTATTATGATGGTGCACCTATTCATGAAGCATATTCTATTGCTCTTGAGGACTACTCCTCTCTTTATGGATGAAGACTTATGATAGTCAAGCTAATGACTTAAAACCAGCGTGCAAAATTTGTGGATGCCAAAAACATACAAAAAAAGGCGTGGAAATTGTAAAAAGAGTGAAGAAAAAGTAAAAGCACAAAAAGAATAGAAGAAGTTTAATAAAAGAGGTCAATTTGTGGATGCCTCCCACACTTAGTTCTAAGTTTCTTAAGTTTCAAGTAGAGTGGAGTCTAACGCCTATATGTGTGTCTAGGCAAAGTGGACTAATGATTTAAGCTTCTATAACACTTGAAGTGCCTTAAGTCTTTTGGATAGCTAGGTATATCTCTAATGAGCGAGTAAAAGGTCTAATTAAGTGTCCTATATCAGTCTTAATTAGACTTCTTCTCTACCCATAACCCATGGGTACACATAGAAACTAGTTGTCTTGAAAGTTGCGTTTTATCTTTGCTGAACCATTTCGTTTCTAGTTGACTTGGACATAAATCTTTAATGTGTTGAATAAATGGTTGATGAAAAGCTAGAGTTGTTGTGGGTTTAAAACTCTTTAGAAACCCTCGCGAGATCCTACTCGGCCTCTAGAGCGATCTAGGGGTTTAAAGAGCTTGTTGCATGTGCTAAATACAATTGTGATTGCTACGAAAATGAGTTAGTGTAAATTCTTTCTCTCCTTTTTTTTTTCCTTTCTTCTTTCTTCTTGATTTTGTTTTCAAATAATTTTCATTCTCCTATTACATTGTGTTTTGTTCTATTTTGCTTGAGAACAAACAAAGATCTAGCTTGAGGGAGTTTGATGTTTGGTTTATTTACTTGGCTTTTTATCTTTTAGTTGATTTTATGGTAGCTTTTAGGTTAGTTTAGGCTAATTTGCTTCTATTTCCTTTAAATTGTGCAATATTCCTCCTTTGAGCACTTTCTTTGGGTGTTTGGTTTGTTTTCAAGGCATAGTAGTATGATTGGAGGGAATTTGCACAAACCCAAAGGGCCAAAGAATCGACAAAAGGGGCATCAAGAGGATCAAAAGAGGAAAAGAAGGCAAACAAGGCTGACCCGAGGGCCCAGGTCAGCTTAACAAAACAAAAAACATTTCTCCAAGTTAAAAAATGCTAATAATTAAAAGAGAAAAACTGAAAACTTTGATAAATTATCGGATTATTGTTGCTTACTTGACTATTAAATATGAAGGATTGTCTTATAATGGATTCAGATATATTTGCAAAATAAAAAAAGTGTAGGCAATGCGTTAGAATGATATAAGAACAATAAACTTATTGTTTATCTAAAGAGTAATTGTATCTTAGTAGCTTGATTATGTTACTAAGTAAAAGAATTCAAAAAAAAAAAAAAACCCTAGCCTCCTCCCCTCTCTCTCTTTTCTCTCTCAAACCCTAGCCTCTCCTACCCTTTCTTCATAAGTTAGGGGCTGCCATAAATGATTTCATCCATGGTAAGCCCCTTTTCCTCTTTTATTTTCAATTTTTAATTCATTTTCTAGTTTTGTTGAATAAATTAGTCTCTTTATGAGATTTTTTCAAACCCTATTGTGGGGATTTTAGTCTCCGTTGTGGAGATCTTCATCTCCCCTATGGGAGTTGTGAGTATTGTTTTTTTGTCTTTAGGTATGAGAAATTGTTCTTATTGGTTAAAGTTCGAGACTCAACATTAAGGTATTGGAATCTCGTATGCGGTTAACATGGCTCAATCAAGAATATTCTTCCCACATTATGTCAGAATGATAGACTTTCTCATCAATAGATGCTTGATTCAGCAAATACAAGGGGGTTGCGCTGTATTGCTCGATCTGGTTTATTGTAATTTCTTTGAAGACAAATTTGATTTAACATTGTTTGATTGTATCTTGTTTTTCTTTAATACCTATTGTTGTAGATGTCGTTTGGCCTTCAATTAATGAAATTTCTCTTTCAAAAAGAAAAAAGTAAAAGAATTCTTGTGATGCTCCTCTACTTTCTTTTATCATCTTGTACTTTTTCTTCAGTTATATGTACCCTGTTACTCTTGCTCCCTGCAACAATTAATCAATATTAAAAAATTTCAACCCAAATTAAAAAAAATAAAATTCATCCAATAAGTGCTCTTTATTGCCAAATCAAACTCAACTCTCTCATCTGAAGTTCAAAGCAATACCAGCAAATAGAAAATTAAAATCTTAAACCAATTAACGCGCAAATTAACAATCTTCCAGCAATCCATGATAAGTTTAGCTCAAATTAATATCCTCTCCGACACTCACACACAAAGAATTCACAAATTCCACAAACACAAACAAAAAACAATTGCGAAAATCAAGAAAACTAAGAGAGTGAGAGAGAGAGAAAGAGGACAAACCAATTTTACGGAGATTAACTTTGCGTTTATTGGGCTGAGGTTGCGTATGAGCCTCTTTCTTTAGTTGTACGTATCCTGTTACTCTTGCTCCCTGCAACAATTAATCAATATTAGAATTTTTCAACCCAAATTTAAAAATATCAAATTAGTTGTTGAGTTGAGTTTGATTGCGCAATAGAGAGCACTTCGAAGATTTTGCAAACTGAACCATAATCTCTCTGCCATCAACAACTTTGCCTGCATATCAAAACCAATTAAAAATTTAAAAGGTAATGTTTACGCGCAATTCATATATATATATATATATATATATATAACCCTAATAAAATTCACAAATCGAGAAAAAAAATTTAAAACCCTGAGTCATGGAAGCAAAATTGAATAAATTTATGTAGAAATTGGGGGTTACCTGAAGATGATTGTCGAACCCAAAAGCAAAAATTTGATGCTACCTCTCACTTGTCTGTTTTCCTTCTCCCTCTTATCAACCCCGTCACTCTATTTTGAAATGATTAATCCTAAAGGGATTTTCGTGAGGCATTGCTTGCCATCCCACGTGCCATAGCTCATTCCATTCCATTCCTATGTGACACCCTTTATTGGCCTCTAGGATTTTGTTATATATATAGATATATAGATTATGTTTAAAAGAGATCTATACTAATATATTAAAAGGCGTTCCTAAACAAGGAACGGTGCTATGTGGCGTTCTCCGTAAGGGTGTTTTACTCCATGTAATGGACATACAATTAAAAAAATTAGATATTGCGTAGTATATGTTTTGATCCCGCGACCTCAAGAATATATACTAAAGTGTTAACGACTAGACCAAGTAATATTTAGTGTTATCATATTAAAGTATAATATTAATAAATGAAAATTTTCCTTACTCGGGACATAGCCCGGGCCTAATAACTAGTTATGTATTTAAATGCACACATGAAGCTAATAATAATAGTCCCCTAGAAAAAAAAGCTAATAATAATAATACCAATGGCCAATGCCCTGGCCCAACATTTTCGGCCCATTTCCTGTGGAAAAAAAAATAAAAATTCGGCCGTTTGCATTATAAAAAACCCTACACGACAGTCACACCCTCCCAACTTTATAGACTTCTCAGCCTCCCCTTCACTCATACGGAATTCTGAGGCAGCAGACTCGAACTGGTCTTCAAACCTCGTTCCAGGTTTTCTCTTCTTTTTCCCTTATATTAATTCGATTTTTCATGTGATATTTCATCTGTGCGATTTTCCATGTGATTTATCATCTGTGCGATTTTCCATGTGATATTCCGTCTGTGCGATTTTTCATGTGATATATCATCTGTGCGATTTTCCATGTGATATTCCATCTGTGCGATTTTCCATGTGATATTCCATCTGTGCGATTTTTAAGATCTACTTGATGTTATTATTCATGCGATTTTATGCGATTGATATTGTCTGTTTCATGAATTCGGCTTTAATTTTCTTATCTCATGTTATTTCATGTTTTTAGGGATAATTTTACATGTTATAAACTTACGATTTGAATCGAATTTTTGGTGTAACTTCTAAATTCATGCTTGTTTCATGGAATCAGATGATGATAATTTTATGTTACAATTTGTACAATGCGCATATTTTTATTTTCATGCTTTTGTTCATTTGTTCTTGTTTGTTTCATCAAATCAATTTTTTGAAGTTCTGCTACTGGATTTCTATACTGAATATCCTGTTCTCCCAGGGCGGCCGCCCCTCCTGTTCTGGGCATCACTTTGTTACAAGCCTTTGTTATTTAATTTGTGTATCTGTATTGTGAATCAAATGTTGATCTTCCATGACTTTTGGCTTTTATTGTGAGGGTCTTGGGTTTGCTGTACTGTTAGATTCTATAGTTCTTCTTGTTGATTGCAACGGCTTTTGTTATTAGAGACATGGCTATGGAGTTGCCAAAGAAGCTTGCATTTGAGCCTATCAAGCCTGAGGATGTGTTAGATGGTGATGACATCCAGTTTTGTTCTGTGCTTACTCCACAACACCGTCTTACACCACTTAAAAAAGCTTGGAAAACCCAGATATATGAACCAATCCGCAATGAGATGAAGATTGACATTCGCATGAATCTCAAGGCAAAAAGGGTTGAACTTAAGACCATGCCTGACACTCCAGACATTAGCAACCTTGATAAGTGTGCTAGTTTTGTGAAAGCTTTCATGGTGGGTTTTGATCCTGAACAAATCAGGGATGCTTTTCTCAAGTATGATCATATCTATTTGTCTCCTTTGGATATGAAGGAGGTCAAGCGTACACTTAAGGGGAACCACTTGGATCGCGCAATTGGAAGGGTATGTGGGAAAGGCGGTAAAACTAAATTCATGATTGAGAATGCTACTAAAACAAGGATTGTGGTTGCTAATTCTCAAATTTACATTGTGGGATCATATGAAGCAATCAAAATTGCAAAGGACTGCCTTGAGCGTCTCATTCTAGGTTCACCTGCTGGAAAAATACATGCAAGGCTTAGAACTATTACAGCTCGTGCATTGGAAAGGTAGTAACATGATTCTGCTGGAGTTTTTATGGCATTCGGTTGTGGTACTGTTATTAATCTTTGATTAAGTTGTAGGATAGCATATATAATACTAAATATTAGTGCTATTTTAAGTTGCGGAGTATATTACTAAACTTTTGTGATGGTACGTTACTCTATACTAAATATTAGTGCTATTTAAGTTGCAGAGTATATTACTAAACTTCTGTGATGCTAAGTTACTCTATTTAAAGAGTTTAAGATTTCTAATGCTACTTGCTACCATTACATCCCCCACCTTATACTATTTTGCCTTCCTCATCATTATTGTTATTATTTGTACCCTGCTTCTTTCTCGTCTTCCATATTTTGGGTTTGGATTTGGTGGAGATGATGGATTTGTGGATTTGATGATGGGTTGGTGGCCTTGAAATCATGATCATCCTTTTCACTCTCATAGTTGGATTAGTGTGCGTAAACATGTTTGAAGTAAAATCTAAAATTTGGTGGAAAACATGAAAGTAAACCAAAAGCCTATTTTAATCCAATTATTGAAGACAATATTTTATTGCACCTAAATGCCACCGAAGGGTGTTAGAGCACCACTAATAATGAACCCAAAAAAAAGGTTCATCATTCTCTCTCCTCCACATCATTTTTCACTCTCTTCAAATAATTATACGGAGTTGTATTGATTTAATGTAAAATTAATTTACGCTAATTAATTGTAATTAACTCTTATAATTATTAATTCATAATTACTGATTTTTATTATATATTAATTATCGATGACTAATTAATTATCATAATCTAAATAATTTTTTTTTTTGGAAGATTGCAAGCTAAAGCAAAATTATGTGATAAAATAAATGATAATAGGAAGAGAAGAGGAAATTGAAATTGTGAATAAAAAATAGCAAAATGGATGTCTATGTATAGAGAATGAAAAATTATGAATTTTTTTTTTGAATTGTATTTTTTGAAATATTAACGTTACAAAAATTGTAACGTTAATAATTAAAGGACCAATAGAAATTGAACAAATGGCAGCATTGGAGTGGACCACACCAGTCGTTAGTGCCACGTCGGCACGCGCGTCAGACCTGCCCTCCTTTTTGTCTTTTGTGCGCTGCTCCAACCAATAGCAGCGTGACATGTGGCGAATTGTTTTTTCTTTTTTTACTTAACTTCTTCTGCCTTTTGCCAGCGTGGATTAGGGGTGTAAGTTATTTGGTTAAAAACCGAAAACCAAACCAAACCAAACCAAACCAAACCAAACCAAATTAGTATTTTGGTTTGGTTTTTTTTAAATCGGTTTGATTTGGATTGAAAATAAATATATTTTTCGGTTTTCGGTTTGGTTCGGTTTTTATATTGAAAAACCGAAAAAAACGACCAGAACGAAGTATTCATTTGTGATATACTGAAATGAGCTTTGATGGTTTTAGAATATATTAGGTCCGTTTTCTAACAAACCCTAAGAAACTCTCCTAGCAAACCCTAAGGAGACTAACATCTCCCAAATCTCCCTCAGCCGTTTCCCTCTCTCCTTCACGTATGTTTCTCTCTCCTCTATTTCTCCCTCTCCTCCCCTTTGTTTCTCTCTCCTCCATTTATCCCTCTCCTTCGTTTCCTCTCTCCTCTTACCGGCGGTCCCTTGCAGCATCCAGGTCGCCACTGACGAGGTTCAACCCGCCGCAATTGAAGAAAGTCTCCTCAGCACCGGTCGATTGAAGATCAAGAACATCTTACAAATAATTATATATGAACGTTATTGTTTTTCGTAATTATGTACAATTATTTTAGTTCTTTACAATGTTACAAATGTACAGTTATTTTGTTATTTACAAATATCAAGAACTTACCATCATGACAAAGTTACGAAATCTTTAATCTTTGTAAGAATTTATGATATATAACATTACGGTTTTTATTATCTATAATTCTGTTGAACTTAGATTTTGGAACAAAAAGAAATTTCGGTTTGATTTGGATCGGTTTCGGTTTTGGTTTTCTAATTTCGGTTTGGTTTGGTTTGGGATGGCTTTCGGTTTGGATTTGGACTTAAAACCGAATTTGTTTCGGTTCGGTTTGGTTTTGGGAACCAAACTTACACCCCTAGCGTGGATTGATGAATTGGTTTCACGGCGTGAACCATTCTCCAATTCATCATTAAGGGGGAAAAAAATGGTTCAAGCTTATGAACTATTTTTTTGTTAATCATTAAGCTTGCTCTTAAAATGCGTTTAATTCGCTGTTATTATTTTATTATTATTTATTGTTATTGTTATACTATTATTGTTGTTATTGATGTTGTCATTAATCTTATTTTATTGCTATATTGTTATTGTGTTATTATTTGTTTATTGTTATACTCCTTTTTTTTCCTATTTGTTCTTTTTATTTAGAATCTTTTTGAGAGAAATAAAAAGTTAAATTAAGAAGAACAAATAACAATGGAGAGATTTTTTTTATGATTATTGTTTGTGGTGGTCGCGGCACTACTATTTAAAGTTTTTTAATTTTGTTGCTCTAATGAGTCTTTTGTGGTAACTTCTTTAGTGAATTCCCCATTTTAAGCTTGATATTATGCATTATGTAAATATAATAATGTCAAGATCTGCATCAATGGTTGATGCAGATCTTGACTTTATTATACGAAATGTATGGTTCTATTGCCAATGTAATAAAAATGGGGAATTTACTTTAAAAAAAGTTACCACAAACGAACCCACATTAAAGCAGTAAAATTAAAGAAGCTACAATATTATACTAGTGTAATTAAACAAAATAATTACATCAAATTGAATAATAATTAAACCACTCACAAAGCTTGTCTCCTTCATACTAAATGCTTTTGTTGTTGCAATTTAACCGATTTACAATAATAGATTATGTGGTCCTAAAGAAAAGAGAGGAGTAAGGAAGGAGATAAGGAGGGCAAGAAAAAATTCACATTTTGAAGGGGAGAGAGAATGTTTGGAGTCGAGAAATAATTAGGAGGAAAAACAAATGAAGAAAAAAAAGGAGAAAAAGGGGAAAAAAGAAGAAGAAAGGAACCATGTACTGTACAGGCCTACCTTACTCCTAAATTCAAGCATGTCCTTGGTGAAATATATTGTTAAATAACAATTATAATTTTTACATATATATTAAAAGGTGTTGTTAATAAATCATATCTTTCATGTGGCGTTCTCCCTCTTTTAAAGATTTCAATTCATTTGATATTTCATATATTAAAATATATGCATCAAACCTTAAATATGTAACCTGAAATATGAATATCATTGATTTAACCCTAAACTTTGATTAATTAACAATGGATGATTCCGTTCTTTCATTTAATCACATCAATCAACATTATTACTACACTTAGGCTATGTTTAGTTCACCTGAAATTTTCTGATCTGAACTTATCTGATCTGATCTGAACTTATTTTTTCTGATCTGATCTGAACTTATCTTTTAAAAAACATATTATTACTAATATTATTATTACTTTGTATTTCATTACTAGTATTACTATTTCTATCATTTTATTACTATGCACAACTTTTAATAATAATAATAATAATAATAATAATAATAATAATAATAATAATAATAATAATAATAAAATAATATAAATAATATTATAATAATAATAACAATAATAACAATAATAATAATAATAATAATAATAATAATAATAATAATAATAATAATAATGATAATAATATAAATATTATTATAATAATAATAATAACAATAATAACAAGAATAATAATAATATAGATAACATAATAATAATAATAATAATAATAATAATAATAATAATAATAATAATAATAATAATAATAATAATAATAATAATATAGATAACATAATAATAATAATAATAATAATAATAATAATAATAATAATTATTATTATTATTATTATTATTATAGCATAATTAGTTTTTTTTTTTTTTTGAAAAAAAGCACATTAGTATATGAACATATAATTAAAAATAAAAGACTAA
Organism: Beta lomatogona; assembly: GCA_947646795.1. Classification (NCBI taxonomy): domain Eukaryota; kingdom Viridiplantae; phylum Streptophyta; class Magnoliopsida; order Caryophyllales; family Amaranthaceae; genus Beta; species Beta lomatogona. The sequence goes on along the minus strand of CANSNZ010000424.1, from coordinate 1,448,562 downwards.
GGACTCTTGGGTCCAATGGTATGGCTTCTTACCTCCCACATGGAAGATCAAGGTTCAAATCTTGGTGGAAGCATATATTTCAATATTGTTGTGGGTGGGGGAGGGGGGTTGGGGCTTGTTGGGTCTTTAGGTGAGTGGCCCTGTGCGAGGGCAGCCCAGAGAAAATTCATCTTACCACGGGATTCTCCGAAAGGGGCCCAAAAAAATTAAAAATAAAAGAACACTCATGTTCAAGGTCCGTTAATAATAAAAATTTAGGTAGTAATGAAAAGAACATATAATGATATTAAAAAAAAAAACATATACTGAAAGAGCATACAAGATCTAATTAAAGAACACATTTTAAAAATAAAAGATAGATGTTATTTTTATATTGATGACATATTTGGATTTAACTAACAACATGTTCTTTGTTATATCAATAAATTGTTCTTTTTTATTATAAATAAACCTATAAATATATATAATCATATGATCTTGAACAAAATAGTTAAATATTCTTCTTATATCGTTGTCTTGTTCTATATAAACTTTGTTTTTAAAGATAAGTTGAAATCCTTTGTAGAAAAAATTTTGAACGTGATAACAATACCATTAGGTTATCCCATGCTACTCATGTTTTATATAAACTAGTAATATATAATTTATATTATTCTACCAAAATTGTTTTAAAAAATAAACATCATATACTATTGTCATGTTCGTTACATGTACAACATCAAAAAGAACATCACATATCAAAATTATTAATTAGAATAAATATAAAAAAGAATACTTACAAATGCCAAAAGAACATTCTTCTTCTTGCACAAATAGTGATATCAATGACATTTATAATAATAGCAACGATATTAATAATAATTACCAATATTAATAATTAATAAGTACAACAACGACAATAATAATAATATTTTTGAACAAATGTACTAGTAAATAGTAATATTAATAGTAATAGTAATTGTATAAAGTAATAATAATAATAATAATAATAATAATAATAATAATAATAATAACAACACCAACAGCAACAACAACAATAATAATAATAATTACAATAACAATAATAGCATTAATAATACTAATAATCATAATAATCATGATGATAATAATAATAATAATAAGTTTTTAAATATAAGCATAATATGAACTTATGTGATCTGATCTGAACTTATTTTTTGTGATATGATCTGGTCTGATCTGATCTGGTTTGATATGATCTGATCTGGTCTGATTTGATCTGATCTGATCTGATCTGATCTGAAATAAGCAAAAATAAGGTGAACTGAACATAGCTTGAGTCCACTCAGACCATTTTTTTTTTCAAGGATGTTGCTTTCCAGCCATGAAAGTGTAAAGCTAATAGAAAAGAAAAAGTCAAATTAATATATTTTTTTATTTTTTTTAGTCTACATTTTACACGCTTGAGTCCTTGTGGATAACAATAATGATTTCCGTTTTTTGGGTGCTAATTAAAGTGGATAACATTGGTATGGCTAACTTGCCGTTAAGTACATCCTCAAGTCCATATAATTTAATAATAATTAGCACCCAAAAAACGCAGAGGAAACAAGAAATGGGGAGGAAACTTGCAGCTTTGCTTCTGGTGTTCTCAACTCTCGTGCTTTTAACATCATCATCTCCTTCCATAAGCTTCACTACTGGTATATCCCACGTTAATATTTTTTGCATTAGAGAACTAAGTTTTTTTCAGTCTAAAACACTTAACATATTCCTCATTTATTAAGCTTGCCAATTCCCTAGTTCTTTGTATAGGAGTATGAGCTAATAATTATAGGCATAGCTTAGCGTGGTGTGTGAGCTTTGAGCATCATTAACAATTGAAGTTTATATGCAGAACGACAGGAGTATAACCAATTGAAAATTGAAAGAGTACGCTAATAAGTGCAAGTAATATGAGTATTTAGTTGAGAGGTTTTTTTTTTGACAAGAAGGAAAAAAAATTTCATTCATAAGGGATAGCCAAACGACACTTACAATCAATTCCTGAAAAATCGAAAATTCCAGCATAAGTATATAACACTTTGAAACTAGATACATCGCAGATTTGATTAAAAATAGCCTTAATAAAAAACTTCATCCGAAGCAATACAATCTGTGAGTTCGCTCTGATTCGGCTTAACTTCCGCTGATGCATAGTCGTTTCGGTGAAAATACTTTCGTGGTCTTCTAGATTCTTACAGAGAATAGAGATTGTTAGATCTTCCTCCTTCATCAGACGAACAAAAAAAGAAATTGAATACCCTAAAATAAATACCATATTAAGGATGGGATATACTTATTGGAAGCAATTAAAGAAGTTTTTGGGGCTTACCACTGGTACGAACACCAGTGGAAGCCCCTACAAAGATTCACAATTGAGGCCAAGAAGAAAAGAGATGAAAGAGAAAGAGAAGAAGGGTAGAGAATGAAGGAAAAACCTTCAAAAAAGAAGAAAAAAACCTAGCTATGGAGGCTAGGAAAAAACCCTCCCAAGGAGAAACCCTAGAGAGAAAAAACCCTCCCAAGAAGAAACCCTAGAGGGAACTCAAAGTATTTAGTAGAGAGGTTAAAAGGACTAATGTTGATGTGCTATAAGCAAACATTGTACTCCGGCGCAGGAGTTGCCATAACAGTTAGCAATGCATTTTTCAAGTTGTGCAGGAAAGAAACCAAATAAAAAGTGGATTATTGCAGAATATTGAGACTTGGGAGCTTGTGCCTAAGCCTCCAGGGAGAAAAATTGTTACTTGTAAATGAGTTTTCAAGAAAAAGGAGGTGATCACATCTGCAGAGGGGGTCAAGTATAAGGCTCGACTAATTGCAAGAGGGTTCACACAAAGGGAAGGAGTAGACTACAATGAAATCTTTTCACCTGTAGTCAGGCATACTTCTATTAGGGTGTTACTAGCAATAGTGGCACATCAGGATTTTGAACTTGTGCAACTGGATGTGAAAACAACTTTTCTACATGGAGAGTTGAAAGAGGAGATGTACATGGCTCAGCCAAATGGTTTCCAGGTTTCAGGGAAGAAAACTTTTGTTTGCAAGTTGAAGAAGTCCTTCCATGGGCTAAAGCAGTGTACGAGGCAGTGGTACAAGAGGTTTGATAGCTATATGATGGAGCTAGGCTACAACAGGAGTTTATATGATTGTTGTGTGTATCACAACAAGCTTATAGATGAATCTTTCATCTACTTAGTGTTGTATATAGATGATATGTTGATAGCTGCTAGGAACAAGTCAGATATTCAAAAGTTGAAGGAGCTTCTCAGTGCTGAATTTGAAATGAAGGATTTGGGTGTAGCTCGGAAAATTTTGGGTATGGAGATTTATAGGGAGAGGGCTCAGAAGAATCTATTCTTGTCACAGAAAGGCTACATTGAGAAGATATTGCCAAGGTTTGGCATGTCAACAGCAAAACCTATAGATACTCCAAGTGCTTCCAATAGTCATATGTCCGTTGCTTTCACTAGTACAGAATCGACGATTTGCGTCGGCTTAGTTGCGTCGCATCCTCGAAGAAATGACGCAAATTGACAATTTGCGTCGGATAGCATCAAAAGTTCGACGCAAATACCATGAGGACAACAATAGAAGCCGCACATATGCGTCGGATCCCCAGGCCAAACGACACAAAAGTTGTGATGTGCGTCGGACCCAAGGCCCATTCGACGCATATCATTGAAGCTATATGCGTCGCATCCACAGAACATGCGACGCAAACGTTTGACAGCCCACTCGCATCAGCTATATGCGTCGGATGGGCCACCGGTCCGACGCAGATGGTTATTAGGCCCAAACTAACGCATACAGCACTATCCGTGTCGAACGTGGCATGCATGTGACGCAGATACATCATGTGCGTCGCACGTACAGCGCATCCGACGCAGATGAGCTGCTCAACCCTTTTTCAACGCACAAGCACGCAAATCCCCTCATTTTTGATATCTGCGTCGCACTTATCTTGGACATGACGCAAATCCCCTCATTTTTTCTATCTGCGTCGCACTTATCTTGGACGCGACGCAAATGCTCCTGCACTAAAACACGGGATACAAGGCACAAGAGCGCCCTAAAACATAACTCACTCTCAAAAACTTTGGCTCTCTCTCTCTCTCTTTCGTGCGATTGCTAACCTACTATCGCCGGCGCTCGCTCACCCTTTCCGGCGCTCTATCACACACACCGGCGACCGCACGTGAGCTGAACATTTGGCTCTCTCTCTCTATCTCTTTCGTGCGCTCTCCCTCTCGTTCGTGCGCTCTCATTCTCGGCTTTCGATCGCTGCCCATTCCCGGCTGCCACCCACTTCGGCAGCGAATTTTTGCGGCTGGCGAGCCGCCGCTGCACTCCGGTGCACTATCTCACACACACTATCTCTCTTTATCTTTCACACACTCTCTCTATTTCTCTCTCACACACTCTCTCTTAGTCCGACTCACACTCTCTCACACTCTCTCACACACTCTCTCTCTTTCTCTCTCACACACTCTCTCTTAGTCCGACTCGCCGCCGCCGCTTAGTTCGACTCACCTCCGCCGCTGCAAACCTACTCGCCGCTGCTGCTGCCGGCAATGTATGTCATTGTATTTTTTTGTATTAATTTACATTAATCATGTATTTCAAGTTCCCTTAATTTTTTTAGGAGTTGCTTTGATTGATTTTAGTTCTGATTTTTGTTAAAGGGTTGAAATTAGAATTCAACTCATGAAAAATATGGTGGAATGAATTTTGAGATTGAATTTAGGATGTTCGTAGTTTGTGGTTTGTAGTGCTTATGAATTTCTTACCATTGATCTTAACAATTCTACTTTAATCTTAACGTTGTTTCTTAATATCTAATTTGTTAATGTCTTAATATTAGATAGTTGATGTTTATGAGTTATGACTTTTGATCACTAATTTGTGGGTTGGTTAATGCCCTAATGCAGTTGCCACATTCCATCTTCTACTTGTCGGCTTGCCGGTGCTCCAAGCTCACCTCATTGTGCTTGTCTTCGCTACTCCTTGAGAGTAGAGGTATATATTATACCTTTTGCTTTATGTTTATTTGTTTTATTTGTCTCTATAATGTTTAATTATGACCAAACCTATATGGGAGGTAGGGGAAATCTAAGGAATGGTTTGGTTATGTGATTGGGAAAGTATATGTTGAATTATGACCAAACCTATATGGACATTCCTTAATGGGGTGGGGAGGCAAATCTAAGGAATGGATTGGTTTGTGCTGTTTAATTGCAATGTGTGCATCATTGGCGTAGATACCCATTTGAATAGCCCCTGGTTTGGGACTGTCTTTGAGTTTCTTATCTCACTTAGGATGTGAATGAATGTTTGGTTTTCGATTCTAAGAAATATGTAGCTCATTTCCCTAAGCGTTCTCTGGGTACATATGTTGATAGTTTACCTACTATCTTCATCGTGTACTTGGAGAATGTTGGGAAGTGCTGCCGGATTTTTCTTAGAATTGAAAACCAAACATTCATTCACTAGTGAGATGAGAAACTCAAGGATTGGTTAGGTTGGAGTGATAAGGACCCAAATATTCATGACTGCATTTGATATGATGTGATCGATTGTGTTATTTGTTTGGTGTATCTAGTGTATGAATATGGACCGAAATTGGATGTATGGTAATTGGATTTCGGCAACATTTCTACAAGGGGTTGATGAATTTATCAGGGTTGCGTTAGAACATCAATCGCAGAATGGGTCAAAGTTACTCTTGTGTCCTTGTTGTGATTGCAATAACTTTAGGGGTATCGTGATGTGGATCAAAATAAGGATCATTTGATTCGTCGTGGGTTTAAGAGTAACTATACTAGGTGGACATGGTATGGAGAGTTTTATGATCAGGGTATGAGCTCCACTAGCTTTGTGATGATTTGCATGTTAATCACATTGATGATGAGGTTGAGGTTGATATCCAAAAAGGAGAGGATACTAATGAGAATGATAGGGTAGATGATGAGAATGATAGGGTAGATGAGATGTTGCACAATTTGGAGGATGAAGGAACCGATCGTCCAAATATGTATGATAATATTTTAAGTGCAGCGGACAAACCTATGTATCCGGGGTGTAAGAATTTCACTAAACTTTCTGGCATCCTTACATTATTCAATATGAAATTGAAGCATAGTTGGACAGATAAAAGTCTAAGTGAGTTCACTTTTTTACAAGAATTGCTACCTGATGGGAATGAAATTCCCAACTCTACCTATGAGGCAAAGAAATTGTTGTGTCCATTAGGTATGGAATATGAGAAGATACATGCATGTCAAAATAATTGTGTGCGGTATCGAAATGAGTACAAGGATTTGGGTGAGTGTCCAAGGTGTGGAGAGTCTCGGTACAAAACAAAGGAGGATGATGAAGGTATGAGAAAGAAAGAACCTCCGACAAAGATTCTTTGGTATCTTATAATCATTCCGAGATTTAGGCAATTATTTTCGGATGAAAATAATGCTAAATTATTAAGGTGGCATGCGGATGAGAGGAATAAAGATGGGATGCTTAGACATCCGACCGATTCTCCGCAATGGAGAAATATCGACTGAAAGTTTTACAGTTTTGGTAAAGAACCTCAAAATCTTAGGCTTGGACTTTGTACAGATGGGATGAACCCATTTGGCGCCCTAGGTACCCATCATAGCATTTGGCTAGTTCTACCGACCATTTATAATCTGCCCCCTTGGTTATGTATGAAGCGTAAGTTTATTCTGCTATAGCTTCTTATCTCGGGTCCTAAGCAACCTGGAAACGACATAGATGTGTATCTTGACTGAATTCACATTACGTGCCATGATATTTTGCACGATTAATGATTTCTCGGCTTATGGGAATTTGTCCAGGTATACAGTTAAAGGAGCAAAGGCATGCCCTATTTGTGATGAGGATATGATTGATGAGCGGTTACATCATTGTGGGAAGAATGTATACCTGTATTATCGTACATGGCTTCTTTTAGATCATCCATTTCGTAAGAAGAAAAGTTGTTCAACAAAAAAATGGAGATGAGAGAAGCCCCTGTACCCTTACATGGAAAACAGGTTTCTAAGTGGGTAAAGGATATTGAAATAGTGTTTGGCAAGCCCTTTAAAGTGTCTCAAAGAACTTATACAAGAAAAGGTCTAAGTTCTGGGACCTCCCATATTGGGAATGTTTAGAAGTCAGACATTGTCTTGATCTAATGCACATTGAGAAAAATGTTTGTGATGCCATTGTCGGAACATTGTTGAATAGGCCCGAGAAGACAAAGGATGGAGTTAAAGCTAGGAAAGACATGGCTGAAATGGGCAGACCAGAACTAGCACCTCAGGAGCGGGACAACGCTATTATCTTCCACCAGCTTGCTACACTTTGTCTAAGAAGGACAACGCTATATAATACATAAGCTTGATTGATACATGAAATAATCTATATACATATATAGTATGAATTAAAAAGAACTCGAATTGAATTAGGAACATTTGCCTGAGGAAGGTGCGATGAAGAAGAAGAAAAAAAAAAGTTGGTAGTGATCTTTGCACCGATGAGTCTGCACATAGGTATATAGATCCTTTTATTGACTTATCACTGGAGGATATGGATGATATTGTCAAGGATATGCACCGATTATTTTGCAACCGACCCTCAGATGAGCCTTTTAGTATGCAAGTTATGAAGGGTATTGTCTTCAACTATGATGGTGATCAGATGATCATTCTCTCGCGACAAGATGTTTTTCAACTTGAATCCGTCCGCATGCACTATGATTCAGATAATTTACAGGAGGTATATATATGTCGTAAATTCGTATTTATACTTATAGAATTTTCAAGTATATTAACTAGTTTAATATATTTCTAGGATTTTCCACCAAGTCCTCAGCCATACTCAGCAACTGAGATCGACGAACTCAAAGAACTTTTTGCAAAATACTTTGTAGAGGTAGTCATAGCTGCAAACTAACTAGTTAGTATATGTATTTGTAGGTTGAACAATATTTTGTTGATTGATCCTTATTGGTTGCTTGATTGCAATTGATTGCAATATTTGTTGCTTTGAGATGTACTGGAACAGGTTTTGGTTATACATGCAAAATTCTCCCAACGATTTCTTGGGTTGGCCAAATTACAAAGGAGACTCTGCCGAATTTTCTGCTCATGATTATTAATATAATGTTCGTTTAGTTTTGAAGTTTAAGGTTTTGTATATGAAAAAAAAAAACAAACAAAAAAGAAAAAAAACCCCCAAAAATCATCATTTGCGACGCACCTTGCGCAATATCCGACGCAGATGATCTCCTATTTGCGTCGCACGTTAGCAATGTACGACACATATGACTCTTGGGCTGCAGGCTGTTGTGGCCTTGGCGCCCTACCATCTACGTCGCATGCTGCTCAACGTGCGACGCATATAGTAGATGATTTGCGTCGCACATAGAGCGGCATGCGACGCAGATGGTTGGGCACCAAGGCCACAGCAGCCAGCAGCCCAAGAGTCATCTGCGTCGCGTGGTAGTCTGGGTCCGATGCAAATAGCGAGAAACCTGCGTCGCATGCTTGTCCGACGCAGATGCTATATCCTGATTTGCGTGGAGACCTGTGCCGTCGGAACCATGTCCGACGCAAATGGGCGCCTCACGTCCGACGCGAACCTTCAATTCTGTACTAGTGTTTGCACCTAAGTCTGTTGAGGAGAAGGAGTGCATGAGTCGGGTTCCTTATGCTAGTGCAGTAGGGGGCTTGATGTATGCCATGGTTTGCACCAGGCTGGATCTTGCACATGCAATCAGTGTTGTTAGTAGGTTCATGGGTGATCCTGTTAAGGAGCATTGGCAGGCAGTCAAGAGGATCTTTCGGTATCTTAGAGGTACGTCAGATATTGGTCTTATCTATGGAGGTGATGTGACATGTTTAGTTACTGGATTCTCTGATTCTGATTATGCTGGAGATGTAGATGGTAGGAGATCTATGACTGGTTATGTGTTCACTTTTGGTGATTTCGTTGTGAGTTGGAAAGCTACTTTGCAGCCTACAGTGACTTTGTCTACCACTGAGGCAGAGTATATGGCCTTAATAGAAGCAGCTAAGGAGGGAATCTGGTTAAAGGGGATAGTAAGTGATTTGGGTCTACATTATGATCAGGCGACAGTATATTGTGCATCAAAGATGCAGTCATATTGATGACATGACGAGGAATGCATTTTTGCTATGCTACTAATACTTGTACTTGCTCTGCTATTCTGCCCAAGCCTGGCCAAGGATCAAGTTCATCATGAGAGGACTAAACACTTAGATGTCATGTATCATTTTCTAAGGAGTGAGACGAGGGTTAAGGTGAAGAAGGCAGGAACACCTGATAATCCTACTAATATGTTCACCAAGCCGGTTCCGCAAAGTAAGTTTAAACATTGTTTGGACTTGCTCAATGTTCGTGGTTGTTAGTTAGCCTTTGGGGGTAAGTTTGGGGCTCTTAGGGGCTAATCTGGTGTCCTTCAGGGACAAATCTGGTCTGGTTGTCTTTCGGGGCAAATCTGGTTGCAGGGAGAATCCGAGCAATGTGTCCAATGCATCTGTTATCTGGTTTTCTGGTTCATTGTAAGAGGATTCAATTCAAGGTGGAGATTTGTAGGAATTTATGCCTTGAATCTGGCTGAATTGGTGTTGTCGCAGGCTCGCCCGGTCAAGTCGGGCAGTGCCTCCCGACCGGGCGAGGTCGAAGGTCCATGATGGGGTTTGGAAGTAGGGCTCCCGATCGGGTGTAGTTAATGAACTACGACAGGACAATGGTTGCCCGATCGGGCCCGAGTGCAATTCATGTTTGGGGAAATAGGCCGCCCGACCCGATCGGGCGGTGGGCTTTTTGACGCGGAAATACGTTTTCCGAATCTGCTTATAAATAAGCTTTAACCTAGTTTATTTATTAGACGAATTAGGCATTATTTACATCTGTAATTCTAGTTTTCCTCAAGAGCAATAAAACTATTATCTCTCTGCTTGTGGATGTAGCCAACACTCCGTTGGTGAACCACTAATCTATGTGCGTTTTTCTTTGTTTTGCATTCGATTATTTGTTTTTCTCACATCCGCTATAACAACTAGTTTTCATACATGTCAAAAATGTAGAATGGACATGTTTATAATTGGTAATACGCTAGTACCTCACTTATGCGTCAAAAAGGTAATCATTTAACTTTCATTTTTTTATTGAATAATAATAATAATAACATTTCTAATCTAATGATACAAGTTTAAGTAACTCCTTGAAACAACAAATATATAAGTTTAATTATCTTAGGGATATTTCCAACACATTTTTGTCATTTATTTAGTTTGTATTTTTAATCAACATATGTCTTTTCTGTAATTGATGATTTGGAGGAGTATATTATGAAGGATTTTGTCCTCGATCAAGTGTAATAAACTAAATGTATATGGACGAATTATAAAGATAATATATTCAATAATATTAGGTGACCGCAACGTTTTGCTAGAAGCTAATTGTGGTTGGTTGGGCTAGTATATTTAGGCCAACTACTAATATGTATTGGGTCCTATGAGGTCACACGCACAATGTGACAACCCTTGGATATTACCCAAATCCATTTGTGAAATGGGTTGGGCGGTTTTAAAGATGGATGGAAGAGTTGTAACTCATGAGGTTATTAGGCTCATAATGTATGACATTATGAGGCAAAATAAAGCCTCATGAATCACCTCTTTGTAACCACCTTATATAATGATATGGGGGTTACAAAGGAGGTGTGTGATTACATCCTATTGGTAGAGAAAATCTGATTTTCTTGGCTCCTCTCTCTCTCCTCATTTTCAGCCATCACACCTCAAAAGCAAGAGAATTATTCTCTCTTCCGTACTAGCATACGTGGTGATCTAAGGGTTGTTCGTGGACCAACACTAGAGGAACAACGATTGACGTTCTAAAGGATCTCCACTAGAAGGCTCGAAGTGGACTGGAATTCACGCATCAAGAGGTATATTCTACACTCTTAGTTGATTCATGTTAATTTATGCAAAGATCTTGGTGTTAGATGTTTGAGTATGTGATACTCGTTTTCCGCATTAAGCATCTAAATTCCTACAGTGGTATCAGTTAGCCTATTGCATAGATTAATGTGATCATGTTGATGCATGTTTTCCTTTATTTTAATTCATTTAGGGGAGGGTATTAGCATGAGGATATTGTTTGCATGATTAAAATTGGATTTTAATCTAGTGGGAGTATAAAAGTTGTTTATACATTTTCGATACATATATAATTGTTATATTATTTCATGTTTAAGTTAAGTTGTTAATTAGAATATGATGTATATATATATATATATATGTATGATTCATGATTTGCATGCTTTGAAGTTTTTTATGCTTAATTTGATTATGTATAATTTCATGGCATGAATTCTTGAATATGAGAGGCCAAATATGATTTAGTTATGCATAAAATTGTTTTAGTGTATAAAGAAAATCATACGTATTTTGATTAAAATTGCTTGAATTGAAATCGGAAAAGTGGAAGCAGTGAGCTTCTCGCGAGTCGCGACTAAAATCGCGAGTCGCGACCCTCGTTGCGAGTCGCGAGAGGTGGTCTGCCTCTTCGGCTTATCTCTCCTTCAACGGATAAAACTTTAAGATCCGTTTATCCCTTAATGCATATTAATGAGTTATTATGCATGGTATCCTATGTTAATACTTAAATGAATTAAAATTATGATGGGAGTTTCATTTTGTGACATTTAATTTTATGTTAGGATGTTAGTTTTAATAAGTTGATTAATTCTTACATGCTAGTGTTTGTGATTAAATGTCATGCAATGCTTTTATGTTTTAATATGATTAAAATATATGTGGTACCTTAAAGTGCTTATGTATTTTTTTTTCTTTAAATTTAATAGTTGATTAAATTTGTTAGATTAATATTTTAAAACCTTTGGGAGATAAATTCTAATATGATTAAAATTTGTCTAGAGGTACTAACCATTTAATTTAATATGAGATTAAATTTGGTTGATGTTATTATGTTTTAAAGTTGTTGAAGCATAATAATTTATTTTTAATAGTTGATTAAAATGCATGTTTTATATATATGATATTATGAATGCATGCGGTGACTAGTATGGCCCAAACTTGGATAGAAAATACGATCTGCGTATCGTTAATGTATTTTTGTAATTTAAATACGATCTATGCATCGTTGGTATTTTTGTAATATTAGTTTAAATTTCAAAAATTATTCAAGTTGAAGTGATTCAAGGATGGAGATCCAATGTTTTTCATTTCCATGGAGCACAAGGATGTAGATCCAAGGTGGTTCAAGGATGGAGGCCTTAAAGAGTAGTCTTTAGGGTTAGGGGCCATACTAGGATCACATTTCATTTTATGCATTTAAATATTGCTTTTGAATGCTTTCTAAGTTTTATTATGCATGTGATTATTTTTGCAATGAGTTCACTAGTAATTACATCGCATAATAATTTACTTAGGTCCCTAAAGCTAATATTGGGTAATTGCTTTTCCAAATAAACATCTACTAAAATCTTGATCGTTAGTAATAGGTTCTGCCAAAGCAGAGTATTACTTCCAATCTTGGGCTAAGTAGAGTAAATTTCCGAAATTTGCATGTTTAGTTTGGTTTGGCCCAACAAAATCATCAAAACGGTTTTGGATTTTGAAGCAAAGGGTTGGGTTTTTTGTGTTTGGGTGACAAGTTCTGTCTAGGATTAGGAAGGCTTTCCCCAACGTTGTGGGTAACTTCCTTACGTGGGAACTTTCATCACCTTAGCAATCACCCATCAACTAAGAATTACAATTGTTGTAATTAGTAAAAGAGTTTACTTACCTTTTAAATTTGGTTTTAAGTTGAGGCCAAAGTCCACTTATAAATCATGTTTGATAGGATCTTAGAATCACTTGATTAAAAGGGACACATTTAAAATTGGTCAAGTGCATAGCTTTTATTTTAAAGTGTTTAAAATTTGTTAAAAGCTATTATGATAAACATACTCATTACTTTTGCATCTTCTATGTAGATATCATGTCTGGTAACAACAATAATTCACCTTTTAACTTACGTTCAATCCTTGAAAAGGATAAATTGAACGGGAACAACTTCCATGATTGGGAAAGGAATCTGACAATTGTTCTTAGATCCGAAGGTCGAGAAGATGTTCTTGAAACCCCGATCCCGGTTTTAACGACCACCTCTACTGAAGCCGAAAAGGCGGCCCATAAGGCCATTGCAGAAAGGTCGGTAATTGTTACTTGCCTTATGCTCGCGGCTATGGAACCAAGCCTGCAAAAGAGGTTTGTAAGCTTGGATGCCTGCAGTATTATCCGACAGTCGAAAACCATGTTTCAAAGAAGAAGCTCTGGATAGAGAGGTATGAAACTCACAAGGCTATTCTTGAGTGTGCGTTAGTCGAAGGCAAGCCAGTCGCCACTCATGTCTTTGAAATGATTGGTTATTTCGAGACAATGGAGAGGTTGGGCTTTCCTTATAGCCAAGAGTTGGCTACTGACATCATACTACACTCACTTCATGAAGGCTTCAACCACTTTAGGTTAACTTCAATATGAATGGGGTGTCGAAAACCCTTGCCGAGTTACATGGGATGCTCATAACAGCCGAGCAAAACATCTCTGTTGCACCTAAGAAGGAAGTTCTTATGGTTCAAAAGGGAAAGGGTTTTAAGAAAGAATGGGCTGGCAAGAAAAAGCAAGAAAAGGGCAAGCAAGTTGCCGCTAAGACTGCTGATAAGCCATAGGCAAAGACAAAGCCAAAGGTGGCCGCAAATGCCAAGTGCTTCCATTGTGGTCAAATTGGCCATTGGAGGGGTAACTGCCCGAAGTATTTGAATGATAAGAAGTTTGGGGCTTCTTCTTCAGGTATCTATGTCATTGACATTAATTTAGCAACATCTACTTCTTGGGTATTTGATAACGGTTGTGTTTCTCACATTACTTCAAATGTGCAGGGACTAAGAAGGAGTAGAACCTTGGCTAAAGGGGAGGTAGAACTGCGCGTTGGAAATGGTGCAAGGGTTGCGGCTGTTGCAGTTGGGACTTATTGTCTACCTTTGCCTTCTGGTTTAATATTAGAGCTTAATAACTGTTATTATGTTCCTGCTATTACCAAAAACATTATTTCTATTCCAGTTTTGGATAATGAAGGGTTTTCATTTACAATTGAGAAAGGTTGTTTCTCCGTTTATTTGAATTCAATGTTTTATGCCATTGCTAAAAGGTCTAATGGTCTATATTTCCTAGACTTAGACAAAGATGTCCTTAACATAGACAGCAAAAAACATATATCAAGCGATACTAATCCTACTTACTTATGGCATTGTCGTTTAGGACATATAAACGCGAAACGCATTCAGAAGTTACATAAAGATGGACTTCTAACATCTTTTGACTTTGAGCCATTTGATGTATGTGAATCGTGTTTAATGGGTAAAATGACAAAGTCACCTTTTACTGGAAAGGGTGAAAGGGCCAGTGATCTATTAGGTCTAATACATAGTGATGTGTGTGGACCAATGAGCACAAAAGCTAGGGGAGGGTTTGGATGCTTCATTACTTTTACTGATGATTTAAGTAGATATGGATATGTCTATTTGATGAAACATAAGTCGGAATCGTTTGAGAAATTCAAAGAATTCCAGAATGAAGTCCAAAACCAGCTTGGCAAAACAATTAAAGCACTACGATCCGATCGTGGTGGTGAGTATTTGAGCCAAGAGTTTAGTGATCACTTGAAGAGTTGTGGAATTCTTTCCCAACTCACTCCACCTGGAACACCTCAGTTGAATGGTGTATCCGAAAGGAGGAACCGAACTCTACTTGATATGGTTCGGTCTATGATGAGTTTTGCTGATCTTCCCATCTCCTTTTGGGGATATGCTCTCGAAACTGCTACTTTCACACTTAATAGAACTCCATCAAAGGCGAAAAAAAACACCATATGAGATGTGGAGTGGAAAAACTCCAAGTTTGTCTTTTCTACGTATTTGGGGTTGTGAGGTTTATGTAAAACGTTTACTTTCAGATAAACTCGCCCCTAAATCAGATAAGTGTTTCTTTGTGGGTTATCCCAAAGAGACCAAGGGCTATTACTTCTACCATCGGACTGAGGGAAAAGTGTTTGTTGCTCGTCGTGGTGTCTTTTTGGAAAAGGATTTTATTTCCAAAAAGGCAAGTGGGACTAATATATTTCTCGAAGAGGTTCGAGAAAAGCAACAAATGGACATAGTTCAACCTATGTTAGAGTCAGAAGCACAAGTGCCAGCTGTGGAGCTTGAAGTAATTCCTCCTTTAGAGGAATCTTCTCCCATAACTGACCAAGTGTTGGAGGATGTGCATCCTGTATACGAACCTCCTACTGTCCCACTCGAATCTAATTCGTGCGAAAATTCTTAAATTGTTGAGAAGAAAATTTCTCCTGTTGCAGCCCCTCGTAGGACTAGTAGACCAAGAATACCAAACAAAAGGTTTGTTGATTTCTTGTTAACTGAAAGTTCTGAGATAATGATCTTAGAATTTGAAGAACCTACTACCTACAAGCAAGCTTTGATGAGTGAAGACTCCGAAAAATGGCTTGAAGCCATGAGGTCCGAAATGGCATCTATGTCTGAAAATCAAGTATGGGACTTGATGGATTTGCCCGATGGGGTTATACTTATTGGTTGCAAATGGGTTTTCAAAGTGAAAACAGACAAGGATGGTAACGTTCAGGTTTACAAAGCAAGATTGGTTGCAAAAGGGTTCAAGCAAGTTCATGGTATAGATTATGACGAAACCTTTTCACCAGTAGCAATGCTTAAATCCATTCGGATACTCCTAGCGATTGCTGCCTTCTATGATTATGAGATTTGGCAGATGGATGTCAAAACCGCTTTCTTGAATGGGTTCTTGAAAGAGGATGTGTATATGACACAACCGGAAGGTTTTATGGATCCAAAATATCCTAGGAGGGTATGTAAGCTTCAAAAGTCCATTTATGGATTGAAGCAAGCATCCCGGAGTTGGAATCTTCGTTTTGATGAGGCAATCAAACTGTAGAAGAGTCTTGTGTTTACAAGAAGGAAAGTGGGAGTAACATAGTTTTCTTGGTCTTATATGTAGATGACATACTTCTCATAGGAAACGACATTCCCATGCTTGAGTCAGTCAAGGCATGGTTGAAGAGTTGTTTTTCTATGAAAGACCTTGGAAATGCTGAATACATTTTGGGGATCAAGATCTACAGGGATAGGTCTAAGAGGATGATTGGACTTAGCCAAAGAACTTATATAGATAAGATCGTTACTAAGTTCAATATGGAAAACTCTAAAACTACCCATGCAACATGGTGTTTCGCTTAGCAAGACTCAGTGTCCTTCTGGACCTGATGAGATTAAGCGAATGAGTAATGTTCCTTATGCGTCAGCTATAGGGTCCATTATGTACTCCATGATTTGTACTCGCCCAGATGTTTCATATGCCTTGAGCATGTGTAGCAGATTCCAATCAAATCCAGGTGATGCACACTGGAGTGCAGCTAAGAATATCCTAAAGTACTTACGAAAGACTAAGGATAATTTCTTAGTGTATGGAGGTGAAAGTGAATTAATTGTTGAGGGTTACACAGATGCGAGCTTCCAAACTGACAAAGATGATTTCCGATCCCAATCTGGTTTCATCTTTTGTCTAAATGGAGGGGCAGTAAGCTGGAAAAGTTCAAAGCAAAGTACTGTCGCTGATTCTACAACAGAAGCCGAGTACATTGCTTTGCGGCGGATGCAAAGAAAGGAAGCCGTTTGGATGAAGAAGTTCATTCGGGAGCTAGGAGTAGTGCCTAGTGTTGGAGATGGTATTGTTTTACATTGTGATAACAATGGTGCCATAGCTCGCCTAAGGAACCAAGATCACATCAAAGGTGTAAACATGTACTTAGGAAGTTTCATCTCAATCGAGAAATCGTTGAGAGAAAAGATGTAATAGTTAGCAAAGTTCATACGGATAGCAATGTCGCTGATCCTTTGACTAAACCATTGCCTCAGCCTAAGCATGAGAGTCATACTAGGGCTATAGGACTTAAGCATATAAGAGAATGGCTTTGATTGTGTACTATTTACTTTTAATTAGTTCACAGTTATAGTTAATCTTGTGATATGTTTGGATATGTTTATCAATAAAAGGTTATGTTCTTATTTAATCTTGGTTTAGTATTAAATAAAACGTTCAAAGTATTTTATAACGTTTGATAGGATTGTCAAATATGTGATTTGACGAATGAAACCCTATCCAGTGAACAGGAGTTATAATTTATTTTTGTCCCTAGTTCGAATCATTAAAATTGAACGTAAATGATTCTGTTTGATGAACTAGATTGCAAGTTGATTGATAGCGCAGTTTCATGGGCTATGGGGACATCGAGATGTCTAGTCATTTGCATAGGCGTGTATAGTTGATACACGTTGGGCAGACCTAGTGGGAGTTCTCTAAAAGGTTTGTGAGAATCTCATTAATATATTTAGTGGATTCCTTAGACATGAGTATGACACTATTCTTACTTAAGGATTAATATGTTTTTGACACTGCAAAACGTCGTGCCGTAAAAGGAGGCTATAAAAGCAGTGTTCGGAATTATTATGAATTGAGTGGGAGTTTTGGTTATACAAGACTGGATAAAGTCCTCCTAAGAGTTAGGATTGGTGCCTTGGCCTCTTGAAGAGCGAGAACTGAAAATGCATGGCCGTGCTCAAATGGATTAAGGAGTTAATCATTTGTTTCGACAGTTCGAACTCGGATTTCAAGAAACAACTTGAATATTGGTATGGTTTACATACGATGTTACCATGTCATCAAGTTAGACATTAAGCGACTTAAGGAATTTGAAGGTTACACACTTGTTCTTAGACAAGTGGGAGATTGAAGGATTTTGTCCTCGATCAAGTGTAATAAACTAAATGTATATGGACGAATTATAAAGATAATATATTCAATAATATTAGGTGACCGCAACGTTTTGCTAGAAGCTAATTGTGGTTGGTTGGGCTAGTATATTTAGGCCAACTACTAATATGTATTGGGTCCTATGAGGTCACACAATGTGACAACCCTTGGATATTACCCAAATCCATTTGTGAAATGGGTTGGGCGGTTTTAAAGATGGATGGAAGAGTTGTAACTCATGAGGTTATTAGGCTCATAATGTATGACATTATGAGGCAAAATAAAGCCTCATGAATCACCTCTTTGTAACCACCTTATATAATGATATGGGGGTTACAAAGGAGGTGTGTGATTACATCATATTGGTAGAGAAAATCTGATTTTCTTGGCTCCTCTCTCTCTCCTCATTTTCGGCCATCACACCTCAAAAGCAAGAGAATTATTCTCTCTTCCGTACTAGCATACGTGGTGATCTAAGGGTTGTTCGTGGACCAACACTAGAGGAACGGCGATTGACGTTCTAAAGGATCTCCACTAGAAGGCTCGAAGTGGAAGTGGAATTCACGCATCAAGAGGTATATTCTACACTCTTAGTTGATTCATGTTAATTTATGCAAAGATCTTGGTGTTAGATGTTTGAGTATGTGATATCCGTTTTCCGCATTAAGCATCTAAATTCCTACATATTATTGCTATATATTACAAATAAATAATCGAATTTTATGAAGTGAATTATCCTTAAGAAATTGGATTCTAGAGAAAAGGCAATGATCTGATTTCTTTTGTCGAGGTTAAAAATATAGCCCCATACCTCATTGTCATCAATTTTAGTATTTTATGCTCTTTAACAATAAAACCCCTCAAAACAAATAAACAATGCCTTTTTTTTCGGCCATTCAAAAATCAACTTCTCTATATTGTAACCGTGTGTTTCTCCCTCTGCATATAGTTTATCTGCTGCTGAATATGACCCCGCAAGGACCACAAAGTAGCTGAAAAAATGAATCTTACAAATGTTCAACTGGGGAAAAAGGAAAATGCTAACTTTTCTGTTTTAAAATAACTACAAAATAAGAGACACGTAATATTTAAGGAATTAACAGGTCTGTTCGGTTAAAATTGTTGTAGTAAATGTTAGCTATGAAAGTAGTTATCGATTGTAGACTAGTAATAGGGGTTAAGGTAGTTGTCGAATCAATGTTTGAAATAGGAGCGAGCTCGATAAAAAAACTGGTTGTTATCATAGTTGAATTTGATAGTTCTTCGCCAATTACTACACGAAAAGCTAATTTCCTTATTTTTTGTGAAACACTTATTCAAAAGTTAAAAATTATCTTACCAAAATAAAAAGTTAAAAGCTACTTATCATCCACAACTATGCCAAGTGTGGGACTTGGGATAATTTCTTAAATTTATCCTTCAAACGACCCAACACAGGAGTCTCCCTATTCAGTTAGCAAGTTTAGGGTATATTATATGGTAGGTATCCTTATTCGTTTGCTTTTTGGGCTCATATTATAGGCCAACCTGTTTATGTATTTGGGTAGTCTATATAAACTTCCTTCTGAATATTTCTACCTCCCTATTAAAAAAGA
Source organism: Beta lomatogona (assembly GCA_947646795.1). Taxonomy (NCBI): domain Eukaryota; kingdom Viridiplantae; phylum Streptophyta; class Magnoliopsida; order Caryophyllales; family Amaranthaceae; genus Beta; species Beta lomatogona. The sequence continues at coordinate 1,429,031 of CANSNZ010000424.1, read as the reverse complement.
TTTGTACATATATTCTTAAAAAACCTAATATCGGACCCTATGAAATTAAATAGTAGCCAGAAGACCAGCTATAACCACTTGCTTCTTAAATTTGCTCCATGTGTCCCTCTTGGAAATCCATCTGAGTATTTGTGGAATCCCTCTAGCAGTCATGGTGAGATTGAGCCATCTTTTGACCATTTGCAAACACAATCTGCTATACTCACACTCAAAAAATAGATATGTTATTCCCTTGCACTTTCACATAGCAGACACTAATCACTAGCACAAACGTCAATGGTAAAGAGTCTTCCTCTAGTCTGCAATCTTTGCTGCCAATCCAAGCAAGCAATGGAGCTGTGCTTTGGCACATTGTGATGATCCCATATAGCTCTACATTCAAGTTGTTTCTCACCAATTGTACGAAGTTGCTTATGCAGTCCTACAGTACTAAACTTAGCTTGAGAGAGCCATCCTATCCCACATCTAGAAGAGATGAGTTGCTTGACTTGGCAAGTTGGCATATGTATTTCACTGCCCAACTAGCAGCTTGAGGATCATTGAAATCATGCCAAGTCTTGTCCTTAATATACCTCACATGTACCTATTTCACCTAGAGATTATATATCTTCCTTCATAGCAATACTCCAAGCCTGCTTTTCAACAATAGAAATATTCCAAGTAGCCAAGTATCTAAAACCCAGACCACCATGCAACTTGGGCTTGCAAGCATTCTCCCAACTAACATACCCAGGTTGAAGCTATTGTTAGAAATGCTTCAAAAATTGTACAAGGATCACGAATGGACTACAAGGAACAACGAAGAACAATCTTCTAGGCGCGATACGCTTTCCCAAAATCAATATTCCGGCCCTTACTTTGAGCACGAGTTACACGGAATTCACTCTCGAGATACAAAGAAGAACAACAATGTTCTTGCTCACTAAGAACAATGTCAATTAAGAACAAATGTGTTTTGGATTTGCAACGATGAATTTACTTTTGTGCTTGAGTGTTTGAGAGAGTTTGAGAGAGTTTTTCTAACCATTCAATCATATGAGAAAGGTCTCATATATATAGAGAGGATCATTACAATGCCTAAAACATATGTTAAAAGCATAATAACCGCTCAAGGCAACAAGCAATGTTCCGCGAAAAACAAAGATTGACAACCAAGGAGCGTTGGCTCCTCTGTGGAGCGCTCGCTCCTTCATGGAGCGCACGCTCCATGGACCTGCAGCATAATTCGCTTTGTTTCCTTGATTCCTGCCCAATCTGTGCAAGCGCTCTATCTGAGCGAACACTCTATATAGGCATCCTCTATATCCTACGTTGTTAAGTCACGACACCATAACCAAGCGACTTATACAAACATAATCATGAATCTAATCATACAAATGCTCTAAATCTCCAACAATCCTCCCCCGTTTAGAGTATTTAAAAGATTATTGCACAACATCACTATAACAACGCAATCTCATGCATAAATGAAAGTGTACAAAGACTTGAACTCCCACTTAGTATAATACACATTCCAAGTAATCGTATCCAAATGGTGTCGATAAACGATTGAACCATTAGTAACACATAATGATAACTTGAAGATACCATACACACAGGATTAACTACTTGTTCTTAATACAAACTCGACACTTAAAGCCATGTGTCCATATCAATTCATAAGTGCATCAAAGCTATGCCCCACTAGCTCCTTGAAGCGGCCAAACCTCGCACTTACATAGGTAAATCTCTTAGAAGAAACATGCTCCTGTGATAAAGCATATTGTCAAGAGACCTATTAAGATTATACAACCTCTTACAACATCACAGATTTAAAGAACTTTACCTTGGATGATTATATTAGTTCTTTCAATCATCAAATAAGGAAATTAATCTTATTGAACTCAAGACCCAACGTCTTATTGGGCGTTAAGTTAAGATTTCCCTACTCGTGATTTTCAATGGGCACCAATCCTAAACCGATTGCCATCCTCTTTACCGTATCTCTAGCTAAAGCCTTAGTGAAGCAATCCGCTAGATTATACGTAGTCCTTACATAGTCAACTGTAATGGCACTATATTTGATCAATCCTTGGACATAGCTATGTCTCACACCGATGTGCCTTGATTTACCATTGTAAACTTGACTATAAGTCCTTGCCAATGCTGCATCACTATCACAATGTATAGCAATAGGTGAAATCGATTTTGGCAACAAAGGTATCTCAAACATGAGATTCCTTAACCACTCGGCTTCTTTGCTTGCCGATGACAGAGCGATAAACTCCGATGTCATTGAAGAATCTGCAACGCAAGTTTGTTTCTTGGAAGCCCAAGATATAGCACCTCCCCCAAGGAGGAATGCCCATCCACTTGTTGAGGAATGATCTTCTCTATTAGAGATCCAACTTGCATCCGAATACCCTTCTAAAATCGAAGGATATCCACTATAGGACAAACCATAATCCATGGTTTTCCTCAAATACTTTAATACTCGACGAATAGCTTGCCAATGTTCCATACTAGGATTACTAGTATACCTACTTAATTTCCCTACCGCAAACGCGATATCCGTCCTAGTACTCGTCATAGCATACATCAAACAACCTATAGCCCTCGCATACTCAAGTTGAGACGCGGCATTGCCATCATTTGGCAACAATTTTTCACTTGGGTCCATAGGAGTTGAAACAAGAGAGCAATCACTAACATTAAACTTCTTGAGCACTTTCTCGATATAATGAGATTGTGACAAAATCAATTTTCCATTGTCTCTCTTAATTCTTATACCTAAGATGACATTTGCCTCCCCCAAGTCTTTCATGGAGAATTTTGAAGATAGAAACGATTTTGTCCACTCAACTTGTGACAAGTCCGTTCCAAATATCAGCATGTCATCTACATATAGACAAATCAGGACACCATTACCATTGTCATTAAATTTGCTATAAACACACTTGTCTGAATTATTCAATTTGAAACCATTAGACAACACAACCTCATCAAACTTTTGATGCCATTGCTTTGGTGCTTGTTTTGCCCATACAAAGATCTAATCAACTTGCATACTTTATGCTCTTGACCTTTCACGACAAACCCTTCCGGTTGTCGCATGTAAACATCTTCCTCTAGTTCTCCATTCAAGAACGCCATCTTGACATCCATTTGATGGATCACAAGCTTATGAATAGCCGCAAGAGCTATCAATAATCTTATAGTGGAGATTCTAGCAACGGGTGCATATGTATCGAAATAATCAATACCCGGTTTTGGGAAAAACCTTGAGCCACAAAACAGGCTTTGAACTTATCAATAGTCCCATCTACTTTCATTTTATTCTTTTTGAAAATCCAATTACACCCAATTGGTTTACACTTAGGAGATAAATCAGCTAGAACCCAAGTGTTATTTCCCATGATGGAATCCATCTCATCATCAATTGCCCTTCCAAAAGGCGGCATCTTGAGACCTCATAACCTCATTAAACGTTAAAGGATCCTCTTCCACATTAAATATATATGGAAACTTAGTCACTATGGAACTCCTTGATCCTTCAACCAAATATACATGAAAATCCGGGTCGAAAGATTTCTCTTTTCTTGCCCTTTTACTTCTCCTAGGTTGTGATGATGTTGATGCAACATTCTCATCAAGAGTTTGTTCATCAACTTCTTGATCAATGTTTGTTTGATCAAGTCCAACTCCTTGATCAATGTTATTTTGATCAATTGCTTGAATATTAGTATTAGGAGTAATATCCTTTGGTCTAGGAATTGACGAATATCTATTTTCATCAAAAATTGCATCTCTTGACTCCACAATAGTGTGAATTGACCAAATGTCATTTTGTTCTATAACATAGAACCTATAGGATTTTCTATGAAGAGCATACCCTATAAAGATGCACTCAAATCCCCTTTCACCCAATTTTTTACGTTTGGGTTTCGGCACTTTTACAATTGCCCTACATCCCCAAACTTTGAGATAACTCAAGTTTGGTTTTCTTTTATACCAAGTTCATATGGGGTAACCTCGTTCTTTTTCATTGGAACTCGGTTTAAAATATGACAAGCTGTTAACATAGCTTCACCCCAAAAACCATCACTTAAACCCAAATTGGATAACATAGAATTTACCATTTCTTGCAAAGTTCTATTCTTTCTTTCGGCTATACCATTTTGTTGTGGTGTATAAGCCGTGGTAGTTTCATGTATAATGTCGATAGATTGAAAATAACTCGGGTCATAGAATTCACCACCCCTATCAGTTCTAAATCGTTTAACTTTGTCACTTAGTTGCAATTCAACTTCATTTTTATAGATCTTAAACTTATCAAGGGCTTCATCCTTAGTAAACAACAAGTATACATAACAAAACCGAGAATAATCATCAATAAAAGTTATCATGTTTTTCTTGTTCCCTAAGGAAGGAGTGCTATGGAAATCACATAAATCACTATGCACCAAATCAAGCAATGAAGTATCCTTTTCCACATTATTTGGAAAAGATTTTCTAGTTATCTTTGTTAACATGCATGTTCTACACTTCTCTATACTTGGATCAAAAGAGGGAATCAAATCATGCTTAGACATGGAATACAACTTTTTATAGTTAACATGACCAAGTCTATTATGCCATAGAGAAGATTTGTCATTGACAACAAACAAAGTATCTTTTAAAGCATTAGAAATACTAAGTTTAAACATGCTATTACAGAGATAACCAAGTCCTACAAATGTACCACCCTTAGATAATATAAATTTATCAGCTTCAAACACCATTTTAAAACCTAATCGATGCAAGGTAGCATCGGAGACTAAATTTCTCCTAAGTTCCGGAGCATACAACACATCTCTTAAAATAAGAGGCTTTCTGAAACTAAAAACTAATTCTACTTGTCCTATGCCTAGAACTTTAGCCTTAGAATCATTTCCCATGTAAAGAACTTCTCCATTGTCAACCTTCTTGAAGGTCTTGAATAGAGACCGCTCCTTGCATACATGTCTTGATGCTCCCGAATCGATCCACCATGAACAATCATCCTATACACAAAAGATTTTAGAAATCATACACACAAAATTCAGATTTGAATTAAGTGAAACTTGTGTACTCATACCTTGTTTGGCATGGGTTTGACTAGACTCGCCATTCCTACCATTCTTTTTGTTCATTTTCTTCTTCCAAATGGTGCAATCCTTCTTGAAGTGACCGGGCTTACCACATTCCCAACAACCTCGTTGAGCATCTCCACCAAACTTAGGCTTCTTCCCATTGTTGCCTTTGGTGAAATTGTTAGCCCTCTTCTTAGGATTAGAAGACTCCTTTGATTTACCATCCTCCACCATGTTAACGGTGGAAGATTTAGGATTGACATCCTTTTGTCCATCTTGGACCCGAATGCCCTTTTCAATCCGAAGATGAGCACCCAATTGTTCAACATTCATATCATCTTTCTTATGCTTAAGAAAATTTCTAACATCCTTCCAACTAGGTGGTAATTTGTCAATTATAGAGGAAACAACAAAAGTCTCATCCATCACAATGTTGTGTTGCTTAAAACTCCCTAAGATTATTTGAATTTCATGGAATTGTTCCATCACCGACCTAGAGTCTACCATTTTTAAAAGCATTGAAATTACTAACAAGAAATTTCTTACTAGAAGCATCTTCGGCCATGTATTTACTTTCTAGTTCATCCCAAAGAATCTTAGCGGATTCAACAAATTGATAAATATCAAACAAAGCATCGGACATACCGTTAAGGATGTGACCACGACATATGTAGTCATCATTCTCCCATTTGTTTCTCCTCCTAATTTCTTCAACAGTTTCATTTTCCAATTCCTCGGGTTTGGGAGTGCTCAATACATACGCCACACTTAGAGAGGTGAGGAGGAAATGCATCTTCTTTTACCATCTACGAAAACCCACGCCTTCAAACTTGTCTAGTTTGTGAAAATTCGCTGTCATCTCACGAACCGTATTCATCTTCGATAGATATTGCTTTTGGATTGTTAGAAATGCTTCAAAAATTATACAAGGATCACGAATTGACTACGAGGAACAACGAAGAACAATCTTCTAGGCGCGATATGCTTTCCCAAAAGCAATATTCCGACCCTTACTTTGAGCACGGGTTACATGGAATTCACTCTCGAGATACAAAGAAGAACAACAATGTTCTTGCTCATAAGAACAATGTCAATTAAGAACAAATGTGTTTTGGATTTGAAATGATGAATTTACTTTTGTGCTTGAGTGTTTGAGAGAGTTTTTCCAACCATTCAATCATATGAGAGAGGTCCCATATATATAGAGAGGATCATTACAATGCCTAAAACATACGTTAAAAGCATAATAACCGCTTAAGGCAACAAGCAACGTTCCGCGAAAAACAAAGACTGACAACCAAGGAGCGCTGGCTCCTCTGTGGAGCGCTCGCTCCATGCTGGAGCGCTCGCTCCTCCATGGAGCACACACTCCATGGACTTGCAGCATAATTCGCTTTGTTTCCTTGATTCCTGCCCAATCTGTGCGAGCGCTCTATCTGAGCGAACGCTCTATATAGGCATCCTCTATATCCTACGTTGTTAAGTCACGACACCATAACCAAGTGACTCATACAAACATAATCATGAATCTAATCATACAAATGCTCTAAATCTCCAACAACTATAACAACTTCCAGTCCAAAAGAATGCCCTACAAACGACATTAATTTGATTGATAACTTTGGGGAAGAAGAAAGATTTGAGACCAGTACACAGATATGCTCATAAGAAGGACGCTAATTACAGTTCATGCCACGCACTGTGTATGTGCCTATACTTAGGTTGTTATGCATATGTCTTGGTGCAAGTTAGTGTCATTGTGTGTGTAATTCCCCTTGTTTGGCAACCTATTATATATGCTTGTTGCGCATATGGCGTACACTGGCCCTGAATCAAGCCTTAGGGATCACGCGTCACACCGGCGATATGGCACGTCCCATAACACTCCGTTTATTATATAAATAGAGTACATATTCGCTAAATTACCAAACTCTAATCATTTCGAGACTTTACTCAACAAATTGTTTTGGGATCAAAATATATAAAAGATATTTTGAGACAATGAGGCACATTTCACTATATTTATTCCTTTGTTATGCCATCAACACATTTTTTTATCAGTACCTAGCTAATTAATTCTTACCCCATCCATATTTGAACACAAATTTTTGATCATGAATCTGTACAAATACATCGCTACATCCGTTGCCTTCCACATGCAATGTCGCCCACTACAACTAAAGTCAATGAACTTATCATCATCCTTGAATGCATTAAAATGGAGACGTCCTTCAGTCCAATTTACGTCGCAATCATAACTTATAGTGGAGAAGAAACCAGTGTACAAGCTCCATGTAAAATTGGTATTTAGGGCCAAACGTTGAACACCCAAATCTCTATATTCGCCTTGACAATGCACATCAAGCGTATCACTAGACAAACCATTTATAACGGCTACATGGAATTTAACATGTTTCATGACAGGTGATGCATCCACGAATTATATTTGTTGGGGTTGGATTGACCCACGTTGTGAACAAATAAAAGTAATTGTAAGAACTAAGAGCACAAATTGCTCAAGAACATGATGTAGTGGGTTCATTTCTTTTAATTTTGGAAAAATGAATCAGAATACCCCCAACTTTGGCCCGTCAGCTTTTAATACCCCCAACTATGAGTTATTTTTAAATACCCCAAATTATTGGGGAGGTCCGCCAAAAATGCACCATTTACCTATTATGACCGGATGAACTGGTAAACCAAAACACCCACCACCCCCACTCCCCCCACCACCCACTGCCACCTTCCATCACCCCCACTACCACCCTTCCACCCCTCCCCTTCCCCCCTCCCCTCCCCTCCCCCCCCCAACGCAGCCCCCCCTCCCCCAAGCCAGCTCAGCCCAGCCCCCACCCCCTCCCCCTCCCCTTCGATTTCCCCAGCCGCTCCCCCCCCACCCCCTCCCAGTCGATTTCCCCAGGCAAAGGCGTCCCCTAAGTTTTTTGTTTTCTCATTGACAGCAGAGGGCATATTTCTCTCATTGACATCAGAGGCGTCCCATTAGCACCAATTTGCCTCACATTTCTTCTAATATGTGTGTGTATATGTATATATGTGTGAGTGTGTGAAGGAGGAATATATCAATCTGGTTGTTAACAAATATAACACTGAAGGAGTTCACCATGTTTATATTTGTTTGGGGTTGGGCTGTTGGGGCCCATCAGAGTCATGCTTGTTTACAGTAATTTGTTTGCCAATTAGAGAGAAATTTGTATTTTGAGTTAGGTTTTTTTTGGGAGGGGGTGAGAGGGGGTGGGGGAAACAGCTTTGCAAACTAGGCAAATTAATCTATGAAAGTTGTTGAAAAGCTAAACGTCATTTCTCATTTGCGGAATAAGCTGCTGGATCAAAAATGATGACCATGATTACATAGATGAGAATGTATGTGTGAATTTGGAGTCTGTTAATTTTCAAATGACATTTAAGAAAATGATAGCCTGTCTGAGAAAGGTGTATTTTGCCAAGATAGCTCCCACTTCAAAGATAGAGGCTGACTGTTGTCCTTGCAAACTGTTTTCGGGAAGTATATCAAATGATAGAGTTTGTTGGAAGAATGTCACCCAGAATTGATATATCAGATGTGTTTAGTCGGTTCTTTTCTTCAATCATTTCTTACAAGTGCTAATTGCATTTCCTCCATTTTGAACTGCCAAATTTTTTGGTCATAATTCAATGTTCAGTTTGTCAGACTATGAGAGAAATATGCCCTTTGCTGTCAATGAAAGGTGGTAGTGGGTAGGGGTGATAATGAGCCTGACAGGCTCGCGAGCAGCTCGGGCTCGGCTCGGTCAAAGCTCGGTCAAAGCTCGGCTCGTTGAAGCTCGGCTCGAGCTCGGGCTCGGCTCGAGACTTAAACGAGCCGCTCGGCTCGTAAAGCTTGTGAACAGCTCGATTATTATTTTATACTAAAAAAATTATTTTATATTAAAAAAATATTTTATATTAAAAAATTGTTTATATATTAAAAAATTGTTTATAGATATTAAAAATTATATTAATTATTTCTTTTAAGATATTAACTAAGCTATATAATAGAAGAAAGATTAAAAGAAAAGGTTAAAACAATTAAAAAGAAAAAGAAAACAAAAAAAGATAGAGAAGTTATGATTGTATTTTTAGAACTTGACTAATCTTTTTATTTAACTTATGATTGTATGGTGTAATGGAAGTAGCATGGAGAGGGCATTGTAGGCTTTGGAGCATATGGCAACTTACAAGAATGACATTGCCTTGAGAAAAGAATGAACTCTTTATTTTATGTAATATATTGTATATGTGTTGGTTGATATATTATCGTTGTTGAACTTTTGTATTGTTGTAGAACTTTTGTATTGTTTGCAATATGCGAAACTTTTGTATTGTTTTATTGGAATCATCAATGATGATAGAATCATTAAACTCACTTTATACAGATTTTTTGCAAAATAAATTTCCTAAACGCGCTCGAGCCCATAATAGAGAGCCGAGCCTAAACGAGCCCACGAGCCGAGCCTAACGAGCCCACGAGCCGAGCCTAAACGAGCCCACGAGTCGAGCCTAAACGAGCCCTCGAGTCGAGCCTAAACGAGCCCACGAGCCGAGCCTAAACGAGCTCACGAGCCGAGCTCGAGCCGCGAATTCTCATCACGAGCTCGAGCCGAGCTCGGCTCCCCCAGGCTCGGCGAGCTCACGAGCCGAGCCGAGCTCTTGAAAACTTAAACGAGCTCGAGCCGAGCCCAGTGCTATTCGGGCTCGGCTCGCTCGTTAAGCACCCCTAGTAGTGGGAGTGAGGGAAGATGGCGGTGGGTGATTGGGGGGGGGAGGGGGTGGGGGTGGTGGGATGAGCGAGAGGAGGGTGGGTGGTGGGGGGTAGGAGTTTTGGTTTACAAAAGCTAATAGAGAAAATAAAAGAGAAATAAAAAATAAAAAAATTTACCTTGCTAACAGGTTACCGGTCATCTGAGTGCATTTTTGGCGGACCTCCCCAATAGTTGGGGGTATTTAAAAATAACTCATAGTTGGGGGTATTAAAAGCGGACGGGCCAAAGTTGGGGGTATTCTGATCCATTTTTCCTTTAATTTTTCTTTGCTAGAGTTTCTTTTGTAGTTGTTTGAACAAATAACACTTAAATGTGATTTTGTTTTATACTTCATGATCCGTTTCTTTAGTCGCTACGCATCAATAGTTATTGTACCATTCACCAACTTAACTTATCCAGTTTGTCCTTCCTTATGTATAAAGAAAAATATAGTCAAGTGGGATCTTGTCAAATTCGTAATTTCAAATATCAAAGTTTTATAATTTTTAATTATGCATAATTGAAAATATTAAGGCTCAAAGTAGCGCATTAGGCTGCATGAAAATAAGAAGCGTAGCAACTAAAGAAATACAGAGGAAGTACTAGGTTGTCTTTTATTAACCACTCCATCTTTTTCCACTTCAAATAATTTTTTACATTTAAGAAGATAGAGAATTTTCATGATTAAAAAAAATATAATTTGAACATACATGTTGAGATGTATCTAACAAGACCCTATACGACCATACGTTTTTTATGTTTAAATTACAAAGGAGAGTGTGTGAAATGATGTACATGTCCAAATGATTAAATAGAAAAGGAACAGAAGAAGTACTAATACTAGCTTTTTTTTTTTTTTTTTTTAACGAACTATTATAAATAGCTTTTTAAATAAGAGAGAACTGAAATATGATTGTCATTAACTTACCAAATAAATCAATAATTGATCAAATAATAATTACAATTTTTGTTACATATTGCAATTTGCAACACATTATAATATTTATATATATGAAGTATTAAAAAGAGGACTTCTTTTATAGGATTTATAAGAGCAGAATAGGTAGGTTATCTTTCATTTATGTTATGATATCGCACGTATTTATTGAGCATCTAATGAGATTCTCTTCGAGGCTTGAGACAACCAATTCCATTTCAATAAATTATTTTTTTAGCTATGAAAGATCACAAATTATTAGATAGGCGGTCTAACAAACTCAAACGTACATTATGTTAACAAGTTCATTCTATCTTACTCTAACCCAACACAATTCTTAAGCATCTTACACCAACCTAGTAGTTCATTCTCTTTTTCTTCCTTTGTTCTTCTTTAAGCTAAGTCTCGAACTACAGCAGACAATTTTTAAAAATAACCCGAGAATCATGGATTAAACTAGTCACTAAATGAATTAAACTAGTAACTAAATGAATTAAACTAGTCACTAATTGGATTAAAGAATGTGAGAACTTAAGGGATTAAACTGGTCACTAAATAGAATATAAACTGGTAACTAAATAGATTAAACTAGTCACTATTTTCATAAAAGTAATTCGTTCTCTTCTTAATATAGGGCTTGAGTCATTGCCTAATTTTAAATAAATGGTAGGAGGTCTCTTACAAGACCGACTGACAAAAGATAGTGGTGAATTGGATACCAAACTTATAAAACTTAATTAATAATACTAGATGGGCTACTATTCAAAAAGATTATTATATTGTAACATTATGGAATATTAGGAAAAGGAAGAAAGGAATCGATAAGGGCTCTTAATAATATTCTTAATAAGGCTGCGAAAAATATAACATGTTAGTGTAGGCCTGATTTTATTGCCAACGCTGGATGAGCGCGTATTTGACTACTTCATTGTGAAAGTTTTATTGAAACGTTTTTGAAGTCGCCAACAAGTCTTTAAACGAAGACCCATAAACCTAATTGTATATTAGAAAATCATAGGGAAAACTTAGGGACTTATCCAATGTAGATTTCCTTGTCATGACTCCATTAATGGTCAATGAACCATAGATTGAGTTCAGGGGTGAGGGTACGAACGCGGTTATGAACCTCATTCAGCCATTGCTGGCTTATACCAAAGAACAAGCAAATTATATTTTCAAACACCCTAAAAATATTGGTCTAAATTGGTTTATTAAATACATAAATTAAAAAGACTACTTTTTTTAGTGATATGTTATTAAGCAATCAAAATTATCGAGTTCCTAATAGGTTGTCCAAATTATCTGATTAATGTTAGAACAATTATTTAGGTCTTTGATTAATAATAATAACATGTTGGTGATGAAAGCATAAGCAGGACAATCCTAGACAATATATAAGAAAATAAGAAAGAAAGAATAGAGGTTAGAATATACAAAAGAACGGTTTTTTTTACTAGAGATCTACATCATGAAAGAAAACTTTAGTAACTTCAACAAAACAAATAAGAAAGATTTAAGGACCCTCAGGAATATACCGGCATGGCTTGGGTATGAGGGAATAACAACCTTCGGGAAGAGCAATTGTGAAGCCTTTCGAGGAAAACTTGTGAAGATCGATCAAAGTATGTGTTTTCAAGTATGTGTTTGTAAATATGGAATTATGAGAGTATGACAGTTAGAGAGATCGCTAGTATTCGAGTGTAGAGAGTGTGTAAAAAGTTTTTTTGATCTGGCAAATTAGTGGCCTATTTATACAAAAATACTAAAAAAAGATTTAAAAAAAAGTAAATTGCGCGTCGAGCAAAGAGTGCACTGGGCGCACATCTTTGCATGACGCGCAAATCCACGTGTCAGACGCAGCTTGACGCGTTCCAGCAAATACGCCAAGCGCACTGCCCGCGTCAGACGCTCATACGGCCTTTTTCTTTGACACGTTTTTGTACGATTTTCTTTTATCCCTTTAAATCCAAAAATTACCTTTTACAAGATAAAATCTGATTTCAATTTCAAAATAAAATATTTATTTATTTATTAAAATAATAAATAAAAACAATTAATTATCATGAATAATTAATTGGGCTTTTTCAAAGGATTGGGCTCAAAATATTTTTATTTGCTCAAAATATTTTATGGACTCAAAATACAATTAATTATCACGAATAATTAATTGGGCTTTAAAATAGGACTTTGGATCATTTTTTTTTTGGTAAACATGTAAGATAATATTACCAAAGCATGGGAACAACCCAAAACAACAACCTAAGCTAGATCAGTACAGCACACTGACCCAGACAACAATTCATCTGATACAATTCTCCACTAGGTTATTGAACCAACTCACTTCCTTTCTACTCCATTTTGCATTAATTCTACCTCTAATTCTATTACAAATGTGCGATTGAATTATCCTAGCAACAACACTAGGGACAGGAACTGCAACATGCCAAAGAGCATGGTTCCTAGCCTTCCATGTGTGATGCACCAACGCAGCCAACACAGAGTAAAAAACTTGTTACTGTCTTTTGCTTCTAAATTTACGCGTCCATTTCCTCCAAGCAGAAAAGATACATTCATCAGCAGCCATCTTTATATTAAGCCAAGTCATAACAATTCTACACACTTCTTTTCCAAAATCACACCTAAAGAACAGGTGCATACAATCATCCTGCCTAGTGAAGCACAACAGACATTGAACATCCTGACAAACCCCAGCTGCAGCCAATCTAACTCTAGTTCTCAATTTTCCCAATGCCAACATCCAAGCAATAAATGAATGCTTAGGCACATTCCATTTATTCTAAACCCAGTGGTGCCAGTCCACCCTCTCCTGATGTCCCATGAGCCACTTATATCCAGCCTTAATTGTATAAGCTTTAGTATCATTTAGCCACTGATAATCTTGATTATAAGCGATCTTAAACAGCTCCTTCATTTTGCAAATTCTTTACCACACCCAACTTGCAGTAGAAGGTGGTTTATAATCCCATCATCTATGATCATGAATGTACACATGATATACCCATTTAATCCGAAGTAAATCTGCCTTTTGAGCAATTTGCCACACGTATTTCCCCAACGCAGCTCTATTCCATAATAAGCAATCTCTAACACCCAGCCCACCACATTGCTTTGGAAGACAAACTCTACTCCAAGCCACAGCAGGAGGTTTCTGAAGATAAATCTTACCCTCCCATAAACAGGCCCTGCATATCTGGGTAATTCTTTTTAAAACTCCCTTAGGCAGCAAGAAAATCTGAGCCCAGTAGCTCTTAATGCTCAATAGGACATCATTAACAAGGACCATTCTTGCGGCATAAGATAAATGACGAGAGCTCCAACAAATAATCCTCTTCAGCATCTTATCCACAAGAGTATCACAGACTGCCTTTGAGAGCCTTTTAGAGGTTATAAGCACTCCTAAATACTAAAAGGAAAGCTACCTTTCTCGAAACTAGTTAGAGACATAATTCTATTTTGGCTTGCTTGATCAACATTCCCAAAATATATTGCAGACTTCTCATCACTAGCACACAAACCAGAGGCTTTTGCAAAAGCTTTAAGAGTTCTTTTCAGCAAGATAGTAGGCTTCACATTTCCTTTCCAGAACAACATCAAGTCGTCTGCAAAAATCAAATGAGATAATTGCAGAGAAGATCATCTATTATGGAAACCAAACTCATGTATGCTACTCATCTTCTTACCATCAATCTAGTAAAATACTCAATTGCAATCACAAATAGTAGAGGAGAAATAGAGTCTCCCTAGCTAATCCCTTTTTTACCTTTGAAAAAACCGCACAAGCTACCATTTATGCTCAAAGCAAAAGAGGAGGAAGACACACAAATCATAATCCAGTCCACAAATTTCTTAGGAAACTGCAATTTAACTAACAACTCCTCCAAAAACTCCCAGTTTAAAGAACCGTATGCTTTTCTCAAATCAACCTTAACAATACATCTGGCAGGTTGAGACTTCCTCTTATAATGCTTCATCATATCCTGGCAAATAAATATATTGTGCATAATGACCCGATTCTCCACAAACGCACTTTGCACAGGATCAATAATATAAGGTAATACTTTCTTGAGTATTTGGCAAAGCATTTTAGATATCACCTTATATAACACATTGCAACAGGCTATAGGGAGAAACTGAGTTACACTTTCAGGCTGATCACATTTAGGAATTAAGCAGAGAGTGGTAGCATTGACTTATTTCAACAACTTACCTGTTCTGAAAAAATCCAGCACTGCTTCACTGATATCACTTCCTATCCAAGGCCATGCCTTCTTGTAGTATCCACTAGTATAACCGTCAGAACCTGGTGCTTTATTTTCGTCAATGGAAAATAAAGCAAAATTCACATCTGCCTCATTAAAATTCAAACACATATCCCTTTGTTGCTCATTATTAACCACCCCACCTTCATTAATGACAGTTTGACTCACAGATCAGACTCTATCTTGCATTGCAGTCCCTATCAATTCTTGATAGTAGTCCAGAAAGGCTTTCTCTAGACCAGCTTGATCCTCAATCCACTCCCCACTCATTGCCTTCAATCTACATATTAAACATGCATGGAAATATTTAGTGTTAGCATCTCCACCATTAAGCCACTCTTGCTTCACTTTGTGCTGAAGGAAATTAAGTCTTGCAGCATTCAATTCAGCATGCTTCTCCCTAGCCTCCTTTTCTTCTCTATGTAACTCCAGATTACAAGGATCACCATGGATTTTCATCTGAATATCCTGGAGCAACTTGGAAGTTGTGTCTGCTGCGTTTCCAATATCAGATAACTTCCTCTTATTCAACATTTTCACGCCATGTTTAAGATTTTTAAGTTTATGCACCACTCTAAACATAACTACTGCTTGAACTTGCTGCTGCCAAGCTCCCTGCACTATCTCACCAAACTCCTCAGCAAGAGCCCACATGTTAAAATAACGAAAAGGCCTGGGCTTAGTCACCAACTGCGCATCTAATCTAAACACACATGGGCTATGATCAGAAACAGACTCTGGGAAAAAACACTATAGAATAATCCTGAAACTGCATACCCCAATCTTCATTGATAAAAATCCCGTCTATCTTCAAAAACACCCTGTCAACACCCTCCTGTTTGTTTGACCAAATGAAAAAAGGTCCGCTAGACACATGTTCATGAAGATGACAATCTCTCATACATTGTCTAAATTGACCCACTTCATCAAGAGTAACAACATAACTAATCCTATCTATCAAATTAAACACATTGTTGAAATCACCTCCAATCACCCAAGCCTTCCTAACATCCCTACTAATCCTTTCCAAACTCTCCCACAAAACTTCTCTATCCCCTGCTTCATTAAAACCATATATACTTTAAATTTGAGTCATTATTGCAAATAAATAATCTTTACGCTTTAAAATAATTTTGGGCCTAGCTTTTCGGACTGCTCTCCCCTTGGGCTGGACCAATTAAGACGGCGGTATGTTTCATCATTGGTCCCTTAAATGGGGAGACACGATCATGTGTCTACAGAAGCCCCCACTTTGACCGAGGTTTGTAAAACCGAAAGTCAAAGTATACGTGTCGGGACATAGAATGATTTTAGATGCTCTGCAATCTAAAACCACTCTTTTAACATCGGTACCTACAAAACAAGCATAAGTTTGCAGAAACAGACATATATGAAAAGTATCAATTTGCAAGACAAGCACAAGTCTGCGAAATGATAGCTTACCTGCAAAACAAGCATAAGTTTGCAGAAACAAATATATATGAAAAGTATTAATTCGCAAGACAAGCACAAGTTTACGAAATGATAGCGGTACCTGTAAAACAAGCATAAGTTTGTAGAGTCAAATATGTATGAAAAACATTTGCAAATCAAGCGTAAGTTTGCAAAGTGAAAGGATATGCAAAAAGGATATCATGAGCTATGGCCGGCTCATGTCGGTATAGAGCTACATCCCGCTCCAGGGCTGTATGTGGGCTATTGGTCGGCTCACGACTGTATAGAGCTATATCCAGCTCAATGGGCATACTTGGCTGAAGACTAGCGCTACACTTGACCGCTGTTGTTGTTTTCATGATCACGAACCATATTAATGCTGGAATTTCCATTGTCTCGACCGTAATGATCCTCGGACCTAGCGCTGGACTTACCGCTGTCTATATCTTCGAGATACGTGAATGATCTCTTCAAAAATTCAAAGGTCTGCACGCCTCGGCGGAATATAACTCGTATAGAGTTGTTCAATGCTAGATACCTGTGAATGCAAAGAATACACAGATATGCAGATAAACTATTATGGGACATGCATATGCCCCGTGATGTGGGTGCTAGTGTAAGAATAGGAAAAGACTTGGCATATAAAGAGTGACCACAAATACTCTAGACATAAAGGTGCTATCGTGTGTGTGTGTGTGTGTGTGTGTGTGTGTGTGTGTGTGTGTGTGTGTGTGTGTGTGTGTGTGTGTGTGTGTGTGTGTGTGTGTGTGTGTGTGTGTGTGTGTGTGTGTGTGTGTGTGTGTGTGTGTGTGTGTGTGTGTGTGCGTGTGTATGGGTGCATAACTAATGCTAGGATCCTATGGCTAAGGATGAAGGATGCAATGCTTGACACAGTGTATGATGTGAAATGCAGGTATGTAATGCAAATGCAGAGATATGACACTAATGCAGAGATATAAATATGATGCTTTGTTGTTCCTCTGGAAACTCAATTTTTCATTTAGAAAATAGGTTTTTTGAAAGAGGAGAAATGGCAAGCCCCCAAGGATGATCCATGTATGTTATATTTGATTCAAAATGTTTTATAGAACGACTCTTTGTATAAGCTTTGAGTTATGTGCGCTTATTGGCCTAAATGAGCCCATAAATGATTTGATCCTATATTATTTGGTCATGTGGGTCTAGAACCCATGATTTTTTGTATGAACTGATAATGAAGTTGTCATCAAAGTATGCCTAGAGCCTATGATCTTCTATATGGACTCGTAATGAAGTCTTTAGCAAGGTACACTTTGAGCCTATGATTTTCTGTGCGGACTTGTTATGAATCCCCCAGCAATATAAAGTTGATGGAATATCAGACTTGATTGCATGATTTTGAAGATATCTCGTCACGCTTAGTGAAAATTTCGACCAAAGATTCCATATAGGGTTCCTAAGGTGAAAAAGAGAAAAGAATAAGGCCAAATAAAGGAACACTCAAAGGATGAAGCGCGGTCATAACGCTGGGTGTTGAAAGGTTATGCTAAGGTTGGCTTAGAAGGTGATAATGTAGTTCAGAAAACGACAAGAGATAAGAATAAGGATAAGTCATAATGAATTGACTCGCACAATAGGGTAGGCTAATGATACAGGTTCAAATCCCAGTCTTATTCTAAAGGTAGGGATGAGCATTTGAATTTATGATTTGCTGATCTCATTTTTCTCATGGGCCTAGGCGAGCCTTAAGGATATTTTTCTGAATTAAAATGGTCGGGCCTCACAAGAGGTTTCCTAAGTATCCATGATAGAATTAGGCCAGTCGTAGCTCTTAACATTTTAATTGGTAGCCGAAAATTTTGCTTGGAGCCATTTGCAATGAATTAGGTATTGATTTAGAAGAGGTCTTTGGCAAGGGCGGATAATGATGTAGGTTTAGTTTGGTTTGAAGCGGTCGAACCTTAGGGTGAGGTTTCCTACGTATCTTTAGCAGAATCAGACAATTTGTAGTTCAGGCTAATGAATGAGATGATCCATGACTTTTGCCTAAGTCGCCCATAACCTAGCGGGCTTTGGTTTGTCTTTTATGGCTTATTAAGATATGATGTGGTTATGGGTTGTTTATGAGAAGGTTTGTCATAGAGGTATGATATGGAGGTCAAGGCCTGATAAGTCGGTTTTTAGTTGCATATAAGTAGGATTTAAGTCTCATTTTCATGTAGTTTTTAGTGCATCTTAGGTCTAATTGCATGATTTGAGTAGTTTTTGAACCGTTGTGTTATTTCGAGATACTCTTGCCTCTTCTTTGTGATTTTTAGGTTCTTGTGACCGGTTGTGGCAAAGAGAGGCTAAGATGGTTCGTGGATGGTCTAGATAGCAGTTCCCGAAGGCAAGGAGATGAGTTTGAGTTCTTTGGGATTGAAGAAATGATGATTCTTGAAGAATATTGTTTTCATGGGACCACGCAATTTCCGCTAGCCCGTGCGACAAGCCACTGGACCAAGCAGATTATTGCTTGCCCTTGCATATCTACGAGCAAAAGAGCAAAAAGTTTATGTCTCGCCCGCACGCCCAAGCAGGATCTAGCTTGCCCGTGCACCATGGTGCACGCTCATGCACATTTCTGCTTGCCCGTGCAAGCTGATGTCCGATTTATATGCGCGATTTTCATTATTTCATTTTCTAGTTTTTGTAAACGATATTAGGTTTTATTAAACTTACTTTTGGGCAGTTTTTTATTATGAGAAAATAGTGTATTACTTTTTAGAAAGCTTTTTGAGAGCAAACTCTACTATTGAACCTTGATTACTACAATTTGGCTACTTTACATTGATTCATTCAAGCAAAGAATAAGATTTTCCACTTTCCTCTCTTCCTTTTATTATTATGTCTTCTGATTTCTTTCTCAATTGCTTTGTTATTTTAATTATGAGTGAGTATTCCCATAATCTAGGGTTAAGTTGAACCCTAGCAATGATTGATGCATGATTTCCCCCTAATCCCAATTTAATGTGGCTAATTGTCCTTATTTGATTGAATTGTGTTTATTTTCATTATCATACTAGGGATAGGTGGTATTGAATTGAGTCCTTGTATCTTGTTTTCAATGGGATTTGAATCTAGATGGATTGGTTGATTCAATCAAGAGTATGAATATCTCTATGGGAATAAGTAGATAGGATTACTAGGAATTTATATTGTGATGCCTTGTTTAATGTCTCTTTTCTTGCATGATTCCATGGGAATAGGTTTGAATGCTTGATTAGAGTAGCCATTGGTACTCGGGAGAGGCCTTTGGTAAGTTTTAGGGTGCATTACTCCTTTTGGACAATTGATTATGTTTATTGGGATGGGAACTATTCATGTATTGCTCGTGCTAGTGGGGATACTTAATTCTAGGTGCTTTATTGATTGATATTACTTCGTGTGTTATTTCTAGTTACTATATTTTAGCGTTAGTATTAGTTCAATATCTCTTCCACCATCGTTTGTCACTAGTTTAGCAAAATTGAGTCAAATATCTAGTGTTTGATACCGTTTGTCACTGTGGATTCGACCTTGACTTGCCTTGCTACATATTTAGGAGGTTTAGTTAGGAATTACTCCCTCCGGGCTTTATTAGTTTACCCGTATTTCTTTTTGGGATGTCCCTTATTAGTTTACCAATTTCTTTTGTTTCTATTTTTGGAGTGGGACTAACTTTCCGTCACACATACATTCAACTTTAATATAAAATAATAGTTTCTCTTTCTTTCTATATCCCATAATATTTTTTCTCCTAAAGCTCTGTGCAAAAGAAACGGATAAACTAATACAGATTGGAGGGAGTATTTTTGTTAGGTGCGCGACACGCCTATCAAATTTTTTGGCGCCGTTGCTGGGGACTAACGGTATTAGATTAGTTTATCCTTGATTTATTTGTCTAAACTTATTTTTGTTCGATCATTGTTACTCTTTTGTTGTTTGATTTTTCCCTCTTTCAGTCTTTTTTGTTGCATGCGTACTCGTATCAAGGGTTCAGAAGATCTAGTTGCTTTTGATCGCGAGATCGAAGCCACAGCAAGGAGACTAGGAGGTCAACGAAGAAGACAACAACAAGAATCAATAATGGGAGACGAAACACCACCAAAGTCTCTACTGGAATATGTTATGCCCGATGAGACCACCACCACCATTACCAAGCCAACCACCACTGCTACACTCTTCGAGCTCAAGCCACATTTTATTCAGTTCATCTCATAGGACTCTTATAGAGGAACACCAAAAAAGAGCCCTACTGATCATTTGGCTAGCTTTCTAGAGAAGTGTAATACTTCGAAAATAACAAATGTTTCTAATGGCCTGATTTGATATTGTGCTTTTCCTTTTTCTCTTAGGGATGAAGCAAAAAAATAGTTGAAAGAAGAAGAGGTGAGAAAGATCGCTACGTGGCCATAACTGAAAAAGGCTTTTCTCTACAAATTCTTCCCTCCTATGAGAACTTCAAAATTCAGAAATGAGATATCTGGTTTTCAACAACATGAATTGGAGTCTCTCTATGAGGCATGGCAGAGATACAAGGCTTTGCAAAGACAATGCCCACACCATGGTATTCCTAGGTGGCTATTGATTCAGACATTCTACAATGGTATGAAGTATGATGTTCGAAGTTCTATTAATGTCGCATCTGGCGGTACTTCCATAGCCAAAACTCCAGAAGCTGCGAAGATATTGTTGGATGATATGGCTGCCAATAATTATTTGAATGATTGGAGTGTGTCTCGTGGAGCCCCTAAAAAGGGCAGGTAAGTATGAGGTTGATGCTATTGCTACTTTGACTAACACTGTGTAGGTTTTGGCAGCCAAGATTGACCAATTGAGCAGTAGACCAATAGCACCTGTTTGTAAGATTTGTGAAGTGCAAGGTCACTCATTGAATGAATGTCAATACAACACCATGGGAGTGATATATGAGCAAGCCAATGCCCTCCTAAACACAAACACAAGACCACAAAACAACCCATACTCAAACACTTATAACCCAGTTTGGAAAAAATCATCCAAATTTCTCCTACAAAAATAACCAACCTCAACCTCCACACACAAACTACTCCCAACCACCCGGTTTTCAACAAAGACCGCTTTTAAACCCCTCACCATCATCCTCAACATCCAACCTTGAAACCATCATAGAGAATTTAGCTTCTTCTCAGGCAAAGCAAATTGAATATCAAGTGAAGTAGAATGACTTCTTCAACACCTCCCTTCAACAAATTCATGCTCATAACAAAATGATGGAGAATCATATGACCCAACTTGCTCAGCAAATTAGTCACCTCTCAAAACCTTCAGGCCAACTTCCAGGGCAAACTAAACCTAACCCAAAAGGGTATATCCATGCTATCTCATTGAGAAGTGGTAAAGAATTGCAAGAGCCCGCAAGAAAGGCAAATTACCAAAGGAAGAGTAAAGAAGAGTCTCGAGAAGATCAAGGTAAAAAAGTGTTGGAAGAGGAAGCTAATGAGACTGAGAAAAAGGAACCCAATGTCATACATGTTGCACCATACAAACCACCTGCTCCATTCCCTCAAAAATTGGCACAAGCAAGGCTAGAGAAGAAGTATGGGAAGTTCCTTGATATTTTGAAGAAGTTGCACATCAACATGCATTTCTTAGATGTTGTCTCAAAGATGCATTCTTATGCTAAGTTTTTGAAAGATATGATTTCCAATAAGAGATAAATTGAAGAGAATGTCATTGTTTCACTAACAGCTGAATGTAGTGCTTTATTGCTAAACAACCTTCCAAAGAAGCTAGGAGATCTAGGCAGTTATTCTATTCCTATTAAGCTTGGTGATATTGAAATCAAGAATGCCTTACGTGATCTTGGGGAAAGTGTCAGTCTAATTCCCTTGTCAATCTACAAGAAACTTAATATGGGTGAAATTGAAACCCACACGCATCTCCTTACAATTAGCAGATGGAACAATCAAGTTCCCCTTGGCATCCTTGAAGATGTTCCTCTTAGAGTTGGAAAGTTTTTCATTCCATGTGATTTTGTTGTTATGGAAATGGAAGAAGATGCACATATTCCCATCATCCATGGGAGACCCTTTTTGGCCACTGCTGAAGCCATAATTGATATGAAAAAGTGGAAAATCACCTTTGAAGTAGGTGACGAAAAGATGGAGCACACACTCACAAACTCCATGACTTCTCCATATATGGGAGAAATTATTGATAGAGTGGATGCTCTCAATGAGGATACCTTGAGTATACCTATCACTCATAATGGTGCTAGCTCTTCTTCTACGTCAATTGAGAGATCACTTGCAAAAATCCAACATTCAGTTGATGAGATTAAGGTAGAGCAGAGCATTATAAAGAAGAACTTGTCATCCATATTTACAATCTTGGAAAACTTCAATACTTGGATGCAGTCACCAAGGTTTCCGAACCCTTCGCTCTCCCCTCCTTAGTGAGGTTTTGTGAGTATCCTGCCTCTTTCTTTGTGTCTGCTCTTTCATTGCACATTGAAGAGGACATTGTAAATATCTAGCTTGGGGGAGGGATATATCACATCGTATGTACATACTAGTCATTATTTAGGCTTTCTTATTTCTCATTTTTGCATGTACTTTCATTTTTAGGATGCATCTTGCATATCATTTGCATAGTAGTTTTTGCATTTTGATTGCATTGAGGAGTAGTCCCCCGATGATGGCAAAGATTTATACATGTGCCTGTGAAAATAGAAAAAATTTATTTTTGAGAATCTCATAGTTAACAAGGAATTGATTGGTTTGTGGTAAGATTGGTCTCTCCTATGTGCGATTAGATCAGTGTTGGTAGCTACAACCTAGTGAGGATGCTCTTATGTCTTATAGACTGACATCTTTTCAGTCTTCTTTTTTTGTGTGTGTGATGCTCTTCCTTGGCGACTATTCTCTAGAACTTGCATTGATACTCCTTGAGACCGTATTGACTTGTTTATGCATTGAATATGATTGAGGCAGTTGTTGTTTTCTAAGCTACATAGCCAAATGCCACCTACATTGATTACTCCCTTTTTTATCACCCCTGTGATCCTAGCCTGTTTCTTTTGTTAACTACATCTCTAGCCTTTTACCTTGTCCTACCTAGGGGATTGTGAAGCTATGTTGAGGAAGTTAAGTTGTGACATCGGAGATTTATTGTGGTGTTTGATGTAATCTAGTACTTAGTTGGAACCCATGATCTGTGTTGAGTTCATCTCCTCATAGTTACTGTTGATACTCCTATTATATTCCTCTATAGATGATTTATTAAATCATTTGTCGGAAAAAAAAAATGAAAAAAAAAGAGATTGTGATTTATGCCTTTAGTATACAATAAAAGGAAATTGGAGTTTCTATTTGAGGAGTTATGGTTCAGTTAATGAAAAAATTATGAAGTGCAATTGAAATGATTGTGTTTAGAGTTTGCAATTGTTGTCAAAGGTGTTTAAAAAGCTTCACTTTCCCCTTTGAGCACCACTTTCCTAGAACTTTCCACACCCATGCCTTAAGCCTTCATTACAACCCCAAATGAAGTCCTCATGGTTCTTTGCATATAACGCAGTCCCATAGCGGTGGAGAGTGAGAAGATATGCAAGCTTATGGTAGGATATAGTCAGTGGAATGGAGCCTTGAGTGATCATTTGACCCTTTTATACACATGAGAGATAATGTGCACGACTAAAGTAAGAGCTACTATATTCATGATTGAGTCAAGCTTAGGGGAGAACTTGTGGTAAGATGGTTGCTTTTCCTTGTGCTATACTGTGAGGCTTGATTGTTTTCTCCCATGATAACTTTGAAAATTGTGTTTGAATTGGTTTTGAAAATTGGCATGCATACTTTGCGTGAGGCGGTTATTGAACTCCTTCCATAATTTTCTAGTTTGAATTGCTTGAGGACAAGAAATAGTTTAGCTTGGGGGAGTTTGATAAGTTGGTTTTTAGTTGCATATATGTAGGATTTAAGTCTCATTTTCATGTAATTTTTAGTGCATCTTAGGTCTAATTGCATGATTTGAGTAGTTTTTGAACCATTGTATGTGTTATTTCGAGATGCTCTTGCCTTTTCTTTGTGATTTTCAGGTTCTTGTGTCCGGTTGTGGCAAAGAGAGGATAAGATGGTTCATAGATGGTCTACATAGCGGTTCCCGGAGGCGAGGAGATGACTTTGAGTTCTTTGGGATTGAAGAAATGATGATTCTTGAAGAATTTTGTTTTCGTGGGACCACGCACATTTTTCCTTACCCGAGCGACAAGCCACGGGACCAAGCATATTGTTGCTTGCCCGTGCAGATCTGCGAGCAAAAAAGCAAAAAGGTTGTGTCTCACCCGCACGCCCAAGTAGGATCTCGTTTGCCTGTGCACCATGGTGCACGCCCATGCACATTTCTGCTTCCTTGTGCAAGCTGCTGTCCGGTTTATATGCGCGATTTTCATTATTTCCTTTTCTAGTTTTGTAAACGATATTAGGTTTTATTAAACTTACTTTTGGGCAGTTTTTTAGTATGAGAAAATAGAGTATTACTTTTTAGAGAGCTTTTTGAGAGCAAACTTCACTATTGAACCTTGATTACTACAATTTTGCTACTTTGGATTGATTCATTCAAGTAATGAATAGGTTTTTCTAATTTCATCTCTTCCTTTTATTGTTATGTCTTCTTATTTCTTTCTGAATTGCTTTCTTATTTCAATTATGAGTGAGTAGTCCCATAATCTAGGGTTAAGTTGAAGCCTAGCAATGATTTATACATGATTTCCCCCTAATCCCAATTTAATGTGGTTAATTGTCCTTACTTGATTGAATTATATTTATTTTCATTATCATACTAGGGATAGTAAGTTGGAATTGTGGAGGCATACATTAGAAGCCCGTGGTTTTAGATTGAGCAGAAGTAAGACGGAGTATATGGAGTGCAAGTTCAGTGGGGTTACAAGCAGCGAGGCGAGGGCGGTCACTTTGGATAACAAAGTGGTTCAAGGATCGAACGTCTTCCGTTACCTAGGGTCCATTCTCCAAAAGGATGGAGAACTGGATGGAGACGTGGCTCATAGAATTAACGTGGGTTGGTTAAAGTGGAAAAGTGCCACCGGATTCCTTTGTGATTCCGGCATTCCCTAAAGCTTGAAGGGAAAGTTCTACCGTACGGCAATTAGGCCTGCTTTGTTATATGGCACCGAACGTGGCGGAGATGCGTATGTTGTGGTGGATGTGTGGCCACACAATGAAGTGGTCCGGGAAAAAGTTGGAGTTGCATCCATTGAAGAAAAGATGAGGGAGAATCGGTTAAGATGGTTTGGTCATGTGAAAAGGAGATCAGGTAATGCACCGGTGAGAAGAATTGAAGAGTGGAGGAGTAATCAAATTGTAAGGGGTAGGGGAAGACCTAAGATGACTTGGATGAAGGTAATTGAAAGTGATATGAGGTTACTTGGGATTGAGGAGAGCATGACGTTGGATAAAAGTGGGTGGAGGGGCAGTATCCATGTGGAGGAAGGGGTGTGATTACTGCATTTATTTGTTTTTCTCAATTGTGTTGGTATTAAAACCTCTTGTTGAAAACCTCTTTTAAAACTTGTTGGTGTAAACCTTGTTTTCGAAAAAAAAAGAACTTTAAAAATTCTTAAAACTTAAACCCTTTTTTTAAATAAAAAAAAAAACTTTTTATCACTCTTGTCGTTGTCATCTCCTCTGGTAACGGTTTCAGTTGACGATTCATTTTAGCCGACCCCAAATCACTTTGGGAATAAGGCTTAGTAGTTGTTGTTGTTGTATCATACTAGGGATAGGTGGTATTGAATTGAGTCCTTGTATCTTGTTTTCAATGGAAATTGAATCTCGATGGATTGGTTGATTCAATCAAGAGTATGAATATCTCTATGGGAATAAGTAGATAGGATTACTAGGAATTTATATTGTGATGCCTTGATTAAGGTCTCTTTTCTTGCATGATTCCATGAGAATAGGTTTGAATGCTTGATTAGAGTACACAGTGGTACTCGGGAGAGGCCTTTGGTATTTTTTAGGGTGCATTACTCCTTTTGGACAATTGATTATGTTTATTGGGATAGGAACTATTCATTATTGCTCGTGCTAGTGGGGATACTTAATTCTAGGTGCTTTTATTGATTGATTTTACTTCGTGTGTTTTTGCTAGTTGCTATAGTTTAGCATTAGTATTAGTTCAACATCTCTTCCACCATCATTTGTCACCTGTTTAGTTAAATTGAGTCAAAATCTCTAGTGTTTGATACCGTTTATATTTGTGGATTCGACCTTGACTTGCCCTACTACATAGTTAGGAGGTTTAGTTAGGAATTACTTTTGTTAGGTGCTTGACATGCTTATCAAATTTTTTGCTTTTGGTTAAAGTTGGAGGTTTTGGGTTGAAGGTTAAAGGTTTTGAAAGAAGTATATTTGACAAAGCTATTGATGGGCTTATTTGCAACACTTCTTTTTTTTGATATTTTGCACTTCTTTTTTTTCATCAGTTTTTTTTTTTTTTTTTTGGCTTTTTTTTTTCCTTTCATTTTTTGTTGTTGCTCTCTTTTTTTTGCTTGCCCTTTAAATTGAATAGTTATCAAATGTACTTCCCATGAGGTAGGTTAAAGGGAAAGGGATGTTATGTATATAGGTTGAAATGGATGACAAGGACTAGAGAAAGGGAGGAATTCCTATTTTATGCCAATTATGGTCATTGCCTTTATTAGAATAGTCATGAGAATCATAAATTTATTTTCTTTTAAGGCGACAATCGTGATTTCCATTGATGCTCATTAATGCAAGGTTAGAGAATAAATAAATAAATACCCAATTATTGGTTGAAAATTATGAGTACATGCAATAAAAGGGAAATCCTATATTAGACCAGGCACATAAGAGAAATAAAACAGAAAATCAAATCCTAGGTCTAGACTCCTACATCGCGTAACGAGACAGCTTCGATGATTTGGTCTTCTTGAGGTTTCTTTCTAAATGAAAAGAGAAGAGATGCATATCCTTTTTTTCATGTTGATTGGACCTAAGCGAGTTCAAATGTTTTAATGAGTGATTGGGTCGAAGATATGTCTATTTTTATGGCATTGAGGTCATTGTCTTCAGCATTTTTCAGCAAATCATTCTCAATCTGGATACCCAAATCGTATACTCTTGTAAAGCTATCAAGACCCAAGTATTTGAGGTGGTTTATGTATTTAGGGAGGAGGTTAGAAATGAATATTCGTACCAAGTCTTTTTCTGCAGGGCCTTAATACCATTTGGGTTGATTTCTCTCTCCATATGTTCAGATAAGTAGTAAAACCTTCATTTTCACCTTGTTTAAGAACCTCGAGTTCTCTAAGGGAGGTTTGCAATTGTGCGTTCGATTCATATTGTTTCATGAAAGCAATAGTAATGTCTTCCCAAGTTTCAATTTGCTTGGGGTCCAGGGATTGGAACCAATTTTAGCAAATTGGGTCTAATGAAATCAGGAATACCATTGGGTAAAGTTTAGGGTCAACTAATTTGATGATCATGGTTGCACAAAAGTTCCTTAGATGATACTTTGGGTTATCAATTGGTTTGAATTTAGGGATGTCAGTTGTAGAGATTTTTTTAGGAAGTTTTTCCTTCAGTTTGGTGTCATCAATGGGCTCAAAATAAGAATTGGTATTGGGTACCCTAAGAACAACAGTTTCCAATTTCTTGTTGAATTTCGGCGATTCACCAGACTCAACCTTCTCAAGCCTTATAGTTATTTCTTCCATCGTACTAGAAAGCTTGGCTAAAGCTCTAGCCATTTCAACGAATTGGTGCTCAGTATTCGATGGGTTACCCATTCCAATGTGTCTTGAATTCTGCATGGATCATCAATGAAGACTTCTAGAGAAAGAAGAGGTGGATGGAATGTAGATTTTTTTTTAAAAAATTGAGCCTCTGAGAACAAATTAGCATATCCTAATGCATGATTATTATTTTTTTGTTTTTTGGATGCAATGAATGGCTAAACTACCCCTAGGATGCATGAACGATTTTTGTTTTTGTTTTTTGGGATGCATTCTAGATCACCTAACACATGTATGCACATGACTCTTTTGGATGCACCTAGACCTAATGCATGTATGCATACCTCAATCTATGCGTTCGAACCTATACAGGCTGCCTACATATCCCAAAAGAGGGAATCAGATTGCTTGTCGTTCAGGAGTACTAAATGCGGAATGCGTGAAATGAAATGGAGAGTTTGTATGCAATGAGACTCCTAAATGTCTTTAAACTCTAGTTATGCATGAATGTATGAACGTTAAACTATGCAATGCAAAGGGATTCTAGTATGAATGCAGTTCTAGCGGACACGAAATCCTATGGACTTTAGGTGCCTAGACTTGATAGAAATCTAATGACCTAAGAATTTTAGACTTGGTGGACTTTTAAAGATGCTAGACTCTAATATGCATGAGACTCTAGTGGACCTAGACTCCTGAAACGGACGGAATTCAACTGAATTTAGACTCCTATTACGGACGGAATTCTAATGGATTTAGACTCCTATTATGTATGAAATTTTATGGATTCTAGACTCCTATAATGATAAGAACTCTAACAACCCTAGAATTCTTAGACGGGTGAACCTAGACGGGGTTAAGACTCCTAACATAGATAGAGTTAAATGGGATTAAGATCCCTAAATGGAGTGATACTGGATGAACCTAGACATATGGGTTAAATGGACTTCTAATGGATTTAGAATTACTAGGCGGATGACACTTTTACAACAAGATGGACACTAAAAGGAAATCTTAAATGATGTACATGCAAAGATGAGATATAAATAGAAAAGAAGAGATTGATGACCCTAAATTATATGATCGTTCATGTAAATGAGACTTGATAGTGATGGGACTCAAAAAAAAAAATGATTCATTTTTTTCTTTAGAATTAGGTGAGATTCAATTTAAACCAAAAAGGACTCCTAGAACAATCATGACTCTACGCAAATGCAAATAGGAAAAAACACATAATCGACCACCACGACGACTAAACAGGCAACAAAACATGAGACGCACAAGAAGCGTGCCACGATGCAAAGGTGCACGCGGCGCAGAGCCAGTGCGTACGACGCAAGACCAGTGCACCAGGCGCAACATAATGCATTTGGCGCACTGCTCTCCGGTATCTTTTTGTGATTTAGGGGAGGTTTTGGCTAATTCTACATAATTTTGGGATGCGACGACAAACATTACATAATGACAGATTAATTGACAGACCTATTAGGATTTTAAACGATAGCCGAATTGGCAATAGCATGAGACGTATAGGATGCGCGCTACACAACAAGATACGCGCGGCGCGAAGCCTATCTATGCTCCAGGCCACTGCCCCTCGGCATGCATTTTTTCAATGAAAATTTGTCAGAAACCATCTTTTATAACCACTCTTTTGTGAGAAACCATCTTTTTAAAATAATTGGGTTCGCAACCGCCTTTTTGGTTTTTTTTTTTTGGATGCCACCACTTGCAAGAATCTGGTGGTTGACCTCAAATTTCTGGCGTTGACCTCAACGTGCGTTGCACGTGAGGTCATCAAACCCCCCATTTCTTCCTCCTTCAATCCTTCTCACTTCTTCCCCTCTTCTTCATCCATTAATTCAGGCCCCTCCACATCAGCCCCGCCACTGCAGCACACCCCTCCTCCTCCCTCTTTTCTTTGGCTGCCTGTCATTGTCGTCCTTTTTTTTCTCTCCTTCTCCTGGTCCTTCGTTTTTCTTACACACCAGATGTTGAACGAAATTTTTGCCATTAACAACAACAACAATGTAGTGACAGAAAAGGAGAGGAGTTTCCTGAAGAAAAAAAGAAAATGAGAGGAGAAAGAGGAGAATGTAGTAGGTGGAGGGGTTTTAGCAATTCGGTGGAGTAATGATGGTGAAGGCTAGAGGAGTGTGTGCATGATGCCATTAATGGAAAAATGAGATAGAACGGGAGGGGGAATGCAATAGTGAAGAATGAATGAAAGTGGGAGTTGGCACTTGTTATGTGTTGCATATGGTGGATGCATTTGTGGATGGGTGGTCGGTGGTGGTGGTGGTGATGGTGTGCAGCGATAGTAAGGGGGTGGGGATTGTAGGTGTTGGGATGCCAATTTATTTAAATGAAGAGATGGAGAAGGAGAAAGAAAAAAACTTGATAATGGGGTCAACACCGGAAAATCGAGGTCAACCACCGGATTCCGACAAGTGGTGGCTTCTAACAAAAAAAAGAAACAAAAAGGTGGCTACGTGCCTAATTTTTTTAAAAGGTGGCTACGTGCCTAATTTTTTTAAAAGGTGGTTTCTCACAAAAAAGTTGTTATAAAAGGTGGTTTCTGACAAATTTTTCTTTTGTCAATTCGGCAAAAGTTCGGATCATTTTGACGATCTTTTTAGATGCGATTTTAGGTTCAATACATATCAACGTTTTGACAAATTAATAACATGCAAAAACCGCAATCACAAGCAAATGTCACATAACATAGATGCAAAAGTTCTCAACCTAAAGTCCAGTTCTAAGTTTCAACTATGGTCAGGTTTAGGTTAAGGCTGAAAAAGTTCCATAACTAAGAGATTGATTCTACACTTCATACCTTTACTTAAAAAGGTGGCCACGTATAAGACGCACTCCGGTTCTCAAGTCATGAACAAGAGAACAATGCCATGGTTGGGTAGGTTTGCTTATGACTAAGATCCAACACTATCGCTCAGGATGCTTTAGGAAGGACAGAGCACAAACACCCGGGGGGTGGCCTCACGCATAGAACATGCACTAATGAGACAAGGAAGATTATCCTTATGGTTGCTTAAACAATAGCCATGCACATGCAAAACAATATGTTATTCTAAGGAATAAAAAGAGAATGAATCGTATTTTTCAAGTTTCACCCACTCATTTAAAAATCATCCCAGTGGAGTCGCCAAATTGTAGGCGTGATTTTATTGCCAACGCGGATTGAGCGCGTATTTAACTACTTGATTGTAAAGATTTTATTGAAAACATTTTTGAAGTCGCCAACAAGTCTTTAAAGGAATACTCATAAACCAAATTGGATATCGGGAAATCATAGAGCCGACTTAGGGACTTATCCAATGTAGATTTCCCCGTCATGACTCCATTAATGGTCAATGAACCATAGATTGTGTTCGGGGGTGAGCGTACGAACGCGATCATGAACCACGTTCGCCCATTGCTAGCCTCTACTTGACATAATTCATAGCAAAGTTTATACCAAAGAAAAACCAAATAATATTTTAAAACACCCTAAAAATATGAGTCTAAATTGGTTTATTAAACACATAAAAGACTACCTTTTTAGTGATACGTTATTAAGCAATTAAAATTACTAGGTTCCTAATAGGTTGCCCAAATTATCTGATTAATATTAGAACAATTCTTTAGGTCTTTGATTCACAATAATAACATGCTTTTGATGAAAGCATAAGGAGGACAATAATAGAAATGGTTTTTTCACCATATACCCCTGACAAATTTTTTTTTGCACCATATACCCTTTCGACTTTTGAAATTCACCATATACCCCCCCACTTTTGAAAAAATACATTCACTTACCTTAATGACTAACGGCATTAAACACCGTTAGTCATTAACCCCTTAACCCCCTCTAACCCTAATTCACTAACCTAAATCTATTCCTAACCCTAACCCTAACCCTAACCCTAACCCCTAATCTAATACCTAACCTTAACCTTAACCCCTAATCCTAACCCTAACCACCCCTCCCCCACCCCCTACCCTTTCCCCCACTACACCACCACCCCAAGAGCCCCCCCCCACCACCCCCATTCCCCCTCCCCATGACCCTCCCCGCAGCCCCCTCCCCTTACCCCTCGGTCCATGAACCCCCCCCCCTCTCCTTCCCCCCGCAATCGCCGCACCCTCCCCGCAACCCCCCTCCACCCTCCCCTCCCTTTCCTTCGCAGTCTCACAACCCCCCATCCCCTTCCCCGCAACCGTCGCACCAGGCCAACCCCGTTTTGTAGAAGATTATCGTCCACCTCGGCGCCGAAAAAATGGATTTTCGTGGATTCGATTCGAATGTGGAAGATTGAGGATTTAATTCAAGCGTCGATTGTGTTCAAATTTCGAAAAATGCTGGGTGAAAAAGGCCCAAAACTCGGGGGCCGGTGCGACACATGCGGGGGAAGGGATGGGGTCATGGGACCGAGGGGGAAGGGGAGGGGGCAGGAGACCGAGGGGGAAGGGATGGTGGCGGGGCTGCGGGAGAGGGGGGATGGGGGTGGTGGGGAGAGGGGTCGTTGGGGTGGTGGTGCAGTAGGGGGAAAGGTAAGGGGTTAGGGAGGGGTGGTTACGGTTAGGGTTAGGTTTAGGTATTAGATTAGGGGTTAGGGTTAGGGTTAGGGTTAGAGATAGATTTAGGTTAGTTAATTAGGGTTAGAGGGGGGATTAGGGGTTAATGACTAACGGAGTTTAACGCCGTTAGTCATTAAGGGTAAGTGAATGTATTTTTTCAAAAATGGGGGGTATATGGTGAATTTCAAAAGTCGAAAGGGTATATGGTGAAAAAAAAATTTGTCAGGGGTATATGGTGAAAAAACCGTAATAGAAAATATATAAGAAAATAAGAAAGAAAGAATAAAGGTGTAACAACCCATAATTTTACTCCTAGTTTTTCGCAAGAAATTTCTCTAAAACTATTATTTTCTCTAAATTAATTATTTTCATTTTATAATTTTGGGAGCCGAATTATTATTTTTATTATTATGGCGTGTTAATTTGTTTATTTCATTTATATTTATAATATAATTTATTAGAATTATTTTTATTATTAAGTATTTTCAAAGTTTAGGCGCGATTTAGGAATTAACCGTTTTATCGCGTATCGGGCTTTCGGAGCATGGATCGTTGTTGGATTTGGGCCGAAAGTTTTGTGTGGGTTTTGGGCTTGGGGCAGCCGGCCAAGTGAAGTAATAGGAGAGCCTTCTCCTTTTCTTTTCTCTTTGGTTTTCTTAAGACTCTTTGATGCCTTATAACCTCCATAACCCCCCCCCTTAATGATTTCTTCAATTAAACCTCATTAAACCTCTTAATTCACTTCAAATTATGATTAGAAAATTAGAATCCTTTGGCTGCCATTCTCCATATTTTCGGCCATCATCACCATTTTCATTCTCTCAAATTTTCTTCATTTCTTCTCTTTGATAATTGTTCGTGAATTGTTTTTGTGGCTTTTTCCTTATACTTGGTGCTTGGAATTTGAAGAAGAAGAGGATCACACGCCTATTGTGGGGATTTCCAGAAGTTTTCAGCTCGCCTCCGACGATCCAGGTAACTAGTTGTTATCTTAGAATCATAGTGATTAGAGTAGTATTCGGTATTAGATTAATACGTTAGGAATTATCTAAAATACATTTTGAATGAGATTTGTGACGAAATTTAACATGAACATACGTGACTCATGCTATGTGAATACTGTGTAGAGAAAAATAATTTTCGCATGATTTTTAATATTTATTTGATTTAATTAGTACTTTGTGCGTTTTTGGCTAAATTTCATAATAATTATTTAACTACTGTTTAAATTGATGAAATAATTTTTCTTAGATCATGTTTCATGCGTATAATGTATTCCATGCCTTAGAATAATTTTTACCTACTGTTTACTATTTTATTTAATTGATATATCTGTTTATGTAATTTCTGTTATGATAGTATATAATTCATGAAAATTATTTATAGAGGCAGAAAAATAAATTTGTTTGAATAATATGTATTTCCGTGAGTTTTTACATGTTATGTGAATTTTTGGTAATTTTTGGGCATCTGTTTATATTTTGAATTATTATAATGGCTTATTTGAGGAATCTGTATATTAACTGTTAAAAATACTTTTCTTGTCCGAAAATTATAAATAAAAATTGTACCATGTCAGTAGAGCCATTTGTGTGATTTTACTGCTCGAATTTGTTAGTTTCATAATTATTATGGGGTTTTTGTGATGAAATTGAGGACACACTATTAAATTGTTTGAGGGGTTGTAAATCAGATATAATTTATAATTTAATATATTCTGGGTTGCTGATTTTCATTAGTATACAGTATGCATCATTTTGGTAACCACATGTTTAGGTTTGATTTATGGAATAAAATGATTTAATTGTTATTACTCTTTTAATAAATATGATTTAGAGTTAATTGGTGTTGTATTTGTGATTTGAGTTGTGGTTGCTGTAAAAACTAGTATATTGTCATTGTTGATGTTTGGGAATGTGCAAGTGTTATTGTGAGAGTAATTTGTTGATTATTTTATAAGTGATTTATTTTGAGGAATTATGAAGAACTGTTTGATGAACTGTGGGTATAAGGCCGGGTGGCATCCCCTTTTGATGAATATTTTTGATGAATGATACTTAGATTGTATGCACGATTGTAATTTTAAGATAAGAATATCCGGTGGGATAGATGTAGTCCCCGGTTAAGAACATGCCAACCACCTGGTTTGCGAACTAGGGGTACACCTGGGTTAATTGTTGTCGTCCGAGAGGTCAGGGAGTTCTGCGTGTTCTACCCTGCATCGGGAGTTTGGCCATTCTTAGACACAGGCAGTGGGGAACGTAAGCTCATAGACTGACCTGAAGATTGCGATCTGACAAACCTTAGGAAGTGATTTGCGAATAACTGGCGTTCGGTTTCTGACTCAATAACTTGTTGTATTTTGATTTATTATTAATATTTATTTATATTAGAATTATGTCACTCACTATATTATGTTTACTTATTGCTAATGATCTCTTGATTTATCTATGAGCTTTATGATTTCTATGTCCATGATATGATGTAATGATTGCATGTTATTCCTTTCTTAATAATCTACCTCTGAATGGTGCTTTGATTGCTATTGTTCTGGGAGAACTGCTAGTTACTCCCCACTGACTATGGAAATATGTAATATAATCTTGCAGATGGAAATGAATGCTAGGCTCGTGACTGCTTGGGCTAGCAGAGTGAGAGTTGGTTGTGAGAAGAAGCTTCTAGTTCTGTTTTTGGTAGATGAACTCTATATAGGCCATAGGGAGACTTATTTTTGGATTGCTTTCAAGGATATTAGTTTTATTTAAGTTTATTTTGGGAGACTTGCATGTCTCATGGAATTTTGGATTTGATAGTATGATACAATTTGGGATACTTCTTTTATGTTAGAACTATGATGTTTACTCGGAGATTTATTCTCTTTTTAAGCTATGAATTTTGAGTTATTATCTTTATTTATTGTTTTAGAGTAGCATAACCGTCCCGAAGTTATTTCCGCTAACGTCATTTTAGTATTCTTTGAATTGCTATTGTTTAGTATCTTAGTAGTAGAGGGACGGGGTGTTACAAAAGGTTAGAATATACAAAAGAATGGTTTTTACTAGAGATCTACATCATGAAAGAAAACGTTAGTAACTTTATAAATAAGAAATATTTAAGGACCCTCAGGAATATACCAGTATGGCTTGGGTCTGAGGGAATTCAAACCTTCAGGAAGAGAAATCGTGAAGCCTTTCGAGGAAAACTTGTGAAGATTGATCAAAGTATGTGTTTACAAGTATGTGTTTTTTTGTTTGTAAATATGGAAGTATGAGAGTATGAGGATTTGAGAGATCGCCACTATTCGAGTGTAGAGAGCGTGTAAAAAGTGTTTTTGATCCGGCAAATCAGTGACCTATTTATACAAAAATATTAAAAAGATCAAAAAGTAAATGCGCGTCGTGTAAAGAGTGCGTTGGGAGCACGTCTCTGCCTGACGAGCAAATCCACGTGTCAGACGCAGCTTGGTGAGCCTGAGGCGTTCCAGCAAATGCGCCAAGCGCACAGCCTGCTTCAAACACCAATACAATCTTTTTCTTTGACTCATTTTTGTACGATTTTCTTTCAACCCTTTAAATTCGGAAATCACCTTTTACGAGATAAAATCTGATTTCAATTAAAAATATCTTTAAAATATTTGATTATTTCTGAAAATATTTATAAAAATAATTAATAAAAAAAATTAATTATCATGAATAATTAATTGGGTCTTTTCAAAGGATTGGGCTCGAAATATTTTTATGGGCTCATTTAAAATAGGATTTTAGATCATTATTGCAACTAAATAAGCATTACACTTTAAAATAGTTTTGGGCCTGACTTTTCGGACTTCTCTCCCCTTGGGTCGGACCAATTAAAACCGCGTTATGTTTCATCATTGGGCCCTTAAATAGAGAGACATGATTATGTATATGCAGTTAGTCACCTGCGGAGTTAGTCGAGGAAACCCTTTCAATGCAAATTCGTAAGATAAGCCAATAACTAAGAATACTAATATAATTAGAGTTCGAAAGGCAGTTTGGATCAATTCCAAGTAGTTCTCATCTTGTTACTTCACCGACTTTTATTAATTATAGAAGTTAGTTAATTTTAGGTTGATGAAGTATCAAAATTAGAAGAGATTGAGAGATAACATTATACATTAAATGAGATATATAATCTCAATCCTTGAAAAATACCTCAGGTAGGATGAATATTTTTAGTGACTTTTATCCTCCTTTGAAGAGCAAAAAACTTCTTGATTATTAGTCCATGTTGCAAGGCATCTAGCTTAAGTAGTAGTACCTATTTGGGTATTAAGTGCAGTATCGTGCAGTACAACAAAGAACATTTGTATCGCCATCGGGCTTATATTCATTGCCGGTAATTGGGTAATGTGTATATATATATATATATATATATATATATATATATATATATATATATATATATATATATATTACACGTATCGCAAAGATGGAACACTTTCTCTATCTGAGCTTCGGTCTTGGTATCGACTTAATGATTATGCTAACGATGTGATCATTGTCGAACTGTCATAGCCTATGTTATCAGAATCGAGATCCTACTTGGAATCGTAGGACTTGGTAGAATCGATCCGGTGGGATCGGATCGTAAGATCCTACAATTCGGTAAAATAGAGATAATTATGCAAGAATATGGTGAGAAACTCATGTTAAATGTTTACACATATTAACTAATAATGACTTATTTCATTAGCAAATGGTGAAGTTTTTCTATATTATAAGATTGAAGTAACATGCAACCAAAATCCAATAGGAGAAATATAATATGCGAAATTATTTTGTGATTTTTTTACGATATGATCGGATCATAGAGTCGTAGGATCGTAGAATCATATTAAGATCCTACTATATTACTTTTTGTGGTTGGGTAGGATCGAAAGATCCTACAAAATTAAGATCCTACGTAGGATCGAGATCGGTGAAGTCCTTCCGGATCGTAGAATAGTAGGATCGTAAGATCCGGATCGAGATCTTAACAACAATACTCATAGGACTTGGTATAACACCCATCCAACTAGCCCCCAAAATTGATGCAGTTTAAATTTGTTGGAGTTGGAGCGGCTTTTAATCAACACCGACTCGACCTCAACCTGGTTCAATCCGAGAGAGTCAGTCTCCATACCTGACTCGAGATCAACCATACTTGATCGACACCCAACAAGATCATAGTCTAACCCAAATATACCGACCCGAATTCAAACGCGTGATCGATCGAACAAGGTAATCTAAGACCCGACCCGAAGCCAACCCAAAACCCGATTAGACCTGATAAATGCTCTATTCTGTCCGACTTGTTTCTGACCCGACCCGAATTCAACCCAAATCTTCAATGACGATAATAGTTTTCAAAATATGAAAAAGGAAAAAAGAAGAGTGTGTCTTGGGTGCGTGTAACATGTTACACCATAACGTATTGAGTAACATGCATAATGACATACACTTCGACAAGAATGACATGGGCGATACAAATAATGATATGAATTTTTGAGTTCTTTTTTTTTTTTTTGCAAAAGAAGCGGTGGCTTGTAGGTTGTTACATTACTCCCTCCGTCCCAGAATACTCTTTACACTTTCCTTTTTCATCTGTCCCAGAATACTCTTTACACTTCTACTTTTGGATATGACCCACTATTATTTTAATCCTTTACCTTTTAAACATTGGTCCACACTCTCTCTCCTCTAAATAAAATAATACCATTCCTATTACATACCAACTCTAACCATGGCCCACATTCTCTCTCCTTAAAATAAAATAATACTACTTTTAATAACTACTAACTCCTATTACATCTACTTTTCAATAAAATAACAATTGATAACCAAACAACAACTTATCATCTAAAACTACGTGTCTTGATAAGTGTCAAGAGTATTTTGGGACGGAGGGAGTATAAATTATGGTGTTATAGTTACCCCCAAGAATTTGTGAAAGAAGAAAGTAATATTAGGCCAGACATTGGCTTCATACCAATGCATGAATGCACGGTGCTAACAAGATTAGGCCGAAATAATAATTTTTAAAAAACTTTAACTCCTAAACCTTTGGCTTGATATGCACGGTGCAAATCAAAATCAGATTTAATTAGCTTAGACATTTATTAGCCCAAAGACCCAATGTCCAACATTTATGATTGCACCTGTAAGAAATTCTCATGTCAAAACTTTCTTTTATAAGGCAATATACTTTTACTGCCTCAAAAATTACATGGATGTGGGATTTTAATGTCAACTCTATTGTTTTGTTTTTCACAAGGAGAAACAAGAGAAAACTAGTAATACAAGAATAAACAAGATCAAAGGCAATAAATTTAGTTTAGTGTGGTATTTTTTTTTAATACAAGAACCCAAATCATGAATCGAACTCAATCTTAGCCGAACCCTACCCGAACTAAGTATACATGAAACCGATTAACCTATACAAACCCGTCTAAAACCCGTTTGTGGGGCACCTAACCCGAAATAGACCAACATAAAAATGGTTCGTCCCTTACCTGATCGTAAAATGAATCAAATGCGACCTGATCCAGATGGAGTCGACCCGTGGGAGTAGTTGACTCGAACATGAATCGACCTTAAATTATTCAACCCAACGTGGGTCAACCTCAAATAAGCCGAATTGACACCACTATCTATACCGAATTAGTGAGGGTGGTGATCTTGGATTGAAAATTTAAGAGGGCCAAGTTTTGATTGTCTAAACATTAAAGTCAATGTTGAATTCTTATAAATTTTCTTATATATTTAATACCACATATGTAATATATTGATTATACCAAAAAAATACTAGGGGTCAGGCTCCTACCAGCCCCAATTAAGATCCTTTTGTGGGTGGCTGTTACACTTATCGATTTTTGTTATTCACATGAAGGTAAATGTGAAATTCGACTTTTTAAGAGTGTAAATAGTCGTGACTTGTAAGTCATAGATAGATGTCGCCAATTAGGCGAGGTGCTAATAGCTTTCTAATCTAAATAGTTGGAATTAATTACTTATCATCCACAACTACTTTGCCAAGTGCGGAACTTGGGATGTCTTGAATCTATCATTCAAACGACCCAACATAGGAATCTCGCTAACCGGTTAGCAAGCCTAGGGTATATGGTAGGTCTCTTTATTCACTAGTAGAATAAATGTTTATTACTGCGGTCATTAAGTGGCCTATAGCGGCGGTTTTGGCCGCGCAGTAATTTAGGGCGCAGCAATAGGTAATTAACCTATTGCTGCGGTTTTTGACCGCAGCAATAGGCCAATATATTGCTGCGGTTCCTGGTAGAAACCGCAGCAACAGGTCCCTCAAAAGCGTAATATTGTGAAGCTATTGCTGCGGTTGTTGCCCAAAACCGCAGCAATAGGTACTGTACAAGTGAGTTTTTTTTTTTTTTTTGCATTTTACCATTAAAGTTGTATAAAACTATACAATAGAAAAACCAAGACTCAAAATCTAATATAAATGATGAAAAAAAACCCAACAAACAACTAAATATACGAAAGATTAAATATAAAAATATAAATCACCACATACAAACAAATTGTAATTACAAATCAAAAAATACAAAAGAAAAAATTAACCAGATCCAAAAAATAAAACCAAACTACCTAAGAAAAAAAAATGGAAATGATCTAAACATAAACAAGATCTGACTATATAGAAATGAAAAATCTGAAAAATCGAAAAATGGAAATAAACCATCCCACATTAAATGGAAAAAAAATTCAGATCTGAAACCAACTAAAGTTTTAAGGAGTAGAAACCAAATCACTAGGAACTTCTATGTCAATCACAACCTCTTCGGACTCGACTACTGGTGGACGTTGAAGAAGTGCTGCCGCCGAGAAACGGATGGCCGTGCTTTCGCGACAAGGAGAGCAGCGAAACCGGCGAGAATTTTCGCGACGAGGAGAGCAGTGACACCGACGAGTGAACGGAGTTTCCGGCGATAGTTTTCGCAACGACGAGAGAGGAGGGAAACCGGCGAGAGTTCTTGCACGAAGGAATGGAGTTCTTACACCGGCGATAGTTCTTGCACGAAGGAAACTACTGAGGGAGATTTGAAGGAGGAGAGAGAAAAGAGTGAAAACGGCTGAAGGGTGAAGACTGATGAGAAATGAAATAAAGACGCCTACTTATTTCTCAAACCCTAGCGCCTCTTTTTGAAATAAAATGGCCAATTGGATATTGTTGTGGTTTCCAAAAAAAACCGCAGCAATATATTAAAATATTATTTTTTAATATTATTTTAATATATTGCGGTTCTTACTAGAACCGCAGCAATATGTCTGGTCAACAAGTCAACTTTTTTTCAAAAATTTTCCGTTGAAAACATATTACTGCGGTTTTTGGCCGAAACCGCAGCAATATCTTTATTTTATATTTTACCTTTTCTTTTTACGTGATATATTGCTGTGTATGGGTAAAACCGCAGCAATAAGCAATTATTCTACTAGTGATTCATTTGCTTTTTGGGCTCGTATTTTAGGCCAATCCGTTTATATATTTGGGTAGCTCATATAAACTCCCTTCTGAACATTTCTACTTCCTTGTATATTAAAAAAAAAAAAAAAGATTTGTACATATATTCTAGAAAATCTAATAGCTCGCCCTACTTGTGGACAAGTCAACAATGCGTTCTTGGTAAACCAAATATTTGTGTGCTGATATATTCTCCCTTTTTGTTTCCTTTTCTCTACATTCGTCGATTGTAGTCAGAAAATTGTAAGAAGCAAACAGTAACCAAACTTCAGCATCAGTGCCACTAAGAGCTTCATAAATTGGCCTAAATATTTAGCAAGAGTAACTTCTTGGGAATAACGAGAAGATTGGGTGATCATTATATTAAACATAGGAGCATCTATTCATATCTTCCCACCAGTCTGCATCACAGTCATCATCATTGATATGAGCCTAATCATAGGAGAAAGAGGCTATTTACATATCATGTTTTTTAACGAATAAGATAATAAAGAGGAGGATGGTGATCCCCTGCATGCGCTGACAGTTTCCCTAATGTTATGGCATGGCGTGTCCCATATAAGGCAACTCCCTATGCATATGTGCCTATATTTAGGCTTTTTCGCATATATCTTGGTGAAAGTTAGTGTCATTGTGTGTGTAAGCCTCTTGTTTGGCTATCTATTATATATGCTTGTTGCGCATATGGGGTAGGTTGGCCGTGGATCAAGCCTCAGGAAATCATACGCCATACGGGCGATATGTGCTCGTCCTATGACACCCTGCTTATTATACATTATATAATAGAGTATGTATTTGCTAAATAACCAAACTCTAACCATTGTGAGATTTTACTCAATAAACTGTTTGATGATCAAAATACATAAAGAACATTTTAAGACAATGGGAGGAAAAAAAAAAGGCAAATTTCACTCTATTTATTCCTTTGTTATGCCATCAACACATTTTTTATAAGTCCCTAGTTAATTCTTACCCCACCCATATTTGAACACAAATTTTTTATCATGAATATGATACAAATACATCGCTACATCCATTGCCTTTCAAATGCAATGTCGCCCACCACAACCAAAGTCAATGAACTTATCATCGTCCTTAAATGCATCAAAATGGAGACGTCCTTCAGTCCAATTTACGTCACAATCATAACTTATAGTGGAGAAGAAACCAGTGTACAAGCTCCATGTAAAATTGGTAGTTACGGCCAAGTGCTGAACACCCAAATCTCTATTATCGCCTCTATCATCGCCTTGACAATGCACATCAAGCGTATCACTAGACAAACCATTTACAACAGCTACATGAAATTTAACATGTCTCACGAAAGGTGCTGCATCCACGAATTGTATTTGTTGAGGTTGGATTGGTCCATGATTTGAAGAAATAAAAGTAATTGTAAGAACTAAGAGCACAAATTGATCAAGAACGTGAAATAGTAGGTTCATTTCTTCTATTATTTGGCTAGAGTCTCTTTTGTAGTTGTTTGAGCAAATAACACTTCAATGTGATCTTGTTATATACCTCTTTCGTTTCTTTAGTCGCTACGCTTCAATAATAATAGTACTATTCACCAACTTAACATATTCAGTTTGTCCTTCCTTATGTATAACGAAAAATATAGTCAAGTGGAATCTTGTTAAATTTGTCGTTTTCAAATATCAAACTTTTAATTATTTTTAATTATGCATAATCAAATATATTAAGGCTCAAAGTAGCGCATTGGATTGTGTGAAAACAAGAAGTGTAACAACTAAAAGCACAGAGGAAGTACTAGATTTCTCCTTTTTTTAACCCCTCCATCTATTGCATGTACTCAAATAATTTTTGAATTTAAGAAAATAGAGTCTTTTCATGGTTAAAAAAATAATTTAATTTGAACATATATATTAAGACGCATCTAAGAAGACTCTATATAACCATATATTTTTTATGTTTAAATCACAAAGGAGAGTGTGTGAATGATGTAAATGTCCAAATGATCCAATAGACAAAGAAACAATGAAATACTATGGCTAGCTTCTTCTTTAACAAACTAATTATAACTAGCATTTTGGATAAGAGAGAAATGAAATTTGATTGTCAATAACTTACCAAAAAAATCAATAATAGATCAAGTAATCATAATTTTTGTTACATATTGCAACACATTATAATCTATATACATATACATATACTTCCTCCGTTCCAAAATAAGTGAAACACTTCTCTCATTTAAGTGAGAGCTTTTTGAGACAAGTGTTTCACTTATTTTGGAACGG
The DNA here is from genome assembly GCA_947646795.1 of Beta lomatogona. NCBI lineage: Eukaryota > Viridiplantae > Streptophyta > Magnoliopsida > Caryophyllales > Amaranthaceae > Beta > Beta lomatogona. The sequence goes on along the minus strand of CANSNZ010000424.1, from coordinate 1,385,428 downwards.
AGGAAGTATACATATATATATATATATATATATACATATATACATATACATATACATATATATACATATATACATATACATATACATATATATATATATACATATATATACATATATATATATATACATATACACTAGAGGAAAAAAAGCCATTTCTTTGTTGTAAAAGGGGTGCGGTTGTGTAGAAAACCGCGAGCCCTTCCATTAAGGGTCGGGACCAAAACCCCTCGATACTAAAGGCTGCGGTTTTGGTCCCGACCGCAGCCCTTAATGGAAGGGCTGCGGTTTTCTACACAACCGCAGCCCTTTGTTTTATTTTTCCCACCCAAAATAATCGCGCTCTCATTAATTCTTCCCTCCACCCAATTTTCATTCAATTCACGAACTCTCTCCACGCAGCAGCGAAACACCTGAGCGCCCTAGCCTGCGAAATTGAACCACCGCCCTGAGCTCCACCCTCCTGTGCACGCCACCCTCCTACGCGCCATCACGCAGACCCCTGAGCTCCACCCTCATGTGCGGGTATCGCAGCTTGCAGTGCCGAAAACCACCTGAGCGCTGCCACCCTCCGTTGCGCACCAACCACCTGTGCGCCTAAACCCTCCAACACCGAGAAAAAGAAGCCGCTGCCGGCGGCTTCCACTAAAGATCGGCGGCTCAGCAACGCCGAAAGGTCGGCCTACTTTGGGAGGAGAGAAGCCGCTAGTCCTTCGAACTGTTCTTCAAGGCGACGCTCGACGCCGAGCTGTTGGCTCTTGCTCTCGTTTGCCAAACTCTCAAATGTACTTTCTCACTCCTCTCTTTCTCTTTCTCAATTAGCAATGTCTTTGATTTTGCTAATTTTGGATTTTTATTGTGTAATTTCTTTGATTAGTTTATGTTTGATTTGAGCATAATTCAGTATTTTTTCTGCTTAGAGTTTTGATTTTCGATTTAGAATTGGAGTTGTTGATATTGGTGTTCACTTCGATTGTTGCAATAAGACATAATTGGTGGAAGTTTATGGAATTTTATGATTTTTTTGGGAATATTTGTCGTACACTCGTGAAATTTGATATAATTAATAATATATATGTTATTTGAATTAGTTGATTAGCTACATTAGCTATTAACTTAGTTTAATGCAAACAAATTTCATTTATAATTTGTTAATAGTTTAAATGAGAAAAGTTAGTTGTAATGTGTTTCAATGTGGGTAAGATATGATAATTTATATATATGAATGTATTTCTTATAATTTTTGCATTTACTATATGCTAACAATTTTTTCGGTTTTATGTGTCTTAGATATTAGCATATTGGAAGCGGCAAATCAACTAGGAGATAGTGCAGAGTATATATAGAGATCGATCTCCATATTAGTTGTTATTGGTATGTATTTATGATAAAGACAATTCATTATATATCTTCATTTATTATGTATATGTAGATTCAATCTATATATGTGTATGTATATTTCTTGATATGAGATTGGATGAAAACAATTTAATTAAGCTATGAAATGTATAAGTTATATGAATCATCATATCATCAATCATATGCCTAGATACCCGTTCAAGACTTACTCATTAGGAGTAAGTCTTGAATAGTCCCCTGTTTGGGATCGTCCTTGGACGTTTGATCTCACTTAGGTGGTGAATGTATGTCTTCTTTTCAATTCTAAGGAAAGTCTTGGCTTGTCATTTCTCTACATTGTTCTCTGTGTACATATGTAGATAATCAATTATCTACATTGTGTACTTGGAGAACTGTAGGGAAATGCTTGCCGGATTTTCCTTAGAATTGAAGAGTTGGCATATATTCACTAGTGAGATTAAATGTCCAAGGATGGGTTAGGTTGGAGTGATAAGGACCTTCGGATGCATGCATACATTTGCACATGTGACTCACTTAGCCTCCATTTGTATGTGCGTGTTTTCAATATGTGATTGTCTTGCATGTGAATGTGCTTAAATGATTGATACTTATAATTGGTTGTGTTTAATTAGAGGTTTTCATGAATGAGATGGATCGTACTTGGATGTATGGTAGCCGTGAATCGATTGAGTTTGTGAATGGGGTCTCGAATTTTGTAAATCTGCATTAGAATACCAAGCATCTTACGGAGCGATCGACTTTTATTGTCCTTGTTTAGATTGTGGAAATGTGAGCAAGGTTAGTAGTATTCATTTGCTTAGGGAGCATGTCTTTCGTCGTGGGTTTAGGCCTCAATACCACGTATGGGTTTGGCATGGTGAGGAGGGGAGATATGCAAGAAGTTGTAGGATAATGAACGATGTATGTGAAGAGGAGAAGGATAAATTAGGTGATGATTTCGAGGATGGTGAGTATGGGGATGATGAATTTGGGGATGATGATAGAGATCGGGTAGACGAGATGATACAAGAGGTTGAAGATCGGTCTTGCAAACGACCTCGTATGTTTGAGTCTATATCTCGAGGCCGCTGAAAGGCCATTGTATCCAGGTTGTACGAAGTACACCAAACTTTCCGCTGTGATAACACTCTTCAATATTAAGTCGAAAGCGAGGTTGGACGGATTGCGGTTTCACGTCGTTGTTGGAAGTTTTAGCCGATATGCTCCCCGATGGAAATGATCGCAAAAGTCGAACTATTATGCTAAGAAACTCATGTGTCCTTTCGGTTTAGAGTACCGAGAGGATACATGCTTGTCCAAACGATTGTGTGCTTTATCGTAATGAGTATGAGCATTTAGATGAGTGTCCACGTTGTGGATTATCAAGGTACGGGCGTGAAGGGGCTGGGGGTAGTGAAGGACCACCAGCTAAGGTGTTGTGGGTATCTTCCCATAATACCTAGATTTAAGCGCATGTTCTCACTAAAAAAAGATGCGAAGAATATGTGGTGGCATGCGGATCGTAGGAAGAAAGACGGTTTGCTTTGAAGCATCCTAGCTGATTCCCCCGAGTGGAAAAGTATCAATAGGGTGCATAAGCCGTTTGGTAACGAGGATAGGAATTTGAGGCTTGGATTATGTACGGATGGCATGAATCCCTTTGGCAATCTTAGTTCTCGGCATAGTACATGGCCGTAGTTTTAGTGATTTATAACTTGCCTCCTTGGTTGTGCATGAAACGCAAGTACATCATGTTGTCGCTTCTCATATCGGGGCCGAAACAACCTGGAAATGACATAGATGTATACCTTTAACCACTTATTGAAGATTTACGGAAGATGTGGAACGAAGGAGTGTCGGTATTTGATGCGTATGCTAATGAGATGTTCACTCTGCGTGCCATGCTTTTACGTACAATGAACGACTTTCCAGCTTATGGGAACTTATCCGGGTATAAGACCAAAGGAAAAAAAACCGTGCCCGATTTGTATAGATGACATGAAGTCTACACACATTAAGGGTTGCAAACATGTCTATATGCGCACACGAAGGCTCCTTAGACGCGACCATCCCTATCGATTTAAGAAAAAGGCCTTCGATGGGACGGTTGAAGAGGAAGTTGCTCGTAGACCATTAACCGGTACTGAAGTTTATAATCGGGTTAAGGGCATTGAAACGATCTATGGTAAACCTGCGAATGACGTTGATGGAACTACGGGATTATGGAAAAAGGAGTCTATTTTTTGGAAACTCCCATATTGGAAAGATTTAAAAGTCGGACATTGTTTGGATGTCATGCACATTGAGAAGAATGTTTGTGATGCAATTCTTGCGACACTTATGAATATTCCGGTAAGACAAAGGATGTTAAAGCGTCACGTCTTCACTTGGAAAAAAATAAGCTTCGACCGGAGTTGTGGGCTCAAAAAAGGGCGGGAAGGAAAAAGAAAGTAGTGGAGGAAGGGCTTGATGAGGAAATTGGGAAAAGAAAAAAGGTGGATGATTCGGAGAAGAATTATTTGCCCCCAGCTTGCTACATGCTGTCGAAAGCCGAGAAACGGATTTTTTGCGAGTCATTGTATGGTATTAAGGTTCCAACTGGGTACTCATCGAATATGAAGCGATTTGTTACCTTAAATGGTGAGTTGAAGTTATCGAGTATGAAATCTCACGATTGTCATGTCATGATGCAAGTATTCTTACCGATTGCAATTCGTGGGATACTTCCGAAGCATGTGAGGCACACCATTACCGAACTTTGTTCATTTTTCCATACAATATGCAGCAAAGTCCTAGAACCGTCGACCCTCGATTCTTTGCGAGCCGAGTAGTTGAAACTCTATGCAAATTTGAGATGTTTTTTCCCCCCGCATTCTTTGACATTATGGTCCATCTCATTGTCCATCTAGTTCGAGAAATTAAGCTGTGTGGTCCAAGTGTTTTTGAGGTGGTGCTATCCTTTTGAGAGATATATGGGTACTTTGAAGGATAAAGTTCGAAATCTTGCACAACCGAAGGTAGCATTATTCAAGGGATTGTGGTCGAAGAGGTCGGTAATTTTGTGGCGGAGTATGTTGCTTGGTGTTGATCCTATTGGCGTTCCGATATCTCGACACGAGGGCGGACTCGAGGGCAAGGGTACGATTGGCTCAAAATTGATCTCACCTTACGTCGACAAGCGTACACAAGCTCACTTATTTGTGTTGCATCACGTGGCAGCTGTCCATCCTTATTTAAATGAGCATATGGAGGAATTACGTGTTAGCAACCCTGGAAAAGGAATAAGGGCATTGACGCAAATGCATAATAAGACGTTCATTGATTGGTTTCATCATCGAGTAGTGGATAATTTAAATGAAAATGTTTCAAAACGATCAAGTGGTTAGCATTTGGTCCTCGTGAATCTGTACACTCTTATGAGGGTTATGATATTAACGGGTATACGTTTTGGACTGAACGTCAAGATCTTAAGTCGACATCGCGACGGAATAGTGGTGTTTCACTTGTGGCGTCATCTACACAATACGCAAGCTAGAAAGATAAGTCTCCCGTTCTTGCTGCCACCAACTATTATGGGCGAATTCAAGAAATATGGGAGCTTGACTACTCGGCTTTTCATATTTGTCTCTTTTATTGCAATTGGGTTGATGATAATCGACGTTGCGTAAAAAAAGATGATCCTTGCGGATTCACTCTTGTGGACATGGGTCGTCTACGTGAGACTGAAGAGCCATTTGTACTTGCATCACAAGCTAAACAAGTATTCTATGTAACCGATCCTGTCGATAATAAGTGGTCAATTGTTGTACCCGGCAAAAGGAGTATTACGGGCATTGGTGATGTTGAGGATGAGGAAGAGTATGATGCATTTGAGGACATCCCAACTTTTACCTATCCCGAAAATAGCGTGGAAGATGATGTAAATATGTCCGAGAACTATATGCGTGTTGATCACACCTGAAGGGATACATGTTGAAACTCCTAAGAAACGGCGGAAGGTCAACAAATCATGAGACATATACTCGGGTTTATCTCTATTTCGTCCATTTCATGTCATTTTCATATATTTCGAGTCATGTGACTCAATTTTCTTGTTGAATATAATAATATAGCAAAAATACGACTATTACGTAGATTTATAGGTGCTACTTTGTTGTTGGTTGGATTTCGGGAAAGTAAGGGTCATTTTAGGCCTATTTCGTCCGTTTCATGTCATTTTCGTTTATTTCGAGTCATGGTAATCCAATTTCTTGTTGAATGTAATAATATTGCATAAAATACGACTACAAAGTAGGTTTATAGGTGCTACTATGTTCATGGTTGGATTTCGGGAAAGTAAACGTCATTTTAAGCTTATTTCGGCCGTTTCATGTCATTTTCGTGTATTTCGAGTCATGGTAATCCAATTTCTTGTTGAATGTGATAATATTGCATAAAATACGACTACAAAGTAGGTTTATAGGTGCTACTATGTTCATGGTTGGATTTCGGGAAAGTAAACGTCATTTTAAGCTTATTTCGGCCGTTTCATGTCATTTTCGTGTATTTCGAGTCATGGTAATCCAATTTCTTGTTGAATGTGATAATATTGCATAAAATACGACTACTAAGTAGGTTTATAGGTGCTTCTTTGTTGTTGGTTGGATTTTGGGAAAGTAAGGGTCATTTTAGGCCTATTTCGTCCGTTTCATGTCGTTTTCGTGTATTTCGAGTCATGTGACTCCAATTTCTTGTTGAATGTAATAATATTGCATAAAATACGACTACGAAATAGGTTTATGGGTGCTACTTTGTTCATGGTTGGATTTTGGGAATGTAAACGTCATTTTAAGCCTTTTTCGGCCGTTTCATGTCATTTTCGTGTATTTCGAGTCATGGTAATCCAATTTGTTGTGAAATATGATCTTATAACCTAAAATGTTGCTATTAAGTAGATTTATACGAGCTACTTTGTTGATGGTTGGATTTCGGGAAAATAAATATCATTTTAGGCCCCCCTTGCACAGGCCCCCGGTTCCCCGCACACGGCCCGATCCCCCCCGTCCAGCCCCTAGCTACTTCCCCCCCTTGCCCCCCGGTCCCCCCCTTGCACCCCCGCTCCCCCGTCCAACCCCTAGCTACTTCCCCCCCGTCCAACCACTAATGATAAAATTTAATCTATTACAACAAATGTGGAAACTAATATTTTTGTTCGTTTTTTTTGTAGAATCTCTTCAATATCGAAGATGATGAAGCCAAGAAGAATCTATTTTTATCCGCGCTTGCTCGAGAGATTTCGAGATTTCAAGGCTAAGTTAGTGTCCGGTTGGATTACTAAGCGGAGGAAAAGAACGGGTACAAAGAAGAAGAAAATTTATGGGGGAGAAAAGCAAATCGAAGCCGAGGCCGCATTGGAAAATTCAGAGGAACCCACCACATTACCATATCAAATATGGAGAAATATCAAACCTGAAGAGTGGGAAGCATTTGTTGCCAAAAATACTACCCCGAAGGCGTTGTAAGCAAAGGATTTTAATTATATTTACCACACTTAGCTCGAGTATGATTGTATATAACACCTAATCTTTTGTTTGTAATTATGTGTTTTTTCAGGCAAGACGTGAGAAAAAAAGCGCGAGTGCAAAAGCAAGGAAATATTATCATCATTTGGGTGCCCATTCCTACGATCAGGCGAGAAAAAAGTGGATGTTTGCCCATTACCCCACACAGGATTCGACAACGACACCTACCTCTACAACCACATCGGCTACACCGGCTCGTCAACCGGACAGGGTCCTTGATTGGTGGTGTTCGATGCATGGGGTTGATGCAAAGGGAAAGAGAGTGTTACCCGATCCCGTTACGAAAAAGATAGCCAATGCTATTGTAAGTACATATCATTTTAGGCCTATTTCGGCCATTTCATGTCATTTTCGAATAGTTTGAGTCACTGGGCTCCAATTTCTTGTGAAACATGATAATATAACCTAAAATATTGTTATTAAGTAGATTTATAGGTTCAACTTTATTATTGGTCGGATTTCGGGAACGTAAATATCATTTTAGGCCTATTTCGGCCATTTCATGTCATTTTCGAATAGTTTGAGTCACTCGGGCTCCAATTTCTTGTGAAACATGATAATATAACCTAAAATATTGCTATTAAGTAGATTTATAGGTTCTACTTTATTATTGGTCGGATTTCGGGAACGTAAATATCATTTTAGGCCTATTTCGGCCATTTCATGTCATTTTCGAATAGTTTGAGTCACTTGGGCTCCAATTTCTTGTGAAACATGATAATATAACCTAAAATATTGTTATTAAGTAGATTTATAGGTTCAACTTTATTATTGGTCGGATTTCGGGAACGTAAATATCATTTTAGGCCTATTTCGGCCATTTCATGTCATTTTCGAATAGTTTGAGTCATGGCTCCAATTTCTTGTGAAACATGATAATATAACCTAAAATATTGCTATTAAGTAGATTTATAGGTTCTACTTTATTATCGGATATCCGGAACGTAAATATCATTTTAGGCCTATTTCGGCCATTTCATGTCATTTTCGAATAGTTTGAGTCCAGGCTCCAATTTCTTGTGAAACATGATAATATAACCTAAAATATTGTTATTAAGTAGATTTATAGGTGCTACTTTGTTGTTGGTCGGATTTCGGGAACGTAAATATCATTTTAGGCTTATTTTGCTAATTTGATATGTTTTCGTTTATATCCATTATTCAAGTAACCCCATCCCCCACACCCCACACCCGCACTTCCCCCCCCACACCCCCCACCCCCCCCCCCACTGCACCCCCACCCAGCCGCACCGCCACTCCCCCCCAGTCCCGCCCCCCTGCCTTCCCCCCTACACGTCCCCACACCCCCACCCCCCCCCACACACCCCCCCTTGCACTTCCCCACAGTCCCCCCACGCCCCCCCACAGCTCCCCCCCTGCATTTCCCCCCACCACCCCCCCCACCCCCCCTACACCCCCCCCCCTACCCACAGTCCCCATGCCCCCCCCCCCCCCCACAGTCCCCACCTACACCGCCCCCCCCTACACACGTCCCCCCACTGCCCCCCCCACCGCCCCCCCCCACCGCACTTCCCCCCTACACGCCCCCCCACCCCCCTACCCCCACACGCCCCCACCCCCCCCCACTGCCCCCCACCCCCAGCCCCCCCCTGCCCCCCCCACCCCCCAGCTCCCCCCACACAGCTTCCCCCACAGTCCCCCTTCCCCCCCGCACCCCACCCCCCCACCACCCCCCACCGCCCCTACACCGCCCACCCTGCCCCCCCACTGCCCCCCCACACAATCCCCCCCTTGCACTTCCCCCTACACGCCCCCCACCGCCCCACCCCCCCCACACCCATTCCCCCGCCGGCCCGGCAGCGGCAGCCCAGCCAGCAAGCAGCCATCGGGAAGGCAAAAGCCGGGCAGGGCCGCCATTGCCGCCGCCGCCGCCATCGGGAGGCAAACCGGGCCTGGCCGCCACTGCGCCTGGCCCTGCCGGCCTCCGCTTGCGGCCGTTCTTTGTTTTGTTTTTTGAAAAATTTTAACGTCTAATTTATGTTGTTTTATTTGTAGATCGGATTAAAGGAAAAGGAGGCAACAGGTGATTTCACTCCTACCGCACACATGGATGCTTTGCACGAAACTCTAGGAAAGGACCATAGTGGTCGTGTGAGGGCGTGGGAGGTGTCCGCCTCGGCGTGCGAAAGGTATATGGTGAACAATACACGACAACGTCAAAATCAAGTGCAAGTAGTGTGAATTCGGCGTCGGTAGATGTGGAGGCTATCAAATCTGCAATTCGGGAGGAGCTTAGAGAGGAGATGACACATAACTTCAATGCTATGATGGAGCAAATGGGTTTACCGACCTTCCCATTGAAGAAAGGTAGTGAAGTTCCATCTAGCCAGCCGATCGGTGTTCCACAAACATCAGATAATCAAACGATACCTGCACCTGATCCACCAATACCCGAGTTGAAGGTAATCACCGTATTTGGTTTAATTTATCACGCTTAATCACCGTGCTTTATTAATTAACTATGTATTGTCCCTAAGTGCATGCAATTCTAAATATGTTGTTTCATCGCAATTAACTATTAATGACTTGTTTTGTTTCAAAGGAGGAGACCCCATGCCGACTATTAGTTCAAGAAAAAGATTCCGATAGTCGATTGTGGTAGCTAGTGGCCATGCACAACCTCCTCGGTGATCGAGTACGAGTGCATCACCAGATAGTGAAAAATGATCACTATGTGGTGAGCATCGACTACATTGAGCCTGGTTTTGAAGACCTAGGTCTTCCGATGCCAAAACCGGAGGTCAGTCTACATACACTGAGTGACGCCCATGGTAGTTATGTTCTGTGGCCGCGTGCATGGGTGCGATTTTCGGATGAGGTACACCGATAAACATACATATATATATGCGTTAGTTTATGTAATAATCAACTCGATTATATTACTTTTCTATGTCATATAAATAATAAGTGAACAATATTCTTATTATTACTTTTTAATAGGTTTCAAGGAAGGCTGGTTCACATGACCGAAGGCTAAAAAGGTCGGTTCACAAAACAAGATGGCTAAGGAGGCAATTGGACGTGCTTGAAATTGAACCAATTGTGTTCGATGACCAAGTTAGTATGTCAAACAATCCACTTCTCGAGCCGTTGGTGGTGCAAGGCCTTACTAAGGCATGTTATTGGTTGCATGAGTGTGTTAGCGATTTGCCCGAGAATGCTCCAATACATGTTCCTTTGGGGAAGGAACAATTCAACTACGCCGACGAGTCATCTACATGGATTTCCAAAGACGATGTTAAAGAATTCTTACGTGGAGAAATGTTGAGTGGAACAATGATACAAGCTTTCATGAGGTGATACATATACATATCTTACTTTACAAGTTTATAATAATTTTCACCTTCCATACATGTATGTTGACTTTTTATTATATGCTTTAACTTCTCGGGTTATTGTGTACTTGAATTGAATGAAAAAATGAGTGAGACAAAGATTGGTTGGTTATGTCCAAGTATGATGCGAGATGACAATTGTTTAAAAAACAAAACCGATGTGAAAGAATATCTCGATACTAGTTTCAAACAATCACATCGGTTAGAAGAGAAGTTCATCCTTGTTCCATATATTGAAGCGTAAGCTTGTTACACCAAACTTGATGCTTTACTTTATTTTCTATAACTTTATTACCTTGTTTAGATAACTTGCCTTCTTGTTCCATATATATCGATAACAAAATTCACCGAATTGTTGAATAAGTAACTTTATATTATTTCCTTGTATAGTCTCCATTGGACGCTCATTGTGATATGTTTGTCAAATAATCACGTTTACCACTTTGATTCTCTTCGTCGACAACCACCACGGAGCTTACTAGTCAAGTCACTATTGAATAGGTAACTTAACTAGAACAATATGTGTACCTAATATTACACATTTATATATATATATACATATATATATATATATATATATATATATATATATATATATATATATACATATATATAATAAACATCTTATAATGTATTGATGTAGTGTGATGAAGCACCATTATGGACTTGGACTTCGATTAGGAAAAGCTCCTCTTTGGATATCAGTTGAGGTAACTACTTTGGTGAATCTTATGTCTAACCATTTATTTTCATATACTTTAAATTTAACATGAATGTTTTTGGATGATTAAATTTGGTGAATTTCAAAGTGTCCGCAACAAAAGAATGGTGTTGATTGTGGCTATTACGTCTTTGCGGTACATGTTTGATATAGTCAACCGTTGTACTGACATCGATTATCTTCAAAAGGTATGTAACTAATTAGTTTATTTAATTTAGATTAAATTGATAGGTAAGAATTAGTTTATTTTGGAAATTGTAGCATGTAACATGTAGCTAGTTTTGGGAGGTGAAATAGCTCAAATTCACAAAAAACGACCCCGAAACGAACCTAAAAATTGAACTTCTAATCTTTTGCACCAAAATATGACATTAACACTTCAACTATGCATAAAGTAAGTGGTGTGTGTTAGTTTTGCTCCTATGTGTAACTTGTAGGTAGTTTTGGGAAGTAAAATAGCTCAAATTCACAAAAACGACCCCGAAACGAACCTAAAAATTGAACTTCTAATCTTTTGCACCAAAATATGACATTAACACTTCAACTATGCATAAAGTAAGTGGTGTGTGTTAGTTTTGCTCCTATGTGTAACTTGTAGGTAGTTTTGGGAAGTAAAATAGCTCAAATTCACAAAAAAGACCCCGAAACGAACCTAAAAATTAAACTTCTAATCTTTTGTACCTAAGTGTGACTTACATACTTCAACTATGGATAAAGTAAGTGGTGTGTGTTAGTTTTGCTCCTATGTGTAACTTGTAGGTAGTTTTGGGAAGTAAAATAGCTCAAATTCACAAAAAACGACCCCGAAACGAACCTAAAAATTGAACTTCTAATCTTTTGCACCAAAATATGACATTAACACTTCAACTATGCATAAAGTAAGTGGTGTGTGTTAGTTTTGCTCCTATGTGTAACTTGTAGGTAGTTTTGGGAAGTAAAATAGCTCAAATTCACAAAAAAAGGACCCCGAAACGAACCTAAAAATTGAACTTCTAATCTTTTGCACCAAAATATGACATTAACACTTCAACTATGCATAAAGTAAGTGGTGTGTTTTAGTTTTGCTCCTATGTGTAACTTGTAGGTAGTTTTGGGAAGTAAAATAGCTCAAATTCACAAAAAAGACCCCGAAACGAACCTAAAAATTAAACTTCTAATCTTTTGTACCTAAGTGTGACTTACATACTTCAACTATGGATAAAGTAAGTGGTGTGTGTTAGTTTTGCTCCTATGTGTAACTTGTAGGTAGTTTTGGGAAGTAAAATAGCTCAAATTCACAAAAAACGACCCCGAAACGAACCTAAAAATTGAACTTCTAATCTTTTGCACCAAAATATGACATTAACACTTCAACTATGCATAAAGTAAGTGGTGTGTGTTAGTTTTGCTCCTATGTGTAACTTGTAGGTAGTTTTGGGAAGTAAAATAGCTCAAATTCATAGAAAAACGACCCCGAAACGAACCTAAAAATTGAACTTCTAATCTTTTGCACCAAAATATGACATTAACACTTCAACTATGCATAAAGTAAGTGGTGTGTGTTAGTTTTGCTCCTATATATAACATGTAGGTAGTTTTGGGAAGTAAAATAGCTCAAATTCACAAAAAAACGACCCCGAAACGAACCTAAAAATTGAACTTCTAATCTTTTGCACCAAAATATGACATTAACACTTCAACTATGCATAAAGTAAGTGGTGTGTGTTAGTTTTGCTCCTATATATAACATGTAGGTAGTTTTGGGAAGTAAAATAGCTCAAATTCACAAAAAAACGACCCCGAAACGAACCTAAAAATTGAACTTCTAATCTTTTGCACCAAAATATGACATTAACACTTCAACTATGCATAAAGTAAGTGGTGTGTGTTAGTTTTGCTCCTATAAATAACATGTAGGTAGTTTTGGGAAGTAAAATAGCTCAAATTCACAAAAAACGACCCCGAAACGAACCTACAAAATTGAACTTCTAATCTTTTGCAAGAGTTAGTTGTTATTATATATTGTAAATGTTTGACTTCATCTTATTAATTTATTATATTCATATTATTGCAAGGTTTACATGGATAATGACGCACCAAGGTTGGATGAATTCACAATTGAAGAGTTGGATGAAGTTCGAAACAAGTTGGCTACCTACATTTGTGAAGATTGTCTATGATACATTGGTTAGGATTTTGCAAGAACTAGCTAGAAGTTCGAAACAAGTTGGCAAGCTATTCGGTTGTTGCGTTAATGTAGCTTTTTGTATTAGAATTAATATTTGCCTTAATATGTACTCTTTAACATTATTTATTATATATATAGAATTATTACATATATAATTGGGAACTCTATATATATATGCATTATGAGGTTTGTAATATGGTACAAAGCAAAGCAGCAAGGAACCAGCGACACTGGGAACGAGCGCATATATAGTGCCTAAATTTTTTTAAAAAAAAATTTATTACCAAAAGGGCTGCGGTTAATGGAGAAAACCGCAGCCCTTGACCATATAAGGGCTGCGGTTAACTGGAAAAACCGCAGCCCTTAAGTATTCAAGGGCTGCGGTTTTCCCAATTAACCGCAGCCCTTATATGGCCAAGGGCTGCGGTTTTCTTTCGACCGCAGCCCTTAATACTGCAAGGGCTGCGGTTCGTAACCGCAGCCTTTCCTATATATTAAGGGCTGCTACTCTAATTGCTGCGGTCAAAAAACGCAGCCCTTAGGCCACTTTTGACCGCAGCCCTTAGGCTTTTTACCACTAGTGATATATATATACATATGAAGTGTTAAAAAGAGGACTTCTTTCCATTTATGTAAAGGCTTCTATAAGAGTAGAATAGGTAGGTTATTTTTCATTTATGTTATGATATCGCGCGTATTTATTGAGTATCCAATGAGATTCTCTTGGAGGCTTAAGACAACCAATTCCATTTTAGTAAATACTTTTTTTTAGCTACAAAAGATAGTGGTGAATTCATGTACGTTTTGGATACCACGCTTTTTTTTTTGGGCCCCTCACTGGGACCCCGTGGTAAGATGAAGGGCCCTGTTAAACCGCAACCTCTAGCAGGTTAACTCGGTCTGGGTTTGCTGGCAGACGGTTTGAGAGTGGGGGGATGGTAAGGAGAAACCCTCTTCCAAAGTGCCCCTAGTAGGGATCAAACCCCCAACCTTGAGGTTGGAAGGTTATTTCCTTACCACTAGGCCAAGCTTAGCTTGGTATACCACGCTTAGCTTGGTATACCACGCTTATTAGTGGCTTACAACACTTTATTAACAATACTAGATGGCCTACTATTCAAAATGATTATTATATTGTAACATTATGGAATAATAGGAAAATTAGTAATATTATTAATAAATGAAAATTTCCCTTACCCGGGGCTTAGCCCGAGCATAATAACTAGTGAAGTGTTAAAAAGAGTACTTCTTTCCATTTATGTAAAGGATTCTATAAGAGTAGAATAGGTAGGTTATCTTTCATTTATGTTATGATATCGCGCGTATTTATCGAGTATCCAATGAGATTCTCTTGGAGGCTTGAGACAGCCAATTCCATTTCAGTACATAATTTTTTTAGCTACAAAAGATAGTTGTGAATTCACATAAGTTTCGGATACCACATTTATTAGTTTTTTTTTGGGGCCCTCACTGGGAACCCGTGGTAAGATGAAGGTACCCGCCAGACCGGAACCTCTCGCATGTTGGATCCTCAATCCCAAGTAGTTCTCATCTTGTTACTTCACTTACTTTTTCTAATTATAGTAGTTAGCTAATTTTAGATTGATAAGGTATCAAAATTAGAAAGGAGTGAGAGACAAAATTAGACATTAAATGAGAATATGAGATATATAATCTCAATCCTTCAAAAGTACTTCAAGTAGGATGAACATGTAGGCCTTGTTTGGTTGAGCTATTTAGGAGCCTGGAAACGGATTCAATAATCTAAATCCATTTCTCCTAGTCTGGTTTGGGTAGTAGGTTAACCATTACCCTTACTTGATAGTAACCTAAACCTCCAAAATGTTACCCTCCAAATTAGAGGAGTAACAAAATCCTTTCCATTCCCTTACAAGTGATTCCTTTCTATTGTTGAACCAAACACCCAATAAAAGAAACAATTATTGTTACCATTTCTCCCCTCTACTTGATTTTCCATTCCCTTTTCATTCCTCTATTTGAACCAAACGCCTCCTTATAATGACTTTTATTCTCCTTTGAAGAGAAAATAACTTCTTGATTAGTCCACGTTGCAAGTAGGGGTGTAAGTGGATTAGACTGGATTAAACTTTGCCAAATCCAAATCCAGTCCAAAGTTTTTTGGACTCGAAAAATTGAGTCCAAATTGGATCCAAATGTTTTTTGAGTCCAGTCCAGACCAGTCCGAAACTTTTTTCTTAAGTCTGAATCCAGTCTATTCCAGTTCGATTATTAAGTAAAACGTACTTTTTTTCCGATTTAGGTTCACAATGTTTTCTCATGATTGAATTGTTGTAATTTAAAAAATTGGACTCATTACCTACATTTCATAAAGTAAGTTACATACATATTAAAAGTCTTATAATATGCAAATTGTAAAATACAAAAGGCGCCAAAAAGGTTAAAGTAACTTTTGCCTTTTCAGTTCTCACTTTGCACTTTTGGAGGATAAGTGAAAATTCTGGTGCAAAGTAAAATAATTTGGAGCGGGAATGTTAAAAAGTCTAAAATTTCAACAAAATATTAATGAAATATATATATATATAGCTAAAATTTTTTTTTTTGGACTGGATTGGACTTATTGGACTCCAAAAGGGTAAGTCCAAATCCAGTCCGAAAATATTTGGACTCGAAAATTTGATTCCGAGTCCAGTCCAAATATTTTTCAGTCCAGTCCGACAAGTTTGAACTGGACTGGATTGGACACTGGACTTTTCGTAGTCCATTTACACCTCATCTGGCTTAAGTACTAATAGTACCCATTTGTGTAATACGTGTAGTATAATGCAGTACAATAAATGACCTTTGTGTCGCTATCGAGCTTATATTCATTGCCGGTAACGTATACATGACACGTGAAACAAAGATGGTACACTTTCTCTCCCTGAGCATTGGTCTTGGGAGAAATGATGAAACGCTGATAGTGAGGAGGGTGGGGAGCTGTGTCCACTAATAGGGGTAAGGGGGTAATTTCACAGTTTAAATGAAGTCAAGTAGGTTGTTTGTAGACTGTAATTTCATAATTTCACAATCATTTCCAAGTAGGCTGCAACGTTTGGTAGACTGTCACGAACCACGTCTTCATAATGGCCTCAACAAGACTTGTTGAAATAATGGTGTGGGTTATATTGTAGAACTTCCATGTTCGAGTCATTAGTGTTGCAAGTAGTGAAGGTTCATTAGGAGGGATAGTGGTTATGTCGACTACAGGTCGAGCTAATTCTGTCGTCTCTTCAAAGGGTAATAAGTAGTGGGCCGGAATTATACACCCCGACAAGATCTGATTCATCGGTTCATTATAGTTCATAATATGCGCAAACATGTGACGTTATATTGTATCCCGTTTTCTGTTATGAAACCTCTATTACGTTGTATGTCGTATTATATATAAAGTTGTTCGTTTTAAAGTATCTTTGACGCAATATATTTAATCGACGGTCCAATATTCTATTACACAAACACACACACACACACAGAGACAAAAAAACACACATGCAACCAACAAAACACATCTTTGTTAATATACATATTTGTTAGGCCCAATATAGTATGACACATCCTTGTTAACATGAAAATTCCTAAACTGCTATTCTGACTTACCACCCAATTTAATATATCCATGCGTGGTTCATCAATGTTACATTACTGCTATTCAATGGCCCATCAATATATCCATGTGTGGCCCAATTTAACTTCCTAAACTGCTATTCTAAGTAATTTCCAAAATTATGTTACATGACTTGGGTCATGGCGCATCAAAGCAAAATACCACAAAATGTAGCCCACAAACGTTACACCTACTCAACATGACTACCTACTTTGTTGTACCAAGGTTAGCAAAATGAATTAGCTTACCATCCTAAAGTTTATATTTACATTACAAAAAAATGTTTTTGTCGTGGCAGCTGTTGTTGTTGTGTATACTGATAACAAACCATCACATTCACAAAAAAAAATCGAACATGCAGTTTTTTTTAGATTTCTGAGACTTTCTTGCATTTAGGCCCATTAATGGCACTAATAACTTGCGTTCTCGCCTCATTTTCCGAGCACATTATGTCCTCGCACAATACTTGTTTTCTCTCCTCCACCATTGTATCCTGCAAATGCATACTACTTAGGAAGCCATCCACAACTTATCCACCAAAAAATTATATACATCCAAAAAATTGCTTATTTCAATATACAAATTAATTACCATATACAAGTTCTCGACAAATCGATCTGCACATCTTAATAGCTACAAGCATTTACACCCCCGAATTCGCTGGATTGAACCTGCATTTTCAACTCACGATGTCAATTACCATAATAAAATGTGCCCTCTTCTCATCATAGTTATGTTGTCATTATAATGAGGAATCTCACATTTCTTCTTTCGTAATTATGCCAACACCAATTTGTCCCATGTGTGGAGCCCGCCCACAACCCAACTGTCATCCACATACTAGAAAAGCATGTCTACAATGTATGCCTGCTTCATGGAGTTCATGTTATTCACCTACTGTGGAAGGGAATAACATATAATAGGTTATAGCTAACTCACCAACTTCGTCAGGGTGAACTCGTGGAATGCACCAGCGTCCTTCATTTGCCATGGGTCAATGACAAGAACCTCCTTGCGGTTCAGAGAGTATGCAGCGCACCACTATTGGTTGCTCTCAAGCACGGGTACGAATACCTCCATGAGTAACAACACCAAACAAGCATTTAATAAATATGTGCTTCATTTAATATAGTATTATAACCTTGTATATGATAATCATAGCACAACTATATAGATGAGTAATCCTCGAACACGGGGTCCCCGATATTTACTTCGAAAAGGACGAAATGATACACATTAGCGCCGCATACGAATCATTACAACTACTTTTAAATTCAAGCACACGAACCTGAACACAACATTAATTCAATACATGAGGCCCGAACTTTGCAATCTCAAACTATTACTTTGTAGGCAACATTTTATGCACGTACCGCAAATATCGAATCCATCATGAAGCGCTACTCCTCCTTGGCAAGCGTTTCTCCCACACCTTCCCATACAGGAGACCCGCAACAGTCACATACTGCAATGGAAAACATTTACCAATAAGTACTTTGACATACTATGTAAAAAAAACATATTCAACTATACGTTTAAAGGATAAAAGTAGTACACGTTTAAATCAACACATGTATTAAGGTCCAGAATAGATGAGCAATTCCTAACTGTTGCTTCTTTCCCCGAGCACTCCAACAACACCATATCCCCTCTGTCTTCACACCTTGTTCGCAAAAACGTCACAAGTTTTTCCTTATACTTCTTGTACTGCCAAGGTCGCCAAGTCTCCACATACCCCTCCATCTTCTTACGCGAGCACTTTGTTTTCCGATGCATATGACTTTACTCGCCAACTTCCTTTCCCATCTCACCTCCCTAGGAATACTTTGACCAAGGCCACCAACAACACGGTAGGGTGACATTAAGAGGTCAATGTTAGTATCATATTGTTGAACTACCATGTCAACAACTTTAATGATTCCATCTACACATATATTGCGACCATAAACATTCAATTAATCATGTTATTAAATGAAAACATACATTCTTGAAGTAATTAACTCATTTTTCCATAACAAATATAAACATACCTTCATCCTTTCTAGTTTCGGTAATAAGAGTTGGAGAAAACATTGTGCGCATTACATACTAGGTGCTCAATATTTCATCCTCACCTTGTCCTACAATTTTTCAGTTTAGTTCAACTTGCCTATCATACATGTTGATGCTCACCTCAGTTTTAAAAGGCGCAAGGTGCAAGGCGAAGGCGCACGCCTCTTGTAGGCGAGGCGCACCTTTGGTGCCAAAAAACCTTAGAAATCAAATAAAGAAACATTGTAATACTTAAAACAATATTAAAGACGAAAAAAAGATATAAGAAAGAATAGTTCATGGCTAGAATACCGAAATCAAACAATTTCTTCAAGATCAGCCCACTAGAACAACTAAAAATCCAAATATTCATCATCAACAGTCAACATGCTACAATTTAAATGATATCACTAAATAATTTAATTGAAGAAGTATGTAAAGGGATTTAAAAAATAACAAGTAACTGCCAGTCTGCCATATGGAAAAATTTGTAGTGAAGACAAAATAAAAAGAAATTATATTTTGCTATAAGGAAAAAATGAATACAAAATAAAATAAAAAATAATATTTTGCTAAAAGAAAAAGTTACCCGTGGAGAAAAATAAGAAAAAGAAATGAAGAAAGAAAAAGAATACCCACTGCCATTAAGAAGAACGTCCCCGTCCCCGTCCCCTCAAAAAACAAAAGAAGAAACAACGAAGAAGAAGAGGAGATCAGAGATGAAGAAGAGAAGATCAGCGAAGAAGATAGAAAATAAAGGAGAAAGAAAGACAGAAGAAGATGAGAGAATAAAGTAGAAGAAAGAAAGACATAAGAAGAAGATAAGAGAAGAGAACTTACCCGCGACCACCGGCGAGGAAACGGCGACCAAACAGAGACCACTGGAGACAAAAGTAAACCACCGGAGCAACCGGCATCCAGCAGCAAGCAAGCGCGTTTTAGATCTAGGGTTTCAAGTGTTTCTACCCACACAACATGTCGAGTAAATGACATTCAAAAACTTAAAAACGTCAAAAAATAAAAATACAAAGGGGCTGTGAGTCTCACGCGCGCCTCAACACGAAAAGCTGCGCTTCCTGCGCCTCGCGCCTCATGAAAAGGCGCCCTAAAATGCGTGCCTCCTTGCGCTTGTCGTCGTGCGCCTCGCCTAGGCAGTTGGAAGCGATTTTTAGTGCGCCTTGGGTCGCCTGGCGCCTAGGCGCCCCCAAGGCGCGCTTTTTAAAACTAAGATGCTCACGTGTTGTAAAATATGTTACAAGGAATTAACAATAATTCGTGCTCTTGAAGGATTTTTTGCTCAATAACTGCTACATGTTTTTTAACACATAGTAATGTAAAACATATTATTACTCACTGAAAACACTTACCTTCCCCACCTTTTCCTCCATCCACAGATTGTTGCTTCTCCACTTGTATCATCCTTCCCTCATCAGCTTCACCATCTCCTTCCCCTTCTGTACTTGTTCTCGGTCCACGTGTATCGCGATATGTGTTCATTCTCACCTCAACTGACTATGGGTTGGGAATACTTGTCTCTGTGTCTCGCCTCGACACGGCATGCGTTGTTGTGCTGGGCTGTGGAGTAGGCTGAGGTGGGGGACTGGGGATGGGCTGGGGGATAGGTTTTGGTGGGGGACTGGGGATGGGCTGGGGAATGGGTTTTGGTGGGGGACTGGTGCTACGCAGGGGGTGAAGACGTAGGCCGGGGTGGGGAGCTTGTTGGCATGGCCTCATGGTCTTGCCTTGTCCTAAACGCATGCCCACTACTCTCTCCCACTACACATCGACAAATTTTTTAAATTATGTATGTACTAACAAGTTGCTTCTTTTGCAAAACTTTAAATTCCAGGCATATGTAATAAGTATATGCATTGTTGATATACCTTGTCTGAGGCGCATCCTACCTATGCTGTGTCTACAAACTCCAACTTTTACACTTGGGCACCGGTCCATTTCCTATTTCAATATTACACAATCTAAACCTATCTACATGTTAAGTTTATATATTGTTCAAACAAATACGTAACATACCTCAACATCATGGGGGCATGACATTACATCCTTTGCAACCAAGGGATGGGTCCTTCCATACGCAACATCAACGCACTAGTACCAACAAAATCATACTCAGAAAATATCTAACATTTCTAACAATGATTAACAAAAAAACTAATTATTTATTACACTTACTCCAATGAATCCAAAATCTCCATTTTCAAAGCAATCTTCCTTCTTAACCTTATGCACTTCAATCTTCGACCACGCCCCTAATCCTAGGGAATACACCCCAATATACAGGTGGCCTACTCAACCGATCCAAGTACATGATCTACACAAGAGGTTAATTATTATAATATAGTACAAATTGCACTACATTTCAGCACAAGGTAGTAATACAATTTTACCGCTAGAAACATGGTGCAACCCCCAAACCCCTTAACAAATCCATATGAGTAGACACGTTTGGCAAAACTACCAACACAATGCATGAGGGGATCAACCAAAAAGGAGCACCAGTCATATTCATTCGCTTGCTCAGCAACAACAACTGAGGATGTTGATGGACATTCTCTGGCAAGTCGTTTGGCATATAACATCATTAAGTGCCATCATCAAGAATGCCTTCTTCCACTCTACTTCATCTTCACAACACCCCTCCACCACTCTTTGAATTGTTGAACATTTTATACCTCTCGCACCAAATGGAGTGCGGTAACCATACATCTCCCACAACCTATAAACCTCCGCATGTACCTCGTCGTCATCATCATCATCTATTGGTACTACCTTCGAACCAGCTGGAATCTCGAATACTCCATGAACCTGTATCTTATTCAGAGGAATTTTTTTTCCATCCGAAATCAACAAACTTGCTATACACATCAACATGAAACAAAGGCTTCTAGGTAAACCTCTGCCCTATAAGAACAGTAAAACCCCAAATCCCGTCTGCTTCACCAGCTGCATCTTCCTATCATCAAATCCACTAACAATCTTCCTAAATGTTTCAATGCGACAATTCACCACTAGAGAATAAAAGCTTAAATACTACTTAAAAAGGGCTGCGGTTAATACAAAAATTGTAGCCCTTAGATTAAAGGGTTGCGGTTTTTAGGCTAACCGCAACCCTTGGGCCTTAATTCTCTATCTGCCCTCCCTCCCTTCCCCCCTTGTACCCACGTTAAGCTTAGCTCCCATGTCTCCCCCTCTCTCCCCTCCCATCTCATATCTTCCTTCTCCTCATCTCTCCCTCTCTCCTCCCATGTCGACGGATTTCTCCGGCTAAAATCCATCTCACTTTACCTGAAAAGTTTCCTGCAAAATGAAACATATTCCGATACCCAAAAACCTAACTTCTCTTCTCTCTCCCCCCGACTCTCCCCCTCTCAAGTCTCACCCCAATACCCAACCCTCTTTCTCTTCGCAGCTCTCCTCATCCTCCGCCGGCGTTCCTTCCGCTCGCTAGAGTTTCTATCTCTCCGGCAACGCTGCTCGCCGTCGCCCGCTACTGGTACTCCGACGAACTAGCGCTCGTCGTCGCGCGCTATTGGTACTCCGATGAAGTCGTGCTCGCCGTCACGTGATGCTGGCGCTGCTCCTGTTCTGCCGCCGCTTTGATTTTCTCTCCCCTGCTCTCATCTTCTTCCTTGTGCGATGCTGATATATTGTTTAGTGGCTTACCGCCGTGCGCCGGTGTCCGTGGTAAGGAAATTGAAGACGAAGTCGTAGCTCTTCGTGAGATGTAGGCACTGTTCAAGTTTTTTCTTGCCTTTTTTTGATTTTTTTTAAAATTATTTTTAGCCTTTTTATTGTTTTTACGGATTATATTGTTGATTAGTTGACGAATTACTGGAATGGATGATTTTAGGGTTAATTTGAATATGGATGAATAATTGATCAGGACATAGTTTCTTATGGAATTTGTTTATGATGTGATCATATTGCTGTATGATTATGGTTGGAATTGTTTGTTTTGTTCCTCGTAATTCAAATGTGATCAGTGAGATTAATGTTTGATATCCAATATGAAATTGCTACTTTTCGTTCGCAAACATTTCAGAAATAAAAAAAAAAAAATCCACTGGAACTAATAGAAATTGAAATGCATTACTTTGGTACTATATAATCATTGGAATCTGATGTATATTATTTATGAGATGGTAGAATTGATCGGCACATTCACATGTTTTCGCCTTGTGCTTCGTGTAACTTTGGAGGCAACTTGAGCCAGATTTATAGATAAGTAGATAACATTCTAATATCTGTCGGTTCTTGGTGATCAATAAGCTTGTTGGTTCTTAATGATTAATAATATTATCGTGGTTTATAGTGAAGAATTCTATATTTTAAGTTGTTTTAACAGTGAATGTCCATTAAATAGGAAAATATTATTCAGTTGTTTTTCACCCCCTTTTGTGCTGGGTTCCTGATATTGATGTGAAGGTACATTATGTGATCAATTTACTACCTTTGGTCATACTTGCCTGTTGACATTCTCTACCATGTTGTGGGCTATTTGTGGTCTCTTTTCTGTTTTTTTTTTTCATCCAACAAACCAGAAATGAAAAATCCTCTTGACGTGCAGCATCATAGATCTTAAGAATATTGGATCCAATTCAGTATCATTGTGAAATAAAGAGGGGCATCCTCATAAGTGCTTATGTTCCCTTGTTTATGTTAAAAAATCCAGGAGGATGATAGTTCTCTCCTATGATTTTTGCAATCCAAGTTCAGCAAAATAAGGGAAAATGGCCCAGAATTCTTCTATGATCCTAAATATGCGTTGCGGCTTTACCTGAAGGAAAAAAAAATGCGTGCTTGTGTTCATATATACATGAGTATGATGTGTATGCACGAAGAAGTTGTTGCTCTTGCGTTACAGACTTACAGGTAATACCAGAATATCCCCTGCTGCTCTTGTACTCTTTATCTTTTCTTCAATTAGTGCATGCATATTTTTCTTGTATGATGTCTATATGGATTCATACTCTAATGTTTCTACATGTATGTTGCAGCATCCTGTGCTAATTTGAATTTCTTGTTCCAATGGGTCGGACCCAAAACGTATAAAGAGGTATCAAACTATTACTGGTTGTAAATTCTCGTCTTTTAGCTAATCTTTAGTTTTCTTACCTTGTATTTGTTGTTGTTTTAGAATATTGGCTAATCGTCAATCAGCAATTGAGATAGATACATTGCAGGGTTGGAGCACAAAGTGCAAACATTACAGACAGATTCTACTAACTGCTCAGCTCACACTTCTTCAAGTGTTTAAATTTTTTTTGATTTTTGTTAATAGCTCCTTCCTCGCTTTTCTTATAAGTTAATGCAATCACCAGTTGGAACTTGACTGAATCCAAATTGTTACATTTTCAGAGGGATTCTTCTGGGCTGACTACTCAGAACAATGAGTTAAGATTCCGTCTTCAGTCTATGGAGCAACAGGCGCAGCTGAGGGATGGTATGGTTTTAGTTTAATATCTTTTTCTTTTTGGAAAATTGGACTGGAATAATCCCACCTTTGGCCGATCTTCCAATAATAATCCCACCTTTGGATTATTCTGGAATAATCCCACCTTTGGTTAGTAAATCGTTTTTTTGGTCCCAAGAACAAAGTGACCGGTAACAACAAGTTACTAGCCCCTTTCCTTGTTGCCCCACCACACCCCCACCCCCACCACCACCCCCAAAGGCCCCCACCCCCACCCCAAATCCCCGCTGTCCTACCCCACCTCTCCCCCGTCGCAGCCCCTAGCAACCCCGTACCTAGTCGGACCCGCAACCCCCCCCCCCCTCCCTTTCAAACCCCCTCCCCTATTTCTTCCTTCGTCTTCCACTTCGCATCTGCCGCCAACCACCATCACCGTGGTTTTCGCACACCCGGCCGCACTCCCCTACTCCTCCCTCTGTCCCTTTGTCGCTTCTCCACCGGCCCAGCCTTACTAAATTCGACGGGGTGGGGGAAATCTACAGGTAGGGGAAATCTACAGGGAAGGGGAAATCAACGGCTAGCGGTGGTGAAGGGGGACGGGTGGGGGCTGGGGTGGAGGGGAGGGGGAGGGGTGGCTGGTGTGTGGTACGGTGGCTGGGGTGAGGTCCTTGGAGGGAAAAGTAACTTGGTTTACCGGTTTATCAAGTTACAAGTTTTTGGGACCAAAAAATCCATTTAGTAAGCAAAGGTAGGATTATTCCAGAATAATCCAAAGGTGGGATTATTTTTGGAAGATCGGCCAAAGGTGGGATTATTCCAGTCCAATTTTCCTTTCTTTTTTCTTATGTGATTATGTGTTGGCTTTTATACTGCTTTTTGCATGATATAATACTGACTTATGTGTTGGTCATCGGTATCGTTGGTTTAGTGGGTTGACCGGATTTTCACTTTCAGATAATGTATAATTCTATTGTGACAATGGTCTCAAACACTAACCCATTGGTACTGGCCTAAAGCTGGAAATTGGAATCGGTAAACAATTTTGAAAACATGATTGCAGTTTGCAACATCTCCACCTTGAATATTTTTTGTTGTAGCAGCCGGAACTTATATAGAAATTAATCTCTCCTTCTCTATTGATATCTATTAAGTATTATTTCCCTCTTCTGCAGGTTCATGACATGCTAATTTTGTTGTTACCGTTCAGCTTGACAATCTGCTCCAAGTTTCATCTTGATTTCAATTTATTTCATTTTTTAGCATAATTTGTAACTTTCTCTATATTTGTATGAAAACCATAATTTGCAATGCAATGAAAAATGCTACTTATATATATATATATATATATATATATATATATATATATATATATGGGATCATTAAGGACTAAAAAATGCAAAAAAAAAAAAAAACCACAAGGGATGCGGTTTTTGCTAAAACCGCAAGCCTTTATCAATTAAAAGGTTGCAGTTTTTTCAATAACCGCAGCCCTTAATTGTTAAGGGTTGCGGTCAATAACGCAGCCCTTCAAAAATGTTAAGGGATGCTAGGCCAAGGGCTGCAGTCGAAAAACGCAGCCTTTTGGCCACTTTTGACCGTAGCCCTTGGTCTTTTTTCCTGTAGTGCACATTGCGTTCCTATACCAACTTATATGCATTAAACATACAATAATTTAACTTTTTCATTCAATAAAACCAACAATTCTGCTTACCTGTTTTTGTTTAGCTACTTGTGTTGCCAGTACTAGCTGAGCTTCCTTGATTTTCTCCCCCCTTCGTCATATGATTCACCTGCACATTCCATTCCACCATCATGGTCCTTCCCATTTTTCTAAACCCCAAATTATTTCAAATATCAATGCAATACCTATTACTTGCCTTGTGCATTCTGGGAACAGTTTTCTTCCGTCTACTGACCTTGGCACCTCTCATCACTATATTTTGCTTTCAAATCATATTTGTTCAGTCATCATTAAAATTCCGACATTTTTTAATAATACATAAAGCAGGGTGGGCCAAAACAATTTACCTCTTCTTCCTGCTCCTCTTCTTCCGTCTCCTCCTCTTGTTGTTCATCCTTATCCAATTCACTTAAATTCTCTAAATCAACCTATTTATAGTTTATTCAATTAATACACCATATGTTTAATGAGCTCAATAACACTAATTCCTGTTATGGGTCCAACCCAAGTTAGTAATATGTGTTTTTTCTTTGGGTCCTTTTATTTTGGCCCAATATTATACCATGTTACTTGTTTATTTTAAAGTCCAACTTTGGGCTTATTATGTGGCTTATTTAGTAAGCTTTAGGAGGGTTTATAAGGTGAAAAAAAAAAAAAAAAAAAAGCAGCAGCAAGAGAGAGAAAAACACACGCACAAACAAGAGATTAAGGGATTTTGCTGATTTTCGTATTTCAGCCTGCCCAGTCCTGATCAAGTGCTCAATCGGAGGTGTTCCCATGGTCCGATTTTGCTGAAATTTGGATAGCTTGTTCCTGACATCTAGGGCTTCATTTTGGACGGTTGGATCGTCGCTGTGAGGTCTGGTTTGGTCGGAATTAGAATCTGGTCAGAACTGCTGTTTTGGTGATATTCTTTCACTTTATTGTTATACTTTCATCTCTTATTGTTCTTGGTGATTGTTGGTGGGCGTATGAACCTTTGTAGACTGATTTGGGTTCTTTATCCCTCAATTTATCAATAAGAGAAGTATAGGGTGGACTCCTTAAACTGTCCCGTGGTTTTTATCCTTCACATCGAAGGGGTTTTCCACGTATAACTCGTGTGCGTTGTTTGTTATTATTTCTTCCTGTTATCGTTGCATTTCGTTACTGTTTTATTGCTGATTATATATTGCAATATTGTTGGTTATCTTGGTGAATTGGTTGCGTGACATTTTGGGTTGATTGGTTTGAATTATTGGTTGATTGTCTTGTGTGTGACATTGTGGGTGTTGTTGTGACCCTTTCCGATCCCTACAACTTGGTATCAGAGCCGGAGATTAATTTGACCATTGTTATGGAGTCTACTAGTTGTAGTGGAGGTAGTTCAATGGTTAAATTGACATCAACCAATTATTCCATTTGGAGACCTATGATGGAAGACATGTTATATTGCAAGGATTTGTATGACCCAATTGAAACTGTCACCAACTCTGATGGTAGTGTCTCTAAACCATCTAAACCAGATAAAATGGATGAAAAAGATTGGGTAAAGTTGAAAAGAAAGACTTTAGGGACTATTAGACAATGGGTTGATATTAGCATATTCAATCATGTGTCACAGGAGTCCGACCCTTATGAGTTGTGGAAGAAATTGGAAGGTCTTTATGAGAGGAAGACCGCTCACAACAAAGCTTCTTTGATTAAAAGACTTGTTAATTTGAAATTGAAAGGTGGAAAGTCTGTTTCTGAGCATCTTAGTGATTTCCAGGATATTATTAACAAGTTGACTACTATGAAGATTTGTCTTGATGATGAGTTGCAGGCTTTGTTCTTATTGAGTTCTTTGCCAGATAGTTGGGAGACCTTGGTTGTGACTATTAGTAACTCTGCTCCGGATGGTGTGCTATCTTTGGATGTGATCAAAGAAAGCATGTTTAATGAAGAGATAAGAAGAAAGGAGATGGGAGTTGATAATTCACATACTCTTGTGGTTGAGAATCGTGGAAGAAGCAAGAGTACGGGTCCTAAAGGTCGTGGTAACTCAAAGAGCAGGTCCAAGTCTAGAGATAAAGAGACTAGGACATGTCATCACTGCAACAAGCCTGGCCATATCAAAAAGTTTTGCTACCGTTGGAAGAAAGAACAAGGTAAGAAGCAAGACTCACAAAAGCGAGGGAGATGATAAAAATATCGCGAAGAACCGCTTCTAACAGTGATGATGGGGTCACTTTGATTTGTGCAACTAGTGAGTGTCATCATGTAGAAAGTTCAGGTACAGAGTGGCTTGTAGATTCAGGTGCTTCATACCATTGTGTTCCCAAAAGGGAGTATTTCACAAACTATCAATCTGGTGATTTTGGTAGTGTGAAGATGGGGAACAAGAGCTCAGCTAGCATTGTTGGGGTAGGTGATATTCGTGTGAATACAAGTGTTGGGTGCATGCTTACATTGAAGAATGTGCGCCATATTCCTAATTTACGCCTTAATCTGCTGTCTGCAAATGTCCTTGATCAAGAAGGATTCCGACATACCTTTGGTGATGGTAAGTGGAAATTATCCAAGGGTTCGTTGACAGTTGCTCGTGGCGAGTTGTGTTGTTCTTTGTATAAGACATACTTGAGTGTATGTTCCGGGTGAGGTGAATGCGGTTGAAGAAAAGAACTCTCCAAATTTGTGGCATCGAAGGCTAGGGCATATGAGTGACAAGGGGATCAAACTGTTAGCGGGTAAATCTTTCATTCCCGTTGATAAAACAGTTTCTCTTGACCCTTGTGATCATTGTTTGGCGTAAAGCGGCATAGAGCTTCCTTTTCTAGGAAGTCCACCGAAAGCAAGAAAAACTGGAGTTAGTTCACTCCGATGTTTGTGGTCCTATTGAGGTGGAGTCTCTTGGTGGCAATAGATATTTTGTCACTTTTATTGATGATGCTACTCGAAGAACTTGGGTGTATATGTTGAAGACAAAAGGCCAAGTGTTCGAGATTTTCAGAAAGTTTCATGCCATGGTAGAAAGGGAGACCGAAAGAAAGTTGAAGTGTCTTCGATCCGACAACGGTGGTGAGTATACTTCGAAAGAGTTCAAGTATTATTGCTCACAACATGGCATTAGACATGAGAAGACAGAGCCGAGCACACCACAACACAATGGAGTTGCTTGAGAGAATGAACAGAACCATTGTAGAGAAGGTGAGGTGTATGCTTAGAATGTCCGATCTTCCTAAGACATTTTGGGTGAAGCAGGTGCAATGTGCCGTGTATTTGATTAATCGATCTCCATCGATTCCTCTTGGTCTTGACATTCCAGAGAGAGCATGGAAGGGACGTGATCCCACCTATTCACATTTGAGAGTCTTTGGCTGTAAGGCATACATGCATGTGCCTAAAGAACAGAGGTCAAAGCTTGATTCGAAATCCAATCCATGTGTATTTGTTGGGTATGGAGATGAAGAGTATGGTTTCGAGACTCTATGATCCGAGAAAAGAAGAAGGTAGTGAGAAGTAGGGATGTAGTATTCTTTGAGCACGAGAAGGGTGCGAGATCTTCCGAGTACAAGGTACACTTCTACTTTAGATTTGTCTTTTGATACTACTAATGATTCTACTTCTACTCCTCCCGTGATTCAGCCAAGAAAATGAGAATGAGAATGTTGAGGATGTACTAGATGATGTACATGATGATGTTGGTGAGGTACAACCTGATAATGATGTACCAGATCATGTTGATGATGAAGATCTTGATGAGTCTTCATCTGATGAAGAAACCCAAGGTGATGATGCAAATGAGGAAGTGGCTCAGGAAGAGATTCATGAGCGGGGGGAGCAAACTACCCCTCAAGTGGAGGATACACATGTTAGAAGGTCCACTAGAGAGCGTAAACCTTCAACAAAGTATCCAAGCTCGAGTTCATTCTAGTTAGTGAAGATGGAGAGCCGAGAGAACTATCAAGAGGTCTTGTCTCATGATGAGAAAAACCGGTGGCTCGATGCTATGAAGGAGGAGATGGATTCCTTGAAAAAGAATGACACTTATGAGCTAGTGAAGCCTCCCAAGGGCAAGAAAGTCTTGAAAAACGGATGGGTTTTCAAGAACAAGAAAGATGGTGAGAAGATAGTGAAGCGCAAAGCTAGATTGGTGGTAAAGGGATGCAACCAGAAAAAGGGCATTGACTTTGATGAGATCTTCTCTCCCAGTGGTCAAAATGACATCTATCGAACTCGTATTGGGGTTAGCAAGCAAGTCTTGATCTTGAGTTGGAGCAACTTGATGTAAAAACCGCATTTTTACATGGTGACTTGCATGAAGAGATCTACATGGAGCAACCTTGAAGGTTTTGAAGAAAAAGGGAAAGATGAACTTGTTTGCAAGTTGAAGAAGAGTCTTTATGGGCTTAAACAGGCACCAAGGCAAGTGGTACAAGAAATTTGATTCGTTTATGACTAGCCATGGTTATAAACGAACTTCGCAGATCCTTGTGTGTATTTCAGAAAGTTCCCTGGAGGTAACTTCATCATCCTTCTTTTATATGTAGATGATATGCTGATAGTTGGACAAGATGCAGGAATGATTCAATGTTTAAAGAAAGACTTGTCCAAGTCATTTGACATGAAAGACCTGGGTCCTGCTAAGCAAATCTTAGGCATGGAGATTGCTCGTGACAGGAAGGCAAGGAAGTTGTGGTTATCACAAGAAAAGTATATTGAACGGGTGCTTGAAAGGTTCAATATGAAGCATGCCAAGCCGCTTAGTACACCGCTAGCGGCTCATTTTAAGCTAAGTAAGAGAGCTTGTCCTACAACGAGAGAAGGAGAAAACAAGTATGTCATCTATTCCTTATTAATCTGCTGTTGGTTCCTTGATGTATGCTATGGTGTATACTAGGCCAGATATTGCACATTCTGTTGGTTTGGTGAGTAGATACTTATCCAATCCGGGTAAGGCTCACTGGGATGCAGTGAAATGGATCTTCAGATACTTGCGTGGCACTTCTAAACTTTGTTTGTGTTATGGAGGTAGCAAACCTATTCTTGAGAGTTATACAGATGCAGACATGGCTGGTGATCTTGATAACAGAAAGTCTACCTCAGGTTATGTGTTCACATTTTCAGGGGGAGCCATTTCTTGGCAATCCAAGTTGCAAAAGTGTGTGGCTTTATCAACTACTGAGGCAAAGTATATAGCAAATGTGGGAAGCAAGCAAAGGAAATGCTTTGGTTGAAAAGGTTCCTACAAGAGTTGGGTTTGAAGCAAGGTGAGTATGTTGTATTCTGTGATAGTCAGAGTGCTATGGATTTGAGTAAGAACTCTATGTATCACGCTCGCACCAAGCATATTGATGTTCGATATCATTGGTTGCGAAATGTGATTGAGGAGAAGAGAATGAAGCTGAAGAAAGTCCACACCAATAAGAATGGTGCAGACATGTTGACAAAGGTGGTTCCAGGAAGCAAGCTTGAAGTTTGTAGTAAGCTTGCGAGAATGAGCTTCATGTGATGATTGAAGCGTGATCGTCTTCCCCGTGTTGGGTTGGAGGGGGAGATTGTTATGGGTCCAACCCAAGTTAGTAATATGTGTTTTTTCTTTGGATCCTTTTATTTTGGCCCAATATTATACCATGTTACTTGTTTATTTTAAAGTCCAACTTTGGGCTTATTATGTGGCTTATTTAGTAAGCTTTAGGAGGGTTTATAAGGTCAGCAGCAAGAGAGAGAAAAACACACGCACAAACAAGAGATTAAGGGATTTTGCTGATTTTCGTATTTCAGCCTGCCCAGTCCTGATCAAGTGCTCAATCGGAGGTGTTCCCATGGTCCGATTTTGCTGAAATTTGGATAGCTTGTTCCTGACATCTAGGGCTTCATTTTGGACGGTTGGATCGTCGCTGTGAGGTCTGGTTTGGTCGGAATTAGAATCTGGTCAGAACTGCTGTTTTGGTGATATTCTTTCACTTTATTGTTATACTTTCATCTCTTATTGTTCTTGGTGATTGTTGGTGGGCGTATGAACCTTTGTAGACTGATTTGGGTTCTTTATCCCTCAATTTATCAATAAGAGAAGTATAGGGTGGACTCCTTAAACTGTCCCGTGGTTTTTATCCTTCACATCGAAGGGGTTTTCCACGTATAACTCGTGTGCGTTGTTTGTTATTATTTCTTCCTGTTATCGTTGCATTTCGTTACTGTTTTATTGCTGATTATATATTGCAATATTGTTGGTTATCTTGGTGAATTGGTTGCGTGACATTTTGGGTTGATTGGTTTGAATTATTGGTTGATTGTCTTGTGTGTGACATTGTGGGTGTTGTTGTGACCCTTTCCGATCCCTACAACTTGGTATCAGAGCCGGAGATTAATTTGACCATTGTTATGGAGTCTACTAGTTGTAGTGGAGGTAGTTCAATGGTTAAATTGACATCAACCAATTATTCCATTTGGAGACCTATGATGGAAGACATGTTATATTGCAAGGATTTGTATGACCCAATTGAAACTGTCACCAACTCTGATGGTAGTGTCTCTAAACCATCTAAACCAGATAAAATGGATGAAAAAAATTGGGTAAAGTTGAAAAGAAAGACTTTAGGGACTATTAGACAATGGGTTGATATTAGCATATTCAATCATGTGTCACAGGAGTCCGACCCTTATGAGTTGTGGAAGAAATTGGAAGGTCTTTATGAGAGGAAGACCGCTCACAACAAAGCTTCTTTGATTAAAAGACTTGTTAATTTGAAATTGAAAGGTGGAAAGTCTGTTTTACGAGCATCTTAGTGATTTCCAGGATATTATTAACAAGTTGACTACTATGAAGATTTGTCTTGATGATGAGTTGCAGGCTTTGTTCTTATTGAGTTCTTTGCCAGATAGTTGGGAGACCTTGGTTGTGACTATTAGTAACTCTGCTCCGGATGGTGTGCTATCTTTGGATGTGATCAAAGAAAGCATGTTTAATGAAGAGATAAGAAGAAAGGAGATGGGAGTTGATAATTCACATACTCTTGTGGTTGAGAATCGTGGAAGAAGCAAGAGTACGGGTCCTAAAGGTCGTGGTAACTCAAAGAGCAGGTCCAAGTCTAGAGATAAAGAGACTAGGACATGTCATCACTGCAACAAGCCTGGCCATATCAAAAAGTTTTGCTACCGTTGGAAGAAAGAATAAGGTAAGAAGCAAGACTCACAAAAGCGAGGAGATGATAAAAATACTTGCGGAAACCGCTTCTAACAGTGATGATGGGGTCACTTTGATTTGTGCAACTAGTGAGTGTCATCATGTAGAAAGTTCAGGTACAGAGTGGCTTGTAGATTCAGGTGCTTCATACCATTGTGTTCCCAAAAGGGAGTATTTCACAAACTATCAATCTGGTGATTTTGGTAGTGTGAAGATGGGGAACAAGAGCTCAGCTAGCATTGTTGGGGTAGGTGATATTCGTGTGAATACAAGTGTTGGGTGCATGCTTACATTGAAGAATGTGCGCCATATTCCCGATTTACGCCTGCTTAACATGCCTGCAAATGTCCTTGATCAAGAAGGATTCCGACATACCTTTGGTGATGGTAAGTGGAAATTATCCAAGGGTTCGTTGACAGTTGCTCGTGGCGAGTTGTGTTGTTCTTTGTATAAGACATACTTGAGTGTATGTTCTGGTGAGGTGAATGCAGTTGAAGAAAAGAACTCTCCAAATTTGTGGCATCGAAGGCTAGGGCATATGAGTGACAAGGGGATCAAACTGTTAGCAGGTAAATCTTTCATTCCTGTTGATAAAACAGTTTCTCTTGACCCTTGTGATCATTGTTTGGCAGGTAAGCAGCATAGAGCTTCCTTTTCTAGGAAGTCCACCAGAAAGCAAGAAAAACTGGAGTTAGTTCAGTCCGATGTTTGTGGTCCTATTGAGGTGGAGTCTCTTGGTGGCAATAGATATTTTGTCACTTTTATTGATGATGCTACTCGAAGAACTTGGGTGTATATGTTGAAGACAAAAGGCCAAGTGTTCGAGATTTTCAGAAAGTTTCATGCCATGGTAGAAAGGGAGACCGAAAGAAAGTTGAAGTGTCTTCGATCTGACAACGGTGGTGAGTATACTTCGAAAGAGTTCAAGTATTATTGCTCACAACATGGCATTAGACATGAGAAGACAGAGCCCGGCACACCACAACACAATGGAGTTGCTGAGAGAATGAACATAACCATTGTAGAGAAGGTGAGGTGTATGCTTAA
This sequence comes from Beta lomatogona, assembly GCA_947646795.1. Taxonomy (NCBI): domain Eukaryota; kingdom Viridiplantae; phylum Streptophyta; class Magnoliopsida; order Caryophyllales; family Amaranthaceae; genus Beta; species Beta lomatogona. Next base: position 1,351,305 of record CANSNZ010000424.1, on the reverse strand, counting down.
TTAGAATGTCTGATCTTCCTAAGACATTTTGGGCTGAAGCAGTGCAATGTGCCGTGTATTTGATTAATCGATCTCCATCGATTCCTCTTGGTCTTGACATTCCAGAGAGAGCATGGAAGGGACGTGATCCCACCTATTCACATTTGAGAGTCTTTGGCTGTAAGGCATACATGCATGTGCCTAAAGAACAGAGGTCAAAGCTTGATTCGAAATCCAATCCATGTGTATTTGTTGGGTATGGAGATGAAGAGTATGGTTTCAGACTCTATGATCCAGAAAAGAAGAAGGTAGTGAGAAGTAGGGATGTAGTATTCTTTGAGCACGAGAAGGGTGCAGATCTTCTGAGTACAAGGTACACTTCTACTTAGATTTGTCTTTTGATACTACTAATGATTCTACTTCTACTCCTCCCGTGATTCAGCCAAAGAAATGAGAATGAGAATGTTGAGGATGTACTAGATGATGTACATGATGATGTTGGTGAGGTACAACCTGATAATGATGTACCAGATCATGTTGATGATGAAGATCTTGATGAGTCTTCATCTGATGAAGAAACCCAAGGTGATGATGCAAATGAGGAAGTGGCTCAGGAAGAGATTCATGAGCGGGGGGAGCAAACTACCCCTCAAGTGGAGGATACACATGTTAGAAGGTCCACTAGAGAGCGTAAACCTTCAACAAAGTATCCAAGCTCAGAGTTCATTCTAGTTAGTGAAGATGGAGAGCCAGAGAACTATCAAGAGGTCTTGTCTCATGATGAGAAAAACCAGTGGCTCGATGCTATGAAGGAGGAGATGGATAGTGAAGCCTCCCAAGGGCAAGAAAGTCTTGAAAAACAGATGGGTTTTCAAGAACAAGAAAGATGGTGAGAAGATAGTGAAGTGCAAAGCTAGATTGGTGGTAAAGGGATGCAACCAGAAAAAGGGCATTGACTTTGATGAGATCTTCTCTCCGGTGGTCAAAATGACATCTATCAGAACTGTATTGGGGTTAGCAGCAAGTCTTGATCTTGAGTTGGAGCAACTTGATGTAAAAACTGCATTTTTACATGGTGACTTGCATGAAGAGATCTACATAGAGCAACCTGAAGGTTTTGAAGAAAAAGGGAAAGATGAACTTGTTTGCAAGTTGAAGAATAGTCTTTATGGGCTTAAACAGGCACCAAGGCAGTGGTACAAGAAATTTAATTCGTTTATGACTAGCCATGGTTATAAACGAACTTCTGCAGATCCTTGTGTGTATTTCAGAAAGTTCCCTGGAGGTAACTTCATCATCCTTCTTTTATATGTAGATGATATGCTGATAGTTGGACAAGATGCAGGAATGATTCAATGTTTAAAGAAAGACTTGTCCAAGTCATTTGACATGAAAGACCTGGGTCCTACTAAGCAAATCTTAGGCATGGAGATTGCTCGTGATAGGAAGGCAAGGAAGTTGTGGTTATCACAAGAAAAGTATATTGAACGGGTGCTTGAAAGGTTCAATATGAAGCATGCTAAGCCAGTTAGTACACCGCTAGCAGCTCATTTTAAGCTAAGTAAGAGAGCTTGTCCTACAACAGAGAAGGAGAAAGCAAGTATGTCATCTATTCCTTATTAATCTGCTGTTGGTTCCTTGATGTATGCTATGGTGTATACTAGGCCAGATATTGCACATTCTGTTGGTTTGGTGAGTAGATACTTATCCAATCCGGGTAAGGCTCACTGGGATGCAGTGAAATGGATCTTCAGATACTTGCGTGGCACTTCTAAACTTTGTTTGTGTTATGGAGGTAGCAAACCTATTCTTGAGAGTTATACAGATGCAGACATGGCTGGTGATCTTGATAACAGAAAGTCTACCTCAGGTTATGTGTTCACATTTTCAGGGGGAGCCATTTCTTGGCAATCCAAGTTGCAAAAGTGTGTGGCTTTATCAACTACTGAGGCAGAGTATATAGCAGCTGTGGAAGCAAGCAAAGGAAATGCTTTGGTTGAAAAGGTTCCTACAAGAGTTGGGTTTGAAGCAAGGTGAGTATGTTGTATTCTGTGATAGTCAGAGTGCTTATGGATTTGAGTAAGAACTCTATGTATCACGCTCGCACCAAGCATATTGATGTTCGATATCATTGGTTGCGAAATGTGATTGAGGAGATGAGAATGAAGCTGAAGAAAGTCCACACCAATAAGAATGGTGCAGACATGTTGAGAAAGGTGGTTCCAGGAAGCAAGCTTGAAGTTTGTAGTAAGCTTGCGGGAATGAGCTTCATGTGATGATTGAAGCGTGATCGTCTTCCCCGTGTTGGGTTGGAGGGGGAGATTGTTATGGGTCCAACCCAAGTTAGTAATATGTGTTTTTTCTTTGGATCCTTTTATTTTGGCCCAATATTATACCATGTTACTTGTTTATTTTAAAGTCCAACTTTGGGCTTATTATGTGGCTTATTTAGTAAGCTTTAGGAGGGTTTATAAGGTCAGCAGCAAGAGAGAGAAAAACACACGCACAAACAAGAGATTAAGGGATTTTGCTGATTTTCGTATTTCAGCCTGCCCAGTCCTGATCAAGTGCTCAATCGGAGGTGTTCCCATGGTCCGATTTTGCTGAAATTTGGATAGCTTGTTCCTGACATCTAGGGCTTCATTTTGGACGGTTGGAACGTCGCTGTGAGGTCTGGTTTGGTCGGAATTAGAATCTGGTCAGAACTGCTGTTTTGGTGATATTCTTTCACTTTATTGTTATACTTTCATCTCTTATTGTTCTTGGTGATTGTTGGTGGGCGTATGAACCTTTGTAGACTGATTTGGGTTCTTTATCCCTCAATTTATCAATAAGAGAAGTATAGGGTGGACTCCTTAAAGCGTCCCGTGGTTTTTATCCTTCACATCGAAGGGGTTTTCCACGTATAACTCGTGTGCGTTGTTTGTTATTATTTCTTCCCGTTATCGTTGCATTTCGATTACTTGTTTTATTGCTGATTATATATTGCAATATTGTTGGTTATCTTGGTGAATTGGTTGCGTGACATTTTGGGTTGATTGGTTTGAATTATTGGTTGATTGTCTTGTGTGTGACATTGTGGGTGTTGTTGTGACCCTTTCCGATCCCTACAACTTGGTATCGAGCGGAGATTAATTTGACCATTGTTATGGAGTCTACTAGTGGTAGTGGAGGTAGTTCAATGGTTAAATTGACATCAACCAATTATTCCATATGGAGACCTATGATGGAAGACATGTTATATTGCAAGGATTTGTATGACCCAATTGAAACTGTCACCAACTCTGATGGTAGTGTCTCTAAACCATCTAAACCAGATAAAATGGATGAAAAAGATTGGGTAAAGTTAAAAAGAAAGACTTTAGGGACTATTAGACAATGGGTTGATATTAGCATATTCAATCATGTGTCACAGGAGTCCGACCCTTATGAGTTGTGGATGAAATTGGAAGGTCTTTATGAGAGGAAGATCGCTCACAACAAAGCTTCTTTGATTAAAAGACTTGTTAATTTGAAATTGAAAGGTGGAAAGTCCCTGTTTCGAGCATCTTAGTGATTTCCGGGATATTATTAACAAGTTGACTACTATGAAGATTTGTCTTGATGATGAGTTGCAGGCTTTGTTCTTATTGAGTTCTTTGCCAGATAGTTGGGAGACCTTGGTTGTGACTATTAGTAACTCTGCTCCGGATGGTGTGCTATCTTTGGATGTGATCAAAGAAAGCATGTTTAATGAAGAGATAAGAAGAAAGGAGATGAGAGTTGATAATTCACATACTCTTGTGGTTGAGAATCGTGGAAGAAGCAAGAGTACGGGTCCTAAAGGTCATGGTAACTCAAAGAGCAGGTCCAAGTCTAGAGATAAAGAGACTAGGACATGTCATCACTGCAACAAGCCTGGCCATATCAAAAAGTTTTGCTACCGTTGGAAGAAAGAACAAGATAAGAAGCAAGACTCACAAAAGCAGGGGAGATGATAAAAATACTTGCAAAGAAACCGCTTCTAACAATGATGATGGGGTCACTTTGATTTGTGCAACTAGTGAGTGTCATCATGTAGAAAGTTCAGTACGAGTGGCTTGTAGATTCGGGTGCTTCATACCATTGTGTTCCCAAAAGGGAGTATTTCACAAACTATCAATCTGGTGATTTTGGTAGTGTGAAGATGGGGAACAAGAGCTCAGCTAGCATTGTTGGGGTAGGTGATATTCGTGTGAATACAAGTGTTGGGTGCATGCTTACATTGAAGAATGTGCGCCATATTCCCGATTTACGCCTTAATGTCGTTGTCCGCAAATGTCCTTGATCAAGAAGGATTCCGACATACCTTTGGTGATGGTAAGTGGAAATTATCCAAGGGTTCGTTGACAGTTGCTCGTGGCGAGTTGTGTTGTTCTTTGTATAAGACATACTTGAGTGTATGTTCGGTGAGGTGAATGCGATTGAAGAAAAGAACTCTCCAAATTTGTGGCATCGAAGGCTAGGGCATATGAGTGACAAGGGGATCAAACTGTTAGCGAGTAAATCTTTCATTCCCGTTGATAAAACAGTTTCTCTTGACCCTTGTGATCATTGTTTGGCGGTAAGCGACGATAGAGCTTCCTTTTCTAGGAAGTCCACCGAAAGCAAGAAAACCTGGAGTTAGTTCACTCCGATGTTTGTGGTCCTATTGAGGTGGAGTCTCTTGGTGGCAATAGATATTTTGTCACTTTTATTGATGATGCTACTCGAAGAACTTGGGTGTATATGTTGAAGACAAAAGGCCAAGTGTTCGAGATTTTCGAAAAGTTTCATGCCATGGTAGAAAGGGAGGCCGAAAGAAAGTTGAAGTGTCTTCGATCCGACAACGGTGGTGAGTATACTTCGAAAGAGTTCAAGTATTATTGCTCACAACATGGCATTAGACATGAGAAGACAGAGCCCGGCACACCACAACACAATGGAGTTGCTTGAGAGAATGAACATAACCATTGTAGAGAAGGTGAGGTGTATGCTTAATTAGAATGTCCGGTCTTCCTAAGACATTTTGGGCTGAAGCAAGTGCAATGTGCCGTGTATTTGATTAATCGATCTCCATCGATTCCTCTTGGTCTTGACATTCCGAGAGAGAGCATGGAAGGGACGTGATCCCACCTATTCACATTTGAGAGTCTTTGGCTGTAAGGCATACATGCATGTGCCTAAAGAACAGAGGTCAAAGCTTGATTCGAAATCCAATCCATGTGTATTTGTTGGGTATGGAGATGAAGAGTATGGTTTCAGACTCTATGATCCGAGAAAAGAAGAAGGTAGTGAGAAGTAGGGATGTAGTATTCTTTGAGCACGAGAAGGGTGCGGATCTTCCGAGTACAAGGTACACTTCTACTTGATTTGTCTTTTGATACTACTAATGATTCTACTTCTACTCCTCCCGTGATTCAGCCAAAGAAATGAGAATGAGAATGTTGAGGATGTACTAGATGATGTACATGATGATGTTGGTGAGGTACAACCTGATAATGATGTACCAGATCATGTTGATGATGAAGATCTTGATGAGTCTTCATCTGATGAAGAAACCCAAGGTGATGATGCAAATGAGGAAGTGGCTCAGGAAGAGATTCATGAGCGGGGGGAGCAAACTACCCCTCAAGTGGAGGATACACATGTTAGAAGGTCCACTAGAGAGCGTAAACCTTCAACAAAGTATCCAAGCTCAGAGTTCATTCTAGTTAGTGAAGATGGAGAGCCAGAGAACTATCAAGAGGTCTTGTCTCATGATGAGAAAAACCAGTGGCTCGATGCTATGAAGGAGGAGATGGATTCCTTGAAAAAGAATGACACTTATGAGCTAGTGAAGCCTCCCAAGGGCAAGAAAGTCTTGAAAAACAGATGGGTTTTCAAGAACAAGAAAGATGGTGAGAAGATAGTGAAGCGCAAAGCTTGATTGGTGGTAAAGGGATGCAACCAGAAAAAGGGCATTGACTTTGATGAGATCTTCTCTCCGGTGGTCAAAATGACATCTATCAGAACTGTATTGGGGTTAGCAGCAAGTCTTGATCTTGAGTTGGAGCAACTTGATGTAAAAACTGCATTTTTACATGGTGACTTGCATGCAGAGATATACATGGAGCAACCTGAAGGTTTTGAAGAAAAAGGGAAAGATGAACTTGTTTGCAAGTTGAAGAAGAGTCTTTATGGGCTTAAACAGGCACCAAGGCAGTGGTACAAGAAATTTGATTCGTTTATGACTAGCCATGGTTATAAACGAACTTCCGCAGATCCTTGTGTGTATTTCGAAAAAGTTCCCTGGAGGTAACTTCATCATCCTTCTTTTATATGTAGATGATATGCTGATAGTTGGACAAGATGCGGGAATGATTCAATGTTTAAAGAAAGACTTGTCCAAGTCATTTGACATGAAAGACCCGGGTCCCGCTAAGCAAATCTTAGGCATGGAGATTGCTCGTGACAGAAAGCAAGGAAGTTGTGGTTATCACAAGAAAAGTATATTGAACGGGTGCTTGAAAGGTTCAATATGAAGCATGCTAAGCCAGTTAGTACACCGCTAGCAGCTCATTTTAAGCTAAGTAAGAGAGCTTGTCCTACAACAGAGAAGGAGAAAGCAAGTATGTCATCTATTCCTTATTATTCTGCTGTTGGTCCCCTTGATGTATGCTATGGTGTATACTAGGCCAGATATTGCACATTCTGTTGGTTTGGTGAGTAGATACTTATCCAATCCGGGTAAGGCTCACTGGGATGCAGTGAAATGGATCTTCAGATACTTGCGTGGCACTTCTAAACTTTGTTTGTGTTATGGAGGTGGCAAACCTATTCTTGAGAGTTATACGAGATGCGAGACATGGCTGGTGATCTTGATAACGAAAGTCTACCTCGGAGTTATGTGTTCACATTTTCAGGGGGAGCCATTTCTTGGCAATCCAAGTTGCAAAAGTGTGTGGCTTTATCAACTATTGAGGCAGAGTATATAGCAGCTGTGGAAGCAAGCAAAGGAAATGCTTTGGTTGAAAAGGTTCCTACAAGAGTTGGGTTTGAAGCAAGGTGAGTATGTTGTATTCTGTGATAGTCAGAGTGTTATGGATTTGAGTAAGAACTCTATGTATCACGCTCGCACCAAGCATATTGATGTTCGATATCATTGGTTGCGAAATGTGATTGAGGAGAAGAGAATGAAGCTGAAGAAAGTCCACACCAATAAGAATGGTGCAGACATGTTGACAAAGGTGGTTCCAGGAAGCAAGCTTGAAGTTTGTAGTAAGCTTGCGGGAATGAGCTTCAAGTGATGATTGAAGCGTGATCGTCTTCCCCGTGTTGGGTTGGAGGGGGAGATTGTTATGGGTCCAACCCAAGTTAGTAATATGTGTTTTTTCTTTGGATCCTTTTATTTTGGCCCAATATTATACCATGTTACTTGTTTATTTTAATGTCCAACTTTGGGCTTATTATGTGGCTTATTTAGTAAGCTTTAGGAGGGTTTATAAGGTCAGCAGCAAGAGAGAGAAAAACACACGCACAAACAAGAGATTAAGGGATTTTGCTGATTTTCGTATTTCAGCCTGCCCAGTCCTGATCAAGTGCTCAATAGGAGGTGTTCCCATGGTCCGATTTTGCTGAAATTTGGATAGCTTGTTGCTGACATCTAGGGCTTCATTTTGGACGGTTGGATCGTCGCTGTGAGGTCTGGTTTGGTCGGAATTAGAATCTGGTCAGAACTGCTGTTTTGGTGATATTCTTTCACTTTATTGTTATACTTTCATCTCTTATTGTTCTTGGTGATTGTTGGTGGGTGTATGAACCTTTGTAGACTGATTTGGGTTCTTTATCCCTCAATTTATCAATAAGAGAAGTATAGGGTGGACTCCTTAAACGGTCCCGTGGTTTTTATCCTTCACATCGAAGGGGTTTTCCACGTATAACTCGTGTGCGTTGTTTGTTATTATTTCTTCCTGTTATCGTTGCATTTCGTTACTGTTTTATTGCTTATTATATGATGCGTGACCACGTCCACTACTACTACTACAAACCATTCTCAAACGCCTCTTAGGTTCTTCTCGACTGGTTTTAACAAATAAATTTATCATTACAATAATTTCAACAGTAAATATGTTCGACATATATTACTCCTCTCATTACTATTTATATCTTCAATAACAAATTATTACCATTAACTAGTTTCTCAAATACAACCTTTCACTAAAATTCAAATCAAATATGATGCCTTCTATTCAATTAAACCTAAACTTATGCCTTTACAAATTATGCTCTGCTTTAATAATAAATTTTCTTAATCTTAATACACAATTTCCAATTAATCCATCAAATAAGGGCTTCCATAATTCATACATCAGCACAAAATTCCTAACCAATTCATCTATAGCACAATACACAAGGCCACAATTTCAAAATTATATTACTCGCATTAATTCCAATTATTTACCAACATTTATAAATTTTACTGCTTTAACAAATTCGAATTACTTACCAACCCTCAATAAATTCAAATTACTCCAAAGCTTTCGCTACAATTGCTTTTCTCTCTTCTTCCCTTCCCCTTCCCCTTTCCCTACCACCACCACCATTGGAGCCCCCACCACCAACATCGCCGCCACCACCACCACTACCACCATTAACACCGCCACACCACATCTTGTGTCGCCACTCGCCGTACAGTTTTTGTACAAAAATAGAAAATTTGTACAAACATAGAAAGTAGGAAATAAATACTAAATCATACAAATCAGTTTGAGATATTATCATTGATCACCTTGTATATAGTATTACTCTCAAGTCTCCAATCCATATGTTAAAGAATATCGACTCACCTATGATTGAACTTTCTTTTTCAATTCCTCGATATGTTCATCAGTTGTACGCTGTTCAGAAGCCGAGTACAACTCGCCACCTAGTGAAGCCACCACCCCCACCACCACCATCACGCATTCATGCCCCATACTGCTAAACCACGGACGAGGAGACTGAATTAAAAAAAAAAAAACGGAGAGGTGTCCACCATAGACGCCCCACCACCGGTGGAGGCATCCTTGGCAGGCGCCTCACCCTGTGGTGGAGCACCTGACATGGATGCCTCCACCGGTGGTGGGGCGTCCATATTGGACGCCTCCTTTTTTTGAATTTTTTTTTTTTGAAAAAGAAATATGGAGAGGCGTCCACCATGGACGCCCCACCACCGGTGGAGGCATCCATGGTAGGCCCCTCACCCTGTGGTGGAGCGCCTTCCATGGACGCCTCCACCGGCGGTGAGGCATCCATGGTGGACGCCTCTTTTTTTAATTTTTAGAAAATCGAAGAAAACATAGGAGAGAAGATGGGGTGTGATAATGGTGGTGGCGGTACGGCGGCGACGCCAGTAGCAGTGTGGCGGTGGTGGTGTGCTAGTGCGAATGCCCAGTGGTGAGGGAAAGTGAAGAAGGAAGGGGAAAAAATGAGAAAAGATATGAAAGTATACAAATACAGTATTCTATACATATTTAGGGCGTGACTAGAAAATTCTAGGGCGCCATTTAGCAACCCTGAAAAACAATGCAAATTGGTGGAATCCCTTTTTCGCCTTCCATACCCTGGTCAATGCCCTACTACTAACTTGACTTCATTTAAATTGTGAAATCACCCCCTTACCCTTGTTAGTGACACAGTTGCCTGCTCGCTGTGAACGTTTCATCATTTCTTGGTCTTGGTACCGACTTAATAATTATGCTAACGGTTTGATCATTGTCGAAGTGTCATAGGATTTGGTACGACACCCATCCAACTAGACCCCAAAACCGATGCAGCTTTGATGGAGTTATCTATACAGAATTAGTAAATAGTAAGGGTGGTGTATCTTGAACTAAAAATATAAGAGGGTCAAGTTTTAATTGCCTAAATATTAAAGTCAACGTTGAATTCTTAACCAATAGTTATAAGATTTTTTATCACAAATTCTTGGGTGTAACTAATTATGGTGTAACAACCCATAAACCAATACTTCTTATGTAAAAAAGAATTCAAATGACATGAAATAAATGACAAAATGATGAGATTCATGTCATTATTTGTATAATCCATATCATTCTTGTTGAAGACTATGTCATTATGCATGCTACACAATAAGTTATAGGGTAAAATGTTACATCCAAAACGCATTCTTTCTTTATATATTGTATCTAATATGCCAATAAAATTATTGAGCATCAAGCTTCTACCAGCCCCAATTAAGGTCATTCCTTAGGTGGTTGTTACGTACACTCGCATCTTTTTGTTATCCACAAGAACGTAGATGAGAAATTCGACCTTTTAAGAGTTAAAAATTTGTGAATAGTGACTTGTGACTTGTAAGTCATAGATAGATGTCGCCAATTAGACGGGGTGCTTTAGTGGTGTCAAAACAGGTTCTCAAATAGGTTCTGGGTATACCCAACGCGAATCAGGTCAGACCCGGACATGTAAGGATTCTGACAGTCAGTGCCCCAGGTTGTTATTGGTCAAGTTTTGTTCAACTGCGTCGATCACATTTGAATCATGGGGTTGCCGGGTGCCGGACAGGTCTGAATGCTCCATTTACAAGTCGATCCATTCCCGAATATGATCGCTCGTGGACATTTTTCAGACGGGCTTGCGCAAATCGTATTTGAGTTTCATGTACGCTTAGGTAGAGTCAAGAATATTCGGGTTGAATCACTAATTACCTTAGTTCAATCAATGTGAAGCATCGGGTCCATTCGCTAAACCACTCTAATGAGTAAGGAGTAGAACGACTCTTCATATGTTCTAATATTATATAATATAACCAACGACAATAATAATGAGTAGACGATCAGTTCCAAGGTTTATATAAATGATTTATCATTATAAGCATTGTGATTGATATACAAGTTTGTAAATAGCTATGATGATAATGAGAATAGTAATAATAATAAACATAAAGCGATAATAATAAAAAGGATTTTTTAACTGGAATAATACAAACTTTAGCCCGTTCTCTCACAATAATAGAAACTTTTGATTATTTTTTAATAATACAAACTTTAGGCCAAAATTCCTCCAGTAGGTTATGACCGGTTCCTAACTTGTTGGTGCAGGTAAAATGCATACATGGCATTCCCTAGGACACGTGTCGCTTGCTTATTGGTTGATTTTTAAATTTTTATTTAAATTTGAAAAACAAAAAAAAAAAAAACTTTTCTCTTCGTCCCTCCAGCACCTCTGACCCTGCCCAACATTCTCTCTTCGTCCCCCCAGCACCTCCACAAAAGCCCCTCCCCCACCCCCTCCCCCATCCCGAAACCACAACCGCCACCAACACATTGCACCATACCACACCATTGCACCAGCACATCGCACCATACGTCCATACCACACCACCACACCTCACCTCATGACACACCATCACCACAGCACAGCACGACACACCACACCTCACGACGCACCAGCACCAACGAACATCAACGCGGACGTCTCTGACGCTGCCGACACCAGCACCCTATTTTCTCTCTGAAGTTACGATTGGTGGTTGGTGATTTTGGAGAGAATTGTAAATTGGTAAAATTCAGATTTCAAATGAAGGATAAATTTCAATGTTCAAGTAAAGTAAAATGGTAAAAAGGAGTTAAGGGCATAATGGTACATTCACAAGGTTGTTGGGGCGATTTTAAGTACTTTAGGGGCGACGAATAGAAGTTCAGTAAATTTAATATCACAAAAATGGGTAATTAGGGTTCATTAGATGTGAAGGATAAATCTTTTATTTTGAGAATGAAATGCATATGAATAGGTGCTAGAGAGATTGAGAAAGCAATTACTTCCTCCGTTCTGGAATAAAAGAAACATTTTTCTCGTTTATGTGAGAGTTTTTTTTAGAGAAGCGTTACATTTATTTCAGAACGGAAGAAGTATAAGTTTTTAAGTACTGGGTTTGAAAATGGTGCTTGGAGCCATATAAATGACAGGCCACGATAAGGTTGTTCTTAAATCGTTAAGTTTATTATGTTTTACAAGTTAGGAGCCACTGCTAGAAGGGGGTGCAAATGTAAGGATTATCATACTCTCTTCCAGGTATCTATCTTTGCAGAATTGCAATATGAAGATGAAGCCTACACCAACTCACCAAGGAGGGCAAAATGCAGACTTCTTATATCCTTCCCAAAATGCGAGTGTTCTTATGTTCATGTTCTCCAGACAATATTTCTTTTGGATTAGTACTCTTTATACCTTAACTTAAATTTGTAAGACTATTTTCCTTGCTTTGCACAAAAAAAAAAAAATTAGTGCAAGGATTATTTAGGCATAACACCTAAAATACAAGGTAATACGATAAAGTTTTCAAAAAAAACTTGAATGGACTAGGTTCACAATAACTTATTGTGCACCGAAAACCATATGATATAGTCAGTTTTCATTTGATAGTCATTTTTCGTTTGATGTAGTCAGTATTAGTGTGATATAATCAGTGTGATAGAATCACCTTTTATATTGTCATTTTTTGTATGATATAGTTAATTTTCTGATATATTCAATTTTCATATGATATAGTAAATTTTCGTATAATATAGTCGTTTTTTTTCCTAATATAGTCAGTTTTTATGTGATAAAGTCTATTTAGGTGCACAATAAATTATTGTGAACCCTGTCCACCTAAGATGTTTTGTAAAATTTTATTCTAGAAATCCTTCCCTCAAAGACTAATATTCCCATTATCCCCTAGCTATTTGGTTGGTTAAGGGTTAAACATTTTTCCCTTAATGACGGAAAACATTTTCATTCCCATCTCTAATGTACCTTGCTCCTTTTCCCCTATGTCTCTTTTTTTTCTAAATTTAGGGGTCGTTTGGTTCACTATTTTTAGGCTCCAAGAAACGGAATCAATTACCGATATTATTTATTCTTGTTTGGCTCTACCCTCACCAACCCATTACCATTACTTGATGGTAATAGATTCCCCCAAATTTGTTACCTTCCCATCTCCTTCATGTAACAAAGTCCATTACTTGGTGGTAATGGTTACCATTCATTTTCATTCCTAGGCTTGAACCAATACTCAATACAAGTAACTATTTTTGTTACCACTCTCTACTTTATTTATATCCCTTTCCTTTCCATTCCATATTTTGAACCAAACGACCCCGTTATTGTAATAGAACTTTTCTAACCTATGCCACAATACATAAGTTAAGAATTTAAAGTTTTTATTAAAAAAAAAAATGATACAACAAGATTCTATTTGGAGATAATAGATAAGGATAGATACTAAAGATAGAGAGAATCTTGAAATGGAAACTTTTGTATAATAATATCTGATATAGGTATTTTAATGCTCCTAACCTATGCCTTGTGGTAATGGTATAGATTAGAAAAATCCATTGTAATAAACCAAACAATGGAAATGATGTTTGAAAGCTGATTTCCTCTTAAACACACTCTCCATGAAAAACAATACTAGGTCCAAGATGTTGTATTCCAAACTAAACACTGTCTATATAAGTATATGCTCTTGAAACCTGAACTTTTTATCGCTACAAAAACAATATGCACATATTATATAAGATCCTAAAACCCACATTTTCTTCTATCTGTAGTGTTAAAAAAAACTTAAATATTGTTTGATCCTAAGTAAGACTAAGTTTGAAGGCTAATTAAAACTCACAGTACAATGTTTCAGATTTTGTTTAATTGGATTCTTATGGACCACACTCCCAAGCCACTTCTCCTCTATCTTCTGCTCTTAGTTTGTTTTAGATTCATGGGAAAATAGGTTTTTAAATCTTGCTTATGCAAGTTTATATGCATTTTTCATAGCTGTGTTGTGTTTCAAGAGGTACGTCCATACCTTAAAAGCAAGTGGTCCTCACTTAACCACTCATATAGTCAGCAATTTTCATTTTACTCTTTAAAATTTAAGTTGTCTTCCTCACTCCACTCAATGTTTGTTTTTCTCTTAGGGCTTTTGTTGAAGCTATGACGTATAGAGATGGGTTCACTTTATAATGCAAAGGGGCTACTCCCCTTATTGCCATATGGTTTTAAGGTGGAACCTCATTTGTCTTGTGAAGTGGACTCTCTCTCCTTGTGATGGGTGCGGCCCAGGCCCATATTTAACAGCTTTTCAACTTGACCAAGTACGTGAATCTGATTTAACCCCACAAAAACAAGTATATCAACATCTAACAAGTACAACCCGAACTGAATTTCGATGCATGTTTGTAATCATGCTGTCTAACAAATGATTTTTGTTTGAAGTTCATTGTTAAAAAGTTCTGTCCTTTATCTTTAGGGTTTAAGACCTCTACATATAGCTGATTGACAAAGTAACCATGCACTACTTTGAACATACATTCTCTACTTTTGGACGTGTGTGTGGGGAATTGGGGATGAAAACAAGTTTCCAAAAAAAATAGCTGAAAATAATCAAAGAATTCAAAGATATACTCCCTCCGTCCTTAATTAATTATCTTGTTAGGTAGGTTTGAACATGCATATTGAGTATAAATAGTACAAGAATGTAGGTTGTTTGGGTAGATCATATAGTTAAGGTGAGAATAAAAATTATTTGTGTAAGAGAGAGAGAGTTAGTGGAGAGTCCTACATCACATGAGTATGAATATGGTAAGTTTTTCATTCAAAGTTACAGAACAATCATTTAATGACTAACCAAATATTTGAGTACAAAAAAAGGTTTTTTTTATATAGAAAAGAACCACGTAAAATTTAATGAAAAATGAAAAAAGAAGTAAGATATTGATATATAATGGTTTGTGTTTTGGACAAATATTGTCAAGGATTCAACTTGTCATAGGAGAGTGGTCAACAATTAAGTGAAAATTAGACGGAAAGATTGATCAAGGGTGGTGAAATTAAATGTATGACTAAATAGGATTAGCAGTATGGAACAATTTCACATAACTATGTTGGTTTTAATACAAGATGTCTGATGAGAATTTATTTGAATATGACAAACTAGATATGACTAACTATAATGACGAGTTGCAAGTGACAAACCAAATCAATTGGAAGCCAAGATCAAAAGTTTTTGGAGTGAGAGATAATCAATGTTTTATATTTTCACGCTTGTTGATGTACTACTTCAATTATTAATATCTTTAATTGTGTATTAGTCACGCGTAAGCCAAGATGAGGTTCCATTCTAAAACAATTGATAATAGGAGTAGCTCTTCAAACTTATTAGTATATGTTAGTCATCTTCTCGGTTCTCTCTCTTTCTTTAATGTAGGACAAACTCACATGTGGGGTTAACAAATTAAATAATGTAATATATCCCCTTACGATAAGATACATTTTCTTGTATAGAGTAACTAAACTATTTGTTGAAAATTCTTGGAGAAATTCACTCTTTGAAATTATCACACCATCAATTAGAGGTGGGCATGGGCCGGCCAAAGACGCGAGGAGGCCCGTCCCGGTGATGTTATGGTTATATATAGAGTTTTTCCTCCTACTTATAAGCTAAAGTGTGTGTCAATGGTGCTCTTAGGAGCCATGTTATGCTAACTTTCTCCATCTAGTTGTGGTTTCTATTTTGTGATGATCCGTACGTTTTAGAGAACTATTTCCCTATTTTCCAGCTGTTTTATGTCTACCACAGTCGATTGGAGAGGTTCATGAGCACATATGATGAGTTATTCCGAGGTCCCGAGGACACTTTCCGGGGCCCTTGGACAAAAGAAGATTTGAAGGCTTGGCACTAAAGCCAAGAAGCGAAGAAAAGAAGCCAAGCTCGATCCCATCGGGCTCCCTGAGCATGATCGGGCGTCCACAATTGCCAGCAAAGGATTTTGTTGTGGCCCGATTGGGGGATCAAGTCCGATCCTATCAGGCGCGGGTTAGGCCCGATCGGGCGTTGTCCCGACTCTCCTATTTTAATATTCTTCAGGCTATTTTTATATTACTTTTTCTATCTGTTCTAGGTTTAGTATAAATAGAAAAAAAGAATATTGCTGAAACACTTTTTGTTTTCCTAGTTTCCTCTAGAGATTCACAAATCCTATTTATTGCTTTACTCTTTGGATTCAAATTTCACCTTTGGATTATTCCCAAGTTTCAATATAGTTCTTTAATTTGGTAATCTTTTCTATTGCTTTCTCTATTATTGCTTAGATCAATTTCATAGTTATTTGCAATTATTCCAAGTATGAATTTCTATATTGATATTGTTATTGCTTTCATAAATATGAGTGAGTAGTCATTTTTCTAGGGTTGTGGGGATCTATGTATGCAATGAGGGATTGATAGATTAGTTTAATTGTCTTTTATTTCAATTGTTTTATATGGTTGAATCGCTCATGCTAGATTTATAAATTAGGCCAGATTTGTATTTCTACTATCGCAATACTGAATTTGCTTCGAGAGGAGAGATGCCGTATAGGCTTTCAATCATTAGGCAAAGTGATCCTTGACCATGCGAGAGCGGCTAGGTAATCTTTGAGGGAGGTAATTATTCGAGAGAAATTGCATGTGCCCTAGATAAATTGTCTTATTAGGTAGTTGTTATTCGTCCCTGATTTCCAAAATTGTATGCCTAGTGATCCATGATCCTAGCTCTCTATAATTGATTTATTCCCTGATATTCAATTCTGCTATTTGTTTAATTTAGTTATTAAAAATCCAATCTTTTGATAGTTAGTATAGTAGAATACTTCAGTTTAACTAGTAACGCCATCTCCCTGCGGATTCGACCCTGCTTGCCTTATTACATTAGTAGAGAAACTTGTAGGTTTATTTTTTATAGTATGTGACTGACCTGTCACCCGGCACGGTTTGTGTAATATCTCGAAAATTTAAACTTGCTTAATTTAAATAATGATAATTAGGGGTTAAATTTTCCTTTAATTATAAGGTGTGACGAAAATCTTTGCTATACAATAAGAAATGATACAATATAATAAGGTTTTCAGTATATAATTATTTGCTACAAGGATTGCAAACTTTGCAAATAATAACAAATATCGGGTGTTAATAAAAAGGAAAAGAAAAGGAGAAGGAAAGAAAGATTAAAAAAAAAAAAAATTGCCTCCCCATTTCACGTCAACAATGACCCATCAAACCTCCAAAAATCTTCATGTAATTTTTCCCATCTCCTTCAATTTTTCCCTCAATAAAATTCAACCATGAATTTCTAATTCAGATTTAATTTTCTTGCACACAAAAACTCAACTTCAATTAAAAATTCCAATTCAAATCAAACCCACCCAAAAATCCAATTTTTCATCAAATTTAATCCACCCAATTCACAGAAATTAAACCCCAACCATGGCTATAAATAGCCATGTTTATTCCCTCAAACCACCACACACTCACCACTCTACTTTCCACCATCTTCATCCCCCAACCTTCGCCGGAAACCGCTACTCAAGAACCACCCTCAAACTCTCTGTTTTTCGCACTCTCTATCTCCCCTCTGTTTTCGTTCAGCCACCGCAGCACCACCACCCTCCACCGACGACCACCTTGCGCCAACCACCACGCCGTCGCCTACCCAGACCCACGACAACCCAGCACACTCTCTCGTCCCCTCGCTCGCATTCTTTTCTCTCTCCTCTCGCCCAACTCTTCTCTCTCCTCTGCTTGGTCTGCTCTTCCTGTGCCGCTGTGCGCACCGCCAGACCACCGGCGTTACGCCACCCCACGTTGCTGCCTCCACCCTCGCCTCGTTGCTGCCCATCGGAGCCTTCTTCCTCCCCTGGATCAACGCTGCTCGGTTTGAGCAGAGGTATGAGGATACCTCTTCATTTACTGTTTAAAAAGTTTTAGTCTTCATTTGATACTTAAGTCCAAAATATATTATTACAAATTTCTCTTATTGTTGGGCTTAGTGTGTTGGGCTGATTTAATCAAATCAGTAAATGAATGGAGTATTTAAGATGGTTAGTCAATTATATTGATGTTCATGTTCTAATTTAGTTAATAACACAAACATAATAAAAACGTATTATAAATTTGGTTATTATGAAACTTAACTATAAAATAATGATATACTATGTGATAATACTTGATAGTATTTCATATTTACAATTATAATATATCAACTAAAGAGTAATATTAATTAAGTATAATTTACTTGTTAAATTTGTATATTATAAAGTAGCAGACACTTATGTATAGAATTTAGATTTCAAGAATTAAGGTGTTATATTACGAGGTCCATAAGTACAAATTATTAAACCTGAGTCACGAACAATAAGACTAATGGTCACTGTTTTTAATTATTAAAAATGACAAATATTTTTAAAGGTACCCTATGACTAATATAGTGTAGTTTTGAATTAAAGTTCACAAAATTGTAACATGTGCTTATTGCTCAATTCATAAAATATGAAATGGTTATAATAAGACATTCATATTCAGAAGTCGTGAATTATAACTTAGACGCTAGGCTGTTAAGTAGAAAGAATGCCTATGGAATTTATCAACCACCAAACTCCTAAATACCTCCTAAAATGGACACATGATGGAAATGGATCAAGAAACTCAAAAATTAGAATAAAATATTAATAAGTCTTCTATTAATCCTTGAATTGATTAGATTAAAAAGGAAGAGATATTACAAACCTCCCCCGGCTATCAAAGGTTGTAAAGCAGGATTTGAGGTAACGTCTACTGCTAACACCCGCACTCCCCTTCCAACTCTGTTTTAAAATGATGTTTTTATGCTACATTATTCATGGTGTGCGGGATAAGAAATGTTTGGCTATGAATTTATGTTTTATGAATTCTTGATGCTATGAAAAGTATGTAACGTCTACTGCTAACACCCGCACTCCCCTTCCAACTCTGTTTTAAAATGATGCTTCTATGTAATGTTTATGCTACATTATTCATGGTGTGCGGGATAAGAAATGTTTGGCTATGAATATATGTTTTATGAATTCTTGATGCTATGAAAAGTATGTAACGTCTACTGCTAACACCCGCACTCCCCTTCCAACTATGTTTCATGATGCTTTTATATAATGTTTATGCTATGTTATTTATGGTGTGCGGGATATGAACTGTTTTATTATGCAAACGATGATTTGATGACGTTTATATAATGATTGTACTATGATTTATGAAAAGTACTTAAAAGGAACGAAACATGATAAATGAAAGTGAAATATGGTGAATGGCGGTACTATGTTCTCTGGGCCGTGCACGTGTCGTTCTGTTATCTGGCGGCAACGCCACCTTCTGATGGGGGACAAGGTCCTCGGTGGCACCCGCATGATGGCATTATATGCCACCTTCTGATGGGGGACAATGTCCTCGGTGGCTTTGCCTGGCATTATATGCCACCTTCTGATGGGGGATGAATATCCTCGGTGGTTTCGCCTTCTGTTACGATCTATGGCATTATATGCCACCTTCTGATGGGGGATGAATATCCTCGGTGGCTTTGCCTTCTGTTATGGCATTATATGCCACCTTCTGATGGGGGATTATGTCCTCGGTGGCTATGCCTTCTGTTGTACTCGCCAAGTAACCAAAGAAAGTTTTCTGATAATGAAATGTGATAATGGAGATTATATTAATAAATGACTTTTAAATTCCTGATTCGAAGTGTATGTTTACGAAATGGTTTTACTATATTCTCTTCTCCCTGTTTGCAAATAAAATGAATTGAAATGAATTTACGATGTTAAAGTAGTATGTTACTGAGCCTCGGCTCATGACGTTTTGTTTTTCTGTTTTAGGTATGCATATGAAGCTGGGATGGCGTAGCAGTGAGGAATAGAGTACTTTAAATTATACGACTATGACAGTTATGTAATCCAAGTTTATGATCACTAAATTACGTAACTCTAGCTATGCTTAAGTCAACTATATCTTTCTAGATTTACTATTATAAAAAGGTTTAGTTTCATTTTATGAAAGAATGTTTGCCTTGTACTTTCCCGAACGGAAGTACGGCAGTGACGCACCGACTAAGCTAGGAAGGTCTTCCGCTGCTCAATCCTTGTAATTAATTAACCTAATAATGAGGCTTAGGAGTCGGGGCGTTACAGTTTGGGCCCGGCCCAACCCGTTGTCCGCTACGTGGGCCGTGGGCCCGCCACGGCACGAGCTCCCCTATATGGCCCGCGGGCCGAACGCTCATTTTCTTTTTTTTTAGCCTAAAACTGCCAAGAATACAAAAAAAAACATAAAACACGGGTCATGCCTGCAGGAGGCACGAGCTCGGCCCGTGGGCCGTTGGCTTAGGCCGGACCGTGGACAAAATCTATAAATTTCAGTAGGGCTGAGAAAAATTGACCCAACCCGCTTACCGAACACGAACCAAACCTAAAATAAGCGGGTTTAGGTAGAGATTTTTGACCCATTTAAGTAAATGGGTTGACACGAATTATTTAATTAATTAAATGGGTTAGGTTAAGGTTGACATTTTCAACCCGAATTAACCTGCTTTTACCTGTTTGACTCATTAAAATATAAATTTCCTAAAAAGTTGTGTTAAAGTTGGTGAAGATTTTAAAAATACTAATTGTAGAACACAAATACTGAAATTAAAATCTAATCATGCATACTTTATGTGAATTTATTGTTGAAAACTAATAAGTTTTAATAAAAATTTAATAGTATAAATATGTAAATGGGTTATATGGGTAACCCGTTTAATAAACAGGTCGGGTCAAGGTTGAGTTTATTAAATGGGTTAGGTTTGGGTTGGGACATGTTCAACCCGTTTATTATTAACACGACCCGACCTGATATGTTAATCAGCCCTAAATTTCAGGCCCTGCACGGTACAACCCACCACTCACGGACTTGGGCTCGGCTCGGCCCGCTATTTCCCAAATCCCGTGGGCCAAGCCCGTGAACAGTCCCGGCCCGTGCCCAGGTCTACCATCAATTCACTCTTCTCATGATACTCCAATCATGACTGGAAGAAATTCGTTTCTCATTTTTCTTGTATAGATTGACTGGACAGCAGTAATTTCAATTTAAGTATTGACTTCATCCCTTGATGTTGAGATTGGATCATCAATTTATTCACGAAGCAAAGATGTTGTTGATGAGACACACTGTACAAATTCTTGATTGTTGTTGTAAATTGCAGCACAAATAAACGAGTACTAGAGATCAATTTGCTATAGAAATTTTCTCGTTACGAGATCTGATGAGAACATTTTAGACGAGGATTGAAATCAAAACAAAAAGAATATAAATATATAATTAAATCTTATAAACATGAAACAACCTCCATTTGTGGTTGTGTTCACATGTAAATGGGAGATGATCGTTCTGATGGAAAGTGATTTTACTTCAGTAGTCTTTTTTATTGTAATAATTGGCCTTTTACACTATTTACGACCACCTTTTCATATTCTATTGTGATTTTATGTAAGGAAAAATATACTCATGTGGGGTCTTATTGGATTCATTTCGATGTATACTTTCAAAATATCAAATTTTTATACTTTTAATCAAAAAGTAATTAAACATATTAATAGTTAAAGTTATGCATTGACAAGCTCGAAAACTTTGTTGCAATAGAAAAACGGTTTAAGTACTAGTTATGTTTTATGTTTTATTGAAAGTTCAATTTTATTCTCTTTTCTTTTTGCATGAGTTTAACCAATAAAGTTAATCGTAGGTTCTCATTGATAACTTATGAGACTTTGGATTCCAGTCAAAAATATTCGACTAGGTCTTTAAATTGATTTATAACTACTAGAGCTGACAATTATTATCCATGGGTGAGTGGATTATTCACCCACTATCCCCGAATAAATAGGTAAAAACCGCAATGAGCCGGGTGATTGGCGGGTGGCATGGGATCAGAGATGGGTGAATTTTTTTTACCCATCACCTGCTCCATCCATCTATGTATTATATATATATATATATATATATATATATATATATATATATATATATATATATATATACACTACTCCTTCCGTTTATTTTTAATCTACACACACTATTGCTTTTCTATTCTTGGTAACATGTCTCATTTCACCCATGTTATCCACTTTTTAATATTTTAACCCATTTTTTGGTTTCTGTCTTTCACTTTTTAGTTTCTCTCTCATACTTTTGTACTCCCTCTTTGATTATCCGCCTAAAGTGAAGTGAGTAATTAAAAAGAAACGGAGGGAGTAGTATATATATTAATATTAATATTAATTTTCGCCATGTATTATGAATTGACAATTGATATTTAGTTGCTTTTGTAATACCCTTCATGATTGCTTTAAAGGGATTTAGCAGGCTACTCATTTCAACAAGATGCATCTTTCTTTTAGGGAGCTTATTTCCTTAGTTAGTCCACAGTTAAGCGTGCTTGGCTGGGAGTAGTCTAGGGATAGGTGACTTCCTGGGAAGTTTCTGAGGGTGCGCATGAGTGATGACAAAATGCCCCGGTAGAAATTGTGTTGGTTAATGAGGACAGTTGTTGGCCCTGGATGCGCATTGGTGACAATATACTTGACCCCGGATGGGTCGGCTGTTATAGCTTTGCTGTTAATCGATTGCAAAATTTTCATTTATTAATATTTTTAATTGTGAAGTCTACAAATAGTTTTTTCTAGTATTATCCATTTCCTACCTGCCTTACCCGCGGTTGATGGATGGGGCGGATATTGGTAGAATTTTTGGCGGGTGATGGATGGTATGAATGGGGATTTGGGTCGCGGGTGATGGGGCGGGTAGAAATTAAATGTTTCAAATTTTAAGGGTTAATTATTGGGCTATATTAGGTTACTAATCTATTCATTAGTGTAGTTATTGGACTTTTACTCCACAACTAGTCTTTGGTAAGACGGTCTGACATTGAGGCTTAATATCATACCATTAGTTAAGCGCTAAATATTTAAAAAATCACTCTCTATTAATTAGTTAAGTGTTACAACCAACTAGTTAAACCAAAAATCATAACTATTGGTCGAACACAACTATGTCCCAAAATCATAACTATTAACCAAAAAATATAACTATGAACCTAAAACTATAATATCAACCAAATGCCACAACTATTAACCCAAGATAATGACATTTACCGAAAACCATAATTATTAACACGAAAACAATAACTATTAACCTAATATTATAAGTAATTTTACCAAAATAGTTTTGGTGGTCAATTGGACAACCAAAAAGTTTGTTGACAGTGATGAAGCAATCAAAGTTAAGTTAAGATTGTGTTTAAAATCCCAGGAAGCAATTATGCTTTTGCATTAATAGTTATGGTTTTTAGTTTAATAGTTATAGTGTTGGATTAATACTTATAGCTTTTAGGTTATTAGTTATGGTTTTCAAACTAATTGTTACGGTTGTGGATTAATAGTTATGGTGTTTGGATTATGATTTTATGTTAATAGTTACTTTTTTGGTTAATATTTATGGTATTTGGTTATTAGTTATGGTTTCGGGTTAATAGTATTGGTTTTGAGCAATTAGTTCAAATTGTTAGCTTAATAGTTATGTTTTGGTTAATGGTTTTGGGTTGATGATTATGGAATTCAGATGATCGAATAGTTATGTTTTTCGGTTGATAGTTATGGTTTTTGGTATAGTTATAATTTTACAGTTATAAGTTATAGTTTTTGGATATAGTTATAATTTTACAGTTATAAGTTGTAGTTTTTGGGTAAATAGTTATTGTTTTGGATTGATAGTTAAGGTTTGGGTTAGTAATTATAGTTTATTTTTTGGAGTAGTTATGATTTTCTAGATAATAGTTTTATTTTTTGGGTTAAAAGTTATGGTCAATCAATAATTATGATTTTTGGCTTAGCTAATTAGTTAAAGCGCTTAACTAATATATGCAATGAGACTTTTGTTAAGCTTTAAATAATTGGTCTGATGTTAAGCTTAAAGTCATACCGTCTTTTTGAAGAATTTGTGTTTATTCAAAGTCCAAGTATATTGGTGTTTCTATGGGTTTCTTTATGTTGTAATTAAGGCAAACACACGTTTTTAGTGTATAAATTCTATATTAAAAATTAAACGTGAGTCTTACTCAAATCTAGATAAGTTTAAGCATAAAAACTAATTGCTATTAGTGTCATCTTGTGGTTTAGACCGTTAAGAGACACCTTTATTGGCCTATGAGTTGTGAAATAATTCTATGTTTTGCATCACCAATCTAATGACAGATTAATAAAACATGCCCAGTTTACAACTTGGTGCTGATCAAATAATAAACGACTAATAAGACTTTAATATCTCTTTTAATTTTCATTTCTAAACCCATTTTCTTTAGCAAAGTGTGGGATAGTGTAGCAAAGTGTATGAGAAAAAAAAACACTTCAAAATACAATGGTAATCAACATAGGCTGTTTAACTTGGCCAAACTTTTTACTTCCATGCTTTTTTTTTAATATGGTCTATTGGCTCAACCTACCAAACCCAATCTGGACCAATCCAATTGATCTGATAATTCGGCCCAATTTGTTGAATTGGGCTTGACCCAATAAAGTGAGAGGCCCAAAGATTGGGTAGTACATGAAACCATAAAATGATGAATTATTGCATGAAATGAATAGTGAGGAAGCAAGCGATGGTACATGAACACAAGGCTCAATGCTAATTAGTAATTATGGTGACATGCCCCATGTTTGAGGACCAGTCTCACTCAAAGGAGACCAATATTTTCCATGCTGTAAAAATTAAAATGCGTGCTGACTTTTTTTTCTCCTTTCCAACTTTAAAGCACCTTCACCCATCAAAGATGACATCATCATCATATTAATAATAATAAAGTGATAAATAAACTGAATCGCTATTTACCGTCCGTATTTACTTGAAATCGTCCGTATTTTTTTCATTATATACTCCCCATGCCCTTCCCCCTTTCACCTCACTTTACCCTCTCCACTCTCACCAAACTTAAGCTCTCTCTCTCTCTACCATCAAGCACTAACACCACCACCACCTTCCGAACACCACCGCCGGCCGACCACCACCCACCACCGGAGCACCACCGACGCAAAATGTCCGATGAAGGACGGTCAACGCCGCCGGAACGAAATGTGGTAAGTTGGATTTTTTTTTTTAAGTTGCCGGAAAATTTTTTTTGGCCACCGGAGCAGGGTAACGGATCGAAAATCCGTTACCCCAAGTGGAAGAAACGGATGTAAAACCCGTTGCTTCCACGAAACCAACAGACCAAAAATCCGTTGCCTCGTGGGAAGCAACGGAAAAGTGATCTGTTACCATGGTAGCGGATCACTTTTCGATACCACCACGAGGTAACGTAGATCTGATCCGTTACCTCTGTGGTGGTAACGGAAAAGTGATCCGTTACCGGAGGCGGTGGTAACAGATTTCCTATCCGTTGCCCCGCATTTTCGAAAAAAAAAAATATCTTTTTTAGCCTCGTGTTTTCCGGCGAGGGGTTAGGGGGGAGGGAGTTTGGGTTTTTTTTATTTTTTCTTTTTTTAAAATTTATGTTTTGTTTATGTTTGTAGTAATTTATGTTTTTTAATAATTATATATTTATGTTTATTTAAAATATTTTATATTTGTTCCTAATTTATTTATTTATTTATTAATAATTTCTGTTTGAATTAAAAATAATAATTTGTGTTTATTTGGGCTTTTATAATTTATGTGAATAGTTAATTTGAATATATTAATTAAATGTTAATAGTTAATATGTTCCATTTAGTTAATATTTGATTTTCCGTCATAATTAGTATTGATTTTGTAATTAGCGAATAATAGTACATCCGTTTATGTTAATTTTGTTAACGAATATTTAGTTAATATTTTTTGATATTGTTTTCAAATATGTGAATAATATTATTGATTATATGTTGTCTAATTGAAAAAATGCTAAACATTATAGGCTTATTTGCCGGACTTTGGGGGGTGATTATATAGATTATAATCACATGTTTTATAATGAAACACTATGGGTGAGAAAAAGGAACTACAAGATTGGGTTAAGAAAAGGGCAAATGAAATCGGGTTTGTGATGATTATTATGTCAAATCATAAATACGATCCTAGTGGACGAGAATATGTATATATGAAATGTAACCGGGGCGCACCATATAGGGGTGAAGGTAGAGATCTTAGTGTAGCATACCGGGTAGCTACAAAGACAAAAGCCTGTGGCTGTAGAGCGGGAGTTAAGGTTGAGTATTTGGAGTACCCAGATCGAACTGGATGGGTGATCAAAGCAGAACGGGGGATTAGGGGCATGCACAATCATGAGTTCATTCATTACCCTGAGGGCCATCGACCCATCAGGCGGCCTTAGTCCGGCGGCAAAGGTATTCGCTCGCGATATGATAAAGTCGCACGTTAAGCTTTGCTAGTATAATGAAAGCCTGTGAATGAAAAATTTCCCGATGATCATCCAAATATGAGACACTTGTACAACCCGAAGGAAAAGGATAGAAGGGAAGCAATGGATGGGAGAGACGTGATGCAACACTTCCTTCACCTTGCTCGAGAGAGCGACTACCTTCACCGGATTAGGCAAGACGAGGAGACAAATGCAATGACTGCAGGCATTCATGGTGCACCCTCGTTCGGCAAATATCCTCCGAACTTATCCACTTGTTGTTGGTATGGATGCAACATATAAAACCAACAAATATAACATGCCTTTTCTAGAGCTCATTGGGATGACGCCGTGCAACAAGAATTTTATGGTTGGGTATGCTCGATGGCCAACGAAACAGTCGATAGTTATAATTGGGTGTTGGACAAGTTTAGGTTGCTTATTGGAGTGAATGTTGTCCCTCGTTACACTCATTACCGACCGTGATTTGGGCCTTATGAAAGCGATCCGGGAAGTGTTTCCTAACTCTGCACATTTGCTATGTAGATGGCATATCAACAAAGACGTGCGAGGCTAGAGTGAGTAACATCATGGGCAACACCGATGCAGTCCGAGATTCGTGAGCCGAACTTGGTATCGGATAGTCAACGCGACCGACGAGAGGAGTTATGAGGCCGAGGTTGATAATATGAGAGATGTGTACAGAAAGTGGCCTAAAATAATCCAATACGTTGAAACAACTTGGCTTGTGTACAAAGAGAAGTTTGTGCGGGCATGGACGGACAATGTACTTCACCTTGGGAACACGTGCACTAGCCGAGTTTAAAGTGCACACTCTGCACTGAAGTCTTGGGTTTTTAGTAGCACAACTGCCTTGGACTCCATCTTTTCTATTGGTCACAGGGAGATAGAAAATCAGGTGAAGAAGGTTGAGAATGATTTGGAGGAAAGTCGGCGTCGGCACGGAATATTGTACAAGACTCAGGCATTGTATCAATTAAATGGTCGAGTCTCGCATTACTATTTAGAACTGTTCTTGCATGAGTAAAATCGTATGCGGGAGTTAGGCTACGAGGTATATCGGCGTTGCGGTTGCTCGTTGAGAACCACACATGCAATCCCCCGTGCATGCGCCATACGGAGACGATTGGAGGCGAACGAGAGTCCTGCACCGACAGGACTTACATCCTTATTGGACTACTTTGATCATTGGTGATGGTGTCAACAACCCCGTGTTTGTATCCGAGGCAAAGACAAGATTCTCGGTACTTCTTAGAGTTGGTTGAGCCGGTTCAAAGTAGTGATCCTGCCGTATTGCGGAGCGCTACCCGGGTTCTAGAGGAACATCTGCGTAATCCGGGCGATTCAGCTTTTGAGTCCGATATTGTCGAGAACCCCAAAGGGAGACCACGCCGAAAGAATCACCCAAGTACAAAACGAAAGAAGAGTGGTTTTGAGCACACATCCAGTTCGTCTTCAAAGAGAAGCCGAATAAGTAGTATTTGATATGATATTAATTTATAATGTTGGATCATATTAATTTATAATGTTGGATCATAATAAGTTGCAATGATTCAAATTGAAATAATATGTTGCAATGATTCAAATTGAAACAATAGGTTGCAATGATTCAAATTGAAATAATAAATATCATCATAAAACCAAAGTCATATATACCTAACAAAGTAATATCATCAAAAAATGTAACTACATAATACACCCAAAGTAATATCATCAAAAAATGTAACTACATAATACACCCATACATAACTAATGGAATGAGAACACTGAAATGCAATGACTACATGTCATGATGATGCTCGTCCTCAGCAGCGTCCCGTGCCCGATCTAGACGCAATGCAACATCCCAATCCCGAGCGAGGTCGGCCAACATCTCATATGCCAAAGAAGTGTTGGGTCGCTGGTCATTGTGCCGATCCTCCGTCAACGCTCTCGTGGCGTCAAAATGTCGGGCCATCCACTGCAAAAAGTCAGTTAGTTATGTTATGTTATGTATCAATAATATAACATATAAAATAGTAAACAAATAAATGATTATATTGCGTACATAGTGGGTGTTTGAAGTGTTGGCCCGGGGCGGAATATGCGTCCTATCTGCAGCAATGAGGGTAGGATGGGAATATGTACAAAACCAATCCATGTACTCCCTCGAACACTCTCCGCGACGAGTAACCCGTCTCAACTGTGATACGTTGAGACCCCCAGCATATGGCGTGAACCGCTGCCATGCAGACTCAGCTACTGAGACCGAGAACTGAACCTCATACCTCTTCGGGTTGCACGGTCTGTATGCGAAATCAGGCTGAATAGGAGGGGTAGGAATGACCTGAACAAAACCCAACTGTCGCAGTACACGATCTGGGTTGTACGGCTCAATGATACCTCGATAACGTATGAAACCGACATACAACGTCCTCGGAATCATGGCAGCCTGGTCATCCCCATATGGCGTCCAGTCGACCTGAAAATGGATAAATGTAATAATTTCATGTTACTAACGTAGTAGTAATATATGAGAACATAATAATATATATTCTACTAATGCATTAAATATTCGTACCTCTGAAACCTGAAGGTTGTCCAAGCGTCTATGAATGGACTCCAGTCGGACGAAATCCTTGCCGACGATGTGATAATCCCACTTCCGTGCCCGGGGATCATGATCACTGAAGGCCAGCCCCTCTCGCTGTGGTCGGAAACACGGGAAGTACTCGTATATCCAGCACTGGAGGAGCGTCAGACACCCGGCAACCTGTTTGCTATCCGCTCTAGACGCAACCCCTAGCTGACGGTATAGGTACGCCAAAGCAGCTGAGCCCCACGAGTAAGTATGAACTGAATCAAGGTCATCCAGCTCAGTTATGTTCTGGGGCATGAGGCGGGAACCACTCTTATCGGTGAAGAGGGTACACCCAAGTGTCGGGAGGAACCATGCGCGAACCCGCACGTCGCGCGGGACGGCCCGATCCATGCAAAGTGATCGAAAATCTTCTGAACGGTAACGCCACCGTTCCTCCAGACCCGTGAGTCCTCACATAATAACTCCTCACGAGTCAAGCCGAGGAGCTCCTCAAACCGTACATACAACTCAGAAGTCGGCAAAACAACACTAACAGTCCGACCCTCAATAGGAACACGTAGGATCTGCCAAACGTCATGTAACATGATCGTCATCTCTCCAAAAGGCATGTGAAACGTGTTCGTGTCGGGCTGCCAACGCTCTACAAACGCTGTAAGTAATGGAAAGTCAAGGTGCCCAAACATAATCCCTGGTAGCTGGGCAATACAAGATCTATCCAAGCGCTGCAACGACTGCTGCGGGAAACCCCAAGTCAGCAACGGATCAAATGCATTGGAGCGGTTATGGCACAGCATAACATCCCTAGCAGTCGTATCGTGGTATATACGGGAGCCGACGTGCCCCCGCCAACTAGGAATCAGGGTACCGTCAAGTGGGCCCCCCGGGCATCGCCTCGGTAACTAACCACGAAGTATCCCTAGCAGCTCTAGCCCCGCTCGACACCTACTAGATCCGGAACTCGACCACCGAAACAAACCTCCCTCTACTACCCTTCCTCACAGGCACATGGGAGGCGGCTTCACCCACATCGGCTCCATCGTCATCTCTCATAGCATGATCTAACTCCTGCTCGTCCCCGGTATCCCATCCAAGACCATCGGGCGCGTCCTCGAGAATAGGCATCCCGGCTAGCCCGAGCATCGGTCCTCGCCCTCCTACTAGATGCATCAACACCACGAGATCTAGTGTGTCGTGGCGTCGATCCCTCAGGGACCATCAAGACCCTAATAATACATTATGTTAATTATTTATTATTTATTTAATGTCTACGTTATTATATTGTAATTACTACTAATCTATAACCATTGACACTCTAATAATTACTTAACTAAAATTATAAGGAAAACTAATACTAAGATGCATTAACATTGGTGATGGTGTTAACATAATATTATTAAAATATATTAACATGCGCAAAGTAAGTAAATTAGGGCATTATTATATAACTATTCACTTTCTAATAATTAATTAACTAAAATTACAACAATAAATCATATTAACTTGCTAATATCATTAGTAAACATGCTAATAAAAACAAATACCCTACAAAAACTAACATGTTAATAAAAACAAATTAACATGCTAATATCATTACAATAAATAATCGTAATATGCTACTAATATAAAATAATAACATGCTAATATCATTGAAATATTTTAATAATATAATAACATGCTCAAATCAATATATTAACTTATTATATAATAACTATTAAAATTAAATAATACTATTATCACATGCTATTAAACAATTAAATAAATTAAATCAAATAAATTAAATAATACTACCATGTTACTAACATGCATTAACATAATAATAATAAAACCTAATTACCATATTATCACACAAATTAACATATTAACTATTCCAATTAAATTAATATATTCAAATAACTATTGACATTAATTATAAAAGCCCAAATAAACACAAATTATTATTTTTAATTCAAACAGAAATTATTAATACATAAATTACGAACAAACATAAATTATTTAAAATAAACATAAAAATATAATTATAAAAAAACAGATATTAATAAAACATAAACATAAATTAAAAAAAAGAAAAAAAACCCAAAAATCCCCCCCTCCCTCGCCGGAAAACACAAAGAACAAAAAAATTTTTTTTTTTTTCGTAAATGCAGGGCAACGGACGGAAATTCCGTTACCACCGCAGTGGTAACGGACATCTTTACCGTTACCACCGCAGAGGTAACGTAGATCTGAACTGTTACCTCTGCGGTGGTAACGGTAAAGATGTCCGTTACCACCGTGTGGTGGTAACGGATTTCTTATCCGTTGCCCCCGCATTTACGAAAAAAAAAATTTTTTTTTTTTGCCTCGTTTTTCCGGCGACGAGTGGAGCAATTTTCCGGCAAGCCTACGTTGGTTTTGACCACAAATAACTACAAAACTAACCTGATTTGAAGATTCCCCGATTTCCTTTCCCTTCTTCCTTGGGCCCATTCTTTTTCCGGCGTGTTGTGGTGGTGGTCGGCGTCGGTGTCTTCTTCGTCCTCGCTCTGGTGGTCGCCGATCGCCTTCCTCGCCTGGTGGTGGTGGTTGCCGTGTGGTGGTGGTGGCAGTGGTGGTGGTGGCTTTGGGGGTGGTGGTGGCTTTGGTGGTGGTGGCTATGGTGGGAGTGAGGAGTGAGAGTGAGAGAGTGAGAGAGTGTTAGAGTGAGAGAGTGAGAGAGTGTGGGGGGTATGGGGTAGTATTTGTAGGGGGTAGTTTAGGAGTATTTAAAAAAAAATACGGGCGATTTCAAGTAAATACGGGCGGTATTTAGTAACCCCCTAAATAAACCGAATCTAACCCAAAACCTAAAAACCCAAAACCCAAAAAGATGGAATTTAATAACCACACATGGGTGTGATCTGAAGAATTCCTCCGAATCAATATGTTCTTTCTCCCATTTAATACTTGGACCGTTACACTTCCGTTTCCTTCAGGTAAAGCTTGCTCTCAACATTTACTTTCATCACCCTCCATTTCACATCTCCATTTCACATTTCACATTTCACTCCATTTTGTCTTTTCCTTCTACTTCTTATTCTAATTTCCTTTTCCTTTACCATGTAAATTTTTATATGCAATACTAAGTGCTGACGATAAAATGATGATAAATAAGTATTGGTAGTATGAATCAACTTATTATTTTTTCATATATATATAAACTAGGGTGTTCATGGTTGGTTAATCGTCCCGAAACAATATTTCGGTTCACTTTTTTTGCGAACCGTAACCGTAACCGTTTAAACCGGTTACCGC
This sequence comes from Beta lomatogona, assembly GCA_947646795.1. Lineage (NCBI taxonomy): Eukaryota > Viridiplantae > Streptophyta > Magnoliopsida > Caryophyllales > Amaranthaceae > Beta > Beta lomatogona. Next base: position 1,319,227 of record CANSNZ010000424.1, on the reverse strand, counting down.
CTAAGCGGTTAACCGTTTTTTCGATACGGTTTTCCGGTTAACCATTAACCTTTATTCAAGTTATTATATTATATTTTACTTAATGTAAATATATGTTTTCTATTTTTTTTTGTGCATATACTTTAATATTATATATACTCTATTATAAAATGTATTATAAAGTGTATAACAACTCCATTGAGAACTTGATAACACTAAGAATTTACTCCATTTCCTAATTATAGTGTCTAAATTAGTACTAACGTTTTCAAATAATCACATACTTCCTCTAATTGTTGTACTTAGTAACAAATATTAGAATTAATGTAGTTGTTAGAAAATGTTTCACAATAATTAAATAGAGAAAAAAAATGTTCCGGTTTTTTGGTTAACCGTTCACTCAAAAACCATGACCGTGATCATACCGTTTAACCGTTAATTTTACCGGTTCGGTAAACGTACCGTTAAAACATTTTTTTATCGGTATGGTTACCACCCATTTGAACCGGTTTTTCGATTTTTCGGTATGGTTTTTCGGTTTCGATTTTTTATAAACACCCCTAATATAAACTAATACTCCATCGTAGCATTCATCAAGAGTTTGATAAATGCAATTCCAAGAATTAACAATAATCGTTAAATACAGTTTCATAAAAATAATACTTGAGTATTTGATTAGGATTTTAAGAGATGGTTATTATTGATGTTTAATCATTACGTAGTATTCTCACTTTTTCCTTCTTATATACAACTCTTGGAACGACATACTACCTTCGCCCTTTTTTTTATTGCAACAATGGGTTTGGACACGATTTTTAAGGATATGAAAGAAATGGATAGCTTAGCATAGAGGTAACCCTTTAATTAACTAGAGTAGTAGAGAAATCTATCCTTAACAAATTAAAAACAACTTTATGAGGCAAAGTGAGTAATTAATTATATTTTTAGTATGATAATATAAGGGCAATATTGTCAACTAAAGTTGTTTTTTATACCAAAAGTGAAATTATTGCAATAAATGTGAACTACTCAAAGTAGTAATTATTGCAATAGAAAAAGAACGGAGGAAGTATATGATTTTCCTTTTTTCAGAGAATACCTTACCAATTCAAACTAGGAACCAAAAAATTTACCCAAAAATGAAAACCACAAATAAATCTCCAACTATAGTTGAGGGCAATAAAGACCGAACACCCAACTTAATGGTTGAAAGGTAGAAGCTCCTACCACTTGAGCTCCCACTCGATCTTTTCAATAATTATAGTTAACCTTCATAACTACATACAAACCAAAATTTAAAAGAGTTTGAAAATGAAAGCAACTAGGGATGTCAGTCCAATGTACAAGATAATCAGAAGATATCTATCTCATCATCACTTGTTGGGTCAGCAGATGAAAGTAATTTTACAAAGATTATAGAAGATGGATGATCTTGAGATACCATCAATTAAAGGGAAGTACTAAATCGCAGAATCCATTAGATTCAAGATCCACATGAGACCCTCCTCAACCCAAACTTCGCAGTAAAATTAACATTTGCACTGTGAAAAGTGAAAACTCACCCTGCCCTTTTTTAAAGGCCCTCTTGTGAATCACTGTGCTCTATTTACAGATTCAATGGGACAAAAGAATCCAATGGAAAATTTCTGCTGAAGAGAAGAAATGCTCCTACACACCAACCTTAACCTTAAAAAATTCTATCTTCTACCAGTCTAGCTACCCTGTCTACTACCTGTATGGAGAATTCCAGAGTTAACCCTCCATCATCAATGATCAACATGCATATCATCCATCGGCCAAGACATGTTGCTCCTATTGTTCTCATATGATCTGTCCATTGAAGCAACTTTGGCGCGATATGCTGCTGCTGTTGCTGACATAGTCTTCAGCCTGTCGCCATGCGGGAGCTCACATGAGTCACCAACAGAACTATATCTAATCTCAGCCGGAGGGATAAAACAGTCAATTGATAAGCCTGGGACATTGAAAGCTACTTCTTCGATTGTCCAAGCTTCTTCCATCCTGGTCTTTGTGTGGCTCATTGCTGTTTCCCCAAATCGGAAAAGGGTTACCACCGAACGCCCTGAATGAGCAATCATAATGCCTTCAACAGGCCTGTAATCATCAAGACATGAATTGATCGTTGTCTCCCAATATACAGCATCTCCTCCGTTAGACTGAATGCGGGTCAAATGAGAATCTTCTATGTGCACAAGAAGCCCCGTCTTCTGACTGAAGTAACCAAACAAAACATGGCGTATAATTTCAGCTGGTCCTTCACTCCTGGCCTTCAACGTCTTGGGATCAGCACACAGTTTAAGGATGAAGCAATCTTCTCCATTAATCTTCTTTTCGCCAATGCATCTTGCATTCGCAAACATTGCAGCAGTGGTTCTTGGATCAAGGCCCTGTAGATTGAAATAAGTCAAAAGATTCAGAGAGATACCCCTTTAAAATTTTAAGCCCAAGCACATATAGCTAGATGACACAAGCACCACATTGATTTTATAATCATATAGGAGTGATAATTATAAGAAGACCAGATAGCTGCACACCGACCTGTAGTGCACGGCGAAGGGGTCTAACCGGACCTTTAGCTGCATGTGCACCGAGCCAAGGGGTGTGCCTCCAAACTAGCTTCCCATTGCAACCAGCGTGAACCTTGCTACCACCAAGTGCAAGCTCAACATACCACATGTCAGGATTCATCTGCCATAACACAAACCCACCAGACTCTGCAGACTTGGAGGAATTACGATTCTTGATAACCTTATTAGGGGTCTCAAGATCAGAAGCTAGCATCTTCAACTTACCCATGGCATATGCATTATGAATAGAGTTTTGGAGCTTCAACCCTCCAGAAGCAGCCGTGTATTGTTGCAAGATATACTGTGCAGATGAAGTTTCCTGCAAAAAATTTGTCGGATTATAAACAAAGACCTCTGACGTTCTTAGACAGATGGAATGAAATAAACTAACCACCACAACACCCCCTCCCCCAATAAAAAAAAATAAACGAAAAAAAGGAGGCCCCTAAAGCATGAAGAAAATGCATTTTCAACTTGAAGAATAATGTTGAGAGCCAAGATAACTACACTTCACCAAACATCTTGACTCGAGTCGTGGCAATATCAATGTATATTTAAGACCATAAGTAGTAAATATGGAAATGTCTATTCGGTGATAATAGAGTCACATGGGATTCCAACACATATACTCATATACTCCAAAATCATCCATAGGACATAATGAGGCTCAAGTACTAAAGTCTATGGGGACACAATGAAGAAGCAGAATCTACAAATGCACATGCAGAGAAAGGTGAGCAAAGGTTTCAATCTACACAAGGCATACCCAAAAAAAAAAATACTACTACAACAACATCAATACCAACAATGTCAAAGCCTTAGGGCCTGTTCTCTTCGGTATAAAACAATGAACCGAATTAAATTATAACTAATTAATAGTAATGATAATAATTTAGGAACCGAACGAAAATAAGCTAGGGAGAATAGGCCCTTAATCCCATTAAAATAGGTCGCCTACTAAGTCGGGATTTTATCTTTGGTGGTCACTTACAAGAGTACCAAATACATAATTAAACAATAAATGAGGAAAAGGCAACACTCGAACACATAGTTTGATTCATAAACAAGCAAGCAATTAAACCCAAAAAATGCTTGATGCATGTCGAGTTACCTAAACTAGAATCTATGAAGCAATGTACCTAAATGTGGAAAAAGATCCCTCACCTAACCTCAAAGAGTTTAAAGTCTTTCTCGAATCTAATCTTAGCTAATTAGGTGGTACAAAAACCTAAATACCCTTTCTTTTATTAAAAAAATAGCAAAAACAAGGTCAAGTTTTACACCTACTAACGCCAAAATTCAAAGCAATTCCCGGGTAAACCCCCTCAAAAAGAGCTCACAAGTTGGAAAAAATATAGTCCATAACCCAATCCAATCCGGTGGTGGGGGAAATCGAGACTCGAACTGCCGGAAAGCACACACATAAATTGAGACTCGAACTCATGCGGTTATTTTCGAAGGGCTAGTGGAGGGGGAAATCGACGGAGAACCGAATCGACGAGGAAAGGGAGGGGGAGGCGGGGAAATCAACGGGGATGGGGGAGGGAGAGGGGGTGCGAGGGAAGGAAGGGGGGTGTAGGGGGTCTAGCTAGGTTGCGGCTGCAGCCGGGGAGGGGGCGAGGGAAGGACGAGGTTGCGTTGCGGCGGGGAGGGCGAGGGGAAGGGCTGCAAGGGTTCTTTGCGGCGGGGGAGGAAGCGAGGGGAAGGGAGCGAGGAGGATTGGCTGGCTGAGGGGGGGGCGAGGGAAGGAAGGGGGTTGTAGGGGTTCTTCTTTGCGGGGAGGGGCGAGGGAAGGAAGGGGTTGTAGGGGTTCTTCTTTGCGGGGAGGGCGAGGGAAGGAAGGGGGTGGGGTGAGGGGGCTGCGGGGGGGATGGCGGGGGCGAGATGGTGGGTGTGGGGGGTGGGGGGCTGCGGGGATGGCGGGGAGGAGGGTAACTTGTTAGGGTTAGGTTAATTAGGGTTAGTGTTTGGGAAATAGGTTAATTAGGCATTAGGGTTAGGGTTAGGGGGTAGAGTGGCAAAATCGTAAATAAAACTAACGGCGAGTTAAAATCCGTTAGCAAAAAGGGTACATGGTGCACAATTTTGAAAACTCAGGGGTATATGGTGAATTTCTAAAACATTGAGGGTATATGGTGAATTTTCTAATTTGTCGGGGGTATATGGTGAAAAAACCGTTGAATGAAAAACATCGTTGGGCCCAAATATTTCTAAAAACGTCCTAGCAAATATCCAAAAGCACTTTTCGAACATTCTAGAAACCTGGGCAACGTACCCAATTGGATGCATCATTGGGTCATGCGAAACACCTAGCAAGAATGTGTTCTTTTCTCCTGAACCTATTAGATTGATTGGACTTAATCAGTCTTGATTTCATCTTATGTTTACACTTGATTAGATCTCTTGAGCCTTGGAACTTATTTATTCAAAGTGAAGGGAACGCATCCTACACGTAACAATTATTGTAACTGTTCCTTCACTCTATTTGTCTCCATTGCATTTTTATTCCATTAGCTCAACCATACATAGACAATTAGAAGAACAGTGCATATGCAATTTAAAAATAAATGCTTCAACTTTAGTTGTAACACAAAACTACAACTTTCATCTGACGAATCCCACTAACTACCTAAACTTCTCAAATATAAAGAAAGTGGAAACTGCTATAACTTGTAATACACAAATTTCTGAACCATATGTAGCCTTGAATGAATCAGGAAGATTAAACCAGTTTTGGCTTACATTATGCACAATGTGGCAGGCTGGCAGCTTTATCTCTTGGCTTCTTTGGTTTTTTCCTTCCTTTACTCCCACATTGATCATGTGAAAATCTGTCAATGTACCTGAATATGAAAACATTTTTTGGTATATGTAAGCTTTTCAACTCTAAAATTTTGTATAAGCTCAACCAGAAAACCTCCTAGTTTCTAGATATTTTTGAATGTCATACTTGTTACAACGAATCATCACCATCTGAAGTGCGCACATCTTGCACTTGGTTATTCGATGGCTTCAGTCGACGACTGTTAAAAAGCCATGTCGCACTCATCTGCTTGCTGATCATACGGGCAGCATGGTGCGGTATTTTCACATATTCTGTAGAATTTGTTTTGGTGCAGAAGTTTAAGAACATAATGCAATCCATCAAACTCTCCTTAGCTAAACCCTTCATGTCGTAAGCTTGTGATCTTCTCCAAAGGCTTTTACTGTGAGAATTGGGTGGAGTTGTTAAGCACAATGCTTTTGTTGTGTCTCTAATTGCGGAATCTGGATCTTTCAACACCAAATGACATTGAGCTCTATTGCTCAACAATACTGTCCTTTCTTTTCTCATCTTCAATGGACAAAATTCCAACCCTTCAGAATACTTTTTAATAGCTTCTTCAATATGTCCTGACCAAAAACACCTATTTCCTTGCTGTTTTGCTAGATTCACTAACACCTTTCTTTCCTCCATGTTTTCGTCAGACATCAACTTTTCTCTCTTCCGCCTCTCAATCACAAGCTTAACTTCTTCAATACTTGCGCGTGTGTTGTCTGTCATCAGCTTCGATTTGGTGTCATGTTTACTGTCTAAAAGAAGAATGTTTATAATTTCTTGACCTAGAGTGGATCTACCAGTACTGCTGCTAAGGCTTTTGAGCTCAACTAAATCCACTAAACAACAGATTGCTATATCAATGACCTTGTATCTTGTATCTGTGTCTTTAAGAAGCAAAAGAAGACACTCAATGCCAATATATTGCCAATCATCTGATGATCGCGACAGATTTGCAAGACTTACAATAACATCTTCCTGATTTGCTATGAATTTTCTTGAATATTTGCTGAAACAAAGCATTCTAATTAGTCCATACCCAGCTGGTGAAACATCATTCATCAATCCACCCCACATGCTGGACAAATTTTGCAAATAACCCGGCTTGCAAATCAGATCTAATGACTTCTCTTTATAGGCAAAGCAATTCAGGAGGTGGAGAGACCAACATTGAAGCTGGCTAGCCCATTCCTCTGCCTTTTTGTTCTCGATTTCCATCCCTCCAACCCCTCTACTTAGCAATTCACTGTGGTAGATCGGCCTCTTCCTCCTGTCTTCGATTGCAACAAACGTGTCGTACACCACATCAAGACAAGTAGAGGAGATATGCATAGCTAATTTGACTACCTCTTCTTCATATTCAGCCACTGCTGCAAAGGTCATTTCATAGCTTGCAAGGTGACCAAGTGCACGAACTGCCACACGTTGCTCGATCCAGCTCATTTTCCCTCTCAACAGCTCCATTAACGGTGGAATAACGCCTGATTCAACTGCTGTTTCAGCAAAATCAGGCTTGTTCATAGTGTAAGAACCAATTATATGGGCTGCATAATAAGGGATACATATATTTTGGTCCTTAAGTAGCCATTTTCTATCATTAACCCCTTTCTGTATCAGCTTTGCCATGCATTCAAAAATGCCAAGAGACGGTAACTCAGGACTGTCAGGTTCAGCCATAGCAATGTTCCAAAGCCCACTCAGCACGAGAACGATTTCTTCGTTGTCGATTCTTGGCATGTCTTGGAAGAATTTTGTTAGTTTATCTCTTCGCTTTGGTTTCTCTAACTCTTTCATGATGCAGAAGAAGCAAACAGGGTTGCTGCATGATTGGTTCGTACGTGCATTGATAATTCTTACTGGGTTATTAGTGGGTATCATCTTCTGCTTAACCATTTGAGAGTGAAGACAAAAAAAAAAACCAAACTTAGTACTATCTAGGGTTTTGTTTAAGGAAGATAATGGAACTAATGGAGTCATTTTGGCAATATTTAATGGCCTTTTTATACTATAAAGTATTGTGGAAGTATGCTTAAGGAGTATTATTTTAGCATCAAAAGCTGTCCGTTCGATAATTTTTACTTCCTATAGTAATTTTCTTAATCATGAGATTGATGTTGCTTTGGCTGTTTGGCTAAACCATATAACAGCATTTGCGCGACATTCTAGAGAAGAGGAGCATGTAGATAGTCAATAAAAGACGGAAAGGAAAAGGGGAATTACAGGTTTTCAGGAAAACCTTCGCTTCATCATTGAAATTTTAAGGTTTTAGTAGCAACTTACCAACCCTAATACATAACCATAGACTATAAATTCAGGAGATTCTTTTTTTTTTTGACAGGAGATGAAGGAGATTCTTCATTCAAGAGTACAGTAACTGTTTTATACTTTATGAACAAAACAGGAAAATATGGGAAATACTACCAAAAAGATATTGGGAGGCTACACGTCGATTTGTGTCATATAACCCTGTGTTTTAGGTGTTTTTTTAATAATCTTGTTTGCATGCTTTTCATGGTAACCCTCTAACTTGTAAAACGTCATTAGACCGAATGATTTTAGAGACGACATTATTGTAGTTTGACTTAATTTAGATGTAGGTGTAAATTTCATATCACAAAAATGGGTAATTAGGGTTCATTAGATGTGAAGGATAAATCTTTTATTTTGAGAATGAAATGCATATGAATAGGTGCTAGAGAGATTGAGAAAGCAATTACTTCCTCCGTTCTGGAATAAAAGAAATATTTTTCTCGTTTATGTGAGAGTTTTTTTTAGAGAAGCGTTTCATTTATTTCAGAACGGAAGAAGTATAAGTTTTTATGTACTGGGTTTGAAAATGGTGCTTGGACCCATATAAATGACAGGCCACGATAAGGTTGTTCTTAAATCGTTAAGTTTATTATGTTTTACTAGTTAGGAGCCACTGCTAGAAGGGGGTGCAAATGTAAGGATTATCATACTCTCTTCCAGGTATCTATCTTTGCAGAATTGCAATATGAAGATGAAGCCTACACCAACTCACCAAGGAGGTCAAAATGCAGACTTCTTATATCCTTCCCAAAATGGAGTGTTCTTATGTTCATGTTCTCCAGACAATCTATCTTTTGGATTAGTACTCTTTATACCTTAACTTAAATTTGTAAGACTATTTTATTTCCTTGCTTTGCACAAAAAAATAAAATTAGTGCAAGGATTATTTAGGCATAACACCTAAAATACAAGGTAATACGATAAAGTTTTCAAAAAAAAACTTGAATGGACTGGGTTCACAATAACTTGTTGTGCACCGGAAACCATATGATATAGTTAGTTTTCATTTGATATAATCATTTTTCGTTTGATGTAGTCAGTATTAGTGTCATATAATCACCTTTTATATTGTTATTTTTTGTATGATATAGTTAATTTTCTGATATAGTCAATTTTCATATGATATAATAAATTTTCGTATATTATAGTGGTTTTTTTTCCAAATATAGTAAGTTTTTATGTGATAAAGTCAATTTAGGTGCACAATAAATTATTGTGAATCCTGTCTACCCAAGACGTTTTGTAAAATTTTATTCTAGAAATCCTTCCCTCAAAGACTAATATTCCCATTATCCCCTAGCTATTTGGTTGGTTAAGGGTTAAACATTTTTCCCTTAATGACGGAAAACATTTTCATTCCCATCTCTAATATACCTTGCTCCTTTTCCCCTATGTCTCTTTTTTTTGTCTTTTTTTTTTCTAAATTTAGGGGTCGTTTGGTTCACTATTATTGGGCTCCAAGAAACGGAATCAATTACCGATATTATTTATTCATGTTTGGCTCTACCCTCACCAACCCATTACCATTACTTGATGGTAATAGATTCCCCCAAATTTGTTACCTTCCCCTCTCCTTCATGTAACAAAGTCCATTACTTGGTGGTAATGGTTACCATTCATTTTCATTCCTAGGCTTAAACCAACACTCAATAAAAGTAACTATTTTTGTTACCACTCCTCTACTTTATTTGTATCTATTCCCTTTCCATTCCATATTTTGAACCAAACGACCCCGATATTGTAATAGGACTTTTCTAACCTATGCCACAATACATAAGTTAAGAATTTAAAGTTTTTATTAAAAAAAAAAATGATACAACAAGATTCTATAAAGATAGAGAGAATCCTGAAATGGAAACTTTTTGTATAATAATATCTTATATAGGTATTTTAATGCTCCTAACCTATGCCTTGTGGTAATGGTATAGATTAGAAAAATCCATTGTAATAAACCAAACAAGGGAAATGATGTTTGAAAGCTGATTTCCACTTAAACACACTCTCCATAAAAAACAATACTAGGTCCAAGATGTTGTACTCCAAACTAAACACGGTCTATAAGTATATGCTCTTGAACCCTGAACTTATTATCGCTACAAAAACAATAGGGATATTTCCTCAGGTACTCCTGAGGTTTTGCGTAATTCCCAAGATACCCCCCACATTTGCGCCGAAGTGGGGGTGGTGGTCGTCGGCCGTCGGCTGCTGGCTGGGGGAGGGGAGTTGGCAGTGGGTGAGAGAATGAGAGGAGAGAGAAAATTGGGGATACTATGGACGGAAAACCTGACGGCGTTAGGGTTCCGTCCATAAGAAGTGTGATCTTGGCCCAAACACAAACCTCGAGGGTATATGAGGAATCCCAAAATGTGGGGGTATCTTGGGAATTACGCCAAACCTCAGGGGTACCTGAGGAAATATCCCAAACAATATGCACATATTATATAAGATCCTAAAACCCACAGTTTCTTCTATCTGTAGTGTTAAAAAAACTTAAACATTGTTTGATCCTAAGTAAGACTAAGTTTGAAGGCTAATTAAAACTCACAGTACAAAGTTTCAGATTTTGTTTAAGCTTGTATTTATTGGATTCTTATGGACCACACTCCCAAGCCACTTCTCCTCCATCTTCTGCTCTTAGTTTGTTTTAGATTTATGGGAAAATAGGTTTTTAAATCTTGCTTATGCAAGTTTATATGCATTTTTCATAGCTGTGTTGTATTTCAAGAGGTACGTCCATACCTTAAAAGCAAGTGGTCCTCACTTAGCCACTTATATAGTCAGCAATTTTCATTTTACTCTTCAGCTTTTTCCATTTCCTGATGCCACTTTAAAATTTAAGTTGTCTTCCTCACTCCACTCAATGTTTGTTTTTCTCTTAGGGCTTTTCAACTTGACCAAGTACGTGAATCTGATTTAACCCCACAAAAACAAGTATATCAACATCTAACAAGTACAACCCGAACTGAATTTCGATGCATGTTTGTAATCATGCTGTCTAACAAATGATTTTTGTTTGAAGTTCATTGTTAAAAAGTTCTGTCCTTTATCTTTAGGGTTTAAGACCTCTACATATAGCTGATTGACAAAGTAACCATGCACTACTTTGAACATACATTCTCTACTTTTGGACGTGTGTGTGGGGACTGGGGATGAAAACAAGTTTCCAAAAAAAAAAGCTGAAAATAATCAAAGAATTCAAGGATATACTCCCTCCGTCCTTAATTAATTATCTTGTTAGGTAGGTTTGAACATGCATATTGAGTATAAATAGTACAAGAATGTAGGTTGTTTGGGTAGATCATATAGTTAAGGTGAGAATAATAATTCTTTGTGTAAGAGAGAGAGAGTTAGTGGAGGGTCCTACATCACATGAGTATGAATAGAGATCGAGTGGTAAGTTTTTCATTCAAAGTAACAGAACAATCATTTAATGACTAACCAAATATTTGAGTACAAAAAAAGGTTTTTTTTATATAGAAAAGAACCACGTAAATTTTAATGAAAAATGAAAAAAGTAAGATATTGATATATAATGGTTTGTGTTTTGGACAAATATTGTCAAGGATTCAACTTGTCATAGGAGAGTGGTCAACAATTAAGTGAAAATTGGACGGAAAGATTGATCAAGGGTGGTGAAATTAAATGTATGACTAAATAGGATTAGCAGTATGGAACAATTTCACATAACTTTGTTGGTTTTAATACAAGATGTCTGATGAGAATTTATTTGAATATGACAAACTAGATATGACTAACTATAATGACGAGTTGCAAGTGACAAACCAAATCAATTGGAAGCCAAGATCAAAAGTTTTTGGAGTGAGAGATAATCAATGTTTTATATTTTCACGCTTGTTGATGTACTACTTCAATTATTAATATCTTTAATTGTGTATTAGTCACGCGTAAGCCAAGATGAGGTTCCATTCTAAAACAATTGATAATAGGAGTAGCTCTTCAAACTTATTAGTATATGTTAGTCATCTTCTCGGTTCTCTCTCTTTCTTTAATGTAGGACAAACTCACATGTGGGGTTAACAAATTAAATAATGTAATATATCCCCTTACGATAAGATACATTTTCTTGTATAGAGTAACTAAACTATTTGTTGAAAATTCTTGGAGAAATTCACTCTTTGAAATTATCACACCATCAATTAGAGGTGGGCATGGGCCGGAGCCAAGACGCGAGGAGGCCCGTCCCGGTGATGTTATGGTTATATATAGAGTTTTTCCTCCTACTTATAAGCTAAAGTGTGTGTCAATGGTGCTCTTAGGAGCCATGTTATGCTAACTTTCTCCATCTAGTTGTGGTTTCTATTTTGTGATGATCCGTACGTTTTAGAGAACTATTTCCCTATTTTCCAGCTGTTTTATGTCTACCACAGTCGATTGGAGAGGTTCATGAGCACATATGATGAGTTATTCCGAGGTCCCGAGGACACTTTCCGGGGCCCTTGGACAAAAGAAGATTTGAAGGCTTGGCACTAAAGCCAAGAAGCGAAGAAAAGAAGCCAAGCTCGATCCCATCGGGCTCCCTGAGCATGATCGGGCGTCCACAATTGCCAGCAAAGGATTTTGTTGTGGCCCGATTGGGGGACCAAGCCCGATCCTATCAAGCGCGGGTTAGGCCCGATCGGGCGTTGTCCCGACTCTCCTATTTTAATATTTTTCGGGCTATTTTTATATTACTTTTTCTATCTGTTCTAGGTTTAGTATAAATAGGAAAAACAGAATATTGCTGAAACACTTTTTGTTTTCCTAGTTTCCTCTAGAGATTCACAAATCCTATTTATTGCTTTACTCTTTGGATTATTCCCAAGTTTCAATATAGTTCTTTAATTTGGTAATCTTTTCTATTGCTTTCTCTATTATTGCTTAGATCAATTTCATAGTTATTTGCAATTATTCCAAGTATGAATTTTTATATTGATATTGTTATTGCTTTCATAAATATGAGTGAGTAGTCATTTTTCTAGGGTTGTGGGGATCTATGTATGCAATGAGGGATTGATAGATTAGTTTAATTGTCTTTTATTTCAATTGTTTTATATGGTTGAATCGCTCATGCTAGATTTATAAATTAGGCCAGATTTGTATTTCTACTATCGCAATACTGAATTTGCTTCGAGAGGAGAGATACCGTATAGGCTTTCAATCATTAGGCAAAGTGATCCTTGACCATGCGAGAGCGGCTAGGTAATCTTTGAGGGAGGTAATATTCGAGAGATATTGCATGTGCCCTAGATAAATTGTCTTGTTAGGAAGTTGTTATTCGTCCCTGATTTCCAAAATTGTATGCCTAGTGATCCATGATCCTAGCTCTCTATAATTGATTTATTCCCTGATATTCAATTTTGCTATTTGTTTAATTTAGTTATTAAAAATCCAATCTTTTGATAGTTAGTATAGTAGAATACTTCAGTTTAACTAGTAACGCCATCTCCCTGCGGATTCGACCCTGCTTGTCTTATTACATTAGTAGAGAGACTTGTAGGTTTATTTTTTATAGTATGTGACTGACCTGTCACCCGGCACGGTTTGGGCCCGGCCCAACCCGTTGTCCGCTACGTGGGCCGTGGGCCTGCCACGGCACGAGCTCCCCTATATGGCCCGCGGGCAGAACGCTCATTTTCTTTTAGCCTAAAACTGCGAAGAATACAAAAAAAAACATAAAACACGGGTCAGGCCCGCAGGAGGCACGAGCTCGGCCAGCGGGCCCGTTGGCTTAGGCCGGACCGTGGACAAAATCTATAAATTTCAGTAGGGCTGAGAAAAATTGACCCAACCCGTTTACCGAACACGAACCCAACCTAAAATAAGCGGGTTTGGGTAGAGATTTTTGACCCATTTAAGTAAATGGGTTGACACGAATTATTTAATTAATTAAATGGGTTAGGTTAAGGTTGACATTTTCAACCCGAATTAACCTGCTTTTACCTGTTTAACTCATTAAAATATAAATTTCCTAAAAAGTTGTGTTAAAGTTGGTGAAGATTTTAAAAATACTAATTGTAGAACACAAATACTGAAAATAAAATCTAATCATGCATACTTTATGTGAATTTATTGTTGAAAACTAATAAGTTTTAATAAAAATTTAATAGTATAAATATGTAAATGGGTTATATGGGTAACCCGTTTAATAAACAGGTCGGGTCAAGGTTGAGTTTATTAAACGGGTTAGGTTTGGGTTGGGACATGTTCAACCCGTTTATTATTAACACGAATCCGAACACGACCCGACCTAATATGTTAATCAGCCCTAAATTTCAGGCCCTGCACGGTACAGCCCACCACTCACGGACTCGGGCTCGGCTCGGCCCGCTATTTCCCAAATCCCGTGGGCCAAGCCCGTGAACAGTCCCGGCCCGTGCCCAGGTCTACCATCAATTCACTCTTCTCATGATACTCCAATCATGACTGGAAGAAATTCGTTTCTCATTTTTCTTGTATAGATTGACTGGACAGCAGTAATTTCAATTTAAGTATTGACTTCATCCCTTGATGTTGAGATTGGATCATCAATTTATTCACGAAGCAAAGATGTTGTTGATGAGACACACTGTACAAATTCTTGATTGTTGTTGTAAATTGCAGCACAAATAAACGAGTACTAGAGATCAATTTGCTATAGAAATTTTCTCGTTACGAGATCTGATGAGAACATTTTAGACGAGGATTGAAATCAAAACAAAAAGAATATAAATATATAATTAAATCTTATAAACATGAAACAACCTCCATTTGTGGTTGTGTTCACATGTAAATGGGAGATGATCGTTCTGATGGAAAGTGATTTTACTTCAGTAGTCTTTTTTATTGTAATAATTGGCCTTTTACACTATTTACGACCACCTTTTCATATTCTATTGTGATTTTATGTAAGGAAAAATATACTTACGTGTGAAGTCTTATTGGATTCATTTCGATGTATACTTTCAAAATATCAAATTTTTATACTTTTAATCAAAAAGTAATTAAACATATTAATAGTTAAAGTTATGCATTGACAAGCTCGAAAACTTTGTTGCAATAGAAAAACGGTTTAAGTACTAGTTATGTTTTATGTTTTATTGAAAGTTCAATTTTATTCTCTTAGCTTTTTGCATGAGTTTAACCAATAAAGTTAATCGTAGGTTCTCATTGATAACTTATGAGACTTTGGATTCCAGTCAAAAATATTCGACTAGGTCTTTAAATTGATTTATAACTACTAGAGCTGACAATTATTATCCATGGGTGAGTGGATTATTCACCCACTATCCCCGAATAAATAGGTAAAAACCGCAATGAGGCGGGTGATTGGCGGGTGGCATGGGATCGGAGATGGGTGAATTTTTTTTACCCATTACCTGCTCCATCCATCTATGTATTATATATATATATATATATATATATATATATATATATATATATATATATATATATATATATATATACACTACTCCTTCCGTTTATTTTTAATCTACACACACTATTGCTTTTCTATTCTTGGTAACATGTCTCATTTCACCCATGTTATCCACTTTTTAATATTTTAACCCATTTTTTGGTTTATGTCTTTCACTTTTTAGTTTCTCTCTCATACTTTTGTACTCCCTCTTTGATTATCCGCCTAAAGTGAAGTGAGTAAATTAAAAAGAAACGGATGGAGTAGTATATATATTAATATTAATATTAATATTAATTTTCGCCATGTATTATGAATTGACAATTGATATTTAGTTGCTTTTGTAATACCCTTCATGATTGCTTTAAAGGGATTTAGAAGGCTACTCATTCCAACAAGATGCATCTTTCTTTTAGGGAGCTTATTTCCTTAGTTAGTCCACAGTTAAGCGTGCTTGGCTGGGAGTAGTCTAGGGATAGATGACTTCCTAGGAAGTTTCTGAGGGTGCGCATGAGTGATGACAAAATGCCCCGGTAGAAATTGTGTTGGTTATTGAGGACAGTTGTTGGCCCTGGATGCGCATTGGTGACAATATACTTGACCTCGGATGGGTCGGCTGTTATAGCTTTGCTGTTAATCGATTGCAAAATTTTCATTTATTAATATTTTTAATTGTGAAGTCTACAAATAGTTTTTTCTAGTATTATCCATTTCCTACCTGCCTTACCCGCAGTTGATGGATGGGGCGGATATTGGTAGAATTTTTGGCGGGTGATGGATGGTATGGATGGGGATTTGGGTCACGGGTGATGGGTCGGGTAGAAATTAAATGTTTCAAATTTTAAGGGTTAATTATTGGGCTATATTAGGTTATTAATCTATTCATTAGTGTAGTTATTGGACTTTTACTCCACAACTAGTCTTTGGTAAGACGGTCTGACATTGAGGCTTAATATCATACCATTAGTTAAGCGCTAAATATTTGAAAAATCACTCTCTATTAATTAGTTAAGTGTTACAACCAACTAGTTAAACCAAAAATCATAACTATTGGTCGAACACAACTATGTCCCAAAATCATAACTATTAACCAAAAAATATAACTATGAACCTAAAACTATAATATCAACCAAATGCCACAACTATTAACCCAAGATAATGACATTTACCGAAAACCATAATTATTAACACGAAAACAATAACTATTAACCTAATATTATAAGTACTTTTACCAAAATAGTTTTGGTGGTCAATTGGACAACCAAAAAGTTTGTTGACAGTGATGAATCAATCAAAGTTAAGTTAAGATTGTGTTTAAAATCCCAGGAAGCAATTATGCTTTTGCATTAATAGTTATGGTTTTTAGTTTAATAGTTATAGTGTTGGATTAATACTTATAGCTTTTAGGTTATTAGTTATGGTTTTCAAACTAATTGTTAGGGTTGTGGATTAATAGTTATGGTGTTTGGATTATGATTTTATGTTAATAGTTACATTTTTGGTTAATATTTATGGTATTTGGTTATTAGCTATGGTTTCGGGTTAATAGTATTGGTTTTGAGCAATTAGTTCAAATTGTTAGCTTAATAGTTATGTTTTGGTTAATGGTTTTGGGTTGATGATTATGGAATTTAGATGATCGAATAGTTATGATTTTTCGGTTGATAGTTATGGTTTTTGGTATAGTTATAATTTTACAGTTATAAGTTATAGTTTTTGGATATAGTTATGATTTTACAGTTATAAGTTGTAGTTTTTGGGTAAATAGTTATTGTTTTGGATTGATAGTTAAGGTTTGGGTTAGTAATTATAGTTTATTTTTTGGAGTAGTTATGATTTTCTAGATAATAGTTTTATTTTTTGGGTTAAAAGTTATGGTCAATCAATAATTATGATTTTTGGCTTAACTAATTAGTTAAAGCGCTTAACTAATATATGCAATGAGACTTTTGTTAAGCTTTAAATAATTGGTCTGATGTTAAGCTTAAAGTCATACCGTCTTTTTGAAGAATTTGTGTTTATTCAAAGTCCAAGTATATTGGTGTTTCTATGGGTTTCTTTATGTTTGTAATTAAGGCAAACACACGTTTTTAGTGTATAAATTCTATATTAAAAATTAAACGTGAGTCTTACTCAAATCTAAAAAAGTTTAAGCATAAAAACTAATTGCTATTAGTGTCATCTTGTGGTTTAGACCGTTAAGAGACACCTTTATTGGCCTACGAGTTGTGAAATAATTCTATGTTCTGCATCACCAATCTAATGACAGATTAATAAAACATGCCCAGTTTACAACTTGGTGCTGATCAAATAATAAACGACTAATAAGACTTTAATATCTCTTTTAATTTTCATTTCTAAACCCATTTTCTTTAGCAAAGTGTGGGATAGTGTAGCAAAGTGTATGAGAAAAAAAAAACACTTCAAAATACAATGGTAATCAACATAGGCTGTTTAACTTGGCCAAACTTTTTACTTCCATGCTTTTTTTTAATATGGTCTATTGGCTCAACCTACCAAACCCAATCTGGACCAATCCAATTGATCTGATAATTCGGCCCAATTTGTTGAATTGGGCTTGACCCAATAAAGTGAGAGGCCCAAAGATTGGGTAGTACATGAAACCATAAAATGATGAATTATTGCATGAAATGAATAGTGAGGAAGCAAGCGATGGTACATGAACACAAGGCTCAATGCTAATTAGTAATTATGGTGACATGCCCCATGTTTGAGGACCAGTCTCATTCAAAGGAGACCAATATTTTACATGGCTGTAAAAATTAAAATGCGTGCTGACTTTTTTCTCCTTTCCAACTTTAAAGCACCTTCACCCATCAAAGATGCCATCATCATCATATTAATAATAATAATAAAGTGATAAATAAAACCCAAAACCCAAAAAGATGGAATTTAATAACCACATATGGGTGTGATCTGAAGAATTCCTCCGAATCAATATGTTCTTTCTCCCATTTAATACTTGGACCGTTACACTTCCGTTTCCTTCAGGTAAAGCTTGCTCTCAACATTTACTTTCATCAGACTCCATTTCACATCTCCATTTCACATTTCACATTTCACTCCATTTTGTCTTTTCCTTCTACTTCTTATTCTAATTTCCTTTTCCTTTACCATGTAAAATTTTATATGCAATACTAAGAGCTGACGATAAAATAATGATAAATAAGTATTGGTAGTATGAATCAACTTATTATTTTTTCATATATATATATAAACTAGGGTGTTCATGGTTGGTTAATCGTCCCGAAACAACATTTCGGTTCATTTTTTTTTGCGAACCGTAACCAGAACCGTTTAAACCGGTTCTGCGCCTAAGCGGTTAACCGTTTTTTTGTACGGTTTTCCGGTTAACCATTAACCTTTATTCAAGTTATTATATTATATTTTACTTAATATAAATATATGTTTTCTATTTTTTTTTGCATATACTTTAATATTATATATACTCTATTATAAAATGTATTATAAAGTGTATAACAACTCCATTGAGAACATGATAACACTAAGAATTTACTCCATTTCCTAATTATAGTGTCTAAATTAGTACTAACGTTTTCAAATAATCACATACTTCCTCTAATTGTTGTACTTAGTAACAAATATTAGAATTAATGTAGTTGTTAGAAAATGTTTCACAATAATTAAATAGAGAAAAAAAATGTTCCGGTTTTTTGGTTAACCGTTCACTCAAAAATCATGACCGTGATCATACCGTTTAAAAGTTAATTTTACCGGTTCGGTAAACATACCGTTAAAACATTTTTTTATCGGTATGGTTACCACCCATTTGAACCGGTTTTTCGATTTTTCGGTATGGTTTTTCGGTTTCGATTTTTTATAAACACCCCTAATATAAACTAATACTCCATCGTAGCATTCATCAAGAGTTTGATAAATGCAATTCCAAGAATTAACAATAATCGTTAAATACAGTTTCATAAAAATAATACTTGAGTATTTGATTAGGATTTTAAGAGATGGTTATTATTGATGTTTAATCATTACGTAGTATTCTCACTTTTTCCTTCTTATATACAACTCTTGGAACGACATACTACCTTCGTTCTTTTTCTATTGCAACAATGGGTTTGGACACGATTTTTAAGGATATGAAAGAAATGGATAGCTTAGCATAGAGGTAACCCTTTAATTAACTAGAGTAGTAGAGAAATCTATCCTTAACAAATTAAAAACAACTTTATGAGGCAAAGTGAGTAATTAATTATATTTTTAGTATGATAATATAAGGGCAATATTGTCAACTAAAGTTGTTTTTTATACCAAAAGTGAAATTATTGCAATAAATGTGAACTACTCAAAGTAGTAATTATTGCAAGTAGAAAAGAACGGAGGAAGTATATGATTTTCCTTTTTTCAGAGAATACCTTACCAATTCAAACTAGGAACCAAAAAATTTACCCAAAAATGAAAACCACAAATAAATCTCCAACTATAGTTGAGGGCAATAAAGACCGAACACCCAACTTAATGGTTGAAAGGTAGAAGCTCCTACCACTTGAGCTCCCACTCGATCTTTTCAATAATTATAGTTAACCTTCATAACTACATACAAACCAAAATTTAAAAGAGTTTGAAAATGAAAGCAACTAGGGATGTCAGTCCAATGTACAAGATAATCAGAAGATATCTATCTCATCATCACTTGTTGGGTCAGCAGATGAAAGTAATTTTACAAAGATTATAGAAGATGGATGATCTTGAGATACCATCAATTAAAGGGAAGTACTAAATCGCAGAATCCATTAGATTCAAGATCCACATGAGACCCTCCTCAACCCAAACTTCGCAGTAAAATTAACATTTGCACTGTGAAAAGTGAAAACTCACCCTGCCCTTTTTTAAAGGCCCTCTTGTGAATCACTGTGCTCTATTTACAGATTCAATGGGACAAAAGAATCCAATGGAAAATTTCTGCTGAAGAGAAGAAATGCTCCTACACACCAACCTTAACCTTAAAAAATTCTATCTTCTACCAGTCTAGCTACCCTGTCTACTACCTGTATGGAGAATTCCAGAGTTAACCCTCCATCATCAATGATCAACATGCATATCATCCATCGGCCAAGACATGTTGCTCCTATTGTTCTCATATGATCTGTCCATTGAAGCAACTTTGGCGCGATATGCTGCTGCTGTTGCTGACATAGTCTTCAGCCTGTCGCCATGCGGGAGCTCACATGAGTCACCAACAGAACTATATCTAATCTCAGCCGGAGGGATAAAACAGTCAATTGATAAGCCTGGGACATTGAAAGCTACTTCTTCGATTGTCCAAGCTTCTTCCATCCTGGTCTTTGTGTGGCTCATTGCTGTTTCCCCAAATCGGAAAAGGGTTACCACCGAACGCCCTGAATGAGCAATCATAATGCCTTCAACAGGCCTGTAATCATCAAGACATGAATTGATCGTTGTCTCCCAATATACAGCATCTCCTCCGTTAGACTGAATGCGGGTCAAATGAGAATCTTCTATGTGCACAAGAAGCCCCGTCTTCTGACTGAAGTAACCAAACAAAACATGGCGTATAATTTCAGCTGGTCCTTCACTCCTGGCCTTCAACGTCTTGGGATCAGCACACAGTTTAAGGATGAAGCAATCTTCTCCATTAATCTTCTTTTCGCCAATGCATCTTGCATTCGCAAACATTGCAGCAGTGGTTCTTGGATCAAGGCCCTGTAGATTGAAATAAGTCAAAAGATTCAGAGAGATACCCCTTTAAAATTTTAAGCCCAAGCACATATAGCTAGATGACACAAGCACCACATTGATTTTATAATCATATAGGAGTGATAATTATAAGAAGACCAGATAGCTGCACACCGACCTGTAGTGCACGGCGAAGGGGTCTAACCGGACCTTTAGCTGCATGTGCACCGAGCCAAGGGGTGTGCCTCCAAACTAGCTTCCCATTGCAACCAGCGTGAACCTTGCTACCACCAAGTGCAAGCTCAACATACCACATGTCAGGATTCATCTGCCATAACACAAACCCACCAGACTCTGCAGACTTGGAGGAATTACGATTCTTGATAACCTTATTAGGGGTCTCAAGATCAGAAGCTAGCATCTTCAACTTACCCATGGCATATGCATTATGAATAGAGTTTTGGAGCTTCAACCCTCCAGAAGCAGCCGTGTATTGTTGCAAGATATACTGTGCAGATGAAGTTTCCTGCAAAAATTTGTCGGATTATAAACAAAGACCTCTGACGTTCTTAGACAGATGGAATGAAATAAACTAACCACCACAACACCCCCTCCCCCAAATAAAAAAAATAAACGAAAAAAAGGAGGCCCCTAAAGCATGAAGAAAATGCATTTTCAACTTGAAGAATAATGTTGAGAGCCAAGATAACTACACTTCACCAAACATCTTGACTCGAGTCGTGGCAATATCAATGTATATTTAAGACCATAAGTAGTAAATATGGAAATGTCTATTCGGTGATAATAGAGTCACATGGGATTCCAACACATATACTCATATACTCCAAAATCATCCATAGGACATAATGAGGCTCAAGTACTAAAGTCTATGGGGACACAATGAAGAAGCAGAATCTACAAATGCACATGCAGAGAAAGGTGAGCAAAGGTTTCAATCTACACAAGGCATACCCAAAAAAGAAAAAAACTACTACAACAACATCAATACCAACAATGTCAAAGCCTTAGGGCCTGTTCTCTTCGGCATAAAACAACCGAACTGAATTAAATTATAACTAATTAATAGTAATGATAATAATTTAGGAACTGAACTGAAAATAAGCTAGGGAGAATAGGCCCTTAATCCCATTAAAATAGGTCGCCTACTAAGTCAGGATTTTATCTTTGGTGGTCACTTACAAGAGTACCAAATACATAATTAAACAATAAATGAGGAAAAGGCAACACTCGAACACATAGTTTGATTCATAAACAAGCAAGCAATTAAACCCAAAAAATGCTTGATGCATGTCGAGTTACCTAAACTAGAATCTATGAAGCAATGTACCTAAATGTGGAAAAAGATCCCTCACCTAACCTCAAAGAGTTTAAAGTCTTTCTCGAATCTAATCTTAGCTAATTAGGTGGTACAAAAACCTAAATACCCTTTCTTTTATTAAAAAATAGCAAAAACAAGGTCAAGTTTTACACCTACTAACGCCAAAATTCAAAGCAATTCCCAGGTAAACCCCCTCAAAAAGAGCTCACAAGTTGGAAAAAATATAGTCCATAACCCAATCCAATCCAGTGGTAGATAACACCAAGAGAAACAATACAAAACACTAGTCCCCATTTCTTCCTTCAACATATCCAAGTTCAGATGTTGACAAATAACCCACCAATTTAGACCACTAATCTCAAGGAACTATTTCCCATAGTCTATGTTTAAATTTTTTCCAACGGTATAATATACAATCATCAAATCTAATAATTTAAACTACTACTATCTCACTTCATTACATGTTCTTGTAAATCCGTAACCATATATACTCCCTCCGTTCTGAAACAAATGAAACACTTATCTCTTCTACGTGCGAGCTCATCGAGAGAAGCGTTTCATTTATTTCATAACGGAGGAAGTATTAAATTTGTAACCCAATCTTTCATGTAATTACTTCATTTTCATGTCATTATCACTCATTTTTTTTGGGTATTTTTTTTTACAACAAAACAAAAGAAAAAACTATTTTTAATGGACTCAAAAATCCTAATACAGCATTTCCTTATAACCCAAGCTTTCATGTAATTACTTCATTTTCATGACATTATCACTCATTTTTTTTTGAATCTTTTTCTTTCATAACAAAAACAAACAAAAAAGAAACTATTTTTAATGGACTCAAAAATCCTAATACAGCATTATCTTACAAAGAAAAAACAAACAGATCAGAACCCTTAAAAAACCAAAAGATTAAAAAAGCCAACCAGAAAAATTAAAAGCGAATAATAAATAACAAAAATAAAAGTGAAAAAGACAGGAGGGACTAACAATGGGCGTATCCTTAATACTGAGATGAGGAAGTGGGTCAGAAGCGCTAACGTGCACGGGTGCAAGCGGCGCACCCAAGACACCAAGCAATAATCTCAGATCCGACCTTTTACAAGCAGCAGATGAAGAAGAAGATGATGACCCTGACCCAGAAACTGATGGGTTACGTTTCATCCAATGGGCCCACCCACTTTCTTCTCTCTCATCACGTGCACCGCACTGATCAGGTCCTTCTCTTAACGGAGATAACATCTCAGGTGGCCTTAAACTTCCGGATCTTGCAATCAACACTTCAGGTATTGCCACGTGGTGGTTTTTACGCCGTCGAAGTAGTCCTGTCATGGGGGACCCATTTCTTGCTGGACTTTTAGCCCTTGATTTACCTGGTGATAATCCTCTTACTACTTCATCTTTTAAAGCTGAGAAAAACCCTTGTTTTCTCTCCATTTCTTTTTTTATGAAAAACTTAGAAAAATGAAATCCCCAAAATCATACAATAAGTTTGATTATATGGGGCTTTAGAGTATGTAAGAAATGTGAGATTTTCTGGGGAAATGATGCATATTTGGTTGAGTTTAGTTGAGTTTAGTTGAGTTTTTGGGGTTTGTTTGTTGAGTGAGAAAAGAAGAAGAAGAGAGGAGAGAGAAAGTGTGTGAAAGAGAGTGGATAGTGAGGGAGTGTGAAAGAGAATGCCGTTTGAGTGAAGCAAATGAGAGAATGTGAATTTTTTTTTAAAATTTTTTATTTTTTTTTTGGGTTGTGCTTTTTTTGGTTGCTATACTGGGGCCAGTAGTGTACTGGAGAATATAAAATAAAGTGGGTGTTGTTTTATAAAAACAAAGGAAAAGAGAAAAAATGATGATGAAAGTGAATTTGGGGAAGAATTAAAAAGAAATAAAGGTTGAGGATTTGAAGAGAAAGACTGAAAGAGGGTGTTTTGTTGTTGGGGAAGAAGGAAGGAGAGATTCTTGTATGAGTAATATAAATGGAGGGAGTGAGTGAGGGGAGGAAGAAGGAAAGCTGCAAAGATGTTTGTTTAATAGATTTTGTTTAATGGGGTAAGCATTGAACGGCGCGAGATACCATGGTTTTCGCCACTTTCATACTTTGACTACTCCGTGGTATAGTATAACAATTAACAATGCTAATATACACTAAAGGCCTAATCTCTTCGGCATAAACACAATTGAATTGAATTGAATTGAATTGAATTGAACTGAACTGAACTGAAAATAAGTTGGGGAGAACAGGTCCTAAGACCCCGTTCTTTTGGACTGAGAAAAACTGAACTGAATATGAACTGCAGAGAGTAACTGAACTGAACTGAAAATAAGTCCAAAAGAACAGATACTATAAGAAGATTTTGGGTTGTTTCTTTTGATGGTTTAAAAGCTAACATTAAGGCCCTATTTTTTTATATTCAGTTCAGCTATTTTTGTCTCACATTTTTACTTCAGTTCAGTTCACCAGTTCATTTCAGTTATGTTCAGTTAAGTTCATTTCAGCCTAAAAGAATAGGACCAAATAGCGTCGTAAATTTAAAATTTTTAAAGTCTAGTTTACTAATATGAGTATTGTTAGTTTAACGGATTTTTCACTAAACACCCTTGAGATTTTACGAAATGTTTGAGGTACATCTCCATTTTCAATTATTTACTAGATTTCCCTTAAGTTTGCATATAATATACTACAGACCCTTAAGTAAATAACAATTCTTTATTTTATTACCTTGAATGACCTGAAATCACTTAAACCCGAGCCTAATGTGCCTATTAACCCACACTACGCCAAAAATATACTTTCATAGTGATACAAATTGTCTTTTTTCTACGGTCAGTATAGTTTTAATAGTGGCCAAAGTACCTTTTAATTAATTTCTTCTACTTTTAAAGGAACTTTTTGGACATAGGGTGGTATATTGGGGGAATTAGGATAGGGGTTAATTGATTATGGGTCATTTAAGCTAATAGAATCAACACCCATAAGTTATAGAGGGTGTCTAATATATTTTATGCAAACCTAAGGGGCACCAGATGAATTTTTCAAAACGAAAGGGCATCTCATGCATTTCCTTAAACATCAAGGGTAGCTGGTGAAAAATCCATTAGTTTAATGTTCCTTTTTTGTTGGGGTGTCAACCCAAGTCCTATATTGGAAGATATATAAAGGAAGATTTGTCTTGAAAGTAAGTGTCTGCACAAATCTATTAAAATGAGGTTTTTTAGGAGGTGTATAAAAACAAATCCGCGCAGACAATAAGGAAGATTGTATTGTACTACCCCCTTTACTTAATATGCATATATATGTTTGGACTTGTTAACAATGTGAACGAACTGAGAGCTTATCTATTATGAAGCAAAGCACTTACAAAATCAGTTTGTATGAATTTTTTTTCTATGGGTTATTCGTTACATAGGTCCTTTTACTTGTCCCTTTGGCCAATTTTACAACCATATGGGTCATCGATTTTGTATCTAGATGGGTGGAGGCTAAAGACAACTAAAACTAATGATCTTAAATTATGGTGAATTATGTTAGGAGTCACATCTTTAACAAACGTGAAACACCTTAAGCAATCATATTAGCAATAGCGGCAAATCGAACTATTGC
Source organism: Beta lomatogona (assembly GCA_947646795.1). Classification (NCBI taxonomy): domain Eukaryota; kingdom Viridiplantae; phylum Streptophyta; class Magnoliopsida; order Caryophyllales; family Amaranthaceae; genus Beta; species Beta lomatogona. The sequence goes on along the minus strand of CANSNZ010000424.1, from coordinate 1,293,509 downwards.
TGCTTTGTATCAAGTAAGTGTTGGCCCAGTGGTGATGGGGACTGGCTTTGGTAGGACGGACCAGTGTTCGAATCCCCGCAATACCCTTGGGAGAGGAATGGAACCTAACCACCCCGAACTTGGCCTCGATCCGGATGTAGCCCGAAGGGTGAACCGGGTGCAAACACCCAAAAAAAAAAAAAAATAAAAAAAAAACTATTGCTGCTTTGTGTGATAAGATCATATAACTCACGAAAATTCCCCTGCCTATCATCCTCCAACTTATGGACATGTTGAGGTGTTTAATAGGTACATTAAGTCTATCTTAGAGGAAGTAGTGAAACCTAATAGGTTAGATCGGAGTTTAAATATGATGAAGCCAATGGGTATATAAAATAAAGGGACCCTTAGGTATATGCCCTTCTCATTAAAAATTATAGTCATTTTGCTTGACAATATAATTATACATGTATCTACTAAGTTAGTAATTCTACTCTAAGATACTCGTCCATCTGCACCTAAAAAAATAAAGTCCCTATTTGGCAATTAGTGGATAGTTGTTAGGTGTTAGCTGATAGCTAATTGTATTAGTTGATTTGACTAACTGATTGATTAGATGTTTGTGTAAAGGTATTTGGTATACTTTTTATTATTTATATATGTAATTTTCAACAACTCTAGGACATAAATGTAATTGATCCACTTATTCCCAAACCTCTAATGTCAAAAAGCTACTCCCCCTAACTTTTTCAAAAAGAGCTTTTTGAGCTCAATAAGCTAATTAAACACTCAAATTAGAGGATTGGCTAGTCAAATCTTTTAATATGAGTTCAAACCTCTAATTTTACACTAAATTTCTCTTTATCAAACAAGCCCAAAGTCCTTAACGATGAAAAAGTCAAAAGTTAAGTTTCTCCATATATGCTTAACTAAAATAAAATACATTTACTACATGCATTAGCAAAATCTGACTATATTTAAAAACAAAAGTATAAAGAAAATTAAAAGTATTTTACGTTTTTACGCTCTAAATGGAGGGCCCATGTTGCAGTTTGGTTGACCAGAAAATGGAACTATGCTTTGTTCGTTAGCCAATATGAACCCCACCAGTCATCAGATTAGTTCGGGAGGGAGGAAACAACTAAAGTTGAATAATCTACTTTGGTGGAAGAAAAGCTACTATCTATGTGACCCGCTAATCTCGGCACTAACAGTTGTACTCACAAACAACTACAGCATAAGCATTTCATGAATTCAAATAGATTTTGATCCAGCATTTCATAGCAGTATTTCAATAGATGAGGTCCCCTAAATATTTGATTCTCGGTCAACTAATTAGTATTATTTGTTCCACACAAATTCTTAGATGAGACAGATGTCTAATATATTATTGTAAGACGGGGATAATTTTGTTTTAAATGGATAACTTATATCGAAGTGATCCCTTAAAGGTAAAAAGTTACCTAGACTAGAAGTGACTCATTTTAGACGTGGGCTCTGTTTGGCAATACTGTCTGAAAGGTAGCTGAAACTGATAAGGTAACTGAAACTGATAAGGTATAGCTGAAACTGATAAGGTATAGCTGAAACTAATAAGGTGCTGAAACTGATAAGGTGCCTGAATAGTTTAACTGTTTGGTAGAGCTAGTTGCATAAGTTGATTAATTATTTAAATTTTGTAATTTTTTATCATTTTCATTAAAGTTTCACATTAGTGATTAGAACACTAAAAAACAAACTCACAACTCACAACTCACACTTTAGATTTGCAACATCACACTTTGTATATTATGCAATTCATAGATTATAATTCACTAACATATTCGCAAATCTGAAAATTATCAGTTCACATAAATTATAATTTCATATTCACACAACCCATAAACCCATAAATTCGAAAATTACAAGTCTATGATTTAACTAGTAAAGTTAGATGGAAAAAGGAATAAAAGAATTTTAAAAAAAAGAAAAAAGAACACGTAACCTGCTGCTACTATTGAACCCACATCTTCAACCATCCATCACCAGCAGGTATCAACCCCGCCCTCCCCAGTCGGAAAAAATTACCACAACAAGTAGAGTCAGTCCCACTCCCACAGGCATGTCATTTCAGCTAGCTTTTTATTTCATCACCTAGTTATTTAAGCTACCTGAAATAGGTTCCCAAACAGAGTCATGATCAAATGCTATGTCGGACCAGGTTTGAGCCGCATCCAAAAATTTCAACCCACTATGTCGAGTCGGTTCATTCCGAGCTAAACTTTGGGGCAATTTTTTGTACCCAAAACCCGCTATTTCGGGCCAAATATAGGGGGCTATTCGGGTCAAAAAATCGGGCAGGGCAAATTATAAACTAAAAATTGAGATTTGAGGTGCCCAAAACCCGTCCTGAAAAATTTAAAATCCGGCCCAAAAATACTGCCCAAGCCTTAGCATTTTTTGGCCGGATCAACCTCAATCAGCTCTAGACTCATTTAAGGTTAAAAATTAGTTTTTGTTTATAAATGAATCCCTTTTAACTTAAAAATTGACTCATTTGACTTAAAAGTGACCCATTTTGACTAAAAGTAAACTGATCTAACAATAAATTTATTGTACACCCGATGCACACATTATTAATTGTTTGTTCTATTGGTAGTTGGTAAATTATATGGTTTATATATTATACCTTGGATTTCATATAATATTACTAGTCTAACAGGCGACACGTGCGAGAAATTGGGGTTGACTCAAGTAGTAAGCTTTCCCATCCCCCTTAACTAAGTCTAGAGGTTCAATTCCTACCCTAAACATTTGCTTGGGATTTGAGGGGGAGGGGTTGGATGTGTATGGCTTGTAATGGGCCTTTGGGTGGGGGATAAGTACGAGGGCAGCCCACACGATTTCTTCTTACCTAAAAAAACATGTAATGCGTGCGAAAGGAAAAAAAAATTAAAGCTAATTTGTGTTACTCTAATAACCTTAAATAACATGTAAGAAAAATTATTCAAAAAATTGACATAATACTTATATATTTAGCAAATACTAAAATAGTGTAACAATGTAACATAGTAACTAAAGTAAGAGGGTTGGTTGTGTATTTTTTTTTTTACAAAGTTGAATTTGTATAACAATTCATGATAATAAAGGAGGAGGGAGTTAGGGCATGTTCTCTTCGACATAAAACAACTGAACTGAACTGAACTGAATTAAATTATAACTAATTAATAGTAATGATTATCATTTAGGAACCGAATCGAACCAAGTGAATTGAAGCTGAACCGAATCAATTGAACCGAACAAAAATAAGTCGGGGAGAACAGACCCTTAGAGATAGTTTGCTGTGAAACTAGGTTGTTGGGAGTTTTAAAAAAAAAAAATTGATAAAATTGACTTTGTATTTTTGAGGATATTTTTGTAGCTTTACGTGGACACCTAATTCTCAAAAATTCCTTTTATATAATAGAGTCTATTACCGACGTTCCTTGGAGGTGGGTATTGTTGGAAATTCATATAAATGTTTAAAGCAAAAATCCTAAAAAAAAAAAAAAGAGAAAAGAGGACACACTTCAATGTCCTACATTGAAGAAATTGCAACACCCCGACAATTCTCTCTTTTCTAAAATACCTTTTTACTATAAAACATAGAGAATTATCAAAGTATTATCGCCCGTGTGAAAACATATCGGCTTATTCAGAATTTTACAGCGGAAAATATATATAACTAAACTTCATACTTTAAATATAATAAACAAACAAAGTACTTAAAACCAACACACTATAAATGTCTACTGCAAAACAAAACTTAATATAATATGTTCCTACTAGAGCAATAGATAAAACAAATTGTTACACAAGCTCTCCATTCCCAGATTTCCAATGATGCAACATCTGCACACCCGTAGATGTCAATGCTCTAAAGAAGCTGCTCACCAAAATGGGTCATCACAGGATCAATAAGGCAAAGCCATGATCACATACACAAACAAAGCACATAATCAGCAAAGCTTAATACTACATAACAATACATAAACATTCCTAACATGATACTAAGAAATAATAAACAGGGATAAATAATAATATAACAATATAACATTCTGCAGATAACTTCTACTGAACTAAACTTTAATCATCTTCTTATCACTTTGATGGAATAGTTATTGGATCGAGTTGTCTAACTAAACTTGCCTTCACCTAGGAAGTCGAAATACGGGCGCGACTCCGTATTCCCGAATGACCTGCGATATCGAGGAACCTTTGAAAAATAGGAACGGTGATCAATCTATTTCCCAGAAAAAGCCATGGGCTACCACCATGTACTCCAACTCGATTGTCCAACTTCAGACGTGCACCAGTCTAAAGTTTATTACTATCCAAGTTACACTTTACGTGATTTACAATTTATTACTTGTTATGACACACAAGTAATACAGAAATATCAAACGAAACATTCACAACTGAACTTTTTATCTTAGGATTTAATAAGTGATCACACAACTTACAATCCAAGAGTACTTCCTTTTATTCCAATCTTTCTTATTTGTTGAACCTAGCCAACAACCAATCTTACCTTTCAAAGGCATAACTTATCAACTTACCAAATAAGGCCCACAGTCCTCATAAAGTTGTGAAAATCATAATATAAGGGAACACATGATTGAACATGATCCAACTCAATAATTATATTAATTCCCCCATGTGAATTAATAAAGTTCCCAACCAACATGCTTGCATCAATATTCCATACAAACAGGATATTCAACTCATAATACAATCTTATAATCAACATGTTTGCACACAGGCATAAAACATGTAAAATCCAATCATAATAGAAATCATATATGAACTTACAAAGTTCCTATCACTAGAGGAAAAAAAATCAAGGGCTGCGGTCCAAGGGCTGCGGTTATTTAAAAAACGCAGCCCTTAACTACAAAGGGCTGCGGTTAGTCGAAAAACCGCAGCCCTTCATTATAAAGGGCTGCGGTTAACCCAAAAACCGCAGCCCTTCATTACAAAGGGCTGCGGTTATTAAACAACGCAGCCCTTCACGTTTTCATTTCCCCCTAAAGCTTCCCTCGCTTGGCAATTCCCGCACTCACACCACACCCTAGTTACGAATACCCGCCTCTCTCTCTCCACTCACGCTCGCCCTCTCTTTCACACACTCACTCCCCGCCCTCTCTCTCCGACCTCCGCCTGTGGTCGCCGCCGATCTCCTCCTCCTCACATCAATGACCGTCATGACTCCGGCTCCTATTGACGTGCGGTTTTGTTTGTTGTTGCAGCAAGAAGATGGCGAGATGCTTGTCCCTTTCGTCGCTCAACCACCGTTGCTGCGTTTTTGTTTTCGTTTTCCACCTTCTCTCTGTTCGGCGCCGTCTATTTCTCTCACCTGCACTCTCCTCCTTCTTTCGTTTTTGTCGCGCGAACACTTGCTGAGCATGTCGGTGCCGGAGATCCGTTCTCGACTACCTCGCCGACTGAGGTATTTTCTCTCTCCCCTCTTTTGATTTTAAGTTTTTACTCGATTTTGTTTGTTTCTTCAACGATTTTCGTGGATCTAGGGTTCGAAATTGGTTTTGAAATTGTTGTAGTCTTGCAATCGCTTGAGTTTCTCTCTCTTCGTTGGTTTTGGTAGATTGGCCGACATTTTCTCGCTTCGATTATGTTCAATTTTGTTTACTCGCCCGTATGTGCGCTATAATCTACGGATAAAGGGTCTATATGCTGACATCTTCGTGGATTCCGGGCAAGCGACACGAAAATGAGGTCTCGCCTTATGGTTTCAATTGCTTCATTTCAGCGTTCGAGACTTCACTTTAGTGTAATTATTCCATTTTAATTGGTGAAAACAATACTCTTTCTGTTCTAGAATAGTTGTGTTTTGATGATTACGTGTGTAGATTATGGAGTTAGTTATTGTATTGATATCCATAATTGGTAACTACTACTGATTTGGTATTTCAAATTGAAAAGTAATAGTGTATTGATAATATTAAGTGACAGATAATATGGTATAAGAATGAGATAGTTTAGTATCAAATATGGGAGAAATATATGAAATGCATTCGCTAATGTTTTGACTTAGTAAATTCATTCATATCATTCTCTTGTATGAAATTTTTTGATTAGCACTTGCTGTTTGAATATGCAGGATGATGCCTCTATTTCATGGAGGAAAAGGAAAAAGCATTACTTTATTCTTTGTCAATGTGGGAAGCCTATATATTCCAGGTTCATCTTCCGCCTCGAAGTTGTGAATACTAACTACTTGCTAGGTTCGAACATGACAAGCGTTTGTAGAAATCGGGATGAATTTGCTTCTTTAAAATGATTTCTCGCCGCCTTGTAACAGTATGGCGATGAACACAAGCTTGCTTTGGATTTTCAAGCAACATTGCAAGCTATAGTTTCTTTTGTTGAGAATGGGTATGTCACTGGATTGAGTTGGCAAGATCTTGTTTTTCGAGCGCCTCTCCTGAATTTTAGAAGTGCAATTTGTATTTTGTGTATCTGTTTCTTGTTAAGTGTTGACTGCTTTCCATACTTGCCTAAATTTATTCATCTAATAGCTAATCATCTATTGAATTATCAGGTAATACGATCTTATTCGTTATAATGATTGTATGCTTCCACCCAAGTTTCAACTTTAGCTACATACTAATACCTTAGGTATGTCAAACTAATGGATACTACAACCGCCGATACGTCGGCAAAGTTCGCATTTCCCGAGAGGATTTCAAGCAACTTATACGAAAGGAATGGATTGATATGTTCAATGAACATGAACTTCGGGTATAATCATCTTCTTTAATAGAGTGTATTACTTGTCTATTTTATCTATTTTTCCATCGCTTGCCTTTCACGTGAGAAAGGCTTAAGCTATAGTTTAGAATTTAAGCGACTTAAAAGCTATTATATTCTCGCTAGTGCCTATCGTTTCTTAACCTTTCCTACATTATGGATATTTACCTTGTTGAAGCATTCTTTTTAACCGTTAACACATTATCCACCATCATTGATGTACTTGGTTGATTTTTCATTATTAACAAGGGATTCGTTTGTTAGTGTATTATTCATACTAGGGTACTCATATTGGACAGTTGGATGTAGTAGAAAGAAGGGAAAGAAATGAAAAGACTTTACCATGTTTGGTTTTAAAATAAAAAATTGATTATATAGGAAAGGAGAGGAAGTAATGGGTAAAGAATCTTAAGATTTTTGCAATTTTCTTTCCTCTCATATTTGGAGGAGTTAGAGAGGAAAGGGAAATAAGAATACTTTCCTTTCCCTTCCTTCAGTTAAACTGAACTTTACAAAAGTCACTTTCTTTCTTTTCTTCTTTCTTCCTCCCTTTTGTGACAAAAATAATACAAACAATCTTCATATGGCAGTTTCATTGTATCCTTCTCGAACAATGTTAGATTTTTGATTTTTGTGTTTATCAATTTATTTGTTAACTAAAATATAAAGAAAACTTCAATTTTTATCTGGAATATGGTACTGCATATACTTGACTTGGAAATCTGATATATTGATTTCTGTATCTGTGGAGGGACCCTGGATACGAATCGAAGAGGAGAGAATTGTTACATATTGACTTGTAATGTATCTTTGGAGTATGAGAAAAGGTATGTTTTATTCGAACGCTTTTTTTTGTGCTATCTTTTTTCGAGTTATGTTTTAGAAATTAGAACCCTTTTACCCAGAAGTTGATTGTTCGAGGATGAACCTTATTTATCCCCCTTTCCCCCTTAGTTGAAGATGATTGTTCGAGGAATTAGTATGGGCATTGTAGCCCCCTTTGGGATCATGGTGCTGGTTTGGTTGAATTGTTTTTTGCCTTTATTTGTGTTGGTGCTGCTGTTATTGTTATTGATTTGGTGCGTGCCTTCTTCTCTATTTTGTGAATCTAATGTCTTCTTGGTGTTGGTAAATGTTTAACTAGTTTAATTTTGTTTCTATTTATTTGATAAATTAGTCTCTTATGGAATGACTAAGATTTCCGAACTTGGCTATAGCTTCGGCCATTTTTCGTTCGGCGAGGATTAATTGCTCTTTGGACTTAGTGGTTTGACCATTTGAGTGCTGATTTTTGTTGGTAAGTGAGTGTTTGATTTCTTTTTTTTTTTTTTGTTACATGGAGCAAAGTGTTTGTTACAAAAACCCGCATCCCTCTCTGTCTCTTCGCATCTCATTCCTTGCGTGCGATTTTCCAGTAGTAGCTATCAATTGCCATATGCTTCTCAAGTAATTTTCTCTCTCCTACTATAGATCTTCTATATTTATCAATTTGTGTGTATATGTGAATTCATTTGAATATATGGATTTACGATTTGCACAATCTTTTGATTTATGATGCGAATTAAGCTTGATATTCTTCGAATTAGGTTACTCTTATCGAATATTCCGCGCAATGATGCCTTGTTAAACTTGAATCTGAGGATCAAAAATCGAAATTAATATAATCATTTCTGTTTTGCTATTTGAAACTAGACATGTTAACTGATAATTTATGGAGATTTCAACTTTTCATCATCTTGCAAGATTCTTATCTGATTGGAAAATTGATGTGTTTGTATATGCTTCTGCTGAAAATCCTTCTTGTGTGGTTTGTCTTGCTTATGAGAATATGTTTGATTGATGATCACAATAAATGCTTATGAGAATATGTTTGATTGATGATCACAACAGTATTTTTTGCGTGCTTCTTTTATTGAAGTATGCTTCATGTAGTGTTGATCATCTCCGAGTGCTGAGTATCTTGTTGAGCTGCTGGATTACTACAGATTCAGGGCTCGAAAACTTGCCTCTGTTATGAAATTATATCTGCCCTTGAATTTGAGGACCCGATCTAATCTGCCTTTATACAATTATATACGCCCCGCTTGCACTCCCCACGACCGACCCCCCCCCTCCCGCTGCACTCCCCCGACCCGCCCCCTCCTGCGGCCAGCCCCCCCCCTGCCTCGCCCCATGCCGCCCCCCCCTCAGCCCCCTCCCCGCTTTGCCTCCCAGACGCCCCCGGCCCCCTCCTCCCCTCCCCACTCCCGCCCCCCTCCCTGCTGCACTCCCTCCTGCCCCCCTCCCCGCTGCACTCCCCCCGACCCGCCCCCTCCCTGCTGCACTCCCCACGACCAAGCCCTCCCCCTGCTTGCACTCGCCCTCGAACAGCCCCCTCCCTGCTTTGCACTCCCCTGCCGCCCCACTCCCCTGCTTGCACTCCCCCCGCCCCCCCCTCCTGCACTCCCCACGACCAGCCCCCCCTCCTCTTGCACTCGCCTCGACCAGTCCCCCTCCCTGCTGCACTCCCCCTGCCCCCCCCCCTCCTTGCACTCCCTCCCGACCAGCCCCCTCCCTGCTTGCACTCCCCCCGACCGGCCCCCTCCCTGCTGCACTCCCCACGACCAACCCCCCTCCTCGCTGCACTCCCCCTGCCCCCCTCCTTGCTGCACTCCTCCCGACCCCCCTCCCTGTCGCACTCCGAGATGATTGGACATTTCTTTATTTGAGCTAGTTGTTTTGGTCTATCTTACATTTCTTATATCCGAGCACTAGAGTTTCATTGTTTTTTTTTTGGCGTACTAAAGATAGAATTAGTTTGATTTCTAATCATTGAAGAGCAACATTCTTTCGGTTTCTTTGAAATTTGACATCTCGATTTACATACCGATCCAGGATGTCTCATACCGAAGTGATACCGATATGGAATACATAGAGCATACCCATGGCAGTGGTAGCTCCAACTTGCTTGGTTGATTCGGAGATTTTGGTTTTATTTGTCATCTCTAGAGAAGTTCTTTGTGTAATTCGGTTATTATTTTCTCTATATTTGTGTACGAAACATAATTTGTAATGAAAAATAATACTTATATATATATATATATATATATATATATATATATATATATATATATAACTTGTTTGGGAACATTTAGGACAAAAAAATGCAAAAAAAAAAATTTTTTTTTTATTTTTTTTTGGGTCATAAGGGCTGCGGTTCGGGCAAAAACCGCAGCCCTTGGTGGGTTAAGGGCTGCGGTTAAGGGCCAAAACCGCAGCCCTTAACCCACCAAGGGCTGCGGTTTAGGCCCTTAACCGCAGCCCTTAACCCACCAAGGGCTGCGGTTTAGGCCCTGACCGCAACCCTTAACGCGCTAAGGGCTGCGGTTAAAAACCGCAGCCCTTCCTAAATGCCAAGGGCTGCTAGTCCAATGGCTGCGGTCAAAAAACGCAGCCCTTGGGCCCTTTTTGACCGCAGCCCTTGGGCTTTTTTCCTCTAGTGTATACATGATACTACACCTTTTCCTTCCTAAAATCATGATACTAACTCACATAATATATAGGTATGTACGTACCTTGTATTAAACAAACTGATAGACCACCTTTAATCACTTTAAAAGTCGCCTACTGAAAAATCTCCGTTTAAAACAACCAATATAATTTAAAGTCAATACTCCCATTAAATTCCAGCAACTATAAATACTTTAAATCCTCTTTAAAAATATTTAAAAGTTGTTTTTACCATTAAAACTCCAACTACTTATGTTACCTAGCATAGTACTACTATAAAATCCATAAAACTCCACTATTAATGCCCTTTCTAAAATTCCAGCAACTTATAAAATTTTAAAACTCTCTTTAAACATACTTAAACATGCTTAAATTCATAATTTAAATCAATTTCATAGTTTATAACATGCTACTATAATGTTCCAATCTCTTAAACCCTAAAAATCCATGTGTTGATATTTTAAAACTCAATCTAAATATAATAATCAAATCTGAAATTTATTCTTTCAATACATAATTTATATAATCATAGATTCATCATTAAAACAGTAAATTTAAGCCTCTAAACATAATTAGTACTAAAACAAAACATAAAAACATAATCTTCAATCAAAACTTGAGGAGGAAGGAAAGAAACAAACCAAAGCAAGAAGGAAGAGAAAAGGAAGCGCCGGCCAAGGAAGGGCAGCGGCGGCGGAAAGGCGGCGGGTGGTCGCCGGCAGCTGGTGTCCGGGCGGTGGCTGGCCAAAAAAGGAGAAACCGAAGGGTGCAAAAACTGAGCAAAGAAGAAAGAAAACGAAAGGAGAGAGGAGCACCGAAATCTTGTGGGAGGAAGGAGGAGAGAGAAAATAATGTGTGGGTAAAATATTTGGGGTTTATGGGTATTTATAGTTTTCCCTTTGTGGGCTTAGGAAAAGTAATTGGGCTTCAAATAGAGTTTGGTGATGAATAGGATTGATGATTGAACTCCTAACATCACTAGGATTAGTATTTTGGGTTCCTCAAGCCCATTGAAACTCTTTTTCAAATCCACTAAGTGTTTCAAACCATTTCAAGTACTTTCAAAGCATGACTTTAATAAACATTTGAATTTAATATGTTATTAAAAAACTTCCTTTGACTTTCAAAATGGTCAACCTTTGAAATATGAAATCATTAAAACGTTAAAATATATTCAAATATAAATAACTATATATTAAAATATATTTATAAAATTCATAAAAATATGGGGGATTACAGTATACCCCTCTTAAAAGAAGTTTCGTCCCGAAACTTGACACGAAAACTCACACCTTTTCAAAAGTTTTTCAACTCAACTCCCATTGGAGAAATACTTGTGCCACTCCTGTGCACTCTTTTGCCAACTTAAAATCACTTGTGTTACTAATGAACACTTTTTCTTATGCGGAGAATCAATTTATTTTTGCACTAAACATGTGCAAATTGCCAAAACAAGCATATGCATAAAAATACCATGAAATTAGGTAAAAAGCGCGAAATTCTATCGCATTCTACCCCCCTTAAAGAAAACGAGTTACACCCTTGTAACTCACCTCAAGGAATAAATCTGGGTACTTCTTCTTCATTTCAGCTTCAGCTTCCCACGTTGCCTCTTCGGACTCATGGTTCGACCAAAGCACTTTCACGATATTGACATCCTTATTACGTGTACTACGCACCTTCTTATCAAGAATTTTCACAGGCCTTTCCTCATATGTGAGGCTACTATCAATCTGGATCCTCTCAGGCTCCAAGACATGACGCCCGTCAGGGATATAACGCTTGAGTTGGGAAATATGAAATTCATCATGCATCTTCTCGAACTCCATTGGCAAAGCCAACCTATAAGCTACCTTCCCAATTCTTTGTAGAATCTCATATGGACATACATATTTGGCACTAAATTTGCCCTTTTTCCCAAATCTCATCACACCCTTAGTTGGTGATACTTTCAAAAACACTTTATCGCCCACTTCGAACTCATCTTCCCTTCGCTTCAAGTCGGCATAACTCTTTTGCCTATCTTGAGCAGCTTGAATTCTAGCCTGAATCAACTTCACATTTTTGATAGTCTCCTCAATAAACTATGTACCCAATACTATGTTCTCACTAAAATCGTTCCAGCAAATGGGACTTCTACACTTTCTTCCATATAATGCCTCAAAAGGTGCCATCTTAATATTCGCATGATTAATATTGTTGTATGAAAACTCAATCAAATCTAATTGGCCTTCCCAACTACCCTGAAAATCAATAGCACAGGCTCTCAACATATCTTCCATAGTTTGGTTAGTCCTCTCAGTCTGACCATCAGTCGCAGGGTGAAAGGCATTACTCATTTTCAACGTTGTCCCAAGATTTAACTGGACCTTTTGCCAAAATTTCGAGAGGAATCTCGAATCACGATCTGAAATAATATCAGTTGGAACCCCATGCAATCTCACTACATGCTTAACATACGTCTTCACAAGTTGCTTCTTCTTCCATGTCTCTTTAATTGGAATGAACACGGCCGACTTCGTCAGACGGTCCACAATAACCCAAATAGTATCATTGACATTGCTTGTTCTAGGCAAAGCAGTCACAAAATCCATTGATATGGAATCCCACTTCCATCCCAGAACCTCTAAGGATTGAACTTTCCCCATGGGTCGCTTATGATCTATTTTGACTTTCTGACAGGTTAAACACTTGGACACGAACTCGGCAACCTCACGCTTCATGTTTGGCCACCAATAGATCTGCTTAAGGTCCTTATACAGCTTGTCACCCCCAGGGTGCACAGAGTACAGTGTATTATGGCCCTCATCCATAAGACGTCTCTTAAGCTCATCACATTTTTGTGGCACACACCACCTCCCCTTGAACCTCAGACTACCATCATCATGGATCTTAAAATCACCTTCCTTACCTTGGCCCATCTTTTCCTTAATCTTCTCTAGGTGCTCATCCCGAACTTGACCCTCTTTGATCTCGTCGAAAATTGACAACCCCAACGATAAAGCACTCAATCTTGCCTCGATCTCCCCTGGATTCAAGATTTCTAGGCTAAGTCTCTGCATATCTCGACATAACTCCTCAGGAACTACCAAGGCATTCATGCTATGACTCGACTTTCTACTTAACGCATCAGCAACTACATTCGCTTTCCCCTCATGATATTGGATGTCTAAGTCATAATCCTTTATCAACTCTAACCATCTCCTCTGCCTCATATTGAGGTCTTTCTGGGTGAAAATGTACTTCAAACTTTTATGGTCGGTAAAGATCTTACAGGTTACCCCATACAGGTAGTGTCTCCAAATCTTCAAGGCGAACACAATAGCAGCTAACTCTAGATCATGGGTAGGGTAATTAACCTCATAAGGTTTCAACTGACGCGACGCGTACGCAATCACCTTCCCATTCTGTTGTAACACACATCCCAAACCATTCTTCGAAGCATCACTATACACCTCAAATCCCTCATTCCCATCAGGCAGGGTCAAAACAGGTGCGGAGGTCAAACGTTCTTTTAAAATTTGGAAAGTTTCCTCACACTTCTCACTCCACTCGAAATTTGACTCATTTTTCATTAAGTTGGTCATGGGTCTCGCTATCTTCGAGAAATCTCTCACAAATCTTCTGTAATAGCCAGCTAGACCTAGGAAACTTCGAATATCAGACACATTCTTCGAAGTTGGCCACTCACTCACAGCTTGAATCTTAGCAGGATCTATAGAGACTCCTTCCTTAGACACATAGTGACCCAAAAATGCTACCTTCTCCAAACGAAACTCACACTTAGAGAACTTGGGGTACAATTGATTCTTCCTAAGCGTCTCCATTATGATCCTCAAGTGCTCATCATGCTCTTTTTCATTGTTCGAATAGATCAGAATATCATCAATGAATGCAACCACGAACTTATCAAAGAACTCATGGAAAATCCTATCCATTAAGTCCATAAATATGGCAGGTGCGTTGGTTAACCCAAAAGGCATTACAATGAACTCATAGTGACCATAACGAGTCCTAAATGCAGTCTTAGGTATATCCTTATCAGCTACCCTCAACTGGTGATACCCCGAACGCAAATCAATCTGTGAGAACACGCTCGCTCCATTCAATTGATCGAATAGGTTATCTATCCTAGGCAAGGATACTTGTTCTTGATGGTTACGTTATACAATTCCCTATAATCGATACACAACCTCATACTCCCATCTTTCTTCTTAACAAACAACACATGAGCTCCCCAAGGTGATGCACTAGGTCTAATATAACCCTTATCGAACAATTCTTGCAACTGTGTCTTCAACTCACTCATCTCCGGAGGTGCCATTCTATAGGGTGCTTTAGATATAGGTGCAGTTCCAGGAACTAAGTCTATGGTGAACTCCACAGCTCTAACTGGCGGCATACCCGAAATCTCACTCGGAAACACATCCATAAACTCATTCACAATTAGAGATGGCAATGGATCCTGGACCCGGATCCGTTTTTAGGATCTGGATCCCAAAAGTTCAAACCCGTTGGATCCGGGTCTTGTTATCAAAATGTGGATCCGGGTCCGGGTCTGATCCCAAGAACTGGATCCGGATCTGTAGATCCGTTTTTTTTTAAAAAAATTAACTTGGCAGTGGGCTACTAGGCTGATGGGCTTTAAACATTTGATCCGTTTTCTTTAAAACTCACGCTTCACTAAAAACCCTAACTTATTCCTCCCTCCTTCACGCAGCTCCCCTCCCCCTGATTCTTTCTCTCTCCATAAGCCTTCAACCCTATGCCCACTAGCCTTCATCCACCGCACGATCTCGCACACCACCCGCCATCGCACCGCACAACCACTAGCCACCTTCTTTCTCTCAAGTCTCAACCATAGCCTACCGCTCACTCGCCACCACTCATACGACCACCGCACGAACGCGAACTCTCCAGCTTCTCTCTCTATCTCACATCTCTCGTGAGCCCTTCTCTCCCTCCCAACGACCAGCGCTCAGTCGCTCACTCGAGTCTGATCTCGTCAGTTGGCTCGTCGTGGGGTGATCGTGCTTAAGAAGATGTAAACATGGATGACAGTTTCTTTAGAGTCTTAATTAGTTATTGGGTCTAGAAAAAAAAATACAATGGGTACATGTAATACACTCTAGCAAATTATTACATTCTAGCAATTTTTATATTGTTGAACTTGTTTCTCGATAGTTATTGAGTTCAATACATTACTCATTTTGATTTTAATATTTTGCTGATTGTGCGAATATCATTGTATGACAATGATTGGGATTTTGGTTAGGAGTAGTTTCTAATATACAAGTAAAAATGTAATATCTTTTTATGTTGATTTTTTGACATGGGTGAAAAATTCAGATTTTCTTATGTTCATGAATTCAGCTAATATTTACTGTATACTTCATTAAAGCTGTCGAATTTGAATCGATAACTCCAAAAAAAATGGTTATGAACTTTGAATTTGCTTGGGATCCGTTTTAGACCAGTTTTGGACCCGGATACGCAGGATCCATCGGATCTGGATCCGGGTCCAACTTTTTCAGACCTGCTGGATCCGGGTCGGATCTGGATCCAGTGTCTGAAAACGAACCAGGATCTGGGTCCACTTGGACCCGGTCCAGATCCGACCCGTTGCCATCCCTATTCACAATTGGAACATCCTCAATATTTACCCCAGCTTCTTTATTCACATGTTGCACACTACAGAAAAATAACTCACACCCCTTTTTCATCAACTTCTTTATTGCAGAAATAACCCCAAAGTTCTTGGATTTCCCAAAACGTCTATACGAGGTCAACTTACCCAAAGGGTTTCTTAAAACTACTTTCTGAATTTCAGTCTATTTTGGCCTTGTATAAACTCAGCCAATCCATCCCCAGAATTACATCTAGGTCTCCCAGATTAAACTCTATCAAATCAGAAGGAAAAACACAGTCTCCTATCTTCTGAGGCAAATTCCTGAATAACTAGGTACACCTTATGGTCTCACCAGTAGGTATACTAACAGGCAAATCAATCACCTCAAAACCTACTAACCCCAGACTTTTAATAACAGACAACGAAACAAAAGAATAAGTCGCCCTCGAATCAAATAATGCTTTAACTAGCACGGAGTTAATAGAAAAAGTACCAGACACTACGTCGGCAGATCGTTCAGCTTCATTGTGACTCATCACAAACAGTTTGCCCGGAGCCTTGTGCTGGTTGCTCTCACCAGCAGGCTTGCTATAGCTCCCTTGATTGTTTTGTGCCCCTGCAAACTTCGAACCCTGATTTCCTGACTGGTTAAATCCAGACCTCACTTGGTTACTACCCCCATTGCCATTTTGCTCTTTCTTTTGTT
Source organism: Beta lomatogona (assembly GCA_947646795.1). Lineage (NCBI taxonomy): Eukaryota > Viridiplantae > Streptophyta > Magnoliopsida > Caryophyllales > Amaranthaceae > Beta > Beta lomatogona. The sequence goes on along the minus strand of CANSNZ010000424.1, from coordinate 1,276,920 downwards.
TAGCAAAGCACTCGTACTCCCTATGGCCCTTCTTCTGGCAAATAGTTACAGGTCACTAGTTCTCCCTTGCAGTCTTTACCAGGATGGTTATTACTGCACTTCTTACAGTGGTACACTCTTTCAGTTTGACCCTTATTATTATAACCTTGATTATTCCTCCCTTGGAAATTTTCATTCCCATTTCTACTCTTCTTGAAGCTACCCTGATTTCCCCCAGCATTGAAATCCTTTTTTTCTCACCTACCACAACATTCTTCTTATCCCTCCTCGACTGTAGTCCATAAATATGGGCTGCTCTCCCATACACAATATCTAGGGATGTAAAGGTCTCACCTCCTAACCCCAGCTGTATTTCATCAGTCAGCCCTTGCTCAAACCTCTGAGCCTGCAGGTCCTCAGTGGCTACAACCTCAGGTGCAAACCTCGACAATGCTATGAATTTACTATAGTACTCAGAGATGGTCATACTACCCATCCTAAGCTTCCTCATAAACGCAGGGTAAAGCTTCCCTCTCAAGGCAATCACAAAAGCATTCCAATCGAATCCTTCCACAACACTCAGTCTCGCTCCATTCTCCCTCCACCATAAGTCAGCTTCATCCTTAAGGTACAGCACAGCCTGACCCACTATCATATTCTCAGGACAGTTCACAGCCCCAAAAAGTTTCTCAAACTCCCTAATCCAGTTTTCTAGAAAGGCAGGATCAGCTTGCCCCTTATAGTATGGTGACTTAACCTTAGCTAGCCTTTCAAACATATCCCCAGCAGTCTCAGGACGTTCAGCTGTAATACTCCGTATTTTTTCGTAATTTATTAATTATAATTTTTAAAAGGATTTTAATTATCAAAGAGGTTTAATTATTATTAATTATAAAGGTTTTAAATAGGCTTTTATGATATATTATGGGTTTTTCAAATAAATTCTAGCCTAAATAGATGTTGGGCCTAAGTTTACTAATTTCTTTTCAATCCAAGTATTTTGTTTAAAACAAATTTTAAAATGTTTTAAAGATAAATCCAAAAAGAAAAAAGAAAAAAAAATTCCCTGCTGCATCTCACGGCAATGAGGAAGATCACAATTTTTTTAATCTAAAAACCTTTTGTTAGTTTGATATACTACTAAGACTTTACGATTATGTAACTTATGGGATAAATTATATCTTTTCTCTAATCTTAGTTGGATGACCGTAAAAATTTGTTAGATCTTAGATAGATTAGTTTATCTTTTTCGTTAAATACATCTTTTAGTTTCCTAGTCGTATTCCGATTCTACCTATTCGACTAGTATAAATAGGGGTCTCCACCCATCATATTCTTCACACCAAATTTGAGAAATAAATCTCTTTTCTCAAGTTTAAACTCTCTCTCTCTCTCTCTCTCTCTCTCTCTCTCTCTTAGCCTACCATTTCTTTTCTCCCTAGTAGTTATTAATTTTCAAGGTGCGTGTATATGTAGATCATTAAATATTGTTCTGCATACGTAGAATCATGTTTTTAGGGTTGTTATTTTGAATTGAAACACATGTTTTATGAGTTCTATTATAAACATTATGAGTTGTACTATGATTATTATGAGTTACATGAGTGTTAAAATTTATGACTTACTATGAACATAATAGTAGTTTATAGTTAATTATAGGTTCGATAGTTAAAAGTTGAGCAAAATAATATGCTCGTATAAAGTGTCGTGCGTGAATTAGTAAGTTAGTACTGTGAATAAATCCACATGGAATCCTTAGTCACTATTATTATGTCATGATCATATATGTTAGTAAACTAAATTGCTAGTATGCTAATTTCATGCGCCAATATGTTAGATAGAATTTGCATGACTTGTTAGTTACTACTACCTTACGTTACCAAATATTATTAATATATATAGTTCTATCACTATAATTAGAAGTTCAAGATTATTTCATGATTAAGTTATTAATTATTTATGCCTTTTATATGGCTAAAGTTTTATATAAGAATTATGATTCTTTTAAAGGAGGATTATTTCCAAAGGATTTTTATTAGATATATGATCTTTTATGATCACAATTACAAAGAAGCCACGGCTTGTTATTAATTAACAAGAACGGTAGCTATTATATTTTACCCATGTACTTTTTGTATAAGTCATGTGGACAAGGTAGATCCCCTCGTCATAGACTCATTAAGGAATACTAAACTTGGGGGGTGTGCACACTTTAGGAAAGGTACCTAGGCAAGGAAAGGACTTTTATCAAGGTTATATACTTTATATTATACAAGTATTATCAAGTATCCAGAAAGATTTTTCGAAATTAAATATTTCAAAGGTTTAATTAAGTGTTTTAATATTCCGCATGTACATGTACTCAATATTTTTACTGACACGCTTTTAATTGTTTTGTTTTATGGCTTTGTCCCTGTAATGACCCTATTTTGGCGAGCAGAATTTATAGGTTGATATGATGCATACTTTATATGGTAGTGAGGAATCATGATTTGTCAAGGAGTTATTATTTTATTTATTTCCATTGTTATATAGTTGTATAATGAAGTTTATTTCAATAAAGAGAAGTTATTTCCGCTGCACCAGTTTAAAGTTCAGTTAGTAGTTAGTTTAAAGCCTTTCACGTTATCACGTGGCGGTAATACTCTCAAGTTTCTCAAGGAGTTTTATATTAAAATATCTTTTTAGAAAGAGAGAAATTTGGGAGTGTTACAAAGTGGTATAAGTTTTCCAGGTTCTTTTTGCAAATAAAATAAACAGTCAATGAGAGTATGGGTAGATCTAGGAAGGGCATATAAGCTAGAGTTTTCGCATTCTATTTGTATTTTTTTTTTTTGACATATTATATTATGTGAAAAAAAAAATTTCTTTCTTTTTAAGCAAATACTTATATTTTCAGGTATAAATATTTTCTGATTTATAATTTGAAGAATGGAATAAGTATGTGGATTTATTTTTCTGAGGAAAGTTCTGGCTAAGGAAAGACTTGGTACTTAAGTTGGCCGTTTGTGCCGCACCTCTCTTTCTTGGGAATTCATACACTATGAACCTAGTACTCAGATAAATAACTCTTTTGGTCATATACATACATATTATTTTTCAAGAATATCAAAAAAAAAAAAAAAAATTCTCTAGGAATTTCAAATATTTTTCGATTCATTTCAAATTATAGTTCAAATGTTATTTTTATTTTGACTATTATTTCAACATACAATCCGTATTTATCTTATAATTCCATATATTTATTCGAATTATAAAGCTGAAACTTTTTTATAAAGTATTGATTTTTTTTTTATGAATTGTTTAGTGTTTATTGTTCTATTTGTAATATGATTATTTTGAATATATTTTAAGGAAGTTTCACTTAATTTCAAGTATATACGAAAAATCTTTGTATTTTTCATAAGCAAAAGAAAGAGTTTATTGTTTATTATAAGAATTGAGTTGTTATTATTCTGTCTTTCATGACATGTTATTAAGAAAAGCTACTTGCAAGTTGTGTTATAACTATCTCTTACGATTTTTTTTTTGTTTTTTTTTTTTGGCATGTATATTTTCTATGAGATGAACTTGGTTATTTAATGTCTTAAATGACATGTATTCATGTGATCCAATTCATGCAAAGTGATTTATATACATTATCAATATGTTTATTTTGTGTATTAATAAGTGTGAGGATAACTTATGACTTCAAAGTAAGAATAGCTGACTATTTTAGATTCATTAAAGGTGAAGAGTGTCTTGATTTATTCCTTTGAAGGAAAGAAGTTTAGTAGTTATTTTTTTAGTAGGAGTGAAGAAGACAATACATCATGTTATGCGCTAAGAATTGTGAATTTAGTCATTTGTAGCTTATGTAGTTGGATGATCTTCAATGTTTAGTGACATGAGAAACAAAGGGAAAATTTATGATTTGTGGAAAGTAGAAATAGGAGATAAATGATTTATACTTATTTGGGAGAATTATCATGATTTAGATAAGTTAAATATTTTGTTTATGGATATAGTCAACACCATCTTAGCAATGATATACAGATAACCTTTAAAAGGTGACAAAATAAGGAATATTATGAGGACCTTATAGGTATATGAGATACCATATATGAAGCTGGGTTTAATTAAGGAATTTTCCCCTATGCTGAATCGCAAATATTTAAAATGAGTTATCGTTGTTATAGTTAAGCAAAGAAAGTATGAAGTAAGACCATATTTGGAACTTTAGCAGGTTCCTTTAGATCATTTTTGTTTTAAAAGGTGAAGTAAGATACTAGAATTCTCTAAATGTATTTTAAGTTGATTTTGGAGATTATTGAGTGTCAAGAGGAGTATTATTTTTGGGAGTAGTCTTAAACTTTTGCTTGAATGATAGTGTATAATTGTTGTTTTGGCAATATGAAAGATAGAGTGACTATATATAAGGATTGGCTATATCACTTATTGAAATAAATAAGTGACTCTAATAATAGAGAAATATATTCTTTTGGGAGAAATTTGGAGCTTAATAAAAGAGAAAAGGGAAGAAACTAGTCATTCAAGGTAATTGATTTTCGAAAGAATAGTCGTATTTTTATATTATGGACTTAAACATTGAGTTTATATTATGTGAAGGAGTTAATTTTATTGAAATGAAGATTGTATGATCTTTTAGGAAAAGATTATTTATTTACTATCTCAAGTCCTAGTTGACTACTGTCTATTTTGAGAGAGTATTAATTATGGTACTTTAAGAAGAAAAAAAATTGAAGGTGAATTTCGAGGAGTTTTAGTTTTGAGGACCTAAGTAAGGAAGTTTATTTTTCTTCAAGTATATGTTGTGTTAGTATATATACTAACAAGTTTTGGTTGTGAATAATGATGAATTGATTTGATTTTGATTTGTAGTAGGATCAAGGGTTATTTTATATGATATTCATTGTGAGACCTTCATGTGTCATGTGAAGCTGATTAAATTTTGAGGAGAAAGCAAACATATTTTACAAACAAAAGGAAAAAGTTGTTTGAATATTGTATTTTCGAGTAAAGCTTACGAAAAGTTTTATAAAAATTTTTTGTTCTCTTTATACTATAGCATTTTCATAATATATTAGAATTTGCCTCAAGTTTTTTTTCCTGCTACTCCTGCCTTTAGTATCAATTTGTAATTCTTTATTATTCTAGAATTTGGAAAAATTTCCTACTCAAGTTTTAGAAAATTTTCAGTTTGTCATAAACTATAACCTTTTGTACTTATTCAAATACTTTCTTTATTATGTTGATCTATTATTGAAGACAATTATTTCTATTATTAATACCTTGAAACATAAGTTATTTTTTTTAAAAAGCTTAAAAGTTATTTTTGGAAGTGTTATTATCTCTCTAGTGATTTTATTATTACATTTCCAGCAACGATTCTTATATTGTCTGCATTACAAATTTGGTAAATAATTTTAAGTCAAATTTTAAGCTAGCCTTAGCGAGTTACGGGGGCGTAACTCCTTTTAAGAGGGGTAGAATGCGATAGAGTTTCGCGCTTTTAACTTAAAATGCTATTTTTGACCTAATTTTGACTTATTTTATGAGTTATTAAATGAGCCAACTTACTTTGATACAAAATTTTGTGATATATGTGAATTACATGCTTTATTTTTGTTTGCTTGCTTTAAGTTTCGAGGACGAAACTTCTTTTAAGGGGGGTAGTCTGTAATACTCCGTATTTTTTCGTAAGTTATTAATTATAATTTTTAAAAGGATTTTAATTATCAAAGAGGTTTATTATTAATTATAAAGGTTTTAAATAGGGTTTATGATATATTATGGGGTTTTCAAATAAATTCTAGCCCATATAGATGTTGGGCCTAAGTTTACTAATTTTTTTTTCAATCCAAGTATTTTGTTTAAAACAGAATTTAAAATGTTTTAAAGATAAATCCAAAAAGAAAAAAGAAAAAAAAAATTTCTGCTGCATCTCACGACAGTGAGGAAGATCACAATTTTTTTATCTTCAAACCTTTTGTTAGTTTGATATACTACTAAGGCTTTACAATTATGTAACTTATGGGATAAATTATATCTTTTCTCTAATCTTAGTTGGATGACTGTAAAAATTTGTTAGATCTTAGATAGATTAGTTTATCTTTTTCGTTAAATACATCTTTTAGTTTCCTAGTCGTATTCCGATTCTACCTATCCGACTAGTATAAATAGGGGTCTCCACCCATCATATTCTTCACACCAAATTTGAGAAATAAATCTCTTTTCTCAAGTTTAAACTCTCTCTCTCTCTTAGCCTACCATTTCTCTTCTCCCTAGTAGTTATTAATTTTCAAGGTGCGTGTATATGTAGATCTTTAAATATTGTTCTGCATGCGTAGTATCATGTTTTTAGGGTTGTTATTTTGAATTGAAACGCATGTTTTATGAGTTCTATTATAAACATTATGACCTGTACTATGATTATTATGAGTTACATGAGTGTTAAAATTTATGACTTACTATGAACATAATAGTAGTTTATAGTTAATTATAGGTTCGATAGTTAAAAGTTGAGCAAAATAATATGCTCGTATAAAGTGTCGTGCGTGACTTAGTAAGTTAGTACTGTGAATAAATCCACATGGAATCCTTAGTCACTATTATTATGTCATGATCATACATGTCAGTAAACTAAATTGCTAGTATGCTAATTTCATGCGCCAATATGTTAGATAGAATTTGCATGACTTGTTAGTTACTGGTACCTTACGTTACCAAATATTATTAATATATATAGTTCTATCACTATAATTAGAAGTTCAAGATTATTTCATGATTAAGTTATTAATTATTTATGCCTTTTATATGGCTAAAGTTTTATATAAGAATTATGATTCTTTTAAAGGAGGATTATTTCCAAAGGATTTTTATTAGATATATGATCTTTTATGATCACAATTACAAAGAAGCCACGGCTTGTTATTAATTAACAAGAACGGTAGCTATTATATTTTACCCATGTACTTTTTTATAAGTCGTGTGACAGGTGTAGTTCCCTCGTCATAGACTCATTAATGAATACTAAACTTGGGGGGTGTGTGCACACTTTAGGAAAGGTACATAGGCAAGGAAAGGATTTTTATCAAGGTTATATACTTTATATTATACAAGTATTATCAAGTATCCAGAAAGATTTTTCGAAATTAAATATTTCAAAGGTTTAATTAAGTGTTTTAATATTCCGCATGTACATGTACTCAGTAATTTTACTGACACGCTTTTATTTGTTTTGTTTTATGGCTTTGGCCCTGTAATGACCCTATTTTGGCGAGCAAAATTTACAGGTTGATATGATGCATACTTCATATGGGGGAGCTAGTGAGGAATCATGATTAGTCAAGGAGTTATTATTTATTTATTTCCATTGTTATATAGTTGTATAATAAAGTTTATTTCAATAAAGGGAAGTTATTTCAGTTATTTCCGCTGCACCAGTTTAAATTTCAGATAGTAGTCAGTTTAAAGCCTTTAACGTTATCACGTGGCGGTAATACTCTCAAGTTTCTCAAGGAGTTTTATATTAAAATATCTTTATAGAAAGAGAGAAATTTGGGGGTGTTACATCAGCTCTCTCCTGAGTCAATTTTTCCGCCAAGAGGCGAATAACATCAGCTAGGTCGTTGTTAGCCATCCTACTTCGTGACCTGAAAGTAATATAACTCTACTTTAGGTTTCAATATAGCTTATGTGTCAATCTAAGAAGGCAACATTTGATTTGATCAACCAAGATCACATCAACAAACAATTTCTCAAACAGTTTCAAGTACAACATAAAATGTTCTCTAGTAACCACTTAATCATCCATGAAGAAAATATTCACATCAGAACACATAAGTAGGACAAACAAGAATTTTATCACATAATAAATATTTAAATAATAAAAGATTCCCAACACGTGCCCAGAATAAATTCTTGCTCACTCATATAGATAAATAATTAACTTTTATTCCTCCAAAAGGGTATTATTAAATAATTGCTACTATAACATTATATTTTCCTAAAACAATGGTACTATAAACAACTCTAATCACTGTTGGCCAACTATCCAACATTATTATATTATTATACTATATTGTTTTCTCTAATCGTAAATATATAAATAGTAACCTAAGGTACCACATTATCATTCTTGTCCTTAGATTCCTTGTATCGTTCAGGCACGAAGATCTCATCTTCAAACTCATCTATGTCCTCATCATAATATTCGATGTATCTCCATTGTCTTATGATGAGGACATTATCATTCTTGTCCCTAGCAAAGTCGAACTCCACAATGAGCTCATCATCACTGGCCACCACTGACCTTAATATTTTATGCATAATCCAATCTAGATTGGTATAGTTATTATCATTGACAGGTACATTATTATCGTCACCTTCATCATCACTTATTACAATGGGATTTTGGTAACTTCCTACTCTGGCAGACATGATTAAGGATCTACAACAAATAAATATATTCAATAATATATTTAGTACTCTCCCTGTACGCAGTTCCCAACAATAATAATAAAAAGTTTCCATTAACATCATAGGCACAAGAATGTAACAATTAGCAGGGAAGAAAGATAATTATAAATAGTTATCAGGGAAGAAAATAATAACATGCCGAACTAACTATTCAATGCAGGCATATAGTATTTCTATCCTATATGCCCTTCCTATACTACCCATCCTCACAAAACAGCAAATAAAACTTTAAAGGTAATAAAATAATGCAGACACTAATTATAATTTTCAGATAACAAAATAATAAAAGTTTGAAAAAAAAATTCGCCTATTAGTTCTGGAAAAAAAAAATCGGACATACTAAATTTTTTTTTTCGAACCAACATATAATTCGAAAAAAAACGAATTTCGACTTAAAAGAAATTCGGACAATATAAAAAAAACTTTCGAACCTAAAAAAAAATTTAAAACAATATATTCTTATTCCCAATTTAAGGTAATAACGTTTTTCAAAACGAATAAGTAGGAGCAATTCTAAGAGTTTATTCAGATAACTAGTAAATTAGTTAGGCGCCTAAAAGTTTTGAAAATAACCTAAAGCTCTGATACCACTTTGTAACACCCCGACAATCCTCTCTTTTCTAAAATACCTTTTTACTATAAAATATAGAGAATTATCAAAGTATTATCGTCCGTATGAAAACGTATCGACTTATTCAGAATTTTGCAGCGGAAAATATATACTTCCTCCGTTCCATAATAAGTGAACCATTTACTATTTTAGAACGTTTGAAAATAAGTGAAACATACCTTAAATGGAAAAAAGTAAGTGACAAAATGACAAAAGTACCCATCACAAAGTTGTGTGGTTTGCTTTTCTCTTTCCTCCTTTTGATAATGAAAAATGGTATTTTATGACTTTTTGGCTTTTGAAAGTGGTGTTTATTAAATCTTGTGCCAAATCCCTATGTTTCACTTATTATGGAACGGAGCAAGTATAACTAAACTTCATACTTTAAATATAATAGACAAACAAAATACTTAAAACCAACACACTATAAATGTCTACTTCAAAACCAAACTTAATATAATATGTTCCTACTAGAGCAATAGATAAAATAAATTGTTGCACAAGCTCTCCATTCCCAGATTCCCAATGATGCAACATCTGCACACCTGTAGATGTCAATGCTCTTAAGAATCTGCTCACCAAAATGGGTCATCACAGGATCAATAAGGCAAAGCCATGATCACATACACAAACAAAGCACGTAATCAACAAAGCTGAATACTACATAACAATACATAAACATTCCTAACATGATACTAAGAAATAATAAACAGGGATAAATAATAATATAACAATATAACATTCTGCAGATAACTTCTACTGAACTAAACTTTAATCATCTTTTTATCACTTTAATGGAATAGTTATTGGACCGAGTTGTCTAACTAAACTTGCCTTCACCAAGGAAGTTGAAATACGGGCGCGACTCCGTATTCCAGAATGACCTGCGATATCGAGGAACCTTTGAAAAATAGGAACGATGATCAATCCGTTTCCCAAAAAAAGCCATGGGCTACCACCATGTACTCCAACTCCTGATTGTCCAACTTCAGAACGTGCACCAGTCTAAAGTTTATTACTATCCAAGTTACACTTTACGTGATTTACAATTTATTACTTGTTATGACACACAAGTAATACAGAAATATCAAACGAAACATTCACAACTGAACTTCTTTTTATCTTAGGATTTAATAAGTGATCACACAACTTACAATCCACGAGTACTTCCTTTTATTCCAATCTTTCTTATTTGTGGAACCTAGCCAACAACCAATCTTACCTTTCAAAGGCTTAACTTATCAACTTACCAAATAAGGCCCACAGTCCTCATAAAGTAGTGAAAATCATAATATAAGGGAACACATGATTGAACATGATCCAACTCAATAATTATATTAATTCTCCCATGTGAATTAATAAAGTTCCCAACTAACATGCTTGCATCAATATTCCATACAAACAGGATATTCAACTCATAATACAATCTTATAATCAACATGTTTGCACACATGCATAAAACATGTAAAATCCAATCATAATAGAAATCATATATGAACTTACAAAGTTCCTATACATGATACTACAACTTTTCTTTCCTAAAATCATGATACTAACTCACATAACATATAGGTATGTACGTTGATGTGACCAAGTTATATGCAATTATAGAGCGTTGAGAAGTCCATTTCACTAAGGTTTAAGTCTTAAAAGGGAGAGTTTGACTCATCTAAACCTTAGTATGGAGAAGAGGGATTTATGATGCTTTTGATGTATTAGAGGAGATTTAAGGACATGTTGTGGTTCTATATGCTTTGATCATTTATAGGTGGATTAACTCACAAAGTCCTTTGAAGTCTAGAGTTCGATGGGTGTTGTCAAAGTTCATCTCTTAGTATTTCTACAGCGGTGTTTGCCCACCATGGGCGTTGAAGAGCCCATCTCGGGCGTTTGTGGAGAAGATCGAGTCCTGGGCAGTAGCGAGTGCCCGAGCTGGGCACCACCCACGCACGGCCCGCGCATATCGAGACTCACAGGATCCTGCACAGCGTCGAGTGCCCGACTCGCGCATCAGCAACGCACGACTCGCGCACTTCGAGTGGAGATTGGTATTTGGCAGCAGCGAAGGCCCGAGTCGCGCGCCATAGCTGCCCGACTCGCGCACTTCGGCGCGGTTATGATTCTTCGGCAGTTTTCAGCTTTCCCTTAGGTTTTATTAATTAGAAAAAAACGATGTTTTGTTTTATGTTATGTAATCCTGGACCTAATTAGAGAGAATAGAGAGGAAGAACCGTAATCCCTATTTTTCCCTTTTTGAGTTTCGAATCATTAGTTTGAAGATTTCTTTGATGGATGTTATGTCGATCGTAGCCTAAATCTAGTCATGAGAATGGTTAATCAAGCTTCGGTCTATTATTGTGAGGTTTCTCTTTGTTGACTTTATCTTAATGATAATTGTGATTCCTTGTTCTTGATCTATGATTATTGTATGTATTGCTAGGAGTACTACTAGTTTATACGTCCGATTTATCTTTTGCTAGGATTTAGAATTGATGCCGAATCATCTGTTCTTCTTTCATGATTAGCAATCTAGGGTTTGATTAATGAATCTGGTTATTCTTGATTAATCACTAGGGAAATCACAATTTCTAATTTGAATATGTTGTGCTAGCAATTTGTTAATTGGCTCATTGTTTCCTTGTTCGTTGACGTTCTATTGATTTGAATTTAATCACTGATTAGATTAGATTAATCTTTAGTTCAAGTTTTATGATCATCTGATTGTGATTGTTTAACGGTATTTTTGAGGGAAAGGAATTTGATTTCCAGCTTTGAGTAATTAAGAGTAAAGTTACACATTTGAGAAACCAATGATCAATAGTATGAATCGAAGTGGCCATTAACCGAACTCAAGATTCTTCTCTTATTGATTACATTACTTCTTTATTGTTCTTTAGTTCTTTGTATTTAGTTATTCAATTCTTTAATCACAAAACCCCCATTTGATATATTATAAGCACGAGTTAGTCCCCAAGTCTCTGTGGATACGACCCTACCTGCCACTTACATTCATTTGTATTGGAAAGAAGGAAAATAAACATTTATCTTTGGTAGCGCGTACGACCGCGTCCCACCATACATGCCTTGTATAAACAAACTGATAGGCCACCTTTAATCACTTCAAAAGACGCCTACTGAAAAATCTCTGCCTAAAACAGCCAATATAATTTAAAGTCAATACTCCAATTAAATTCCAGCAACTTTAAAATACTTTAAATCCTCTTTAAAAGTATTTAAAAGTTGTTTTTACCATTAAAACTCCAACTACTTATTTTACCTAGCATAGTACTACTATACTAGTCATTAAAATCCATAAAACTCCACTATTAATGCCCTTTCTAAAATTCCAGCAACTTATAAAATTTTAAAACTCTCTTTAAACATACTTAAACATGCTTAAATTCATAATTTAAATCAATTTCATAGTTTATAGCATGCTACTATGATTTTCCAATCTCTTAAACCCTAAAAATCCATGTTTTGATATTTTAAAACTCAATCTAAATATAATAATCAAATCTAAAATTTTATTCTTTCAATACATAATTTATATAATCATAGATTCATCATTAAAACAGTAAATTAAAGCCTCTAAACATAATTAGTACTAAAACAAAACATAAAAACATAATCTTTAATCAAAACTTGAGGAAGAAAAGAAACAAACCAAAGCAAGAAGGAAGAGAAAAGGAAGCGCCGGCCAAGGAAGGGTAGCGGGTGGTCGCCGGCAGCTGGCCGGAAAAGGAGAAACCGAAGGGTGCAAAAATCGAGCAAAGAACAAAGAAAACGAAAGGAGAGAGGAGCACTGAAATCTTGTGGGAGGAAGGAGGAGAGAGAAACTAATGTGTGGGTAAAATATTTGGGGTTTATGGGTATTTATAGTTTCCCCTTTGTGGGCTTAGGAAAAGTAATTGGGCTTCAAATAGAGTTTGGTGATGAATAGGATTGATGATTGAACTCCTAACATCATTAGGATTAGTATTTTGGGTTCCTCAAGCCCATTTAAACTCTTTTTCGAATCCACTAAGTGTTTCAAACCATTTCAAGTACTTTCAAAGCATGACTTTAATAAACATTTGACTTTAATAAGTTATTAAAAAAATTCCTTTGACTTTCAAAATGGTCAACCTTTGAAATATGAAATCATTAAAACGTTAAAATATATTCAAATATAAATAACTATATATTAAAATATATTTATAAAATTCATAAAAATACGGGGGATTACAGAATTAACAATGTCTATACCTTTTTATATGTTAGACTCCTTTACTATTTCTTGTTTTTAAAGGGTTCATTGATGGACCACACATTGGCTTAACTCGTGATTAGAGCGGGCTCAGGGTATGTGTTTTATCCCATGTGTGCCTTCTATTATGCACGTTTCAGGGTATGTGAGTGCGTTCAGAGGCCCTCCCATAGCCTTCGGATGCATCGCTAGCGGCCGAGAGTTTCATGAAGCGTAATAGCCTTTAATTTTTGCCCGTTTTGAGGCTATTTTCTAATGTCTCTGGGCTCGGCAACGTATTTCATCAAAGACCTTACTAAGGGGCTCGAGATATCTTGGGATGTCCCACATATGCTTTGGACCCCCGTCGTTACCCATGTATGTCTTCCGTTGTTTTGCTTTACACCACCCTTGCTAAGCATCGAAATGTCTCTGAAGGCCATCATATGCCCGTCGCAACCCAAGCAAGTCCCTTCAAAAGCCTTCCCATATCTCTAAGGTGCATCCCATGATTTTGTTTTCTGGGCCCTAGGAGTGCTCGAAAGCGTGGATTATAGCCATCAATTTTACCCATTTTAAGACCTTTTTGGACTTCTCTGGACAATGCGATGTTTTTCATCCGGGATTTTCTTAAGAAGCCCGGGATGCCTTTGAATGGCCCTCGACAGCTTTAGACACCCTTCGTTTCCCATGTATGCTTTTTATTTGCTTCCTTTGCACCACCCTCGTTATACCTCAAAATGGCTCCTGAGGCCATCTTATGCTTGTTACAAGGCATGCGATTATGCGAGTGCACTCAAAGGTCATCCTATGGCCCTGTTGATCATCCAATAATGGAATCTGGTGCCCGAGTTCAAGGACTGCCTAAAAGCGCGGATTATAATCTTTAATTTTACTTTTTTAGGGTTATCTTTAGACTTCACGGGGCTTTGCAATGGAATCCGTCTACAACCATCCTAAGGGGTTTGGGATGCTTAGGGTGATCCCCTGAGTGCTTTGGACCCATTTTGTTTCCCACGTATGCCTTCCTTTTGCTTGCTTTTCACTATCCTTATTATGCCCACAAGTGGATCCGGAGGTCATCATATTCTCGTTACAAGGCACACAAGTGCCTTTAGAGGCCATGCCATGGCCTTGGGGTGCATCCCACGACATCCGTTTTCTGACCCAGGGGAGTGCTCAAAAGTGTGGATTATAACCTTCAACCCTGTTTTGAGGTCGTTCTTCACTAGTAGAAAAAAGCACATCCGATCCGGTCAAAACCAGGCTTACAAATTTAGTTTTGGTCCGGATCGGGTGGGCCCGGAGCTGTTAGAAGTTATCAGTTGATCCGGTCCAAAATCGGATCAGTTGACACTTAATTGGTCCAGTTGCATCACAAAACCGGATCAATTAGGTGAGTGAACTGATCCGGTATTGTGATACAACCGAATCAGTAAAGGTCCATAAAAAATATAAAAAAAAAAGTTGAGGCTTTCAATACTAAACAACCAAGTGAGCAAAAGTTAGATCAACGACATTCAACCAAAATTACGTGATTGGGATTCAATACATCCAAAAATCACCAAACCAAAAATAACAGCGAATTACCAAACCAAAAATTACTTGATTGGGATTTACAAAATCACCAAAACCAAAATTAACAGAAAATAATAGCGATATTACCTTATAATTACAAAAATACAAATCAAATTCCAAAATAATTACAAAAAATAACACCAACTAAAAGAAAAAAAACTAAAAGAATTACAAAGAAATCTGAATATTCGTGGATTACAAAAATCCAGGAAAAAAAAATTGAAATTACAAAATTTACAAGTGCGGGAAGATTCTTCAGATCTGGAGTGGTGGAGGAGAAAGCGGTTGACTAGCGAAGACTCAAAGCGTTCAGATCTGGATATGTGCGAACGCGACGACTCGAACACTTGAAGTCTGGTTATGTGCGAACGCGAAAAGTCGAAGCGGCCAAGATTTGGTTATGTGCAAAGCAAGCACTGTCGTACCATTCGTCGTGAAATGAGGTTGAATGAGAAAGACTCGAACACTCGAAGCGGCGGAGGAAAGGCGTCAGTAGTCAAATGAGGGAGTCGAACACTCGAAAGGGGAGATCGACGAAGATTGAAAGTTAAGGAGGGTTAATGGTGGCGTGGCGAGGGGAGGAGACTGAAAAGGTTTGGCATGGGCTATGAGAGGGAGGAGAAAGGAGGAGATCAGAAGAGGAGTGGGAAATTAGGTTTGTTTGGGGGGATTTGTGATCCTTGTGAGGTGGGAGGAGATCAGAAGAGCAGTGAGGGGACGAGAAGTGGGAGGGAGGAGCGAGGAGTGAGGAAATTAGGGTTTAAGAGGATTAAGGGGAAAAGAAAAAGAAATGGGCCGCGCGCTTATATATTATGGCGAGCCCAACTGATCTGGTTCCTCATATGGACCAGATCAGTTTAATTTTTGATATTTTGCACTCCAAAAACCGATAATAACTGATCCGATTTTTAAGGAACCAGATCAGTTTACTTGCAACAGATCCAGTTTTTAAAGAACCGGATCAATTAACTTGTGTCGTATAAGGTTTTTTCCACTCGTGCTTGGACCTCTCCGGACAAGAAAACATGTTTCATCAATGACCTTCTTAGGCGGCCCGGAGATTCCTTGGCATGGCTCTGGGTGTTCAAACCCCCTTCATTGTGCATGTATGCCTTATGTTAGCTTGCTTTACATCAGCCTCGCTATGCCCCCAAATGGCTTTAAAAGACATTGTATGCCCGTTCAAAGTCATGCCCCCATGAGCTCCTATGTCCAAGCCCCGAGAGTGCCCTAATGCGCGGATTTCAACCATCATTTTTGCCGATTTTAAGGTCATATTTGAACTTTTTCGGGCAAGGCAATGTTCTTCATTCGTTACCTTCCTAAGGAGCCCTGGATGACTTGGGGTGGCCCTTAGGCTACTCGGACGCCCTTCGTTTCCCACACAAGTTGATGATGTTAATGTTACGAATTATGAATGTTATGATATGTCCAAAACCTGTACTTGCCAATGAACTAAAGTCACGTAAATGGTCCTTGCCAGCAGACTATTCAAGGCTAATGATAATGTTCTCTGTTAATGATTACTAAAGTGTTATTATATATGCTTATATGTGAAAATGTTTACGAACTAAAGCCGTTTGACGGGCTGGAGTGAAGTGACTGAGTTTTCAACTCATTTTAGTTTATTTCCTGTGTTTCTCCTTTTCCCGATTCTATGAAATCATTCAGGTAGTATGAAGATGGCGAAGGATCAGTTATGTCAAGGATGCTCCGGGAAGATTAAGTTGAAGTGATTGTGTATATATTTGGGTTATCTAGAATCTGTATTTAAGGATAATAATTATAGCTTAAAGCCGATCATTTGTATGTTTAATAGGCCATTTTAGGCTATTTATATTATTAGTGGGCCACAACCCACAGGCTTAAGTTGTACTTCCGCTGACGATTAAGGTTATGTATTTCCGGGGAGTTATAGAGTGGTATCAGAGCCGAAACCTAGCCGGAAGTGCGGAGTCTTAGACTTTGCATCGCCTAGGTATGATCCTTTGGGAATTTAGACGTTAAGGAAGTTGAGGTTCATTTTGATGATTAATTGGGTTAATAGAATTTAAGATATGAGAAATAGGATTATGAATGCCCTTTTGGAGTTTAAGTGGCTTATCCTGGACCTAGCTGGTCTTAAGTTATATGATTATATGATTGTTGTGATGTACGTGACGTTATGTGAATTTTAATAGTTTTTCGATTAATTTTAACTTATATGGTTTGAGTAATCAAAAGGTTTTCAAACGCGATCTCACTAAATGAGTTAGTTGGAATTCATTGCCAACAAGTTTGCCCCTTTTGTTTTCTTTGCTCCTCGATTTCGCGAGTTGAGTTGAAGTAGAGTTACAAAAGATGATGGCGGAATGGAGGCTGAATTCCTAACGAAACCATGAAAGCTTGAGATCTTGGTCTTTGCCTAAATGAATTTAGCTTGTTGTTTCCTCGATTAACTTATTGCAAGTTTCGAGGACGAAACTTTTTATAAGGGTGGTAGGATGTAATACCCCGAATTTTAATCTCGTTTTATTAATTTCTAATTATGTTTATTAGTTAATTGCGTCCTAAATTTTTTTGAAATGATCATAGTTAAATTATTTTCTAAAATAAATATATTTTGGGTTTATAGTAATTGAGTAGTATTTGGCTAAATGAGAAATAAAATTAGTGTATTCTTCTAGCACCTTGGTCGGTTTATTTTGGGTGAAATAAGGCCCTCAAATTCCCTTTCTCTCTCATTACATATCTATCCATCACCAAAAGGAAACCCTAAAACCCCCAAATTATTTTCCTCACTCATCATTTTCACAAAAAGCCCCAAAACCCCAAATTCTCTCTCTCCTCCCCGTGAGACCCCAAACCCAAACCCCTTCTCTCTCCCGATTCCCCTGTCTCTCTCTCTCGCCGGAGCCGCGCCTACCTCCCCGGTGTTTTCTCTCTCCTCTGCCGTTCGTAGGTGTGGTACTCGTGCACCGTTTCTTCCCCACCTCTGATTTTCATCCTTTCTTCTCTCTCTTGCTCTGTCTTCTCTGCCTCGTGTCTGCTGCCCGGCGCCGGAGTCGAAGTTTCGACGAACGTCGCCAGCCACCGTGTCGCACCACCTGGCTCCTGCCTCCACGCCTGCCGATCGTCGTTGTCGTCGCCCTCGCCGGAGCTCAGCTCCCCTCCCGTGCCTTGCTTCGTCCCTGCTCAAGTAGAGCAGAGGTATAACCACAACCCTTTGTTTTAAAATTCTGATTTCAAGTTTATAAATCAAGCCCAATTAAATTATACCTTTGATGATGTGATTAAGTTGAGCCTAAAACTAATTTTGCTTAATTGATTCAGTTAGCAAATTGTTGGGATAAGGTTGTAATGGCTAAACTGAGTTAGTTTATCATTTGGGGTTCCAATAATAGATTAGAGAATTTAAAAATGGAAATCTTGATGATGAATGATGATGTAGTTTTAGTTTATGACGGATCATGGAGAAGAGATTATGGGATTCTAGTTAATTAGATGAGTTGAATTATGCTAAGTGCCTTGAGTTAGTGAATAGTAGTTTTTATGAAGAGTAATTAGTTTATTAGCTTAGTATGGGAGGCTATTAATTATTGTTATCATTGTGAGGTGCGTGAATTGCTGAAATTGGTATATGGAATTGGAAGCAATCAAGGAAGCTTAGTGGTTCTCAATTATTGGATTTGGAGATTAAAGAATTGGATTGCATATAAGGTAACCTTTATGTCCAGCATCTATGTGATTGCCCGTAAATGTTATGTGTAACCTTTCATGTCTAGCAAATACGTGTATGCCCGTATATGTATGTGTAATGTTCATGTCCAGCAAATATATGTATGCCCGTATGTGTTAGATGTGATGTTTTAGTTTATTTCCTGTGTTTCTCCTTTTCCCGGTTCTATGAAATCATTCAGGTAGTATGAAGATGGCGAAGGATCAGTCATGTCAAGGATGCTCCGGGAAGATTAAGTTGAAGTGACTGTGTATATATTTGGGTTATCTAGAATCTGTATTTAAGGATAATAATTATAGCTTAAAGATGATCATTTGTATGTTTAATAAGCCATTTTAGGCTATTTATATTATTAGTGGGCCACAACCCACAGGCTTAAGTTGTACTTCCGCTGACGATTAAGGTTATGTATTTCCGGGGCGTTACAGTTATGGGGTCTTTTACGTACTTTTCTATCCCCGACGACCTTTTCATCTAGGACCTTTCGAAGTGGACAACAATGCCTTGAGATGGCTTCCGGGCTACTTGGACACCCTTTGTTGCCCACGTATGCTTTAGTTTGTTTTTGTTGCACCATCCTTGTTATGCCTAAAATGACTCTAGAAGCCATATTAATCTTGTTCTGAAGCATGAGAGTGCTTTCAATGGTCGTCCAATCCTCGTGGTGCATCTCACAACCTCTGCTGCTGGGGACTAGGAATACCCAAAATCATGGATTATAGCCTTCATTTTTTCCCGTTTAGGAATTTCTCCAAGTCTAACAACTTTTTCATCAGGTACATAACTAAAGGGCCTGAGATGCCTTAGGATGTCCACATGTGCTTCGGACTCCTTCGTTTCCCACATATGCCTTCCGTTGGCTTAGCTTGCTCTGCAACCACCCTTGTTATACCCGAAATGGCTTTGTAGGCCATCATATGCCAGTTCCAAGGTATGTAAGTGCTTTTAAAGTTCGTCTCATGGCCCGTGGGGCTTCCCACGGGTGTCGTAGCCTGGTATTTGAAAGCGATGATTATAGGCTTTTATTTTACCCGTTTTGGAAATTCGTCGAGTCTAGCGATGTTCAGGGACATTCCGAAAGGACTTGGGATGACCCTTGAATGCTTTGAACCTCTGCGTTTCCACGGATGCCTCCCGTTGGCTTTATTAGCACCACCCTCACTATACCCCGAAATGGCTCCAGAGACCATCATATGCCCGTTTCATGGTATGCGAGTGTTTTAAAAGGTCGTCCCATGGCCCTGGGGGATGCGAAAGGCTATGTTTCCTGATATCCTAGAGGTCTTGAAAGCGTTGATTATGCCTTTTATTTTCTCATTTTGGAGTTGTTGTTGGGCTTCTTCGGGTCTGACGATGTTTTTCATCTTAATCCCATATCTTCCTTAGGGTTCCTAATGCATTAGGATGGACCTTGAGTCCTTCAAATCTCATTCGCTTCCCATGCATGAATTTTGTTGGCTCTATTTGCACCACCTTCCCTATGCCTCGAAATGGATCCATCGTTTGCCAGTTCTAGTGCATGTGAGTGCCTCCAAAACCCCTTTCATGGTGTTGCGATGCATCCCATGAACACCATTCCTCAGTCCACGAGGGCCAGAAGTACCCGAATGCTTGGATATAGCCTTCAATTGTGCCAGTTTTGGCGCTGTTCTGAGACTTCTCCGTGGCTAACGACGTTTTTCTTCCAAGACCTTCCTAGGAAGCCTCGAGCTGTTTCGAACTCCTTTCATTTCCCACGTATGCCTTTCGTTCCCTTGCTTTGTACCACCCTCACCATTCCCCAAAATGGCTCAAGAGGCAATTGTATCCTGGTTCAAAGGCATGTAAGTGCCTACAACGACCCCCCCCCATTGGCCAAAGATTGCATGATACGTCTTCTGTTGAATCTTCAAAGGTCCTCGGAATGCCCGAAAGCATGGACTGTAGCCTTCAAATTTACCCATTTCGGAGACCGTTTTTGGATGTCTCTAAGCTCAACGACGTTTTTCATTCGAGACCTTCCTAAAGAGCTCAAGATTACATGGGATGGCCCCCAGGCTGCTTTGGACCCCCTTCGTTGCCCAGTATGGCATCCAATTATTTACTTTGAATTAACTACAAACTGACATTAGGCCAGTTATTAATCGTGATTGTATTTTCCTACTTAGGTACTAAAGATTTTTGAGATGTCAATTAGAGATGGATGTTTGGTTGATCGTTATTTGTGATGAATTTTGCGACGGTTTTTTTTGTTAGTAGCTAATTAAGAACTGAAGATTTTTTATTCTCCGGTTAATTATGGGTTGACATACATTTGTTTATTAGTGTTAGAAAAATAATTATGAGCTTACATGTATGATTATATGTGTATAAAATTTATTTTAAAGTTAGTCTATAAAAGTGGCCAGTTATATAATTTTGTATATTGATCTTATTAAATATCTAAAGTAGTATGGACTAATATGTGCAGAGACCCAATTCTATCTCTTTATTTTAAGATGGGTAAGTAGAAGATACAGAAGATCCTATATGTAAAGATATTAGGTTTATGGTCCCCATTTCATATGGTTTCACACTCTCTAACCACCCATCATTAGAAGAATATCAGGGAAGACCATGTAGAGTTGGAAGTTGGAAGTTCCAAATTCCATTCCTCATCAACTCGAGGAACAAGGTATGTTGCAGCAATTATCCAATGCCAATTTATTTAGTATGAAGTCTCTATTTTTCTGCGCATTCTTGGAAGCCAAATTCTTCAATACTAACACACAAAAAAGCGTTTCTTCCATTCCCTGATCTCGTAGCCTATAAATAAGTTGTTCCCGCTCATTACATTACACCTACTTCCTTCAGTTTTTATTAGTTTACCCATTTCTTTAGGGCACATTTGCCAAGACACTAATTTGAACCTTAATATCTCTAATGATCAATAAGCAAACATTACAAAAAAATTGATATTTAAATAATACATATTGAGACAAATCTAACAAGATCTCACATGACTATATTTTTTCTTAAGTACAAATCACAAGAGATAGTCAAAGTCACCTATGTGAATAGTGTCAAAACTCAAAGATAATAAACTAATTAAAAACCAGAGGGAGTATATATTAGAGTGAGTTCTTTCCTCAAAGGTAGCTTAATCTTTGTCCAATGAGTTAAGTAGAAGAAGTTTTGTTATTGTATATATAAGGCCTGTTGCAAATAAAACAATAAAATGATACTTATCTGTTGAAGCGTGAACGAAGAGAAGTTTGCCGTGACGTGGATGACCACTGTCCTAAAAGAAGATTTCGCGCTACCCCGTTGCAGTAGAAAGCAAGCGATCGTCCTCCAGGATTAGCATGACTCCAAGATATGTGTGCACTCACACACCTCGAATGGAGACCAGTATATTGCCCAAAACCAGAGAGTAATTTTGTGGAGAAGTATAGAGGAAAGTATTTTCTGTGTGTAATTTAAACTGAAGAGGAGCATCCCTCAAATAGGCTTCAAAGAGAAAAACGGAAAGCTGAAGATAAGGAATGAGAAATCAATTAGGCTCCGAAAATCTTGCTAGCAACGGTTACTGAATACACTAATAATGGCAATCCGAGATTCTTGCGATTTACGCCAAAATAAAAGAAGGAGATCTAAATCGGACCGCCGGCCCACGCCCGCGCCGTGCTCACCACGAGCCCGAGCCCGGCCTGGCCGACGCGTGCACGCGTGTGTGGTGCATCCATCCATCTAGCACTCTATCAAACAAGAAGTGTTAAGGAACTCTTGTTAATAAACAAGGTGAAGCATAGCTATTTTTCCAATGTGGGACAAGAGCCTTTTACTTTGTTTTTCCACTCCTCACTTTGAGGTTTTTCTTTTAGAGTAATTGTTGAACTTCCAACAATCCCCCACAGGTTCAACAAATGAGAAAAGAAAAGGAAAGAAGTTGGCTTTGGGCAAAACAAAACAATTGCATTAGTGTCAATGTCTTGCGACTTGAATTAACACTTGGTGCTTTTAAGCTAGGATCTATTTCCTATCAAGTGACTTGAGTCTTGAGCTTAATAGGGAGGAAAAGATACATCACTTAAAGCACACAATTGAACATGTATAATATTCTGATTCTCCGCGAATAATAGTGACGCCTTATACTGGCCATACGTCCAGACCTGGATGCTCATAGGTGCTTTAGAGAATTAGCCCATGCAATTCTCATAGGAAGCGGCCACACTTCCACACCTACGTAGGTGAATCCCATCAAGTGTGAGCTATATCACACCTCCAAAAATATGGATATAGGTTCATTAAGAGCCTTGGCTCACCCTAAAGTTCAATTTGTAGCAAGCACATTACATCATACACATCTAGGGATTGAAAAAACAAAAGTTTGTGCTTCTGAATTATTCATAATGTTCTCCTTTGAACTCGTAGTGAGTAGAAGTTCATTAGTTACAATTCATCCAATGGGCCTTAAGCCCATCCCTTGCGATGTTTCTAAAACTAGTTTTCTACACAGACCTTTGGTTAGCGGATCCGCGATGTTCTTTTCTGATTTAACATAATCCAGTGATATCACTCCATTTGACAACAGATTTTTGATAGCCTTATGCCTCAAACGAATGTGTCTCTTTTTCCCATTGTAGGCGTGGTTGTTTGCAACAGCTATGGCAGCTTGCGAATCACAGTGGAGAGCAACAGAAGGAGCTGGCTTCCCCCACATTGGAATATCTGCAAGCAGATTTCTCAACCATTCAGCCTCATGACCTGCCAATTCAAGAGCAATAAATTCATATTCTATAGTAGACATAGCAGTACAAGATTGCTTGCAAGATTTCCAAGATACAGCTCCACCCCCTAGGGTGAAAACATAACCACTGGTAGAGTTTACTTCATCGTTGTCAGATACCCAGTTGGCATCACAGAAACCTTCCAATCCATGGTACCTTTCAAATACCTGAGCAATCGCCTTAGAGCATCCCAATGATCTTTGTTTGGGTTATGAGTGTATCTGCTTAGTCTACTTACAGAATAAGCAATATTAGGTCTAATGTAATTCATAAGAAACATCACACTACCAATGATTTTAGCATATTCAGATTGACAAACTGGATCACCTTTATTTTTCTCTAAGTGGATACTTGGATCATAAGGGGTTCTAACTGGATCGACGTTAAATGAGTCAAACTTTTTCAAGAATTTTTCAACATAATGAGACTGGCTAAGACAGATGCCATTTTGATTTCTTATAATTTTGACTCCCAAAATCACATCTACCTCACCCATATCTTTCATTTCAAATTTGGAACTTAGAAATTTATTTGTCTCATTTACTTGATCAAGACTAGTACCAAAAATTAGCATATCATCCACATAAAGACAAATAACCACACAACTGAATCATGCTTGAAATAAACACATGAGTCTCCTTCATTGACATGAAACCCATTTCATGTCATAGTTTTGTCAAACTTGTCATGCCATTGTTTTTGGAGCTTGCTTGAGTCCATACAATGACTTGACCAGTTTACAAACATTGTCTTCTTGACCCGAAATTGCACAACCTTCCGGTTGAACCATATAAATCTCTTCTTCTAAATCCCCATTTAGAAAAGCAGTTTTTACGTCCATTTGATGTACAATGAGAACATGGATACAAGCAAGAGCAATTTTAGTGACGGGAGAGTAAGTATCAAAATAGTCAATCCCCTGTTTTTGAGTAAAACCCCTCACTACTATTCTGGCCTTATACTTGTCAATGGATCCATCCGGTTTCAACTTTTTCTTAAAGATCCATTTACAAGTAATGGGCTTGCAACCTCTAGGTAAATCAACCAATTCCCAAGTGTTAATGTTGAGACTTGATTCTAGTTCACTATTAATAGCCTCTTTCCAAAAAATTGCATCAATTGACCTCATGGCCTCATCATAAGTTTTGGGATCATTTTCCAAAATGAACACACTTACAAAATTATCGTCAATCAAGAGTGGTTCAGATAAGAAGGCAGTAATGAAATCAGATCCAAAACAATTTTCCTTTCGCGCCCTTTTGCTTCTCCTTGGTTCCAAAACAGAATTATCGTTAGTTAAAGAAGAAGCAACAGACAAGACAGGTGCAGTGCTAGAGGATGGTAAATCATTACTACAACGAGATGAATTCAAGGGAAATATATTTTCAAAAAATTCAGCATCCCTTGATTCTACGATAGTACCACCTGCATAAGAATTGTTAGCACCTTTCAATAGAAACCGATAAGCAACACTTTGATAAGCATAGCCTATAAAAATGGAATCAACAGTCTTAGGGCCTATCTTATCCCTCTTAAAGCTAGGTATCCCAACTTTTGCCAAGCACCCCCACACTTTCAAGTATTACAGGTTTAGCGTTCGACCTTTCCACAGTTCATAAGGGGTCTTATCAAGTTTCTTATGAGGTACTCTATTTAAAACATGACAAGCAGAAAGAATAGCCACCCCCCACATGTTATCAGGAAGTCCAGAACTAATAAGCATAGAGTTCATCATATTTTTGAGAGTTCTGTTCTTCCTTTCAACAATACCGCTTTGTTCTGGTGTGTAGGGAGCCGTTACTTCATGCACTATTCCATTCTGCTCACATAAAGCTTTAAAGTGTTAGGGTCATACCCACCACCCCTATCACTCCTAAGTCTCTAGATCTTCTTATCCAGTTGATTTTCTACCTCTGCTTTGTATTTGAGAAACATCTCTTCTGCTTCATCTTTTGATCTGAGAAAATAAACCATAGTGAAACGAGAACAGTCAACAACAAAAGTAATGTAATATATTTTCCCACCTCTGCTCTCATAATTTTTAAAATCTCCCAAATCACAGTGAACAAGTTCTAGTACTTTGGTTTGCCTGTCTATTGATTTAAATGGTTTCGTTGCAAACTTGGCTTCAACACACACTTCGCATTTTGAAAATTCAGTTTTAGAAAAACATGGAATAAAATTCAAATGTTTAAGTCTTTTGATTGAAGCAATGTTAACATGAACCAATCTAGAATGCCATAAATCAATAGACACCGCAATATAAGCGGAAGAAGTACTAGCACTTTTATTCATAATTTCAACTTTTGCATCAAGAGTAAATAGCCCCCCATTACAAAACCCTTTCCCTACAAACTCCCCATTACGAGTAAGAACAAGTCTATCAGAATTAAAGGAGAGTTTGAGTCCAACTTTCATGAGAAGACTTCCAGAAATTAAGTTCCTGCGCATTTCTGGAACATGCAAAACATTAGTAAGAGTAAGCAATTTTCTAGAAGTAAGAGTTAGAACAATCTTCCCTTTGCCTTGAACAGTGGCAGATGTTGAGTTACCCGTGAAGACATTTTCACCATCAACCTTACCATAACTTGTGAACATGCCTTTGTTTGTGCAGATGTGCCTAGTTGCCCTAGTATCAACAATCCATTCACCAACATTACCAGCTAAATTCGCTTCTGAGACAACAGCAACGATGTTATCAGTAGCTTCAGCAAGGTTGGCTTGATTCTGCTTCTTGCTTCTACAGAACTTAGCCTTATGACCAGGTTTCCCACTGTTGTTACAGTTTCCCTTAAACTTGTACTTCTGAACTCCTCCTTGAGGTTTATGGAAATTGTTAGAGCCCTTATTTTTCCCAGAGTTATTAGGTTCTACCAGATTTGATTTAGAGGAAACAGGAAAAATAGACTGATCACGAACAACAGACTGACCTTTGTCCTTAATTCGGTTCTCTTTCTCAATCTTAAGGTGACCTATCAGTTCCTCTAAGGTTAGGTATGTCTTATTTTGCATTAGCTGGTTACAAAAGTTTTTCCAAGAAGGAGACAGTTTTTCAATCAGCCCAATAGCAATGGTAATATCACAAATGCACAGACCCTCGGCAGCCATAGCAAGACATATATTCTCATAAGCATGGATTTGATCAATTATAAGTTTTTCATCATCAACTTGAAAGCCTAAAAACAATTTTCCTTTCTCGCCCTTTTGCTTCTCCTTGGTTCCAAAACAGAATCATCGTTAGTTAAAGAAGAAGCAACAGACAAGATAGGTGCAGTGCTAGAGGATGGTAAATCATTACTACAACGAGATGAATTCAAGGGAAATATATTTTCAAAAAATTCAGCATCCCTTGATTCTACAATAGTACCACCTGCATAAGAATTGTTAGCACCTTTCAATAGAAACCGATAAGCAACACTTTGATAAGCATAGCCTATAAAAATGGAATCAACAGTCTTAGGGCCTATCTTATCCCTCTTAAAGCTAGGTATCCCAACTTTTGCCAGGCACCCCCACACTTTCCAGTATTTCAGGTTTGGCGTTCGATCTTTCCATAGTTCATAAGGGGTCTTATCAAGTTTCTTATGAGGTACTCTATTTAAAACATGACAAGCAGAAAGAATAGCCTCCCCCCACATGTTATCAGGAAGTCCAGAACTAATAAGCATAGAGTTCATCATATTTTTGAGAGTTCTGTTCTTTCATTCAACAATACCGTTTTGTTCTCGTGTGTAGGGAGCAGTTACTTCATGGACAATTCCATTCTGCTCACATAAAGCTTTAAGAGTGTTAGGGTCATACCCACCACCCCTATCACTCCTAAGTCTCTAGATCTTCTTGTCCAGTTGATTTTCTACCTCTGCTTTGTATTTGAGAAACATCTATTCTGCTTCATCTTTTGATCTGAGAAAATAAACCATAGTGAAACGAGAACAGTCATCAACAGAAGTAATGTAATATATTTTCTCACCTCTGCTCTCATGATTTTTAAAATCTCCCAAATCAATGTGAACAAGTTCAAGTAATTTGGTTTGCCTGTCTATTGATTTAAATGGGTTCTTTGCAAACTTGGCTTCAACACACACTTCGCATTTTGAAAATTCAGTTTTAAATAAACCTTGGAATCAAATTCAAATGTTTAAGTCTTTTGATTGAAGCAATGTTAACATGACCTAATCTAGAATGCCATAAATCAATAGACTCAGCAATATAAGCGGAAGAAGTACTAGCACTTTTATTCATAATTTCAACTTTTGCATCAAGAGTAAATAGCCCCCCATTACAAAACCCTTTCCCTACAAACTCCCCATTACGAGTAAGAACAAGTGTATCAGAATTAAAGGAGAGTTTGAGTCCAACTTTCATGAGTAGACTTCTAGAAATTAAGTTCCTGCGCATTTCTGGAACATCCAAAACATTAGTAAGAGTAAGCAATTTTCTAGAAGTAAGGGTTAGAACAACCTTCCCTTTGCCTTGAACAGTGGCAGATGTTGAGTTACCCATGAAGACATTTTCACCATCAACCTTACCATAACTTGTGAATATGCCTTTGTTTGTGCAGATGTGCCTGGTTGCCCCAGTATCAACAATCCATTCAGCAACATTACCAGCTAAATTCGCTTCTGACACAACAGCAACGATGTTATCAGTAGCTTCAGCAAGGTTGGCTTGACTCTGCTTCTTGCTTCTACAGAACTTAGCCTTATGACCAGGTCTCCCACTATTGTTACAGTTTCTCTTAAACTTGTACTTCTGAACTCCTCCTTGAGGTCTATGGAAATTGTTAGAGCCCTTAATTTTCCCAGAGTTATTAGGTTCTACCAGATTTGCTTTAGAGGAAACAAGAAAAATAGACTGATCACGAACAACAGACTAGCCTTTGTCCTTAATTCGGTTCTCTTCCTCAATCTTAAGGTGACCTATCAGTTCCTCTAAGGTTAGGTCTGTCTTATTGTGCATTAGCTGGTTACAAAAGTTTTTCCAAAGAGGATGCAGTTTTTCAATCAGCACAATAGCAATGGTAATATCACAAATGCACAGACCCTCGGCAGCCATAGCAAGACATATATTCTCATAGGCATGGAGTTGATCAATTATAAGTTTTTCATCATCAACTTGAAAGCCTAAAAACAATTTTCCTTTCGCGCCCTTTTGCTTCTCCGTGGTTCCAAAACAGAATCATCGTTAGTTAAAGAAGAAGCAACAGACAAGACAGGTGCAGTGCTAGAGGATGGTAAATCATTACTACAACGAGATGAATTCAAGGGATATATATTTTCAAAAAATTCAGCATCCCTTGATTCTACGATAGTACCACCTGCATAAGAATTGTTAGCACCTTTCAATAGAAACCGATAAGCAACACTTTGATAAGCATAGCCTATAAAAGTGGAATCAACAGTCTTAGGGCCTATCTTATCCCTCTTAAAGCTAGGTATCCCAACTTTTGCTAAGCACCCCCACACTTTCAAGTATTTCAGGTTTGGCGTTCGACCTTTCAACAGTTCATAAGGGGTCTTATCAAGTTTCTTATGAGGTACTCTATTTAAAACATGACAAGCAGAAAGAATAGCCTCCCCTCACTTGTTATCAGGAAGTCCATAACTAATAAGCATAGAGTTCATCATATTTTCGAGAGTTCTGTTCTTCCTTTCAACAATACCATTTTGTTCTGGTGTGTAGGGAGCAGTTACTTCATGGACTATTCCATTCTGCTCACATAAAGCTTTAAGAATGTTAGGGTCATACCCACCACCCCTATCACTCCTAAGTCTCTAGATCTTCTTGTCCAGTTGATTTTCTACCTCTGCTTTGTATTTGAGAAACATCTTTTCTGCTTCATCTTTTGATCTGAGAAAATAAACCATAGTGAAACAAGAACAGTCATCAACAAAAGTAATGTAATATATTTTCCCACCTCTGCTCTCAAGATTTTTAAAATCTCCCAAATCACTGTGAACAAGTTCTACTACTTTGGTTTGCCTGTCTATTGATTTAAATGGTTTCTTTGCAAACTTGGCTTCAACACACACTTCGCATTTTGAAAATTCAGTTTTAGAAAAACTTGGAATCAAATTCAAATGTTTAAGTCTTTTGATTGAAGCAATGTTAACATGACCCAATCTAGAATGCCATAAATCAATAGGCTCAACAATATAAGCGGAAGAAGTACTAGCACTTTTATTCATAATTTCAACTTTTGCATCAAGAGTAAATAGCCCCCCATTACAAAACCCTTTCCCTACAAACTTCCCATTACGAGTAAGAACAAGTCTATCAGAATTAAAGGAGAGTTTGAGTCCAACTTTCATGAGTAGACTTCCAGAAATTAAGTTCCTGCGCATTTCTGGAACATGCAAAACATTAGTAAGAGTAAGCAATTTTCTAGAAGTAAGAGTTAGAACAATCTTCCCTTTGCCTTGAACAGTGGCAGATGTTGAGTTACCCGTGAAGACATTTTCACCATCAACCTTACCAAAACTTGTAAACATGCCTTTGTTTGTGCAGATGTGCCTGGTTGCCCCAGTATCAACAATCCATACAACAACATTACCAGCTAAATTCGCTTCTGACACAACAGCAACGATGTGATCAGTAGCTTCATCAAGGTTGGCTTGATTCTGCTTCTTGCTTCTACAGAACTTAGCCTTATGACCAGGTTTTCCACTGTTGTTACAGTTTCCCTTAAACTTGTACTTCTGAACTCCTCCTTGAGGTCTATGGAAATTGTTAGAGCCCTTATTTTCCCCAGAGTTATTAGGTTCTACCAGATTTGCTTTAGAGGAAATAGGAAAAATAGACTGATCACGAACAACAGACTGACCTTTGTCCTTAATTCGGTTCTCTTCCTCAATCTTAAGGTGACCTATCAGTTCCTTTAAGGTTAGGTCTGTCTTATTGTGCATTAGCTGGTTACAAAAGTTTTTCCGAAAAGGGGCAGTTTTTCAATCAGCACAATAGCAATGGTAATATCACAAATCCACAGACCCTCGGCAGCCATAGCAAGACATATATTCTCATAGGCATGGATTTGATCAATTATAAGTTTTTCATCATCAACTTGAAAGCCTAAAAACAAAATTCCTTTCGCGCCCTTTTGCTTCTCCTTGGTTCCAAAATAGAATCGTCGTTAGTTAAAGAAGAAGCAACAGACAAGACAGGTGCAGTGCTAGAGGATGGTAAATCATTACTACAACGAGATGAATTCAAGGGAAATATATTTTCAAAAAATTCCGCATCCCTTGATTTTACGATAATACCACCTGCATAAGAATTGTTAGCACCTTTCAATAGAAACCGATAAGCAACACTTTGATAAGCATAGGCTATAAAAATGGAATCAACAGTCTTAGGGCCTATCTTATCCCTCTTAAAGCTAGGTATCCCAACTTTTGCCAAGCACCCCCACACTTTCAAGTATTTCAGGTTTGGCGTTCGACCTTTCCACAGTTCATAAGGGGTCTTATCAAGTTTCTTTGAGGTACTCTATTTAAAACATGACAAGCAGAAAGAATAGCCTCCCCCCACAAGTTATCAGGAAGTCCAGAACTAATAAGCATAGAGTTCATCATATTTTTGAGAGTTATGTTCTTCCTTTCAACAATACCGTTTTGTTCTAGTGTGTAGGGAGCAGTTACTTCATGCACTATTCCATTCTGCTCACATAAAGCTTTAAGAGTGTTAGGGTCATACCCACCACCCCTATCACTCCTAAGTCTCTAGATCTTCTTGTCCTGTTGATTTTCTACCTCTGCTTTGTATTTGAGAAACATCTCTTTTGCTTCATCTTTTGATCTGAGAAAATAAACCATAGTGAAACGAGAACAGTCATCAACAAAAGTAATGTAATATATTTTCCCACCTCTGCTCTCATGATTTTTAAAATCTCCCAAATCACTGTGAACAAGTTCTAGTACTTTGGTTTGCCTGTCTATTGATTTAAATGGTTTCTTTGCAAACTTGGCTTCAACACACACTTCACATTTTGAAAATTCAGTTTTAGAAAAACTTGGAATCAAATTCAAATGTTTAAGTCTTTTGATTGAAGCAATGTTAACATGACCCAATCTAGAATGCCATAAATCAATAGACTCAACAATATAAGCGGAAGAAGTACTAGCACTATTATTCATAATTTCAACTTTTGCATCAAGAGTAAATAGCCCCCCATTACAAAACCCTTTCCCTACAAACTTCCCATTACGAGTAAGAACAAGTCTATCAGAATTAAAGGAGAGTTTGAGTCCAACTTTCACGAGTAGACTTCCAGGAACATGCAAAACATTAGTAAGAGTAAGCAATTTTCTAAAAGTAAGAGTTAGAACAATCTTCCCTTTGCCTTGAACAGTGGCAGATGTTGAGTTACCCGTGAAGACATTTTCACCATCAACCTTACCATAACTTGTGAACATGCCTTTGTTTGTGCAGATGTGCCTGGTTGCCCTAGTATCAACAATCCATTCAGCAACATTACCAGCTAAATTCGCTTCTGAGACAACAGCGACGATGTTATCAGTAGCTTCAGCAAGGTTGGCTTGATTCTGCTTCTTGCTTCTACAGAACTTAGCCTTATGACCAGGTTTCCCACTGTTGTTACAGTTTCCCTTAAACTTGTACTTCTGAACTCCTCCTTGAGGTTTATGGAAATTGTTAGAGCCCTTATTTTTCCCAGAGTTATTAGGTTCTACCAGATTTGCTTTAGAGGAAACAGGATAAATAGACTGATCACGAACAACAGACTGACCTTTGTCCTTAATTCGGTTCTCTTCCTCAATCTTAAGGTGACCTATCAGTTCCTCTAAGGTTAGGTCTGTCTTATTGTGCATTAGCTGGTTACAAAAGTTTCTCCAAGAAGGAGGCAGTTTTTCAATCAGCACAATAGCAATGGTAATATCACAAATGCATAGACCCTCGGCAACCATAGCAAGACATATATTCTCATAGGCATGGATTTGATCAATTATAAGTTTTTCATCATCAACTTGAAAGCCTAAAAACAATTTTCCTTTCGCACCCTTTTGCTTCTCCTTGGTTCCAAAACAGAATCATCGTTAGTTAAAGAAGAAGCAACAGACAAGACAGGTGCAGTGCTAGAGGATGGTAAATCATTACTACAACGAGATGAATTCAAGGGAAATATATTTTCAAAAAATTCAGCATCCATTGATTCTACAATAGTACCACCTGCATAAGAATTGTTAGCACCTTTCAATAGAAACCGATAAGCAACACTTTGATAAGCATAGCCTATAAAAATGGAATCAACAGTCTTAGGGCCTATCTTATCCCTCTTAAAGCTAGGTATCCCAACTTTTGCCAAGCACCCCCACACTTTCCAATATTTCAGGTTTGGTGTTCGACCTTTCCATAGTTCATAAGGGGTCTTATCAAGTTTCTTATGAGGTACTCTATTTAAAACATGACAAGCAGAAAGAATAGCCTCCCCCCACATGTTATCAGGAAGTCCAGAACTAATAAGCATAGTGTTCATCATATTTTTGAGAGTTCTGTTCTTTCATTCAACAATACCGTTTTGTTCTAGTGTGTAGGGAGCAGTTACTTCATGGACTATTCCATTCTGCTCACATAAAGCTTTAAGAGTGTTAGGGTCATACCCACCACCCCTATCACTCCTAAGTCTCTAGATCTTCTTGTCCAGTTGATTTTCTACCTCTGTTTTGTATTTGAGAAACATCTCTTCTGCTTCATCTTTTGATCTGAGAAAATAAACCATAGTGAAACGAGAACTGTCATCAACAAAAGTAATGTAATATATTTTCTCACCTCTGCTCTCATGATTTTTAAAATCTCCCAAATCACTGTGAACAAGTTCTACTACTTTGGTTTGCCTGTCTATTGATTTAAATGGGTTCTTTGCAAACTTGGCTTCAACACACACTTCACATTTTGAAAATTCAGTTTTAGAAAAACTTGGAATCAAATTCAAATGTTTAAGTCTTTTGATTGAAGCAATGTTAACATGACCCAATCTAGAATGCCATAAATCAATAGACTCAGCAATATAAGCGGAAGAAGTACTAGCACTTTTATTCATAATTTCAACTTTTGCATCAAGAGTAAATAGCCCCCCATTACAAAACCCTTTCCCTACAAACTCCCCATTACGAGTAAGAACAAGTCTATCAGAATTAAAGGAGAGTTTGAGTCCAACTTTCACGAGTAGACTTCCAGAAATTAAGTTCCTGCGCATTTCTGGAACATGCAAAACATTAGTAAGAGTAAGCAATTTTCTAGAAGTAAGAGTTAGAACAATCTTCCCTTTGCCTTGAACAGTGGCAGATGTTGAGTTACCCATGAAGACATTTTCACCATCAACCTTACCATAACTTGTGAACATGCCTTTGTTTATGCAGATGTGCCTGGTTGCCCCAGTATCAACAATCCATTCAGCAACATTACCAGCTAAATTCGCTTCTGACACAACAGCAACGATGTTATCAATAGCTTCAGCAAGGTTGGCTTGACTCTGCTTCTTGCTTCTACAGAACTTTGCCTTATGACCAGGTCTCCCACTATTGTTACAGTTTCTCTTAAACTTGTACTTCTGAACTCCTCCTTGAGGTCTATGGAAATTGTTAGAGCCCTTATTTTTCCCAAAGTTATTAGGTTTTACCAGATTTGCTTTAGAGGAAACAAGAAAAATAGACCGATCACGAACAACAGACTGGCCTTTGTCCTTAATTCGGTTCTCTTCCTCAATCTTAAGGTGACCTATCAGTTCCTCTAAGGTTAGGTCTGTCTTATTGTGCATTAGCTGGTTACAAAAGTTTTTCAAAAGAGGATGCAGTTTTTCAATCAGCACAATAGCAATGGTAATATCACAAATGCACAGACCCTCGGCAGCCATAACAAGACATATATTCTCATAGGCATGGAGTTGATCAATTATAAGTTTTTCATCATCAACTTGAAAGCCTAACCACTTACTAACACAATAAAGTTTGGTTTCAGCATCATCAATTCCTTATTTCTTTTCTAAAGCATCTCAAATGGTCTTAGCATGGTCAAAAAGCATGTAAATATCCAACAAAGCATTTGACATATGATGCAGTAGCATACCCTTACAAGTTCTATCATCCTTAGCAAACTTTGACTCAAAAGCACCCAACTCAGATTCATCAACAGGTTTAACAACATCATCAAGGACATATGCAACATCAATTTGTTCCAAATAAAAACGCATCCTAACAGCCCAACGTTTATAATTTTTCCATCAAGAGGTTCCATCTTAGACATGTCAGGAATCATAAGTTTGGAAGCCATAGTCGTTTTTTAGGTTGTTGCAAATAAAACAATAAAATGATACGTATCTGTTGAAGCGTGAACGAAGAGCAGTTTGCCGTGACGTGGATGACCACTGTCCTAAAAGACGATTTCGCGCTACCCCGGTGCAGTAGAAATCAAGCGATCGTCCTCAAGGATTAGCACGACTCCAAGATATGTGTGCACTCACACACCTCGGATGGAGACCGGAATATTGCCCAAAACTAGAGTGTAACTTTGTGGAGAAGTATAGAGGAGTGTATTTTCTGTGTAAATTTTACTGAAGAAGAGCAGCCCTTAAATAGGCTTCAAAGAGAAAAACGAAAAGCTGAAGATAAGGAATGAGAAATCATTTAGGCTCCGGAAATCTTGCTAGCAACGGTTACAGAATACACTAATAATGGCAATCCGAGATTCTTGCGATTTACGCCAAAATAAAAGAAGGAGAACTAAAACGGACCGCAGGCCCACAGCCCATGCCGCGCTCGCCACGAGCCCGGCCCAGCCGGCGCGCGCGTGTGTTGTGCATCCATCCATCTAGCACTCTATCAAACAAGAAGTGCTCGGGAACTCCTATTAATAAACAAGGTGAAGTATAGCTATTTTTCCAATGTGGGACAAGAGTCTTTTACTGTGTTTTTCCACTTCTCACTTTGAGGTTTTTCTTTTAGAGTAATTGTTGAACTTCCAACAAGGCCCATATCTTTCATCGTATATTCATATTTTGCTAGTTAAACATTAGCAACATAGTTTTTCTATATGTTACTTTCCTATTGGTGGGTGGGATCGTATTTTACAAACTCCACATCCGGCTCACCTCTATTTAAAGTCAGTTTATTTTACTTCAGATCAAGTTAGATTCAGACTACTTTTTTCATTTAAGAATTGAGATCATACAAAACGGAGCTTTACAAGACAATTACACTATATATCATTTGAATTTTATTAATAGAAACACAATTATCTTATTGTCATGTAATTATAATCTATCAGTTGATGAGGTGGTAGTATTAATCGAGTTCGGGTTAGATTTGTAAAATCTTACAAAAACTCCACTTCCTAAAGCAGCATGATGTAAAGCTAACGGACTACACAATATCAACAATAAAAATGTGTGCACACAATGACACATGATTCGTGGAAGGTTGTAGGTTCTACCGGAGCTACATATATACTCCCTCCGTCCCATAATATAAGTCCTCTTTCCTTTTAAAGTGTCTCAAAATATAAGTCTTGTTTCTATTTTCAATCAATAATTATGCCCAAAATACCCTCATCAAAATAATTTAATTCCCAAAAAATCCTTATAATTTCAGCTTCCAATGCACCATTATTAATGATAAAATGGAATCTTTTACCCCATTAAACTCTTCTACACATTAAAACATGCAACATTAATGTTCAGTTTTTATTTTTTGTTAAAAAGAAAAAAAACAATGTAGGGGTTTCCCAATAAAAATGAATTTTTTTATTCAAATAAAACAAGATTCCACTTTACCTTAATTCCCGTGTAAAAACAGAATCAGGACTTATATTATGGGACGGAGGGAGTATTAAATATATTGACTTCATTTTCCAAGGTAATTTAGCTCACTTTCTCAACAACTCCGTCGGAATCTATGGCCTCCGAACAGCCATATATAGTATGCACCGAACATCGTAGTTTTGTTGTGAAGTCTTTAATTTGTGCTACCAACTACAATTTTTTTGTAGTTGGTGTCATAGAACAAATTTACCTAATATTTTAGGTCCTCATCTATTCTCTTAAGTCTTGACGTCTTCTTTATAGTCGTCTTATTCTCGATCATATTACTTGAACTAGCATCTGTACTCCCCCTCCACAAAAAAGTTTAAATATCTTTTTTACTTAACAAAATCAATAACGTGAATCAAATAGTAATCGACAAAATTAAAGGTTATGTTAATTATGACTTGAAATCTTGTGAATGGCATAAGGGTAACTTTGAATGCACATATCTTTCAATCTATAAATGGTTTTGATGTGATTCAAATTGGACGTGAAAGCTTGTTCAAAGAGCTTTCCAACGATAGGTCATATGCCCAATTCCGCTAAGAAAAGAGAAATATGGTTGTTTTACGAAGAACTGTCGAACTGGAATTTCGTCTCGCCCGACCGGGCGGCAGCGCCCGGCCGGGCGGTTGGGTTTTGACGCGGTTTTGCGGTTCTGAATTTGATTCTTTTTAGGGTTTTTTATGGAGATTTTTTCTAGGGTTTTTTGTACGAGGTTTTCTTATGTTATAAATAGGACCTCTTAGTGCTCATTATTTGACACACAACTTATGAAACACTTTTAGCCTCTAGAATTTAGGACTCCTTGTATTATTCTCTCTGATTTTCTCCATTATAGTGAAGAAGCTCTAAACCCCCACCTGTGGACGTAGGTCAAATTTGACTGAACCACGTAAATCCTTGTGTTATTTGTTTGTTCATCTTTATTGTTTTCTCACCTTTATTATTTCATTGATTTTCTGTTCCGCATTAATCAAACTACAACACCCAGATTCCTAACAAATTGGTATCAGAGCTTGGTTGTTTAAGATCTTAGGTGTTTATAGAACAAGTTTGATTTTTTGATTATGTCAATGAAATTCGATATTGAGAAATTTGATAGGCAAGTAAATTTTGGCCTATGGCAATTGAAGATGAAAGCCATCTTGGTTCAAAGTGGCTGTCACAAGGCTCTTGAAGGTGCATCCAAAAAGCCTTCGAGTATGACGGATGATCAGTGGGAGGAGATCGATTTGAAGGCACTCTCGGCGATTCATTTAAGTCTATCTAATGAAGTTTTGAGAGAGGTTGCCAAACAGACGTCTGCTGCGGGTTTGTGGTTGAAGTTGGAGTCACTTTATATGACAAAGAGCGTGACCAACCGTCTACTACTCAAATCTAGACTTCATGATCTCAGTCTAGAAGAAGGTAAACCGCTTGAGTCTCATTTAGATGAATTCTTCTCTATTATTTTGGATTTTCAAAACATCGATGTTGAGATCAATGATGAGGATATGGCTATTAGGTTGTTGTGTTCTTTACCGCCTTCGTATAAGCATTTTCGAGATACCTTATTATATGGTAAAGATGATTTGAGTTTGCAGGATGTTAAGGAGGCCCTAACTCAGAGAGATTTAATTGACAATAAGTTGGTTAATAAATATGCTCAAACTAATGCTTTGGTTGCTCATGGTGGAAAGAATTTTGGTAAGAATAAAATCTGTAACTATTGTCATGTGAAGGGTCATATTAAATCTGAGTGTTGGAAGTTAAAGAAGAAGAATGGGGAAAAGTCCAATGAGGACCAATCCGCAAATATCGCCAACGATGCCTCTTATGATGATCTTGCACTTTAGGGTTACAAGATTTGGGGCTACGGTTTCTACGATCTCTTTATGATTGGTGCCCTTTGAGATCTCTTGGTGAAACGAGAAACCGTGTGGATATTTTGCTATGGAGTCTATGATAGATTGTTTTTGAGTTTTTTGTAACAATTTTGGTTATGCATTAGATTTTGTTCTAGTTATGCTATTTCTTATCTCAAATTTGGTACTTTTGTGTTTTGTTAAGTACAATTGCAATTTAGATGTTATTGATGTCAATTGGTTTTCCAGAATTGCTTGAGCTTGTTGTTGAGATGAAGAAGTGTTTGAAGAGAGTTTGGTCAATTTGAGTAAACATGTTTGGCGTTGGTGACTTTATACTCTCAATCTAGGCCATGTGATGGTTTTGTATACGGATTTTGTGTTCGAAGACGCATCGGTACACAATTATAAAAGATGTCCGTTTTCTGGGTTGCCTAAAGTGAGTAGGCTTATGGAATTTTGTTTAAGGTGGAGGTTCTATGGTGTTTTTGGTTGAGAATCACTTCTTGGTTCAAGGTGGAGGTATCTTGATTGATTGGTTTCAAGTCAAGGTGGAGATTGTTAATTATGACTTGAAATCTTGTGAATGGCATAACGGTAACTTTGAATGCACATATCTTTCAATCTATAAATGGTTTTGATGTGATTCAAATTGGAGGTGAAAGCTTGTTCAAAGAGCTTTCCAACGATAGGTCATATGCCCAATTCCGCTAAGAAAAGAGAAAGTTATGGCTGTTTTACGAAGAACTGTCGAACTGGAATTTCGTCTCGCCCGACCGGGCGGGTTTTGGCCCGGTCGACCGGGCGGAAGCGCCCGGCCGGGCGGTTTTGGCCCGGTCGACCGGGCGGCTGGGTTTTGACGCGGTTTTGCGGTTTTCTGAATTTGATTCTTTTTAGGGTTTTTTATGGAGATTTTTTCTAGGGTTTTTTGTACGAAGTTTCCTTATGTTATAAATAGGACCTCTTAGTGCTCATTATTTGACACACAACTTATGAAACACTTTTAGCCTTTAGAATTTAGGACTCCTTGTATTATTCTCTCTGATTTTCTCCATTATAGTGAAGAAGCTCTAAACCCCCACCGGTGGACGTAGGTCAAATTTGACTGAACCACGTAAATCCTTGTGTTATTTGTTTGTTCATCTTTATTGTTTTCTCACCTTTATTATTTCATTGATTTTCTGTTCCGCATTAATCAAACTACAACACCCAGATTCCTAACAGGTTAGGATGACAAGATCAAGACATCAAGTCTTAATATAGTGCATAAGGATTCAAAAACATAATGCATATACATCATTAATTAGTTGCATTGATTAGAAAAGAGATAGCTAATCACAATTTGCAAATATGTTTAATGAGTAGCTATAGTTACAGAAGCGTGACGATCATCTATTGAGGTCTCCACGAATACGATTAGCTTAACTATTATTAAAACAAGCAGAGTTCGTCCAATAAGAAAGCCACCTAAAATATAGATGTCAGAAAAAACAAAGTAGATAAGACAAGTAGCTATATTATGCTCCTTTAAAAAAAATTCTCAAAACATGCATGACCAAAATTGCAACTAGCCAATAAAGCAAACCAATTCAATAAGGTTATTACCAATTACCATCATAGCATTAGATGAGAAACCGTACGTGTATACATTATGTATATTGAAGTGATTCTCAATTTTTTCAAAATATTTCCTTTTTATCTTTTGAGAAAATCTGCCATGGGTTTGCTATCAATGAAAAGGGGAATGTCTGACCATTGGATTTTGATAATGGCATCATGGTAATGGAAACGGAACTAACAATTTCTCGAGGTTATTTTGTGTAGCGATATGAAGTGAATGTTGAACTATATATGTCTTGAATTAAATATCTGGTGTTAGGATTAACCAAGTAGGGAAAATTTTTCGGTATATGTTGTTTAATATATCGAGTCTGTTTTATTTTCGGGTTTAGGCTCATCTGTTTAGGTTAATTAGTAGAGTACTATATAAACCCTGTTATTAACCTCTGCCTCCATATTCTGTAATCCAAAGAAGGGGTGGGGGGGGTTCGAACCTATGACCTATCGTTCACAGCACATCAATCTTAACTACTAGGTCAAGACATCCTTGGTATATTACTAGTTTATACTTTATATCATAGTGTTGACTGTTATTGTTACTTCAGCATGTTTATTTTTTTTTTTTTTTTGTTCAGGAAAGATAATTGGTCCGAAGACCAATCCCTGCTAGGCTACTAGCCTGCATGGCACACCAGCTCATTGACTGGGTAGAGGGGATTTATACCCACAAGCAAACATTTTTATACAAACTCCCCAAATTGGAAAGCGATGAGAGTCGAACACCCGACCTTGCGGTTGGGAGGTGGGAGCACCAACCATTGGGCTCCCACGAGGACCTCACTTCAGCATGTTTATAAGATTAATGGTTAAGTGAACATACATGGAGATAAGCTGGTAATACTAAAAACCTAATAGTACTTTTTTCTTTTGTGTGTCACCCAATATTTTCAAATCTCCTGAAAAAAGTTCATGTTTCTGAATCTCCGATCCCTTAAGCCGTTTTATTCCACCATATTATTTACAATCCTACTCCCAGTGTAACTCATCATGTCTTATTGTCTTGTCTTTTATCAGTCTATGAATTATATCTCTTATCTAAGATATAAATATTCATATTAATTATCACATAAGTACTGGTTGGAGCCTGGAGGAGTAAATATTCAATTAGGCTGTACTGGGTTGGAGGAGTAAGTGAGAACTTTTGTTTGAGTCCAATACAGTAGAGGTGATTAAATAACGGGTTGGACTGCATTTCAAATATTCAGCTTATCATATCGGGTGCCAAACTTTTGACAAATTTTTTTTGCCCAAAACCTGCTATTTCAGGCCAAATATATATCGGGATTTTTGGGTGAAAATTCAGGTCGGAATAAAATTTAAACTAAAAAATTAGTTTTGAGTTGTCCAAAATCCGCTCTAAAAAATTAAAATTAGACTAAAAAATTCTACCCAAATATGGACATTATTTTCGGGCCTACTTTTGATCACCTCTACAATAGAGTAAGAGAGAGCAGTGGAGGATACTGAGTAAAGTTTTTATGAGTCAAGAAAGATAACTCTTCAAAAATATGAGAGAACAATGATTTAAAATTTTGTTCGGAGTTACAGCTTTGAGTAGTACTGAACGAGACTATAAAATAAAGTTTGTTTGGCTTACTATTAACAAGAAACAATAAAGACTCAAATTTCTCTTAGTCATGGGTTTCTTTCTTACTTGTTAGTAGTAAGTTATTGAGTCAAAAATTTCCCTAGCATTTTTTTTTCAAGTATTTTATTATTTTCATTGTTCTAACCGAAAAACGATAAATTGGTCTAAGCATAGAGGCATCATACTCTCCAAGTCTACAATTCACCCACTTGTAGTTATTCGTCAATATAACACCCATGAATCCATGATACTCAACAAAATAGCCACATTATTCCATAGAGATATGACACACCTTTATTCAAACACCTTCAATAAGAGTTGGGTAATTAGCATACTCTCCAAGTAGAGATTGCAATGGATCCTGGATCGACCCAAACCCGCTAGGACCCGACCCATTTATAAGGGTTTGGGTTTAGACTTTTTAGACCCAACGGGTCCGGATTGGGTCTGGGTCTCGGAGAAAATGGGTCGGGACTCCTAAGTCTACATAATACTCCATTTCACTTAAATTAAGGTAGTAAATCAATTAAAACGCATAACAACTGCTTAAACAAACGTGACAACTTCTATAACATCTCACTACTTCAGTTGCTTATACATTTATTAAATGTCGCATCAATGATCTTACATGTATGTTTGATTCTGTAAACTTGAAACAAAAAACTATTAAACCCACGGTTTTGTGTTTGATATTAAAAATATGAGTTAGAAAGCAGTCAATATCAACACATAACAACGCCATAACGGGGGGTTTCCTAGTATCAACACTATTTACCACTAAACATCCAACCAAATGCATTAGCAATGTAGGGTCACCTTACCGTTATAGGCTAATATTATGCATAAGACAGCCTGTGTTTTCGCTGTTTAGACGTTACGGTTAATTACTTCATAACTTGTATGCTTTAGACTTACCCATACGTTTCTTCCTCAGCTAACTTTGGCTTCCTCTTATAATATAGTATTTATATACCACTTCCTGGCTTCACTCATCATATTCATATGTTATATAATATTTGCCTGCTTTCCAAGAGTTTGTTTTTCTTATAATATATACTAACTTATAAAATATGAAGATTGCTTTTGCAACCCTGTTGGTTGTGACCCTTGTTGTTTCCACCTTGGTAGATTCTACAAATGCTGGCTCAGGTAAATACTAATTGTACGGTTTGTACCTGTAAGATAACTTTGTGTTAATTTTAACCTTCTGAATCTTGCCAAAAGCAAAACATGACATTGGTTTAGTATTTTTGTTTGGTGTCTATGCTACTACAACTCTGTCCTCGAATAATACACTACTTTCAAGATTAACGATTTAGACATGTTAATGTTGATAGTTAAATATGTTGAAACTTTTCTTGGATTAAGATAGTAAAGATAGTGTTTGGATCTATCTGAAGATAATTTGGTTTGATTAAGATATATAATATATATTATGGTACATTGGTAAATATCGATGGTTAAAGTTGGTACCTATATTTGGTCAACTACACAATAATCTAAATACAACCTCTTTTACTATATTATTTAATAAAAACATTAGCATTTACTCCGCCCCTCTAAAAACTATTAGATATATTAATTAAAACATCCCTTTGAATCAACATGCAAAACACTTTTTTTCTTTTTTGAGATGGAGCAACACACTCGTTTAACGAATAAGCTTTTGAGTGCCAAGTAAGAAAAACATATGGTAACAAACAATTAAGAAATAATTAAGTACAATTTAGTCAAATATAATGCGACTCTCATCTTTTGCCAAGACAGTTGACTTATATTATATTTGTTTGTCATTTTTTTATCTAGACTAGTTGACTCGTACAATACTCCAAGCAATTGTAAATCTCTAATTTGTGAGTATCACCAATCACTAAAATTGAGCTCCATCTTTTTCTTATTTTTCGATTTTTAGAAGTTTCCTTCAAAGTAGTTCAAATGATATATTATCTGACTACTTGCATATTATTTATCTTGCACCTGCACCTTGCAATTTATCTTAGGATATAAAAGTCAACAAATATATGTTCTTGGGATATTGGAATGACTAATCTTAGTGTTTGACCATCTTTTCAAAATAATCCAAATCTTTTTATTAATTAGGTTGATGTTCCTTGTTAAATTATTCAAAGTGTTAATTTAAATTTTTTTTATTCTTTAATGATTAATTTATAAACGACATGGAACTTTGAAGTATATTGAAAAAATCTCAAAATTTGGATTATTTCTAAATTATCAAAAGTTAGGATTAAATAGAGATTTAGTAGGTCATTGGTAAACATTCTTTAAAAAACTTCTTGTTAGGGATTTGGCTAAGGAAAGTCCATGAACAAATATAACTTATTTCTATATTGTTGATGAATAAAATTTACTGCTAATCTGAAATTTTCATTATTTTTCTCCTAGACTTTTGTGACTCGAAATGCAACGTGAGGTGCTCGAAGGCAGGATATAAAGATAGGTGCTTGAAATATTGTGGTATATGTTGTGAGGCATGCCAATGTGTTCCATCTGGAACTTATGGGAATAAGGATGAATGCCCTTGCTACAGGGACAAGAAAAATTCTAAGGGCAATTTGAAGTGTCCTTAAAGACAAAAATTCTCATAAATGCCTTTTAATTTAGATGTATATGCTCAGCTTTGTTGGGCCTATACTAAATTTGTTTGATGTATTTCATTTAATTCTAAATGATTACATATATGTTAATGTGATTGATTTATAAATAAGTTAGCCTTCAAGGCTAGCTTCACTGAAAAGGGAAATATAGCAGAAAAATATTTGGATTTGATATATAATATATACAATTATTGTTAAATATATTATATATATACGTTATACCAATTAAAAATAAGTACTCTCCTATCTCTCTTTATATAAAAGTATGCAATGTATCGGATGAACCAGAGGACAAATTATACAAAGGCAAAAATCC
The DNA here is from genome assembly GCA_947646795.1 of Beta lomatogona. NCBI lineage: Eukaryota > Viridiplantae > Streptophyta > Magnoliopsida > Caryophyllales > Amaranthaceae > Beta > Beta lomatogona. The sequence continues at coordinate 1,232,781 of CANSNZ010000424.1, read as the reverse complement.
TCTACTAGAGGAGGAGAAAGCTCTACTTCCCTATAAAGTTGACTTCAAAGGGAATAACTTTTTTATCAGATCACCAAAAGGAGACCCCAACACCTTCACATTTGAAGCAATCTATCATTATACAATGCAATCATACATCTTAAGCTACAAATAGCTATAACTATATCTTTCACAGTTTGCATCGACATCTACAAGTTACAATGTCAATTTGCGAAGCACAAACCTTAATATCAGAGCTTACCTCAACTGAAAAATGTTTGAGTTTGGGTGGAAAATTTTGGCTCGATTTTTGGGTAGAGCTTGACACTAATTTTGAGCAATTTTATCGGGGTTTGGGCAAGATATTAAGACTCGAAATAAAAATATTAGTCAAACCACATAACCAAAACAAGCCACTTTTGGCAAAACTCCTACTCGATCCTTGATCACCTCTACTTGACCAATATGATTGATCTACATCTCCAAACAGCGTATCCTCCAGCAGTAAGTCCTCGAATACAAAAGAAGACCTAGCTTTAGATATCCATTTCCATATATTTTGAATATGACAGCTTGTGCTAGAGATAATGACCAGACCTTGATGCCCCCATTTTACTGAGCTGACTGAATTACAGTGAAAATATAAACCAGGAGGGTCACAAGATCTTTGCAACAAACTGAACATACCCCAATGAAGAACAGATTAACATTGCTCTTAGTTTGCCAAGCATAGTCAGCCAGCTGATAAAACAAAGCTTAGGCACATTCAACCTGTTCCGCACCAATACTGGCAAGAAACTTTAGAATGTCAACCATTTTTCCTAGCCAAAGGAAACCACTTTAAATGCTAACTTTCTGTACTTGATTACAACCAATTTTGATTCCAATACTAATATTATGGAGTTGAAGGATACATTCAGATGATTTAAGATACAATAACAGCACGTCGCAAACAAACATGGAAAATCCATACTGGAGAAGCATACTTTTCCTTCCACTATTTAATATTTTTGGGAGAAAGATAAATGCACTCTTTTCCATATGATCGTGCTCAAGGTTATGAAGTATCCCAAAGGTTACTGATTTATAATATTTGACAATTGATATTATGACATTAACAATAGACAGCTATTAGTAGAATTATTCTATAATCGATACAAAAAAAATATGCAACACATATGGTACAATCGAGCTTCTGGAGTAGGAGTGATCTTCATCCAAAAATTATATTTGTGGAACCTTTTAAATCTGGAAAGTGCTGAATGTATGTAAGGTTTATCATATTTGTACTGCACAACACCCTCTGTGCTTGAAGTTCTCATCTGCAATCAACTTTCTGGACCAGGAACATATGCAAATGCATTCTGCTCCTTCGTGTCCAGAACAGAAAGGAATGGCAGAAAAAGGTAGCTAGGACCAAATTAGTGGATTTACAATCTTGTTCACTTTGGTAGGCTGAGGAGCATACGCCATAACCTCCCTATCGTAAAAATCTTGCCACGAAAGACTCTTTCTGGCTAATTACCAGAACAAACAGGGCTTTTGGCAGACATCAAAGTGTACAAAGTTGAAGAAAGTACACCATCACGAGTAACAAGGTAAATAATGAATGTAATATAAGCAACAGTTCCTATACAGACTAAGGATCCAAACAGCAGTCCGTTTACTTCAGATATGAAGAAATCAAGGAGGAGGTAACCATTGATCACCATGACAAGCGCAGCCACAGTCCAGGATACCCTCTGGAAAAAGAAAATACAAAAAATATATCATTTGTCCTCTCGTAGCAGCAAACAAGATCACTTTAATCTCGGATTGAATCAGAGATAAAAGGGAGTGGTGTAGGACTTTAAGCTCATTAAGTCATTTATAAACTTTTAACAAAGAAAAAAGTGAATACAAAGAAATATGCAGGCAAGAAAAATTGACAATCAACCAGGGAATAAAAGATAGCATTTCCATTTTTGAAGTTGACTATGAGCTAACTCAGGTTACCTTGAAACTGCTTAGGAGAGTAATACAGAGTAGTTGTTCAGAACAAAATGAACATGTTACTTAGGCTAGGAGTAGTGCAAGGTTAAGTGAATTAGTGCTAGCAACAGAACATTTGTATGTATGCAGATCTATTCTTTCCCAGCAAAGGTCAAAAAATTATGCACCTTTGACATTAAATTACTTTTGTGATCACGCCATAGAAGGGTGAATTTGAATGTCCTTTCTAATGGCTAGGTATCAAGGATGCTGCTGGTAATCAAATGAAGGTTTTGTGTGTTTTCCACCAGTCACTCGTGTACACCTTTGTTTTGTAATAGTAAAATTAGTGAATTACCAAATAATATGCCTTCTTTTCTATGAAGAATACCAACATTTCCCCAAGGCTTCACAGAGAACCTTAGTGGAACATTCTAGTAGCATAAAGCAGAATGCATCAGACAACAGCAGTTAGACTGCTAGGATGAAACAATTCAATTGGGTCAGGTTTGATAAAAAAAAAAATTGAGTCTGGGTCATTTAGCAAGTCAAGTCATTTCAGTTCCATTTAGAAAAATGGAATGACCAACAAGTTTTGTCCCCATTCGGATGTGCCAAATGAGCCAATAAATATTTTGTTTTTGCTCTTTCTATTCCTTTCTGATTACAGAGGAGAACCAAGCAAAGGATACTAGAAAAGGCTCCAACCTAATCATACTTTCAGATAAACTGAAATAGCATTAAAACAATACAGACGAGGACAAACAGCACATTAAAACACTAACTCTAGACCCGAACCCCATACCCAATTCAAGAAAGGTGAGAGTCCAAAACGTAGGGCAGACAACGAAGCTACAAATAAGATGCTCTCAATTTCTCACACGAATAGAAATCCAGAAGCCAAGACCACCTAACTCTAGCACATCAAGCAACCTAACCAAAAAATAAAAATAAAAATTACAAAGAGGATAAAAACCTAACTTAAAAGGGAACTTAAATTCCCCATAAAGTCCCATCCTTAAACCAGAATACACTGTGATGACAGAAGCATGAGATGGGGCAGTGACAAGGGTGGAGGAGAAGAAACCGATGGCGGACATAGGACGAGCTTTGCCCAGATCATATCGGATATGAATATTGCTCATATCAACTAAAAGAAGACTTATATTGAATCAAAATAGTAATATATGGAATTTCAAATGTTGTATATTGAAACCAAAGATACCATTGCTTAATATAGCTAATAGTTGGACGTTGGTAGTCATATGTTGGTTTTCATATATTACTTTTTTTGTTCAATACAAATCATTTATGACTTAATGTACATCTCTTTTTGTTGTTGAATAATACCATCAAACATTGATATGAAAAAAAAATCCTCATATCCGATATAAACCTAGCATTTCTTGCCGTAGGTGAGCTCCCTAGGCGAATATCTATTGCCTCAGGCCGATTCAACTGAGAGGGGTTTTCTAATGCTTCAAACTAACCAAGCATCGATGAAAACTGTAAAATACATACTTCCGCAGCCGACAGAGAAAACTGGCTGCTGGTCGCCTGGAAACGACAAAGAACGAAGGATTCAAAGTGTAACAAACAATTTGGCCAAACAGAAACAGATGCCTTCCAAAGAGAAATCCCGCTGGGCAGGAAGAGATTGAGTGAGGATGGAATAGACTCGTGTGGATTCCAATCAAATCCAAATTCAAGAGGTACGGTGGAGGTGGATGAAGCCACAACTTCCTCAAGTAGTAACTTTTCAAGTTGAGAGAATGTGGAAGAGAAAACTAAACCATAGATCATATTGATGAAATTATGTCAAAATCACAGCTCTAATGTGTTGTGAGTTTAGTCCTTGTATAGCACGACAGAATAGGGAGAGAAGAACACTAATGCGGAAATAAATGACAAGGATTAAAGGAGACTTCTGATCAATGACTTAACTAGCTAACATGAAAGAAAATACTGAAAAAGCTAATCCAGAAAAAGAGAGGATGTATGAACAGCGTGCTAGATAGATCAGAAAAATCACATGTTGCTATCAACATTCAAATGCAATTTCCAAAACAGAACATACAAAATGTAGATGGTTTCACTCAGACCCTATTTACTCCAAAGAGTGAAAACCACATCGTCTTAAGTACATATACATGCCTAATTGGCAGTTACTTTCAAAATTCACAGAAACCATGAAGGCTATGAACATGCAACACATATTGACACTTCTAATAGATGCGATTATAGCACTGCACTTTGTTTTTTTTTCCACCACTATCTCATACTCCTAAAGCATACCAAATATACTTTCTCCATCATTCCCGCGCCCTAAAAGATTGCAAACTACGCTGCAACATCATAATCATCAAGCAGACGGATACAACAATGTCTGTGATTCAATATAATACTGGACTTATATCACAGCTAACATCACTCTTCAACCACAGTAAGGAAAGGGTAGTCAGGAAGAGAGGAAAGTAGGAAAGAAAAAGAAAACTGATGACTCTACAGCCTTAAATTAGATTAGTTGTTGGGTTCCAAACATGTTCATTTAGCTTGACGTAGGAAGGTTAGCGGATAAGTTCGTCAAAATAGCCTGAATTGATTTCTACTAGTCAGGCCTCCGGAGTCAGAATGCTTATTAAAATACCTTTCTGGAAGCCGAACGGGCCAACGAGTTCTTTAGGGCCCGAAAACAGCATTTTAATTATTTTCGTATTAGGGTTTTGTTTTAAGTGTTTAAACATTATTAGGTCATTATTTGGAGGCAGTTTTTCATCTTTAATAATATTTCAGAATTCTTACTCTTTTCTGGTGGATTCCAGAGTTTCTACAGATTTATCGCTTGTAAATCTGTTTGTTCTTGTTAAAGATTAGCGTTTGCTTTTCTTTGAATCTTTCCGACTGCGTCAGGTGGTATCAGAGGAGGCTTTCTCCTGTTTCTTTTCGTATCTTAAACAGCCATGGGAGAACCAGTGACCAGAGCAGATCTTGAAGGAGTTACCACGGCTTTTACCACCGCCCTTACTGCTTTGAGTGATCAGATGGCTGCGTTAACTACGCAGATGAACAACATGCAGAACAATATTAATCAAGGAGGAGACAGGAGAGGGGAACAGAATAAAGTTCCATGGGGAAGAGGCAAACGAACTGTCGTGGCAGATAGTTTGAGTTCTGAGGAAGAAGATCCTTTTGAAGAAGAACGTAGCGATGAAGGTAACCATCATCATAAACATGATTATCGAGTGAAAGCATATATTCCTTTGTTTTATGGAACCATGGGAGTGGAGGAATTTCTGGATTGGCATATTGATGTCGATAGATTTTTCAAAGTCATGGAGGTTCTTGAATATAAACATGTTAAGATGGTAGCGGTTAGGTTAAAGAGCACAGCTGCTGTTTGGTGGAATAAGTTAGTTATACAGAGTCAGAGTCAAAGGAAGGGGCCAGTTAAGACCTGGCGACGAATGAAACAGTTAATGTTCGAGCGGGTTTTACCGGAAGATTATGAGCAGATTCTGTATAAGATTTATATAGAATGTGTTCAAGGAAAGAGGACTGTGACTGAATATACAGCAGAGTTTCTGCGATTTTCTGAACTCAATGACTTAGGAGAATCCGAGAGTAGCCACTATATTAGTGGTTTGAAGAATTCCCTGCAAGAGAAGATGGGCTTGCAAACTGTGTGGACGGTTGCTGAGGCATCTAGTTTGGCTTTAAAGGCGGAGCAAATAGAGAAATCCCCTCGAAATTTCTCATCTTTCAAAAGATATTCGCCCATTTGATTCTGGCAGTGAGAAGGAGAAGAGTGCCGTAGCTAAGGATTCTGGCGCTACAAATAAAGGAGGTTCTAGTAGTGCACCGCAAGGAAAGTCAACTGTCCAGAAGCAAAACAATCCTTATACCAAGCCAAGTGGGGACACTTGCTATCGTTGTAAGGGCAAAGGTCACCGATCCAATGTTTGCCCAACTCGAAGAGTCACTGCTGTCCTAGAAGGAGATGGAGAGGAGCTTGAAGGGGAGAACGATGTGTATGCATATGCGGAGTTTGCAAAGGAGGAATCTGGCGACAGAATTAGCTTGTGCTGCAAGGGTCCTGTTAACTACTAGAGATGAGGGCCAGCACAAGAATCTGTTTAAGACTCATTATTCAATTCAGAACAAGGTCTGCAACTTGATTGTGGATAATGGAAGCACGGAGAATCTGGTGTCCCAGAAATTGGTAGAATATTTGAAGGCGCCCACGTAACCCCATGAGAAGCCACACCTCGGGGGGGGTCGCCAAGGGTCACAAGTTCGGGTCACAATGACTTGCGAGTTCCCATCTCCATAGGGAAACACTACAAGGAAGAGGTAATTTGTGATGTTCTTGAAATGGATGTTTGTCATATTTTACTTGGTAGACCTTGGCAGTTTGATAATGATGTGACTTATAGGGGAAGGCTAGGTAGCACGAAAACGGGTACGGGGACGGATACGAGTACGGGTACGGGGACGAAAAACGGCAAAATTAAATTTTCAAAAAACGGGTACGGGATGGATACGGCAAAAATAAAATAAAAAATAAATCTGAAAAGAAATTACTTTATTGGTAATGAGTCAAAGTGTCAAACTATCAAAGTACATCTAGAAAAATATTACTCTACTTTTTAAATATTTATCTTTTCTTTCCAGTTGATAAGAACAGTTGGCAAAAACCAAAAAAAATATGTAGAGACCAGTATACCACGTGCCAAAGGGCAAAAAAAATAGGGTAATTCATTATTTATTCAAAAAGAAAACAACCTTATCCAAAAAAAAAAAAAAAAAAAGAACATGTCAAAAAAACAAAAAAGAAAACAAGAAAAGATGGAAAACAGCTGGCAGCCAGCAACTTCCTTTTTTTTTATGGTATCACGTGATACTTTACTAATGAGTAATGAGGACTAGTCATTTAATTTTCCTCTCTCCTCTCTCCTCTTTCCTCTCTTCTTCTCCTTCAAACTCAAGTACGACTACTGAATACTGATATTTCAAACTCTACTGTTCATCCTTCTCCAATGGCGTGGTGGTTTGTTGGCTGCAATTTCAGTGAAAAGCAAGGGGACGCCTCTAAACTTGCTTCAACCGTCCCCGAGACGTCCCCATCAAGAAACCCTAGCCGTCCCCAGATGACTCACCGTCCCCGTTGTTTAGATACGCGCCGGGGACGTATTTCCGACGTACCCGTACCATACCCGTACCGTCCCCGTCCCCGGTACGGGAAACGGCACCCTGAAGAAGTACCCGTGCTTCATAGGGGATAATGTGATGATGTTTACTTGGGGATCCCATAAAATTGCCATGGCTCCTGTTTGAATTTTGACCATAAGGCGGGGGGGAAAAAAACCAGTTTCTTAGTAATGACTTACAATGACAGAGAACTTGATGATGCTGTAAAAGAAACTGATTTTTTCTGTCCAATAGTGGATAAGGGGTTGTTAAGTGCTGCAAAAGAAGAAACCTCTATTCCCGTAGAAGTATTGGAGATATTAGAGGCTTTCAAACAATTAATTGTTGATGAGTTACCGAATGATTTACCTCCCATGCGTGACATACAACATCAGATTGATTTGATTCCTGGTTGTAGCCTACCAAACACTCCCCACTATCGTATGAGTCCTAAAGAGAATGAGATTTTGAGGGAGCAGATTGAGGATTTGTTGAAGAAAGGGTTCATTCGGGAGAGTATGAGTCCCTGTGCAGTTCCCGTTCTTTTAGTCCCTAAGAAAGGAAATCAGTGGCGGATGTGTGTTGACAGTAGGGCAATTAATAAGATAAGTATCAAGTATCACTTTCCTATTCCTCAATTGGAAGATATGCTTGATGAACTGTCAGGTTTTAAGGTGTTTTCGAAGATAGATCTGCGTAGTGGGTATCATCATATTCGAATTCGACCAGGAGATGAGTGGAAGACAGCTTTTAAAAGTAAGGATGGATTGTATGAGTGGTTGGTGATGCCATTTGGTTTATCAAACGCACCTAGCACTTTCATGCGGTTGATGAATCAAGTCCTTCATCCTTTTACTGGCTCTTTTGTAGTGGTTTATTTCGATGATATTCTGATTTACAGCAAGAACAAGAAAGATCATCTGGAACATGTGAATCAGGTGCTGCAAGTTTTACAAGAGAACAAACTGTACATTAATCTGAAAAAGTGCACCTTTTGTACCAGCAAATTGCTCTTCTTGGGCTTTATTGTTGGTGCCGAAGGAATTCAGGTGGATGAAGAGAAGGTGAGTGCAATCAGAGATTGGCCCACACCTACATCATTGACTGAAGTTCGTAGCTTCCATGGCCTAGCAACTTTTTATAGGAGATTCATCAAGGATTTCAGTACCATAACCGCACCGATAACTAAATGTTTGAAGAAAGGGAAGTTCCATTGGGAGATGAGCAGGAAAGGAGTTTTTCTTTGATTAAAGAGAAACTTTGTACTGCCTCGGTACTAGCCCTTCCTGATTTTGATAAGGTGTTTCAAGTTGAATGTGATGCCAGTGGGGTGGATATTGGAGCAGTTATGTCTCAAGAGAAGAGGCTCGTGGCTTACTTCAGTGAAAAATTGAGTGACGCTAGGCAGAAATGGAGTACTTATGATCAGGAGTTCTATGCGGTGTTTAGGGCACTGCGTTAGTGGGAGCATTATCTGGTTCAAAGGGAGTTCATTCTCTTCACTGACCATCAGAAGTTCCTTCACAGCCAAAAGGTGATCAATAAGATGCATGCTCGGTGAGTGAGTTTTCTGCAAAAATTCCCTTTCATTATACAACATAAATCTAGTGCTTTGAACAAGGTGGCAGATGCGTTGAGTAGGAGAGCTTTACTCATCACTTTAGCTCAAGAAATCGTGGGTTTTGAGTGCTTGAAGGAGCTGTATGCGGATGATGCTGAGTTTAAGGAATTATGGGCCAAATGCAGCAAAGGGCAGCCTAGCGAGGACTTCCATATTCGAGATGGCTACCTTTTCAGAGGTGATCAGTTGTGCATCCCTTAATCTTCCTTGAGAGAAAAGTTGATCAGGGATCTTCATGGAGGTGGCCTTGGGGGTCATTTGGGGAGGGACAAGACCATTGCGGGTTTAGAAGATAGGTTTTATTGGCCTCACTTGAGGAGAAATGTTGGCGCCATAGTCCGCCGATGTCATGCTTGTCAAGTGTCCAAAGGTCAGTCCCAAATACTGGTCTTTATATGCCTTTACCTATTCTTGATGACATTTGGCAAGATCTGGCGATGGATTTTGTGTTGGGTTTGCCTCGTACTCAACGAGGCGTGGATTCTGTTTTTGTGGTTGTTGATCGTTTCTCCAAGATGTCCCATTTCATTGCTTGTAAGAAGACTGCTGATGCTTCAAATGTGGCCAAGCTTTTCTTCAGGGAGGTGGTCAGACTTCATGGTATTCCTACCTCTATCACTTCGGATAGGGACACCAAGTTTCTTAGCCATTTTTGGATCACTTTTTGGCGGATGTTTGGGACGGCGCTGAACAGGAGTTCTACAGCTCATCCACAGACAGACGGTCAGACTGAAGTCACTAACAGGACACTGGGGAATATGATTCGCAGCGTTTGTGGCGACAAACCAAAACAGTGGGATTTGGCTTTACCTCAGGTGGAGTTTGCTTACAACAGTGTTGTACACTCGGCCACAGGGAAATCACCATTTTCTGTGGTTTACACCTCTGTTCCTAGACATGTGGTTGATTTAATTAAGCTTCCTAGGAGTCCTGGGGTTAGTGTGGCTGCTAGAAATATGGCAAAAGAGATGGTCGTTGTCAAGGAAACTGTGAAGGCTAAGTTACATGCTACTGGGCAGAAAAATAAAGCTGCTGCTGATAAACACAGGAGAGTCAAGATTTTCAGTGTAGGAGATGATGTGATGGTGTTTTTGCGTAAAAAGAGGTTCCCCGTGGGTACCTAGAGTAAGTTGAGGCCAAGCAAGTATGGCCCGTTCAAGGTGACTCGCAAGATTAATGACAATGCCTACATGGTAGCTCTTCCGGGTGATATGAACATCTCCAACACTTTCAATGTTGCTGACATTTATGAGTACCATGCAGATGAGGCTCTTTATGAAGATACGAACTCGAGGTCGAGTTCTTCGGAGGTGGAGGAAACTGACGTAGGAAGGTTAGCGGATAAGTTCGACGAAGAAGTTCGTCAAAATAGCCTGAATTGATTTCTACTACTCAAGCATCCGGAGTCAGAATGCTTATTAAAATACCAGTCTGGAAGCGAAAGGGGTCAACGAGTCAAACTCACGGCGTAGCCGTGAACGATAGGCTTTTTAAGCTATCCGAGTTCGTTTAGGGCCCGAACACAGCATTTTAATTATTCCCGGATTTTATTATTTCCTTATTTTCGTATTAGGGCTTTGTTTTAAGTATTTAAACATTATTAGGTCATTATTTGGAAGCAGTTTTTCATCTTTAATAATATTTCAGAGTTCTTACTCTTTTTTGGTGGATTCCGGAGTTTCTACAGATTTATCGCTTGTAAATCTGTTTGTTCTTGTTAAAGATTAGCGCTTGCTTTTCTTTGAATCTTTCCGACTGCGTCATAGCTGCATGTAGACAGCTACATAATTTACTCTTCTCCCCCATCCCACCCCCACTCCAACAATCACATTACCATTTGGTATAACTAGTCAGCAAAAGTAAGCACTATCATGTCAGATCACACAAGTCAATGGCAAGAGCAGTCGGATCAGGACATTATTTTGAAGGTAGTGAGGAGGATAGGAGGCATCATAGGAAATGATTAAGGCCTTGCAGGACCCAAGGATAGAAGAATATGGTTCGAAGACTTTTACCAATGGCCAAATCTCAAACAGCAAAGTAAAGAGGTTAAACAAACCCCCCTCCCCCAAACGCACAAAAGAAAAAAGGAGTTGACAGAGCACAGGAAGTGGGATGAAGTGTATTAGAAGAAATAAAGAGCATCGATGCTTGTGTCCTTGTCTTTTAAGAAGAATTAACATCCCCAACAAACAGAAGCATCCTTTATTCGAGATTGATATATATGAAAATCCACAACGGATCACATATTCACGTCGCACATTGCTTTATACCACATTGTTTCATACGAAGTCTAGCATAACATTCCACAAATTTGGTACAACATTCTTACATATGAAAAGGGAGTAATTAAAAAACTTGACAGCAATACAAGAAAGGAGAAAAATAAATAAGCAGAAAAGGCATGCTACATACCTGAAGAATGGGTCCCACTCTAAAAGAATTCATCACCTCCTCTTTTGCCACCAAGGTAAGAAGTGGGATAAGAGCAAAAGGAATTTGCATAGACTGAAGCACATTGAGCCACTCATTCAAAACATCCAACGTAGCTTCAGAGGTATTGAAAACTATAGCTACAATCATGGTTGGAACTATAGCAAAACTTCGCGTAATTAACGCCCTTAGCCATTTCTTTAAGCGAAGGTCAAGGAAACCTCCCATAATGAACTGCCCAGCATAAGTGCCAGTTATGGTGCTACTCTGCCCAGCGGCCAATAACCCAATGCCCCATATATAGAGGATTGGTAAAAGTCCTCCTCCATATTTCTCCTCCAAATACTGTCCAGCATTTACCAGACCAATACTACTTGCTTGTTTAGTGCCGTAAAATCCCTTAGCAAATACAGTAGTCACAAATAAATTAATCATAAATGACACTAGAAGTGCAATTGTGGACTCAATTGAGTAGTAATTTAGAGCCTCCTGAATCTGCCCCTTCTTAGTGAGGTCTATCTTCCTTGACTGCACCAAAGCAGAATGCAAGAAAACATTGTGGGGCATTATGACACAACCAACAACACCGACAGCTTGCCTGATAGTTTTTGAGCCAAGTTTAGGCACTAGAACACCTGAAAAAGCAGTCTTAATCAATCACATTATGCACATGGCTAGTGCCAATGTTGCCAACACCAACTATGACTCAAAAAAAAACATAAATAAGAAATTACCAATAAGAAGTTCCTTTCCACTGGGCTTTGCATCAGCAAACATCCAAGCAAATGAACAAGCCATTGTCGCAATTAGAATTGCAAAAACACCTTCCAGTTTCCTCACTCCATAGTTCTCAAGAAATAAGAAAAAGAAACTGTTCATATCAAAGATTCTGAATGTCAATGATTAGCCAAAGCCACCATATAGTTTGAACCAGAAACATTAATATACATAGCCACCCCACCGCCCAGAAAAAAAATAAAAAAAATAAGGTACACATAGCACCCTCAGCCGAATCAAACAAAGGCACCGAAAGGATTGCCAGGAAATCACTTGCAAACTAATCAACGACAATACTCAAAGCTACTGTATCCAGAAAAAAAAATGACATGGTTACACAATTCCAAAGATTCCTCACCAATGCATCAAGAAATAAAGGCTTCTATCGGGTTCCAATTGGAGGGCAACATAAGAATGCTCTTACACCTAGTGAACAATTGACAATCACGAAATTAATACAAACTACAAAAGACAAAGCAATGAGATCAGATCACAATAGTACACAACCTTACATCCTAGGAACAACCATACAAGAAGATGACACGGACAGGTTTTGAATTCAAGTCTTAGTAGTCATTTAGTTAAACATGAAAAGAAATATTTCTTAGGAAGTTGATTTTCCCATGTATTCTCATTTCCTAAAAAGTGCAAAAAATTGTCCGCTAGATTATGGGAAGCAAAACTTCTCATGGGAGATTTAACTTCCTCTATTCTGTAGGAAGTAGAACTTCCTATATTTTTGCGGACTAAACAACTTCACATCATTCCACTTCCTAGGAACTTCTACTTCCCATGTTCTTTTATGCTAACAAAACAAACACTTATGCTTTCAATTTCACATTAAAAACAAGTCTCTGAAAAACTTTGTTCATATATATTCCGATAAGTTCAGCTAAGGGCTACCCAACTTTAATTGACAGATGTTCACACAACATCAAATAAGTTCTAAAACACTTAATCCACGTAAGCAGAACAAGGCATCAGAAACTACAGCATAGGCCAAAATTGTGGTCGGCGTCCACTATTTTACCATATACAAGGACAAATGGCGGACACCCTTGCTACTTAAAATACATCCTCTAATCCATAAATATTGCAACATTTTCCTTATTTGACAGTTCACTTTAATTGCAAGGGTTCTCTCGGTCTCTCTCCTCGTCACATGGGTCCCTCTTTTAACCCATCCCAATCTCTCCTCTCCTTAAAAAATGTGAACTCCTACCATATTGCAATATTCATGGAACATAGAGGTAAAAGAAGAACACAATTGACCATTCTTCTAGCTATGATTTCAAGGCCCTGTTCTTTTGGGTTGAACTAAAATGAGCTAAACTTAAACTGTGAGAGGAAAGTAGTTGAACTGAAGTGAAGTGAGCTAAGCTGAACTGAAACTGTACCCAAAAGAACAGCGCCTTAGTAAGACTCTAAAAGCATTGTTTTCAACACCCATCTTTGATACAAGTACATAAGTACAATAGAGAAGTTGCTTTCTTTTCCTTTCAAAAACATGATCACCAAAAAATAAATACATACTAGTACAAAATCAACAAAACAAAAAAAACTAACCAATCAGAGGCAGTGATAATGACACCAGCCCAAATAGGCAAAACACCACGGCTAAGTATCTGAATAGCAATAGCACTTCCAATAACCTCCTGAATATCAGCTCCAATAAGAGCAATCTCCGCCATTATCCAAAGCAAGTACCGCGCCCATCTCGGGTACTCATCTCTACAATGTTCTGCTAAATGCTTCCCTGTCGCAACCCCGATTCGAGCCGAAAGCAACTGAATTAATAACCCCATCATTGTTGCCCAAAGCAATAACCAAAGTAATGAATATCCAGCAATAGCACCCGCTTGTAGATCCCCTTCTAAATTACCTGGATCTAAAAATGCTATGCTCATCAAAAACCCTGGCCCTGTATATTTCCATAGTTTCTTCCATGAAAATGGACCTGCTCTTGTGCTACCATTTATCGACTCTATATCAATATCAATATCAAAATCAAAATCTTCTACGCTTATCTTTTCCACTTCTTCTAATGATCCTAATTCTACTTCTGATGATTTTTTGTGAGATTGAATTGGGGGTAAAAGACGATTTGATTCTGACGATTTATCTTCAGCTGCTGATTCCGTCATCGTAGAAATGAAATCAGAATTAATTACTCACAAAATTGAAATTGAGATTGAGTTTATGGTAATCAAGATGAAGATGAAGATAATAAGAGTAGAATAGGCAAAGATTTTGGAGGAGAGAGAGAGATTTAGCAGAGAATTTAGGAAGAAGAGACGTCGCTTTTGATTCTGCGGTTGAGGAGGAAAGGCTTGTGTTGTGCTCGTGGAATTGTGATTTGGACTCAGCCGAGTTCGACTTGGAAGTGTTCAATTGGTGGATGTTTACACAAAGTTGCTTTCTCTTTCTTTTCGGAATCAAAATAGGAGCAAGCACTCAAAGCAGCAACTCTCTGGAAATCTTGAGTGAAAGGGAAAATTCGGAGTCTTTGTGCTTTTTTTTTTGCTGCTTGGGGATTGTTGGGCCACACCAGGTAATACCCGAACCATGCTAGACTATTTATTAACTATTATATCCAAATGCACGCAATGCGTGCTTCATAGTATATTAACATCATATTATAAAATAGTTTTAAAAAAATAAAGGGTATTTAAGGTATTTTAACTGGACACTATAATTCTCAAGAGTTGACTTATATAATAGAGACTAGGTTTGAAGCCCGTGCGTTGCACCGGTTGCTGTTTATTTTATTTTATTCCAATCTTTTTGTTAATATTATTGTTGATTTTGTGTTGCTGTGAAATAAGATTTTTCAACACCATTGTATTTGCATACTTTCTCCGTTCTTTTTCTATTACAACAATTACCGCTTTAGGTAGTTTCATCTTTTGAAACCATTCCACTTTTGGTAAAAAAAAAAGTAACTACAGTTGATAATATTACCTTTACTTTATGTTAATAAAACCATCATTAATTACCCAAATTGCTTTATAAAGTTGTGTTTAATTTATTAAGGATTTATTTATCCCCCTACTCTAGTTAACTAAAGAGGTACCTCTATGCTAAACAAACCATTTTTTATTTCCTTAAAAACCATGCCCAAACCAATTGTTGAAGTAGAAAAAAAACGGAGAAAGTATTTGTTATTATACTATAATTTCTAGATTTGTTATTGTGATATATAAATTTTATAATTTTTAATATTCAATTGAATACTATAGTTAAGCTATTATTAAATGGTATCTCAATAACGGTATGATCTAGCTAATACAGTTTAACATGAATAATACCCGAATGATACTTTAAGAAAGTAGAGGGTAATAACTTAATAGATGCATGACAGAAAGAATAGAGAAAAACATGAGTGTCAGCCACAATTTCAACTTTTAATATAGCACATAAACACTAACGCATATAGAATGGAAGATGGGAAAACCAAAATGAAGATTATAATGATAGTTTCATGAAGAAAATTAATTAAATATAAAACTAACCTCTATTAATAATCGAAAATACAATTTAAGAGAAAAAAAATATATCTTCATTAATCATGACCATATCAAGTCTTATCAAATTTCCCCATGATCCGTGACCTCAAATAGTCTAAAAATGCGAACCTTGATTTCTAAATAGTTTTAGTAGAAATAAGTTAATGGAGAAAAGAATAAGATCTAAGATATAGATATAGTAAAATAAGTAAATAATTATGTATACAATAAATATTATAAGAATAAAATAATTAGTCAATTGCGTAATACCTCTGCAATCTCAATGACAAACTTTCATTTGATCTTCATGTAATGCCATCATGGAATGCTATCGTTTCAAAACTATAGATATGATTTTTTTTTATCTTCATATGACTTGATTTTTAAAAGTATGATTTTAAAAGACATAATTACTATTGTCACGTATTATATGCTATTTTTATAATTATTTAAAATAAAGAATAAATAATACGTTATTGTTCATCTAAATAAATATATTTTCATAAGTTGTAAAACTAAGTATATTGTATATGGATCTTATTTCGAAGCATATTTCGAGCACTCTCCAACGGTAAAAAAAATTATACTATTGCGAATTATGTAGCAAAAGTTATTTAATTTACATAGTATAATAATTTAGGTTGTTTATTTAAAATTAGACTGTAATATTCACTCATCCAGAACACCTTATATGTACTTATATCTATGTTGAACACCATTTTCTTTCAAAAAAAATAATTGTTGAACACTATTTTCTTAAAAAAAATTAAAAGTTAATAAGAATGACATGGCATGCTTAGGTGGAGCTCTTTATAATATTCTAAGGTTGTTTTATTTAAATCAAACTCTAATTTTTACATAATCCAAAACTCTCATATATATGTAACTTTATCGCTATAGATTTTAGTTTTTGTTGTAACAACAAAGTTTCCTTAATAAATTTTGTTGCAATACTATATTGTTTTGGTTTAGTTGAGTAAGGTTGAGGTTTTAAAAGATAATATGTTTAATCCTGTAAATTAGACCTATAATCAAATGTTATAATCACATGTAATACACTATACTTAATACTTATAGCTATTATTATATTTATCTAAAAAAAAGACTAAATAATGTCTTACAATTCATTTAATTTAATATATTTTCATGAGTTATAAAACTATATTGTAAATAGATCATATTTTGGAGCATATTTCAAGCACTCTCCACTGATAAAAAAATTATAATATTTTGAATTAGGTAGCAAAAGTTAAATTCAATTTACATAATATAATAATTTAGGTTGTTTATTCAAACGCAACTCTAATTTCCCCCTATCCAAAACTCTTTTATGTATTTAAATATATGTAGAATTCTATTTTTTTTTCAAATATTTAAAATAAAAACTAATGACATGGCAATCCTAAGTGACACTCTCTATTTCATAAATTATAGAACTATATTGTAAATGGATCTTATTTCGAAGCATATTTCGAGCACTATCTAATGGTACCAAAATTGTAATATTCTGTGTTTTATCCACTTGTCCAATAAGTAAGCTGTAGGCTTAGCTTCCTTGTCGAGCAAGTAAATTAGTATCTTGAGTGTTCTTCAGCTGGAGACTTGTGCAACGATGTCTGAATCCTCTTAGTCCTTGGTCTTTGCTCTGCTCCCGAACCTGCACAAAGGGACCCACCCTGGAGGTTTGGGTGGTGGTTCCCCCTCCGATGCTTAAGTCAGTTTTCAGGTGTGGCAAGAGAAAGTAGAGATAGAGAGAGAAAGTGAGAGAGAATTTTATCAGAGTAACTTTGCACTGTTTGCATTGAATGAATGTTTCTCCTGATTTCAGGGGTATTTATAGTGATAGCAAGTTGACACTAACCTTAAAACCCGACCTACAATAGTGGCCTCCGATTGGGCCGAGGAATCGAGATCATGACACGTGGCGCACCATGACGGGTGGATGTCTATTAACCACTCTCCTTCAGCCATTTGGCACACGTGGGCTCGACTGTTGGGCCGAGAATTTAAACCTTTTACCTCACTGAGTGTAGCCCCGAGATTCAAGGCTTTTCTCTTTTTTAACTAAGGTGACACGTGTACGGCTCCGATGAGCCCAAGTGTCTTCAAGAGAGCCGTCGATGTTAGACTACAACATTTGCCCCTAAAAGGGCTTTTTACTTGTTGGCCCATCTCGACGGTTAAGGCCCTTTTACCCTCAAGGTAGTTCAATTTGAAATGAAGTGACGCGCCTTCTTCTTTGTTCTACCGGTCATATTCGACCGTTGTATTCTCTTTTTCGGTCATTCTTGACCGCCTCCGCAGGTTTCTTATCCCTCTATAAATAACCTTGGTGTGAAAACATTCAATCATTTAACACCTCGAACAAATTTTTCTAGAGAGAGAAGCTCGCGAATTTTCTAGAGAGAGAGATCGTTCGACTTCGGCATTCTTCACCGAATCGCCCGGACGTTCTTAGCGGTATCGTTTCTTTGATCTTTTCATTCTTCTTTATTCTTTATTTTTTCTTAGAAAATCAATAAAATGGAATCATCTTCGTCAAATAATCCTAGCCGACCAAGAGCTTGTCTTGACCCTAGAACCGATACTTCTTCTTCGGCGCATTCTAGAGTTGGGCCTCTTCTGGCCGAGTACATATATTTTCATAGTTTTGGCCGAGAAAGTCGACGACCCGGTCTTTACTGTGCGGGGTAATCTGGCGCGCGTCAAGCAAACGGCCCGTCTAAGACGAAAAGCAATAATCCCATCAAATAGCTCGGATATGGAGGAATCCACTGGACGGGTGCCAGATGAGGCAAGAGAGGTCCAAAGTGCTCAGTCTTTGGACAGGCCTCCTGTCGACCATGATGCAGAAAACTCCGAAATAAAAACTGAGACCAGTACTTCTGGCAGGGACGCCGATACGGCGGAGATCGGCGAAGGTAATAATGGTAGCGATCCCGAGGTCGCCGAAGAATCGACGAGGCTTTTACTACCTCGTCGGAGATTAGAAGACGTTTAGGTCCCCTTTTCGATCCCGACTTCATTTTAGTTAACCGTAAGTGGTTAGAGAAACTAGGACCAGACCCTAATTACTTGTCGTCTTTCATGCCCATGCCGGGCTTCTCCTTTGTCATTCCTAATAACGACGCGACGATCCTGAGTGCTCCCAGGAACCATTTCGCCGTCTATAAACTGGCCTTAGATGCGGGATTGAGGTTTCCTCTTCACGACTTCGTCGAACAAGTGCTGCAGCACTACCACATCGGCCATAACCAGCTGGCTCCAAACGCTTGGCACAACATCCTGACGTTTATTGTCGTCTGCGAGCTACGTGGCCTAGCCCTTTCCCTTCAAGCCTTTACCCATATCCATTATGCGGCTAAGGTACCTGGGGCCGTTGACGGAGCATGGCTCAGCATCTGCAACCGTCCAGGCTTCATGACTGCTTGGGGAAAATCGTCAAAGATGCACGAGTGGAAAGCCGATTTTATCTTTTTACGGGCGTCCAGCGGCCTATGTCCCAGAGAGCTACAGATATTATAATAGATCCGTCACTAATACTGGGCGGAAGCAGTCTTGGCTGGAGTTGGAGGACGACTTTGACGAGGAGGTGGTGGAGTACTTCAGAGTGAAGGAGTACTCCAGGCCAACGATCTTTTAAGGGGCCATCTAACTGGATACCCTTTAAGGAAATGTTTTACCAAGACGACTTCTTGGTCGCTGCCGACTTGCGGTTGGCTAAAGATAAAGGTATATTTAAAATCATCCAAGTAAAACTCTTCGTCCATAATTCATTTGACGAACACATTTTTGTCCTTATTTGCAGACTCGGCCAGACAACGCCTCAAAGCATCTTGGACGGGGGAAATCAGCATGTCCAAATTTACAGATAATATGTGGAAGGAGTATGCAAAGAGTAGTGCCGAGAAAAGGGCATAAACATTGGTAAATTTTTTTTTTTTTTTTTTTTTTTGCCGAGTACCATAGGAGCTCGTCCGGAATTGGCATCCAAAATTCTTGGACGAGGGTCACCCAAGGAAGGAGAACGTCCAGACTTGGACGGTCACCTTCTTGGGACCATACTCGTCCAAAAATTGGTGTCCAATTTTTGGACGAGGGTCACCCAAAGAAGGAGAACGTCCAGACTTGGACGGTCACCTTCTTGGGACCATACTCGTCCAAAAATTGGTGTCCAATTTTTGGACGAGGGTCACCCAAAGAAGGAGAACGTCCAGACTTGGACGGTCACCTTCTTGGGACCATACTCGTCCAAAAATTGGTGTCCAATTTTCGGACGAGGGTCACCCAAAGAAGGAGAATGTCCAGGCTTGGACGGTCACCTTCTTGGGACCATACTCGTCCAAATATTGGTGTCCAATTTTTAGACGAGGGTCACCCAAAGAGGGAGAACGTCCAGACTTGGACGGTCACCTTCTTGGGACCATGCTCGTCCAGAAATTGGTGTCCAATTTTTGGACGAGGGCCACCCAAAGAAGGAGAACATCCAGACTTGGACGGTCACCTTCTTGGGACCATGCTCGTCTGAATTTTTGCATCCAATTTTTGGACGAGGGTCAGACATAGAAGAACGTCCATACTTGGACGGTCACCTTCTTGGGACCATACTCGTCTGGATTTTTGCATCCAATTTTTGGACAAGGATCAGCAATAGAAGAACGTCCATACTTGGACGGTCACCTTCTTGGGGCCATACTCGTCTGGATGTTTTGTAATTGTATTTATTTTTGTTCCTTGGACGATCGATCTGATGCCTTTAATTTTTTGCAGAAAAATGCTCCTACAAACAAACATCCACCTGGGAAGTCGTCCTCGTCCAAAAAGAGGCCAACTACCGCCGCTGACCAGCCTTGAGCAAAGAAGCCTAAGGGCTTTACAAGGAAGAAGGCGGATAAGACGGCTCCTGCTGGCGAGAGTGGGGAGAAAAGCATGCCTCCCCCACAAGCCAAGGCTCTTAAAAGGGAGCCTTCGACTGTTGGCCCGGCCGAGGAGGGAAAGGGTGCGCATGCAGCTGTTCCGCTCAGCGTTTTGCCGGCCGTTTCTACTGAGGTCAACCCAGAGTCCGCCTTGGCTGTGGTTGCCCCGGAATCTGAAACTACTGCCGAGAACTATCCAGGGTTCAACGGCTCGGTGGCTAAGCTGGTGCCACAGATGCCTCTAGCTGTTAGGACGGCATCACTTTCGTCTGGTGAGTCATATTACCCCAACATAGTTAGGACGATGCAGGTCGGTGGACGGTCCATGAGTCCGTCCAATAGACAAGCCATCGTCTTTCCTATCAAGATAACTGACTCTCCCCCTCTTTCAGATAAGGGCAAAGGCCCTGCTATTCCCCCAACTCCTCCCCTCGCTGATTCGGACGAGGAGTCTTCTCCTGCTTTCGCCAAAATGTCAAGGTTGGAGAAAGAGCGGCTTAAGCAGGAGCTCTTCAAGTGTTACCTTGAATCCTACATTAAAGGATTAAGGGGAGCGTCTGCCGGGCATGTGGGCTACATGTCTCAGCTTGCTGCCGAGGTATTGTTTAATGCCGGCTTTGTTTTATACTTGTACAAATTTTGACTCTTTAACTCGTCTAATAACTTGATTTGTTTTCATTGTTCCAGCTTCTTGCTCGCAAGATATCTGTGACCAAGACTTGGCGAGGGAGCTAAGGAAAGAGAATAAACAGCTCGTCCATATGGCGACTACGGCAGGCGACAAGGCCATCCACGATATTGAGATGGCTAATACACTCCATCGTCAATCTTTGGAGGCTTTGGAGAAAAGATCAGCTCTTCTGGAGTCAGAAAACAAGAATTATCTTGTTACTATTAATGACATGTTCAAGGAACAGGACCGTCGAAGATGGTTATTGATGCTTGTCTCCACCGATCTAAGGGATGAAAGAAATGCCGCCCTTCTCGCCGCCGCGCAGCTAAGGAAGGAGAATATTCTTCTGAGGGCGAGAACTGCCCGTCTAGAGAGCCAGGCGGCCAAGGCCTTCGATGATGCAAAGGAAGGGTTGGAGCAAGTCATCGAAACATCTAAAGGCTAGGCCGTCAAGGCCTTCGAGATGCTGGCTGAGGCTGACGAGGTTCCCAGCTTTGTACGTCGTCTGGAATACCAACAGAGTGTCCATCGGGCTATGGTATGCGCCGAGGAACCTCCGGAATTTCTTGATTCCGACAACGAGGCTGCAGCTGCGGATGGGAACCCTGAAGACGAAGCCGAGGATGGGAAGTCTGAGGACGACCAAGAAACTCGCGTTGGAGATGAAGCCTAGTTTTAGGTTTATTTTTCCCAGTTTCTTGGCTTGTCTGCCATTATATTTTTAGCCCTTCAGTAGTCTTAAATTGTAAATCCTCGCTTATTGATATATATATAAACAACTTTTTGCCAATTGCCGGTCTTCTTTTTTTTTTTTTACAATTGCAATTTGACTAAGTATAATTTTAACTTCGTCATGATCGTTGAACATTCTGCTCAGCTTTTTAATATTTAAAACTTGTCTCCGAGTACCAGAAGGGACTCGTCTGAGACGGTTTGCAAAATGCTCATACGAGAAGATTGTCCTCCTTGCCCTTGGACGATTACCTGTTATTTTATGAAATATTCAAGTATTGCCCAAAGAGGGAAGACGGCCAATGCACGTTTGAGTTGTGGACGACCACTTTCAAGCCGTTTTGCTCGAGCTACCAACATTCGTCCTGCACTATCGGCTAGGTCTTGGTTTTTGGACGACCTGCTCTCTTTAGCTCGTCCTATAGGCTTCTATCATCCCCCCTTTCTTGGGCTTAGCTCAACCGTACATGGGGGGAGAGCCAAAGTCCAAGAAGGAGAGCGGCCATCCTTGGCTGAGCCTTCTGAAGTTGATGGACGAGCTTGAGATACATGTTCAATAGCATGTTTTAGCCGGTTTCCTTGAGAACACTCGTCATTAAGTAGCGATCCCTTACTAGGGTCTGGACTACTTAGCTGTCCGTGCTTTTGAAAGTAAGTATCCTTTACTAAGGTCTTATTTCAGGCCAGCATTCTCTCAGAGACTTTGACGTTACTCTTACTACAGGTTTTGTCAATTTGACGGCCATATATGCGTTATATTTTTGGCCGGTCTCTTTGAGGGAGTGATGTTCGGCGTAAAAGTGAGCAATTTTGACGTTCTGTTATTGTATGTATTTTTGTCCAAGTTATTGTCATTTTTAGACGAGTAACAAATTTAATGCCCCAAAGTGAAGTAACTTGGTGAAAATAAACAAAGATATAAGAAAGTAGGAATTGTATTATATGGATTTTGCTTGGCTGAATGCCAAGATGCATGTATACAATTCTTTTCTTACTAACATATGCCGTGGCACTTTGGAGTAACTACAAATTACCCTACAGGTATCTGACGAAGATCTGAGTTAGACGTGGTACTTCTTTAAGTTGTCTGAATTCCAAGTACGCTGAATAGGTCGTCCATCTAGACCTTGTAGACGAAAAGTCCCACTGCGTAACTCCTGGACAATCAGATAAGGTCCTTCCCAATTTGGTGTTAGCTTCCCTAATTCTTTAGCTCGTCCAACCGCTTCCATCTTTCTAAGAACAAGATCCCCCACTTTGAGTGGTCGTCTAACAACTCTTTTGTTAAACTCCCGAGCCATACGCAGTTTGTACAATTGCATTCTAAGCAAGGCATTGCCCCTGACTTCTGGCACTTGGTCCAAAGCCGTGCGTAATGCAGCCCAGTTGGCATCTTCTGTGTACAACATGACTCGCAGAGTGGGTTCCTCAATCTAAATGGGCAATACGGCTTCTGTGCCATACACTAACATGAAAGGCGTCTCCCCTGTAGAGTTCTTGGCGGTTGTTCTGATGGACCATAACACCAACTGCAGCTCTTCAACCCATTGTCCCTTGGCGTTCTAGCTTCCTTTTGATTCCATTTGATAGAATCTTGTTGAAGGACTCTACTTGCCCATTGGCTTGTGGGTGGGCAACGGCAGCGAAGTGTGCTTTTATTTCTCTTTCCGCCAACCACTCCTTCAGTTTAGGCGTTTCAAATTGTGGGCCGTTATCAAAGACGATGGACTGTGGCATGCCAAAACGGGTTATAATGCTTTTCCAGATGAAGCCCTTGACGTCGTTTGTTGTTATTCCTCGCATGGCCTCTGCCTCTATCCATTTAGTGAAGTAGTCCACTGCCACTATCACAAACTTCTTTTGCCCAGCGGCCACAGGGAAAGGTCCTAGGATATCCATGCCCCATTTGGCAAAAGGCAGAGGGAACAAGATGGGGGTTAAGTAGTTGGACGGCTTCTGATGCATATTTCCATGCTTCTGACAACTGTCACACTTCTTTGCATAGACTAAAGCATCCTCCTTTAAGGTAGGCCAGTAGTACCCCGTCCTTAAAGCCTTCTCCCCTAAAGCTCTTCCCCCAATGTGAGAAGCACAAGCTCCTTCATGGAGTTCTTTCAGAACCACCAGACCATCTTATCTGGTGACGCACTTGAGCAGAGGCCGGTTGAATGACTTCTTGTAAAGTGTCTCGTCCCATAGCTCAAACCACTTGTCTCTAGCCTTCACATACTTAGCCTCTACAGGATCTGAAGGCAATCGTCCCGTCTTCTTGTATTCTATGATTGGCTCCATCCAGACAGTCTTCGGCTGAGAAACATAATCTGCTCTTGGTCGATGCTCTTTTTGGGTTTGACTTCCCAAAAAACTGTTCTTGGCACATCACCTTCAGCCGAGCTGGCCAATTTCGAGAGAGCATCTGCTTGATGATTTTCTGACCTTGGTACTTGGTCGAGGACAAATCGTTTTAGTGGCTCTATCTCATCTTTGATCAGTCGCATGTATTTGCTCATTGATGCTTCTTTGCATTCAAAATCTCCATTAACCTGGCTGACAACTAAGAGGGAGTCCGATTTGGCCTCGATCTCAACAGCTCCAGCCGCCTTGCACATTTTGATTCCAGCTAAGAGTGCCTCATATTCAGCTTCGTTATTGGACGCTCTGAATTGGAATCTTAATGCATATTCAAACTTGTCCCCTTCGGGAGATTGACAAATGATTCCTGCTCCACATCCATTGACTGTGGACGATCCATCAACCATGAGCGTCCAATGCTTCCTTCCTCTAGCTGGATCAGATATTGGCTCTATGGTTGGCCGAGTAAGCTCAACTATAAAATCTGCCAAGGCTTGCCCCTTAATGGCTTTCCTTGGTTCAAATGATATATCAAACATGTTAAGCTCAACCGCCCATTTTAGCATCCGCCCAGCGGCTTCCATCTTCTGTAGAACTTGCTTCAAAGGTTGGTCAGTGTAGACGATTATACTGTGTGCCAAGAAGTAAGGCCTCAACTTTCTGCTGGCCATGACTAGGGCCAATCCAAACTTCTCGACTGGAGTATACCTATTTTCCGCATCTTTGAGCACATGACTCACAAAGTATATGGGAACTTGGACGGTCTCTCTTTCAGCCAGAAGGACGGCACTCACAGCTTGAGTGGACACTCGCCAAGTATACAAACAGTTTTCCCCTTGAGTGGGTGACCAACCTAGGAAGCTGCCGAAGGTGATCTTTGACGCGCTGAAGGGCTTGCTCTGCCTCTGCTGTCCATTCAAACTTGGCCTTTTTCTTGATCGTGGCAAAGAAGTGATGGCACTTGTCACCTGACTTAGACAAGAAACGTCCAAGGGCAGCCAAGCAACCCGTCAGTCTCTGCACTTCCTTTGTCTTTGAAGGAGACTTCATATCTAGAATAGCTTGAATCTTTTCGGGATTAGCCTCTATACCCCTCTGGTCCACCAAGAAACCTAAAAACTTCCCTGACAAGACCCCAAAGACACATTTGCTGGGATTCAGCTTTAACTTGTATTTCCTTAGAGTTTCAAAAGTTTCTCTCAAATCACCAACATGGCTTTCTTCTTGACGGCTCTTGACTATCATATCATCAATATATGCCTCCATATTTCGTCCCAACTGCGGCTGAAAAACATTATTGATCAATCTTTGAAAAGTGGTCGGAGCATTGCGCAGGCCGAATGGCATCCTCACCCAGCCATACAGTCCTTTTTCAGTAATGAAGGACGTTTTGTCCTGATCCTCTGGCCACATTGGGATTTGATGAAAACCTGAATAAGCGTCCATGAAGCTCAGCAAAGCATGGCCAGCTGTGGAGTCTACCAGACGATCCAACTTAGGCAAAGGGAAACTATCCTTAGGACAAGCCTTGTTAAGGTCAGTGTAGTCCACACACATTCTCCAGGTGCCATTGGGCTTTGGCACCATAACCACATTTGCTAGTCAGTATGGATAATAGGTTTCTTTGATGAACTTGGATTCCAACAACTTCTGAACTTCTTGGTCGACCGCCTGGTTTCTAGCCGGTCCCAAATGCCTCTTCTTCTGACGAATAGGTTTCAAATTTGGATCAACATTCAACCGATGGACTGCTACTTCCGGATCAATTTCGGGCATCTCTTCAACGCAATAGGAAAACACATCTTGAAACTCTTTCAGCAAGTTGACAACATGACCCTTCAGATCAGGGCTGAGCGAAGATCCAATTTTGAGAGTCCTCTCTGGACGAGCTTCATCCAGACGGACCTCTTCAGGAGCTTCTACTGGCTCTGGACGTTCTACTGCTAGTCCCATGATGGCCATGACCTCTTCAGACGAGGAGGGTTCTTCCTTGATGATTTCATATTTCCTCTTCTTGCTGGGGAGATGTTCAGACGCCTTCCTTGAGGGGGCAAGAGGCGTCTGAGGGCTCTCAATGGTCAGCTTTAACGAGGCGACTTGATCTTTGACAAGTCCAGACGTTTTCCTCTCGCTAGCCATCTTCGCCTGACCTTTCTCTATTCCAGACGTTTTCCTTTCGCCAACAACCTTCGTCTGATCCTTCTCTATTTCAGACGTTTTCCTTTCGCCAACAATCTTCGTCTGATCCTCGCTGTCTATTTCCATGATGACGGCTTGAGGGTAGTCAAATAACACTCCCTAGCCACCTGCTGGTCTCCATATAAAGAGCCAATCTGGCCATCATCACACTCATACTTCATCAACATCAGGTGAGTTACTATGACTGCTTTGACATGATTCAGAGTTGGTCGTACAAGAATGACATTGTAGGCTGTCAGGTCTCGGACCACCAAGAACTTGATAAACAAGGTTCTAGCTGCATCCTTTTCTCCTATTCGCACGGGCAAAGTAACAGTTCCCATTGGATGGATGACTCCTCCCCCAAACCCTATAATGGGATGGTGAATGGGAACTAAGTTCTTCTCCTCAAACTTTAGTCTGGACAAGCAATCAGCACTAATGATGTCCGTCGAACTTCCGGTGTCAATCAGGATCCTTCTTACTCTCAAGTTTGCTATTTTCATTTCTACAACCAAGGGATCATCATGGCGAGTCCTCAACTCCGCCCGATCTTGCTCACTAACTACCACCCTTGGGAAGGGCTCGGCCTTTGTCCGATCTCGCTAACAAAACTTGGCCGAGCTCCCTAAGGTAGTTTTTGTGCCCTCTATTGGTTGGTCCCCAACAAGAAACCCACCCGAGATTACGAGAACAACATCTTCGTCGGTGCTTGCACTCTCCTTCTTCTTGCTATGCCAATCATCTTTCCTCGGAAACTTCCTTCCCCCTTGAGGCATATATGAGTTCATCTTTCCTTTTCGGGCTAACTCTTCCAAAGCTCTCTTGAGATGCTTACATTCATTGGTCTCATGACCACAATCTTTGTGGAAGTGGCAATACTTGCTCTTATCCCTATTTCTATAAGGGGTTTTCATCTCCGCTGGGGCCTTCAACTCATACTGATCCTTAATCTCCATGAGGATGGAGTATTGGTCTTTGTTAAACTCAACAGGATTGGATGAGGATGGCTCAGCCTCCTTTCTCTTGCTCTTTCTAGACGAAGTGGTGTTGGAGTTTATCGCCCAAGTCTCGGCCTTCTTGGGGTTGCTCTTCCTTGGCTGAGCAACCTCTTCAGGCTTCTTAGACTCGGGATGCTTTGCCTCAGCACATACTTCGGTGGCATGAATAAATGCTTCCGCTTCTCTTAAAGCCTCAGCAAGAGTGGAGATTTTCTTCTTAACAAGATCAAACTTGAAACTTCCTGGCCTTAGACCCCTGATGAAGGCGTCAAAGGCTACTCCAGCATTAAGATCTTGGATCTAAAGTGCTTCTACGTTAAATCTCTTAACGAAACTTCTAAGAGCCTCCTTAGGTCCCTGGACGACCTTGCCTAGGTGCATGCTTGTCTTTTGCTCTTGCTTGTTGGCAACAAAGTGACTAGTGAATAAGAAACTGAGTTCAGTAAAGTTGTTGACTGAATTGGGGGGAGATTGTTAAACCACTTCTGCGCTACTCCTTTCAAAGTAGCTGGAAAATTCTTACACCAAGTAGCGTCGTCCACTCCTTGGACGTACATCTGATGCTTGTAAGCGACAGTGATCGTCGGGATCGTAGTTCCATCAAAAGGCTCAATGGTTGGGAGTTTTACCTTTGGGAAGGGGGGCGTCTCCATAATCCTGGCCGAGAATGGAGTAGGCCAGTTGATTTGGAGAGCTCCCAGCTGTCCCTCAATGGGTATGAACTCCTTGCGATATTCTTTCATTACTGGATTGGATGAAGTGTTGGCTGGTTTTAGACGCCTATAGACCATGGGCTGAGCCACGGTCTTCTCCTGTCGTGGATGAACAAGGGAGTGGCTTAAACTTCGGCCCTCCCCTCTGGACGACAACCTCAAAGGAGGGTCTCTCAGGTATGGGGTAGATCCTGTAGCTGAACGTTGCAAAGTCGCAGCCCTCTTTGCCTCTAAGTAATCCCTGGCGTCGGTTTCCATTCGGTGTCCACTAGGATGGACATGGTCCTGGGTCCTCACCACCACGTTCCAGTCCATCTTTCTTCTCTGATCAGTATCCTCTGGTTGCTTTCCTCTTGCTGTCCTCCTAGAGGGTTCCTGACGAACTTGTCGACTAGGACCTGGACGATCTACTTGAGAACGTCCTCTAGGACGAGGTGAATTGTTAGCAGCTGGCTCCGGGTTGTGATGAAAAAACAGCATATTGCTTTTAATCTGCTCCTGGACGACCGCCGCCATCTTAGTATGGAAATCATTCAGTACATTCTCCAGGTGGGCGGCAGTCACTGGACGATCCAGATTCACTTGGATGACCGGTTGCTGGCTTGGTCCAGGAACATAGACAATGAACGGGGGTCTATCTCTTCCTCTAGGTGGTCTTTCATGCTCCACCGTATCTTCGACATTACCTTGAAGGCTTCGATTC
Organism: Beta lomatogona; assembly: GCA_947646795.1. Classification (NCBI taxonomy): domain Eukaryota; kingdom Viridiplantae; phylum Streptophyta; class Magnoliopsida; order Caryophyllales; family Amaranthaceae; genus Beta; species Beta lomatogona. The sequence continues at coordinate 1,204,039 of CANSNZ010000424.1, read as the reverse complement.
CTGGCAATGTTGGACGATTGACAATCGATCATCGTTGCGTCTCCCCCACGACGGCGCCAAATGTTTTATCCACTTGTCCAACAAGTAAGTCAGTAGGCTTAGCTTCCTTGTCGAGCAAGTAAATTAGTATCTTGAGTGTTCTTCATTTGGAGACTTGTGCAACGATGTCCGAATCCTCTTAGTCCTTGGTCTTTGCTCTCGCTCCCGAACTCCGCACAAAGGGACCCACCCTGGAGGTTTGGGTGGTGGTTCCCCCTCCGATGCTTAAGTCAGTTTTCAGGTGTGGCAAGAGAAAGTAGAGATAGAGAGAGAAAGTGAGAGAGAATTTTATCAGAGTAACTTTGCACTGTTTGCATTGAATGAATGTTTCTCCTGATTTCAGGGGTATTTATAGTGATAGCAAGTTGACAGCTAACCTTAAAAACTGACCTACAATAGTGGCCTCTGATTGGCTGAGGAATCAGATCATGACACGTGGCAGACCATGACGGGTGGATGTCTATTAACCACTCTCCTTCAGCCATTTGGCACAGCTGGGCTCGACTTGTTGGGCCGAATTTAAACCTTTTACCTCACCTGGAGTGTAGCCCGAGAGATTCAAGGCTTTTCTCTTTTTTAACTAAGGTGACACGTGTACGGCTCTGATGAGCCCAAGTGTCTTCAAGAGAGCCGTCGATGTTAGACTACAACATTCTGGATTAGGTAGCAAAAGTTATACACAATTTACATAATATAATAATTTAGATTGTTCATTCAAAACGAAACTCTAAATTCTGCTTATCCAAGACTCCTCATATGTATTTAAATCTATGTAGAACTCTATTTTTAGAAAAAAAAAATTAATGACATGACAATACTACATGGCGCTTTATATTTCATAAGTTGTAGAACTATATTGTAAATGGATCTTATTTCGAAGCATATTCTGAATGCTCTCCAATGGTACAAAATTTATAATATTCCGAATTTTATAACAAAAGTTATACACAATTTTCATAATATAATAATTTAAGTTGTTGATTCAAATACAAACTCTAATTTTCGCTTATCCAAATCTCCTTTTATGTATTTAAATCATGTAAAACTCTATTTTTTTTAAAATAAAAATATAAATTGATGACATGGCAATCCTACGTGGCGCGCTCTATGAGCTCGAAATCTTGAGGAGCTCTCTATGCTCCCGAAAAGTTCCTCCTTTATATATATATATATATATATATATATATATATATATATATATATATATATATATATATATATATATATATATATATATATATATATTGATGAAAAAAAATATACTATCTTCTAATTAAATTTGTTTAATTTTTTTTATAAGAAGTCAGGTTGGAGTAAATTTCATTAACCGTCAAACAGAAATTAGAGGCTATTACATCATCGATATTAAGTTTTGGTCATGCTAACTAAATGAGTGTGAATTTTTTTCAATATGAATATTTATTTTGGTCATACTAATTAAATGAGTATGAATTTTTTGACTTACATATAAGAAATAACATAGTCAGGTAGGTGGGGATCTTGTTTGATTCATCTTAATGCATATTTTCATAATATTAACGTTTTTATATATTTTTTCGCTATGTGTAACTAAAGATATTATTGATCAAAGTAATGCATTGGATGGTGCGAGAACAAGAAGTGTAGCGGTACAAAAAAAAAAGAGGAAGAAGAAAACAACTCTTTTTCTATAATTTATTAACAATATATATATTTTAAAGATAAGAAAACAAATCTTTTTCTATAATTTTTTAAAAAAGAATAAAATAATAGAATAGAACTTTGTTTAGACTTTAGGTGGGAAAGTATTTGATGGTTACCACTAATATAATTCTAGGTTGCTTGTGTAAAGTGAATGACTAATATCTGCTCATGATTCTATTGATGAGCTTTCTGCTATAAGCACATAAATCGACCTGATTGACTTGGTTGTGTTTTTATTTGTATGTTTTGTTGTTTCTTTGAACGACATCGTGACGACTCAACGTCTTGTCAAAGATAGATAAGATAGGTTTCGTGAATTCATAATAGATGTTGAATTACCATCGCGACACTGTCATCAGTAAGGTAAAACTAACCTGTCTTACGACAGTCTAAACCCAGCTCACGTTCCCTATTGGTGGGTGAACAATCCAACACTTGGTGAATTCTCCTTCACAATGATAGGAAGAGCCGACATCGAAGGATCAAAAACCAACGTAGCTAATTAGCTATGAACGCTTGGCTGCCACAAGCCAGTTATCCCTGTGGTAACTTTTCTGACACCTCTAGCTTCAAATTTTCTAAACTCTTCTCCCTAATAATAATCAGTTACCCCTTCACTTTTTTTTTACTTGCTATATTTTCCTTAAATGGTTGTTTGTTCTTACTTGCTACATCGTTTCAACTTTTCTTTTTTGGTGACTTGGTCCACTAAAAAATAATAGTTTTTTATTATGTTTTGTATATTTCCTTGAAATTAGATATTTTCTTGCTACTTTTTCCTTCAAATAGTAAGGCTCCCCCACCTCATTTAATGCTAAAAGGGTAAAAAAAAATACAGGGACATCTCCTAAAAACTAGTGAAAACAACAACTGTTGCAACGGAAGCGAATAAACAAACAAACAAACGCGAAAAAACGAATAAAGAACACGCAAGATTTAACGAGGTTCACTATCAATTTGATAGCTACGTCCTCAGGGCAGGGATAAAATCTTTCACTATGATCAAGCGGAACAATGAATACAATAGGCAAGAGAATCACTTGAATACTCTCTTCAATGAATCTCTCAAAGCTCTATCTCTAGAACTTCACTATTGTTTTCTCTCTTGTGTTTTGATGGTCTTGCTCTCTCACATGCTAAACGGCTCCTAAACCTCTTTAATCTAGGTTTAGAATCAGAAGAAACGTCACTAAAAAAAGCCGAATCGCGCGTTCCGTCGAAGTGCGCGACCCGGGCACCAAAGGTGCGCGACCCGGGCACTGAAAACTGACAAAACACCTCTTTCGCTCGATATGCCCGACCAGGGCATAAGCTTCTGCATGGCGTCTTTGTCTTCAGTAGATGCCCAACTTCACCCAACTTCTTCTCCACACCATATTGAGCCCCCAAGGCTCCTAGCACACGATCAAGTCACCATTCTCACAAATCTCCACCTTGACTTGCATCTTCTACAAGTACTCCACCTTGCAAAAGATAACCATGATACCTCTCAACAATACATGAGATATCGATCCCTCCCAAGTCTCACACCTTTAACCCGGTGTCGGGTTTTGCCCTCTTTATCCCGGGGCCGGGATTGCCTCCACCTTGAGGCAACAACCCCCAAAGGGGTCATATGTGACTATCAACGTTCAACAAGTCCAAGCAATGTTTGAACTTGCGAACCGGAACTGGCTTGGTGAACATATCAACTGGGTTATCAGCAGTCCCAACTTTCTTCACCACTATCCTCTTCTCACTCCTCATAAAATGATACCGCACATCAATGTGCTTAGTTCTATCATGATGCACCTGATCCTTGGCGAGACAAATAGCACTCAAGCTATCACAATACACAGTCACACGATCATGATGTAGACCCAAATCACTGACCAAACCACGTAACCATATACCCTCCTTTGTCGCAGCCGTTAGAGCCATGTACTCAGCCTCCGTAGTAGACAAAGTCATTGAAGACTGCAACGTAGCCTTGCAACTAATCACGGACCCTCCTAGAGTGTATACATACCCAGTCATTGACCTTCTAGTGTCTATATCTGCAGCATAATCCGAATCAGAATATTCGGTCACCAAACACTCAGCATCATTCCCATATATGAGACCTACATCTACCGTGTTCCTTCCCAGGTTGAGTCATAAACCTACTAACAACACTAACAGCATGAGCTATATGTGGCCTAGTGCACACCATAGCATACATCAAACTACCAATAGCACTAGCATACGGAACCTTAGACATGTACTCCTTCTCCTCATCAGATTGAGGAGAAAGAACAACTAAAAGACGAGCATTAGCAGCAGCAGGAGTATCAATAGATTTCGCAATACTCATACCAAACATGTCGAGTACCTTCAAGATGTAACTTTTCTGAGATAAGAAAAGTTTCGTCCGAGCACGATCCCAATAAATATCCATGCCTAGAATCTTCCTTGCTGCTCCCAAGTCTTTCATGTCAAACTCAGAACTCAGAAGCTTTTTCAATTTCACTACGTCTGACTTCTTCTTCGCTGCAATAAGCATGTCATCAACATATAATAATAAATAAATATAAGAACCGCGTCCTCCACCTTGCTATGATAAACACAACAATCATAAGGACTCCTGTCAAATCCATGCTCAACCATGAAGCTGTCAAACCTCTTATACCACTGCCTAGGTGACTGCTTAAGTCCATACAAGGACTTCTTCAGTCGGCAACCAAAGTTCTCCTTTCCCGGGAACAACGAATCCCTCCGGTGACTCATCGGAATATCCTCCTCCAACTCTCCATGTAGGAAAGCTGTTTTCACATCTAACTGCTCAAGTTCCAAATCAAAATGTGTTACTATTGCTAATAACACTCTAATAGAGGTATGACGTACCACAGGTGAGAAAATCTCATTGTAGTCTACCCCTTCCCGTTGACTGAACCCTTTAGCAACTAGTCTGGCTTTGTATCTGACACTTTCACCCTCTGAAATTCCTTCTTTCCTCTTGAATACCCACTTGCAACCCACCACCTTACGACCATGTGGCACCTTCACAAGTTCCCATGTCTGATTCTTGTGAAGAGACTCCATCTCCTCACTCATAGCAACTAACCACTTGGATGATTCGTTACTAGCAACTGCTTCCTTGTAGGACATTGGTTCAGGTGACTCTATATCATCGACTACATGTAATGCATAACCAATCATCTCCTCTACACAGCAGTTTCGGCCAGGAACTTTCCGGCCTTCTATCTGTTCAATCAGTCTCTGCGTCTTCTTCCTATGTCGTTTCTGACCTTCATCATCAATTTCCTCATGATCAGACTCAAGTTCAGTTGTTTCATCAGCAACAACTCCATCTGTCTGACTAGTTTCCACAGTAGGAGAATCTACTGGAACATCATCCTCCACCTGAATTCGAACCTGTGTCTCAGGAGTAGGAACTGCAGCAATTACTTGCTCAATTCCTTCAGTAATGCTATCATCAGTATCCCCTGCAGGTTTGTTAGCAGATACAAACATAGTATTCTCATCAAAAGTAACATCTCTACTAAGTATGACACGCCCTTCTGATAGGGACCAAATCCGGTAACCCTTAACACCATCTCCATATCCCAGAAAACAACCCTTCTTGGCCCTTGGTTCAAGTTTACCTTCAATAACATGATAATAAACAATACAACCAAAGACACGCAAACTAGAATAATCAGCACTTCTCCCAGACCATACCTCATAAGGTACCTTGCAGTCAATACCTGTATGTGGACCACGGTTTAAGTAGCATGCATCGAACTCTCTCTAGCAAGGTTTGATTCAACCGCTCTGCATCACCATTCTGCTGTGGTGTTTTCCTGACAGTGCGATGTCTCACAATCCCTTCTTTCCTGCAAAACTCATTGAATTCATCATTAACAAATTCAAGACCATTATCCGTGCGTAGCCTTTTAATCTTCTTGCCTGTCTGATTTTCCACTAAGACTTTCCATTGCACAAAAGTCTTAAAAGCCTCTCCTTTGTGCTTTAAACAACTGAACCAGTCAGAATAGTACCCAGCACAACATACAAAGTACCCACTTTGGTGCCTTTAAGCACCAACTTCGAACCTTTCCACACACATAATTCCCCATCCGAGCCAGAAAAATTAAATCCTCCTTTATCTAAGACACCCAGAGAAATCAAATTTTTTCTTAACTGTGGAACATTCCTAACATTCATCAACGTACGAACCTCACCCTCAATGGTCCTTATCTTAATGGAACCTCTCCCTACAACCTTACAAGCAGCATCGTTACCCATAATAACATTACCACCATCACAAGACTCATAAGAAGTAAACCAATCACGATGAGGACACATATGGTAAGAACATCCCGGATCTAGAACCCAATGTTCAGACGGACTAGACACATCAACAGCAGCTAGTGCTAAGTCCTCCTCAGAGTCATAATTCGTACCCTGTTGTGCAATGTTAGCATTGGAAGTTTTAGGATTCTTAGGGCATTGATGTTTCCAATGGCCAGGTTCTTTACAGATGTGATAGACATTCCTAGGATTGGCCCTTTTGCCCTTAGAATTTTTCTTCTTCTTAGGACCCTTCCCCTTAGCCGAGTTTACCACTAACCCAGCCCCCGAATCTCCACCACTCTCTGTCGTTGCCGCCTTCTGGCGCAACTCCCTAGTAAATAGTGCTGACTTCACTTCTTCTAGGGTCACAGTCTCTCTCCCAACAACAAATGATTCAACAAAGTTTTCATATGTATTTGGAAGTGAAACAAGCAAAATCAAAGCAGCATCTTCATCTTCAATCTTAACATCTATATTACGCAGATCAAGTAAAATAGTATTAAGTTTATCTTAGAGACGTACCTCCTTGCATACGCAAGGCAAACAAGCGTTGCTTCAAAAGCAACTTGTTGGTGAGTGACTTTGTCATGTAGAGACTCTCCAACTTCGCCCACAGACCAGCAGCAGTCATGTCGTCTGCAACTTCTGTGATCACAACGTCTGCCAAACATAGCAAAATCGTGGAGTGAGCCTTCTCCTCCATCGCCTCCAATTCGGCCCCACTAGGGCCTTCTGTAGCTTTGCTTTTGTCATCCTTTTTGACAAGAGGTTTCCAGATGCCTTGTTGCTTTAATAAAGCACGCATCTTTATCTGCCATAGTCCGAAACTATTCCTCCCAGTAAACTTGTCAATCTTCGAGTTCATCGTATTCATCTTTTCGGATCCCTTACACTGATTTTAATCTCAGGCTTTGATACCAAGTTTGTTGCAACGGAAGCGAATAAACAAACAAACAAACGCGATAAAACGAATAAAGAACACGCAAGATTTAACGAGGTTCACTATCAATTTGATAGCTACGTCCTCAGGGCAGGGATAAAATCTTTCACTATGATCAAGCGAAACAATGAATACAATAGGCAAGAGAATCACTTGAATACTCTCTTCAATGAATATCTCAAAGCCCTCTCTCTAGAACTTCTCTATTGTTTTCTCTCTTGTGTTTTGATGGTCTTGCTCTCTCACATGCTAAACGGCTCCTAAACCTCTTTAATCTAGGTTTAGAATCAGAAGAAATGGCATTAGAAAAAGCCAAATCGCGCGTTCCGTCGAAGTGCGCGACCCGGGCACTGAAAACTGACAAAACACCTCTTTCTCCCGATATGCCCGACTCGGGCATAAGCTTCTGTCTGGTGTCTTTGTCTTCAGTAGATGCCCAACTTCACCCAAGTTCTTCTCCACACCATATTGAGCCCCCAAGGCTCCTAGCACACGATCAAGTCACCATTCTCACAACAATGTAGCAAGTAAAAAAAAGTAGAGGGACTATTGTTATCCTACAATTATAAAATTATGATATTTTAACAATACAATATCTGTTACATTCCTAATACTTAAAATAAACTAAGCATTCAAATTGATACAAAATGTTATAAATAACATTTCTTAACAAAATATGTCAATGAAGCACCCAATTGCAAAACCATAGTTGGTCGCAAAACAATAAGCAAGCATTTGTTGCATGCTTGCATAGCTTATGTCTTACACGGTTTACTTCTTAGGTCGAGCAATATCCCAAAATCATTAATGTTGACAGTTGACACCTTATAAAACATGAGAAAGTTGTTTGCAAACCTAAGAAAGTGAACCCATAGCTTCTTAGGTAGACCATTAGGTAAATTTCAATCTTACAGCTCTTGAAGTTGAGATGTTCTTGCGGGTTCAATTCCACTAGAATAAGAAAATCTTTCAAACAACCTTCTACTTAGAAAATTCATAGAAAAGAAACCATCTCGAGCAATAAGATATACGATGAATGCCATATATGCTGCTGATACAATGCAAAAGAAAACTCCGAGTAGTAGTCCATCAACTATATTCATGAAAAAATCTAATAGCACATAGATGTTGATCACCATTACCACAGCTAACACTATCCATGCCACCTTCTGCAACAAAATTAAGAGCAACAAATTTAGATTTTGAGTACATCCAATATCAAATCGTTAACATCAAGCTACTCAAATTCTACGGAATAACATCTCATTAACTCTACAACTGGTAAGGATTTATCTTGTTCATAACCTTTATGTTTTACATTGCTTTATTTTTCATGTAGTTTGAGATATTATACTTTTTTTGTGCAAATATTGATTCTTATTTAAGTAAAGTTAAACAAACATGCTTGCACATATATGGCATATATATATTTGAAGCACGAACCTCAAGTGTAGGTCCTATTTTGAAAACTCCCATCACCTGTTCCTTTGACACTATAGTAAAAAGAGGTATCAATGAAAAAGGAATTTGAATAGATTGAAGCACATTTAGCCACTCATTCATAACATCCATTGCCCCATCTGATCTATCAAACACAATAGCTAAAATCATTGTAGGCACAATTGCAAAACTTCTTGTTATCACAGCTCTTAGCCATTCATTTAACTGAATATTAAGAAAACCTCCCATGATAAACTGGCCAGCATATGTTCCAGTTATGGTGCTACTTTGCCCTGCTGCTAATAACCCAATACCCCATATATAAAGAATGGGCAGAACACCCCCTCCATATTTTTCCTCAAGGTACTTGCCTGCGTTTTCGAGGCCTACGCTAGTAGCCTTCTTTGTACCATAAAATCCCTTGGCGAAAACAGTTGTAACGAAAAGGTTTATCATGAAGGAGACAAGGAGAGCCACTGATGATTCGATTGAGTAATAGTTGATTGCCTCTTGAACTTGACCAACTTTGTTTATGTCCACCTTCCTAGATTGTACGAGAGCAGAATGTAGGTATACATTATGTGGAGTAATGACACATCCGAAAATTCCTACTGCTTGTTGAATTGTCCCAGAGTTGAGTTTTGGAACTAGTGTACCTGTTTTTATACATAGCTTCATGATCATCATGTTGGTCAAATAGAAAAACCGGAATATATACTCAAAGAAATTTGAGGATAAAAACTACTCCCTCTAGTTTTTATAAGTTTACTCGTTTTGACTTTTGACACTATTTACATACATGACTTTGATTATCTCTTATGATTTGTATTTAAAGAAAAATATAGTCACGTGAGATCTTGTTAAATTCGTCTCAATGTGTATTATCCAAATATCAACATTTTATAATTTTTGCTTATTAACAAAATTAGATATATTAAGGTTCAAATTAATGCCTCGACAATTGTGCCCCAAAGAAACTGGCAAACTAATCAAAACTAAAGGGAGTAGTACTTAAAATAAAGCATTTACCTACTAAAAGTTCCTTTCCGCTAGGTTTAGCATCAAAAAACATATATGCGAATGAGATAGCCATTGTTGTTACCATAATTCCAAATGCAGCTTCCATTTTCCTTACGCCATAGTTCTCGAGAAATAAAAACACAAAACTGCTTGCATCAACAAGATCAAATAAATAAACACGTAAATACTTAATAGTGGATACCTAAGGGTATTATTGTACACTATAATTTATATTTAAATAGAATGTCAGAGCTACCTATTAAGGTAAGCCTTTGTCATATTTACACATGGTATTAGAGCTAAGGTTAACCCTTTGTCATATTTACACAGTACTCTTAGGAGGCAATAGTACCATGTTCAGGTTCCATAAACAAGATTATACACATTTATAAAACGGTTTTTTCACCATATACCCCTGACATTTTTTTGCACCATATACCCTTTCGAGTTTCCAAATTCACCATGTACCCTCCACTTTTCAAAAAATACATCAAACTACCTTTTTGACTAACGGTGTTAGACTTCTGTTAGTCATTAACCCTTAATCCTCTCCTAACCCTGATTAACTAACCTAAACCTAAGCCTAACCCTAACCCTAACCCCCTAATCTAATACCCTAACACTTACCACCCCCTCCCCCACCCTTTACCCCAACCCCACTACCCCCACCCTTTACCCCAACCCCCCACCCCCCCCAACCGTTACCCCACCAGCCCACAACCACTCGCAACCCCTCACACCCACCGGCCCCGAGCCACCCGCAACCCCCTCTCCCTTCGGACCCACAACCCCTCCCCCTCCCTTTCGGACCCTGCACCCCCTCCCCTCCCTTTCAAACTCGCCACCCCCTTCCCCCTCCCTTTTTAGCACCACCACCACCAACCACGAGAATCAACAAAGAGGGAGGAATAGCCACGACAGTCGTGCACAAACAACATCAACAACAACACTCAAGCAAAGGAGAGAGAGAGAGAGACGCGAGCCGGGAAGTGGAAGCGGCGGCGCAACAACTCCGGTGGCAAACAACTCCGAGCGGCAAAAAATAACGGTGGTGGTAGTCCCTACCCGCAACAACGAAACAGGGGATAGAGAAGAATGGCGAGAGGAGAAGAGGCTCCCGGTGAGCCGAGGAAATGCCGGCGAGAGAGGTGCGAAGGAAGGTGAGAGAGAAACAGGGGTGATGTATTTGGGGAGGGGGTGGGCTTTAGGGTGGTGGGGTAAAGGGTTGGGGAGGGGGGGGCTTCGAGGGTGAGGTTCGGGGGTGGTGTATTTGGGGAGGCGGTGGTGGGGTAAGGGGGTGGGGGAGTGGGGGAATGGGTGGGCTTCGAGGGTGGGTTTCGGGGGTGGTGTATATGGGAAGGGGTGGTGGAGTGGGGGGTGAGGGAGTGGGGGAGTGGGGGGAGTGGGTGGGGGTTCTTGCTGCCTACTAGGGTAAGGGGTGGTTAGGGTTAATGACTTAGGGTATTAGATTAGGGTTAGGTTTGGTTTAGGTTTATGATAGCTAATTAGGATTAGAGGGGGGATTAGGGATTAATGACTAACGGCGTTAGCCTTCAGTTAGTCATAAGGGTAAGTTAATGTATTTTTTGAAAAGTGGAGAGTATATATGGTGAATTTGGAAACTCGAAAGGGTATATGGTGCAAAAAAACATTTGTCAGGGGTATATGGTGAAAAAACCGTTTATAAAATTATGCTGCTAAAGATTAATGATTTGTTTTGTTCTGGAGGAAAATCATTTTCCCTGTGTTTCGTTGTTTTGTTGGGCAAAAGATTTAACAAAGAAAAGTAAGGTGGAAAAGTGTTTTTCGTCCGGTTGTAGACATCTTCCTCCAAAATTTGTAGGAAAATCATTTTCCTCCATTATCTTATTCTCGACATCTCCCCCTTCTTAGTTTAATAGTTGTCCATAAAGCCAAACAAAGGAAAATTAATATTCATTTACGTTTTCTACTGAAAAATGTTTTCCATCAAACCAAACAAACCCTAACGAGAGAAGCTTATATTACCAATCAGCAGCGGTAATAACAACACTAGCCCAAAGAGGCAAAACACCATTGCTTAATATTTGAATAGCAATAGCTGTGCCAACCACCTCTTGAATATCGGCGGCGATAACCGCTACCTCCGCCATGGCCCATAATAAAAGCCTGGCCCATGGTGGGTATTCCTCCCTACAAAGCTCTGCCAAGTTCTTCCCTGTGGCCACTCCAACACGTGCGGATAGGAGTTGGATCAATAAGCCCATTATTGTGGACCATAATAACAACCAAAGCAATGAGTATCCAGCTATGGCTCCCGCTTGTAAATCCCCTTCTATGTTTCCTATTAAGCAAGTCATAAAAAGGTGAAATCAAAATAGTGTTTAACCATCCTATATGTACGCGATGTGTGCGTCAACAACCTTATGTAACTATACGTACGAATGAACATATTTTTTAAATCTAAAATAATTTTGGTAGTGATGTAAATTATTGAGGTTTTTTTTTAGATGTTATTATCTTTTTAAATTGAAGGTGACTAATTTTTAACTGTTCAATACCATCACTGAAAAATTTGGTCAATGGTTTATTAATTCCTTGTCAACGGGGTTAGTATAGTTCTTTAACGATTGTAAACGTTAATAAACCATATTGTTTGAACTTTGTAAATACGAAGTATTATGTTGTTAGGATATAATTCTGATTGAAGATTCTAATTAATTTCGTGAAATTGATTTTGTCAATCTATTTTGTCAAGTCATTAATGGTGATTGCATATTCCATTTTTGACTTATTCCATATGGCAAGTTGCATATATTCTCATTTTTTTTAATTCGTTGTTTTAAATTATTAGATGGTATTCCAGTCATTTCAAACGGGGACATCATAGCTCCTCCCTTGGCTTATATAATAGAGATAAGGACATTCTTGCACCAAAAAAACTAAGGATTTGGTCATTTTATGTTGATTTATGAGATACTCTCACTAATATATAATGTAAGAAAAAATATCATTGTATTGTGTGAGTTAGATTTGTAACATCTGTTTAAATGGCCAAACATATGTCTTGAACCCCATAAAATTTAATAGGTAAAGCATTTTGCAGGACAAAAGAGTGTATTTCGAAGTTTTCTTAGTTATGATAACTTTAATGGGAATGCTTGTATAGTTGTATGTATACCATTCATATCAATGTGAAACAATATAATTGAGTTGCACATATTAAGGTACTAAATTTGTGGGTAACAATATATACTTCCTACGTTCTAAAATAATTGTATTACTTCTCTACTTTATATGAGAGTTTTTTGAGAGAAGTGTTACATTTATTTTAGAACAGATGAAGTATGCAATACATGATTTATTACCTGGATCCAAAAATGCAATACTCATTAAAATGCCAGGCCCTGTAAATAGCCATAACTTCTTCCAAGAAAAGGGTGGTGTTTGAGTGTCATCAAATGGCTCCAAATCTATTACCCCATATACTTGATGTGCAAATTTTGGTGTTTCTTCTTTGTCTTTATCTTTTTCCTCATAAGAAATATTTGGTGATTTTTGCAAGTATGTTGATGATGATGATGAAGCTGCATTGGAAGGTAAGAGGCGATTCGACTCCGAGGATTTATTATCAACGTAAAAGTTTTGTTGAGTTTGATCTTTAAGAGGAAAATGAGAGTCCATACTGGTAAAAAAAGCTGCATTGTTTTTGTGATGGAAATTTGTTTCTTCTTTTAGTTTGTTTGAAGTTTCTTAATCTGTGGTTTACCTTAGTGTAAGCAAATTTAGGATAGGAGCTTAGAGAGCCCCTTAAATTCTGATTCTTAGGAAATTTTGAAGCCAACTTTACTGGTCCAAATTTACCCAAGATGTAGTGCCTAGATTGAAACCATAAATATCGGGTTATAGATTTATTACTCTGTTCACCTTATAGTGATAAGTCTTTAAAACATGTGGAAAACAAACTGAAACTAGGATTCATATTTGCGTTATAAATTGCCATAGTATGAAGGAAAATTTGTTAGATAAATACACTGAAGGGGTATTATCAAATCTTACTCAAAATAATTCTCTAAAACACTGGAAGAATTTTTTTAGTTATTACTCTCATTTCTCAACAACATCAAACATGTTAATGAAAAGTTGTTAATGTTATAAATTGAATTAGAAGAAATTTAATGAAAGAATTCAAATGGTTGGTAGGATTGAATCGGCAGGATCGGATCGTAGGATCCGACAAAATAGGGTAAAATAATAATAATAATAATAATAATAATAATAATAATAATAATAATAATAATAATAATGCTACAACATGGTGATAGACTGATAATTGTTCAATATTATAAGATTAACGTAACATGCAACCAAAATCTAATAAAAGAATGATTAAATTATGATTTTTTTATGATAAGATCGAATCGTAGAATAGTATTAAGATCCTACCATGTGGGTAAGATCGAAGATCCTACAAAATTAAGATTCTTCATAGGATGGGGATCGATGAGGTCCTTCCAAATCGTAATTGGGATTTTAATAACGCTACTAAGAATAAAAAAAACTACTTATGACATTGAAAAAAAAAACGAAGAAAAAGAACTAGCCTTTCAACATATATTCTCTCAGACCACAAATGAACATCTTATAGACTTGAGCATCTATATTAATAATTACAGACAAATAGTGTAAATATAAGACTAGAAAAACTGATCAAAAGAGAGATTTAGTGGCTCATTTTATCTGCCATTCTGACAAAAAAGAGAATGGTCATGATATTGTTCTGCCTCATGCACTCATTATGACACTTCATTATCCATGTTCAAAGAGATCTTAAATGGTCAAAAAAGGCCTAAATCTCTTAACCTCGCACTTTTTGTGCATCAAGCAGCCAATTTAGGCATTCACGATCTAGGATCTTATAGAAGTGACCTGCAAATCACGTGCTACATAGTACATTAGACCACGAGATATGGCTCTAGCTAATCTACTAATTGTTACTCTTTTTTATCCTTGTTGCAATGGTTCGTTGATGGTAAAATTTGATGCTTTCATTTGGATGTTCCATAAATTCAAGGTCGATATTCACCACAACTTTACTCATAATTTGAAAGATTGACTATGGCATGAAAAAACAAGATTCGTCAAAAACTGCAACTCTTATAATCAGAATCTTCCATCAAGTGCTAAGCTCAGTCAACCTCAATTAGGCACTAGACAAATCATCTACAACTTATGCCTAAGTTACATGCTTATATACTGCACAAAAAAGTTCTCCGCCAACTTCATCAGCTCTATTAGTCGTACAAGCACAGGGCAGTGTCATGGCTTCCCACTCATGTCAGCACTGGTTTGACGATCCAAAGCAAGCCATTCAGTAACAATCACCAGCAATAATACGCGTAATGCTGGTCCAGGGCCCAAAAAATCCTTATGCGCTTAACCAAGAGAACTCTATCTATGGTAAAAGAAGCAAGATCTACTATCCCCCAGGGATCTATCTCTCATTAACATCCTCAAAGTAAGAAGCGGGTATCTCTGATAGAGATGCCAATGTTGAAACGCATTTGTACTGTCACAGCAAATGCAGAATGATATCAGATAAACTACTACAATGAAGCATCATCAAAATTTACCATAAGAATGGGTAAGCAGCCGAAATGTATACCTTATGCTGCTTATATTTGTTTTTTACTGCTACCAAAGATCCTCCTCTTCTATCTAGTTGCAAGTCTTGGATCCGAAGAACACATTCTTTTAGATCTGAAGGCTTATATCCGGTGTAACTTTGCAAGCTTGAATTCTGTAAATGCACAATCAACTACTTTAACTTCCATTTCACATTACATTACATTACTGAACAGAAAATCGAAGTTCAAACAACTTACCCATGGGTGCTTTTTCGGATGGATTGTAAACTTTGCAAGGAAAATAACTGATGCTGCTACCATAGAAGGTAAGAACTTCACACAGCCATAATCTAGCAAACTGAGCTCAGCTAAGTAGTAACCCAAAAACTCTAGTTGCAGATTGGGATTCTGTACAACCAAAAGATAAAGCAAGAAATGATAAGTAAATCTTTTTCAAAAGATCAACCAAAGATTGCATAATTAGTGCTAAAGCACACAAACTTACTTTAGAATTTCCTTGAGCAACCCTGGTGAACCTCCTGTAAACAATAAATAATGCAAAAGACACACGATTTAGCAAGATATCCACCAAAAACAAACAGATCAAACATAAGGCAATCATTGCAACACGCTCTCGATTCTCACCTGAGAAATGTCTTCGCTGTAGGATTACCCATCTCATAGTTGAGGGTTTTAAGCACTTCAGCCTCCATTTCTACAACCTTCACATTTCAATGAAAAGCAAAACTCTCAATACCAATATAACCCAGATTCAGATTTAGTAAATTTGATATAAACAGAAAAAAAAAATATCAACTAACCTCATGTTTAGTGTAGGTATTTTCTGTCATATCACAAAATTTTTCCACAGGTTTTGGATCTATTTCTTCATACTTTCTACAATCAAGAACAGAGGACTTCAATAAATTAAAAAAATTACATTTAAAATAAATAAAAATACCCAAAAATCAGAGAAACTTACGATGCAATAAGCATTGCAGAAACACCCAGAAGCTGAAGTCTTTGACGATTAATAGGTTTTGTCGATAAAAATCGATCGATGTGTGAAATTGTCAAATAAAGTGTATCAGAAACAACTTTAAATTCTTCAGCAAGCTCAACTAACCAATCCACCAAAATTCCTCTCATATTTGCACTCACATCCTTCTGAATCTTCTGCATGTAATCCCCTTGTGGCCTTCTCTTCTCTTCTTGCTACAAAACCCAATTCAATTTCAATCATAAACCCTAATTTCCGCGAAACCCATCTCACAATCAATTAATCGAAAGTAAATCAAATTAAAAAAAAAAGGGTGTTCAAATTCACACCATTAATAGTGTAAATATTGCTTAAATCCCAATAAACACACATTAAAAAACTGTAATAATGAAACTAATTCGAAAATCTTACCTCCATATTACGAAGATATTCATAAATTCCAGTAACATATGGGCCACACATTTGAGGATCATTAGAAACAGCATCAATATCATCAGTAGAAACTTTAGGTGGACCCACAACATCCTCCTCCGGCGTTTTTTCCGACGCCGGAATCGAGGTAGAGCTGCTGAATTTAGTAGATTTCCTCGAACGAGCTCGTGTTCGAGGCTCAGAACATGATTTTAAGCTGGGATTACCCAAAACATTCGACGAAATTTCACCCAAAACAACCCGTTTTTGCTTCGCTGGTGGTTGTTGCTGCGGTTGATCAGACAAAGCTTCGGCCGCTCGACGCTTTGCTGATAGTCTAGTGACCCTCATACAGTTCTCCTGATTCGCCATTGTTGAAGAAGAAGAAAGAATAAAAGAGGAGAGAGAAAGTGATGGGAATGATAGAGAGAGAAAGGAAGAAGGGTGAAAATGGAGGTAGGAGAAGAGAGAGACTTTGTAGTAGTGTGATATAAGGGCGCCATTTGAGAATGTGTTCAAATATGTTGAACTTTTCGCGGTCCTTGTAAAAAAATATGTAAGTAGTATGAATTTAATTTTTGGGTTTGGTTTTTTTGATTAATTCACCGGTTCGAAATTCGAAAATTGGGAAAGAGTTTGTTTTGGGGGTTTGACACTTTTGAGATTGGAAAAAAGGGCGGTATCATATTGCGAAATGTTTTAAAAGAGTGTACTTGGGATTCGAATGATTTGGTAAGGGTAAGGCGGGGTATTTTAGTTTTGAGTCTCCGTGAATTCGGACTTTGAGCGCTGCGAAATGACTGGAGAATCTTTCTACATGTGGGTGCCTTGAAGTATTAGGATTTCTTTTTTTGTGAAGACTGCGGGAAATATTAAACCCACTTGAAGCCTGAAGGTAGGCGACAGGCATAGGCCGGATGGCTAGGACAGGCTGACAGCCTGATAGTCATACTTAAACCTAGGCATGGGCCGGACCGGGCCAGTTCACGAGCTCAATCCGCGGACTTTGGACAATGGCAGGTCGGGCCCGTGTCCGTGAGTAAGGGGACGGGCCTGAAATTTTTTAGATTTTGTCCGTGGGCCTGACTCGTGTTTTATGTTGTTTTTTTAGATTTCTACCAGTTTTAGACTAAAAAACAAAGAGAAGTGGCGCTCGGCCCACGGCCCACTTGGCGGACAACAAGCCGGGTCGGGCCTCGAGCGGGCTCATGATGGCCAGGGCCCAAGCCGTGCCGGGCCGGACTGGCCCGCGTGCTGGTCTGGCCCGCGTGCTGGTCTGTCCCATGCCCACCTCTAGTCATACCATCTTGTTGATGGCTAGTTGGCTACACAATGAAGATGTAAAAAGTGGGTTGTGCCTTGTTTATGGACAGTGTTATGTTATCTCAAAGTGAATTGTTATTCGTCGATTGTCGTCCAATTTTTATCATGGCTCGTTTTGTTTACCCATTGTCATCCGACACTCCTCTTTTGACTTTAACTCTCTTTTCGGAACTCTTCGGCAAAACTAATTATGATATTTGTTAATGATCATACTCGTAGTAGCTATTGTTTTTCTTATTAGTTGTAATATGTTTTTGGTTGTTTGTTAGAGGTTAGCTATTAAACTAAGGGTATGTTCTCTCCAACTTATTTTCAGTTCAGTTCAGTTACAACCAGTTCAGTTCGATTCAGTTCAGTTCCTAATTTATTAATTATCATTACTATTAGTAATGATTTAATTTAATTCAGTTCAGTTCAGTTGTTTTATGCCGAGGAGAATATGCCCTAACACCTAAAATAATTAGCGACAGATAAACTAGTTCTTGAATCTGTAAAAGAACAAAAAAAAAAAAGTAACTAAGATCTACTTTTAAAAGCTACTCTAAACACTTTTATTACTTCAGCTGCTAAAAATTATGAAGATACAGTACCATACATTATTTTTCACATTTAATAGAGTTTTGTGTTTGTCAAATCTGTAGTTGTTACTTGAAAAGTGTTGTTGAACATGACCTTAGCCACTCTTCATTCACTAACACTAGCAGATTTTTACAAATCATTCACGTAAAGGGTTTTTTTTTTTTTTTTTTTTTGGGGACAGTAGCATAAATAGAAGGAAGTGGGAAAATTACAAACTAGTGGCCAACTTCCTGGCTCGTGTGGCCAAGAAGTGGGCTTTTTTAACCTTTCCTCTCTCCACTTTTGTTACTCTAACAGTCTCAAAACTTGCTAACATAAGTAAAGTGTCCAATAAAATAGTCTGGGTAGAAGCTAAAGATCTTGTATTATCTTGGAGGCCTTCCACCACTTGCTTTGAGTCAGTCCAAACTTCTAAATTGCTGATTTGACGGTCCCTACACTCCCTTAGCCCAAACAGAGTGGCATACGCCTCAGTTTGGCTTGCTGAATCAGTTGCAATCACTTGACTCCCTTTTGCCCTTTCTATGTTGTTCTCAAAATTCACCCAACCATAAGCTGCTATTCCCGGATCCTTGTTGTTGTTCTTGTTACGCTTCCAGGCACCATCAATAATAAGGATGGCATGATCCTTGGCATTGATCCAATCTTTGCTCCAATGCCAGTCTCTTTCGGTTGTGGCTCTTGAATCAGTACCTTTCGGTTGATCTTCCTTGATTGACTGAGTTGTATATTGCCACCATCTTTTTTTCCAGTGGTTAAAGATGTTAAAGACTTCAGCGGGGTTCCTGCTGTGATTAGCTTTGAAAATAATTTTGTTTCTCAACAACCAAATGCTCCATAATATCCCTATGAAATCTAAAACTCTTGAATCTTGGACTCCATCCTCCTGCATTAAATACCAAACCCAGTTCCTTGACCATGTGCTTACTGTGATATTTTCGGGTTGATCAGAATTGATGCCAAGCGTTGAGCTCTTCCATATTTTCACTGTCACTTCACAATTCTTGAAAAGATGAGTATCAAGATTATTATGATGATTTATGGTGGACAATGCATCAAGATTGGAATTTTGTTAATATTATTAGAAAAAAGGTGGGGCACACAGATAAGAGACGACCCATAATAAGCTTGTTCCAACTAGATTAGTCGTTGAAGGTTCATCTCGCGACAAACCTAGGATTGGTCTTAATTTTTGCCTGATAATAGTGGTGGATCCATAACTTTTTATATTCAGTGGATTGTATTTAGAATAAAGTACTCATCTTAATGTTATGAGTTAAATTAGTAACTTGACATGTGAATTCAGGCATAGGTAATATTTGACTATTTAAAAAGATATTTAATAACAATATAACATGTAACTTTTAATTTATAGAGCGTTTATATGTTTGTGTAGATAAAAAGATAATACTTTTGGCGATCTTGTTTTTTCTTTTCTTTGAATAAGAACTGGTTTTCTTGTGTAAACTATGGTCAAAGGTTTGGATATTTTACTATATATTTGATGGATTCATAATTACTACAATTGTACATGTTGTGAATGGTTTTTATCTGTTGATATGCCTTAAAATAGAACTTTGATTAAAGAATTACGGGACATAATCTTTCTAAAAAAATATTAACATATAAAAGAATTATGGTCATAAATGGATTTTAAAGACCGTGCTAATTCCAAGTTGAAATATCAAAGAGAAAAATTTATTGTATAAGAAATTTTGTTCGCTATTAGTTAAAATCCTTCAAAGTAGCGAAAAATAAGCATGAAAGACATAATTAGAGACAATTTTTTTTTCTCAAGGACAAAGCCAAATTAGATAAGAGATAAATGCATGTTGTATATGTTGAGAATCAAGGACACGCCATATTAAGATGGTAAGTTTAATACTCTACTCATAGTCAACAACAAACTGAATTAACCAAGATTTTTACTTATTTGTTACAAATTAAACAAGTATAAATTTATCGACGATACCAATAAAATGTATACATTTCTCGATGATGGGGACAACAACAACCCACCTTGGCCTACCCCTAGCTAAACTCTTACATGAATAGTCCCAATAAGTCTAGGTAGAGAGTGTAGATCAAGGTTATTGGGTTGGGAACTCATTGACCACCTTTATCTATTGTAATCCACCGTAAATTTATGAATTTTATAAATATATTTTAATGTATATTTATATATAATTTAGTATGTTTTAGTATTTAAACGATTTATTTCTTGAATGGTTGACTATTTGAAAGGCAAAGAAATTATTTAATGATTTTAAGTAATTAAATATTTTCATACTTTGAAAGTTATTTTATATTTAATTAGTTGAGTGAGAGTACAAAAGATTTTAATTATTGGGAAGAGGAGCCCAAAAACTTTTATTATGTTCCATGAGCATATGTTGGGAAGAGGAGCCCAAACACTCTTTATGAACATCTTTATTTAACTAACCCATCAAAGCCCAAACCATTATTGAACCCCTAATGAGGTAACCTATAAATACCCTTCATTACACAATTTCCCACACATTAAACACATTCTATTTTCTCTATTTTCCTCCCCCAAATTTGCGGCCTTCTCCCTCCTCCTTTTTCTTTGGCTCTCACTCGGCAGCCACCGGCTGCAGCCACCGCCGGCGCCACCACCCGACCGGCAGCAGCAGCCGCCGACCGCCACCGCCCTCTCCTTTTCCAGCGTCCTTCCTTCTTCCTTTCTTTTGTTGGTTGTTATTTTTTCCTCCTCAAGTTATTTTAATGCAAAGTTTGTATTTTTAGGGTTTGTTTTAATATGATTATGTTTAAAAGTTGTAGTTTGATGATTTAACTATGAATCTAAGACTATATAATTTATGTAATGAAGAAATTAAAATTCAGATTTACTTATTATGTTTGAATTGGGATTTTAATCATCAAAGCATGGATTTTTAGGGTTTTGGAAGTTGGAAAAACATAGTAGTATGTTGTAGTTTGTGAAATTGGGTTTTCTTATGATTATAAGTATGTTTAAAAGAGCTTTAGTATATAATATGTTGCTGGAATTTTTAAAAGGATGTTAGGATGGATTTTTTATGACTTAAACATGAGCTTTAAGAGTTTTTAACAACTAGTATAGTAGTACTATACTAGGAGGTTTTAACAATTAAGTTTTAATGATGGGAAAGGTCTTTAAACACTTTTAAGAAGGGTTTAAAGTATTTTATTAGTGTTGAAAATTTATAAAGTATTGATTGTGGGATTATGTTGATTATTTTAGGCGGAGATTTCTCTTTAGGCAACTTTTAAGGTTGTGAAAGTGGCCGCTCTATTTGTCTACACAAGGTACGTACATACCTATGTGTTGATTGGACTAGTATCATGTCCTAAGGATGAGAATTGAATAGTCTCAGGTATAGGGAACTATTTTTAGTTCATATGAGATTTCTATTAAGTTGGATTTGCATGTTTTATGCCGTTGTGTGAAACATGTTGGTTATGTTATTGATATTATGTTTGTATGGAATATTGATGTAAGCATATGGGATTTGGGAACTTTATTTTATTAATTCACATGAGGGATTAACATTTATGTTGGTTTGGATCATGATTGATGTAACGCCCCGACTTTCATACATCCTTATTAAGTTAATTAATTAGGATTAGCAGCGGAAGAACTAGCTTAGTCGGCGCGTTACCGCCGTACTTTCCACTAGGGGAAAATACAAGGCGACATTTAACAGTAACTTACAGGGACAATACCTTGATTTGTCACTCTTTAAAGAAACACTTTAATAATAGATTACTATTTTCTAGAAATTTTGGCAGAGTTTCCTTTGTAAATTGGACAACCCAAAATGGGAAAATGTCTGAAAAACCTATTACAATAAAATATTTCTAAATCCATAACTCAACGCTTTCGCGGAGTAACAGCTAAAGAGAATCAGGAGCACTATTGCTCAACCAGAACTAGAAATGAAACTAAATCATTAATTATTAACTAATACAAAGTGGAACGTCCTCGCCTCAAAAAGAACATAAAACAATCATAACTGAGCTCTTAGTACGTAACTGCTTCTATCTTGGAAAAGATGCTCCAGAACTTCAACCTGAAACTATTGTAACACTGCCACCCACCAAGTGACAGGCCACAGTAGTGACAAAACAAAACATTGACAGACACATCAGCACAACGCTGAGTACTAACCCATAAAACATTCTTAAAACATGCTTTGGTGTCTACGACTCTCACGTAATTAATACGTTCACATCATTTATCACAACATTACCATAACATAACAACATTCACTTTATTCATCATCTTTCATGACTTATAAGTTCTCACAGATATCATAGCAGAGTCGTAACATCATCATAGTTCTTTCATATCAGAGTAGAAGACATACTTTCATATTATCAGAAATTCATGAAACATATAGTTTGAATCATTCAGTTTATCATAAATCATTATCATCTTTCATTTACTTAACTAGTAATGATCGTACTATCTTAATAACATAGTTATTTCATAGCATTCGTTCATAAACATCACTAATCATCATACACATAAAACATTTCATATTTCCTAATCCATTCATCGATAACATAATGTGTGAAATCATAAAACATAATCGCAATCATAATCATACTTTCGCAACATCAAAGTCATCATAATGCATAGCATTAAATCATAAAATCACCTACATAATAAATATCTCATTTCATATCATAAGTTTCATCATTATCTTTTCATCTTTTAGCTTGGTAACTGGCAAGTATAGACATACGGGACGTCTCCCACCATGTGATGATCCTCAAGGAGCCCAGCTCCCTTGTTGGATACACCACCATGCGATGACCCTCAAGGAGCCCAGCTCCCTTGTTGGATACACCGCTCGCACCAAAATAGAGTAGTAACATAACATGCGGTACCCCTCAAGGAGTCCGGCTCCCTTGTTGGGTGTACGGCGGGTGCGAAAGTACGTGCACGACCATAAAGTAGATAATAAGAGTAACAATATACTGCCGGAACCTCTTTCACTTTCATTTATCATGTTTCGTTTATTTAGCATTCATTGGCATAAGCCTTAGATCTTTCATGAATCATACTTGAGCATCAATAACTCACAAAATCATAACATATGTAAACATTTATGTAACTCATCGGAAAACAGTTCATGTATCCCACAATCCATATAAAGAAACACATCACAAAATCCTTAACGTAATTATAAACATCATTTCACAAACATATTTCGAAGGGGACCGTGGGTGTTAGCAATAGATGTTACTTTCTATACTTTCAGATCGTTTCAGAATGATCATAACGTATACTTTTACATAATCAGAAATTGTAAGCATATCTCATACCTTTAGGTACTTTTAAAAATACATAACAGAAGCATATTAGAAGCATAGCATAAGCATATCAGAAACATAGCAGTCTTTTCGTATTCTATATCATTTAAAAGTCACTCATACTTTGAGACTGTTTAAGAATTAAAAGGAATACTTTGTCATATTCAAAATACATGAACATATATCATAGCAAACATTTTATGTTTCGTCATTCATAAAAACAAGAGTCATCTTTTCACACTTTTCGATCCTTTATGAGACAGAAAATACTATTCCATACTACATCCATATAATAAGCTTATTAGTGATATAATTTCCTTAATCGACTATCGTCATTAAACATAATTCGACTCTAGACAGTTCTCACAATAGTCCTCGATACACTTTTCTTAGCTTTCCACTTACTATAATAGAGTGATAAACCCTATCACATAGTTACTAATAATCTACTTTTAGTAATCATACACACCATAAGTTAATCCAACTTCCATATATAGTTTATTTTTAGGCCACCAAAAGCATCATAATTCGCAAATTGTACGTTTACTAGGAAATCAATAGAATGATTTCTAACACATTAAGTACTACTGTTATTATAGTTCACCCAAATCAGTTCCATCAACTCAATCAATTTCATCAATTCAATCAATTTCATCAACCAACTCCAATTTCATCCAAGATTAATATTAACCAAATCTTACCATTAATTCAAGTGATACCAGAGAGAAATTAGCATACTTGTGACACTTATAATAACACAAGAAATCAAAGCATCAATATTTAGTACCCAAATTTCAGAATTTATAAACTCAATAATAACCTCCAACATGAGGAGAATAGAAGGAGAAGAAGAGAGGGGTATAGTACCAACAAGGACAGCAGCATAAGGAAGGAGATGCGAGCAAGGAAGAGAGAAGAACGAGGTGAAGCACTGATGATATGGTTTTATATAGATATTTAGGTGCATTTAGGTTGCATTTCTAGTTCATATTAGATCATTTAGGTGCATATTTGCATGATTTACTCAAGTTTTGCTCTACTACTCCCCGTTTGCGTGTTTCGATGATTTTCAGGTTATTTTGATGCAAATTGATTATGATTATCTAAGATCAAGCCTTTTAATCATTGAGGATGGAGATAGCTTGCACAAGGATCACAATGAATCCGTTTGGGACAATTTCGAGTTGGAATGAAGCAAAGAGTTAGTGAATGAAGTGCCAAAACTGACACTTGTTTACCATTTTGATCATAACTTTTGATACAAAATTGATAATCAAGAAATTCCAGTTGGGTTGGAAACTAGACTTAAAGATCTTTCTAATGATAGGTCACACGCCCCAAACGGACTTCTGGTTTGAGAGATACAGCCTTCGCAAGTTGACGTAAAGTAGCAGTTTTCTCGCCCGATAGGATCGGGCGGCTCAGCCCGATCGGGCCCGAGAACAAATTGACCTGGTGGCGTTCTAGAGTTGAAAACAAGAGGAAAAGGATCTCGCCCGATTGGATCGGGCATGTCCGCCCGATTGCATCGGGAGATGGTCATTTTGGGCGCTGATGCGTTTATTGAGCCCGATTTGATCGGGCTGACTTGGCCCGATCGGGCGACTGTTCCGCGCGCTCATTTAATGAATGTCGGGCTACTTAGTATAAATAGGAAAATCATTGCATCTTTTATTCATCTTTGTTTTAGCTCTTATTTCTCATAGTTTCTCTCAAGAACCCTAGCTTTTTACTACTCTTCATTGTGATTCAAGATTGAACCTTTGGATTATTCGCAAGTTTAATATAGTTCATTAATTTGGTAATCTTATTCCTTGTTCTTTTCATTATTATTTGCTTCTCTATTATTGATTAGATTAGTTTCTTAGTTATTTGCAATAGTTCAAAGTATGGATTTTTATATGGAATTTGTTATTGTTTTCTCAAGTATGAGTGAGTAGTTTTATTTCTAGGATTGTGGGGATCTATGTATGCAATGAGGGATTGATAGATTAGTATAATTACCCTATATTTCAATTGTTTCTGTGATTGAATCGTTCATGCTAGATTTATGAATTAGGCCCGATTTGTACTTCTATTATCGCAATATTGAATCGCCGAGAGGAGAGATTTCGTATAGGCTTTCAATAATTAGGCATAGTGATCCTTGACCATGCGAGAGCGGCTAGGTGATCTTTGAGGGAGGTAATGTTCGAGAGAAATTACATGTGCCCTAGATAAATTGACTTATTGGGTAGTTATTATTCGTCTCTGATTTCCTGAATTGTATGCATAGTGATCCATTGTCCTAGTTCTTTATTAATTGATTCATACCTTCATATTTAGTTCTATCATTTGCCTATTAGTTTAGTCACACACCCATTTTCAACTGATTTAGTTAGTATAATATTAGAATTCAGATACAATAATATAACTTTCTCCCTGTGGATTCGATCCTGACTTCCCTGACTACTTGTTAGTGGACTTTAGGTTATTTTTGATAAGGTGATACGACTTTAGCCTGTCAAGCACATCTCGCAAGCTACTGCTCACGGTGGCCGGATCAGAGTAGCGGTGGCGGCACCGCCTCGACGTAGCAGCAGCAGCAACGAACGGAGGAGAGAGAGAGACCAGAACCACCACCACGACAACACCGGCGCGAGCAGGGGAAGAAAGGGAGCTCTGGTGAGCTTCGGCAACGCCGGCGAGGAGGCAGGCGAAGGTGAGCGAGGGAGAGAGATGGTGGGGAATTGGGGTTTCACGGGTTGGGAGAGAGAGATGGGTTTTTGGGGTTTTATTTAGGAGTGAGAAAATGATATGGAGTTGGGTTGTCTTTTGGTGAGGGGAGAGAAATAAGGGGTTGGGTACTTGGGATTTTCACGGGAGAGAGAGAAATGGGGTTTGGGGGTTTCTTTCAAGAGAGAAAAATGGGGTTTGGGGTGTTTGGGTGAGAATATAACAAGAGAGAGAATTTAAAATTCATATGGTTATTTAAAATCCAAAATATATTATTCTTACCTTTTAAAAAAATAGATTAATAAACACATTACAGCATTTTAATTTAAAACTCATATTTCAACTCAAATAAAATAAGAATTTTCAAAACATAATTAACTTTACAAGTATAATTAACGCTAATTAAAATGCTCTTAAAAATCGGGGTATTACAATTGAATCGTGTTGTTCCCTTTGATTTATTTAACTACTTTATGAGGACCGAGGGCCTTATTGTAACACCCCCACCAACCCGAACCCTTTTTCATTTAATAAAACTCGAGATGGGGGAAAATCCACGAGGGTTCGAATCAACGGGCGTGCTACCGCCGCACTTATCTCCTTGGAAATAAATGCAAGGCTAGATTAAAACATACTAAATTCAAATAAATTAATCTTTACAACCAAGTAAATCGTTCATTAAATATTACTAATTATTTAAGTGTTTCAGAGTTCCAGCAGAAGCTAAATCATAAGCTAAGTGGATGACAACTCTAAGTGATCTCCCTTTTGTTCCCCCGTCGATCACCCACCTGCACAAATACATTGAAAAGAAACAAGAGAGACAAGCTCCCAAAAATCAGAAAAACTGAGTAATTCCAACTCCATCCCGTAAAATACTTAAGTTGAAAATACTTTGTAAAATAGTACGTTAATAGGGTTAGAAAGCATAGTACATATACACATATATATATAATGAATAATTACGTACTTAATTTAATTCATCTAGTTATTTAAGGAGAGGAAAGAGAACGCCAGTAAGCCGGGGTCAATCCCCTGTAACCACTTACTTCAACATTGTAGGTCGGGGTCAATCCCATGTAACCACCTACGAATAACATAATGGCCATAATAACAGAGTCCCTAGTGTGCACACCCCTTCTACTTGGATCACAACAAGATAGAAGGAAGACAGCAACAGAATAATCAGCATAGTAACCAGAGAACCTGTAGGGGCCGCTGAACCTCTCATACAGGGCAACCTGTTCATCATTTCCATCCGATATTTCACTTTACGTGATTAACATCTTTTAATTCAAGTCATCACATAAATCAATTCGTTTTACACTAATGGGATCTATGTTTAGATGGACATCGGAGATTACCTCGTGATGCGTGCCCAAAATTTAAGTTCACGAACGAATTAACACTCTTGATATTCCTCGTCTACGCAATCGGAATCTACATTAAACGTTAACGAGATCTAAGTTAGTTACCTAAATAACCCCTTTTTATATAAAATAAACAATTTAAATAATTAGTAATATTTAATGAATGATTTACTTGGTTGTAAAGATTAATTTATTTGAATTTAGTATGTTTTAATCTAGCCTTGCATTTATTTCCAAGGAGATAAGTGCGGCGGTAGCACG
The DNA here is from genome assembly GCA_947646795.1 of Beta lomatogona. Classification (NCBI taxonomy): domain Eukaryota; kingdom Viridiplantae; phylum Streptophyta; class Magnoliopsida; order Caryophyllales; family Amaranthaceae; genus Beta; species Beta lomatogona. The sequence continues at coordinate 1,176,016 of CANSNZ010000424.1, read as the reverse complement.
CCCGTTGATTCGAACCCTCGTGGATTTTCCCCCATCTCGAGTTTTATTAAATGAAAAAGGGTTCGGGTTGGCGGGGGTGTTACACTTATTTGGTAAGTTGATTTTTATACCTATGAAAGGTTGGTTGGTTGTTGACTTGGCTCAACAAATAAATAAAAATTATGGATTTAATATTGGAATTGTGCTTGGATTGTTAAGTTGTTGATCACTTATCTAATCCTAAGATAAAAATGGAAGTTTATGATTACTTGATGATTATATTGTTTGTTCTACTTGTGGGTCATAACAAGTAATAATTTATTAATCATGTAAAGTGAAACGTGGATAGCAATAGCTTTAGACTTGTGCACGTCTGAAGTGTTGGACTAGTATGAGTTGGAGTACGTAGTGGTAGCCCATGGCTTTTCTTGGGACCGGAATGATCATCGTGTCCTATTTTTATTTAAAGGTTCCTTGATATCGTAGGTCAGGGGAGTACGGAGTCGCGCCCGTACTTCGTCTTCTAAATTGAAGACTGGTTTGGTTGGACAACTCATTTCATTGACTATTCCATCTAAATTAATTAACTTACTAGTTGTGGAGTTTAGTTCAGTAAAAGTAGTATGCTATGTTGTTGTATGATTATTTATTTCTTGTTTAGTATTTATTAGTATCATGTTAGGATTGTTTATTTATTTGCTATGTAGTACTCAGCTTTGTTGATTATGTACTTTGTGTGTATGTGTTGATCATGGCTATGCCTTATTGATCCTGTGATGACCCATTTGGTGAGCAGCCTCTAGGGATCAATAATGCATCGTCATTTACAGGTTTGAAGATGATGCATCATGGGTTCGGGATTAGAGAGCTTGTGTTGACTTTTCATTTTACTTTAAGGGGGTGAAGGGGGAAGGCCGGAAAGGGGGGTCACAGGGGGGATTTTATCCCCAGCCCTCTCCCGTTCAATTTCCGGGCGGAAATTGAATTAGGGCGTTCCGAAAGCTTTTCTTAGTTGATTTTGACTATTGTAGTTGACTTTTACTTTGGAGGTTGACTTTTGACTTTATGTTGGTTTGACTTTTAGAGTTGACTCTTTGGGTTGACTAAGTTCTATTTCTAAAGTTATTTATTATGTTTCCCGCTGCAAAATTCTGAATAAGCCGATACGTTTTCACACGGGAGATAATACTTTGATAATTCTCTAAGTTTATAGTAAAAGGATATTTTAGAAAAGATAGAATTGTTAGGGTGTTACATCTATTTTGTTAGGTCGTAGCCTTGTAAGGGTATTTAGCTAACATCATTGATAATAAATTTAACAACTCCAATATTCCTCAATAGAATTGACATGGGTTGTTTTGTAGAGCCTCGTTTGAGCTACTTTTCTCAATGTAAAACAACATTTTTTACTATTATTAAAATGTGTTAGGGAGAGAGCTCGACACATGTCACAAAAATCTCCACATGTTGACATGGCACCGCATAGAGATAGCAATGGGTACTGGACCCGACCCAGACCCGCTTGGACCTGACCCATTTATAAGGTTATGGGTCCATTTTTTTAAGACCCAATGGGTCTGGGTCCCAGAGAGCATGGGTAGGGTCTGGGTCCGGGTCCAGAAATGCCAGACTCGGCCTACAGACCCATAATATTAATATATATAAAAAAATTTAAATTCTAAAAGACTAAAACCCTAATAGGCTAATGCTCGCCTTCTCTAAAGTCAGCCGTTTTCTTTCTTTCTTATTGTCTAACTCTCTAACTCCATGGCTAACTCCTTCCTTGTTTCTACTCTCTAACTCGATACTCCGGCGACTACTTCACACAATTCGGCGACCACCTCACACAATCCGGCGACCACCTTGTATTTGTGAGTTTGTAACTTGTGTCTTTGTGATTTTGTAAAGTCTTGTGACTCCATTTGAGAATTGTAAGTTTGTAACTTTGTAATGTGTATGGTATAATTTGTATGGTAATGCTTCACCAAATCACCAGCAGTCCAACACCACCCATGGTTGCACAAACATACTACTCCCCATTTCACAAATATATTCCACAAATATATTCTTGAAACAATGGAGTGATCATAGCCACAACAATATGCACTACTAAAATAGGTGTAATAGTTTTAAAATGTGATTAAAATAAGAAACTAAGAAGGACCCGCGGACCCGCTAGACCCAGCGGGTATGGGTCTTTAAAAAGTAAACGGGTTTGGGTCTGGATGGACCCGACCCATTGCCATCTCTAGCGCCACATAAGACATGTCATGACATATTTTTTTTCAATTTACATTTCTCGATGGAAAACAATAATTTATACTATTAATAAAATGTGTGGGCGAGTATCGGAGCCCGACACATGTCACCAAAATCTCAACTTGTTGGCATGGCGCCACATAAGACATGACATCTTTTTTTTCAATTTACCTTTCTCGATGGAAAACAACAATTTATACTATTTATAAAATGTGTGGGGGAGTATCGGAGCCCGACACATGTCACCAAAATCTCCACATGTTGACATGGCGCCACGTAAAACATGACATGACATATTTCTTTCCGATTTACCTTTATCGATGGAAAATAACAATTTATATTAAATAAAGTGTATGGGGGAGCATTGGAGCTCGACATATGTCACCAAAATCTCCACATGTTGACATGGTGTTGTTGTAACCTAAAAATAAGGGGCTCACAAGAAGACACATGGACCAATCAGAAGCGTCCACGTGTCCCAGAAAATGAGGAAAGCTTGGCATTAAGGGTTTTTTACTCTTTAAAGGTTAAAAGCCCACTTTTGGTCTGAAGGAATAATCAGAGCCCAACTCCCAAAAAACGGCTGCATATGATTGGCTGATGTTCAGCTCCCAATCAATGACTGCCACGTGTCACAATCTGATTGCCTAGCCTATCAGGTGCCCTTATTTTAGGGTGACCTCAAATGGCAACTTTCAGATCCCAACCCTATAAATAGTCTCCTTAAAATCAGGTAAAGGATAGCTCATTGAACAGTGTGCCATTACTCTACTAAAATATTCTCTCTCGCCTTCTCTCTCTATCTCCACTCTTTTTCCATTCCTGATATGTGACTTAAGTTTCAGAGGGGGAACCACCACCCAAACGTCCCGGGTTGGTTCCTTTTTCTACAAGTTCGGAGAACGGAGCTCATGTTCAAAATACTGACCTTAAACATCTTTGCATAAGTTTCCAAGAAGAATATATTGAAGGAAAGAATTTGCTTGTCCAAGAAGTATACTAAACATTTGGCGGCGCCAGTGGGGAGGCGCAACGATGCGCAGTTTTCAGATTCGAGTAGAAGATGCGGTAGATGATGAGCGACCACCTCGATGGAGGGATAGGCCTCCGTCCATTGTTAATGTTCCTGGTTAAATTCAAGTACCTGTTATTCAGGGAGTTTGTTTTGGGGTGGGAAAAAAAAGGTCGGTCTTATTTTGCGAAATGAGTTTTGTTTTAAAAAAGTTATGTACTTAGGATGCGAGTGATTTGGTAGTGTTATAAGGCGGGGTGTTTTGCGCTCTGATTTTAGTTTTCAAGTCTCCGTGAATTCGGAACTTACCTGTTATTCAGGGAGTTTGTTTTGGGGTGGGAAAAAAAGGGCGGTCTTATTTTGCCAAATGAGTTTTGTTTTCAAAAAGTGTATGTACTTAGGATTCGAGTGATTTGGTAGTGTTATAAGGCGGGGTGTTTTGCGCTCTTTTTTTAGTTTTCAAGTCTCCGTGAATTCGGAACTTGGAGCACTGGGAAATAAGTACTTTGGAGAATCTTTCAACATGTGGACTTTCATGTTATGATTTGTTTTTTGTGAAGATTGCGGGAAAAATTAATCCACCTGAAGGTTAGGCAGTGGGCCGGATGACTAGGACAGCCTGATTGAGTGATCGTAGTATACCATCTCGTTGATGGCTAGTTGGCTACACAATCAAAATGTAATTAGTGGGTCGTGCCTTGTGTATGGACGTGTTATACTGTTATGTTATCTCAAAGTGAATTGTGTTATTCGTCGATTATCATCCAATTTTTATCATGGCTCAATCTGTTCCTTTTTCGAGTTTATCTCTTGTCATTCGACACTCATAGATTATCAATAAGATTCAAATTGAATTACTTCTTCCTGTGTCGATGCCCGAGCGGTTAAAATCCAGCTCAACCCAGTAAGTCGATCATCCATTATGAGACGAAGATATGTGTCTTCCTAAATCGGCTGATACGCGTAATAAAAGAATACAATTTTCTACTATGTACCTTTTTTGTTTGCTCTATTTATTTATTCCAGAAAAATGGAAATTCTTTTTTAAATTCTTTTTTACTTTAACTCTCTTTTAGTTTCTCTTCGACAAAACTAGTTATGATATTTTTCAATGGTCATATTCGTAGTAGCTATTGTTTTTTTATTAGTTGTTATTTTTTTCCAGTTGTTAATTAGAGGTTATTAGCTATTAAACTAACGCCAAAAAGAACTAGTGATAGATGAACTAGTTGTTGGATCAATAAAGAGCAAAAAAATTGACTACTATATACTTTCACAAGCTACTCTAAAAGCTATAATTACCTCAAAAGCTAATATTTGTTACTTCGGCTGCTAAAAATCGTAAAGTTATGTACCATATATTATTTTTCACATTTAATTGAGTTTTGAATTGGTCAAGTCTTTAGTTGTTACTTGAAAAATGTTGTTGAACGTGAACTTAACCACTCTTCATTCACTACTGTAGGCGTATTTTTATTTTCATTACGCGGTGTGAGCGCGTATTTGTATTTGACTACCCACTGTAAAGGTTTTTGTATTGAAAACGTTTTGAAGTCGCCAACAAGTCTTTAAAGGACGACTCATAAACCTAATTGGATATGGGAAACCGTAGGGACAAATTAGGGACTTATCCAATATAGATTTCCCTATCTAGACTCCATCAAAGGTCAAAATGAACCAAAGATTGAGTTCGGGGGTGAGGGTACGAACACGGTCAGGAACCATGCTGCCCATTATTGGCCTCTACTAAATACTGATTCATGTCAATGTTTATGCAATAAAATAACCAAATAATGTTTTAAGCACCCTAAAAATAATTAGTCTAGGTTGGTTCAGGAAACACATAAAAAGACTATTTTTTAGTGGTATTTTATTATGCAATCAAATTACAGGGAATCTAGCAGGTTGTCCAAATTATCTGATTTAGTTAGAACAGTTCCTTAGGTCTTGTTTAACAATAATAACATGTGGGTGATAAAAGTAATAAAGCAGGACAATTGTATAATATGTATAGATATGAATAACAACGATATGAATATAAAATAAAGTATAGAAAATAGATTAGAATGTACAAAGGCATGATTTTTATATTAAAGATGTACATCATGAAAGAAACAGTTAGTAACTTCAATATAAAAATAGGAATTTATTCAAGGACCCTCAAGATTATACCGTGGCTTGGGTATGCGAGATTAGGGGTGACTAGCTTCGCTTGGTCTAAAGGGTGCCGTTATGGTCTTAAGGATGACTAGCTTCGCTAGGTCAATGGGAACAGTGCCGTTATGGTCTTAAGGATGACTAGCTTCGCTAGGTCAATGGGAACAGTGCCGTTATGGTCTTAAAGGGTGAGTAGCTTCGCTAAACTCAAGGGGTGCCTTTATGGTTTTATGGATAACTAGCTTCGCTAGGCCTGAAGGGTGCCATTATGGTCTTAAGGGTGACTAGCTTTGCTTGGCTCAAAGGGTGCCTTTATGGTCTTAAGGATAACTAGCTTCGCTAGGTCAAAGGGTTTGGACATCGTCCTATATGGGTTCTGAAAATGGACTGGATTGACTTAGGAAATGAGTTAGGCCTTATATAGACCTAATTTTGGGCATAGTCCTATATTGGTTTAAAGTTAGACTTGAAAATGTACATGGGCTCGACATTCGAAATGGATTGGAATAGACTTGGACTGGGCTTGACATAGAATAGGGTTCACATAAAGATGCAAATGGGCCTAGATTTTGACATGAGCTAGACTTATATGGGCCTAAGATGGACTCTAATGCTATTGGGCCTATTATGAATGCATGGACTGGAATGTAGATGGACCTAATATGATGCAAAATGGACTCTAATGCATATGGGCCTAAAATGAATGCAAGTGACACTAGTAAAATAATTGTTAATTGCGGCGGTTTCTAAGTGGCTTATTGCTGCGGTTTTCGCATCGTCGCAAATCAAGGCGCAACAATAGGTTAAAATATATTGCTGCGATTCTAAAACCGCAGCACTAGGTACTGTTACGGTTAAAAAATTAACAATTTTCCATCAAACATAATAGATCAAAATATGAATGAAACAAAATCATACGAATAATGATGAATTCATGCGTTGGGTAGAAAATCAATATATGAAAATAAAAAATTACAATATCTAAAAGATAAAAAAAAAAAAAAACCAGATAACCTAATGAGAAAATAAAACTAGAACTAAAAAATCAATTGAAACTAATTACATATATACAAAAATGAAAAAAAATACTAAATAAAAATAAAGCTAATTACAGACTTTACGGTGAAAAGAAAGAGACGAAAATTGGAAATTTAAAGAAACTAATTTACATACAGAATTAAAAATGAAAAAGATAAAAATAATGATAAAAAACGCCGATCAGATCTGGACGAAGAAGACGAAGAACACGCCGATCAGACGAACAACGATGAAGAACACGCCGATCAGACGAACAACAAGAAGAAGACGAGCGGATGAAAAAATAACATCATCAGATCTGGACGAAGACGACGAAGAACAACAACAAGAAGACGAGCTTCGAGATCCAGCCGTTTTTCATCAACCAAAAATCATCAAAGAGAAAGCAAAATCAATGGCACCCAATACAATTCGTAAAGCAATAGGAGTAGTAAAAGATCAAACAAGCATAAGTTTAGCGAAAATGGCGAGTCATTATGACGCACAACTCGATATCTTGATTTTGAAAGCTACAACTCATGAAAACAGAGTCCCAAATATCAAATATTTGAATGAAATCTTGCATTTGATTTCATCTTCAAGAGAACTTGTTAAAGAATGTGTAAGTTTGATTTGTAAACGAATTGAGAAAACCCATGATTGGATTTTTAGTCTCCTTTGCGATTTCATCAGCCGTGCGAAGTGAGATGGCCGGAGATGAACACGAAGTGAGATGTGAAAGAGTGAGAGGAAGAGAGTGAAAGGAGTGAGAGGAAAGAGAGTGAAAGGGCGCTTAACAAGATCTAAAGGAAAGAGATGGAGAGGGCGCTTAACAAGGAAACCCTAGTTGGAGAGGAGAGGGCGCCTTTTATTATTAATTTTAAGTCTATTGCTGCGAATATTATTAAAATATTTTAATTACCGTTGACATCTATTGCCGCGGTTTCCACCCAGAACCACAACAAAAGATTAAAATATTACTGCGTATGGGTAAAACCGCAGCAATAAACAATTATTCTACTGGTGTGAATTGGATTGACTGGATTGGATTGAATGAAGGTGTTTAGAATAGGCTTAAAATTTTCGAAATTCGGTTTTGAAAGGAACCTCTTGTTTTTATCTTTTGTTCGGAAAAGATGATGGATTGATTTTGATAATATTTTTGTAAATGCCTTGTATGATGATGATTAGTAAATGTTTTTTGGAAAAAATAGAACACAAGTGGGTGTAGGATTGATTTTGAAAAATGTAAGTTTTTGAAATCGATTGAATATGGTTGGGTAAGATTGTTAAGAAAGATTAGTTGAACAGCAGTGAGAAGGTAGACATGCATGATAATTCTAACTCTACCGTGACAACTTTTCTAGGATGCATTTTTCTTAGGACAGACTAGACCTTACTTGAAAAGACTGATTTTTATTTTGTTTGAATCAGGTTAGACCCCTAAAATGACCATGCTTTACGCGAATGCAGACAAACCGAATATAGGACTGAACATAGGACCGACCACCACGACGACTTAATCAGCGAAAAGCATGCGATGCACAGACCGCATGCTACATAACATTGCTGCGCGCGATGCACAGATTGCGTGCCACACAACATTGCTGCGCGTGGCGCACAGTCGTGCGTCTGGCGGCGGAGTGGCGCGTCAGGCGCAACTTAATGCGCTTGGCGCACTACTCCCCCGACATTATTTCGGGCATTTAGGCGAGTTTTGGTCAATTGACGATTTTTTATTGTTTGTTAGACGCGATTTTAGGAACGACGCACAATAATGACAATTTGACAAGATAATAACAGGTAAAAATTGCAATCACAGGCAAATGTCATATAACATGGACGCAAAAGTTCCAACCTAAAGTCCAGTTATATGTTTGAAACTATGGTCAGGTTTAGGTTAGTCTGAAAGGGTCCATGGCTAAGAGATTGATCCCGCACTTCGTACCCGTGCTTAAAGAGGTGGCCATGTGTAAGACGCACTCCAATTCTCAAGTCAGGAATAAGAGAACAATGCCATGGTTGGGCAGGTTTGCTTATGACTAAGATCCAACACTATCGCTCAGGAAATTTTTTGAAGGACAAACCGCAAACCCCCCAGGGGTGACATCACACATGGAACATGTGCTAATGAGGCAAGGTTGATTGTCCTTATGGTGGCTTAAACAATAGCCATGCATATGCAAAACTGTAATGTCATTCAAGGCATAAAAATAGTATGAATCGTATTTTTCGAGTTTCACCCAAAAAATTATTTTTAAAAAAAAACCCTCCCAAGTGGAATCGACAAATTGTAGGCGTGTTTTTATTTCGCCTACGCGGTGTGAGCGCGTATTTGCATTTGACTACCCTACTGTAAAGGTTTTGAAGTCGCCAACAAGTCATTAAAAGAAGACTCATAAACCTAATTGGATATGGGAAACCGTAGGGACAAATTAGGGACTTATCCAATATAGATTTCCCCGTCTAGACTCCATAGATGGTCAAAATGAACCAAAGATTGAGATCAAGGGTGAGGGTACGAACACGGTCAGAAACCATGCTACCCATTGTTGGCCTCTACTAATTAAATACCGATTCATGTCAATGTTTATGCAATAGAATAACCAAATAATATTTTAAGCACCCTAAAAATAATTAGTCTAGTTTGGTTCAGGAAGCACATAAAAAGACAATTTTTTAGTGGTATGTCCAAATTATCTGATTTAGTTAGAACAATTCCTTAGGTCTTGTTTAGCAAAAATAACACGTGGGTGATAAAGTATTAAAGCAGGACAATCGTATAATATGTATAGATATGAATAATAATAATATGAATATAAAATAAAGTATAGAAAATAGATTAGAATGTACAAAGGCATGATTTTTATAATTCCTACGTTCTGTTTTAAATGAAACATTGGGTGAAATGACACTATTCATTGATCAATTTTGACTCCAATGTATCGCTATTAGATAAAGAAAAACATAGTCAAGTGGGATCTTGTTAGATTCGTCTTGATGCATACTATCAAATTATAACTTTTTTATATTTTTTACGTGTGCACAACTAAAGATATTAGTGATTAAAGAAGCGCGTTGGATTGCGTAAAAAAGCAAACGTTTCATTTAAAACAGTACGGAGGAAGTATTAAAGATCTACATCATGAAAGAATAAATTACACTAGGGGAAAAAAAAAGGAAGGGCTGCGGTTTTAAAGAAAAACGCAGCCCTTCTAGTGAAGGGCTGCGGTTAACAAGAAATCGCAGCCCTTCATACTGTATGAAGGGCTGCGGTTTTGAGGCTAACCGCAGCCCTATTAGTGAAGGGCTGCGTTTTTTTAAAAACCGCAGCCCTTCGTTTATGAAGGGCTGCGGTTTTGTAAAAAAACGCAGCCCTTCACTTCCAATTTTTTTTTTTATACATTTTTGCGCGCATACACAGTGGCCCCAGCATTTCATTTTCCCTCCCTTAGCCAAATTCACTCTCACTCTCTCACCACCAGCGCGAAACCCTATCTCCACCACCACCACTCATTTCACGCACCACCGCCACGACGACGCACCAACTTCATTGACGCCACCACCAGTGCCTCGCCCTCCACCGCATTGACGCCACCACCACGCACACCTGCACCACCTTCTTCTTCTCTCCTCCCCTTCTCTCACTCTCTTTCGGTAAATCCTCCTCACTCTCTCTCTCCTCTTTTACATTTCTCTAATTGTTGTAAAATGTGTTTGTATTAGCTGAATATGTGATTGTAGGGGGGGGGGGGAGGAGGGGGGGCGGTGGGGGGGTCTTGGGCGGGGTGGGGAGGGCTGGGAAAGGCTGGACGGGGGGTGGGGAGGGGCGGCAATGGGTGGGGGAGGGCTGGCAGGGGGGGGAGAGGTCGGGGATCTTTGGGCGGGGTGAGGAGGGGCGGCAATGGGTGGGGGAGGGCCGGCGGGGTGGGGAGGGGGAGGGGATCTTTGGGCGGGGGTGGGGAGGGCTGTGGATGCGCCGCCGGGTGGGGAAGGGCCGCCAATGGGTGGGGGAGGGTCTGGCGGGGGTTGGGGAGGGCCGGCAATATGTATATTTCTTGATATGAGATTGTATGAAAACGTAATGTAATTTAGCTATGAAATCTATAAGTTGTTTGAATCGTCATCATATGCCTAGATACCAGGTTCAAGACTTACTCATTAGGAGTAAGTCTTGAATAGTCCCCGGTTTGGGACTGTTCTTGGACGTTTGATCTCACTTAGGTGGTAAATGTGTGTCATCTTTTCAATTCTGAGGAAATTCTTGGCTCATCGTTTCTCTACATTGTTCTCTGGGTACATATGTAGATAAGCAATTATCTATATTGTGTACTTGGAGAACTGTAGGGAAATGCTGCCGAATTTTCCTTAGAATTGAAAAGTTGGCATATATTCACTAGTGAGATTAGACGTTCAAGGATGGGTTAGGTTGGAGTGATAAGGACCTTCGGCTGCATGCATACAATTGAACATGTCACTATCTTAGATTGCTCTATACGTGTGTGATTTGAATATGTGAGTGTATGTACTTAATTAAATAATGATTGATGTATTATAATGAATGGTTGTGTTTAATTATTAGAGGTCTTCTTGAATGAGATGGATCGTACTTGGATGTATGGTAGTCGTGATCGATTGAGTTTGTGAAAGGGGTCTCGGAATTCTGTACAACTGCATTACAATATCAAACATCCTCTGGAGCAGTCGACTTTTATTGTCCTTGTTTCGATTGTAGAAATGTGAGCAAGGTTAGTAGTATACATGTGGTTAGGGAGCATGTCTTTCGCCGTGGGTTTAGGCCTCAATACCACGTATGGGTTTGGCATGGTGAGCAGGGGAAGTATGTAGGAAGCTCTAGCGTAATGAACGATGTATGTGAAGAAAAGAAGGATTTAGAGAATTGGGATAATGACTTCGGGGATGAGAATTGGGATGATGAGTTTGCAGATGATGATAGGGATCGGGTAGACGAGATGATACACGAGGTTGAAGATCAATCGTGTAAACGACCTCGTATTTTCGAGTCTATGTCTGAGGCTGCTGAAAAGCCGTTGTATCCAGGTTGTACAAAGTACACCAAACTTTCCGCGGTGATAACACTGTTCAACATTAAGTCGAAAGCTGGTTGGACGGACTCTAGTTTCACATCGTTGTTGGAAGTTTTAGCTGATATGCTCCCTGATGGAAATGAACTGCCAAAGTTGTACTATTATGCGAAGAAACTCATGTGTCCTTTCGGTTTAGAGTACGAGCGGATACATGCTTGTCCTAACGATTGTGTGCTTTACCGTAATGAGTATGAGCATTTACATGAGTGTCCACGTTGTGGATTGTCGAGGTACAAGCGTGAAGGAGCTGGAGGTAGTGAAGGACCACCAACTAAGGTGTTGTGGTATCTACCCATAATACCTAAATTTAAGCGCATGTTCTCAATTAAAGGAGATGCGAAGAATCTGAGGTGGCATGCAGATCGTAGGAAGAAAGACGGTCTGCTCAAGCATCCAACTGATTCGCCTGAGTGGAAAAGTATCAACAAGGTGCATAAGGCATTTGGTAATGAGGATAGGAATCTGAGGCTTGGTTTATGTACGGATGGCATGAACCCTTTTGGCAATCTCAGTTCGCAGCATAGTACATGGCCAATACTTTTAGTGGTTTATAACTTGCCTCCTTGGTTGTGCATGAAACGCAAGTACATGATGCTGTCGCTTCTTATATCGGGGTCCAAACAACCTGGAAATGACATTGATGTATACCTCCAGCCGCTTGTTGAAGATTTACGTAAGATGTGGAACGAAGGAGTGTTAGTATTTGATGCGTATGCTAATGAGATGTTCACTCTGCGTGCCATGCTTTTTTTTGTACTATGAACGATTATCCAGCTTATGGGAACTTATCTCGGGTATAAGACTAGAGGAAAACAACCCCCGCCCGATTTGTGTAGATGACATGAAATCTACACACCTTTAGGGCCGCAAACATGTGTATATGCGCACACGAAGGCTCCTCGAGACGCGACCATCCCTATCGGTTTAAGAAGAAGGCATTCGATGGGACGGTTGAAGAAGAAGTTGCTCATAGACCATTAACCGGTACTTGAAGTTTATAATCGAGTGAAGGGCATTGAAACAATCTTTGGTAAACCCGCTAGTGAGGTTGATCGACCTACGGGATTATGGAAAAAGGAGTCCATTTTTTGGAAACTCCCATATTGGAAATATCTAAAGGTCAGACATTGTTTGGATGTCATGCACATAGAAAAAAATGTTTGTGAAGCTATTCTTGCGACACTTATGAATATTCCGGGCAAGACAAAAGATGTTAAGGCGTCACGACTTTACTTGGAAAAACAGTGGCTTCGACCAGAGTTATGGGCTCAGAAAAGGGACGGAAGGAAGAAGAAAGTAATGGAGGAAAGGGTTGATGATGAAATTCGAGAAAAGTAAAAAGAAGGTGGAGGATTCGGAGAAGAATTATTTGCCTGACTTGCTACACGATGTCGCGTGCGAGAGAAACGGATTTTTTGCGAGTCATTGTATGGCATTAAGGTCCCAACCGGCTACTCATCGAATATGAAGCGATTTGTTACCTTAAATGGTGAGTTGAAGTTATCGAGTATGAAATCTCACGATTGTCATGTCATGATGCAAGTATTCTTACCGATTGCAATTCGTGGGATACTTCCAAAGCATGTGAGGCACACTATTACAGAACTTTGTTCATTTTTCCATACAATATGCAGCAAAGTCCTAGAACCGTCGACCCTCGATTCCTTGCGAGCCGAGTAGTTGAAACTCTATGCAAATTTGAGATGTTCCCCCCCCCGCATTCTTTGACATTATGGTCCATCTCATTGTCCATCTAGTTCGAGAAATTAAGTCGTGTGGTCCAGTGTTTTTGAGGTGGTTCTAGCCTTTTGAGAGATATATGGGCACTTTGAAGGATAAAGTTCGAATTCCGCACAACCGTAAGGTAGTATAATTCAAGGGGTTGTGGGTGAAGAGATCGATAATTTTGTGGGTGAGTATTTTGCTAGTGTTGATCCTGTTGGAATCCCGACATCCCGACACGAGGGCAGACTTGAGGGCAAGGGTACAATTGGTTCAAAATTGATCACACCTTCCGTAGAAAAGCGTAAACAAGCTCACTTATTTGTATTGCATCACGTAGCAGCTGTCCATCCTTATTTAAATGAACATATGGAGGAATTACGTGTTAGGAATCCTGGAAAAGGAGTTAGGGCATTGACGCAAATGCATAACAAGACTTTCATTGATTGGTTTCTTAAACGAGTAGTGAATGATTTGGATGAAAGTGTTCCTGAAACAGTCAAGTGGCACTAGTAGAAAAAACCTCAATTGCTCCGGTTAAAAACCCCTCAAATGCTCCGTATTTAACGCGTAGCAGACGTCATACGAGCATTTGAGAATTTTACAAATGCTCCGGTTGTGGAAAAATCCGAAGCATTTGACTTTCTTAACATGGGAAAAATACCACAAATGCTTCGGTTGTTTATAAAAACCGGAGCATTTGTTATAACAAATGCTCCGGTTTTTCCTAACAATCGAAGAATTTGTGTATTTTATATAGTAAAAAAAAAAATTCAGCTGCTGCCTGTATGCGTGCTAGCTAGAGTGCACTAGGGCAGCAGACCAGCAGTACATTCATATTCAAATCAGCAGCAATGCTCACCAAATCTAACGCATACAGATATAATAGACACTCTTTGTGCCCCTCCCTTCAATCGACACATCTCATGTTCCTCTCATTTACATAGTATACAAAAAAAAGCACACGCAAATCATACATCCAACACATTCCAAATATTATTATTAAAAAAATGAAATAAGTGTACATAAGTTACAAAACACGTGTAGATTCGAAATTTTTTGGCTACATTGTCATTAATTTCATGTGCCTTCAGTTTCAAGGATATGAATAAGCATTGCTACTTTGTTTACATAGTGAGAACAAAGCTCTTAAAATGATTAGCTATAAATTATTGAGCGCGATATCAAACCATAGTATCAAATAACATAATCCGAAAACACGAACACATATTTGCTACTATATCCCTTCAAATACCACCATGTGACGGAAGGTAAAAGCTAAATTTATACATAAAGAAGATTTCCGACGAAGCGGTTCGAGACTACACGGAATTCAGGAGCAAGCTGCTGCTGAACTACCTAGGAACACCTCAATGGTATCACCTTTGCGCAACCTGAAGAAGCCAAGTTATGGTAGGGAACAACGACAAAAACATCATATACAGATAGATAAAATTTGTGTATGAAAATGTTTGTGGGGGAAAACAGCACCTAAATCACAATGTATTACAGATTATGATTTTAGTTTCTTTTGCTGTTGCTCCAATTGCTCTAATGACCATTCTATCAGATACTACGATCTATAAATGCTTATCACAAAACAAAATAGCCAAGGTGTTCTTTTCTTAATCCGTCAAAACAGACACATTAGAACTTGCATACTTGACTACTACAATTGAATTATAGAGATTCTACCAGATGATATAGAATAGGCAATATTCTAGTTCACTTTTTCCCAGGTATATTGTGTCAAACTACCCTAACAAACACTAACACTACTAAATCACTAATAATATGACTATACTATACCAGATACAGGAGACAGCAGAGGCATATACATCTTCATAACCTCAACTTCAGCATACATGTAATTAGGACTCCATCGAATAGGATGCATTTTCTATTTTCACGGTAGCATATACATTTATATTAAAACATTATGAGTGAACAAGAAAAATAAAAAACTCAAGGTGCCGTAAACGCATCAATGCAACAGAGAAAGTATATAATGGAGATGAAGTTGTAAACGCATATACATTTTCTTTAATAAATAGAGGTATATGAAGAGAAAGTGAAAATAAACTCTTTGGGCGACATCGGAAGAGCTAAGAAGGTCGTGATTGCGGAGTGCATGAGAGGAGTTATCGGTATAATGTCAAGGGTTGAGCAGAATAGCAAGTGTATATTTGAGGGCGATAAAGATTTTCCATATTTTTAAGCTCTTCCAGGTCATATTATTAGAAGGCACTATGATGAACACCACAACATGCACAGAAGGAACATGTCACCTAAAGAAACAAACATTGGGAGGCAAATTCAGAGCATAGGTTGATTCAAGGGAGAAAGCAGACATATTATGCTCTATATCTCGAAAACTGAGCTAATGAAGGACATTTTGTATTTGTTTGAGCAATGATGCATATAAATATATGAAAGCTACAAACAACAATGATCAAAATGAGGATTTGTGGCAAATCTAGTAATAAAAAAAAATCCTGCTAACCAGCAGCACACGGGCTAGCAGCACGCGGGGTAGCAGCAGACCCACTAGTGGATTAAAGTCAGCAAAAGAGGATCACCCATGTACAGTAAAAAAACAAACTAGCTACTAATTACTATAGTTGTTATCATTTGTCCGTGTACGAGTCACGAGAATACCAAGTATCATCATTCATCCTACCGGAGACTTTTAGGAAGCAAAGCGAACGCAAAGTATATATATGCATTTATTTTGGAAAACTGAATTTCAAAATCACCTTTCTATGAGCTTCACTTGCTAGTATTTCATCCTGCTTTAAGAAAACAAGACGTAAGCTCCTCATCTTCAGCGGCCTCTGCATCGCCTTGCTACATTTTTTGTGCCATGAATGCATTCTGCTATGTGGTATTTGGTCCAAAACTCTTCCTTTGACATCTGATGTAAACAGAACAAATCAAAAATTAACTTAAATATTAGATTAAGAAGGAATTTTAATGAGTAGGCAACAAGCTTTTCGAAAATAGGATATATTCGCCTTTTTAGTTTTGATTTCGACCAACAAGTTCATCACATATGCGCCAGATTGCAAATTAATTAAGATCGGACAAAGTATAAGGAGGAAGAATATGATGATTATTAATAAAAGAAGTGGCGAGTAAGAAAACATTAATTCTTCAAAAGAGGAAATTGAAGAAATGTTGGAGTCTGACCCTCGTTTTAACCCGTAACAAAAGTTGGAGATCGATCACTTCCACAAAATGTTACTGAGAGCTTCGAAAGAGACACATGACATCTTGTAGAGAACATGGTTTTATCCCGGTTGCATCACCCCATTGCAACTGCGGTGCACGCAGTATTTGACCTTAGCGCAACCGAGATATAAGGCCGCAATTGCTGTAAACCATCTGCATTTCCCGCGAAAGTGGTTTCGCGACAGTGGTGCATCCAAGATTTAAAACCGTGATCTAGAACTAACCGAAAGGAGGTCCCCCGTGACGGAAGGGCTTCTACTTCGTCCTCTATGCTCGGACTACGACTTCTAGGCCTTCTTCCCTAGTCATGGTACCGCTGATTTCTATCATCATCTCTTCTACCATAACCACAACCACCATGGGGACGGTCTCCATACCTCCTTCCGTACCTTCCAAACAACCTGTCGCCTAAGCTCCCCGAAATTGATGTAAAAATAGCATGTTACTATGAGCTAACAATACAATCAAATAAGTAGAGACTACGAGAGGGTAACACCACAAGTAATCACCTGCTAATTTTTTTTCAAATGCATAAAGTTGCAGTAACCTCCACGATTGCACACGTTTTCCTCATACTCTCTGCAGGGTTGCTCCTCCGAAGTTCGTTACAGGGAGAAAAATCGACAATGATTGGACGATCTACAACATGTTATACAATGCCATCGAGTTCGAGAAAGTTGAATATGAGGCTAGATTAATCGAGACAGTTTAAGCGGTGATGGATTAAAATACTCTATAAAGGCGCATGTTAGGTAGCTTAACACCAACTGATGTACATCATTGTCACCCTGATTCAATGAATTAAAATGATTCACAAGAAAGGGTTTCGTTTTCCAATAGTCAAAGTATCTTAGCCCTTGTAGTCATGCAAGACCCACACATGGTAAGAAAACACCAAAAACACCAATAACTCTCTGTTTCAAGGCAAGCTAAAAAAGGTAAAGGTCAAACGAAAAAAATTGCATCTCAAAACAGTATAAATCTTCGAGGCTACCAAATACATCTCATTTATGACTTCCAAATTACATAAACAGAATATTCAACACCTATTCTACTCACCAACCAAAGGAAACGAGAAAATCTCCTTTAAACTAGAAACTAACGAGCCACAAGACAAACCGAACCTTTGAATGACAATATTTTTAAAGATGTAATGTTCGTATTTTAATATACGAGCACAAGACAAACTGAACCTTTGAAAGACTTTTATTTTAATATACAAAGTACGTGAATTCATATTTTGAGGTCGATGACGGGGTTGGAGAGAAAGAATCAGATATGAGAAATAAAATTTGCTAGGGTTATATGAGAACATGCATGCACTAGAAACCAAATATTCACATGTCTGGCTCCGCTGTTGAGACTACCCTACTTGCACTCACCTTTAGTCTCCTTGTTTCCCTTGTCAAGCAGTCAAGAAAGCTTGGTGAGACATATTTGAGTGCTTACAATCGTTTTAAGTTTATTAAACATTTCATCATTTTAGAGGCACCTTAAAGGACAAAGAAACAACATTATGGCTCTTGAACTAAGAGGATTATGAAGATTACTGGTCTTCTAAATCACAAGTACAACTGCTAAGCACAAATTGACTAAGAAGTAGGTGCACATAGAGCCTTATGATTTCTCAAAAAAATTTGAAATTCAAACCTAGTGTTTCCAATATAAACACACGCTGGTGTATTTTTTTCTTGAACACAAGACAATATGCTTTTTCAGCTAAACAGGACACCAACCATCGAAAAAAATCACAAACTCACCATTTTTAGCCTTCGAATCATCCTTAAAATCACCGGCCATGGCGAAATTCTTCTACTAAGATTGAAAAATTACCAGAAAAAAAGTTGAAGCTAAGTCGAAAAGTTAAACCTAAGACAGAATTTGAACCAAAATCACCTTGAATTAAGCAGCTAATGAAAGCAAACACAAGCTATGTAACTAGAAGTCTAGAATTAACCGTAATTTCAAGTAAGCTTAGCCACTAAGAGCTATGGCAAACTAGGAGACAACCTAAGGATCAAAGAAAGGCCAAAAATGTAACTCCATTTAACAAGTTTGACTCCAGCAAACCAAGTAAACCCAAACATCTCTTTTAAATCGTCTGACTTTAAGTCTGGACCTAGTAAGCTTGTAAGCAGCGTAGTATGAACTGGAACTGTTCTGCATCAACATGAACAACATCATTTAACATAAACTACAAATAAAGCAAGTGTAGATAAAGCATAAGAGGATCCGAATTTAACACCATAAATGACACCACCCCAAATCTATTGTTGCACTCTCACTACTATTATCATTCTCGTGCATCAGCTTTAGGTACAAATAAATTCAAGCACATAAACTACAAAATTTAAAGAGAGGCAAGGAAATTGCAGAAGGACATCAATCAGCTGTTTTCTGTCAATTGAAGAACATTTGTGAAGCTAATTTGAAGGTAATATGAAATTTAGGAGAAAAGAAAAAAAAATGTTAGAAAAAAATTCATCGACACTAAACAACTTTCAAAAGAGGTGTTATTGCACATAACTTCTCACACAACAAAAATCCTCACAAATTCAAACTGAATCTTTAGAAATTAGTATAATAGCAGCAAGACCTTCAATTATACATTTTCTCAACAAAGTTAGTGGAGCAACTTACCCTGCGAAATTATTAGCAACTTCAGATCCACATACACCTCAAGACAATCACAAACAGGAAAACAAGACTCGCCAAAACTAAACCAAATTCTTGCAAGATTATAACCATCAATTCACAAAACCTAAAATAGATGCACGAAAAGACATCTGAGGTATAGGAATACAACACGAAAAGACTTGTTTAAACAATCAAACACAATCAATTCACACCCACAAATATAACCAATTAAGAAAAAAACAACAGCATAAAATTACCAGCCAACCAATGTCTAGTAGCAACGCAAGCATCAAGGCGGCTGATCCACCATCTAATCTGGAACCGAATAGACCTTCCACCCCTCAACTTGCCAAACCTCAAAACACATAACACACGGTATGAAAGTCGGAAGGATGGCCGAGAGAGGCGCGGATATTCTGGAGCCGGGCGAGCATAAAGATTTTCAAATACCTACGGCTCCAAGACTTATACTATGCTTGTCGAAGTTGCTTTTTCACATCGAGATGCTTTAGAATCAATATATGCCAAATAGGATTCTACTTGAACAGGTAGCGTATAAGCCTCCTGCTTAGCTGCCTTAGCAATCTCCGCTATAGCTTGACAGAAAAATGAAACATCATCATTGAACATATCAGTATTGGATTTGGAAGTACAGCCTTCAGCATAAACATGCATAGATTATGTCATTTGAGGAACCGAGGAGGGGGGAGAATGCAATTTAGACCTGCGGGACCCAATGACGGGATGCATCCTACGCAAACTGAAGTAAAACTTGGAGGTGATAAAAATGGTTGCAAGAACAATTAAAATTAAAAAGCAATCAACAAAGAAGAGCAACGGTAAAAGCAACCACCAACAACAACAAGCCGGCCAAGAAAATCGAGACATGTACAAGTGCTAGTATTGCATGATATGAAACCCTTCTAGTTTAGCGCTGCTTAATTATGCTTTTTAGTTGTTGCTAACCTTAAAATCTTAGATAGAGGATGTGTAATTATGCTTTTTAGTTGTCGCTCAAGGCATAAAATCCGATTTCAACTCTTAACGGAATCACTAACTCACTAGATCGAGATGACACCGTTCTAGTTTAGCTGCATTATTAATCAAAATCATGTTTTTGTATAATTATGACACATTGTTCTTTTAATTTACTTAAAAATCACCTATGTATGTAATAATTGATTTGTATAACACTTTCATTTTCACTGCACCATCAAATTTTACACATCCAATTACAGCTAAATTGTCAAAACTCACACCCAATTTTCACTTAAACCATCAAAACTCACACACCCAGATACCCAATTTTCACTTAAACCATCAAAATTCACACATCCAAATTTCACACATCCAATATTCAACTAAACCATCAAAATGCACACACCCAATTTTCAACTAACTATATAAACTATCAAAGAGAAAGAGAAACAAAGAGTACCTCATAATCACTGTTCAACAGACGACAGACCTATTGGCCAATGGTCGAACTTTGGAGAAATATAGAAGACCTCATATTCAAAGTTCAACAAATTATATACATCATTACATGAATTTTGCGAATAGAAAGATGAAAAATCGAAGAAATTAGCAATAATCTAACAATCAATCGCAGCACAAATAGACATCACCATAAAAAAAATTCAAACAAAAAGAGGCAAGATCGAGAAGCCACAATTCAGTTTCCAGGGTTCCGTTTTGAACAAAATCAATCGAAATCGAAAAAGAAAAAAAAATTCGAGTCGCTTACTTGTATTAGTAAAGATTGCGAGTGAAAATGAACTGAAAACCCTCGAAATGGGAGATTGATTCGAAATCAGAGCTTCTGAGAACGAATTTGGGGTTTTAGCATGAAAACAACGGTGATGATAAGGAGAAGGAGAAGGAGAAGAAGAAGAGAAATGGGGGCTGTGTTGGTGTTGTCGGCGTGCTCCTCGAGGAAGAGCTCAGAGAGTTGGAAGACATTTGAGGAGGGAGGAGGGAGGAGGGTGGTTGAGTGAGTGGAGGCGTAAAAGAGGAGAGAGAAAGAGGGGTAAGATTCTAGTGAGCAAATATGGGAAAGAGGATAGAGAAAAAAGTTTTAATTAAAAATAGTCAAATGCTCGGGTTGTTTTAAAAAACCCAAGCGTTTCTGAATTTTATTTTTTTATTTTTTAGAAAGGTTATCAAATGCTCGGGTTGTTTAAACAACCAAAGCATTTGTAATGTAGCAAAAGAAGTTTTTTCTACTAGTGTGGTTAGCATTTCGTCCTCGTGAAGCTGTACGCTCTTATGAGGGTTATGATATTAATGGGTATACGTTTTGGACTGAACGTCAAGATCTGAAGTCAACATCGCAACAAAATAGTGGTGTTTCACTTGTGGCGTCATCTACACAATACGCAAGCTCGAAGGATAAGTCGCCTGTACATGCTGAAAGCAATTATTATGGGAGAATACAAGAAATATGGGAGCTGGACTACTGTACTTTTAATATTTGCCTCTTGTGTTGCAAGTGGGTTGGCGATAATCGACGTTGCGTAAGAAAAGATGATCCTTGCGGATTCACTCTTGTTGACCTTAGTCGTCTACGTGAAACTGAGGAGCCATTTGTAATTGCATCACAAGTTAAGCAAGTATTTTTTGTAACTGATCCTACTGATAATAAGTGGTCAATTGTTGTACCTGGTAAAAGGAGTATCCTCGGTATTGGTGATGTTGATAATGAGGAAGAATATGATGCATTTGAGGACCTCCCCCCTTTTACCTATCCTGAAAATAGTGTGGAAGATGATGTGAATATGTCGGAGAACTATATGCGTGTAGATCATACGGAAGGGATACATGTACTTGAGGATCCTAAGAAACGGCGGAAGGTCAATAAATCATGAGACATAAACTCGGGTCTGTGTAATTTCTCCAATTTGTAACTATTATGTAGATTTTTCGGCTTATTTTTTGTTGTAGGTTGAATTTGGGGAACGAAAAGGTCATTTTGGGGCTACATGGCAATGATGGAGTGTAATGGGGGAGCAGTAGTGGTGGTGGTGGTGGGACTGTGTTACAAATGTGGAGAGTGAGGTCACATGGCAATGGAATGCTCTCCACATTTGTAACACTTTCCACTATCTCCGCCGCTACCAGCTGATGGGCATTCCATTGCCATGTGACCTGATTCTCGGGTCATTTTCGGCCTATTTTAGCCTTTTCGCTTCCGATTCGTACTATATGAGTCATTTAACCCTAAATTCTTTTTGAACATGATTATATGAGGTATAATGTAACTATTATGTAGAGTTTTAGGATTGCATTTGTTGTTGGTTGCATTTCGGGAACGAAAAGGTCATTTTAGGCCAAATTTTGCCTTTTCGCTTCCAAATCGTACTTATCGAGTCATTTAACCCCAAATTCTTTTTGAACATGATTATATGAGGTATAATGTAACTATTGTGTAGAGTTTTAGGCTTGCATTTGTTGTTGGTTGTATTTCGGGAACGAAAAGGTCATTTTAGGCCAAATTTAGCCTTTTCGCTTCCGATTCGTACTAATTGAGTCATTTAACCCCAAATTCTTTTTGAACATGATTATATGAGGTATAATGTAACTATTATGCAGAGTTTTAGGCTTGCATTTGTTGTTGGTTGCATTTCGGGCACGAAAAGGCATTTTAGGCCTATTTTAGCCTTTTCGCGTCTAATTCGTACTTATCGAGTCATTTTATTTTATTTTTGTTGATCTAACTCCTAACTTATTAGTATGTAACTGTGTGCAAGGGGAGGCGTGTGCATGGGGGAGGGGCGGCGGTGGGGGAGGGAAGGGGAGGGAGGGGTGTGCGGGGAGGGGCGTGCGGTGGGGGAGGGTGCATGTGCGGGGGGAGGCGCGGTGGGGGGAGGGAGGGGTGTGCGGGGGAGGGGTGTGGAGGGGCGGTAGTGGGGGAGGGGAGGGGGCGTGCGGGGGAGGGGCGTGCGGGGGAGGGGGCATGTGCGGGGGCTTGGGAGGGGGGGTAGCACTGCTGGAGCCCTCCCAAGCCCCCCGCACATGCCCCCCCCACCGCACGCCCCTCCCCTCCCCCGCACTACTTCCCCCCCCCTCCCCTCCCCTCCCCGCACACCCTCCCCTCCCCCCCACTGCCGCGCCCTCCCCCCACACCCCTCCCCTCCCCTCCCCTCCCATGCACTGCCTTGCCCCTCCCCTCACCTGCTGCCCCTTCCCCCACCGCTTGCCCCTCCCCCACTGCTGCCGCTCCCTCCTCTCAACCGCACTCCCCTCCCTGCACACCCCCTCCCCGCTGCCCCCCCACCGCTGCCCCTTGCACACGTAACCCCTCCCCCCCACCGCTGCCCCTCCCCACCCCTCCCCTGCACCCCCTCCCCTGCTGCCCCCCCTCCCACCGCTTTGCCCCCCTCCCACATAACCCCCTGCCCACACCCCACCCCCCTTAGTGGTAATGTTAATTTTAATTTTTTGTTATATTAATGCATATATTTGTACAATTTCGGGGAGATGGCGGAGGTGCATACGGATAACGAGACAAGTCTTTGCTGAACACACTACCGAGGATGAGTCTTTCGATGCGAGAAAGGAACGGGGTAAATTGGCTCGATCTCGCCGTGAAGAAATAAATGCACAAATGCCTAGAAAGTCATTGGCGACGAAAAAGAGAAAAGGAAGGGGACCTACAAAGTCACTAGGGAAACACACAAATAGGACTTTGGAGTACGATAATATGGGTCAACCTTGTGGAAAGTGGCGTCAAAAGTATGGCATGCAAGTTGGCATTTGCATGCATAATTTCTCCATTCTGCACTCATAGAAAGAGGTGCCCGAGGGATTGAAGCGGTGTCTATGGGAAGATACCATGGTAAGCTTCACGTACAATAACGTTTAGTTTCTTAATTATTTAGTTAAATATATGTGTAATATTACTTATAGCATATAAATTACAACATTTGCGAAACTAATTTGTGAACTGCGTTTTTTGTAGAGTCAATTCAATATCGAAGATGATGAAGCCAAGAAGAATGTATTTCTATCAGCGGTTGCCCAGAGATTCAGAGATTTCAAGGCTAAGTTAGTGTCTGGGTGGATCACTAAGCGGAGGAAAGTAGTAGGTACAAAGAAGAATAACATCTACGGCGGAGAAACACAAGCCGATTCTGAGGCTTCACCGGAAACATCATCTGCACCATCCAAATTGCCATTTCAAATATGGAAAACTATCAAACCTGAAGAGTGGGGATCATTTGTTGCCAAAAAACAACCCCACAAGCTATTGTAAGAATATTTTATTAAGATTTAATACACTTAGACCCAGTATTATTGTATAACACCGTACCTAACCTTTGTTTATAATTGTGTGTTTTAGGCAAGTCGTGAGAAAAGTAGCGCGAGTGCAAAAGCTAGGAAGTATTATCATCATTTGGGTGCTCATTCGTACAATGAGGCGAGAGAGAAGTGGATGTTCAGCCATTACCCCACAATAGGGTCGACAACGGCAACGGGGACTAGCTCAACGACGACAGTTGCACAACCTCGGCAACCAGATAGAATCCTCGATTGGTGGTGTTCTATGCATGGGGTTGATGCAAAGGGGAAAAGAGTCTTGCCTGATCCCGGAACACAACAGATAGCCAACGCCATTATAAGTACAGATTATATGGTTATATAAGGTATATATAATATAACTTTTGCGCTCACGAGCATTTCTCTCTTATACTTATGTAGATTGGCTTGAAGGAAAAAGAGGCAACTAGTGAGTTCACTCCTAAAGGACACATTGATGCATTGCACGAAACTGTAGGAAAGGACCACAGTGCACGCGTGAGGGGCGTAGAAGGTGTCCGCCTCGGTTTGAGAAAGGTATATGGTGATCAATACACTACAGCGGCAAAATCAAGTGTAAGTAGTGTGAATTCGGCAGCGTTAGTAGATGTGGAGGCTATGAAAGCTGCAATTCGGGAGGAGCTAAGGGAGGAGATGACACATAACTTCAATGCCATTTTGGAGCAAATGGGTTTACCGACTTTTGCTGTATTCAAGAAGGGTACACCTAGCCAGGCGATCAGTGATCTACGCACATCTATTGATCAGATGATACCTTTACCTGATCCACCTGTAGTACCCGAGTTGAAGGTAATGACTTAATCCCTTTGCTTTGTTAAACAACTATTGTTCTTAAATGCATGACATTCTTACTATATGTTGTTTCATAGACTAACTATAAATGGAGTTTTTTTTTAAAGGAAGAGACACCATGTGAACTATTAGCTCGAGGAGATGGTTATGATAGTTTCATTCTCGTAGCTTATGGCCATGCACAACCCCCTAGTGACCGAGTACAATTGCATAACCAGTTAGTGGATGATAATCACTATGTGGTCACCCTCAATGAAATTGTGTCTGGTTTCGAAGAATTACCTCTTCCGCTGCCGAAGCCAGAAGTTGGTCTACAGTTACCGAATGATGCCCTTGGCAGTTATGTTCTATGGCCGCGTGCATTGGTGCGGTTTTCAGATGAGGTACAATGATTAACATACATAAATATATATATGCGTGTTTTCTTTTATAGTTCCTATGATAGTCAGTAATATCTTTACTTTTAACTAATTACTAGGTTTGGGGGAAGGGAGACTCACATGACAGGAAGGGAAAGAAGGCATGTTCACCTGATAAGAAAGCAAGTTTACGTGATGAAGGTGAACGAAATGTGGTGAAGGGCAATGTTTCTAGGACAAAGAATCCACTTATTATCGAGCCAGAGGTGGTGCGAGGCCTTAGTATTCCATGCTTTTGGTTACATGAGTGCGTTAGCGATTTACCCGATGATTGTACAATTGAGGTTCCTTTGGGGGAGCAACAATTCCACTACTTTGATGATTCATCGGTATTCATTTCTAAGGTCGATATTAAAGAATTCATATGTGGGGTAGAGTTGAATGTTTCCATGATACAAACATTCATGAGGTAATACATAAGTATATAAATTAAATATACATATACATATGCATGCCTTAAGTAGTTTTCAATTCAACTTCCATAATAAGTAAGTTTACTTTTAATCAATATGTGCGTGATTTCTCAGGTTATTACACAATGAATTGATTGCAACATCTAGCCATGAGTCAATGTTTGGTTGGTTATGTCCAAACATAATACGAGATGACAATTGCTTACAAAACAAAGCCGAAGTGAAAGAGTATCTCGATATGAGTTTCAAAGCATCATCTCGTTTTGGATATCATCATATCATTCTTGTTCCTTATATTGAAAAGTATGCTTGTTAAACTCGCTTTACTTTTATTATTAGATAATTAAATTGACCTATTAATTGTTCTACGATTAATAATAACTATATTTTCTTGTTGTAGGGCTCATTGGACACTGCTTGCGATATGTTTGTCACGTAACGAAGTCTATCACTTTGATTCTTTGCGTCGACAACCACCACGGTCCTTACTAATCAAATCATTGTTAAATAGGTATCCTAATCGAAACTCAATATATGCGCACTTATTAATATTACACATTATCAATCATCTTTATATATATAAACAGTTAATTAGTACATCTAATCTTATAATAATGTATTGATGTAGTGTGATGAAGCATATTAGTGCAACAGGACTTCGAGCACCAAAAGCTCCTGTTTGGATATCAGTCGAGGTAACATGACTAATTTATTTGTCCTTATATGGAAACACTTTTAGCCACATACTACACATCTAACATTGGATGCATCCTTTGGTGAACATTTAGTGTCTGCAACAAGATGATGGACTTGCATGTGGCTATTACGTGCTGAGGTACATGTTCGATATCGTCAACCATTGCACTAAAGTTGATGATCTTCAAAAGGTATGTAACTTATTAGTATATGTTAGTTTAGATTAGATCGATTGGTAATAGGTATTAATTGGTTTAGAAACCAAAGTAGCACATGCATATATTTGGGAACGAAAATGTCATTTTTAGGCCTATTTTTGCCTTTTACGCTTCCAAGTGGTATTTATCGAGTCATTTAACCCCAAAATCATTTTGAACATGATAATATGAGGCATAATGTAACTAATGTGTAGATTTTTAGGTTTGCAATTGTTGTAGGTTGAATTTTGGGAACGAAAAGGGCATTTTTGGCCTATTTTTGCCTTTTCGCATCCAATTCGTACTTATCGCGTCATTTAACCTCAATTTCATTTTGAACATGATAATATGAGGTATAATGTAACTAGGAAAAATTGTCATAAATAAGTCAACCTTTGAACCATGTGCTAAAAATAAGTCATTCTTTTGATTATTCCTTTATAAGTCTAACTTTAGTACCAATATGTTTTTAACGAGTCATGGCCTGTTGCTAACTTATTTAACCGGTTAGATGTGCTACGTGTGACTCTTTCATTGATTATTATAATTTCTTATTTTCCTTTTATTTTTTAGGGAAAATGGACTGAAATAATCCCACCTTTGGCCGATTTTTCAATAATAATCCCACCTTTGGATTATTCTGGAATAATCCCACCTTCGCTTCTTAAATCGACTTTTTGGTCCCAAGAACAAAGTGGCCGTAGAAACAACAAGTTACCAGCCCCTTTTCCTCGTTGCCCCACCCCACCGCCACCCCCACCATCACCCCCACCCCCCACCCCCACCCCAAATCCTGTGCCTCAACCCAGTTCCCTGCTTTGCCCACCCTCTCCCCTTCCCCTCCCCAGTCGCAGCCCCCCACCACCTCCCTCCCCCTGTCGCAATTCCCACCCCCCCTCCTCCTCCCCTCTCCCGTCGCAGCCCCCCAAAGCAACCCCCTCCCCCCCTCACTCGTCAAACCCGCAACCCCCTCCCCTCCTCGTCGGACCCCATGACCCCCCTCCCTTTCGGACCCATGACCCCCCTCCCCCCGGTTTCTTCTTTCGTCTTCCACTACTACGGCGAGTGACGGACCGACGGTGGAGGGGGGGGGGGCGAGGGGAGAGGGAGGAGGGGGGGAGGGTTGTGGTGTGTGGTACTGGTCAGGGTGGGGTCCTAGGAGGGAAAAGTAACTTGGTTTACCGGTTTATCAAGTTACAAGTTTTTGGGACCAAAAAGTCGATTTAGTAAGCAAAGGTGGGATTATTCCAGAATAATCCAAAGGTGGGATTATTATTGGAAGAACGCCCAAAGGTGGGATTATTCCAGTCCAATTTTCCTATTTTTTATGGTTATTATAATTTCTAATTTATTTTTTTATACAAAACTCTTCTCCTCCCTCCCCACTATCGGTGCTGCTCTAAACTCTTCTTTTCTTTTACTATCTCCTCCTCCTCCTCCTATCTCTTTCAGAACCATCGCCTCTCACCATTGGCTGTGTTGCAATCATCGCCTGCTAAGACGAAACGGTACCATTCTAACTTTGAACCAATGAGCTTGATATCCAGAACTTGGACCAGAGGTTTGGAGTTGACATCGTCGTCGAGTATCGCCGCAATCGAATTTCGCGTCAGATTGACCGGCATAGATTATAGATATTGACCTGTTTTAATGGTTTTATACATGACTCCATTTGATGCAGTACCAATTTCAGCATTAATGTGCATCTATTTATTTAAATAGTATTCCTATTATAATTTTGTTTTGATGTTTTATCACTGCTAAAAAAAATTGAAGAGAGAAAATTATGGTTAGGAACTTATCTGAGAATTGTGGAGTTGATTTGTGAATGATTTGGAACTCTAGTGGTGTTAGGTTGGATAATTGAAGTATTTCTGGAGAAAATGAAATGGAGAATTGGGAGATTTGGGAGAAATAAGGATTTGAAAGAAGACATTGAAAGAGAGCTGGGTAAGAGATGGGTGGAAAAGGTAGTCGGGGTATTGCCGTGCCCGTATTGGGTTGTGACAGACTGGTGGGTAAGGGAGGGAGAAGAAAGTTTGTAAAAATTGTTAAAATACAAAAATACAAACAAAATCTATGCAAAACAATACAAAAATACAAAAACATATAAAAATACGAACAAAAGTACAAAAAGAATTAGGTCCTTACTTGTAGAACCGGTCACCGCCTCACCGGTCATTTGACTTGTTTAAAATTTAGGGGTATAAAAGTTACACTTATTATAAGATAATCAAAAGGTTAACTTATTTTTAGAAAACCGGCCAAATATTGACTTATTCTTGACAATTTTTCCATGTAACTATTATGTAGATTCTTAGGCTTGCATTTGTTGTAGGTTGTATATCGGGAACATAAATGTGATTTTAGGCCGATTTTCGCCTTTTCGCGTCCAATTCTTGTTTCTCGAGTCATTTAACTCCATTTTATTTTTCAATATGATAATATAAGGTATAATAAAACTAGTGTGTAGAGTTTGAGGCTTGCATTTATTTTTGATTGAATTTCGGGAAGGTATATGTCATTTTTAATCACTACTAACTACGGTAAATGATTGAATTCTTATATTTTGTGTTTATTCCTTGGTTGTTTTGCAAAGTTTATATGAATAACACACCACGTTTGAGGGCCTTCACCACAGACGAATTACATGAAGTTCGGGATAAGTTGGCGTCCCGCATTTGTGATGATTGCTTATGATACATTTTGGTGGAATTCGTGATATAATTAGCTACATCTACTAGTTTGTATCAATTCTACACTTTTTACATTATTAAATATACATATTTAAAGTTAATTATTACGTTCAAAAACTTGTCATATATTATTGCACATTGATTAGGTTTTTTTTTGTGTCGAAGAGAGGTTTTGGGTAGGGGGTGGGGTGGGGGCGCAGGGCTATGGAGCTAGTTGGGTCTTTGGGATGGTGGCGGCAATGGGTGGAGGGGTCAGGGGTGCGGGGGAGTGAAGGGGGGGTGGGCTGGGGTGGGGCGGGAGGAGGCTGGGTGGGGTGGGAGTCGGGGGCGGGCGGGGGGGGAGGCCGGGTGGGAGTGCGGGGGTGGGGGTCTTAGTCTTGGCGAATGGGTGGGGGTGGGGGGTGGGGCGGGCAGTGTGGGGCTGGGGTGGGGGGGGCTGGCGGGGGTGGGGGTGCGGGGGGGCGGGGGGGTGGGTGCTTGGTGCTTGCAAGGGGTGGCGGGGGGTGGGGAGTGCGGGGGGTGGGGGTGCGGGTGTGGGCGAGGTGGGGTCAAGGTGGGAGTGCGGGGCGGAGGGTCAGGCGGGTGGGAGTGCGGGGGGTTGGATGGGGGTGTGGGGGTCGGGTGTGGGGTGGGGGGTGGGGATGGGGGTCTTGGTCTTTGGCGGGGGTGGGGGGCGGGGCCGGTGGGTGGGGGGGCCCGGGGGGGGGGGTGGGGGTGCTCGTCTTTGGTTGCATGTATTTTTTTTTTTTTAAAAAAATTGAATTTGAAGGGTTGCGGTTTTAAGCCTAAACCGCAGCTCTTTTTAAGTGAAGGGCTGCGTTTTTGGTTTAAAACCGCAACCCTTCATTTAAAGAAGGGCTGCGGTTGAAGCCAAAAACGAAGCCCTTCAAGCTTAGAAGGGCTGCGTTTTTGGCCAGAACCGCAGCCCTTCGTTGTGAAGGGTTGCGGTTAAAAACCGCAACCCTTCTTTTCTATTGAAGGGCTGCTATGGAAAGGGCTGCTGGCCAAAAACGCAGCCCTTAGGGGTGTTTTGATCGCAGCCCTTCCTTATTTTTCCACTAGTGTTAGTAACTTCAATATTAAAATAGGAATTTATTCAAGGACCCTCAGGATTATACCGTGGCTTGGGTCTGCGAGATT
Organism: Beta lomatogona; assembly: GCA_947646795.1. Taxonomy (NCBI): domain Eukaryota; kingdom Viridiplantae; phylum Streptophyta; class Magnoliopsida; order Caryophyllales; family Amaranthaceae; genus Beta; species Beta lomatogona. The sequence continues at coordinate 1,145,222 of CANSNZ010000424.1, read as the reverse complement.
GACAACCTTCGGGACGAGCAATCGTGAAGCCTGAAAGTATGATTGTATGAAAGATTTGAATGTATGTGTATGTGTTTTGTAAAGAGAATATGTATTTCGTAAAGTGGTTCGTAAGGTATTCGTAATATAAAAGTCGAGTGTTGTGTAAAACCCGTTCTGAAATCTGTACGGAAATCAAGTGTATTTATAGGAAAAACAGAACTGCGCTTCACGCGCCAGCGGCGCCAGACGCAGTCTGACGTGTCACGCGTAAATCCACGTGTCAGGCGCAGATTGGCGCGCCTGACGCGGCATGCCCTGTAGAAAGCGTACACGTGGTACGTGCTTTAAAAAAGACAAAGATAGGTCTCGCACAGAGAAGTGCGCTTGGCGTAGGACTCTATGTGAGTCACAAGTCTACGTGGCACTCTTGTTCGCTTGGCGCTGCTTGTGCGCTAGGCGCACGCTTACGTGGCAAAGTATGTGGCAAAATGGTGCACTTGGCGCAGCCTGTGCGCTCGGCGCACCGCCTTGCATTTGACACGTTTTGATTATAAAACGTGTTTTAAATATTTTTCTTTTATCTTTTAAGTTCGGAAATTTGATTTTACGGGATAAAATCCAATTATGAAAATATCTTTGAGAATATTTATTTATTTAAATAAAATAATTAATTATTATTAAACAATGAATTGGGCTTTTCAAAGGATTGGGCTCAAAATACAATTAATTATCATAAATAATTAATTGGGCTTTAAAACAAGACTTTAACACTTTTTCGAAGAAGTTTTGGGATGGCTCTTCGGACTGCTCTCCCCTTGGGTCGGACCAATTAAGACCATGGTATGTTTCATCATCGGATCCTTAAATGGGGAGATACGATTATGTGTCTACAACTACACACTAGTGTATCGTTATCAATTATTCACTTAAAGATTGTGATGATGATTTACGGCGGACAATGCATCAAGAATGGAAATTTTTTATAATATTATTAGAAAAAGGTGGGGCACACAGATAATAGACGACCTAGAGTAAGTTTGTTCCAACCAGATTAATCGTTGAAAGCTCAGCTCGCGACAAACCTACTAAGAGGATTGGTCTTGATTTTTGTCGAATAATAGTGGTGGATCCAAAAAAATTTATATTAAATGGATTGAATTTAGAATAAATTACTTGTTATGAGCTCTGAAAGTCAAGCTGATTCTTCTTCCCTTGATAAGTTCTTGGAGAGACTTGTGCTAGAGATGCCTTGCTCCTCGCTCCGAACCTGCAGCAAAGGAAACCAACTCTGAAGGTTTGGGTGGTGGTTCCCCCCTCTAAAGCTTAAGTTAGTTTAGGTAAGGAATCAGGTTTAGTAATAAACTGAGCAAAAGAGTAAATTTTGACAGAATGATGGCACAAAATTCAATATGATCTACCCTTTACCTGATTTGAGGGGACTATTTATAGTGTTTAGAATATGAAAGTTGCCACTTGATGTCACCCTAGAACGGGATCTTTTGATTGGCTAAGCAATTAGAATTCTCCAAGTGGTAGGCAATAATTGGAGGTTTTAATTCAGTCAATCATATGCAACCGTTTTATGGGATTTAGGCTTGATTTTCCCTTTGTTTCCTGAAATGGGCTTAAAGTGTCAGCAGGAATAATCCCTTTCAAAATGTCATATTTCCCTCCATTTTTAATGACACATGGAGACCTCTGATTGGTCCTCGTGTACTCTTATCTGCTCTTCATTTTAGGTTACAACAATACTCATATTAATGATGTGAGTTAAATTAGGAACTTGACATATGAATTCAGACATAGGTAAAAATTGACTATTTTAAAAGATATGTAATAACAATATAACATGTAACTTTTAATTTATACGATGTTATATCTTTGTGTAAATAAAATGATAATACTTTTGGCGCTCTTTTTTTTTTCTTTGAATAAGAATCGATCTTCTTATGTAAATTGTGGTAAAAGGTTTAAATATTTTACTGTATTTGATGTATTCATAAGAACTATAATAGTACATGTTGGGAATGTTTTTTTTGGATATGCCTTTAAGTAGAATTTTGATTAAAGGATTATCGTGTCACATAATTTTTTTAGAATAAAATATTAACATATAAAAGAATCAGGGTCTTAAGTGGGTCTTAAAGACTGTGCTAATTTCAAGTAGAAAGATCAAAGAGGAAAATTTATTGTATAAGAAATTTTGTCCGTTATTAGTTTATGATCCTTCAAAGTAGCAGGAAAAAAGCATGAAAGACATAATTAGAGACAAAATTATCTTTTCTTTTTAGGGACAAAGCCAAATTAGATAAGAGATAAATGTCATGTTGTATATGCTGAGAATTAAGAACACACTATATTAAGATGGTAAGTTTAATACTCCATTAATAGCCAACAATAAACTGAATTAACCAATTTTTTTAATTATACTTCCACGTTACAAATTAAATACGTATAAATTTATGGATTTAACCAATAAAATGTATAACTTTCTCGATGATGGGGCCAACAACAACCTACCTTGCCCTACCCCTAGATAAGCTACTACATGAATAGTCCTATAAATTTGAGTGGAGAGTGTAAATTAAGGTATTGAGTTAGGTCCTATTGACCACATTCATAATTTTGTTGGGTCATAGTCTCGTAGTTTTTTTTTTTAATTGTAAGAAACGGCCAAGAGGCCTTAAAATTCATAAAGGCAAGACAAAAGTATGATGCCATTACATCTTCAATAGCTTCGGAGACACACTCCACCAAAACTCTAGTAGATAAATCAAATACACCTTTGTCTATTTTGTTGGGTCGTAGCCTCGTAGGGGTATTTAGCTAACCTAATTAATAATAAATAGAATAACTACAATATTCCCCTATAGAATTGACATGAGCGGTTTTGTAGAGCCTAGTTTGAGCTACCTTTATCGATGTAGAACAAAATCTATACTATTATTAAAATGTGTAAGGAGCATTCCAACACGTGTCACCAAAATGTTCACATGTTGATATGACCACACGTAAGACATGACATCTTTCTTTTCAATGTACCTTTCGCAATGGAAAACAACAATTAATACTATTAATAAAATATGTGGAGGAGTATTGAAGCCCGACATATGTCACAAAAATCTCCACATGTTGATGTGGCGTCGCATAATACATGACATAACATGACATCTTTCTTTTCAAGTTACCTTTCTCGATGGAAAACAACAATTTATACTATTAATAAAGTGTATGGAAGAGCAATGGAGCCCAACACATGTCACCAAAATATCCACATATTGACATGACACCATGTTAAACATGATATCTTTCTTTTCAATTTGCAAAAAGAAAAAGTTGCTTAACAAGTTTTGAACCCCTAGTTTTCACTTAAAATGAAATCATTTTACCACTGAACTAGATCTTTTTATTTATATATATATCACATCTCATTATAGGACATCACTCGAGCCCGACAACTAGCTTCATATTCGACATACACACAAAATTGCTAATTTTTGTGAATATAACTTGACAAAAATACCAAAAGGTCCAAAACCCCCATATTTTTCTCGGTAAAACCCAAAACGCCCCCAAGGTCCCAACTTGGCAAAAGTTGCAAATTTTGCAAATGCAAGCACTATTTGCATATACGGGATATATAGATCAGGAAAAAACCTTTCTGCGAACTGCCATATTTGATATTTTAACCATCAACGTATCTCTCGTCTTACGAACCGCGGAAGATGGTGTCTATAACATCAACTGAGTTGAACTATCTTGTCTTCCGATATCTGCATGAATCAGGTTTTACATTTTCTCATATCTCTTTTTTTTCAAATTTCACATCAAAATGTGAAATTGACTCCGTTCGGTAATTCCATGGTTCATGCACCTGTTAAATGATCCCAATATTTCCAAATTTAGGGTAATAGTTTTTTTTTTGTGATCAGAAAAGATAATTTTTCTTCAGTAAATGCTCATGTTCGTGGGAGAATTCTACTCAAATTTTCTTCAGTATATATGGAGAGTTTGGTATTCTGGTATTTTCTCCAGTATATTTTTTTTGTAATCTTTGCTTGTGGATTAAAAAAAGGGGATGATAATGTTCTTTATTTTAGAATTAGGTGTTGAGGTGTAATTTTAATGTTATCTTCTCAACTCTGCGGCTAACAGTTATGAAATAGATTGTGTGCTCCCTGCGTTGTTTCGGTTGCCTCCAATTTAGTTGAAGGTGGCTCAGGGATTTTCCGTCCTTCGTCGACGGAGGTGTTGGGGTCGTCATGGGCTAGAAATCTCCTTATATGAGATAGGAGACAGGTAAAACACAAATGATAAGTGATTTATGGGTTAATCATGAAGTTCAATTAGATAATATTCCAACTTTTACCATCAATTAATTGTAGAGGGGTAATGCCAAGCTGAATAAATTTATTGTGGAAGTGGTGTTGAAGGAATGCCGATGCACCATGGTGTTCCGTACTCCGTAGTGTGTATTGACATGATAATATAAAGGACGTTCGGGTAGTGATGGTGTTTAGGGAATTAGGGGTGAAAAGAAGGAATTAACTTATGGTTTGCCAAAAGGGACCTTATCACTGAGGTTTAAGGTTCCCGCCCAAGGAGAGCATGTAGTGGCTTACATTATGAACATTTGTCTGAAGTATTATTACGTGTGGACAATGGTTTTCAATTGGTTTCTCCAATTATGTTCATCATGGATGATCTTTCGCCTTTGGAGAACAAGAAATGTTGTTCGAGCTGGTAACACAACTTCATTTAGAAGGCAAGTAAATTTTTCATAGTGCTGTTTTGAGTGTGTATAATGAGACCTATCCAGGAACTCCTATAATTTATTGCTGTACAATGGCATACTACTCTGTACGTATTTCGTTAGAGGAATATTGGGTCTTTACTGTGAGTGAAAACAACATCAAAGTGAAACCTATGTGGTTAGACTGGAGATGGAATCAAGAAACCCATACCCTCTAATATTATTTGGCTTGAGATAGAATCCACATTATCATGTAATAGACTAATTAGTTAGTTTTGTTAGTAGCTTGAAGAATAAGTTAGGTAGTTAGGGAGGAAATATCTCTATAAATAGAATGGAAAGGGAGAGAGAAAATATGTTGAAAATTGTTGAGAATATTAGTGAGCTTCTAAGAGTTCAATGGGAGAGAACAAGCTTCTTGAAAGCTTGTAATTACTATCTTTATTTTACTGTTTTTGTAGATACACCGCATGGTATCTCTTCAAAGCATTTGATGAGCTTGGCTTTGTAGTTGGAGAAAGTTATGAGATATATGATTTGGCCGGAGAGGACATAAGGCCTCCATGTGTTATAATTGAAGCTCCCAAAATAAATTGACATGGATGTTCGCTAATGAAAGGAATGGTACAGAGTCATCCAAGCCAAACATGAGTAGTGTAATTGGGTTTGTGGACCAATTGGAACATTAATCTTAGGCTGTTGGTGTTCAGAATGCTATTTTGTTAGGTTCATCGACATTTTGTGTCTATGGTTAGATTAATCTTTTGGCTTGATGCTTGGTATGATGTATGACCTTGAGAGCTCAATTCCAAACTCTCATAGGGTTGCCGACTTGCCTCGCTTAAAGAAGCTACGATGGCTGAGGTGGTGAAGTTGATGACTCCGAAGAGGAAGAAATCTGCACCTACTAGATTTGTTATCTAATATAATAATCAAAATTCATAGGGATGTACAATTGTATAGTTTTATGGTCAAAGAGGATTGCTATGTTAAAAAAAGTGTGCAGCATGCTTGAAAGGAATCATAAGTTCATAACTTTGACTTCTATTTTGTAATCTTTTGGAGGTCACAGGTTCTTTTCTAATTCATGGAGGTACTTAGGGAAGATCCCAATACATATTGAACCCAAATTTAGGTATTTGAGCCTTGCTAACTGATGTAGTCTTTCTAAATTTGAAGAGTTAGTCAATCAACTGTTTTGTTTTGTTTTGTTTTGTTTTGTGCTTGAGCTTTTCTTTTGAATTAGTTAGGTTAACTTGCTAAAGTTAAATTTTTTCTAATGAGTTTGAAGTGATTGAAAGACGATTGGTACCCTGAATGTGGAAACTAGTTTTATGGCGTTTTGGTGATGTACATGGAAGGAGGGCAATTTATTGATCTTTAGGGGAAAGTCTTTTCACTCCTAAGTGTTCAAGTTTCAATTTGTAAGAATTGTGTGTAGTTGAAGTTGAGTGCTTCAGCCGGAACAATTTGTATTGCTTGATTTTAGAGATAAGATCATGCATGATTTAATAGATCAAAGACCTGAACTTTTGCCTTCTTTTTGTTCTTATCTTAGGTGTGTGGCTTTTGTAGACTTCAAACCGTTTTATACCTTTTGACCCTAACCCTCCTTTTGTGTATGATTAAGAGACCGTTTATGTCGTATTAATGTAATGTTTAATGACTTGTCAATAGTGAGAGAGAACGGTCATCCGACTAGTTGTGAATGTGTTTGTAAACCCAAAATAGAGGGATCCTTTTGCAAATAGCTTCAATGCAGCTCCGTTTGGCATAAAGTGACTGAATCACTTATTAGTTATGTCTATTGTAGAAAGGGTGAAACATGATGAAACATAGTAAAAGGTCTAAACTCTAAAGCTTCAAGTTAATGAAAGTGTCTAAAAGTTCCATCACTTTTCTTTATCTTGGTCAATTATAAGACATGTAAGAGGGATTTTCTTTTGATTTTAGGTGGAACCTTGTAAAGGGTACTAGTCATTCTGTATCTTTTTTCCTTGCAACTCTTTCGATTTAATTTTAGTTTACCGCACCCTATCCCAAAGTTTTGGAGGATAGAAAATCAGTTTGTGTGAATTTTCATTTTAAGACATTTATTTGTTTGCGAGCTAGACGTGTGCTAGATTTCTGTGTATTTGATTATGTTTCCTATTAAGCTTTCCGATGCTTTAATTGATCCGCCCGGTGCTGTCCCCCATAGTTTTGCTAATATTTGTCTATATAAAGCTCCTATCCTGAAGTTTTGAAGGCTGGGGTCCATACATAAGGAATTTTTGATGGGTGGTTTTGGTGAAATTTAATAATTATGAGAGAGAGAGACTCCAAGGTCAAAAGCCAAATAAGTGCTATCTCCTTTTATCTACATCGTGTTTTTCCCTAGTAAGGAGATGGGTACCCACTTTTTTTCTTGCATTTAAAGTTGCTTACTTGTTCAGGAGACCAATTTTTTTTTTTTTTTCACTATGATCAAGTAATTTTTTTTATCAAACGCTGGTTTGGAGCATTTCCAAGCTTCTCATATGGGTTTTGATAGATTTGATGGGTTATAATCCTGTGTTATTCATCCTTCTTTACTATATTGTGGGTGCTGAAGGTTTCATAGATTAGGTTTCTAGCCATGATTAATTTCAGGAATGCTAGTTCACAATATCAATATTTCTGCACATGGAGTGCATTTCATAGTATTCCAACATAAAAAGGGCTCAAAATCTTACGTTTCTTTTTTGTTTTTGGGGAGGGGGAGGAATCTACTTTCTTTTATCTAGTGTCTTATGATTATGCTCTCTATATATGTGATGCTCTATATCCATACTTCTGCTGCAGTGTGCCATCAATGTTTTCCTTATTATTTTTTTTGTCTATTGTTGAATGTTGCGGCCAATTGAAATATTGAATGATGTTCTGCATTCAGATATGATAGTATCTTGATAGGTTGTTTGTTGCTGTATGTTGAAGCTGGATTGGTTGCATAGAAGAAAAGTATCTGTGGAATGTCAGATTTATTTTTGAATATTTTCTGCTCTAGATTTTCTTCTCCCTTATGAAGGAGCTGTATCCACTATATGATTGTTGATTATTCTACTTTATTAATAAACCATGTCGATTCCTTCCAGGCTTTACACACTCAGCTTTTGCTTTTGGGTACGAGGCAGGGATCAATAACAGCAAAATTGATGGAAATTTGGTGCCACCCGGTGCTCTAGTTAGATTTGTCCAAAAGGGTCTTCAATACCTGGAACTGGAAATGAACCTCAGTTGTGTAGGTTTTCAATCTTTTTTCTCATACTTTATCCTTCTAATGGTTCTGAAGTAAGCAGCTTTTAGGAATATTCTCATAGTTTCATATGATTCTTGTCTTGTACTCTTAATAAGGTTTCCAGAGTGATGTAGACAAGGATGACGATTTTGCACTTTTACAACCTTTGGATCTCATTACAAAGGATATTGATGAGCTACAAAAGATAATCAATGAGAAAAAGAAAGTTTATGGGATTACAATCATAAAGAGAAGGAAAAGGATCATGAGCATGATTGTGACAATGTGCATGAGAGTAAGAGGGAGAATCAAAGAAAAGAAAAAGGAGAGCAAGACAAAGAGAGGGCACAGATTGACAGAGAACAAGCCAAGAGAAAGGAGAAGCCACAAGATATTTATGCTGATGTGAAATTTCATGAAGATAAATATGGCATCCAAATTGAAGTAAATGAAACTTCTGGAGGTATAATTCCCCCAATTATTTTGCTCTTAAGTCTTAACAACACTTTTTCAAGCTACAAAAGATGCTGTTTATTGCCTTCGTGAAATATATGGGATTTTTCTTCTTATGGAATCAGGCAATCAGCTCATAGAAGGCTCTGAAATTTGCTTGTGAAATTCATCTGGGCATAGTGTAAAATTTTGAAATCAGCTCAGTAATTGGTGCTCGTATTACACCAATTATCCAAAAGTAGTTGATAAAATAAAATCAAACTATATGTTCATACACTTGATGAAATATAAGAAATTTAAATTTAAAATAATATTAACAGATAAAGTATACATGACATAATTAAAACAAAATATTAGAAAGACGTATTTACATTTGTATTTAGAAACTCCTAACCCCTAGAATTAGTGAAGGTGAGTCCCTCAAAAACAAAAAAGGAATTAGTGAAGGTGATAAAACAAAAATAATTGCAAGGTTGCATATAGTCACAAGAATGGTCGAAAGTTAAAGATTACATAATGTTATCAACTCCAGAACCATTCACATGATAAGTTGCAAACTTGGTATAATATCAGAGATGGTAAAAAGTTGGAATTGTTTTTCTTTCGATGGCCTGAACTTGGGATTATATTTGTCATACAGGATGAAAAGACAAAAAATAACTACAGATCAGTTACTATAAAAATTAACTATAATTTGTAGTTCATTTTTTTAAGGTCAGTTCAGTATTTATTTAACAATATGAAATATTTGATTTTTATGTAATATATGAACACAAGTAAATCATGAAACCGGTAATTAATAGACCAGAAATACCAAATGCCTTCAAGACTTCAACACTTTTAGCTAGATGTCAATATTCGACAACTCTCACACAAAGTAAAAAGAGGAAAGAAAGATGTCAGTTCTATAATTAAAATTTCAAGTATCAAGGGGTGCTATTCCCAATTTCAACATCTATACTTCCTTGCCAATGGGTATGTCAAAATTTAATAAAGCTATCTCATATTATAAATTTATAATGCTGAAGAAGGCCCTCAAATTCCATATTCCTTGAGATTAAGAGATCACTTTTTTGTTTTTACTGTTTTCGTTTTTGTGTACTGGAGCATTCCATGTTTCAGCAACCCTTCGACGTACATACATTGTCAAAATTCTGTGTACTAAGTGTTTCTGTTATGTTAGCTTTGAGCTCTTTTCTCTCAGGTGTATAGCACTTCTGAGTTCTGATGATGAGAAGAACTTATTATAGAATTTTTTAAGGCCAGCAAATGAATTCAAGGTTTTTTTTTTCCTTTCCTTTTGAATGCAAGCTGCAAGAGGTCGCAACAGTCTCAAAATTTGTAATCGTAACTATAGTGTATGATAAGAGCATATATGTTTGTTCATCAATTAGTGTGTGACTCGTAGATCATCAGTCCTGGAATTTCCATCAGAAACCAGCCTTCAGTGTATTGCAGGACTGAATCTTTTTTTGCATTTTTACAATGTTATGATCAATCATGATTAATTTTTTTTCTCCTATATACCTCATATCTGACAAAACTATGAGATGATGGATTTGTTGATCAGCATACCTTGTGTAAAGTATCCCACACTTTGATTTTGCTGAAGCATGTTGTCTCTGAATCTATATGTGCTCTGCTTTGTTTGGTCTGTTTACATCATCACAAAATAGGAGCTGCACCAATGGATATATCAATGGACACAGCCTCATTACCTCGGGAACTACCATCCTCTGATGTAACAGTTCTGGAGGGTCATACCTCTGAGGTATGTGTGCATCTTTTGTGGTCATATCACCATAATCCTTCAATAACAATGCCTACTTAATTTTCCAGGTCTTTACTTGTGCATGGAGTCCAGCAGGTTCACTTGTTGCTTCAGGGTGGGTATTATATAATTTTGTTTTGTTCGGATTTGTATCTACATATAAATAGTTTTGGAAAGTTATATGGTTCAACTATGCTTTTAAATGCCCAAGACATTTAAAATTGCATTGGTTTTATGGGTGTTATAGTTTTCCCTGATCGTTGCATTATCTTGGTGGCTTAAACACCTGGAAGTATGGTATGTTCCTGGAATCTATATTGTATTAATCATGATTATCAATAGTCTTTTTATATTTTTTTAATCCTTGTGTTTGACAATCTGAATTCAATTATTGCGTTGAAACCCAAACCTATTTCTTTTACTTGCTGTAGAAACAGTGGGATTTTGTTTTGTATAAACTCTTTCCTTATAGTTAAACGTCCAGAAGTTTGTTATTATATTCTTTGCAAATACTATTTTTATCTGATTTCTTTTGTTTCAACGGCTACATTTCTGAGAATACAGTTGGGTAATAGGCCTCTGTGAGATCCATGATACTGTGCCTCACACTAATGATCAAATCTTTCTTCTTCCCTTAGAGCACTTTGAATTTACCTCATATAGGGAGCACCACTATGTCTCTTGGACACATGAGCCGTGTATCTTCCTAGACAATCTCTATTTTTCCTAGAAAATCAAGAGATTCTGTGATTTTAGATGCTGCACTATATGTGATTTGTTCACCGATATGTATTTTTTTATGACTTGTCAAACTGATATCTCTTTAGTTGTAAAAGGCTGTTACATATCGGTTGATAAATAACTGATACCACTGAATACTGATACAATAGGCCAATTTTGATATGAAAAATATAAGATTTATACCACCCAATTACGATGTTCTGTCTTACACCAAATGAAGTAGTTCTACTACAATATGTGACTATTATCAATTTTCATTGGCCTTAATTGTGACTCAAAATTCTTGACAACCACAAGTATCTTGCTTTTATGTAGGATACTTACCTTTAGAAACTTGCACTTTTGATGAGTATGAACTATGAAGGATTCATGGTTTTAAAAGCATTGCTTATGTTACGAGATGGTATAACATACAAAGATATGTTATGGGATGACACATAAGGGTATGAATGATTTGGAATTGTCGATGTTTTGTTGCGCAAATGCTCTTGATATTTAGCATGTTCTCCGATAAGAATAGCTCAAGAGACTTAGTAAAAGCATTCTCAAACGATCTCAATCACGAGAAAACTATATGTTACTCGAGCTCTTCATTTTAGCTCAAGTACTATCCTCACCACTCGAACATAGTTATTGACACTTCAACACTTCATTTTGGGCCCATATCATGTAGAATTCACATAAAATAGCTGAGTTGGACACTTGGACATGTGTGACCGATACAAGTATCGCAGTCCGAATAACGAGAGAGGAAATTCTTTTTGGTGCTATATTCATAGGGATAGTACTTAGGGCATTCTCATATGGCAGTTGAAAGCTTAAATGATCATGCCGTTCATATTGTTTCCATGTTTTTAATATTGACGCATGTTAATAGTGGATGCCTTCCCCCGAGGCCCCAAATTAAGTGAATCCTTTCAAATTGCTTTCTTTGGATTGAGTTAATCTGTACCTTTCCATGGTTGTGAGCTGGACATAATTGAGGTTTATGTTCCAAAATTTTGCTATTATTTTAAATTCTTGTATTCTAGGTCTGGAGATTCTACGGCCTGTATTTGGCCAATTGCTGATGGGCCTTCTACCTCGAGTAGGCGTAATGGACTTCTAAATGTTGTGGTACTAAAGCACTTTAAAGGCCGAACTAATGAGAAATCCAAGGATGTGACAACACTTGATTGGAATGTAAGATCTCTTTCATGGTGGTTTGCATTTTATTTGTGATATTCACTTCATGGAGTAAAATGTCAATTGTCATTGCATGCTTCTAGTTGGCAATTACCAATTGGCAATAATCAATTTTGTTGTCCCAATTAATGCAAGTAACTGTATAAATTTTAGCATTTGTATGTTGTGTTTTGTTTGTGCATGCCTATCGTTTAAGCAAAAGTATTGGTTGCTCTTGTTTAATTGCCTCATAACAATTCAACAGGAAGTTAGAGACTCGTGATAGGAGAAGATGGTGGAATAGCTATGGTATGATGTTGCATAGTGAGCGAAATTTTTGTAAGCAGAAGTCAGACATGAAATATATATAAATATTCTTTGACATGGTGAAATTGAAATTTCATCCTGATCAAGAATTCTGTGTTTTTCCCCCGAAGTTGCACGCCTTTGTTTTGGATCCAGGGACTGGTATTCTCTTAACCTGGCAGAGTGAGATCCATCTAAATGGATTCTCTTACGATGAAATGATGTGGTAGTTTCTGAGAGACTTACTATGTTTATGGGAAAATGTATACTTCAAGCCCTTGAAAAGGTTCTGGTGGTGATTAATTACTTTCTGGAAAATCAGCAGAATGTACAACTTCAGAGTTCAGACATCAAACGTGATGATACTTTTTGACCATTCACTATTCGTTCTTTTCCCTGTTGCTTTTCTCCACCTTTCTTGGTTTTCTTTTTCCTAATATCTCTTTTCATTTTTGTTTTTTATATTTCTTGACAGTTCTGAGTTGTATGTCTGTCAAATGTTCTTGGCATAGTTTGGAGATACAAAAATACATCCCTTTTTTTCTTCTTTGATATTGTTCCTTTTTATATTAACAGTATTTCAATTTATTTTCAGTGGGATGGAACACTTCTTGCTACGGGATCTTATGACGGGCAGGCAAGAATTTGGAGCAAAGATGGTAATAGTTGCAGCATTCAAGTTTCTTTAAATATATCTTGTGATCTATATCATCTATTCTATTGTTTGTGAGATAGACGCGAATGCAGAGATGACTGCTAATCTAATGATGGAGGTTCGAGATTTGAACAAGTTGATGTGCAGTGATGATGTTTGTGCAAACTTGAAATTATAGCTTCTCCTTGTTAGCTTCCTTTTTATATACTTATTTGTGATTATTGGTTATGTAGTTCCTGTTATTTGAATAACATCTAATTAGACACACATGCTTATTCTTTCTTCCAATATTTTCTTGTTATTCTGACCTGTATAAGGGTGTGTAGTTTAAGTGAAAAAACTGCTTGGATGTGTAGAAAGAAGTGATAATTGATTTATAATATGGTTCTAGCCTTCTAGGCCTTATATGGCCTTATCTATGAAAATCCATTCAGCACTTTTTTTCTAATCTGATGCTGTCTTCATCTAGGAGATTTGAGAAGTACTTTGAATAAACATAAAGGTCCAATTTTCTCTCTGAAATGGAATAAGAAGGGCGATTATCTTCTTAGTGGCAGTATTGACAAAACGGCTATTGTCTGGGATGCAAAGACAGGGGAGTGGAAGCAACAATTTGAATTCCACACAGGTGATGCATGGTCTTCCGTTTTTATTGCTTCTGCTTCAGACATTTTTCAATTCAAAAGTTGGATTATTTGGATCGATTGATTCAGTTAGCTCTTGTCATGATTGTTGTTAACTAATGGTAGTCTGCAGCACCCACTCTTGATGTTGACTGGAGAAATAATGTTTCCTTTGCCACATGCTCCACCGATAACATGATCTACGTTTGTAAGCTTGGGGAGAATCGACCGGTTAGATCTTTTTATGGGCACCAGGTACATTCTAGTTTCATTCATCATATAAAATTGGAATTTTTGTCATAAACTACCTATTAATTATGCTCTTTTGGAACCCTATTTAAAACTTTCTTTTTAAAAAAACTACCTTAAAAACTCAAAACGTTTGAGTAGCACTACCAACAAACAATAATCCATCTGAATATTCTGTTTGTAGGTCCCACTTGTTTGACTCTAACTTCCTTTTGTTTTAGAACGAAATTAATATTTATATAAATGTCTTTCCCTTCATTTGTGGTTCCAAACATAAAATCAGTCATAAAGATTCAAATTAAAGATATAAGCAACAAGGACAAGGAGAAGTTTTTGTCATCTACAAGTATGCATGGTTCAATATTATGGTAATTAATTTGCAATTTGTAAGATAGAATATGAATGTTGATTTCTACCTAATTGCTATAATTAGGGTTTACAGTTTTGGGGATTTGGGGTTCTTATCTCTTATTTTAGGGTTTTTTTCTCCAATTTAGGTTTACAATTGATTGTTTAATCACCCTAATTTTTCGAGTAATTGTATCTGGAACATTATATCCAATCAATTCGTGGACTAGTACCAAACTAGGAAGAAGATTTTGGGTTTCATTTTTTTGACAATTAAAGAAGGGAGAGATAAGTACTTCATAAGGGGCGGCGCCTACGTTACTCCGACACCCTGTTCTACCTCGCGTGTCGCGTGTCGCGTGTCGACTCGACACGACGCGCGATACGACGCTCGACACGCCTGGAAATGGGTGTCGATACGCGTATCAGAAAAGCGTCGCCTATCGGACACCCATTTGGGAAAAGTGAGAAAGAAACGTTCTGCCATTACTGGTTGAACGAAGAACCAGAGAGAGGGAGAAGAAAGATAGAGGATGGCGTGATGGAGAAGATGAATGGTGTAGTGCTTTACTGCTTTAGTCGTTGGGACTTGGGGTGCAACAGATAATAAAATAAATGTGGGGTGCATCTGTGGACAGCTGTAAACCTGAACCTTGGAATTACAACTCCTTTTCTAGTCAACTTATTTTAAATGCTTTTGAGTTCTTTTTCTTTTAAAAAAAATATTTTTTTCCTAACTACTTCCTTCTTCCACGTGACCTATCTTCTTCTTTCTTCTCCTTTTTAAAAATTCACTCTTCTTTTTTTCACTTTTTGTATACTGTATACTATAATTGAGTGTTTAATGAGGTTAAATTAATATTAAAAGAGGTAATTTTAAAATTATTTTTTTATCAAAATCAAGTGTCGGAAAATTATGTCCGACACTTTCAATGATAGACGTGTCTAGAATATTGGTCAAGACACTCTCTTGACCGTGTCGCCGTATCGGCCAAATTTTTGGAGTAGGGTGTCGGATCCTCCGATCCCTACTTGGATACGACACCCGTATCCGTGTCGGAGTAACATAGGGCGGCGCTGAGCATGTGCGGCATATAGGCGGCCGTTCGAAGCCCTATTTAATAGGTAATTGTTCCCAAAAGTGCCTATTTAATAGGTAATTTCTAACAAAAAATCCTATAAAATGTCAGTATTTATGTTCAAGCCTCATTCTTGCGATTATACTTGGCTTTGGGTGGAGGGTGAAGTCGTCACCATCGGAGGATGGAACAGTCTAAATTTATTGACTGTTTTGTACCTACTAGGATGCTTATTTGATGTTTATTTGCTTGTATTAGAAATTACCCTAGCATTTCTGTGATCCTGTCACATCATTTGATAGTGAAATGTCAATTAAAGATGATGCTTGGCTCCATAAGGAAAATTGAATTCTGTAAGGATTTGTTGTTGCGGGCGTGTTTCGCTAAGCTAGCTTAACTTGAGAAGTTGGTTGAAATTGCTAATTAATAGTTAGCCAAATATCATGTTGAAAAGATAGCTTAAAGTTGAGATGGTTGTACCTGGAATTCTTTAGTTGTGTTGGCGAAAGTAGCAAAAGCTAAAAGCGTAGTTGAAAGCTAACAACTTAGTTAAAAAGGTTTCTAAAAGTTGAAAATCTAGCGGAAAGGTAGCTGATTTTGAGAAGCTACTTTCACCACCTGCTCCTGTAAACTGTAGTGGTAAGCTAATTGGAAATGGGTAAAATGACATGAAATGAGCTAAAATTGATATATTAGTAGAAATGATATAATAGCTCATACACTTACCAAAGAGTTGATATAACAAGATATTGGAAATTGGTGGCTGAAAAGAAAAAGAAGTATGCTGACAGGGGTGCGAAGTCGGAAGTATACAATAAATTAGCTGAAATGTTATGTTAGCAGAAAGGTGAAATGTGTACAGTGCCTTCATTCACCTTATTTCAGGACTTTATTACATAATTTTAGATTTGATGATATCAGACTAGACTAGATGACAGATAACCACATCTGATGAGACTACACCAGGAAAAAATAACATCATCAATTTACATTAGATCACCACTTTATTTCCGGATAAATATCTTATAATCTATTGCAGTTACGAACTTGTGATCATATTATTACTATTGTTATTAACATTACCTATAAATTTGTTATCTTATGAGTATAATTTTGATAATTTTTTTTATGAAGCAATCTGTACTCCCTTTGCCACTTTAAAATTTTCACATTTAGTTTTGGCACAAATATTAAGAATAGTTTTTTTTTTGAAATCTGAACAAAAACCTTGGGTATTGATCTGGATAGAGAGAAGAAAAGTTAAGAGTGAGTGTTATGGAAGAAAAAAAAGAAAAGAAAAATTAAGAGTAAGTGTTATGACAAAAAAAGAGATTGATGTTGTGTAGCTCGAGGAAAGGTTTACCATTTACCTTAAATTTCGTCTGAATCTTCTTTTTCGGGGAAACCCAAAAAGAAAAGCATGAAATTGATTAAGGACTCTTACTATAATTTAGAATTAAAAATAAATTGTTTAATATTATAAGATCTATTATATCCAATCGAATTACTTACAATCAAGAGAAGTAAGAATAGAATATGCTAAGCTTAATCATCCCACATTAGTTATTCTAAGTTCTAACTTTACACTTCAGAATCTTTCTGTTGACACAAGTTAAGTATACGAATCTGAAGAATGGGTTTCAAAATATCAAACTAAGAGCATATTGCGGTAAGAAACAAACATATATAAATGAAGCCCCTCCGCCCCATTCTCTTTTGCCACTTCTTGAACGATTAATGCGCTTATTAAGTTTTGTTGGAGGGGAAGTTAATATGAGATAGAGGGAGCACATAAATAGCAATTAAGTTTCGACATGTGACCGAAAGCTTACATGTAGTGTTTTCATATATGGTACACATGTCAATGTGCTTATTTGTAGGGAACACGGAATTGATATAATGTAAAACTTTTTTAAAGAAACATTTCGATTGTTATTGCTACTATTTTCATTTCGTTATTCTATATTTCTAAATGAATATATTTGTAAAAATTAATGACAAGATAAATCCCAAGCACTACTCTCTCATCTCGAGGGACTCATCCTCTCCCCAACCATTTACTGCCGGGTATTCTCTAGGGAAATCATTTACTGAAATCCTTCCCTCTTTCTACAGCTAGGGTTGGCCTTCCCTTTCCATTAATGGATACTACACTTTTTCATATTTTTAGCCTTACCTAGTCTAAGTGTAAGTAAAGTAAAAGACTTGATAGTTGATACCGCCCATTTGGGCCGTCAAGGAGGACTCAATTTGCTTACAACTCCCCTTTTGTGGCCCTCTCTTTCTCTCATGCGTCCTATTTTTTTTTTTTTTTTTTGGGTTAGTGTTGTTCTCTACGTTGTTTTGTTGCGGGCAACGTAAAGTCGTGAATGGACAAGGAACAGGTGGGTTTGGTTGGTGGCAAGGGATAGGGTCGGATGAGGGGTGATAAAGGGTGGTTGGGAACTTGGGAATCAAGGTGGGTGGGAAGAGTGGTTGGAAGGTTGTGGTGATTGGTGAACATGGTAGGGAAGGGTGTGGGTAATTGATGTTGAATGTGATTGTGGGCCAATTGCATATGGTGGTGGGAGTGGGGTTAAGAGGGGAAGATGTTATAACTTGTAACTTAGTCACTTGACTAATTTAGAAAGATAACTCCCAAACTTGAGATTATTAAAATATAAATGAAAGTTGAAATTAATATGAGTAGAATTCCCAAATTTGGGATTTATCATGTCAATTCTTATGATTTATTATGTCAACCCAACTCATGTGATGTGATCATTTCATAATAATAATAGTTGTCCTCTATTAATAGTTATGGTCAGTACATAGATAATAATTGTCATATTAGAATAAATCAATTCATATGATGTGGGCCCCCCTCTGCGAACTATTAATTTTCTCTCTTGAGTGATATTCCGTGTGATCCCCCGAAATAAAGAAATTTAAATCCCTATTACTCTTATATGCGTAGGCCTAATAGGAGAATTCAGCGAGGACGAAGGAAGTAATAAGTAATAATTATAATCAAAACAGAATATTTTTGTTATTATAAATCCTTTATAAAATATTAATAACAATGATTGCAATGATGACAAGTCTGACTATTATCATAACACTTGAGAAAAAGTAAAGATAATATGCTATAAAAATATGAGATCATATAATCTGATTTCAAGTTAATTATACACGTAGCCTAAGTTACACATCATAAAAGTCCAAATCATTGGAATGGGGAAGTATTAATTAAGTTCCGTAAGTAATTCTCTTTGGTTGGCCAATAAACTTCCCGAAGATTTTTGTGTAGAAATACTAAAAATCCCACTAACATGTAATAGGTTATTCTAATGGCTGAAAGGCAGTTAGCTCCCACTTAATTTTGCCTTCTTCCAGGATGAAGTCAGTGCTATATCAAATTTTTTGGCGATATAGCTGCTGAGAGTTCCACTCTTTTTTTTTTTTCCAGGGTGAAGTGAATGCTATTAAGTGGGATCCAGAAGGCTCACTTTTGGCCTCCTGCTCCGATGATTGCACTGCAAAGGTGTGTTCTGTATTTGAGGATTAGCTGTAGCTTGTAGGCTTTATGGCTGGTGGTGCAGTTCATTATGTTCTAGTTAAAAATCTAAATTGATTTCCTTGCACGTCTGCTCTTGGCTAGCAAAATTTACCTCAAGATTATTGATTAGTTGATGATGTAGGTATGGAGTATGAAGCAAAATATGTATGTGCATGATTTAAGAGAACATGCAAAGGTAAAATCCTTACCACATTACTTGTATACCTTGTCAAATCTGTTTATATGTTGGTAAATGCAATGTGCGCATGTTGTTTGCAGGAGATATACACCATCAAATGGAGTCCAACTGGACCAGGTTCCAGAAATCCTAACCAGAAGCCTATTTTGGCAAGGTAAATATCCTTAATGTGGTCTTTTAACTTTGGGCATCTTTTTTATTTGAGAACTACTCTGGATATGCAAAAAGCAAACAGTTCTTGTCTAAGCTGGAGTTAGCTTTTGTTCCCCTTGTTTTTGGTTCGTTTTCTCTAGGTCATAGCGCTCCTTCATAAAGGACCTTAATGAGCAACAATATTCCGTATTCATTTTGTTTCTATATAAGACTTACTATTTATATTAGGCGTGGCAAAATTTAAGGTCGTCACTGACTCATTGTTATGAAATGGTAGTATTAAGCTGTGATCCAATAAGATTTCCAATTTTGGAAAAGAAGCAAAAGGATTCACTTTATACCTTAAAGCTGGATTTGCTGTTTAAACCTAGTTAACACCTCAAAATCTGGCCATTAAGTCCCAGGTGACATCTCGATTGCTGGAATACCTTATAAAGGTCAAATAAAGAATGAAGTGATCTTCATTATATGACCCCTAAGACACATGTAGCTCATCTTGCCTTTTCCTTCTTTTTAAGTAATGGATGTCTTTTAAAAGTGAGTTTATCTATTATACCAAGCAAGTATTTAATTGGTATATAACATGCTTAACTCATGCAATTAAGTCAAGTTGGTATGATCAAATACTTCTCATATATGAGATTTTTCATCTCATGAGTTACTAACAAAAGGTATGAATATCCAATTACTTAATGAAGCTTCTAAAGTTAACTTCAGAGATCTTGATGGCGAGAGCACATCAGGGAAAATTATCACCATATCTGAGGAAAAAAAATATACGGATTTTTCAATTTTTTTTTCCCACTAAATATCCTCCAACCTCTCAAAATTTACTATATACCCCTCAGTTTCTTTAAACTCATCATATGCCCTTAATGACTAGCGATTGTTAGCTATTTTAGTCATTAATCCCTAATTACATTACCAACCCTTATTAACCCCTTTTTGACCAATTTTCCTCAATTGACAACCATTGAAGCACCTTTCGTGGCCCCCTTTTTCTTTCTTCGTCATAACTCTATTTTCTCTTTTTTGGCCATAGGTGGTGTTTGAATGGTGGTCTATTAGGATGAATGACTCAAGTATATGGTTAATTAGGGTTTGATAACTGGAATTAGGGGTTAATGACTAAAGGTGATGGTCGTGAGTTATTAAGGACATTCGGTGAATTATAAGGAAATTAGAAGGTACATGTGAATTTTGAAAGGTTGGAAGATATTTGGTGGAAATTTTTTTACTCAAGTATATTTGGTGAAAAATTCGTTTAATTATATCATACGAAAAATTGATACTACCTAAGTAAGGGGTAAGTCTTCCCATATAAATTCCAAGTTTAATTATTTCTTAATAATCCTAAAAGTTTTCCTAAATTAGTCCCTATTTTTCTCTCCTATTCTCATTTCATGTTTTAAACATCCACCGTTTCCCTTTTCAGCATCACCACCGCCATATTACTTGTCAACAACCCCTCCCCTTGTAATTTACTTCCGCCATACAATTTTCAACTTTTTTGAATGAAAAAATTGATATGAATAATCCCAACTTTCACTTATCTTCTTAAAATGATTCATACTTTGGATTATTTAGATATAATCCCAAATCTTAGGACTTTTTTATAATTATCCAAACAGTTTAATTCTTACCTATGCTAATCCATTTTGGGTCTATGGTGTATGGTTACTTAATTGCTCCGATTATTCTAAGGAGGTACCTCTTAAACTTGGTATTCACCAAAATAATCAAAAGTTGCAATTATTTTGAGAAGATGGATGAAAGTTGAGATTATTTATGTCAATTTTTCTTGGAAGTAATCACCAATTGATTTTTGGAGTTAAGATTTCTAGTGTTTGAGTTGAACATTTGTTTCTTAAGGGGGGAAAGAGTTTTCTAATTGTAAGAATCAATATCTAAACCAATGATGCGGATATGAATTCGACAAAATAGCAATCGAAAAACTTCCCTTTAGATATCATTGCCATAGGGAGAGAACAAACAGAGTGTTCAGAAGAAGCGAACCTCTTGGTGTGAGACTGATATGCAGTATGAACATTACATCGTGAAGTAAGAGTTAGAAATCACGCAACGTGAGGAAGATGTAGCCTAACAGAGAAGCGTCAGAGGCATACGAGATCCATAGCCGCTAAGAAGCAAATATGAACGATGCAATCATAGAATATATACTTCATCTAAAAAGGACAATTAGAAGAGAAAAGAAATGAAAAAATTATATGAGAAGTTGTCCGTCAGCGATAGCGACACTGAAAGCGTTGTAGATTTCTAAAGAGAGAAGCAAACAAATCCTCTAACAAACTCTTACGATGCCTGAGCCTCTGGGCCTTAAATGAGAGAGGAGGTTGGCAAAATTGGTGGCGGGAGTGATGATAACCATCTTATGAAAACCCGAAGTTCATGAATAGTATAAGGAATTAATTCTATAGGAGGAGAATGAAATTGAGGTTTAGCTTAAGAAGGTAGGGGAGGCTGTTTTTTTTTTGGTGTGCTCAATTTTCTATTGGTCTTTAAGGTTTGCTGAAGAGAGGGAAGAGCCTCCTACTCAGAGAATGAACTTGAATCAGTTTCTTTTTGACAAAAGATAAACGATTAAAAAGGTCATACTCAAAATCGCCATTAATCATTTTGTTTTTCTTGTTATCCTTCAAAATTAGCATATTCTTTGGTAAAATTCTGTAGAACTATTATTATTATTTTACTTTGAATTTGAAAATATTCTATGATACAAACTTATTAAACCTTTGTATAATACTACCTCTGTTTCTTTTTAATTGTTACACTTTGACATTTTACACTATTCACAAATTTCACTTTGACCATTGTTTGTGATTTATACGTGAATATAAATATAGTCATGTGGGATCTTGTTAGATTAGTCTTAACATGTATTTTATTAATATGTACTTTTTATAATTTTTACAAATACAAAACTAAAGATATATGTCCTCAAAGTTATGCATTGGCATGCGTGAAAAGTGCAAGTGTAACAATTAGAAAGAAACGGAAGGAGTACTTTCTTGTAACGTTAATATATGTTGATTGTCATGTATTCTTAAAGTTCATTATTTTCCACTGTGTAAATCACTTATAAATCACAAGTTATAATGCACCTCCGTTTCATAAAGGTTGCAACATATTCCTCTTAGGGAAATCTCACAATAGTTGCAAGATTTATCTTTTTGGTAAATCCTTGTACACATGGGCCATGTTTCACACACTCTCTCTCTCCTTAGTTTACGGGAAAAAAGAAATGTTGCAACCTTTAAAAAATGGAGGTGGTATTCTTTAAGGGGTTTTTCTATCCTATGCACCTAGTGTAAAGGATGTGCCCTGTATTATGTCCCTTTTAGAAATCATATATCATGCATCTTATCTAACATAGAAGAATCTCACTAAAATGATAAGGAAACTAAAAGATTACTAAATAATCAACATAATTTTAGGGAGAGTCATCTATGTTAGTTACGATGCATGATATATGATTTGCTAAAAGGGGACGTAATATAGGGCTTATCCTTTGCACTAGGTGCATAGAATAGAAAAACCATTCTTAAAATTCCTTGAAATAATGAATATCGCACTTGAAGAGTTGGTATAACGTGTTTGTATTATGGAAAATGTGGTAGGAAACTCTGTGGCTGGAGTTTCTTTTAGATGGGGTAATTAAAGCTCCAACATCAATCCAAAATAGATTAAGAGCACTTATATAATTCATGACAATGTTGAAGATGGATGCATCTAAAGACTTCTTATTAGAAATCCTGGAAGATGGACTGTTATCAGCTCTATGAGGTTTCATATTTAAGATTGTAGGAGTATATCGTGTAATTGTCTATTCTTGCATGAAGGCTTTGTGACATGGAGTTTTTCCCCCCTTCTTTTAGTTGTGAAAGTTACTTTAGTTACATCTAATCTTATATAACTCCTTGTGTATGATTGTCTTCCTTGCTTTTATCTGCTTATAATCTTCTATGCTTTTTTGTAGTGCTTCTTTTGACTCCACGATAAAGCTATGGGATATTGAATTAGGATCTCTTCTATGCAGCTTGAATGGTCACAGGTACTTATGTTTGTCATCTACAGTACCACCACCACCTCTTTTTTCTTTCTTCTTTACACCTTGAGTTAATATGTCTCTCCCTCTAACCAATCCGTCAATTCCTTGGCTGCCTAACTAATTAATCTAAAGCAAAACTATGTCACTCGAAAAGGTAGGCATAGCTATCAAGCTTAGGGCTGGCAAAAGTCGACCGAACCTGATAACTGAATCTAAACCTAACCTGAAATTTCCGGGTTTGGGTTGAGATTTTCGACCCGAAATAAAAAAATGGGTCGACCCAACCTGACCTGAAATCGTAATGGGTTAGGTTCGGGTTGACTTTTTGAACCCGAACAACCTTATTTAGAATTTGGGTCAGGTTCGGGTTGGGTCAACCTGGAATTAATCCGACTTTTAGAGCTTATGTGACCTACTTTCTAATTATATACTTTTATTGGGCCAATGCCATTTCTTAATTTGAAGCCAGTGCTAATTTATGGCTTTTAAGTTTGAATCTTTGATTGAATTGGCATTTGAAGTTAGAATTTGCAATGCTTTAATTTTTAATGTATAATTGTTGCAATTATAAAGTATAAATTAGGTCATATTGGGTTGGTTTCGAGTCGAGGTCGGGTTTGGGTTATTGTTTTTGACTCGAAATTAAAATCAGGTCGGGTTTGGGTTACGGGTAATTGACCCGAAATAGAAGTCCGGTCGACAAGAATCCGACCCAACCCGACCTGATTGCCACCCCTAATCAAGCTTCCTCTTGCCCTTCCCGGCAAGCATGGAAGATAGTTCCTCTTTTTTTTAATACTCGTAAGTCGCAACATTAAAATGTGCACAAAGACCAAGGAGAGAGGAGAGAGATAGAGAGAGGTAAAAAAGAACCCTCATGTGTTAGGAGAGAGAAAGAGAGAATTATATTGCCACAAAATATCAACGTTGCACATAAAAGAGAACTTAAAATGGGAAACGAGTAAGTCTTGTAAAACGGAGGAAGTATGACATAGAAAGGCATAAATAAATCACTACATATCCCTTCGTTTAGAAGTTTACAGTTAATCACTACGTAGCTAATACTAGAATCGTGGGATCATGACCCACAATGACTACCCCACTATCACACTAAGGTCACAATATATAATAAAGTTAAGAAACTACACTTATTTATTTGACTAACTAAAATATTTGATTGTCCTATAAGCATACCCTTAAAACAAGACAACAACTTAAGCACACTAATTACACTACTTTGAATGATATACAAATATACTTCATATTCCCCTTTCAAGTTGTTGCTTGGGCTCTCATTTTGCCATGTTAATTTTGACCGAGACATTAAGATCCCCACAATAGTGCTATAAGAACTGAACACACACTTTTAGAAGAGCTTGCTCTCTTCTCCAACTTTTTAAATTAAATTAGTTTGTTTTGACCCTTTGTTTATTTCAACACTTTGCTTCCTTGTGATAATACCTCTTGTAGTATTAGCAGTTCACTGATTGTTATGCTATTCATTGAGTGTTGTTGATCTACAACTCGACCACCACATCCTCATGAACTTCCATAACCACAGCCACGACCATGGAAATCACCTCTACCATGGCCAAGACCTCCTTCATTCTCCAATTCGTCTAATTGCCACTCATTTGTTGGTTGTTCCTCACTTCAAATGCCTTCTCTTCCAATTTCTTTGAAGGCTTAACTAACCTCTTTTCTTATCAAAAAATTCTTGCTTAAGAATCTCACATGTTTGCGTGGAGGCTAACATTGTGGAAATTCAAGAAAAAATGTGATCATCTAGTGTCCATTGGATATAGATAGAGCCGTTGCCTTTCTTTTCTAATTTTCCTGGAACCTTTGATCGGGTTCCTATGGAGCCTCAATAGGTTCCGTATACCCTTAACCCACCATGTCCAATAACTCTTGGGACTTAAACAAATGCCTTGTTTGGTAAATAGAGGTTTGATGTAAAATTAGAGGTTTGAACTCGTATTAGAGGATTTGACTAGTCAATCCTCTAATGTGAGTGTTTGGTGAAGAGAGGTTTCAATTAGCTTATTGAGTCCAACAAACTCATTTTGAAAAAGCTAAGGGGGGGGGGAATGAGCTTTTTGACAGTAGAGGTTTGGGAATGAGTGGATCAATTACATTTATGTCCTAAAGTTGTTGAAAATTACATTAATAAATAATAAAAGGTACAATAATAAATTATGCACATGTCCTGATTGGTCATTTTACACAATTACGTAGCAATCAGCTATCAGCTATCAGCTACTTACCAAACACCTTTATACAAACAACTAATACAATCAACTATCAGCTAATACAATCAGCTATCAGCTAACAGCTAACATCTATCTGCTAATTGCCATCAGGGCAAAAGTCTACATCTTGAGACTCCTTACTAATCATTATCCCCCCTTAAACATTGGACTTAAACAAAAATACTACTACCATTACCGGATAAACCACTCAAATTCATTCAAAATCGTATGTACAAATAACAACTATAAATAAGAAGGCAATAACTAAATCAAGCTAAAAGATAGTAAAACAATCCCATGAACTTAGAGTATTGTGAGTCCACGACAAATCGGAAGTCTAAGTCATCAATTTAATTGAAGCTACCAAACTTTGAAGGAAAGGGTAATGTTGACTATATCCTTCAAAGTAGTGTAGTTAGTGGGTTTAATTTGTTGTCTTGTTTATAAATAGTGTCTCGTAATGGGTCATTTAGATTTTTTTTTGTTAGTCAAACAAACAATGTATTTTGTCAATTATGTTATGAGTTGTGGACTTAGTGTGGTGTGGAGCAGTCATAGTGGGTCATTATCCCACGATTCTTAGTTTTTAGTTTCCTTGGTTTTAGGAGTTAGTTTTGCTCTAATGTTTATTTAATAGCTTGTTTAATGTTTTGACTCACTATTTTTATTATTAGTCTTATTTCCATCTTAAGCTTATATTTTAAGTTTCAGCATGGTATGAAGAGATTAGAGATTCACGTTAGTTTTTTAAAGTATAGAGCAATTAAAAGAAAAAAGGCGAGAAAAAGAAACAAGCACAACAAGTTTGTTTCAATTGTGAGCAATTTCATGAGTGAAACTTTTTTGTGAGGGACTTATTTGGAGTCCATGGCTAGCAATCCATCAACCAACAACCAACAACGAAATCCTTAATTCCATTATTTAAGGGAGAGCTTTATCATCTATGGAGTCTTATCGGTAAGACTATGCTCAAGTCCCAAGAGTTATGGGATGTGGTGCAATGCCTGAAGTCCTGAACCCAATCATTGGTTGCGGGAAAATCGGAAATGAGATGCAAAGAACCTTTTTTTTTTTTTTTCCTTTTTTCAATCGAATGTGGATGATGAGATTTTTCCTCGAATTGTGGTAGCATTAACATGCAAGCAAGCACAAGACTTTTTGAAGCAAGAACTTTTGGTGCTAAAAAGGATAATGTCGTTAAATAAATAAACTCTGTAGTGGTTGTGAGAATATAGCTATGCAAGATAAATGAGTCCTAGCAAAGTTTTTAATGTGGAGTGTCTCAGTCAAATGAGGTTTTATGGTGATAATATCACAAATGAGACTTGCAAGACACAATGACTATCTTGTCATTGAAATTTTGGAGTTTAAGGACCTATATTATATAAACAATGAGTTTCTTGATGGCTCATGAAGAAGGGTTTGAAGAGTCTTATGAGAGTAGAAGAGAAAGCTTTCCAAGCGAAGGGAGCAGTCATGTGGTCATTTGCAGTTGGAGAATGAAGGAAGTTGAAGCTATGGTAGAGGCAAATTCAGTGGTTGTGGTCGTGGCTTTGCAAGAGGACGTGGTGGTCAAGCATCAGTCCATGGATAGCAATTGGTGCTATTACTATTATTACTACAAAAGGTATGGTCACATGACCTCCATTTCATGCGGAGGTTTCACCTTCACTTGGAAAGCTGTCTCTTCTCGTTTCCCATAAGACTTATCAAACTTTTATGTATGAGCCATCTAGTAACACATCAAAAATATTGTATAGGTCCTTGACTCCAAAACTTCAGTGACCACATAATTATAGGCTTTCTGTAGACTCATGAACACCCTTCCAACAACTGTCTCATTTGTGATATTATCACCATATATCCTCATTTCACTCGACACTCTAGATTAAAGAATCTTTGCTAAGATTAAGTATCTTAGATTGACATATACTATTGAGAATTTGTAATTTTGCGACAATTACCTTTTGTCACTGAAATATTCTTGCATTGAAATCTCGCTTGCTTGTATGTTGACGATGTCGTAGTTCCTAGAATGATCTCATCATCCATTTTCGATCGAATGAAGAAAAGAGTCTTTCCATCTCTTTTATGGTTTTCCTACAACGGTTGATGAGGCTCAGTTGTGGGTTCTACTTACTCGTGCTCCACCATGTCTCATAACTCTTGGTACTTAAAACATAATATACGTTTTGAGACTCCATAAATAATAATTTTCTGTGTTGACTTATGGAACATGAGCTACCACCACTTTCTTACACACACACACACATACAGTGTGTGCATATACATGTATGAATGCTTGGATTAACATGTTCCACAGTCCTATACATGTACATGCAATTTGTTGATGACTTGATGTACCTTGCCTTTTCGTTCTCTTTGCGACGTCCCTTGATTTGGGACTTCGGCTGGTGCTCGCTCTTCCTTGGCATGATTTTTATAATTGGTGATCTGAGGGAGCCATTGCTTACCAACCCAAGTAAAGTAGCAAACCAGTTGTAGTCTGTTTATTGTTTCACGTTCGCACATAGCCTTCTTTTATATTTTGAGAGTGCATTGTTTGCGTTGATGAAATAGTGCAAGGCTGGTATTCTCTGCAGACAAGAACTTGACCTGGTTTCTTTATTTAAACATTAGGGATTGTGTGTACTCAGTGGCATTCAGTCCTAATGGAGAATATTTGGCCAGTGGTTCCTTGGATAAGTGTGTGAACATATGGTCAGTGAAGGAAGGCAGAATAATCAAGACTTACACGGGACACGGAGGCATTTTTGAAGTTTGTTGGAACACAGAAGGTGATAAAGTAGCTGCTTGTTTTGCGAACAATGTGGTCTGCATTGACGTTCGGATGTAGATTCTAAAGCTTTTACTTCCAATTGCTGGTTTGATTTCCGCTAATTAAGAGATCGGCGGCAAATTTTTGTTTAATGTGGTACGTCACGTAAGAAAAATTTACTGCAATGTAGTGTTGTAATTTGAGATATTGTGTTTGTGCTATGGATTTCTCTAGGGATTGTGATCATATAACATGATCAGGAACTCATTACAAGTCATCTAAGTGGTGTTGCAACTTGCAACTCATCTAACATGATCGGGAACTCATCACAACTCATCTAATTGTAATTCTTGGTATCAGTATAAATTGATTGTCGATACGATAACTTGAAAACTTTTATGATACGAGGTGTAGACACCGTCATAGCGCGTATGAACTATGAAGAGAGTACCAATATGCTAGGTACCTTCAAATTATAGGGTACGAGGTGTATAGTGTATACACATACATTTGCCTCATGCGGTCATGCCTTATTGACGAGGCCATGGTGCATGTGACTTTAGACTGGAGAAGTCCCAACGTATTGACTCATAGTGGCGCAGCTACAAGCCTACAACCTGTGCCAATTAATTTTTTTTGTTGCGGGTTTTAATAGATTTCGTGCAAATTCCAGATTATCCTAATTGGTTTTTTTATAATCTCATAATTAAAAGTCTTCTCACCAAAAAAAATAAATTAAATATAAAAAATCTGTATTTCCAAAAAATCTGAGTTTTGATATGATTGAATTTGATACTCCTTCTGTCCCTAATTAGAGTTTTTATTTATTTAGGCACAAGTATTAAGGAGAAATGATAAGTGG
Organism: Beta lomatogona; assembly: GCA_947646795.1. NCBI lineage: Eukaryota > Viridiplantae > Streptophyta > Magnoliopsida > Caryophyllales > Amaranthaceae > Beta > Beta lomatogona. The sequence continues at coordinate 1,115,990 of CANSNZ010000424.1, read as the reverse complement.
GACTTTAGTTGTATTCAATCAGAATTAAAAATTGAAGTTGATAACTATTCATGAATTGTTTATTGAGAAGAGAGAATGTGTGAATTGGTAAATATAATAAAAAATGAAAGCAAAATAATATGTTACTTTTTGGATCCATACCAAATAAGAAAATGGAAAATTCTATTTGTGTAGACATAAATTAATATATGGGAACTCTATTTGAGGATGAAAGGAGTATATATCTTAACAAATGAAAGGTTTTCCTGATTCCCTCTAAACCCTTCCTAAAAGATGGAAGGAGTAATACTGATAAGATGTTTCCCTCTTAACCCTTCCTAAAAGATAAAAGGAGTGATATCGATCAGATTAGGGATAGTTTGGTGGATAAAGTTTCATAGATTCCGCATTGCACTAGTCTTAATAGGAGAGTATATGCATATGACTTTGTTGGCTAGTGGATGTCAAAAGTCATACTCGCCATAGATAATGGGTAGGTGGTAGTGGATTTGATTGCTTACCTGCCCCATATCCACTCACCTCGTTCTGCATCCACCCGTTTGACCTCTAAATAAAATATTATAGATTTATCTTTGTAATTAGAAGTACAATTATATACATCAGTCCATTAACAAAGACCCATATTGAAAATATGTAATATGCTGCTGTCAGTTTGAGAAGTTAAAGCAAAACGAAACTGTTTTGAGCTTCATTTTTGTGATTTTTTCTTTATTTAAGAATGATTTCTAATTATTGGCAAGTGTAGTTTATTTTCTTCAAAATTAATCTTTTTTTCTTTCTGTTTTTACTTCTATTAGAGCTTTTGGAAATAAGATATGAGACGAATATGGTGGATAGATGTGGGTTTAGGTTCGAAACCGCATAAGGCCGGCTAAGGGCCTGTGCAAGTTGGCCCTCAGCACAGGGCCCAATATGTCAGAGGGGCCCCATAGACAGAGAAAAACAAAGGGTTAAACTGAATGTTTGGAGCAGTGGTTCTCGATCCTCCGCGCTATTGTAGCAAGTTTGCAACACAGTATTGCAGGACGCGTTCGAACTCTATCATCATCGTTTTTGGGCCTACTTGAATACTTCTATGTTTCCTCTATATTTTGGTGGGAAAACCTCCTTTTCCTTTTTTTTTTGATATACTTTTTTCATGGCAAATCTTCACTTTATTTTTTGGAAACTTGGCTATTAATATTTTCCACCCTTTTATACTGCATTATTTTTCTAAAACTAGGTGTCTTTTGAGTTTTCCCTTTTTTAAATCATTTCACCTTGATAATTATTCATGTCCATGTGAAACGAAAATTTCCATTCCAAAAAAAAACCATAAGTCATCTACATTCTACACCTTACAAGTATTTATATCGTATAAGTCTGGAAAACTTTAAATTGTTTATATGTTTTTTTTTCATTTACCAATATGTAAAATATATAAACTTCTTTGGTTGTCCAATTATAACATAAGGAGTACTAAAAAAAGGTTGCTTGATTATGAAAAAAAATGAAATATATCTCAAAACTCTTACATGTGATTTTATAAATAGCACAGGGCCCCCAAATAGTTTAAGACGGCCCTTAGGCAGGTATAGATGTTGAAATTCTACACAATGGTTAGTAAATTAAAGGTGGTATGTATAAAAATCTTTAGGTGAATATGAGTATGAAAGAGGGGATATCCACATCCGACCAGCCCGATTGCCATCCTTAAAACTGGTGTAGTTTAAGCTTCAATTAAAACACTTCTATTACTATGTGTAGTTTGTGGTGTTATTTTGATATGATTTTTTTTTCTTTTGTTAAGTTCTGAAATTCTATTTTTCCAAACAAATAATTTCACTCTTCTAAGTTCTAAATGTGACATATTAACAGACTTTTGATAAACTTCATGGTTGCGAGATGCTTTATTCTCCATTATTCAATCTCCTAATCTCTCTATAAGACCTTGTGTCCATCCTAAATCACATGTATACCCTCAAATAAAAAAAATCAAACTCATTTTTACCAATTTAAAAAAGAAAGAAAGAAAAGAAACCAAGGCCAATTTACATTTCAATGCAGTTTCTCAACTTAATTGACATATTTTTCTTTACCAAAACTCTGTAAACAGTTTTTCTTACATGTTATTTCAGGTTATTAGATGTAATTGACACAGTTCAACTCTAGCACGCATTACGTGCATATAAGACTAGTTCTCTAGAAGGCAAATAATGTCGCCTTTGGGACCAAACCTCATGACAAATACCCAAAAGTATATGGTCATAATATAGAGCGATTTTATGTGCTAAAGCATTTCCTAGACATGATCGAGGATGATTGTTTGGCCATTCCTCCTAATTCCACAAAGCCCAACAATGCCAAGACATGAACACTAAAGTAAGATGTGATCCATTATATAGATAATGGTGGGAGATTACGAGTAGTATTTAAATTTCTACTTTTACTTGGTGTCTTGGTGTCCTTTTCCTTTCTTGTATCCCAAAAAGAAGAAGAGGGAAAAACCGCTTAGATCGAATGACATAAGATTTGATTAATTGCTAAACCATGATTAGAAGGAAAAACATGGTTACTTTCTAAAAAGGCTAATCACTCCCAACAGAAGTGAAAAAAGCAGAAAAGCCAAAATATTGTCGTTCATCTAAATCCAAATTATGCCTAGAGTCAGTCAGTCAGTCGAGAGACCTGAATTTAGGGGTACTAAAAGTTCGAACCAAAAAGCAGAAACATGCAATAAAAAGTTCTCATCAGTAACAAAGTTTAGTATATAGATATATAAACTAAGAATAAGAAAAATTATATCCCGTGACTCCTGTCCCCTTTTAGCAGGTTATGCTCAATTTGTCACCAATTTATGTTTCTCTCCTCCCTCCTTAAATGGCCAAGAAACAAAAACAACCACCTTATAATTGGTCAAATCCCCAATATTTTCTCTCCTCTTTCTTTCAGTCTGCTTAATTTTACGCATAATAACCATGCACTATATTTTTTCATCTATTTTGCAAATCTTGATGGTTTTTATTGTACTGTTTTTGGTTTTAGTCTCTGCCTCTGACTATGAGAAAACTCATACAATGCTTAACAACCGAGCTCTTGCAAAGCCACAATTGCACCAAAAACAAAGACAGCCACAAGAACAAACGCTACCACACAACATACAACAAACACAGCCACAAGAACAAACGCTACCACACAACATACAACGTTCGAACCGTCGAAAATTTGGCAACTTCTCTATGAATTACTCGTCCGAGAGAAGAGTTCCGAATGCCGCTGACCCTGTTCACAATCGTTGATGTATTGTAGCTCCAACTCATGTCTGGTTGGTGCAATATTAGCATGATGTTTTCGGACGGCGCTTTGTAGAGGTGAATCATCAGTGAGTATATATTATGTGTACCAGTTGCATCAGATTGTATCATAAACGTGTAGTATATGGTAGTAATGATAATATATTTATACCGACATTTCGTGAAGTTTTGTGCTTTGGACCTTAATTAGTGTGAGATTTGAGATTTTCTTCACAAAATTAGCTATAAAGATTTAAAATTTGGTTTTTCTAGGTGTGCCCCCTATGTTTTACGTCACTCTACATTGTAAGTGACCTTCTTGAACTTTCCACATATACCCCTAAATTATCTAAACGCTGCATAAAATATCCTTACTATTGGAAAATGCTACCTCAAACCCCACTCAATCTTCAATCTATCAGGATCATACCCCGAATCCCAATCAGCTAACAAGCTTGAACAATGCTATGACCATACACTCACATGGCGAGAAAGTTCCAAAATCTAGTGCTTGGTATTTTGCATAAGGTTATTTTGTGTAACGTAGAAAGTTTAGATGTACAATGTGGAAAGTTTAAAAAACTGGATACAACGTAGAATTTCGTAAAATACTCGCACGGTAGTGACTACGTAGAAAAATTCCTTTTAATATTCATCACTATTACTATTAGTTATTAGCACCTACTAAAGGCATGTAAGTGTGTGAAACATTTTGGGAAGGATGTCTATATGAAAGTATGTGATCGGCTTGAATGAGTGAGTTGGGCACATGTTAAAAGAACAACAGTTATGTAGGTTATGTATTAGACAATTTTATTTTTGAGGTGAGGTTATGTATTAGACATGAAATATATGCATATAGATGTTCAAAGCATTACACGTTTCCACCTTCAAATTCTTTTATCTTTATGAATTCATTTTAGAGTTGGTACCTGGTACGGTACATGTTGCTGCAATTACTATTTGAAAAGGTGATGAAGAAAGACAAGTACTATTTCACTTAAACAAGCATGCGAGTTAGACCGGCCAAAAATCAATCTGGCGGATTACTAGCAATATTAATCAGTATCAAAATGTTGACTTAAAACTCGCAGTTTTCTACACCCGAACAATATGAAAATTCTAGGATTAAAACTGATCAGACCCTTACCAGACCGAATCGATCCGAAAGTTATTGCATTAATTCGTAGCAATGATGTTAAAATATTAATCTAGAAAAATCTAGATAATGTGTATTGTAATAGAATGATCTAGTAAAAATGAGTAGAAAAATCTACTACCTAATATCTACTTATCTAAGTAGCTAGACTATAGGCTAATAATCATAGGAGGAAGTAGAAAAATCTAGAGTTTAGTAGAGTATTATACAAGAAGTCGGTGAAATGAGATGTACCGACCTTGTAATGTTATAAATACCAAAGCTTTGTTGTAAAGTTGATGAATTACAACCAATAAAAACAAAGTCTTTGCACATCATTTTTTCTACTTCTCACACATATATATTGCTACTCCAAATAATTAACAACCCAAAGAAGCAAACTCCACTACATCTTCCGCATATAAATTCCATCAAATGAAACGAGATTATTAGTATGTTGGTTTAAGCATGATATTTATGGGATTAAAACATCATTTATACATGATACTCAACTTGGCTATGAAGTAACTATAGTATTCATAAAAAATTGCTATATATGAAATGTGAATTATATATTGTGTATAAGGAAACATATTGTACTAAAACACGAAAAAGTATGAAAGCCGTCTTAATTTCTCTTAACTTGTTGGATCAACCCAAATCCAAAATGCTTTAGGATAACATTAACTTGAATACGAAGGTTAAGTCATAAACAAGTAATCGTAAGCCGACTCCAAACAAGCAACCTAACCCTAAAGTAATCCACCTAAAATTATTTGTCTTCTATTTGACAGGTATAACACTATCAAAAATGAAGAGAAGAAAAAACTACTAGTTAGTTAAACAAGTTAAATTAATTAACTAACAATCTAACATCCTACAACTTATTGTCAAAAAATACTCTATTTGTCCAATACATTATTAAATCAATATAGTGTAGATATAATTTTATCAAAAATAAAAATTATTTGGACAATTGAGTGGGTCCAAGACCTTCCTAGGATCTAATAGAGCTCCATTGCTGCCTTTGTCAAATGAGCATGAGTCCAATATATCCACCAGGCGTGTTATGTTTAAGTCCATGGCTTTCTTCTTGAAAAGTGCAATTATATCACGTTTTCTTGCACTTTTAATAGTCCTTTACGACGTCTGAAACATAGTTTCATTCTTAAGTTTGAAGAAAGTACCTGTAATTCTATATTTCATGTTGGTAATCATTACTATTTTTTCTGGGTTTTTAGTTTAATTATTCTCTCCTCTTCTTCACAGTCACGCATGTCATGATAATAAAGTTTTGTTATATTTAAGAATTTTGTCTTGATGATTTTGTCTTATGTTTATGTCTTTTTCTTTATTACCTTTCTGCCTATCGTCTATCTTTCTAGACTAGTAGCAATAGCAATGGGTTCATGCATAAATTAGCTTTTCTTTAACAGTTTATACTTGAGTTCTGCTAGGATTGCATATATCACCCAAATATCAGCAATTTCCAAGGATAAACGAATCTCCTACTGGATGAAAAGTCCTTTCATTAAGAGCTTTTTGGTTCAGATTGGAAATAGTAGCACTGAGAAGGTTTTCCTTTCATCTTGGTATAAACTACTGAAAAGTGGGCTTTATCAATAATATTCCAATGGAAATTTTAAGGACAATTTCCACAGTTGTGTTCCCAAAAATGTTACTCGAGCTATGAGGGCATAAATCGGAAAAAAAAAACTACTTTTTTCCAACTTACTTGTCGTAATTTTGTTACAAGTTTTAATGAGAGCAGAAGAGTAGAGAAAATAAGGTGTCTAGAAGTAGGGCGAAACATTGGAGAAAAATAGAAATAGCTTATTAAAAAGGGTATGTTGTAACTAAAAATTGGGACATCTGAAAATCAAAATGAGAGTTTATTTGAAATGCATATAGTAACAAATAATGCAAGTATCGTATGAACAGTAAAATCAAATCAATCAATCATCGAAATATCTAATGAATGGAACTTATTAATAAGAACAAATTATATCCAACTAGAAATTAAACTCAAAACATATTAAGTTACAGAAAAGTTTAGACGTATCCTAGTGGTCCTTTATCCTATAATAACTGAGTTAAGCATAAATACGAGACTTAACATTTGGTATTTTTCACCTTTAAGGACCTAACATTTAGTTTCAGGCCATAATTAATTAAAATTAACCAAAGTGTAGTTAAGCCATGGTTAAATGACATAAAGTAATAATTACGGAGCTGATGTGTCTTGGGGAAGCGTGCCTAATGTACAGAATTATAATCATTTCCACATAAAAATCTTGGCGCCCTTTCATTTCTTCTCCCCTGTTCTAATACGAAACCCACCATTGTTGGAGGAAAAAGCAAGGCGATTACTCTCTTCTTGGAGTGATTTCTAACCGATTTCCAGAATTTAGCAAGGTATATTCATAATTCCCTTATTGTAGTTGTTTTTTTTTTTTTTCGATTTTATGAGAAATATTTTCTGGGTAATGTTAGGGTTTAGGGTTTTGTGATGATCATGTAAAATGTTTTGTCGAATTGTTACTTTGTTGTTAGTAAACAAGTTGTTAATGTGCCTAAGAGTAAAACAGGGGGTAGTGTAGTGGTGGTTTGAAATTGGTTTTATGCTGACTGTTGGTATTTTTTCGAAGGAAAAATATTAGCTTTCCTTAATGAACTTCACCCAGTCCTCTCCATGCCTAAGATTTTGCAATTCCACGTTTTCTCTCGACTTAGAGACCCAAGGGACAGAGATTGTCTAACAAGTGTATGCAGGGGTTGGAGGATAGCCCGATATGGTCTGGAAGATGCCCACCCAGTGTTAGGAATGGAGGAGATTATGTGCTTGCATGTTTTTCCTAAACTTGACTGTTGGAGGTCAACTTCTGTGAAGAGGGTTTGCAAGGAATGGAGGAGGATGTGGGGGGTTAAGGAGTGGGTTCCTGTGAGGCACAACCTGGACAGTACCTCCACCAAGAGGTGGGCACTGGAGTCTATCTTTGAAGGTGATAGGGTTGATTTCTAGGCTCACATGACTGGTGAATGGTTGATGAGTCATATTTATACATAGATTTTAGGTTCATTTAGGTTGCATTTCAAGTTCAAATGAGAGCATTTAGGTGCATATTTGCATGATTTACTGAAGTTTGGCTATACTGCTCTCCGTTTGCTTGTTTTGATGAATTTCAGGTGATATTAATGCAAATAGACTATGGTTGGCTAAGCTTGAGTTAAGAAAACATGAATAAAGAAGGTAGATTGCATGAGGATCACAAAGCATCTCTCTGGGATGAATTTGGGCTAGAATGAAGCAAAGCATTGCTGAAAGAAGTGTCAAAACTGACTCTTGTATACTATTTTACTCATAACTTTTGATACACAAATGATAATGGATTGATTCCAATTGGGTTAGAAAGTAGACTTGAAGAGCTTTCCAACGACTGGTCACACGCTGAATTTCGATGAGAGACGAGAAAGTTATGAAGTTTTGAAAATGAGCAGTTTTGGTATTTCTTACGGGCCCGGTCGGGCGTGATCTTGCCCGGCCGGGTGGATCACTTTTTTACTTTTTCTACGGGTTTTGACCTGTCAACCACCCGACCGGGCGGGATCCGCCCCGGCAGCCCGGACGGGGCGATTTTTAAGGAGTTTTAAGCGCGTGTTGCGCTGACTCTTATTTTCTTATAAATACTTATCCTTTTAGGGTTGAGGGGCACGTTTTTACATTATAGTTTCAGCTTAAGTTTTCCAAAGCACACTTTAATTACTCAAGAACCATAGTATTACTCTTTGCAATTTTTACATTGGATTTTCAATAGAAGTTTGGATTTTTTGCAAGATTGTTCTACATTGGTATTTCTTCTCTTCTCTTGTTATTCTTATTCAATCTTTGATTATTGATTCACCATGTTTACTTGTTTCATCATGAATATGTTTTCTTTAATTATGATTGAGTAATTTATTTCTAGGGTTAAGGGGATCCATGAATATCTATGAAGGCATGTTTATAAAGTATTGATTTTTGATGATGTATGTTGATTCCTATTGAATGTATTATCTCTATTCAATCCGATTTGGCCAGATTTGATTGTTATAGTATTGCAATATTAGGTTATGCGCCGAGAGGTATAAACTTGATATTAAGGCTAGTTTCAATAGGTAGAGTTGGTATTAATAAATTGCGAGAGCCTGTTAATATCATTCTATGGTTAATTTCGACTCGAGAGAGGAAATCAACCTGTTGACTGCGTTATTCATTATTGATTGTTGTGTTTCATCCTGGAATATTGTTCATTGGTGAACCTACGCCCTAGACTCTTTATTATTGATATTCACTAGTGGAAAAAAACGCAAGGGCTGCAGTGCAAGGGCTGCGGTTTATTGCAAAACGCAGCCCTTAATAGTGAAGGGATGCGGTTAAACTAAAACCGCAGCCCTTTAGTGATTAAAGGGCTGCGGTTAATTAAAAAACCGTAGCCCTTAAATTAAGGGCTGCGATTTTTGGGCTGACCGCAGCCCTTAAATTAAGGGCTGCGATTTTTGGGCTGACCGCAGCCCTTGAACAGCCCGAAAATGAAATAACCACGTACGCTTTACTCCCTTGGGCTTCTCATTCGCTGAACCCTATTTCTCTCTCTCCTCCTAATTCCCATTAACCCATCTCTCCCCTCTCACCGCATAATCTCTCTCCTCTCATCCTTCTTCGCCGGCGAGGGTTTGTAACGGTCAGTGGTTTGCGAGGGTTTAGGGTTCGCCGGCGAGGGCTCGCAAGGGTTTAGGGTTAGCAAGAGCTGGTGGTCCTCTTCTCTCTCACCACTGTCTCCCTCAACAAACATCTCCTCTGTGGCGGCTGCTCGTCAAGCCGCATCCATCACCAGGATCTCCTCGCACCACCCACCCACTCAACTCCTTCAACGCCGTGGGCTCGCTGGTGCTGCCGGTTAATCTATCAATTTCTTCTCAAAACTCTTGATAAAATTTGATTTCGATTTATAAATTATCTGTCATTATCAGGTTGAATCTTTTCGATCTTGTTATTGCCTACGCATTTTGTCCTCCGTATTTGTATATGTTGTGTTTTTTAGTAATTTGTAGAAGAAAAGTCAATCTAGTATGAATACTCGTGTGCAATATGGATTTTATTGTGATTTATTTGATTTGATAGATATGTTAGAAATCGAAACAATTTCTGATGTGTACATCTTGTAGGATTTTCAATTAAGCATAGATAGATCAAAACAATTTATTTGAGTATAAACGTGAATTGAAATTCCGTTACATTGATGTTATAAGCTATTTACAATTTCTGATGTCTTCGGTTTGTAGGATGTTCGGTTGAGCTTAGATGTTTGTACGAAGAATCTAAAAAGAAAAACAAGAAGAAGAAAAATAAGCAGCAGACAGAAATACCAGCTGCTGATGATACGGCGTCGTCTAATGCTGTAGAGACAAGCTCTGTTAGTGGGGATCAAGATAATGTGTCAAACTCAAACATTGTAGTTGATCAAGATAACGACATGGAATCTCAAATTAAGTCCGCAATTCTCTCACGTTCCTCTTACTTCCAGGATCAAGCCGAGTACACCTCTTTCTCTCTCATCAATAGAATTTTCGAATCTAATGTTTTTCATCCTCCATTAATGTATGAATTGTAACTTAGATTTTGCAATTTGCAATGAAATCTAGCATTTTCCTATTGTTGTAGCCGACTAACGTAGCATTTTCCTATTGCTGTAGGCGGGCTACTCTTCCCCTGTTCAGTCAGCAATCCTCGAAGACTTGCGCCTTACTACTGCAGAGGTAAATTGGTTGAACTTTTTTTTTTGGTAGAAAGGGAGTAATTTAATTAATGATAATAGAGTTTCCTACAGCATCTGTTGAGCTACTATAATGCTCAACGGAATCCGGCAAGGAGGTTAAACAACCAAGTCTATCAAAGTTATATTAGTCAGCTACTATACAGCATCTGTTGAGCTACCTCTCTGCTTACAGCCGCCATAAAAACTGTTTCTTCTTTCACAAAACAGAAATCTTGATGCTATATATCAGGCTTAATTACTTTGTTTTACTCGCTGCAGTATTCGCTTTTCGGATCAATACTGACAGTTGGAGGACTGTTAGGTGCACTAGTATCTGGAAAACTAGCTGATTCCATTGGTCGCCGTGGTGTAAGAGTCTTTTACTGCCTGCATGATGTCTGACCACTCGACTGTTTAGCTTCCTTTCTAACTGTAGTCTGTTCTGATCAACTCTTGATGCAGACAATGGGGATATCAAGCATACTTGGCATTGGTGGGTGGCTTTCTGTAGTATATACACAGGTTGTATTTTGTTGTTATATCAAGTCGTATACTAGTAGTACGCCTTGAAGTTTGGTTTTTAATTTTTATGGTCAATAGTTTGAGTGACATAAGTAGTTCACTTGCAACTGTAGGGTTCCGGAATTCTTGATATCGGTAGACTAACTCTTGGTTTTGCATGCGGCATCATTTCTTATGTGGTAAGTTAGCTTTTATAGTGAAACTTTGTGGGAAAATTAATATTGGTGTACAGAGAAATAGAAATATAATGTAATAATAATTAATATATATGAATGTGGAACAGGTTCCTGTGTATATAGCAGAAGTAACACCAAAGAATTATCGAGGGGGATCAGTGCTTCTCCATCAGGTAACACTAATCATTTACAAATCCAGTGGATACTAAAGTTCATCACATACTGACATTTAAGTCTTCAATCTTGATTAATCATGCACCTAATCCTTGTGCTTTGCAGTTAATGAAGTTGCTTCGTTATAAACTGAAAGGTACATGTCTATTCTTTTTCATAATTTGTCTTGCGAATTGGATAAATATGTATGTAGTTGTAGGTCAATATTGGACCATCTGTTGCTCTTATTTTATCCTACGTTCCTGATCGTTTTATGGTAATCGTGTGTAAAAATTGCATATTGCAGAAATTGCTCTACTGAAATTAGCTCTATTCTTTCTCCCTTCTCCATGTCCCTTTGGTAGTTGATTGTTTAGGAATGAAATGAATTTTTGACTTGGTTTACTTGTGCCTTTTCTTTTCAATTGTTCTAAATGTTGCTAAATGGCGAGATACTTCTTAAGTCCTGATTTGTATCGGATTATCTTGAATCCCAATTTTTTGGACAAATGTTCAATAACTCATGTATTATATAATTGGAGTTTCTCTGTGTGTACATTTCTCACCTAATTAGGGACCTATTCTTCTCTACTTATAAAATAAATAGATAGAAGGTATGCTATGTGTAGGTTGCCTGTTCAACAAAAAAAATTGAAGGAGCGCCTACGTGGAGTTTAATATGCACATAGAATGGATTAACGTATGACCAAAGAGGGGTCCTTGTGGCTGAGAGTGACTTGGAGTGCTAGCCTTGTATTCTTTTGTAAATGACAATTTTATTTGGTTTCAAACTTTAAGCCTTATGGCTAAAGCGAGCCTTCATTTTTCTCTCTCTTATCTTCTCTTTTTCATTGCTTCTGCCTCTCATTTTTGCTTGTGCTTTTCTCTTTTCTACCATGACTTCTTCTTCTCAATGTGACTGGAGCTCGTTCGTCATTATGACTCCGAAAATCAATCTTTCACCATCTTTTATTGAGGGTTTTTAGTGGGTTCTTTGAGCTCTTAGCCTTCGAGTTTTTAGGAGCCTCGTTACTAATTTACTAATAGAAACCTGTTGTTAGGAACCTGCGCACCATAAATGGGAACCTGTTTATTCTCGCACCGGAAGAGATAAAGGCAGACAACTTTTAAGTTCGATATTTGATTAGGGACCCGTATCCCTATAGACCTTAGTTATTCGGAATTTTGGGAGAAAATAAGAGTAGACCATCACTTTCTGTTTAAATTTCACGGACGGGGATAGGTAGAGAGTGAAAAATAGTAAAGGAGTTAAAAAAAGATAGAGAGGCAAATAGCAGAGAAGGAGAGAGAGATGGGAAGGAGATGATGACGCTTTGGAGGCTCTTAATTATCAGCATGTTGATGTTAAGTCAAGGCTCCATTAATGGTGAAACAGATCATTCACATGGTTAACACTTTTACAGGTTGTTGTTTTATCTTTGTGTTTAGTTATGTACTTCTGGGTAATTATTCTATGTTTTTTAGATTATGTTGATTTCTCGGGTATTTGTCTACTTCTCTTAGGCGACATTGATATTCTTGCATTTGTTTTGGCGGTGTCTTATCATGAAAATTGGTCCTTTATGTCTCTCTATTTTGGTTGTGATCAAAGATATGGATTATGTTTGTTGATGGTTTGCTTCTACAAATCGAGTTGTCATGCAACTTGACTTGATTTTCGCAAAGCCCCACCCCCCCTCACCGACCCCCCGCAGCCCCACCCCCTCCCCCGACCCCCGCAATCCCCCCCACCGACCCCCTGCAATCCCCGCCCTCACTGACCCCCTGCACAACCCCCCTTCACCGACCCCCTGCAGCCCCACCCCCCTCACCGACCCCCTGCAGCCCCACCCCCTCACCGACCCCCCGCAAGCCCCCCTCCCCGACCCCCCCGCAATCCCCCACACGACCCCCGCAGCCCACCCCCTCCACCGACCCCCCTGCAGCCCACCCCCCTCCCGACCCCCCCGCAATCCCCCCCTCCCTCACCGACCCCCCGCACAACCCCCCCTCACCGACCCCCTGCAGCCCACCCCCTCGCCGACCCCCTGCAGCCCCACCCCCCTCCCCGACCCCCCGCAAGCCCCCCTCCCCGATAGTGCAATTTGAACTAGTACTCAAACGAGGGAGTATATAGTCGTACTTGATACTCCCTTGTACTTTGTCGCCTTCATAATACCCGTGTGTTTAAAGGTGTTGGGGCAATTGGATGAAGATATTTTTTGTTTCATTCTTTGAGCAATGTTTGTCAATGCATACAAGTTCTTTTTCTTTTTCTTTGTGATCTTAGTTCTATGTTCCTTGAATCACTTAAATTTTTTGTTTATTATAGTTCCAGTTTTGGTCGCTTATTGGTTGATTTTCCTGTTATTTACTTCGAATTATTGGTGGCCAACGCGAACATAGACCAGTTGCGATGTGTTCACATTTAGCTTCAGTTGCATTATAGTACATGGCAAGCGTAAATTTTATTTATTTTAGCTTTGAAACTGTATACTCGTGATGCATTGGCAAAATCTATCTATTCTTGCTTGTTTAATTGGCTTGTAGAACAAATATGGTTTTGAATCATTTGATGTATGTTTTTATTCATTTATTTATTCATTCAGGTTTACATTGTTATATTTTGTATTCCATTTTACCTCTTTAACTATCTTCAATATTCATCTTGTACACCCTTGTTTCGAAAAAATAGCTTTGAGCGATTTCGCATCAATTATGCGAATGAGAGATTGCAAAGACACTTCAATCGTCATTTATTCAAATTAGAGCAGGAGGTAAGTTTGTTAGGAAAGTTTGAAATTTCAATTTCTGAGACTATAGCGCATCCTTATAGAATTCAAGATGTATAACATGGCCATGTGTGCTGCTAAACTGCTGATTGTTTTGGAAAGTTTTCCAGCTATAATACTTGCTTAAAGTTTTGTACGTGGGTACTTAATTTTTTGTCGTTTACTTGTGATATGTTTCAATAATTTTTATGGTGGGACACTGCTACTTGTTTCAGGTTATGTATGACACAACAAGGTTTTAGGATAAGAACAGAGACCTGATGCATTTTGGCTCTGTTCAAATTTTGTCTTCTTGTGAGACTTTCCTTCCTCAGAAATTTGCTTCAAGTATGCTGGTACAGTCCAAAAAACCCTGTTGTTGGTCCCTTATTCAAGTCTAGGGGAGCTGATTCACAAAAGTTGAGTGTTGCCACAAAATTTAAGGTATATGTGATGCCGTTTGCTTTATATTTAATATATGGATGTGAAGGTTGGTAATCTGGTTGCAGTATCAAAGCTACCAAGCACTAAGTGGTTGTTGGTTGTTTATTGGTTTAGTTAAGCTCTTGTGCGGTTGCACCTCAAACAATTTGAAAATTTTGCATCTAAGAATTTGTGAAGAAGAAAAAGATATGGATGGGCTGTACAAGAGGATGCTGCTCCTCAAGAAGAGAAAATATGAAGCTGTCAAATTGAATTTAGCTGGAGTACCATATTTTTTTTATAACTTCCTATATATTTGTAATGAAAAATGATACTTTTCTATATATATAATTGTTTGGGGGGTCATTTTGGGCTAAAAAATGCGAAATTTTTTTTTTTTTTTTTTTTTTGGGTCACAAGGGCTGCGGTTCGGGCAAAAACCGCAGCCCTTAACGCGCTAAGGGCTGCGGTTAAAAACCGCAGCCCTTCCTAATTGCCAAGGGCTGCTAGTCTAATGGCTGCGGTCAAAAAACGCAGAACCGCAGCCCTTCCTAATTGCCAAGGGCTGCTAGTCTAATGGCTGCGGTCAAAAAACGCAGCCCTTGGGCCCCTTTTGACCGCAGCCCTTGGGCTTTTTTCCTCTAGTGATTCTTGATATAATTATTGTCTAGTTTAGTATAATTACAACCAAACACTCGTTCCCTATAATCTAGATTTGATCGACAATTAGGAAAAGAACACCGTTTCCCTGTGGATTCGACCCTACTTCCCTGAAGATTCGACCCTACTTCCCTGACTACTATTTTTTAGAGGACTTTAGATTACTTTTGATTAGGTGATACGACTTTAGCCTGTCAAAATTTGGCGCCGTTGCCGGGGAAACAGTTTTGTTTAATTTTTAATTGTCTTAGAGTCTAGATTATTCCTTGTCTATACTAACCCCCATTCGAAGGAACATGTGTTCCCTAGAATTGTATATATTTTTCCTTTTTTGTGGTTTAATTTTTCCTCTGACTGTGTTATAATGGAGTGGAATCACCATTATGGAGCAAATTTTACTGATTGTCAGGGACAATATGGTTACAATTGTTGGGATGGTCAAGTGCCTGATTATGATGCATCTTTTGATTATCCGAATTCTAATTTTTGTGCATCTTATGATAATCAATATTCTTCCAATCCTAACTTAGATTATAATGGATTACCATATTCTCCCTATGAGTCCTATGTGCATACTTGGAACTCCCCTTCCCAATCGGACTTGCATAACTATCCTCAACAACAATCATCACAGTGTATTGCAGATCTTCTTGATTTAATGAAACAATTGAATGAGTCTGATAAAGAATTCAGTGTTAGCCTTAAGCAATTGTGTGACCAACAACAGTTGATGGTTAATCAATTACGAGGCATTCAACAAATGGGAGACCAAAATATGTTTTCCTATGATGATGATGATTGTGTTGAGAATACCATGTCAATGGAGAATGGTGATTATATGACTCCCGATATCGAAAGGAATGATGAGAATGAGAAAAATATGGATAGGATGAATGTTTTGGTGGAGGAGAAACTCTTAGTTACAAACCCCTTTGTTAATGAGCCTATTTTGAAGGGTGGTGACATTGTAAGTGAAACTGTAGAGGTTGAACCTATAATTTCTTGTTTCCATTTACCATTTTCAAGAAGGCTTGATCTTGTTTCTTCCCATCCTATTTTATTTCCCTCATATTTTCTAAAAGGGCCACCATTAAAAGATACATTTGGCCAAGTTGACAATGTTGATATTCTTTCCTTGAGAACTCTGGTGTCTACACAACAGATACAGGAAAGTTATACTTTGTCTTTCTTTTCTCCATTTTCTTTTGATTATTCTCGTCTTCACTTTTATTTTGTTCCTGCTGACATTATGTTTGTGAAGATAGATGTGCTTGCAATCAAGCCATATCTTGTTTTTAGTGACATGTTTGCAGGAGCATTTGATAAGTTACTCAAGGCATTGGATTCTTCTGATTGAGGTTGAAGTGAGGTGCTTTTGGTTGTGGTAGAAGTCTCAATATTGTTTGGCACACTCTATGTTCATTATCCGCCTTTTCTGTGAGTTGTACCCTTCCCCTTTCTTTTTCTTCGTTGTTCTTCTCAGTGTTCACATTGAGGACAATGTGAAGTTCGGCTTGGGGAAGGATGTCACTTCGTGCATGTTAGTTGCATACTAGTTTAGATTTTTTGCTTTAGTAGGATGGTTACATGGTTTATACCGCTCATTAGGGGCGGGAATTTACATGTAACGAAAAAAATGTACTGTTTTCTTAGTTGCATTAGAATTTTTTTCATATCATGTTAGTTTGCATCTATGAGACTATTGCTAGCACTTTTTGAGAACCTTGTTGATATTTCACTACACTTCCTAAGCGTCAATCATCTTGTTCATGATTCTTCATAGCACGATTGTTTTGCAATGGATTGCTTGTGGTAAGATTGTTTGATCTCTCTCTGGCTCGATTGAACTTTACTATGCAGACACCTTAACCCAAGTGAGCTTTTGTGCCTTTGAACTGACGTATCCGTGTTAGTTCTGTTATTTCATGTGTGATTAGTTCCTCCGTTGTCGGATTGATCTTGATTTTGACTTGGTACTCTTTGATGTTTGATAGTGTAGACATTTTGATATGATTGAGGCAATTTTTTTCGTGATCTTAGCTCCAAAGTTATTATTATTTTCATATTATCCTTTCTCTATCCCCATTGAGCCTTTCTGACATTGTTAAAATGATATTTACATTATTAACCTTTGACTTCATTTGATTCTTGTCTCAAGCCTTGCTTGGGGGAGCGAGTATTAGTGTTGGTTTGTTTATATTGAATGATAAAGCTCGATTTGTGGTGTAGTTGGATGGAAAGTATGTTTAGTGAGCTTGGAAATTGAATTGAAAGTTTGAAAAAAAATAAACAAAAAGAAATCAAAAGAAAATTTGTGAAAAATGAAAAAAAAAGTTAAAAAAAAGAGTTATGAATAAAGTGAAAGAAAAAGGGTTATGATTGAATTTCTTGAGTGAAAGAGGTTGTTGATTATATTTGGAGATTGTTTGGTTGTTGCGTGGAGTTGTTGTGACCTTTCTTGGTCATGTTTTTAGTTATCTGATGCTCCCTCTTCTTGGTTTTTCCACCACAATTCCCAAATTATTCCATACCTTTAACCTCAGCCCCCTTACAACCCTTAAAAGTCCTCTTGATCATTGTGTATTGTATTGTTGAGTATTAATTGAGTCAAAAAGTCAAAGTTAAAGAGTATTTGCTTCATCTGAGTCGACTTGATTTTGGTCGAGTGTTATTAATTATCCCTTAAACACATGAGAGATTTGAGTGTACATGACCATAGTGAGGTCTGTCAGGTTTAGTTAAATCTAGCTTGGGGGAGATGGTTTATGGTATGTTTGGAGAGTCGATTGCGATACATGATATGCTATGCGGCTTTGTTCGATATTGTTTCGATGCTTGTTTTGTGTAGTGGCTATATCTCTCGTGTTTTCAGTTGAGTGTTTGGCTCTATTATTGTAGTCTCATATTGTAGGTGTTTTTCTTCTCCAATGTCTATATCTTATTGCTTGAGGACAAGCAATGGTTTAGCTTGGGGGAGTTTGATGAGTCATATTTATACATAGACTTTAGGTTCATTTAGGTTGCATTTCAAGTTCAAATGAGAGCATTTAGGTGCATATTTGCATGATTTACTCAAGTTTGGCTATACTGCTCTCCGTTTGCTTGTTTTGATGAATTTCAGGTGATATTAATGCAAATAGACTATGGTTGGCTAATCTTGAGTCAAGAAAACATGAATAAAGAAGGTAGATTGCATGAGGATCACAAAGCATCTCTCTGGGATGAATTTGGGCTATAATGAAGCAAAGCATTGCTGATAGAAGTGTCAAAACTGACTCTTGTATACTATTTTACTCATAACTTTTGATACACAAATGATAATGGATTGATTCCAATTGGGTTGGAAAGTAGACTTAAAGAGCTTTCCAACGACTGGTCACACACTGAATTTCGACGAGAGACGAGAAAGTTATGAAGTTTTGAAAATGAGCAGTTTTGGTATTTCTTGCGGGCCCGGTCGGGCGGATCGCTGTTTTACCTTTTCTACGGGTTTTGACCTGTCAACCGCCCGACCGGGCGAGATCCGCCCCGATAGCCCAGGCGGGGCGATTTTTAAGGAGTTTTAAGCGTTTGTTGCGCTGACTCTTATTTTCTTATAAATACTTATCCTTTTAGGGTTGAGGGGCACGTTTTTACATTATAGTTTCAGCTTAAGTTTTCCAAAGGACACTTTAATTACTCAAGAACCATAATATTACTCTTTGCCATTTTTACATTTGATTTTCAATAGAAGTTTGGATTTTTGCAAGATTGTTCTACATTGGTATTTCTTCTCTTCTCTTGTTATTCTTATTCAATCTTTGATTATTGATTCACCATGTTTACTTGTTTCATCATGAATATGTTTTCTTTAATTATGATTGAGTAATTTATTTATAGGGTTAAGGGGATCCATGAATATTTATGAAGGGATGTTTATAAAGTATTGATTTTTGATGATGTATGTTGATTCCTATTGAATGTATTATCTCTATTCAATCCGATTTGGCCAGATTTGATTGTTATAGTATTGCAATATTAGGTTATGCGCCGAGAGGTATAAACTTGATATTAAGGCTAGTTTCAATAGGTAGAGTTGGTATTAATAAATTGCGAGAGCCTGTTAATATCATTCTATGGTTAATTTCGACTCGAGAGAGGAAATCAACCTGTTGACTGCGTTAATCATTATTGATTGTTGTGTTTCATCCTGGAATATTGTTCATTGGTGAACCTACGCCCTAGACTCTTTATTATTGATATTCTTGATATAATTATTGTCTAGTTTAGTATAATTACAACCAAACACTCGTTCCCTATAATCTAGATTTGATCGACAATTAGGAAAAGAACACCGTTTCCCTATGGATTCGACCCTACTTGCCTGACTACTATTTGTTAGAGGACTTTAGGATTACTTTTGATTAGGTGATACGACTTTAGTCTGTCAATGGTGGGCTTACTGTGATGGGTTCCCACTGTTGTTTGGTGAAGAACAATGCTGATCAAGATTAGGCTTAGTTAGGGCTAAGGGTGTGGTAGTTTTTTTTGGATGGAATTGTTACTAAAGGGCCCTGTTGTTTTCTGCTTGCAGGCCTTATTGATCTAAATTGTTTATTTTTGTTTAACCTAAGTAAATGTAATTTCAAACTCGATCCCGATGATCATGAATGTTTAACCTATGATTATTTGTCATTGAATAGTGACATTGTGATGTTAAAAGTTGTAACACAATGTCATATTAGTGACAAACCTTTTGTAATGAATCTATGGATATATATATATATATATATATATATATATATATATATATATATATATATATATATATATATATATATATATATATAAGCTGGTTAATCCTTGTAGGCGTGTTTTTATTTCGGCTACGCGGGATGAGCGCGTATTAGATTTGACTACCCCACTGTTAAGGTTTTATTGAAAATTGTTTTGTATTGAAAGAAGTCGCCAACAATTCTTTTTAGGAAGAATCATAAACCTAATTGGATATAGGAAAATCATAGGGACAAATTATCCAATGTAGAATTCCCCTTCCTGACTCCATAGATGGTCAAAGTGAACCAAAGATTGAGTTCGGGGGTGAGGGTACAAATATGGTCAGGAACCATATTGTCCATTGCTAGCCTCTACTAAATATCGATTCATTGCAGAATTTATGCCAAAGAATAATTAAATAATGTTTTAAGCACCCTAAAACTATTTAGTCTAAATAGGTTCAGGAAACACATAAAAGACTAATTTTTAGTGATATGTTATTAGGCAATCAAATTACGGGGAACATAGCAGGTTGTCCAAATTAATCTGATTAATGTTAGAACATTTATTGAGGTATTTGATTAGCAAAAATAACATGTGGGTGATAAAAGCATTAAAACAGGACAATCATATAATATACATATAATGATCAGGCAAGCATGCAATATACAAAGGCAAGAATAATAATAATGAATAAAGAAAAGAGATTAGAATGTACAGTAGAACGATTATTACTTAAAGATTTACATCATGAAATAAGTGGTTAGTAACTTCAATATAAAAAATAATTGATTCAAGGATCCTCAGGATTATACCTATGCGGCTTAGATTGAGGAGCGCAACGATCTTTAGGCGGAGCAATCGTGGAACCAAGAATGCAATGAGTAAGAATTGATTGAAAGTATTGAAAGTATTTGAGTGTTTAAATATTCGAAGTATGTTTCGGAGTATTCGAGAGAATTTATGTGCGTAAAATAATAATTCGAAAAGCCGTCCAGAAAAGAAAACTTGCGCCTCACGCAAGCCCTGTGCCAGGCGCAAGCCTACGTGGCAGGCGCAATGCCACGCGTCAGGCGCACATTGGTGTTCCTGACGCAGCCAGCCCAATCAGGTTTATGCACGTGTAAACACATTTTTGAAAAGATAGAAAAGAAAGTTGCGTCTCACACAGGACTTGCGTCAGACGCAGGACTCTGTGTGAGTCACGAAATCTACGTGTCAGGCGCTCATTGGTTCGACTGACGCGTTCTGGCCTATGCGCTGGACGCATGTGGCGCGCTGAGCGTAGCCCTCGCGTCCGGCGCATATTCGGGAATATTCGAGCATATTCCTTTGCGCGTCTTTCGAAGATACCTTTTCTATCGCTAAAATTCCGTAGATTGAATTTTACTGTAGCACCCCCAAATTTCTCTCTTTTTGAAGAATATATTTATAAAACACTTGAGAAACTTGAGAGTATTATCGCCACGTGATAACGTTAAAGGCTAAAACTACTAACTACTAAATTAACAATGCAGCGGAAACTAAAAATAATAACTTCTCTTTATTGATAAAATAAAAACTTTATTATTCAACTATGACAAAAATGGAATCTATAATAAATAAAAATAGCAACTCCTAGCTTAAGTCTTATTCCTCACTAGCTCCCCCATGTGAAGTATGCATCAAATCAACCTATAAATTCTGCTCACCAAAAGGGTTATCACAGGGATAAAGCCATAAAATAAACAAACAAAACGCATATTAGTAAAAATACTGAGTACATGTATATGCGGAAATTTAAATACTTTATTAAACATTCAAAATATTTCTATAAACCTTCCTTGGATACTTGTAATTTATACTTGTATAATATAAGGTATATAACTTTAATAAAATCCTTTTTCCTTGCCTAGGTACCTTTCCTAAAGTGTGCACACCCCCCAAGTTTAGTATTCCTTAATGAGTCTATTACGAGGGGTTACTACCTTGTCCACATGACTTATACAAAAAGTGCATGGGTAAATAATATAATGGCTACCGTTCTTGCTAATAAATAACAAGCCGTTGCCTGGATAAATAAATAATAGCTACCGTTCTTGCTAATAAATAACAAGCCGTTGACTTTTTATAATTGTGATCATAAAAGATCATAACACTAATAAAAATCCTTCGAAAAAAATAATCCTCCTTTAAGAATAATAATTCTTAGCCATATAAAGGCATAAAATAACTTGTTTATGATATCCTCTTGAAAAGCATTTATAATAATACTAAATAAGAATAATTATTATATAACGCTAAAAATAATGAAGTTATTAATTTAGTTCTATGCGATAATCATCCTCATGAACCTCAAAGATAAAATTCAAAATCCATACAGTACTCAAGCCTTACGTTTTCAACAACAATACCACTCAAAGTATAGTTGTTTGGAGATTAATTGTAGTATAGCAATATGGCAATGATGACAAAGATGTTATGCACTTAATGCATGACCGATTACATAGTTCACGATTGTTGAAAATAAAATGAACCGTAGACACTAATATGTTTATATAATAAGTCAAAAATTCAACATACTCATGTAAACTCATAATATTCATAATAAAACTCATAAAGTTCATAAATAAACTCATAAAAATATGTACTTCAATCTAAAATAACAACCCTAAAATATGATACTACGCATGCAGAACAATATTTAAAGATCTACATATACACGCACCTTGAAAATTAATAACTACTAGGGAGAAGAGAAAAGGTAGGCTAAGAGGGAGAAAGAGTTTAAACTTGAGAAAAAAGATGTATTCCTCAAATTTGGTGTGAAAAATATGATGGGTGGAGGCCCCTATTTATACTAGTTGGATAGGTAGAGTCGTACTAGGGATATGAAACTAAAAGATGGGTTTTTGTGAAAAAATAATTAATTTTAGCTAGGATATACTATTTCTTTATGATCATGTAGCTAGGATAGGGGAATATTCCATAAGATAAATAGTCTAGATGCTTAAACTAAACAAAAGATAGAAACGGAAAAAAATAATAAGACTTGGAAATCTTGGATAAACACTCACTGCCAGTGGCGTGAGTTATGCGCCGCCCAATTCAACTTTTTTTTTTTTAAATCTTTTGGAAATCTTTTGAAATCCTTTTTGAATTTTCTTTCAAATGTGTCTAAAGCAAAACGTCTAATTGGTCCTCCAAATCCAATTTTCCACCAACAAGCTATGTATATCAAAATAAATAAATATTATATTATATTCCAAAATCTACATTAGTCATCCAAAAAAACGCCATTATCTTTAATTACATCAACTAAAACTAATATCCAAAAATCAAATCAAAACTCATTAATATATTATATTCCAAAATCTACCTAATTTTTATGTGCCCAAGACATCCAATAATTCTTCACAAATTTGGAGAAGCTCGTAAAGTTTGTGCATTATGTACCATCCTACAAAAAACAAGAAAGACATTATAATTAGACAATAGAAGGCGGTAGCTAAAAATAAAAATAAAAAAAGCAAATTTATCAATCACACTAGTGTCTTAAATAAAGCATATTAGTAATGAGACTTCATATCTACTAGATCTCATTCTTCTTACCTATTATAGCAAAACTATTAAGAGTTATCTGACACATATATAAACTGCAATCTAATAAAGTTTCTAGCACCTTCAGTTTCATTCTACATAATTTTCAATTGGTATATCTACATCTCCCTACTAAGGACCTGTTCTCCCCAACTTATTTTCAGTTCAGTTCAGTTCAGTTCCTAAATTTTAACCTTACTATTAGTTATAGTTTAGTTCAGTTATGACGAAGAGAACAGGCCCTAAATGGATGCTAAACCTTGTCAACTATTAATGTCCCTAAAGATTTAGCATCTAATAATCGACCATTTTCTGCAATTTTTTACACATGAAAACATAACACAACTCCTTGACATCTTCCTTTGTCAACACATCATAATACTCCATAAAGAGTAACTATGCTCATATTAGTTCCAAATCCTAATGTCTCAGGTGCATTTAAGCCTATAGCAAGTTCCAAACAGTAAATTTAGACAATGGCAGTATCAACAAAATAGTAGTGCAACTTAAGCCAGAAAAAAAAAAGATAACCAGAATTATATGTAATATGCAAAATTAAGAAAAATATAAGGAAGTAAAAACTATACCTTTAGTCAACCATGATAGATGAGACTTCTAGTGTCGATAAATTATGTTGCACCATTTGTAGCAGTAGAAACAATTACTTTTGCAATGAGTTCTGGGGTTAAACTTGGGTCCTTTTGGCGAAGTTGGGATAATGCTGAAGCAATCACATCAAGAGTACTCATTGTCTCTCTCTGAGCTTCAAATTCCTTTCTCATCTCCTGTAACTTTGTTGCCTCTAATTCAAGTTCCTTTGACACTCTTTCCATATTAGCAACTTGTGCGGCATGAGCTTCCTTTTCTCTTGCTAGTTCTTCCTTTTCAGCATTCAAATCCTTCTGCACATCAGCTGTTACTGAAGTTTTGATGGACTCCATGACCTCCTTAGGTAATATGAGAGAAGTGCTAGTCCTTTTATCGTTCAGCTTCTTGCGGGAAGCACCTGCACCAAGTAGTCGTACGCGACCTGGCCGGTCATCTCCCATTACTTCATGGTATGGATCTCTACGAGATTCATTACTTGGATTATCTTGTGATGATTCCAATTGCCTCATAGCTTGCTATATGAATTAAATACACTTTGTTAAAAATGTACAATAAATATTATAAATTTTTTTAGATTGGAATAGAATATGATAAGCTTAACATATACAATTTTCTTATCAGTATCATCATATGGTCGGTTGTATGTTCTTCCTTCTTTTCGACGTCGGGTTTCCTCAAACATTTTTCTTTTAGATGGAGCTACACCATCTTTCCGCAACTGAAATATATGAATGAAAAAAACAATAATCTAGGCATCTTCTGTAACAAAAAATTTACGTTATTTAAGCTAAAATTGTAAATATTTAGTACCATCTCGTCATAAATCATGGCAAAAGGAACCGGACCAACTGTGTGCATGCTATCTTGTTCTTTGCGATTTTCAGAATTTTGTAGACTTGTTTTCTAACAAAAGGGAAAAGTTAAGCAGGAAACAACAATGCAAATATTTTCATAGTATAAATTATGTTTTTAATCTACCTTTGCAGGTATAGTCTCCCAATATGCTAGAAGCATTTTGAAATGTGATTCAGGCATCATCTTTGGAGCATGCTCCAATCGTTGTTCATCAGTGTCATATTTATAGTAGTGGTCCCTTTTGAGCCGACACTTGAAACCTCGCCATGATGCATCAAGGGTCTCCATCACCCAACGTTGAGATTCAGCTGAAAGAATATATTTGCTCTAAAAGATTCAAGTTTTAGGTTAGGAGAAAATAAGAAGCATAGAAAAGAAAGAGGACATGTTACTAGACCATGCCATTTCGGAGTATTAACTCAAATTTAAGGGTTCCGACTACAATAAAAACAAAAGAGAGCTTACATTCACATATTCCCAAATCTTATCTTTATTTGGAACTTTGTGCCAATCTGTGTAAGTCAATGGAGCCCAATTATAATCATGAGCAATGGTTCCCAAGAATCTGGTAAGCTCCTTCCTTGCCTTTTCAGGTCCAATGGGTTGTCCTAAGTCATTACAGTAAATAGCAATGCGGTCTTCCAATTTGCGAGCATGGACTTCGAATAAATTTGTTGGACCTCGACCCTTCTTACTTGGACCTACGTGTTGTAAGTATAAAACATATATATATATTAATCATATCCTTTCGATTAAGATGAGGGAAAGCATAATTGTACTCATCAATCAATAAAATATGCAATCAAATCAACCAATTTGACTCATACAAATGGACAAAATTACAGCTTTCTTTCTTCATCATTTTGGGATGGCTGGCAGGGGCGGTTGGGTTGGGCAGGGGTTGGGGAGTTGGGCTGGGTAGGGGGCGGTCGGGGACCGCGGGTAGGGGTGTTCAGAATGGTCAACGTGTTACTTTTTTTTTGCCAATTTGGCTTCCTGTTACTGATATATTACAGTGTTAGTCTAAATAAGCTTTTGATATTTGGATTTGGAGTATTTGGCAGAATGGTGCTAACTGCTAAGAGTCAAGAGAGCCATGAATGTGATTTTTTTGTAATTCGCACTTTTTGTTAAATGGCAGTAGGTAGATACTAGGTAGGCACCCTAAATAATAACTTAATAGCTTTTTGTCAGTTTTGTTTTGGTTTTATATATAGAGCAAACATCTTCCAAAGAGAGTTGCAATCAAGGGATGTAATCCAGAGAACATAATGAGCCTAAAATCGAAGTCTTTGCTCTAAGCTATTAACAATAAAACCGCCAACAGATTGAGCCAAAAGAAAGAAAAATAGGGGGAATTAAATCACACCCATGCAAGGAACTCATCTTGTCTTCTTAGTCCCTGCTTAGCCAAAGCATCTGCTACATGATTTGAATCTCTAACATGGTGAATGATTGAGATACTAGGCAGTAGCTTTTTGTCAGTTTGCCATTAGAAAGGTAGATACTAGGCAGTAGCTGAACAAGCTTGCCAATAGCTTTTCTATAAATGTGTGTTACAATTTGGTTGTTGGGCAGGGGGTGGGGAGTTGGGCTGGGAAGAAGGTTGGGCTCAGCAATCAATGAACTTGACATCTGTAATGCCTCAACACTGTCTTCCTTTGACCTTCCTTTTTTTCATCTATTCACCTTGTTGTTAGCCAGTAACAGAATCTCATAATATCCTTCTTGCTTTCATAGAATGGACTAATATAAAGCTGAGAATAAAATTTGAACCTAAAAGAGGATAGGAAAACAAAAACCTTGCTTCTCTGTGAGAATATTCTCTTCTTGGCTACCTGATGGAGCAGTGATGGAAAGTTGACCCTTAAATCTTAATTGATCTTGCTCCAGCCTCTGCACTTCTAGTTGTAATCGTTGTGCTTCTGTTGGATCCATTTGTTGTTGCATCATTAAGAAATCTTCCATTGCTAAGGATGGACACAATGGTTGCTTCTTATTTTTTCTATGTGGTTGTTCTCTAGTCCTTGCCTTCTATTGAGGGGAACAACAAAAAGAGAACACAATTTAATTGGTTTATATAAATAAATATCATATGCACTTAAGGAAGTGTTCACTTTCGAGCAGCCAAACCTGCTTCAGTTTAGTTTTAGATATTGAATCAATTGCAGCAGTGCTGGTTACCACGTCCATCTCTCGAGTATTGTTAAAGAAGTCATCATCAGAGTCATCTTCACCACCATGAGGCGTATAGTCCTGATCATTTTCAGTATTCACTTTCTCTTTTCCTTTCTTGATCTTATTTCTTTCCATGAGTTGCTGAGCAATCTTCTCTAACCCAAGTTCTTTAAACTTTTTTGCATTTTGTTCAATGTTCGCAAACTTTGCTTTCTCATATGGAAGTACTTCAGATGATGTTCGAGTGTTCCCATTCTTCCCCATTGTATACCTTTCCACTCAACTGCAAAAAAAAAACAGAGGGCGGTAGTATAGTGGGTGATAATGAAAACTAAGTAGTGGTTAGAAAAACAATGCAGACGAAACAAAGTCGACTTAATTAAAATAGACATAACAAATGTAAATTCAGTTGAAAAACTTATGCAATGATGTCTATGGCATTAAATGTATAATGCAAACAAAGTGTTGATTGATTACCTGTCCAACAAGGTACTCACCATCGTTTGACAAAAATATATATTTAATATAAGTATATATTCAGCTGAGATAGAGATATCACTGGATTTGAACCATAACAAAAATAGATCATTGTCACAGTAGCAAGAGTATTAACTCAGACATAATTGGGATTAAACCAAATAGTGTCTACCCAGATTTGACAAAGCAGAGCCATAGCATGATAACCCACGAAATATCAAACAAAATTACAAGAATAGTATTTAAAAGAAACTACAACACAATAGCATTAATAAAGTCAAGTAGAACTAAGAAAGTAAAATAAACCTAACCAGAATGAGAAAATGTTGAGCAATGTGAAAAAAGCAAAAATAATTTAAAGAACATATAAAAGAGTGTAAAACTCAGTCTTAAGCTCTAAAAATTATGAGTTAAGTATCGGTATCAGCATGCATCCAATCCCAATCTGTATCATCATGTTCAAAGTCTTCCTCATGGTAAGTTATATCCAAAGCATCTTCTATGTCACAGATTTCCACTGATCGTACTTCACCACTAACTCTTGAATAAGTATCACTTGCATCCACATTAGGTATGTCACTACCACTAGAATCAATAGGCTCTTTCCAATAGGTTTCCTCATTCATTGCTTCCTCGAAGTCGAATAAGTCTCTTGGAACCCGTTGCATGACATAGTGAATATCATGTTCTTCTGGATCTTGTACATAAAAAACCTGATGAACTTGCGACGCTAACACAAAAGGATCATTTTGAGAACATTTCTTTTTGATATTGACAAATGTAAGCCCAAACTCATCGATATCCGCAAGAAACCATTGACACTTAAATAACACGACACTAAATTGAGACCAAAAATCCAACTCAATAATTTCTTCTATTACTTCATAGTAGGTAACATCTCCATCCACGGGATTTCGATCCCTTGAACTAGCAAAACTTGAAGTCGTGGCTGTTAAAGTAACTCCACTATTTTGAGTCTTTACACGTGAATCACGCCCCCTTGTGCAAAACCTATAACCATTCACAAAATAGCCCATGTACCTCCTAGCCTTAGTGTTAGGACCCTTAGCCAACCAAAACAAGTGGCCATCAACTTGTTCTCTTTGAACCTTTTCTTGGAACCAATCAATAAAATCTTTGCTATGACTTTGAGCATCATCCCATCTACGCTTTCGCCCATGGCTATTTACTAACTGTTGGTGTTCTCTGAAATTTAAAGTAGATATATGTTATAATTAAAATGACACAATGTAAAAAAAAAATAAAAGGCATAATTTTTACTTACTTTATATATTTTTCAATAGTTGCATCGTTGCAGTTGAAGATGATATATCTATGTGCTTGCTTCTTACTTATAACATCTAAAGAAAATCCCTTTCCTTTTCTTTTCCTTTTTCCTCCAATAGGATGCCCTACCTTTGGAAAAATGGATGAATCATCTTCACTCTGGTTCATTTCACAATGCCTAGCACATCTTCTATCCAATCTAGTCTTTACACCATCATGCAAATATCTAGAACAAAATGTCAAGCATTCTTCCATCATAGAGCCTTCAGCAATGCTTCCTTCTGGACGACTCCTATTACGTACATAAGACTTTAACTTACCAAGATACCTCTCAACAAAGTACATCCAGCGATACTGCACCGGTCCACCAAATTTAATTTCATCAACTAAATGACTAGGCAAATGAACCATAACATCAAAAAAGGCAGGAGGGAATATCATTTCGAATTGACAAAGTATTTCAACAACTTCAGATGCCAACTTGTCTAACTCTTTGAGGCAAAGAATCTTGCTACATATGCCACGAAAGAAGTTTCCCATTCTAATTAAAGGTACATCAACACTTTTCGGCAATGTCTTTCGGACAGCAACTTGCAGCAAGTGACGTAGCAAGACATGCGCATCATGGCTTTTGTAACCAACAAACCTTCGTTCTTTAACTTGTACACACCTTGCTATATTCGATGCATAACCATAAGGGAGCTTTGCGTCCTTAAAAACTTTAAGAAACAAGTCCTTTTCCATATTACCCATTGTAAAAGGTGCTGGAGGCACTAACAAATGCTTACCATCTTCTGAAGGAAAAGGGTGGAGATGTGGTTTTATGTTAAGATCCACCAAATCGAGGCGTGCCTTAATGTGGTCCTTTGTCTTTCCTGGAACGTCCAAGAGTGTGTTAATGATATTATCAAAGAAATTCTTCTCAATATGCATGACATCAAGATTGTGACGATATTTAATATTAGCTCAATATTGCAATTCCAGGAATACAGACTTCTTTTTCCATTTACCTTTACTAACTCCTCCTTTTTTTCTCTTTCCAAAATCATTTACAAAGTCTTTCAATTCATTTAGCAGATCAGTACCCCATAAAGAAGAAGGTGCACCTCTATCCTCCACTTCTCCATTAAATGATTGTTTATCGTTCCGCCAAGGATGGCCATATCAAGAAGCCTTCGATGGTCCATATAACAATTCTTTCCACTATGATCTAAGTAATGAGGTCTTACATCATGGTTACAGCTTGGACATGCATAATTTCCTTTAGTGGCCCATCCAGACAACATAGAATATGCTGGAAAATCATTTATCGTACCTAGTAAAGCAGCATGTAACTAGAATGTCTGCTTCTTAAAAGCATCATAGGTCTCCACCCCATCTTCCCACAATTCCTTCAACTCATCAATCAAAGGTTGCAAATAGACGTCTATGTCATTTCCAGGCGACTTAGGCCCAGAAATTAACATAGATAACATGAAATATTCAGGTTTCATTGACAACCATGGTGGAAGATTATAATTAATTAACACGACGGGCCATGTGCTATGAGCAACGCTCATAGTCCGAAATGGGTTAAATCCATCGCTAGCAAGAGCCAACCGAACATTTCGTGGATCAGTCGCAAAGGTTTGATTTGAAGAATCAAAGTCCTTCCAAGACTGGCCATCTGCTGGATGCCTAATGTACTCATCTTGTGTTCGTTTTTTGTCATGCCAAATCATTAATTCAGCCGTCTTAGAACACATATATAATCTTTGGAGTCTAGGTTTCAAAGGAAAATACCTTAAAACTTTTGTAGGGATTTTATCAGACTTCCACCTTGATGTTTCACACTTAGGACATACATTATCTCCTTCAAATTCTTTTCTATAAAGAATACAATCATTGGGGCAAGCATGTATTTTTTTATAGTCAAGACCTAAATTCCTCACAATATTCTTAGACTCATTAAAAGATTTAGGAAATTGAGCCATAGGAAATGCCTCTCTCAACAACTCTAATAGATCACCAAATGCCACATTGCTTATACCATTAAGACACTTGAAAAGATATAAGCGAATAAGGAAAGACAACTTAGAGAAAGTTTTACAACCAGGATATAGCTCTTGCTTTCCTTCTTCTACCAACTTATAAAACTTTCTAGCCTCTTCATTTGGCCCATTTGCATTCTCTTCACCTACATTTAACCCTTCATTCATATCTCTAAAAGTATCATGTAATAATCCGTCAATATCATCAAAAGCATTGGCACAATAACTTTCATTCGTACTGATCTTGTCCTTACATGTAGAAGAAGATGCTTCCTTGTTTATGGCCCAATCCTTAAATCCCTTCACAAATCCATTAACAATCACATGATCATATATGTCATCCCTTGAATAGCAAAAACGCCTACAACACCTTTTGCAAGGACATAAAATTTGTCCCTCAATAGCAGCTTTGGCAAAAGAATAGTCAAGAAAAGCATTTAAAGCACTTTTAAATTCCTCAGATTCTCTAGAGCAGTTCATCCCGTTTTGATCCATCAATGAAATGACAACTATACACCCAAAATGATAAGTAAATAACATAAACAAATTAACATACAAGAACTAAGATTAAAGTCAGAGTACTAATAATGAAAGTAGCAATAATTAATAAAGTATTTAAGAACTTGGGCAAAAAAAACATGGAAACAATAACATGATAGAGTCTCAATTTTTAACAGTATAATTAATAATAACAATTTTCCAATTAAGCACCATGAAATTTATACGTTTATTTACAACTTTGCATGAGTTCACTATTTACTATAGCATGTTGCAACATCCAAGTGAAACAACCAAACCCATAATCTATGAGTTCAAAGAAACACAAGTGGATCACATTACGACAAGTAGAAACACTATGAGTTAAAACTTCAGGGATACAACAGCAAGTGCTTTAGTTTTTGGTGCAGATATCAATCCCTTTAATATCAATGTGCTGAAAATAAAAAGAGGGTTTGAGTTGGCAGCATTCACAGTTTGTCTAATGTACTACTCATAGGAGATGAAGAGACTAGAGGCACTAGCACAAAGATACACATGCATGCCAAGCTCCGTTATTTGAATATATATTGCTAGTGTGACATAAGAGACCACATAGATTTAAAAAGGTATACCTAATAAGTGAATGTCAAAAAAGATCACACAAGCTAGAAATTGCATCTATTGTCCAATTTGAACTAAAGACATCACAAAATATAATAGGCACCATAAAACATATGAGGGAGGGAATAAGAGAGTCCAAAGAAAACTACATAAAAAAGAGTGGAGATTAATTTTAAGGGAGAGGAGAATCAACTATTGGCCCCAAGTTTATACATAGATATTAATACTAATATATTGTAGCAATAGGCTAACAATGATACAAGAACTGAAAAACAAGGCAAGCTAATATAAGCCAAAATTATAAAAACATAGCACTGCAAACAAAAAAAGGCAAAGATTCACACACCAAAGGCAACAAAACCGCCAAGACATTCCTACTGATCTCAAATAGCCAAAACAGATACAAGTAAGCAACCAGCCTTTAGCAATGTATGTTAATTGCAATTCACAAAGAGAATAAGATAACAAGAACAAAAAAGGGACTCGAGATACAGACACATGATCCCCAGGCAAAAATAAGTATCCCAGTTCATGATTATATACGTCCTTTACTTCAACTAGCCATGATGTGAACTCTGGTTGTTACCCTCTATTAATGAACTCTAAAGTGCACATACTTCCCAAAATTCTACTACCTATTTATATAATTTTGTTGATAAAAATGGATTATGAACTATGATAACCTTTCTTTTTGGGTACCCCACGGCTCCACACCAAATACTTTAATGAAAAATTAGTGGAAGATGATTAGTACATGATAAGTTCTTCCTACTAATAGTAGAATTAAATCAATAATGTCATCATAGTCAGCTCTCTATCACTATTTTTAAACAGGAGTTCATTGTCCTTTAATCAGTACAGCATTGAAGGCAGTGTTTAGTACAATGACTATTAGATGCCAAAATTGTCAAGCATTCTTGGCAGTATCTATGCTTTAGTAAAGGTATAACAAATGCTAGCGTTTAACATATCTTCTGTTTTCCCTGCCTTTCTAGACTGTTTGTATGGAGAATAACACAAATTATTCCTTCTCTAATGAAAGTTGAAACATTAGGTAAAAGACATGTCTGACCCCTAAGAATCCTAAACCATAACAAGTTAGAAAACTAATCTCACTTTATGAAACGAGTTAATAGATTATGAAACTGATCCTAACTATTCCGAGTATGACTCGAAATCTAAATATGAACCTAATTGGTCATCGCGGTATCACTGGGAAACAGTATAGAAGAAGCAATTTTGGCATAACTAAACAATTAAACCGAAAGCGCATAATTCAACAATATAGAAGAAGCAATTTCGCATATACAAACGTAGAACAACGTAATTTGGCATAATTCAAGATTACAAAAGAAACAATTTGGTGAATCAGATACAAACATACAGCAACAAGCATGTGATTGGACATACTTGATTAAAGCTTCGATCAAATTTAACAATGAATGAAAATTACTAACCTTGTTCAATTAAGCTAATTCCGGGAAAACCCTAATAAAATATGTTCGCCAGTCGCCAGGTAAGGAATCCAATAATCAACAGCGAAGAATTCCAGAATTGAGAGTGAGAGACAGAGAGATGGGAGGGGATTAGGAGAACCGTATGAGTCGTGTTTGTGATAGTTGAGATAGGGAGTTGAATCATGAGGGTTTCTGAAGTGTTTGTGAGATAGTGGGGCGAAGTGTTTGTGAGATAGTGGTGCGAGGGAACTTCTCTAAAAAAAAAAGAGCACGTTCTTCCAAATATTTGGGGTACGATTAAACGTTGCTATAGAATGCCTAATTTTTTAATAAAGTTATAAGCGCTGCTGTAGTTGTTTATAGCAACGCTTCTATCAATTTTAAAAACTATGAAATTATGAAAATCGAAAGTGCTGCAACAACTAGCTTAAAGCAACGCTTATAAAAACGTTGCTCTAGATACGTTGCTATAACCCTCTTTTCTTGTAGTGTCCCCTGTTCTAATACGAAACCCACCATTGTTGGAGGAAAAAGCAAGGCGATTACTCTCTTCTTGGAGTGATTTCTAACCGATTTCCAGAATTTAGCAAGGTATATTCATAATTCCCTTATTGTAGTTGTTTTTTTTTCGATTTTATGAGAAATATTTTCTGGGTAATGTTAGGGTTTAGGGTTTTGTGATGATCATGTAAAATGTTTTGTCGAATTGTTACTTTGTTGTTAGTAAACAAGTTGTTAATGTGCCTAAGAGTAAAACAGGGGGTAGTGTAGTGGTGGTTTGAAATTGGTTTTATGCTGACTGTTGGTATTTTTTTGAAGGAAAAATATTAGCTTTCCTTGATGAACTTCACCCAGTCCTCTCCATGCCTAAGATTTTGCAATTCCACGTTTTCTCTCGACTTAGAGACCCAAGGGACAGAGATTGTCTAACAAGTGTATGCAGGGGTTGGAGGATAGCCCGATATGGTCTGGAAGATGCCCACCCAGTGTTAGGAATGGAGGAGATTATGTGCTTGCATGTTTTTCCTAAACTTGACTGTTGGAGGTCAACTTCTGTGAAGAGGGTTTGCAAGGAATGGAGGAGGATGTGGGGGGTTAAGGAGTGGGTTCCTGTGAGGCACAACCTGGACAGTACCTCCATCAAGAGGTGGGCACTGGAGTCTATCTTTGAAGGTGATGGGTTGATTTCTAAGTTCACATGACTGGTGAATGGTTGATGAGTCATATTTATACATAGATTTTAGGTTCATTTAGGTTGCATTTCAAGTTCAAATGAGAGCATTTAGGTGCATATTTGCATGATTTACTGAAGTTTGGCTATACTGCTCTCCGTTTGCTTGTTTTGATGAATTTCAGGTGATATTAATGCAAATAGACTATGGTTGGCTAATCTTGAGTCAAGAAAACATGAATAAAGAAGGTAGATTGCATGAGGATCACAAAGCATCTCTCTGGGATGAATTTGGGCTAGAATGACGCAAAGCATTGCTAAAAGAAGTGTCAAAACTGACTCTTGTACACTATTTTACTCATAACTTTTGATACACAAATGATAATGGATTGATTCCAATTGGGTTGGAAAGTAGACTTGAAGAGCTTTCCAACGACTGGTCACACGCTGAATTTCGACGAGAGACGAGAAAGTTATGAAGTTTTGAAAATGAGCAGTTTTGATATTTCTTGCGGGCCCGGTCGGGCGTGATCTTGCCCGGCCGGGTGGATCGCTGTTTTACTTTTTCTACGGGTTTTGACCTATCAACCACCCGACCGGGCGGGATCCGCCCCGGCAGCCCGGGCGGGGCGATTTTTATGGAGTTTTAAGCGCGTGTTGCGCTGACTCTTATTTTCTTATAAATACTTATCCTTTTAGGGTTGAGGGGCACGTTTTTACATTATAGTTTCAGCTTAAGTTTTCCAAAGCACACTTTAATTACTCAAGAACCATAGTATTACTCTTTGCAATTTTTACATTGGATTTTCAATAGAAGTTTGGATTTTTGCAAGATTGTTCTACATTGGTATTTCTTCTCTTCTCTTGTTATTCTTATTCAATCTTTGATTATTGATTCACCATGTTTACTTGTTTCATCATGAATATGTTTTCTTTAATTATGATTGAGTAATTTATTTCTAGGGTTAAGGGGATCCATGAATATCTATGAAGGCATGTTTATAAAGTATTGATTTTTGATGATGTATGTTGATTCCTATTGAATGTATTATCTCTATTCAATCCGATTTGGCCAGATTTGATTGTTATAGTATTGCAATATTAGGTTATGCGCCGAGAGGTATAAACTTGATATTAAGGCTAGTTTCAATAGGTAGAGTTGGTATTAATAAATTGCGAGAGCCTGTTAATATCATTCTATGGTTAATTTCGACTCGAGAGAGGAAATCAACCTGTTGACTGCGTTATTCATTATTGATTGTTGTGTTTCATCCTGGAATATTGTTCATTGGTGAACCTACGCCCTAGACTCTTTATTATTGATATTCTTGATATAATTATTGTCTAGTTTAGTATAATTACAACCAAACACTCGTTCCCTATAATCTAGATTTGATCGACAATTAGGAAAAGAACACCGTTTCCCTGTGGATTCGAACCTACTTCCCTGAGGATTCGGCCCTACTTCCCTGACTACTATTTTTTAGAGGACTTTAGATTACTTTTGATTAGGTGATACGACTTTAGCCTGTCAAAATTTGGCGCCGTTGCCGGGGAAACAGTTTTGTTTAATTTTTAATTGTCTTAGAGTCTAGATTATTCCTTGTCTATACTAACCCCCATTCGAAGGAACATGTGTTCCCTAGAATTGTATATATTTTTCCTTTTCTGTGGTTTAATTTTTCCTCTGACTGTGTTATAATGGAGTGGAATCACCATTATGGAGCAAATTTTACTGATTGTCAGGGACAATATGGTTACAATTGTTAGGATGGTCAAGTACCTGATTATGATGCATCTTTTGATTATCCGAATTCTAATTTTTGTGCATCTTATGATAATCAATATTCTTCCAATCCTAACTTAGATTATAATGGATTACCATATTCTCCCTATGAGTCCTATGTGCATACTTGGAACTCCCCTTCCCAATCGGACTTGCATAACTATCCTCAACAACAATCATCACACTGTATTGCAGATCTTCTTGATTTAATGAAACAATTGAATGAGTCTGATAAAGAATTCAGTGTTAGCCTTAAGCAATTGTGTGACCAACAGCAGTTGATGGTTAATCAATTACAAGGCATTCAACAAATGGGAGACCAAAATATGTTTTCCTATGATGATGATGATTGTGTTGAGAATACCATGTCAATGGAGAATGGTGATTATATGACTCCCGATATCGAAAGGAATGATGAGAATGAGAAAAATATGGATAGGATGAATGTTTTGGTGGAGGAGAAATTCTTAGTTACAAACCCCTTTGTTAATGAGCCTATTTTGAAGGGTGGTGACATTGTAAGTGAAACTGTAGAGGTTGAACCTATAATTTCTTGTCCCCATTTACCATTTTCAAGAAGGCTTGATCTTGTTTCTTCCCATCCTATTTTATTTCCCTCATATTTTCTAAAAGGGGCACCATTAAAAGATACATTTGGCTAAGTTGACAATGTTGATATTCTTTCCTTGAGAACTCTGGTGTCTACACAACAGATACAGGAAAGTTATACTTTGTCTTTCTTTTCTCCATTTTCTTTTGATTATTTTCGTCTTTACTTTTATTTTGTTCCTGCTGACATTATGTTTGTGAAGATAGATGTGCTTGCAATCAAGCCATATCTTGTTTTTAGTGACATGTTTGCAGGAGCATTTGGTAAGTTACTCAAGGCATTGGATTCTTCTGATTGAGGTTGAAGTGAGGTGCTTTTGGTTGTGGTCGAAGTCTCAATATTGTTTGGCACACTCTATGTTCATTATCCGCCTTTTCTGTGAGTTGTACCCTTCCCCTTTCTTTTTCTTCGTTGTTCTTCTCAGTGTTCACATTGAGGACAATGTGAAGTTCGGCTTGGGGAAGGATGTCACTTCGTGCATGTTAG
Organism: Beta lomatogona; assembly: GCA_947646795.1. Lineage (NCBI taxonomy): Eukaryota > Viridiplantae > Streptophyta > Magnoliopsida > Caryophyllales > Amaranthaceae > Beta > Beta lomatogona. The sequence goes on along the minus strand of CANSNZ010000424.1, from coordinate 1,078,699 downwards.
TTACATACTAGTTTAGATTTTTTGCTTTAGTAGGATGGTTACATGGTTTATACCGCTCATTAGGGGCGGGAATTTACATGTAACGAAAAAAATGTACTGTTTTCTTAGTTGCATTAGAATTTTTTTCATATCATGTTAGTTTGCATCTATGAGACTATTGCTAGCACTTTTTGAGAACCTTGTTGATATTTCACTACACTTCCTAAGCGTCAATCATCTTGTTCATGATTCTTCATAGCACGATTGTTTTGCAAGGGATTGTTTGTGGTAAGATTGTTTGATCTCTCTCTGGCTCGATTGAACTTTACTATGCAAACACCTTAACCCAAGTGAGCTTTTGTGCCTATGAACTGACGTATCCGTGTCAGTTCTGTTATTTCATGTGTGATTAGTTCCTCCTTTGTCGGATTGATCTTGATTTTGACTTGGTACTCTTTGATGTTTGATAGTGTAGACATTTTGATATGATTGAGGCAATTTTTTTCGTGATCTTAGCTCCAAAGTTATTATTGTTTTCATATTATCCTTTCTCTATCCCCATTGAGCCTTTCTGACATTGTTAAAATGATATTTACATTATAAACCTTTGACTTCATTTGATTCTTGTCTCAAGCCTTGCTTGGGGGAGCGAGTATTAGTTTTGGTTTGTTTATATTGAATGATAAAGCTCGATTTGTGGTGTAGTTGGATGGAAAGTATGTTTAGTGAGCTTGAAAATTGAATTGAAAGTTTGAAAAAAAATAAACAAAAAGAAATCAAAAGAAAATTTGTGAAAAATGAAAAAAAAAAAAGTTTAAAAAAAGAGTTGTGAATAAAGTGAAAGAAAAAGGGTTATGATTGAATTTCTTGAGTGAAAGAGGTTGTTGATTATATTTGGAGATTGTTTGGTTGTTGCGTGGAGTTGTTGTGACCTTTCTTGGTCATGTTTTTAGTTATCTGATGCTCCCTCTTCTTGGTTTTTCCACCACAATTCCCAAATTATTCCATACCTTTAACCTCAGCCCCATTACAACCCTTAAAAGTCCTCTTGATCATTGTGTATTGTATTGTTGAGTATTAATTGAGTCAAAAAGTCAAAGTTAAAGAGTATTTGCTTCATCTGAGTCGACTTGATTTTGGTTGAGTGTTATTAATTATCCCTTAAACACATGAGAGATTTGAGTGTACATGACCATAGTGAGGTCTGTCAGGTTTAGTTAAATCTAGCTTGGGGGAGATGGTTTGTGGTATGTTTGGAGAGTCGATTGCGATACATGATATGCTATGTGGGTTTGTTCGATATTGTTTCGATGCTTGTTTTGTGTAGTGGCTATATCTCTCGTGTTTTCAGTTGAGTGTTTGGCTCTATTATTGTAGTCTCATATTGTAGGTGTTTTTCTTCTCCAATGTCTATATCTTATTGCTTGAGGACAAGCAATGGTTTAGCTTGGGGGAGTTTGATGAGTCATATTTATACATAGACTTTAGGTTCATTTAGGTTGCATTTCAAGTTCAAATGAGAGCATTTAGGTGCATATTTGCATGATTTACTCAAGTTTGGCTATACTGCTCTCCGTTTGCTTGTTTTGATGAATTTCATGTGATATTAATGCAAATAGACTATGGTTGGCTAATCTTGAGTCAAGAAAACATGAATAAAGAAGGTTGATTGCATGAGGATCACAAAGCATCTCTCTGGGATGAATTTGGGCTATAATGAAGCAAAGCATTGCTGAAAGAAGTGTCCAAACTGACTCTTGTATACTATTTTACTCATAACTTTTGATACACAAATGATAATGGATTGATTCCAATTGGGTTGGAAAGTAGACTTAAAGAGCTTTCCAACGACTGGTCACACGCTGAATTTCGACGAGAGACGAGAAAGTTATGAAGTTTTGAAAATTAGCAGTTTTGGTATTTCTTGCGGGCCCGGTCGGGCGGATCGCTGTTTTACCTTTTCTACGGGTTTTGACCTGTCAACCGCCCGACCGGGCGAGATCCGCCCCGATAGCCCAGGTGGGGCGATTTTTAAGGAGTTTTAAGCGCTTGTTGCGCTGACTCTTATTTTCTTATAAATACTTATCCTTTTAGGGTTGAGGGGCACGTTTTTACATTATAGTTTCAGCTTAAGTTTTCCAAAGGACACTTTAATTACTCAAGAACCATAATATTACTCTTTGCCATTTTTACATTTGATTTTCAATAGAAGTTTGGATTTTTGCAAGATTGTTCTACATTGGTATTTCTTCTCTTCTCTTGTTATTCTTATTCAATCTTTGATTATTGATTCACCATGTTTACTTGTTTCATCATGAATATGTTTTCTTGAATTATGATTGAGTAATTCATTTCTAGGGTTAAGGGGATCCATGAATATTTATGAAGGGATGTTTATAAAGTATTGATTTTTGATGATGTATGTTGATTCCTATTGAATGTATTATCTCTATTCAATCCGATTTGGCCAGATTTGATTGTTATAGTATTGCAATATTAGGTTATGCGCCGAGAGGTATAAACTTGATATTAAGGCTAGTTTCAATAGGTAGAGTTGGTATTAATAAATTGTGAGAGCCTGTTAATATCATTCTATGGTTAATTTCGACTCGAGAGAGGAGATCAACATGTTGACTGCGTTATTCATTATTGATTGTTGTGTTTCATCCTGGAATATTGTTCATTGGTGAACCTACGCCCTAGACTCTTTATTATTGATATTCTTGATATAATTATTGTCTAGTTTAGTATAATTACAACCAAACACTCGTTCCCTATAATCTAGATTTGATCGACAATTAGGAAAAGAACACCGTTTCCCTATGGATTCGACCCTACTTGCCTGACTACTATTTGTTAGAGGACTTTAGGATTACTTTTGATTAGGTGATACGACTTTAGTCTGTCAATGGTGGGCTTACTGTGATGGGTTCCCACTGTTGTTTGGTGAAGAACAATGCTGATCAAGATTAGGCTTAGTTAGGGCTAAGGGTGTGGTAGTTTTTTTTGGATGGAATTGTTACTAAAGGGCCCTGTTGTTTTCTGCTTGCAGGCCTTATTGATCTAAATTGTTTATTTTTGTTTAACCTAAGTAAATGTAATTTCAAACTCTGATCCTGATGATCATGAATGTTTAACCTATGATTATTTGTCATTGAATAGTGACATTGTGATGTTAAAAGTTGTAACACAATGTCATATCAGTGACAAACCTTTTGTAATGAATCTATGAATATATATATATATATATATATATGTATGTATATATATATATATATGTATGTATATATATATATATATATATGTATGTATATATATATATATATGTATGTATATATATATATAAGTTGGTTAATCCTTGTAGGCGTGTTTTTATTTCGCCTACGCGGGATGAGCGCGTATTAGATTTGACTACCCCACTGTTAAGGTTTTATTGAAAATTGTTTTGTATTGAAAGAAGTCGCCAACAATTCTTTTTAGGAAGAATCATAAACCTAATTGGATATAGGAAAATCATAGGGACAAATTATCCAATGTAGAATTCCCCTTCCTGACTCCATAGATGGTCAAAGTGAACCAAAGATTGAGTTCGGGGGTGAGGGTACAAATATGGTCAGGAACCATATTGTCCATTGCTAGCCTCTACTAAATATCGATTCATTGCAGAATTTATGCCAAGGAATAATTAAATAATGTTTTAAGCACCCTAAAACTATTTAGTCTAAATAGGTTCAGGAAACACATAAAAGACTAATTTTTAGTGATATGTTATTAGGCAATCAAATTACGGGGAACCTAGCAGGTTGTCCAAATTAATCTGATTAATGTTAGAACATTTATTGAGGTATTTGATTAGCAAAAATAACATGTGGGTGATAAAAGCATTAAAACAGGACAATCATATAATATACATATAATGATCAGGCAAGCATGCAATATACAAAGGCAAGAATAATAATAATGAATAAAGAAAAGAGATTAGAATGTACAGTAGAACGATTATTACTTAAAGATTTACATCATGAAATAAGTAGTTAGTAACTTCAATATAAAAAATAATTGATTCAAGGATCCTCAGGATTATACCTATGCGGCTTAGATTGAGGAGCGCAACGATCTTTAGGCGGAGCAATCGTGGAACCAAGAATGCAATGAGTAAGAATTGATTGAAAGTATTAAAAGTATTTGAGTGTTTTAATATTCGAAGTATGTTTCGGAGTATTCGAGAGAATTTATGTGCGTAAAATAATAATTAGAAAAGCCGTCCAGAAAAGAAAACTTGCGCCTCACGCAAGCCCTGTGTCAGGCGCAGGCCTACGTGGCAGGCGCAATGCCACGCGTCAGGCGCACATTGGTGTGCCTGACGCAGCCAACCCAATCAGGTTTATGCACGTGTAAACACATTTTTGAAAAGATAGAAAAGAAAGTTGCGTCTCACACAGGACTTGCGTCAGACGCAGGACTCTGTGTGAGTCACGAAATCTACATGTCAGGCGCTCATTGGTTCGACTGACGCGTTCTGGCCTATGCGCTGGACGCATGTGGCGCGCTGAGCGTAGCCCTCGCGTCCGGCGCATATTCGGGAATATTCGAGCATATTCCTTTGCGCGTCTTTCGAAGATACCTTTTCTATCGCTAAAATTCCGTAGATTGAATTTTACTGTAGCACCCCCAAATTTCTCTCTTTTTGAAGAATATATTTATAAAACACTTGAGAAACTTGAGAGTATTACCGCCACGTGATAACGTTAAAGGCTAAAACTACTAACTACTAAATTAACAATGCAGCGGAAACTAAAAATAATAACTTCTCTTTATTGATAAAATAAAAACTTTATTATTCAACTATGACAAAAATGGAATCTATAATAAATAAAAATAGCAACTCCTAGCTTAAGTCTTATTCCTCATTAGCTCCCCCATGTGAAGTGTGCATCAAATCAACCTGTAAATTCTGCTCACCAAAAGGGTTATCACAGGGACAAAGCCATAAAATAAACAAACAAAACGCATATCAGTAAAAATACTGAGTACATGTATATGCGGAAATTTAAATATTTTATTAAACATTCAAAATATTTCTATAAACCTTCCTTGGATACTTGTAATTTATACTTGTATAATATAAGGTATATAACTTTAATAAAATCCTTTTTCCTTGCCTAGGTACCTTTCCTAAAGTGTGCACACCCCCCAAGTTTAGTATTGCTTAATGAGTCTATTACGAGGGGTTACTACCTTGTCCACATGACTTATACAAAAAGTGCATGGGTAAATAATATAATGGCTACCGTTCTTGCTAATAAATAACAAGCCGTTGCCTGGATAAATAAATAATAGCTACCGTTCTTGCTAATAAATAACAAGCCGTTGCCTTTTTATAATTGTGATCATAAAAGATCATAACACTAATAAAAATCCTTCGAAAAAAATAATCCTCCTTTAAGAATAATAATTCTTAGCTATATAAAGGCATAAAATAACTTGTTTATGATATCCTCTTGAAAAGCATTTATAATAATACTAAATAAGAATAATTATTATATAACGCTAAAAATAATAAAGTTATTAATTTAGTTCTATGCGATAATCATCCTCATGAACCTCAAAGATAAAATTCAAAATCCATACAGTACTCAAGCCTTACGTTTTCAACAACAATACCACTCAAAGTATAGTTGTTTGGAGATTAATTGTAGTATAGCAATATGACAATGATGACAAAGATGTTATGCACTTAATGCATGACCGATTACATAGCTCACGATTGTTGAAAATAAAATGAACCGTAGACACTAATATGTTTATATAATAAGTCAAAAATTCAACATACTCATGTAAACTCATAATATTCATAATAAAACTCATAAAGTTCATAATTAAACTCATAAAAATATGTACTTCAATCTAAAATAACAACCCTAAAATATGATACTACGCATGCAGAACAATATTTAAAGATCTACATATACACGCACCTTGAAAATTAATAACTACTAGGGAGAAGAGAAAAGGTAGGCTAAGAGGGAGAGAGAGTTTAAACTTGAGAAAAAAGATGTATTCCTCAAATTTGGTGTGAAGAATATGATGGGTGGAGGCCCCTATTTATACTAGTTGGATAGGTAGAGTCGTACTAGGGCTAGGAAACTAAAAGATGGGTTTTTGTGAAAAAATAATTAATTTTAGCTAGGATATACTATTTCTTTATGATCATGTAGCTAGAATAGGGGAATATTCCATAAGATAAATAGTCTAGATGCTTAAACTAAACAAAGGATAGAAACGGAAAAATAATAAGACTTGGAAATCTTGGATAAACGCTCACTGCCAGTGGCGTGAGTTATGCGCCGCCCAATTCAACTTTTTTTTTTAAATCTTTTGGAAATCTTTTGAAATCCTTTTTGAATTTTCTTTTAAAATATTTTTATTTTATTAAACCAACTATTTGGATTAGAATTGTGAACTTAGGCCCAATACTTAATTTGGGCTAGAGTCTATTTGTAAAACCCATAATCTATTATGAAATCCTATTTAAAACCTTTATAATTAATAGAAAGCCTTTTTAGTAAATAAAACCTTTTAAAAATTATAATAATAACTTACTAAAAAAATACGGAGTATTACAGACTACCCCCCTTAAAAGAAGTTTCGTCCTCGAAACTTAAAGCAAGCAATGCAAGAGACAAAGCAAGTAAGACATATATACCACCAACTTCCTATAAAAGTAAGTTGACTCACATAATAACTCATAAAATAAGTCAAAATTAGGTAAAAAATAGGGTTCTAAGTCAAACTCTATCGCATTCTACCCCCCTTAAAAGGAGTTACGCCCCCATAATTCTACTACTAACCTCTGCAAACAACTCTGGATATTTCTTTCGCATCTCAGCCTCTGCTTCCCATGTTGCTTCTTCAGACTTCTGATTAGCCCAGAGCACCTTAACGATTTTAACATCCTTATTCCAGGTACTTCTAACCTTACTGTCTAAAATCTTAATCGGCCTTTCTTCATAAGACAAGTTCTCATCAATTTGGACTGTTTCAGGTTGCAATACATGCGATTTATCAGGGATATACCGTCTCAAATGAGATATATGGAACACATTATGAACACGGCTTAATTCAGTGGGTAGGGCTAGTCTATAGGCCACTTTTCCAACTCTATCCAATATCTCATATGGGCCTATAAACTTAGGGCTGAGCTTCCCTTTCTTTCCAAACCTCATTACACCCTTCATTGGTGACACTTTCAAAAGCACTTTTTCGCCCACTTCATATTCTTCTTCCCTACGCTTCAGATCAGCGTAGCTTTTCTGACGATCTTGGGTTGCCTTAATCTTTCCTTGGATTATCTTGACTTGTTGCACGGTTTCTTCAATCAATTGCGGTCCAAGTACAACTGTTTCACTTATATCGTTCCAACATAGTGGGCTTCTACATTTCCTACCATACAAAGCCTCGAATGGTGACATGCCTATACTTGAATGATAACTGTTGTTATAGGAGAACTCTATCAGATCTAGATGATCTTCCCATGAACCCTGATATTCCATGACACAAGCTCTTAACATATCTTCTAAGGTTTGGATGGTCCTTTCAGTCTGACCATCAGTGGCCGGGGTGAAAAGCAAGCATCGATTAATAGCTTCGAACCAAAGGCTTGTTGTAGCTTCTGCCAAAAGTTAGACAAAAATCTAGAATCTCGATCAGACACAATATCCTTCGGTACTCCATGTAGTCTCAACACATGCTTGATGTAAGCTTTAGCTAATTGATCCATAGACCATGTTGCCTTCATAGGTATGAACACTGCAGACTTGATCAATCTATCGATAATTACCCATATCGTATCATTCCAATATTTACCCCTAGGTAAAGCAACAATAAAATCCATAGAAATAGAATCCCACTTCCATCCTGGCACATCTAAAGGTTGGGGTCTTTTATGTTCACTCTTCACCTTCTGACACGTTAAACACTTGGAAACAAATTCAGCTATGTCCAACTTCATACGAGCCCACCAGAAATTCTTCTTTAAGTCCTTATACAACTTATCACCCCCTGGGTGCATCGAATATGGAGAATTATGGCCTTCTTCCATGATTTTCAATTTCAAATCTTCGCAAGCTTCAGGTATACACACTAGTGGAAAAACAAGGAAGGGCTGCGGTCAAAACAGCCCTAAAGGGTGCGTTTTTGGCCAGCATCCCTTTCCATAGCAGCCCTTCAATAGATAAGAAGGGTTGCGGTTTTTAGCCGCAGCCCTTCACAACGAAGGGCTGCGGTTTAGGCCAAAAACGCAGCCCTTATAAGGATGAAGGGGCTGCGTTTTCGCTTAAACCGCAGCCCTTCTATATATGAAAGGGCTGCGGTTTTAAGCCTAAACCGCAGCCTCTATTAATGTGAAGGGCCGCAGCTTTAGGCTTAAAACCGCAGCCCTTCACATTCAAGTTTTTTTTAAAAAAAAAATAAATTGCACCCTCCACCCCCGCCCACCCCCCGCCACCCCAAAGACACACCCCACCCCCCCAGCCCCAGACACCCCACCCCCCGCCCACCCCAAAGACCCCCACCCCATGCCCACCCCCGCCAACCCCAGGCCGCACACCCCACCCCCGCCCACCCCAAAGACCCCCCACCCCCTACCCACCCCCGCCGCCCCCCACCCCCACCCCCGCCCACCCCCCGCACTCTCACCCCCGCACTCCCACCCCCAACCCCCCCACCCCCACCCCACACCCGCCCACCCCTGCACTCCCCCCGCCCTTGCCCCCAGCCCCGCCCCCCACCCCAGCCCCACCCCCCGCACTCCCACCCCCAGCCCCCCCCCCCAACCCACACCTGCCCGCCCCCTCGCACTCCCTTCCTTCCATTCTTAAACTTCCATCTTCATGGATTTCGAAATCTCCAAAGCATGACCCTCCCCCACCTTCTCTTTTATCTTTTCCATCTTTTTATCTTTCAATTGAGCTTCTTTAATTTGTTCAAACATAGAGGGTTGAATGGTCAATGCACTAAACATTTTCTCTACTTCTCCATATTGCATTACTTCAAGATTCATCTTCTGAAAGTCCAAACACAGTTGATCTGCCACCACCATAGTACTTAAGGTAGGACTTGTCTTCCTACTCAAGGCATCTGCCACTACATTGGCTTTCCCTTCATGGTATTGGATATCCAAATCGTTGTCTTTTATGAATTCTAACCATCTTCTTTGCCTCATATTCAAGTCCTTTTGGGTGAAAATGTATTTCAAACTTTTGTGATCTGTATATATCTTACATGTCACCCCATACAAATAATGACGCCAAATTTTTAAAGCAAAGACTATTGCGGCCAACTCTAGGTCATGAGTAGGGTAGTTGACTTCATAGGGCTTCAGTTGCCTCGACGCATAAGCAATAACTCTCCTATTTTGCATTAGAACACACCCTAGACCATGTTTAGATGCATCACTATATACTTCATAAGTATCACTTCCATCCGGCAAGGACAACACAGGAGATGTGGTTAGTTTTTCTTTTAGGATGTTGAAGGCTTTCTCACATTCTGGGCTCCAAATAAACTTGGACTCTTTCTTCATAAGGTTGGTCATGGGTCGGGCGATTTTGGAGAAATCCTTAACAAAACGTCTCGTAGTAACCTCGCCGGCCTAGGAAACTTCTTACATCGCTCACATTCTTTGGAGTAGGCCATTCACCGACGGCTTCAATCTTCGCTGGATCAACAGCAACACCTTCCTTAGAAATGACGTGGCCCAGAAATGCCACTTTTTCCAACCAAAACTCACACTTCGAAAACTTTGCATACAATTGCTTCTGTTGGAGTGTTAACAAAATTATTCGGAGATGTTCCTCATGCTCTTCTCTATTCTTAGAGTAAACCAATATATCATCTATAAATACCACCACAAATTGGTCTAAGTATGGCTTAAAAATTCGATGCATGAGATCCATAAATACTGCTGGCGCGTTAGTCAATCCAAAAGGCATCACTGTAAACTCATAATGACCATAACGCGTCCTAAAAGCGGTCTTAGCAATGTCCTTATCAGCAATTCTTAACTGATGATATTCTGACCTTAAGTCAATCTTTGAGAAAATTCCAGCCCCCTTCAGTTGGTCAAACAAATCATCGGTCCTCGGAAGAGGATACTTATTCTTGATGGTCACTTGGTTTAACTCACGGTAGTCGATACACAACCTTATACTACCATCCTTCTTCTTCACAAACAAGACAGGCGCACCCCATGGGGATACACTGGGCCTTACGTAACCCTTTTCTAATAACTCTTCCAATTGGGTCTTCAGCTCATTCATCTCTGCTGGAGCCATACGATATGGGGCTTTGGATATTGGGCCAGTTCCAGGCATTAAGTCTATAGTGAACTCCACTTCTCTTATTGGAGGCATTCTAGGGATTTCTTCAGGAAAGCCTTCCTCAAATTCATTAACTACAGGAATATTCTCCATCTTCTCTTCTTCTACCTCCAACTTTTGTATACTACACAAGTACAATGGATACCCCTTTCTTATACAGTTCTTGAGTTGCATAGCGGAAATATTCTTGGACTGGGCTTCTGATTGATTTTTCTGTAGATTACTTTGACTCCTTTTGGACCTTTCAAGGTCACTTTTTGGGCTCTGCAGTCTATTTGGGCTTTGAATTTCCCTAACCAATCCATTTCCAGAACAACATCTAGGTCATCTAATTCAAATTCAATTAAGTCTGAAGGAAAATTTGCCCCTACTATAGTCACTAAAACATCTCTATATAATTTAGAAACATCAATGACTTCTCCAGAAGGTATAACTATATCCATGTTTATAGGTTCGGGTTTTCCCAACTTAAGTTTTTCCACTAAGGTTTTGGAAATAAAAGAGTGAGAAGCTCCTGAATCAAATAAAATCTTAACTGGAATAAAAGAGATGAAGAAAGTACCAGTCACTACGCCTGCAGTCGTTTCAGCCTCACGATTACTCATGACAAACACTCGACCTTGATTGTCTCCTCCATTCCCATTCTTAGGAGGAACACGGTTATTAGTCATTGACTGCTGCTGGGGTCCTTTGCTCCCATTACCTCCCTGATTCTGGGTTGGCTTAGGATTTGCTGATGTTGAGTCTTTCTGGAAGCACTCATATTCTCTATGGCCTAACTTGCTACAGATCCTACAAGTTACCAGATTTCCTTCACAGTCCTTCCCTGGGTGTGGTTTCTTGGGCATCTTTTACAGTAGTAGACTCTCTTAGACTTTCCATTTTCAGACTGACTACGATTGTTGTTATTCCCATTGCTTTTGTCATATTTTCCTTGCTTGAATCCCCCATTAGTCTTTTGTCGCTTGTCTCCACCTTGGAACCCATTATTAGACCCCTTCCTTTTATCTCCAGGATTTGCTTTTATCTCTCTTCCCTTGATCCCGAATAGATAGGCAGCCCTCCCATACACTTCATCTAGGCTATCAAAATTAGCCCCTCCCAATTTCCCTTGAATGGACAAGGTCAACCCTTGCTCAAATCGTTGAGCCTTCAAAACTTCAGTTGGAACCACTTCAGGTGCAAACCTCATTAACTCTATGAACTTAGAATAGTACTCATTGACAGTCATGGTCCCCATCCTAAGGTTTGTAAACTCTAGGCACTTCTTTTTCCTTAAGTGAGGTGGGTAAAACTTGGTTCTCAAGGCTTCCTTAAATTGTTCCCCTCCAAAATCTCCTTAAGTCGATAAAGACTCCTTCCTTTGAGACCACCATAAATCAGCTTCCTCCCTTAGGTAGTATGTAGCATTGTTGATCTTTAACTCATCAGTGCACTGGACAACATTAAACAACTTATCAAACTCCCTAATCCAGTTCTCAAGACTGGCTGGGTCCTCTTTTCCATCATAGACAGGTGGATTCCTAGAGGCTACTTTCTTAAACACATCACCAGCTAGGTCAGGTTCTTGTTGACGGTTCAGTTGAGTAGTCATAGCCTTAGCCAAATTCTTGGTTAGAGAAGTCAACTCCTTAAGAGTTGCTCGAGTCTTAGATCTACTTCCGGGTCTACTTGCCATTTCTTCCTGGGTAAGAAACAAATAGGTACTACTTATTAAGTCATCCTACTAAATTTGTAAATCATACAACAATCATGATTCATAATATGATTGACATCAAGCATATAACATGAAAAAGGAAACTAAAATTTCATTTATTAAACTTCCTTAAAAAGGAATGCTAACATGTTTAAAGAGTAGTAGTCTAATTCCAGAACTACTAATTATTTAAACTGCTAACAACTACTAAAATATCTAAACATTTTCCTAAAAATTTATAAATAATAAAAATCTGATGAATCGAAGTCTGAGTCATTTTGATCTTCTGCTTCAACATTAGCTTGGTGTCTCAACCATTCATCTTCAGACATAGGGTGATATCCCGGAGATGATGATGAACTACCCTCTGAGCTTGGCAGGTTGCTCTGAATATTGGGGTGTTCAGGACTAGTAGTAGATTCATGATAGGAGTGGCTCGGAGTTTGATATGCATTAATCATGTCTTGGGCTTCCTATTGCTCTTTCCACAACTCAGCATATTTGAGGTCAAATATGAAATAAGGTACGGTAACTTGCCAGATTCCTTCTTGGTAATGATCCCTGATGTTAGGCATTCCATCCGATAATTGCAATACATTATAATACTTATTGAATAACCAATGATAGGCTTCAAGGTATGGTAAGTGTTTTAGAAGCAGAGCAATTGTTGGTCCATGGTTGTAAAATTGTTGGTATCCTTGTTCTATTAGAAAGTTTACATACTTCAGAATAGCACGCACATAATCAGTCACAATATCTGCATCTCTTTTGACTAGAATGGGTACGAAAAATGGACTATGACTTGCCATACTGAATCTGTGGTAAAAATTATAAATAGTAAGTACCACTGATGTGATGATTTAATATAGTGTTTTTCCCCCTGTATTTGAGCTAAAATGTGTATCAATGGTGCTCTTAGGAGCCATTTTATGCTAACTCTCTCCATCTAGTTGTGGTTTTCTGTTTTGTGTCTGATTGCAGGTTTTAGGGAGTTATCTCTCTATTTTCTACCACTATCTGACTATTTCACTGGACTGGAGAGGTTCGAAAACATATTTGATGAGTTCTAAAGTCCTGAGGATACTTTTCGGGATCTCTGAGCGAAGAAGCATTGAACCCTTGGCGTTTGAAGCCAAGGAATGAGGATTGGAACTGAGCCCGATCGGATCGGGCGCAACACGCCCGATCGGGCGTCATTGTCTTCAGAAGCCACAGATGAGAGACGTTGCGGGCCCGATCGGGCAACGTTGCCCGATCGTTATTACGGTGAGAAGCCCGATCGGGCGGATAGGCCCGATCTCATCGGGCGTCCTTGGCTTGTCCCGCGCCCGTCCCCCGGAACCATTGGTGTGCGGCCGACTCCATCGGGCGGGTCGGCCCGATGTCATCGGGCGGGGTCCTGTTTTGATCCCTGCTGCTTCGTTTGAGCCCGATGTCATCGGGCTTAGTTGGCCCGATCGGGCAACAACCTCCGCGCGCTCATTTAATGATTTTGGGCCAGTTAGTATAAATAGGGATTTGAAAACTTTTATTAGGATCTTTGTTTTTATCTTGGTTTTAGCTCTTATTTCTCATAGTTTCTCTCAAGAACCCTAGCTTTTTACTACTCTTCATTGTGATTCAAGATTGAACCTTTGGATTATTCGCAAGTTTAATATAGTTCATTAATTTGGTAATCTTCTTCCTTGTTCTTTTCATTATTATTTGCTTCTCTATTATTGATTAGATTAGTTTCTTAGTTATTTGCAATAGTTCAAAGTATGGATTTTTATATGGAATTTGTTATTGTTTTCTCAAGTATGAGTGAGTAGTTTTATTTCTAGGATTGTGGGGATCTATGTATGCAATGAGGGATTGATAGATTAGTATAATTAGCCTATACTTCAATTGTTTCCTGTGATTGAATCGTTCATGCTAGATTTATGAATTAGGCCTGATTTGCACTTCTATTATCGCAATATTGAATCTGCTTCGAGAGGAGAGATTTCGTATAGGCTTTCAATCATTAGGCATAGTGATCCTTGACCATGCGAGAGCGGCTAGGTGATCTTTGAGGGAGGTAATGTTCGAGAGAAATTACATGTGCCCTAGATAAATTGACTTATTGGGTAGTTATTATTCGTCTCTGATTTCCTGAATTGTATGCATAGTGATCCATAGTCCTAGTTCTTTATTAATTGATTCATACCTTCATATTTAGTTCTATCATTTGCCTATTAGTTTAGTCACACACCCATTTTCAACTGATTTAGTTAGTATAATATTAGAATTCAGATACAATAGTATAACTTTCTCCCTGTGGATTCGATCCTGACTTCCCTGACTACTTGTTAGTGGACCTTAGGTTATTTTTGATAAGGTGATACGACTTTAGCCTGTCAACCACGTATATTGTCATCAAGACAATTAAATCTCCTTCCTTATGAAAATTTAATAACATTATTACATTTAGCTAGACAAAAATGTCATACAATTATTCATAATAATAATGCGAGTGTAAATAAGGAAACAAAAATTCAAACTATTAATGCGAAACTCTAACTACTATTTAGGTACTCGAAAAAAAAAGTCTATCATCTTATTCTACTTATGCACATAAAATGCTAAAACTTTTGTTGCCAAAATGATTTTTTTCAACCTTTTGTTTTTCCAAATATGTTTTATAATGAGTAATTCATGACAAAGAATAGTCGGGCCAATGAATTTCCCAGGAAAGAGTTGGTTACACGCAACGTTGGTGAGAGCCCAAGCCTTTCCTTGCCAGAAACATTGCCAACCCAACTTATCCAAATCAATCGTTTTTCCTCAAATAATAAAATAGATTTTTATGCATATTTAATATAAATATGAAAAGAATGCGAAACTCTCTAACCTATATGCCCATCCTTAAGTCTACCCATTAATTTTAGATTCCAGTTTCATATCCCTAGACTTTTAAACTGATACCACTTTGTAACACCCCCAAATTTCTCTCTTTTTGAAGAATATATTTATATAACACTTGAGAAACTTGAGAGTATTATCGCCACGTGATAACGTTAAAGGCTAAAACTACTAACTACTAAATTAACAATGCAGCGGAAACTAAAAATAATAACTTCTCTTTATTGATAAAATAAAAACTTTATTATTCAACTATGACAAAAATGGAATCTATAATAAATAAAAATAGCAACTCCTAGCTTAAGTATTATTCCTCACTAGCTCCCCCATGTGAAGTATGCATCAAATCAACCTGTAAATTCTGCTCACCAAAATGGTCATCACAGGGACAAAGCCATAAAACAAACAAACAAAACGCGTGTCAGTAAAAATACTGAGTACATGTATATGCGGAAATTTAAATACTTTATTAAACATTCAAAATATTTCTATAAACCTCCTTGAATACTTGTAATTAATACTTGTATAATATAAGGTATATAACTTTAATAAAATCCTTTTTCCTTTCCTAGGTACCTTTCCTAAAGTGTGCATACCCCCCAAGTTTAGTATTCCTTAATGAGTCTATTACGAGGGGTTACTACCTTGTCCACATGACTTATACAAAAAGTACATGGGTAAATAATATAATGGCTACCGTTCTTGCTAATAAATAACAAGTCGTTACCTGGATAAATAAATAATAGCTACCGTTCTTGCTAATAAATAACAAGACGTTGACTCTTTATAATTGTGATCATAAAAGATCATAACACTAATAAAAATCCTTTGAAAAAAAGAATCCTCCTTTTTAAGAATAATAATTCTTAGCCATATAAAGGCATAAAATAACTTGTTTATGATATCCTCTTGAAAAGCATTTATAACAATACTAAATAAGAATAATTATTATATAACGCTAAAAATAATAAAGTTATTAATTTAGTTCTATGCGATAATCATCCTTATGAACCTCAAAGATAAAATTCAAAATCCATACAGTACTCAAGCCTTACGTTTTTAACAACAGTACCACTCAAAGTATTGTTCTTTGGAGATTAATTGTAGTATAGCAATATGGCAATGATGACAAAGATGTTATGCACTTAATGCATGACCGATTACATAGCTCACGATTGTTGAAAATAAAATGAACCGTAGACACTAATATGTTTATATAATAAGTCAAAAATTCAACATACTCATGTAAACTCATAATATTCATAATAAAACTCATAAAGTTCATAATTAAACTCATAAATATATGTACTTCAATCTAAAATAACAACCCTAAAATATGATACTACGCATGCAGAACAATATTTAAAGATCTACATATACACGCACCTTGAAAATTAATAACTACTAGGGAGAAGAGAAAAGGTAGGCTAAGAGGGAGAGATAATTTAAACTTGAGAAAAGAGATGTATTCTTCAAATTTGGTGTGAAGAATATGATGGGTGGAGGCCCCTATTTATACTAGTTGGATAGGTAGAGTCGTACTAGGACTAGGAAACTAAAAGATGGGTTTTTGTGAAAAGATAATTAATTTTAGCTAGGATACACTATTTCTTTATGATCATGTGGCTTGAATAGGGGAATATTCCATAACTAGATAAATAGTCTAGATGCTTAAACTAAACAAAAGATAGAAACGGAAAAATAATAAGACTTGGAAATCTTGGATAAACACTCACTGCCAGTGGCGTGAGTTATGCGCCGCCGAATTCAACTTTTTTTTTTTTTTTTAAATCTTTTGTAAATCTTTTGAAATCCTTTTTTGAATTTTCTTTCAAAATATTTTTATTTTATTAAACCAACTATCTGGATTAGAATTGTGAACTTAGGCCCAATACTTAATTTGGGCTAGAGTCTATTTGAAAAACCCATAATCTATTATAAAATCTTATTTAAAACCTTTATAATTAATAGAAAGCCTTTTTAGTATATAAAACCTTTTAAAAATTATAACTAATAACTTACTAAAAAAATACGGAGTATTACATTTACGGATTAAAAATCTGATTTGTTTATCAAAGATAATAAAAATATTTATGAAAAATATCTATTAAAATAATAAATATTTGATTGGGCTTTTAAAATGGACTTAAAACATTTTATGGGCTTTAAAATACAATTAATCATCATGAACAATTAATTGGGCTTTAGAATATCATTTCAAAACACATTTTGGATTGGTTCTTTAAATTGCACTTTCGTTGGGTCGCGCCAACTAATGGCGCGGTATGTTTCATCATTGGATCCTGAAATGGGGAGACACGATTATGTGTCTACAATCCTAATTGTCTATTGTTCATGTTATTCTTGGTATCAAATTATTATTGTATTGATTTATGTTCATCACTTATTGTAGATATTATGGATTTGATGGTGGATATCTCACCATGTATTGTGCTGCATCATAGGGGTAAATGGGAATCTAACCCTAGTCTCACTTACATTGGTGGACAAGTGAAAATTGTCAATGATTTGCCAACTTCTTTCGATGCCTCATACTTGAAATATGTGATTAATTCACTGGGATATGATAATGTCATAAAGGTCCACTATTGTGATCGATCCTTTTAAAAATATTCAATCAGGGGTTAGGTTCTTAGCTTATGAAGATTGTACCTTTGCAAAGTTTCTTAGTCTGTTAACTGAGTACAAGATTGTTGATGTTTTCACTGAGCATGATGATACTGCTACTGCAGAGGGTGTTCAAGGAACTAGAAGTCATTTGACCCAAACTTCTTCCTCTAAAAGATCTATAGTGTTACTCTCTTATGACCCTTTTGCTGTCTATGGTGATGATTATGAGCCTGTTGTAGAGGGTGCAGTGAGTTTAGGAGATGATGATATTGATTATGTTGAAGAGGGTAGTGATAATGAAGATGTTGAAACACATATGCTAGGGAGAAAATGAAGGAGGCTAAAAAGATTGAGTTTGATTTCTTGAATGAGATGGAATCATTGAATAGCGTGGCTGGTAGGTTAGGAGATCACAATGGTGTTGACAGTGATGATGGTGCTGAGTCATCAGACTTTGATGAATCACCTAATAACTCTGATGATGATAATGATGTGGTTATCTGTTGCCTCAACCTATGCAAAAGAAAAAGTGTTGAAAAAACCAAAAACCACACTACTTTTGACAGGATATTCAGAGACTGAGTCTCCTTTCTTTTTAGGACAACAATTTGAGGATGCTAGGGAATTAAGATCTGCTATCACTACCTACTCTGTTAGCATAGGAAGAGACATATAATACATAAAAAATGACAAAACCAGAATTGGAGCTAAGTGTAAGGCAAGGGACAGGGGTTGTCCTTGGTATATGTGGGCCTCAGTTCAGGGAGGAAATGGAACTATGATTGTAAAGACGCATGCTCCAAATCATAACCGCAAAAGACTAACAAAGGTTAGAAGAATTAGGGCAAGCTGGATTTCTAGCAAATACCATGGTAAATTCAAAATTAAACCATACCTTAAGTGTCAGGAAATAGTTGACACCATATGGTCTGAGTGGGATATTAAGATTAGTTTGTGGATGACACTTAAGGCTAGGAGGATGGGTAAGAAGTTAATCTTAGGGGAGTATAGAGAGCAGTACTCACTTCTTCACAGGTATGCTCAAGAGATCATCAGGTTAAACCCTACAGTGAAATTCAAACTCAACAATAACATATTTGAGAGGGTGTACATCTGTTTCTCTGCCTTGAAGAAAGGGGTTTTAGCTGGGTGTAGACCTTTTTTTGGGTTAGATGGTTGTTTTATGAAGGGACCTTTTGGTGATCAGCTACTAGTAGCTGTTGGCAGAGATGGGAACAACCAAATGTTCCCAATTGCCTGGGCTTGTGTAGAAATAGAGAGCACATAAACTTGGACATGGTTCTTGACCTTACTTGCTAATGACTTAGACACAGCTGATGGGCATGGCTATACAATAATGTTAGACCAACATAAAGGCCTTCTCAAAGCTGTAGTTGATATAAGGCCTATTGCTGATACAAGAGTGTGTGCAAGGCATGTGTATTGTAACTTCGGGACGAAGTTTGGTGGTAGCTTACAATATAGGAGAGGGTTCTGGAACGTTGCTAAGAGCAGTACAAAGAATGATTTTAACAGAATTATGCAACAATTCTCACTAATGTCAATGACAGCAGGACAAGATTTGTTGAACATAAATTATAAGAAGTGGGTAAGGGCTTATTTGACAACTACATCTCAATGTGACAACATTGATAATAACATGAATGAAGTGTTCAATGCTTATATATTGTCTAGCAAACACAAGCCTATCATAACTATGCTTGAGGATATTAGAGAAAGCCTGATGGAGAGGCTTCATAAAAAAAGAGACTTCATAGCCAACAAGGATATTCTCATCTATCCTAGAATCAAGAATAAGTTAGAGAAATCAAAGATAGATGCCAGAGGGAGGAATGCATTCTCAGATGGCCATTTTTGTTATGGAGTTAGGGAAGGAGCCACTCAAAATAGGTTTGTTGTCAGCTTGTTGGAGAGAATATGTACCTGCAATGCTTGGCTGCTTAGTGGAGTACCCTGTAATCATGCTGTAGCAGCAATTTGGAAGGCTGTTGAGCACCCTGAACACTATGTTTCTACCTGGTTTAACAAATAAACATACTTAAAGGCATATGAGTTTCCTCTTGAGCCTTTAATTAAATGGTCCCCAAGAGTGGCCTGAATCTCCTTATGCCCAAATACAGGCTCCAGTGGTCAAAAAGCTCCAAAATAATCCAACTACAAAGAGAAAGCCTTCTCTTGGTGAGGTTGAAGGGTGCAGGTTGTCTAAGAAAGGTGAAGTGCACAAACTGTGGACAGCCTGGTCACAACAAAAGGAAGTGCCCTATGCCACTACAGCTTACTTTCACTACTGGGAAGCCTACTGCAGCAAGGCCACCTAAGTCCTCATAAGTTAGAGACTCAACTGGACCAACAAACACAAAGCATCTAAGAAACAAATGCAAACAACAATAGCAAACAGCGCCAAAGGACAGCATGTGGCAGATAACAGCAGTCAGGAAAATCTACCCATGCACAACAGAGGTATAAGAGTTTACACTTACCCCAATGGCTACAACAGGCAAGCAATGGTAAGTCACTTATCTTATTCATAAAATTCATTCATAAATCAAATTTATTTCATACATAATTGTTCATACATGTTTTGCATTGCTTGCAGTTCATCAATTAAAGTCAGACAGATTCTACTCCTCACTCAAATCTCACAAACCAACTACATTAAGGTAATTACATATCCACTGTCACCACTCAATTATAAGCACAAATTAGTACAATTATCATAAGCAATACATATATCCAATATGCAAAATGCTGTCATTGTTCTGCACCTCTGCTTCCTCAAGGAATTTATTTCTCTTTATCAACTTGATCATCTCATGTTTGAGTTCCCAGTCATGGTCTTGATCCATCCATTCCCAGAAGTGGCAGCCATTTGATTGCTTGTAGTTCCTGCATGTGATGAACCTTCTAAAAGGATTTTTAGTTGTTTTGGAAACCCCTTTTTACCACAGCCTGGTTGCACCCACATAATATAACTGACTGATGATACATTAACACAAGTGTAGATGCAAAGAAATGGAGAAATGGGATGGCTGTGCTAAAGATTTTTTTTTGTAAAGATCAATCATGTAACGACTAGTTTTTTGAATTGTTCAAAACGATTTCCATGTAGAAGTTAAACAACAAGGAACTAAGTTTTTGGTTTATTAAATGCACTGAAGGAACTAAGTTTTTGATTTAGTTAAATGCACTGAAGGACTTAACTTTTTTTTTTAAGGACTTAACCTTTTGGCTGAACTCAGGCTAGTTAAATGGCCTGAGATTTAACTCGAGGTCCTTAAAGGTGAAAAAAAAAAGCGAGAGGTCCTTAAAGGTGAAAAATACCAAATGTTAAGTCCCGTATTTATGCTTAACTCTATAATAACTAATTAGTCTACCAAATAAAGATGGAAAATTCTACACGTTGCCCTTATATATTGCAAATTTCCATATGATTGGAAAAAAGTTTGATTTTTCATATTGACCCTCTATTAACATATAAAAACTAAATGTGAATCGACTATCCACTTATAGATTTATTAGAGGTGATCAAGGATTGGTCAAGCAGACCTTTTGCCTACAATAGTGGCTTGTTCTAAGCCCAGGCGGGACTTAGGCTCTGTTCTTTTGGACTGAATTGAACTGAACTGAACTGAATAAACCTGAACTGAATTGAAGTGAATGAAAACTGTGAGATCAGGAAACTAACTGAACCGAACTGAATAAACCTGAACTGAATTGAAGTGAATGAAAACTGTGAGAGGAAACTAACGGAATCGAATTGAACAAAATTGAACTGAACTGAATTGAACTGAACTAAATAAACCTGAATCGAACTGAACTGAATTGAATTTGTTTGAACTGAACTGAATTTTCATTTATTCAGTCCAAAAGAACAGAGCCTTAGACTAACTATTAGGATGACATTTTAGGCCCAAACTAGGATATTGGGTTGGACGTTTAGGACTAAAAATCATTCCATAAGCCTAATTTTTTTCTCCAAATTGCAAGCCGGCTTGACCCAAAGATTGTAGAAAATTCATTCCAACTTCGGCCCTTTTTGGGCTTAAAACTATTTAAGACTAAAAGTTGCATTTTGGGTTTGAATCCCTAAAGTTTACTAAAAACTTTGAGCACCACTTCCAAATCCCAAAAATTGCCCTAATATTCGGCCCGAGACTGATCTAAAATTCGGGTCAATATTTTTTGTTCAACCTTGTGCTTTTTTTGGCACCAGGGTGTGCATCGGTTCAGGATCGGATTGGAATCGGTTGGACCGGTGAACTGGAATCTGGAAATTATGTGGACCAGTTTGACTGAAATCTGTGTCTTTTTTTTTTTCTTTCAAAAAATCATTTTTGCTTAGATTTAAACATATTTAGAAATTGATACATTAAAATTTAATAATTCTAAAAGCAATAATCCTAAAAGCAATAAAGATTATGTTTTAGCTTCATAACTTTTAAACTTTTTTTAAACCATAAATTTTTTTATACTAAAAAGACGAGAAATTCTAGTTCACCGGTTCGGACCGAAAAATTTAGGTTTTGGACCGGACCGGAAACTCGGAATCATAAATTTCCCGGTCTGATTCGGTCCAAAACTACACACCCCTAAGAGCATCCTTAATGGTGATTGAAAAAAAAAGATTACATACATGATCTTAAAAAACCCCCCTTAATGGTGAATGAAATAAAGATTGTGGGTTGATTGGCAAAAAAATTTTGTATGGGACGATTGAAAAGATGATCAGGCGTGGGAGTGGGACCCACCGCCTGATCTGGCGAAAATTAATTTTTTTTGCTTTTCTTCCAGTCAAAACGCAGCGTTTTGGCTGGATATTAGCCAAAACGCAGCGTTTTGGCTTGAAAAAAAGCAAAAAAAAAAAAAATTGCCAGATTTTCTGACGCGCGCGTCAGAATTTGACAAGTGTCAAATTCTGACAGGTTAGATAAATAATACAATTACAAATATTAAAAATGCAATATCTTAAAAAATACAAAGCCAAAAAAAATAAAAAAATTACCAATGGCTCTATTTTTCAGAGATCTACAAATAGAGACCCATTTTGTAATATTTTGGACAACTTTTTTTTTCTAGCTATTTACTAATTTTCTATAATTTTGCTTATTTTATATGAAATATCTTCCAATTTTGTACTCTAAAAAAAATAAACAATATTTTTGTACATTTAATTTAGTTAATGCTAAAAACGCTAATTATGTATTTATTTAATTAATTTTTTTTATCAATTAGTAATAAATATTAAATATTATTAAAAAGTAAATAATAAAAATATTGTATAATGGTGGTTGGGTGATGAGAGAGAAAAAATAATTGGGTGGGGTAAAAAGGTAGTTGGGTAGGAAAAAGTAGTTGGGATGATCTTTTTCTTGGTTCATTATTAAAAGAAAGTGGGAAAAGATTGTGGGATGTAATTTTTTAGAGAGAGAAAGTTAGAAAGAGAGTGGGATGATCTTTTTTTTCATTCACCAATAATAATGCTCTAAGCACCACGCCAGAGTGAATAAGCTTAGAATTTGTACTAATATTTACTCTCACAATTCTACTTTACAACATAACAAGAAGTCCCTATCAAAAAATATTTCTAGTCGGGTGTAAGCCATCAGATTCCATGCTGCTAATACTAAATACTAATGACTTCCTCACATAAAAAATTTACAAATAACTTTGAGCACCACTACTATGACTAAATTTTGGCATTATACTTATAATTGTTGCATTAAGAAATACATTGAATTGTATTGCACTATTTGCTAGAACCAATATCTTGACTAACAATGAATTTTCAAACAAAGCACGCTTGAATGTTCAAATCTGTTTTTTTTATTCCAACAATTCCCTGTCATCAATATTCAATAATAAAATTTGGTCATCACATTTGCAGAAGCACTACTAAGACCAGCACATTATTTTTTTCCATGCATCATATTCATTGCGTCCAAGCAAAAATACAGTCACGTTAATCTTCACTTAGTTACAATATAGTCAATTCGTTTGCACTCCAGTAAATCTCCGGCAACATAAAGTATAAAGTCTTACCACTGAAAAGTAAACTGTTTTATGGGCTAACAAGTCTAACATAGAAATTCCATATATAAACTAATAAAAGCATGTAAATTTGATGTAGTTACTCAAGATCAAACCACATTTAGCTAAAAAAAGAGTCCAAGATGGAAGTGTTCAATTGGTTCACTTACATACTCCCACTTATTTTCATTTTGATAGTTCATAAATTTCTAACTAAAGCAAAAAATCTACCCCCTAGTCCTCCATCTCTTCCTATTATAGGCCACCTACACATGCTAAAACGACCACTCCACAAAACCCTTCATGAAATCTCCACAACATATGGAGAAATCTTACTTCTAAAGCTTGGTGTCCGTAAAGTCCTCTTAATATCCTCCCCTGCAGCAGTGGAGGAATGTCTAGTGAAAAACGACTCGATTTTCGCTGATCGGCCTGACACTCTCGTTGGGAGGCTGCTTCATTACAACAACACTTCGATTGCGTTTTCGCCCTACAACGATCACTTCCGGACTCTAAAGCGGTTGCTGACTCAAGAAGTGTTTTCCTCCACCAAGATCCCCCTCTACTCTAGTATTCGACAGGATGAATGCAACCATCTCGTCGCCAGCCTGTGGCAGGAAGCTGCCACTGAGAAGTCCGTGCAAGTGAATTTGAATGGGGGAATCAATGATTTAGCGCTCAATATTATGACCAAGATGACTGCAGGGAAGAGGTAACTGTTTCTCACACTATATTATGCCAGATGTTTTACTAGTACTTCCCCTGTTTGTATAAAATTGCTAAAATTATACTTGTGCACTAGTCGCATGCTCTATCTTAGTCGTATCTGTAACATATAAAAAATAAATGCTATCATAGAAGATGTTACTTCATATTAGATAGCAATTTAAAACGCATATTATCTCCCGTACTTTTATATGTATATTTTTTTTTTTACCTCAAAAATATAATAAAAAAACCAAAATTTCGGTTCCACCACGGAGGAACCAAAATTTTTTCTCCGTTCCATGTGAACAATAAAAAAAGATTTCTTTGGAAGAGAAGGTGGTGTTTGGGGCTACGGGTGTGGGGGAGGAAGCGGGAAGGAGGCGAAGAGGGAGTGGGGGGGAGGGAGGCAGAGAAGGAGTCGGGTGCAGGGGGATCAAGGGCTGCGGGGGGTGGAGGTGGGGGGCTTGGGGTCTTGGGTCTGGTGGGGTTGCAGTGGGTGACGGGTGGGGGGTTGTGAGGGGGCTGGGGAAGTGGTGGCTGCGGGTGGTCGTGGTGGCAGTGGTGGCTAGGGGTGGTGGTTATGGAGGAAGAAGAAGTAGAGGAGGCAAATAGCGTGAAGGCTAATGTAATATGACCATAAATCAGCAAGTCTTTTTGTATGATTGACCACACGGTTAATATCTATGTAGCCGTGCGCATAAGAAACAAACTAACGATTAACCCTATTATATTGATTAGTAACCCCTAAGATAAGTAATCCCAACAAGGAACATAATAAGTAACCTCAATAATTTAACCCCAATAATTGTAAGTAACTCATAGTATATAATAATTAGTAACCTCAAAATACTATAACTAATTTTATATGTAGACTGACCACACCATCACAATGTTAATTATATTCGTGGCTGGCTACATATAAGAATTAGTGCAAAAACATAGTAGTTTACAATCTTTATTCTTGGGATAAAATATAGTAGTTCATAATAAAAGCTATATACATATTATTTATTTTTGAAGGTACTACGGCAAGGATGTGGAGGATGCTAGTCAAGCAAAGCAATTCAGTGAGATAATTAGAGAAGGATCAGATTTAAGTGCATCTGACAATCCCGGTGATTTTCTACCCATGTTGAAGTTTCTGTTTAGAGGTTTGGAGAAGCGGATGGTTGCATGGATGGACAATACGGATATCTTCTACCAACGGCTCCTTGATGAGCGCAAGAGCATGGTTAATAAGGGTGATACAAAGGCAATCATAGATGTTCTTATTTCAGCTCAAAAACAGGATCCCTTGTTCTTCACCAATGATGTCATCAAGGGTATGGTTATGGTGAGTATCAATAATATTATTCAGAACTCCTGATTTTAGTTTACTATCGTAATTGACTTGTCAAAAAATAATTCGACTCAAAATCTTGTTCCCAATCTGACCACTACCCAACCAAAACAGACTCAAAATTTCGAATTGAGTTTACAAATTAAATGCACTTTATTCTGCAAATTATGTGAATACTTGTACCTAATTATTCATGTACTTATATGATTTTTTTGAAGTAGTGTGTTTAAATAAATTTCATATGTGAAAGAAAATAATGAGAAAACATGATGCTACAAACATTTGGGTAAAATTAGGGCTGATTAACAGATCAGTCGGGTCGTATTTGGGTTAATAATAAACGGGTTGAACATGTCCCAACCCAAACCTAACCCATTTATTAAATGGGTTGAAAAACTCGACCTTGACCCGACCTGTTTATTAAACGGGGTTACCCATATAACCCATTTACATATTTATACTATTAAATTTTTATTAAAAATTATTAGTTTTCAACAATAAATTCACATAAAGTATGCATGATTAGATTTTCTTTTCAGTATTTGTGTTCTACAATTAGTATTTTTAAAATTTTCACCAACTTTAACACAACTTTTTAGGAAATTTATATTTTATTGAGTTAAACAGGTCAAAACATGTTAATTTCGGGTTGAAAATGTCAACCTTAACCTAACCCATTTAATTAATTGAGTAAGTCGTGTCAACCCATATACTTAAATGGGTCAATAATCTCTACCCAAACCCGTTTATTTCAGGTTGGGTTCGGGTTCGGGTTCGATAAACGGGTTGGGTCAGTTTTTCACAGCCCTAGGTAAAATGGCCTACGAAGGGCAATATATATATAATAAAACCTCAATTATACACCTAGGTTTATGCATACATCTTCTCATATTCTCCACCCATTTGGTCATGTAATCATGTGTAAAGCACATATGACATGATACATAAGAATGTGGGGGTTGTAATGTGATCTATGTGTATAATGAAGGAGCTCAGTCCATCTAATATAGTTCTACCTCAATCTCCATGCTAAAACTAAATTTAAAATCGATTGGTTGCGAACGGGATAGAGAATCTTATATCTTACAAGTGTTATGATCCAAAGAAACACACACATATACAATGTTGGTCATTTGTAATTATCATTTACTCATGTCTTATATTTAATTTGTTGTAGGTACTAGTACTTGCTGGAGCAGACACTTCAGCAGCAACTATGGAATGGGCGATGGCACTTCTCCTAAACCACCCAGAAGCAATGAAGAAGGCACAAGAAGAAATAGATGAAGTAATTGGACACAATCGCCTTATTAACGAAGAAGATGTATCCAAGCTACCTTACCTACAAAACATCGTAAACGAGACGCTACGTTTGTACCCACCAACACCACTTCTCCTCCCACACGAGTCGTCCGACGACACTACTATATGTGGTTACAATGTCCCCAAAGGAACAATGCTGATGGTTAGTCTTTGGACCATTCATAGGGACCCCAAGATATGGAATGAGGCAGAGAAGTTTGTTCCGGAGCGATTCGAAGGGAAAGAAGGGGAAAGTTTATATAAGCTTTTGCCATTTGGGCTTGGAAGAAGGTCTTGTCCTGGGTATGCAATGGGTAAACGAGCTGTATGTTTGGTGTTAGGATCGTTACTTCAGTGTTTCGATTGGGAGAGGCCGAGTAAAGATTTGATTGATATGTCACAAGCTACTGGACTTACCATGCCTAAGGCTAAGCCATTGCAAGCCTTATGCAATGTTCGTCCTTGCATGGCTAATTTACTTGCTAGACAATTCGATGGGTAAGTGACTAAGTGTAATGTTAGTTTATGTAATGGAGTATATGGCTTGGATTTTAAGCCCTTCCAAGCCCAATTAGATAAGTAATAAACTTTGTTCTGGACAATGACCAAGCTGATTACAAGACAATATATAATATCATTTTCCTTGGCTAGTTACCTATTTTTTTCTTATAAGCGACGAATGATTAGAGGGATAAATGTTAATAGTTAATACTAGGAAATCAAAATCAAAGAGTTAATGTTTGAACTTGAGGTGTAGAAACTCATTGAGGGGAAGAACGAAGCGTATCATGTGTCTTTACCAATTACCATGTCCATCATATAGGGAGTTGGATCTATTACGCCTAAGGTGATGGTTACAGCATCATACAATAAGATTAATAATAAGGCAATTCCCCATGGATCAACCATTTGATCGTGTTCGTGGCTGCACCCAGAAGAACGGGATTGCGGCTCCTTCTCCATGTCTCCCTATCTTGTTGTCCTGATTCCTGAACTCGCCTTTTCAAATTTGCTCTAGTTCAAGCAAACGAAGATTCCATCTTCCAAAAGCTTCCTTTAGAACTTAAAAAGCTAACCAATATGACCCAATTGGGCCAAAGGACATAACATAAACTTTTTGGCTTTTTCCAAAAAAAATTCTACATGTATAAGTGTTGATTTGTATCACTTACACGTTGTTAAGATTGAGGCTTCAAGATTCAAGTACTCACCAATTCACCATAGTAGAATGTAACACGATAACACCTACTCCTTTCGTAACAGGAAGAATGCAACAATTGGGTATTATTTCTGAGGTATAAAATATTCAATTGTTGCATTCTTTCAGTTACGGAGGAAGTATGTTTTCTAGTAATAATTAAATTAAATTTTGGTATTTTATTAAAAAAATTGTTTTATTTAATAAATTAGATTTATAACACCACTCATGATTGCTTTAAAGAGATTTAGCAGGCTACTTATACCAACAAGATACATCTTTCATTTAGAAAACTTATTTCCTAAGTTACTCCAAAACTAAGAAATACATACCATATGGAATCAACTAAATATTTACTTCATCAAAGCTGTTGTAGCCTAACATCTACGGTTCCTTTGAAGACACTTGGGCTCATCAGAGCCGTACACGTGTCCTCCTATAGTGAATAGTGAAGGAAGATTAAATCTTTGGGTTATACTCAGTTATGCTCAGTTGGGTTAAAAGGCTGCTTTTCTGGCCCAAAAGGTAGTCAGAGCCCAGCCCTGTGAGATGGCTGCAAGAGAGTGGTTGATAAACCCTCACAAATAATGACCTGCCACGTGTCCTGATCTGATTCCTCGCCCAATCGGGAGGCCACTATTCTAGGCCAGATTTTAAGGATAGCTGTCATCTTGCTATCAATATAAATACCCCAGAATTCAGGAGAAAGTTCATTCAATGCAAACAATGCAAAGTTACTCTGAAAAAATACTCTCTCACTTTCTCTCTCTATCTCTACTTTCTCTTACAACTCCTAATATCGGACTTAAGCTTGAGAGGGGGAACCACCACCCAAACCTCCAGGGTGGGTCCCTTTTTGCAGGTTCGGGAACGAAGCCTAGGCTAAGGATTGAGCTGATTCAGGCATTGTTGCACAAGTCTCCAACTGAAGAGCATCTAAGGGATACTCGTTTACTTGCTAGACAAGAAGGCTTAGCCTACAGCTTACTTGTTGGACAAGTATAGGAGGTAACATTTGGCGCCGTCTGTGGGGAGACGCAACGATGACTGATTGTCAATCGTCCAACATTGCTAGAAACCGAAATCTTCAGGTTAATGTCGAAGACACAGTTGAGCACGAAAGACCACCTCGAGGAAAGGATAGACCTCCAACCATCGTCCATGTCCCTGGACCAAGCCAGCAGCCGGTCATTCAGGAAAATCTTGAACGTCTTGTGACGACTGCCTATCTAGACAACGTCCTGAATGACTTTCATACTAAAATGGTAGCAGTCGTCCAGGAACAGATTAGGAGCAACATGCTGTTCTTCCATCATAACCCGGAGCCAACCGTCAACAATCAAGCTCCTCCTAGGGGACGTTCCCAAGAAAATCGTCCAGGTCCTAGTCGACTTGTTCGTCAGGAATCCTCTAAGAGGGCGGCAAGAGGAAAGCAGCCAGAGGACAATGATCAGCGAAGGAAGATGGACTGGAATCTGGTGGTGAGGACTCAAGATCAAGCTCGTCCGAATGGACATCGAATGGAAACAGACGCCAGGGATTACTTAGAGGCAAAGAGGGCTGCAGCTTTGCAACGGTCGGCTACTGGCTCTACCCCGTATTTGAGAGACCCTCCTTTAAGGATACCATCCAGAACAGAGGGAAGAAGTCTGGGTCCTTCGATTGTTCGTCCGAGACAAGAGAGGACGGTGGTTCAACCAATGGTCTATAAGCGACCAGTACCCGCAAACACTTCATCTAACCCAGTATTGAAGGAGTATCGCAAGGAGTTCATACCCATCGAGGGACAGCTGGGAGCCCTCCGGATCAATTGGCCTACTCCATTCTCGGCCAGGATCATGGAGGCGCCCCCCTTCCCAAAGGTAAAACTCCCAACCATAGAGCCTTTTGATGGAACAACTGATCCTGATGATCACCTGTCTGCTTACAAGCATCAGATGTACGTCCAAGGAGTAGACGATGCTACTTGGTGTAAGAATTTCCCGGCTACCTTGAAGGGTGTAGCTCAGTGGTTCAATAATCTACCCCCCAATTCAGTCAACAATTTCACCGAACTTAGACAACAGTGTCTTATTTACCGGTCATTCAGGAAAATCTTGAACGTCTTGTGACGGCTGCATATCTAGACAACGTCCTGAATGACTTTCATACTAAAATGGCAGCAGTCGTCCAGGAACAGATTAGGAGCAACATGCTGTTCTTTCATCATAACCCGGAGCCAGCCGTCAACAATCAAGCTCCTCCTAGGGGACGTTCCCAAGAAAATCGTCCAGGTCCTAGTCAACTTGTTCGTCAGGAATCCTCTAAGAGGGCGGCAAGAGGAAAGTAGCCAGAGGACAATGATCAGCGAAGGAAGATGGACTGGAATCTGGTGGTGAGGACTCAAGATCAAGCTCGTCCGAATGGACATCGAACGGAAACAGACGCCTGGGATTACTTAGAGGCAAAGAGGGCTGCAGCTTTGCAACGGTCGGCTACTGGCTCTACCCGGTATTTGAGAGACCCTCCTTTAAGGATACCATCCAGAACAGAGGGAAGAAGTCTGGGTCCTTCGATTGTTCGTCCGAGACAAGAGAGGACGGTGGTTCAACCAATGGTCTATAAGCGACCAGTACCCGCAAACACTTCATCTAACCCAGTATTGAAGGAGTATCGCAAGGAGTTCATACCCATCGAGGGACAGCTGGGAGCCCTCCGGATCAATTGGCCTACTCCATTCTCGGCCAGGGTCATGGAGGCGCCCCCCTTCCCAAAGGTAAAACTCCCAACCATAGAGCCTTTTGATGGAACAACTGATCCTGATGATCACCTGTCTGCTTCCAAGCATCAGATGTACGTCCAAGGAGTAGACGATGCTACTTGGTGTAAGAATTTCCCGGCTACCTTGAAGGGTGTAGCTCAGTGGTTCAATAATCTACCCCCCAATTCAGTCAACAATTTCACCGAACTTAGTGTCTTATTTACTAGTCATTTCGTTGCAAATCGTTAAGAACAAAAGACAAGCATGCACTTGGGCAAGGTCGTCCAAGGACCAAAAGAAGCTCTTAGGAGTTTTGTTAAGAGATTCAATCTGGAAGCCCTTCAAATTCAAGATCTCAATGCCGGAGTGGCTTTTGAAGCCTTTATAAGGGGTCTGTGGCCAGGAAGTTTTAAGTTTGACCTTGTGAAGAAGAAGATCATTACTCTTGCCGAGGCTTTAAAGGAAGCTGAAGCCTTTATACATGCCACTGAAGTATGTGCGGAGGCAAAGCATCCCGAGTCCAAGAAGCCTGAAGAGGTGGCTCCGCTAAAGAAGAGCAACCCCAAAAAGGCCGAGACTTGGTCCATAATCTCTACCACTACTTCATCCAGAGGAAGAAACAAGAGGAAATAATATGAGTCTTCTTCATCCAACCCCATCGAATTCAGCAAGGACCAATACTCCATTCTCATGGAGATAAAGGACCAATATGAGCTGAAGACTCCTTATAGGAATATGGACAAGAGCAAGTATTGTCATTTTCACAAGGATTGCGGTCATGAAACCAATGAATGTAAGCACCTTAAGAGAGCTTTGGAGGATCTAGCCCGAAAAGGAAAGATGAATTCATACTTACCCCAAGGGGGAAAGAAGTCTCAGAGGAGAGATGACCGTCAAAGCAAGAAGAAGGAGAGTGAAAGCACTGATGAAGATGTAGTCCTCGTTATTTCAGGAGGATTTGCTGCCGGAGGACCAACCAATAGAGGTCACAAAAACTACCTTAGGGAACTCGGCCAAGTCTTGTTAGCTAATCAGACAAAGGCCGAGCCCTTCCCAAAAGTCGTGGTTAGTGAGCAAGATCGGGGCAAGCTGAGGACCCCCCACGACGATCCTTTGGTGGTAGAGATGAAGATAGCAAACCTGAGAGTAAGGAGAATTCTGATTGATACCGGAAGCTCTACGGACATCATTAGTGCTGATTGCTTGTCCAGACTAAAGTTTGACGAAAAGAACTTGGTTCCCGTCCACCACCCCATCATAGGGTTTGGGGGAGGAGTCATCCATCCCATGGGAACAATCACGTTGCCCGTCCGAGTTGGTGAGAATGATGTCTCACGGACTTTGTTCATCAAGTTCTTGGTTGTCCGAGATTTGACAAAGATATAATGTCATACTCGGACGACCCACTTTAAATCATGTTAAAGCTGTAATAGTAACTCACTTGATGCTTATGAAGCATGAGTGTGATGATGACAAGATTGGCTCCTTGTATGGAGACCAGCAGGCGGCTAGGGAATGTTACATAACCACCCTCAAGCCGTCATCATGGAAAGCATGTAATGAGGACCAGACGAAGACCGAGGGCGGAAGGAAAACGTCTGAAATTGAGAAAGATAAGACGAAGGTGGCTGGAGAAAGGAAGACGTCCGAAAATGTAAAGGAGCCTAGGATGACCATTGAGAGTCCTCAGACGCCAATTGCCCCCTCAAGGAAAACGTCCGAACATCTTCCCAAAGAAGAAAAGAAAGTATGAGCCCATAAAGGAAGAGCCTCCCTAGTCCGAAGAAGTGATGGCCATCATGGGGATCGGCATTAGAACATCCAGAGCTCAGTGGAAGCTCCCCGAAGAGGTAGTGTTGGATGAATCTCGTCCCAGAAAGAACCCTCAAGATTGGGTCTTCACTCGATCCGGGTTTGAGAGGTCTTCTAATCGGCTTCTTTGAAAGAATTTCAAGACGTGTTCGCTTATTGTGTTGAAGAAATGCCTGGAATTGATCCAGAGATAGCCGTCCACCGGCTGAATGTTGATCCAAATTTAAAACCGATCCGTCGAAGAAAAGGCATTTAGGATCGGCCGAAATCGGGCGGTCGACCAAGAAGTTCGAAGTTGTTGGAATTAAAGTTCATCGAGAGAAACTTATTATCCATAATGGATAGCAAATGTGTTCATGGTGCCAAAGCCTAATGGCACTTGGAGGATGTGTGTGGACTATACTTGATCTCAACAAGGCTTGTCCTAAGGACGAGTATCCCTTTACCTAAGTTGGATCGTCTGGTAGACTCCATGGCCGGCCATGCTTTGCTAAGCTTCATGGACGCCTAT
Organism: Beta lomatogona; assembly: GCA_947646795.1. NCBI lineage: Eukaryota > Viridiplantae > Streptophyta > Magnoliopsida > Caryophyllales > Amaranthaceae > Beta > Beta lomatogona. Next base: position 1,045,473 of record CANSNZ010000424.1, on the reverse strand, counting down.
TCGGGTTTTCATCAAATCCCCATGTGGTCGAGGATCGGGACAAAACGTCCTTCATTACCGAGAAGGGACCTGTATGGGCTGGTTGAGGATGCCATTCGGCCTACGCAATGCTCCAACCCACCTTTCAATGATTGATCAATACCGTCTATTAGCTACAGTTGGGAAGAAACTCTGGAGCCTGGTCAAGAATGACCGAAGAAAGGGTACAACGGTCGGATATGATCGGTAGAACCCAAGGGTACAACGGTCGGATATGACCGGTAGAACCCAGGAAAAGGCGCGTCATTTCCTTCATTTCAAATAAAACTACCTTGGGAAAAAAAAGCCTTAACCGTCGAGATGGACCAAATAAAACTACCTTGGGTAAAAGGGCCTTAACCGTCGATGGGCCGACAATAGAAACCCTTTTAGGGGCAAATGTTGTAGCCTAACATCTACGGTTCCTTTGAAGACACTTGGGCTCATCAGAGCCGTACACGTGTCCTCCTATAGTGAATAGAGAAGGAAGATTAAATCTTTGGGTTATACTCAGTTATGCTCAGTTGGGTTAAAAGGCTGCTTTCTAGCCCAAAAGGTAGTCGAGCCCGACCTCGTCGAGGTGGCTGCAGGGAGAGTGGTTGATAAACCCTCACAAATAATGACTCGCCACTTGTCCCCGATCTCGATTCCTCAGCCAATCAGAGGCCACTATTCTAGGGCAGATTTTAAGGATAGTTGTCATCTTGCTATCACTATAAATACCCCAGAAATCAGGAGAAAGTTCATTCAATGCAAACAGTGCAAAGTTGCTCTAAAAAAATACTCTCTCACTTTCTCTCTCTATCTCTACTTTCTCTTACAACTCCTAATATCTGACTTAAGCTTCGGAGGGGGAACCACCACCCAAACCTCCAGGGTGGGTCCCTTTTGGCAGGTTCGGGAACGAAGCCCAGGCTAAGGACTGAGCTGATTCAGGCATTGTTGCACAAGTCTCCAACTGAAGAACATCTAAGGGATACTCGTTTACTTGCTAGAAAAGAAGGCTTAGCCTACAACTTACTTGTTGGACAAGTATATGAGGTAACAAAAGCTACCATCATTGAGTAGATCTCACAATGCAAATGTAATCCCCCGTAAATTTATGAATTTTATAAATATATTTTCATGTATATTTATATATACTTCCTCCGTTTCATATTAATTGCAACACTTTTGAGATTGCGGACTCCTAGGCAATTTTTCAATAGTAGTGATTAAGGTGTTGGAGAGAGAATTAATTAAGTGGTGGGGACCTAAAGTAATGGTATATTTGGAGGAAGATGTTGGGACCACCAAAGTTTTTAGTGGGAAAAATATAGGGATTGACCCACGTGGGTCCAATTTTTTTTGTTGGCAAGCACTGATGGTGTAGTTGGAAGGATGATTTCCCTCCAAAACACCAACCCAAAAGTTTAATGGTCCCCAAAAATTGTGGACACTTGCGTGGAAAAAAAAAGAGGGCATTTTCCCTCCAAAACTGACCCAGCCAAACACCAAAAAATATGCATTCATCTCCCATAAAACTATGGAGGGAAATTGTACCTCCAAAAATTCAGTTTTTACCACCACAACATACACTTGCTCATTAAGTAAAGACCACTATATAAACCCCAACCCAAATGAGCAAACTATTAATGTTCACCAACCAAAAAAATTCACCAACCCAAAAAAAGATGAGTTAGTAGACCAACAAATTAATCTCCATAATTACATAGCACACACATCACTTAGTTCTTTAATTACCATCCCCAAATTAGCAAAAAAAAATCCAAAAAATCATCTTCTTCATTTCCAGATCTACTACGGGCAAAATGCAGAATCAGCAAGATGATGGGTTCTTCAGTGTTGATCAGTTGTTAGATGAGGGATGGGATGCTCATCTTGATGAGGCCTCTGATTCAGATGATGTAGCAGGACATATGCAACAACATGCAACAGAAGAAACAATAGAGGTAGTAGTTAGTGGGGTAATAGTCAAAAGAAAATGCAGTCTAACAAAGAGAAGGCACTTGATGGATAAGCTCCTTCAACTACAAGTTGCTGATAAGTTACCTTGGGGAACACAAAGAAAACTGGCAAAAGAATTTGGGATTCATAGAACCACTCTTCACAGAATTTGGAAACTTGCACAAAAAAGCAGGGATGAAGGTGTTCCACTGCATGTCAGCGCAAAGAGAAAAGGCAAGTCTGGAAGAAAGGCCAGACAGTATGCTGAGGAATGGCTTCTGTCATGTCCCCTAAGCTACAGGTCAACTGTGAGGTCTTTTGCAGGATACCTTAAGGTTCCTCCAAGCACTATTTACAGGCTACTTAAGAAGGGGAAGCTTAGATCTCACACCGCCAAAGAACCATCCAGCCCTCACAGAGGCTCATAAGCTTGCAAGGATGAAGTGGGTTCTTTCTCACATCTTACCACCCACTGCAACTGAACCAAAGAAGTGTTTGAACCCATGGAGAATGTGATTCACATTGATGAAAAATGGTTTTATTTAAACCCAGACATGAGAAGGTTCTACTTACTGCCCATGGAAGAGGACCCATACAAATGCACTATGTCAAAGAGGTTCAAGATCAAGGCTATGTTTATGGCTGTGACTTCAAGGCCATTGTATGACAGAGAAGGCAACATGATCCATGATGGGAAATTTGGTATCTACCCTTTTGTGGAAAGGGTTGCAGCACTTGTAGAAATAATTTCGTGATTTTCGTTTTCATCGTCTTCAATATTTAAAGCTTGGATTTCTACATAATCTGAAAAAATGTTGTAATCATCCTTACTTGCACAAGCAAAGGTAATTTGGAATAATGTAATAGCCTAATTTGATTCATCAAGGTAAAATCGAATATCATACCTTCATTGTTGTTTCCACTCGATTCACACTCGATTATGTTGTTGTTGAGATCAAGTTGTGAGATTGTTGAAATTGCATTAGAGTGTTGATCCATAATTCTCTAATCTTCTCTATAATTTTGATCGTAAAATTCCGCGAGATTGCAGATTTTGATCTGAAGAGAGAGAAAATTGTGCGAGATTGCGGACTACAGATCCGAGAATGTGGGGAGAGAATCTCTGGATTTTTTTGGGAAAGTTGCAGGTGTACAAAATGAGGAGAGATAATGAGTTATGGGCTTCATTTTATTTTAGGCTCTTAACACGTGTGAGGATATTGGTCCACAATAACTTATTGTGGACCAGGTCCAGACAAGTGTAACTTAATAACGCCTAGATAATAGCATTAATACCTAATTAAAAAACAAATTCACAGAACCGAACATAATCATCAATGATAAAAAATAAAAAAGCGTAATCTAAAACCTAAAATTCAAGTTCTAAAACCTAAAAAACAAAGTTAACTGAAAAATCATGTTCTAAAATCCTTACCAAACTTCAATTACAAATTTCACAAAATAAGCGTAACTCAAGATTACAAAGTTAACTGAAAATTAAAGCTCTAAAACCTAAAAAACAAGCGCAATATCTAGTTCATAAACCTAAAAACGAAATCTAACTTCAATTAAGGAAACGAAAATTAAACAACTCCTAATACGCAATATATACGTCAAAATATACCACACTTCAATTACAAATTTCACAAAACAACGTAATCATAATTTTAAGTTATAATTTTGATAATCGCATCATATGAACAACTAATAGCAAAAAATCTAACTCAAACAATAAATTTCATCGACAATTCGAGTTCTAAAACCTAAAAATCAAGTGCATCATCTAGTTCAATAGCATAAAAACGATAACAAAGCTTCAATTAAGAAAATGAAACAACAATAACTAATACTTAATGCATACGGTAAAATCTCAACAAATTCATGAAAGCTACCTGAATTAATAACGTTTCTCTTCTTCCCAACGACACTGCCGCCTCTTGTTCTCGCCATTGCAAAAGGAAAAATAGAGGAGAGAGAAAAAATAGTCGACAATCAAGAAATCGACATATGATACAGAGAGAGAAAGAAGAAAAACATAAAAAATTAAAAACTGCAAGAGAAATCAGAGAGATGGAGAAGCTATGGAAGCAAAAAAAAAAAATGGAGAGAAAGAGGAAAGAGGAAGGAGTGTTGTGGAGTTCAAAGATGTCAGAAGAGGAGAGATAAAAGAAATAGTAAGAAGAAGGCGGGACTTGGGAGGGAGAGGAAGCAATAAGTTATTGTCCACAATAAAACTCTCACACGTGTGAAATAAAAAAGCATAGGGAAGTTTTCCTTAACGAGCTTATGGTCCACAATAAGTTATTGTGGACCAGGTTCATTTAAGAATTTTACGGCATTATTTAATTTTAATTATTCTTGTCTATGAAATATAGGTCATTATACTCTCATATAAGTCACTATTTGTATTTTTATTGTTTTAGTTTATGGATAAGAGTTACTATATTATCATTTTAGTCACTATGTTATCTTTATTGTTTTATTGTATAATTATATGTATGCTAAGTGTTACTTTATAAATATTGGGCTGAGTTTTTTCTTAAAAATGTAGAGCCCGGACGTTGTGTTAAACGTTCTAAGACTAATAAGGATGATGATTTTGATGAGGAACAACCTATTGGTTTAATGTCTAAGAAAAAGGGAGTTAGTAAGGCTCTTGTCATGAAGAAGGTTGTTGAGAAGAAGGTTTCAAATCCTACTTTTCCTACTGAAGCTGCTCCAAAGGTTGCAACAAAAAAGTCTAAAAGTTTACAAGATTGAGGGATTGTTTTGAAAAAGCCAAAAGTAAAGATGATGCACTATATGATCTTGGTGAAACATTGTCTATTGATTGTCAAGATAGATTGTATGTCTCTTATGTTTTCCATATATTTGAGTTTTATGGATTTATATGTTTGATTCCTTTTTATCATGATTTGTATATGTTGATTATATTATACTCTGTTTTATTTATGTCGTCACTATATCATAGAAAAGGGTTACTATGTTTCAGCATGTCTATCACTTCCTGTTTTTGTATAACAGTACCACAATGCTAGTGTAACCTACAAATTAACTAGTTTTAACATATACTACTTGTTGCTCATCGTGACATAAATAATTTCTTTTGCATATTTTTGTGTGGTCACTATATTATACAAAAGGATTACTATGTTGTAAATGGGCTTTTTGTCTTTGGTTTTATGGTCATTATATGACACACATAATGTCATTACTCTCTGTGTATACTCCCCCTTTTTTTTTTTTCTATCCCGATTTCCTCTTATTAATGTTTTTCTTTTACAGGGAGGCAAAGTTGTTTAAAACTCGTAGTAGGTCTCTTAAGTTGGTTGAAATGATGTATGCTTTTTCACCGAGAAGATAAGGGCTCGGGAAAGACATTGGGTTTGGGGGTTTGTTGAAAATAAGATTGACAAGAACTACTACTATGTTGGGTTGGTTAATTGATGCATTTGACCATGGTAGTTGTATGTTCACAAAAAGATGATAAAAGGGATTTTGTAGTTTCGATTTTGATGTTTGTGATGTATTTTGTCTCCCCTTGAACCCCTTGAAAGATGTTGAGGAAATTTCTCGCCGTGCTAATGTGTGAACCCCGATTATCTCCTCAAACTTTCTTGGAGGAATAAGTTTGGATTTGGTGAAAATGAGTCGATCCCTTTAAGTTTGGTTGAAACTAAGATCCCCGAACCGACAAATGGTGGTGAGGAGTTCATACAACTTTCTGTTGTTCATGGTTTTTCCACATTTCTAGCTCTTACCGCAAATAGGACTCGGACTTGAGGATAGTCAAAAGTCTTGTTCATGTATCTCGAATCCAAACATACAATTGGTCTAAGTATGTTTTGGTTAGATTTTGTGAAGTCGTGGGGGCCTATAAATCCGGAAATCTTGAATGGTTTAGTGGTTGTCTTGTGATGCCGGAAATCATTTACTTTCATCGTTCAAAGTTTAGGAATGTAGTGTTGGATTCTTCATTACCCCTTATTCAACGTTGGACTAATAAGGACATTTTAGAAAGAATAAAAAAGGAAAAACATTCCAAAAGGTTTGGGTGTGGTGTGCTTGATAATACTACGTTCCCTATTAGTGAGAAGTTGGAGTTTCAAGATGGGCAGGTTGTGTGTTCTTCTCATCAAGTTGTGGATGATGACAAAGCTCCAAATGAACCACAACATGAAGTTCCAAATGAAGATGCAAATGTTCCACATCATGATTCATTTTAGGTTGGTAACGAATAGAAGAATGAGATTCGATTTGAACTTCCTCCCGACTCACTATCGATGAAGAGATTCGAGCTCTTGCAGAGATGTAAGTATCTTATTTTATTTCTAATGTTTTAAATTAAGTTGTAGAAGTATTCACTAATACTATATCTTTGAAATGGTTACTATATGTTGAAAAAGAGTAACTATGTGACTATTGTGTATTATTTTATTGATGGGTTAATAGGGTCACTATGAAATAAGAGAGGTCAAGTATGATTTGTTTTATCTTTTAAGATACATATTGACCAAATATAATAATATATAGTTACTAGTATGTACATTATCTTATTATGGATTTGATTAGTTGAAGTTGAGTTCTCATACTTTTTTTTTTTTATAGCAACAAGTAAGTGTTACTTTGTTTAGCGCTAATTGTTTAAACATGTGTTTATAGGATCACTATGATATGATAAAGGGTAACTATGATTTCTTTCATCTCTTGAAGCACATAGTGACCTAATAGTACTAGACTACATGAGTTATAAATGTGTCATAGTGTACTTTAGATGAAAATAGTAGGGAAGATAGTAATTGTTACATTGTTTGTGACTAGCTAGTTTCTTTGAACATATGTTAATATGGTCACTATAATATAATAGAAGGTCACTATGATATAATTTTCATCTTTTAAAATACACATATGTCAGTAGGGGTCACTATGATATAACAAAATGTTACTACATATAACGGAATGTGACTTTGAACTAAACAATAATTTTTTGCACTTTTTATAATACATAATGACCCGATAAAAGAGATATACCATGAGTTGCTTATGGTTAGTATGATTTTTTCAAATTTACATTATATTTTTGAGTTGTTTATGGTTACTAATTACTATGATTTTTTTCTTTTTATATGATTGTTATTCTTGTTTTTTTCCTAGCGTAAAGTGTATGAGCTTTTCATGTTCATGCGAAGGAATATGGGAGTAGTATCGAACTTCTATATGGAGAAGATTAAGGAGATACTTTGTGTCCCTTTGTCTCGATGATGTTAGCCGCTCTTCATCTCCTCCCTTGAGTGAGTCTCGGGTTTTCTTTATGGATCCTCATGTGCAGGCGTTATTGATGAGATTGTCGGGCTTGTAATTTGGGTGACAAAATTACCTGATGGTTTGGACAATATTGCCACATTTAAGGTTGCAAAGGGTGCTAACCATGTAGCTCATGTTGAACATGAGGTTGATTTGAACATAGATAATGATAATGTTAATAAGATAGTTGGTGGTGTTGTGAGTCGGTTGAATTTGGAGCTTGGAGAAGATGAAGGTGTTGAGTCATTTGTGCCTTATACTGGTTGTGGTCATGTGTTAATAAATGAGAAATCAAAGTGTTCGGTTGTCTTGGATGCAAGGAAATATGATGCTCGGGTTCCATATGTTTCTAATTTCATGAGGGGTAATATGAAGGACATGAAGATTGTGTCTTCTTGTGTTTTGGAGCTTGTTGATTATTGCATGATTAATGACATTTGAATGGTCACAAAGTAAGTAGTTATTCTCCTTACTAATTAAGTTATCATCTTATAAATATAGGTAACTCTATGTAAACATTTTTACCCTTTTATTTACACTTAGTTACATCTTAGTTACAATTTTCTAACATATAGTGATCCTTTTTTAACATATAGGAACTCATTATTTGTAATTTTAAAAACTAATAATATGTGATCACTATATATATATAGAGTATATATATAAATATATATAGTGACTTATTGGCTACCTTTAACATATTCTATGTTGTTGGCAAGTGAGGTGTTGGTTTATTATGATGATACATACATAATTCCAAGGAATGAATTCTACACACTAGGAGAGCGTTCCGAAGATTTATTTTGTAGCATCATTGATTGTTGGGCTTTACTACTCAATAAAAATCAGGGAAGTAGTAAAGGTGGTGCTCAAAAGTTCTTTTATAGTGTTTCTTCAAGTGTGAATTTTCATTTTCCTTTTCAATTACTTTTTTGATATTATTGTTTCGGTTATGAGATGTTTACCATATTTTGGTTTTTTGTTTGGAAGGTTTCATTGTTGCAAGTTGCTAATAAAGACAATAATACGCATGAAATGGACCACTTGATTAAAAGTTGGGAAAGATGGATGAACATTCCTTGAAATAAGTTTGAGCTGTCAAATGTTGAATTGGTTAGAAATTAATTTATTTTTTGTTTATTCTTTTAATTACCCTTTGAAGTGGTGTGGGAATTAGGTTAAATTATTATGACAATACATTGGTTATCCTGAAAATCATTAATTATGACATTGTTACCTTTTTAGATCATATAGATGTTGTACTACTATTCATTCCCCAATGGTCACTATGACATATGAAGTGTCACTATTACTAATGTTACTAATATCTCAATCCTTTTTGATGATTTTTCACGCATTTATGTCCCCTGTTCTTTGGTGTGATCACTATTTCCTTTATGTAATTAATTTGAAGATGCAAGAAGTTCAATTTATTGACAATATGAGTTATGATGAGAAAACCATGGCTGATATTGAGAAATTATCTGATGTTTTGGTATGTTTTATAAAAGTAGCTTGTATTATATGATTTAGATAGTAACAAGATTACCTAATTGTGAAATTATTTCTTTTTGTTTTTATAGTGTGATATGATGAGCACATTTCTTGATTAAAAACTTCCAAAAGTTTCAAGAAATATGGCAGAATATTCAATGAGCTCACCTTATTTGAATTGGAAATCTGTCAAAGCGAATCATGATTGTGCAATTTATGTGATGAATGCTTCTATTTGATGGAAGTGAAGAATTCAATTGTGACTCATTAAGAACGATTTGTAACTACCTTCTATTTTGCCATTTTTGTTATACACTTTTTATGATGTTGCCTTGACTGATTTTTTATTATTATTTTGTATGTAACTTTATTGTAGGCTCCCATTAGGCGCCTTTTGAGAACTCAAATTGGTGCTGCATTGGTTCTCTCAGACATGAACAATACAAGAAATGATGTTATTTCTAAATTGCTTGAATTCAAATCTAAAAGGACTGAATTTGCTAAGGAGGTTGAAGAGCGGAGGAAGAAGCTGATTGAGGCCAAGAAAAAAGAATGTCTTGAGCACAAGAAGAAGGCTGACGAAGAAAAACAAGGTAACTATGATATTTTAAAAGGTCACTATACTTTGGATTCTCTTAAATGTTTAGAAAGGATTGCGTTATTTGAATTTATTGTTACTCAGCTTCATAGAGGTTATTATACATTAAATATTGCACTAAAGTACTTTTTGATGTGTGAAGATAAAAAGATGAAAACTGTGAAGTTTAGCAATGAAGATCAACTGGAAAAGAAGAAGGCTAGTGATCTTGAAAAAGGTAACTATAATATATTTAAGGGTGACTATATTCTAAAAAAAGTGTTTCAAATGTTTGGTTTTAATTTTATTGTGTTGTTTCTATGGTTTCTATGTGTTAAATTGTTAAAATTAACTTTGTGATATTGTGAAAATAAAAAAGGCATGAATTGTATAGAAAATAAAGGTCACTATAAGTTTTTTAGCTGCCACTATATGCTTTGCATGGGTTACTTCTTTTCTACATGTTATCTTATTTTCTCTCGGTCTTGTGAAGTGAAAAAGAAAGAAGCTGCTAAGGCCCCCAAGAAAGCTACTAAGGGTGGAACCGAATGTAACCTCAACACCAAGGAAGCTAATGAGGAGAAAGGAAGAAGGCAGAAGAAGACAAAAACAAATGGGAATCTAGAAAATAAAACATTATAATTCCACGAAATTGAACTTACTATAAGTTTTTTGCACAATAATATAATTAGGAGAATGTTTTTGCACAATATTATACTTGGGAGAAGTGGGAAGGTGTTTATATGCTTTCACAGAAACTGGTTAATTGTAGTTTTTTGACTAGTTAGTACTAATTTGTGACAATGTGATCCATAACGTAATATAGTCACCCTTTTAACATTTGTAGTTACCATTTTAACATATGTTTTCCTTTTTCTAACATAGTGACCTTTTTTTAGATTTACTAACTTTTTTAACTTCTAAGATAGTACCTTTTTTTTCATATAGTTACTTCTTGTTCAATGTTCTCCTTAAATATACCTATTACTTTTTAAATCTATAAAATAGTGATCTTTCTAATACATATAGTTACTGCCAATTTAAATACAGTAACTATTTTATACATATAGTTGCCACTATTGAAATATAAAATAAAACATATATTAACATTTTGACGACCATTCCATAATCTTTTTTTCTTTTTTAGGTTCGTCGCTCATGGCTTCGATGTTCTTTTTCTTTTGGGAGTCTATTGTGGTAATCTAAAAAACAACATGTTTGTAACAAAAAGAAACGCGAGGAAGATATCGTCATCTTTACATGTGCCACGGAAGGATGTAAACAGCCCCGTTTATGAGATTTTGGAGACCTAAGGGACAACCTACATATTAGGGCCCTAATTAGGTCAAAGTTTTTAAATATTTGATTTTTCGGTCCAGACCGAAAAAATCAACAGTTGTTTGGTCCAAATCTTCGTTGTGTGTGTGATATTAAAGCTTATGATGTTGTTTTCTAGTTGAACAAACTTTGTGCCGAAATATATATACCTATGTCGCTTTAAATAAAGATTGCGTGACTGTGAGTAAGTGTTAGTGTGTGTTGGTGCATGTGCACAATAATTAACCTCTGTCATTGGAGTGTTTTGCTTTCCATTTTAAAATGAAGTACTTTTTATCCTCATTCTCATTAAGCTCTCGAAGCACTTACGACCCTATGAGACAACATGCCATGTACACAAGACGTGTTTGTTTTATTTCTGGTTGTCTACTTTGATACGAACCACTCTTGATATTAGTCTTAGCTTCACCACGTGCAACTCTTCCAATAAATTACTCAATTCAGTTATGTATTGTTTAACTTTCATTTTCCTGCTTTCACCGCATAGCTTCCAAGTGTGTATTTTGTCCTAATGGCCCTGAGAAGAGAGTATAGAAGGTGAATGTAAGGGGGTTCGGGAGAGAAACATGCATTAAATATGCGATTCAGACAAAATTTTGTTCGGGAAATAATAATTAGTGCGCAACAGGCTGTGCACAATCAACTAATTTATTTTTAGAGGCCATAGTGCTTCCTTGACTATGTTTATCCTTCACGAGGAACAAAGTTATATCGTATGGAAGACTCTTTTCTAAGGTAGTTTCTACTGCAGAAGCAGAAGTTTACCCTGTAGAAGTCACAGACATTTCAATTGTAAAAGATTCAGATTCTTCCATCTTGGAAGTTGCAGGAGCTTCATCTGAACCATTGTCGACGGTATGTTTTTGTTCTCGATTATCATGTAATTATATTTGTTTTGAGTTTCATAGATTTTTAGTTTGATGATTTTTAGTTTGCTGATTATTTTTCAATGGTCCGATGTACATACTTTTAGTATTCATAGACATCTAGGTGGTCATGTTGCTGAAGGAGATGTGAGTTGTTCGATAGGAAAGCTACAAAAGACCTTCATTAGTGTCATGGAAAATCTTCCGTCTGATGTGATCAGTACATTACATAACTTGGCATCTAAATAGGATAGTATCTTGAGAGTCGACTATCATGTGCATAGTACTGAAGTTCAAACCGCGTTTATGGTTGTTTTTTTTTGACATGACGTTTATGGTTGTTGATGATGTTGTTCCGGTTGATAATTATTTCAAATGTCAATTGGAAAGCCTAGATGATAAAATGAAGTTGAATGATGCAAACAAGAAAATCATGGTGGGAATTAATTGTCAATGATTTCACTCAAATTTTTCGGTAAATATTGTCTTGAAGACTTGAAGTGAAATGGTTTTCAAAATTTTATTACTTGTTTTGCTGATAATTTTTTTTTTCTTTTTTAGGGACGTCGCTCATGGTTTGATGTTCATTTTTCTTTTTGGGAGTCTATTGTGTAATCTGAAGAACAACATGTTTGTAACAAAAGAAAAGCGATGGAAGATATCGACATCTTTACATGTGCCACATAAGGATATAAACAGCCCCGTTTATGAGATTTTGGATGTTTAAGGGAGAACCTACATATTAGGGCCCTAATTAGGTTCAAGTTTTTTGAATGTTTGATTTTTCGGTCCATACCGAAAAAATAAACAGTTGTTTGGTCCAAATTTTTTGAAGTTTCGATTTTCGATTCGGACCGCGAATAATTTTCTTTTTTGCATTTTACATAACGTCTATATATAATTTAATTTTACAATATTTTTATGTACTTTTTAAGGATACTATCTCAAAAATTTATTATTATATTATTAATAGCTATATTTTTTTATATAATTATTTCAAATGTCAACTAGAAAGCCTATATTCTAAAATTGGAGTTGAATGATGCAAACAAAAAATCATGGTGGGAATTAATTGTCAAGGAGTTCAATCAAATTTTTCGGTAAATATTGTCTTGAAATGAAATGTTTTTCAAAATTTTATTACTTGTTTTGCTGATAATCTTTTTCCTTTTTTAGGTTCGTCCCTCTTGGTTTGATGTTTCTTTTCTTTTTGGGAGTCTATTGTGGTAATTTAAAGAATAACATGTTTGTAACAAAAGAAACGCGATGGAAGATACCACCATCTTTACATGTTTTCCACGGAAGGATATAATCATGCATATAAACAAAGCGATGCAAGAAGATATATGTCAGGATGAAAATACAATCTATCTTAACACTTCCTTTTTCAGTTAACAAATATGATTCAGTGTATGAATATATTAACCTAATACTTTTGCTAACTATTAGTAATTAGTAAGGCTTCTAAACTTATTTTTTTTCTTTTTCTTTTTCTAAACTTCTTAAGACTCCGACTACTCCGGCTTTTTGGATTGTAAATCATCCATTTTTCTGACTTGGGGAGAGCGCGTTGCGTATATATAGAAGACCAAATATCTGCTCACGAATGATGATATTGGATGAGGTGCGCAAGTCTGAAACAACAAGGGATAAGATTTGCGAGATTGAACAAGAATAATGTTTGGAAGTATACATGGGAAGAGTTGATCTGGCAAACCACTCCAGAGCTCTACTACGATAGGCTATTGCTGATTCGGACGCAAAGCTTGCAGCCATATTCCGCAATGGGAGAGCTTCAAATACATAACACACGGGTACAAGTAAAAATAATTGATTTCATGAGTTTGATAGGATTAGCACATTCACTCCCTTTGATAATTTAGTATGAAGCTAATTTTAAAACTTCTTAGATGTGATATAATCTAAGCTACATTTCGTTTTAATGTGATATGCATATCACTCTTGCCTCTTAATGTTACTAAAGCAATTCTCATGAACTATTGATCTAACTATACCATTCCGTCTGATGTGATCAGTGCATTACAGAACTTGACATCTAAAAGACGATAGTGTCTGAGAGTCGACTATTTAAACCGCGTTTATGGTTGTTGATGATGTTGTTCCGATTGATAATTATTTCAAATGTCAATTGGAAAGCCTAGATGCTAAAATGGACTTGAATGATGCAAACAAAAAATCATGGTGCGTGGGAATTAATTGTCAAGGATTTCACCCAAGTTTTTCGGTAAATATTGTCTTTGAAGACTTGAAGTGAAATGGTTTTCAAAATTTTATTACTTGTTTTGCTGATAATATTTTTTCTTTTTTCTTTTTTAGGGACGTCGCTCATGGTTTGATGATCTTTTTTTTTTTGGAGTCTATTGTGGTAATCTGAAGAACAACATGTTTGTAACAAAAGAAAAGCGCGGGAAGATGTTGTCATCTTTACATGTGCCACGGAAGAATATAAACATCCCCGTTTCGAAATTTTGGAGGCCTAAGGGCTAACCTACATATTAGGGCCCTAATCAAGTCCAAGTTTTTTGAATGTTTGATTTTTCGGTCCAGACCGAAAAATAAACAGTTGATTGCGTGACTGTGAGTTTTTCTAGTTGAACAAACTTTGTGCCAAAATATATATGTCTATGTCGCTTTAAGAAAAAGTTAACGTGACCATGAGCTAGTGTTAGTGTGCGTTGGTGCATGTGCACAATAATTCACCTATGCACTTACGAATTTAATGAGACAACATGCCATGTACACAAGACATGTTTTTTTCATGTTAGGTTGCCTAGTTTGATACGAAACACTCTTGATATTAGTCTTAGCTTCACCACGTGCAGGTCTTCCAATAAATTACTCAATTCAGTTATCTATTGTTTAATTTTCATTTTTCTACTATCATCGCATAACTTCCAAGTGTGTACTTTGTCCTAGTGTCCCCGAGGAGAGAGTATAGGAGGATAATGTAAGAGGGTTCGGGAGAGAAACATGTAGTAAATATGCAATTATGACAAAAATTTGTTAGGAAAATCATAATTAGTGCGCAACAAGTTGTGTACAATCAGCTAATTTATTTTTAGAGGCCATAGAGCTTCCTTGATTATGTTTATTCTTCACGAGGGACAAAGTTTTATCGTATGGAAGACTCTTTTCTAGAGTAGTTTCCCGTAAAAGCATAAGTCTCCCCTCTAGAAGCCGAAGACTTTTCAATTGTAAAAGCTTCAGATTCTTCTGTCTTAGAAGTTGCAGGAATTTCTTCAGAACCATTGTTGACGGTATGTTTTTGTTCTCGATTATCATATACTTCCTCCGTTTCTCAATAAGTGCAACATAGAGAAAGTGGGGGAATACCAAGAAATGTTGCTGAAGGAGATCTGAGTTGTTCGATAGGAAAGCTACAAAAGACCTTCATTAGTGTCATGGAAGATCTTCCGTCTGATGTGATCAGTGCATTACAGGACTTGGCATCTAAAGACGATAGTATCCTGAGAGTCGACTATCATGTGCACAATACCAAGTTCAAACCGTTTATGGTTGTTGATGATGTTATTCCGGTTGGTAATTATTTCAAATGTCAATTGGAAAGCCTAGATGCTAAAATGGAGTTGAATGATGCAAACAAATAAATCGTGGTGGGAATTAATTGTCAAGTATTTCACTCAAATTTTTCAGTAGATATTGTCTTGAAGACTTGAAGTGAAATGGTTTTCAAAATTTTATTACTTGTTTTGCTGATAATTTTTTTTAGAGACGTCGCTCATGGTTTGATGTTCCTTTTCTTTTTGGGAGTCTATTGTGACAATTTGAAAAACAACATGTTTGTAATAGAAGAAAGGCGAGGGAAGATATTAACATTTTTACATGTGCCACAGAAGGATATAAACATCCCCGTTTATGAGATTTTGGATGTATAAGGGCGAACTTACATATTAGGGTCCTAATTAGGTCCAAGTTTTTTGAATGTTTGATTTTTTTGTCCAGACCGAAAAAATAAATAGTGTTTGGTCCAAAATTTTTGAAGCTTCGGTTTTCAATCCGGACCGCAAATAATTTTCTTTTTTGCCTTTTACATAACTTCTATTTAAAATTTAAGTTTATAATATTTTTATGTGCTTTTTATGGATATTATATCAAAAACTATTATTATATTATAGATTTTGTTATACATAGCCTTTAGGGCTATGCATAAAAGACAAAAATTCCTGAAATAAATGTGCATTTTCTATTCCAATGGAATCTATAGTATAATTAAAGTCATTAATAATGTCAATACATTAAATACTTATTAAATTAGCTTTAAATTATAATTGATGAGTTATTTACAACTCAAATTATACGGTTTTTTCACCAAATACCCCTGACAAATAAATTTGTTCACCAAATACCCCAACTTTTTTTAAAATTCACCAGATACACCTGACCTTTAAAAAAATTCACCAGATACCCCTGACCTTTAAAAAAATTACCCAAAATACCCTTTTGGCTAACAGACGTTAGTGTTCCGTTAACAAATTAACTAATTAACCCTAAAAAACTCTAATTAACCCTAAAAAACTCTAATTAATCCTAAAAACCTAAATAATCCTAGAACCTAATTAACCCAACCCCCTCCCCTCACCCCAACCCCAGCCCCCCCCTCCCTCACCCTCGCCGGCGCATTCGTCCCCCTCCTCCTCCCTCACTCTCGCCGGTAGCCCGCAACCCTCCCTCACTTCTCTGCTCGTCGACCACCGTAGTCCTTTAAACTAGAACACTCTCGTCAACCATTGTAGCCCGCAGCCCTCCCTCACTTCTTTCCGGGCTGAAACGAGGGGGGAGGGGGGAGGCACGAGATTCGGCTCAAGGGGAGGGGAGGGGGAGGTGGGCCGGGAGCAGGGGGGAGGCGCAATGGGGGTAAGGGAGGGGAAGCGATTTTCCGACCGGGGAGTGGGGAGGCGCGGGATTCGAGGGGACTGGGAGGGGCTGGTGGGCCGGGCGTTGTTGTGGGGATGTTGGTGGACCTGGAGGCGAGGTGGGAGTGGTGGACTGGGTTAGGTGGGGGTTGGTGGGCTTTTAGGGTTTTTGGGGTTTTTAGAGTTAGGGTTTTTAGGGTTTAATTAAGGTTAATTAGGGTTTTTTGGGGTTGATGACTAACGGAGTTAACCGCCGTTAGTCATTTGGGCATCTGGTGAATTTTTTTAAAGGTCAGGGGTATCTGGTGAATTTTGAAAAAAATGGGGGGTATTTGGTGAATAAATTTATTTGTCAGGGGTATTTGGTGAAAAAAACGCAAATTATATTGAACAAATTACGCAATAATAAACTTCATCCTACTAAAGCAAATGATCGAATGTGCCACTAAAGCAAATAACAAAGATACACTTTCTTATTATCTTCTTTTTTGCCTTATGGAACAGTTAGACTTCACTAATCCAAAAAAAAAAACTTGTCGTATAAGAGGGGTTTTTAATATATAATTTGGGTGGTGTTATATTATTGCAACTGAAACGCCACAATTACAAAGAGGTTCCATCAAAACAGAAGCCATGGAACAACATCTCACATACCAAAAGCAGAGCATTGTCCTGTGACAGGGTTGTTCAACCTTTTTCATACATTTAAAGATAATGAAACGAAAGTCAATTGGTAGTGAAATTTCCTATATCCAAAAATTGCAACTATAGGGAACATTTGAAAAACAAGACATCCTCTCCAATAATACCCAAAAAGATAAACTTGCTGAAGTATTATTGAGGTTAATAGATGGAACTTGGAAGATGAAGAAATAGAAAAAAAAAAATGGAGGCGTCAAACCCGTTAAATAGAAAAGCACAGTTAGTTTTGTTCTAATTTTTTTAGGGGTGCTCTACTCTAATTATTAGTTGGCTGGGTAATTAGAGTTCCAATGAGGTAGGTGTTATTTATTGTCTTCCCATTATCTTTTTTTTCAAGGAGTATCATACTAGAAGATTCTTATTACTTATGAAAAAAAATAAGAGAATCTGAAAAATCATAAATAGGGCTACATATAACATTTGCCTTATATTATTAATAGCTATATTTTTTATGGCAAAAGCTAACGGACGCTCCGGGGGCGCTAGATAAGAAATATATTGTTCTACTTAATTACTCATATTTATATAAAATAATATAATAATGTATAATTCCAATGTAATGCATTTAAATGTTTTGCATTGGAATTAAATGTTTTTCCCTTTCCTATTGAAAAACATTAAATGCTTTGCATTGAAATTATATATTATTCTATTATTTTGTATAAATATGAGTAATTAAGTAGAACAATATATTTCTTATCTAGCGCCCGGGGCGTCCGTTAGCGGGATCGATTTTTTATATATTAGAAAGAATGGAGAGGTGAGAGAGATAGAGATTTGGTGAAGGGACAAGAGAATTGAAGAAATGGAATAGAAAGGTGAGAAAATTTTGCAAGCCAATTGACTTTATACTTGAAAATTTCAAATGGCTTGATTTGATTAGTAATTTCAGATCTCCTATGTAATGTGCACTTTTAAGTTGACCAATAATTTGGGTGAAATCCAAATTTCAAATTCTTAATTTTCCAAATACATTACATAGGATTAGAGAGAAGCCATAGAGAACCAAAGTTATCAAAAATTAAATAACACGCCAGCCACATTTTTTTTATTACTTGATCAGTTTTAATTAGGTGTGTTCATGGGTGGTTAGCCGTTCTGAAACAACATTTTCAGTTCGGTAACCGGAGGTTTCGGTTTGACATTTTTGTTAACCGTAACCGTTGGCGGTTAACCTGTTCTTCCGTACGGTTTTTCAGTCAACCATTAACTATTACTCTAAGTTTTATTAATTTATATATTAGATTTTCACTGCCAACATAAAAGTTTAGAAGTTAGTGAAAAGTTCACTGCCAACATTTTGATTATTCAACTTTTTTTTTTTTTTTTGTATTTTGGAGACAAAAGTTAGTGAAAAGTGAGTCAAATTTTGGTTGCTAATTGTAATGGTGTTGAAAACTTTTTAGAACCTTTCATTTCAACGTTAGAAGGTCAATTGATATATGAAAATAAATAGAGGTATCGATTTAGTTTGTTAGTTCATCTATGGTTCGAACCAAATAATGCAGTTTAATTCAATTCATTTGACTTTCGTTATTTTTTTTCCCTGAATTGATTATGTTACAACTTTTTCATTTTAGTTTCTATCTAGTGTAGTTGATTGAAATTTTAGATTAGCTTAGTTCAGCTGCATTTATCTTAAGGTTTGACCCATACAATTTTAGTTTAATCAATATCAAATAAAATTGTTATTCTCTGCTTAAATTTATGAATACAAGAAAGTTAATTATAATAATAATAATAATAATAATAATTATTATTATTATTATTATTATTATTATTATTATTATTATTATTATTATTATTATTATTATTATTATTATTATTATTATTATTAATTATCGATTCTCTTCCATAGGAAAAATACGAAGATGATATTCGTATGTCATCTGTAGTATTTTTTAGAGTTTATTACAACGCACAGAGTATAAATTTTACAAAATATGAATGACTTTTTTTTTCAATAGATATTATTTCCTCCGTCCCTATATAGAGTTCTCATTTTACCATTTATGTTTGTCCCAAATATATTTCCCATTTCCTTATTTGGTATGAGTCCATCAATTAAAATATTATTTAGCTTTCACTTTTTTATTATATTATTCACTTCCCCATAAACAGTATGATTTTGTAAAGTGACCCACATTCTCTCTTCTCGATAACTATTGATGAATAGTGTACCAACTTTAATTTTTAATTCTGATTTAATACAGTTAAGGACCCACTTATGATTTCTCTTTAATACTTGTGCCTAATAAAAGAAATGAGAACTTTAATTGGAGACGGGATAGTAGTTATCTATTATCATCATAATGTAATTATGGTGACTCATAATTTTCATAATATTAATTACATTTATTACTTACTCTAAAATAAGGTACCTTTTGAAAAATTTATCTACCACTTGACAATGATAAAAGTTAGGATAGTAGTATTTGAATTCAATATATGTTTGTTATGTCTTCCAGAGTGATTATGTAATATATCATATACGTATAATGCAAATACAAAGCTAAGCTTTGCCTAGTGGTTTAGGATTGTGCCTTTCAACCTTGAGGTTGGGGACTGGGGGGATCAATTCCCACTAAGGCACTTTGAGGGTAAGGATTTCGCTTATCTTCCCCCCTACTCTGAGAGTATCTGCTAGGGCAATTCATCTCCCAATCCAAAAATAAAAATAAAAATGAAAATATAAGGCTAATAATAATTTAAATATCATGTAATTATATCATGTATATATAAGGCTAATAATAAAATAATATCATGCAATTTTATCTTTTCAATACATCTTGGGTGGACCGGGTTTACAATAATTTATTATGCACCCAAACTGAATTTATCACACAAAAACTGACTATATTAGAAAAAAAAACCCAACTATATCATAAGAAACTAACTATGTTAGAAAATTTACTATATCATACAAAAACTGACTATATAAAAGGTGATTATATCATACAAAAACGACCATATCAAATGAATACTGACTATATCGAATGAAAATAGACTATATTACATGATTTCCGGTGTACAATAAGTTATTATAAACTTGGTCCATTCAAGTTTTTTTTTATCTTTTAGAGTGTTACATTTTCGGGTCTTTTGCATGAAAAAAATCTTAAACTACATAGGTATAGCTGTATAGTATAGTATACAACACACTCACGGTGCCCAACCTACACCTTTAGAACCTCTGAGCTTCCCTCAATCATACGCAAATTCTGAGGCTCGAATTGCAGAAGCTCGTTCCAGGTTCTTGTTTTGTTCCTAAGATTTTTTTGTTTTGTTCCTAAGATGAATCTACTTGTTTAGACAATTTTTGTTGCGAATTTTGGTGTGAAATTGCGATTTTTAAGATCTACTTCATGTGATTATTCATGTGATTGGTTTTATGCCGTTGTTATTGTTTGTTTCATGAATTCAACTTATTTTTTCTTTATCTCATATATGTTATTTCATGTTTTTAGGGATAACTTACATGTTATAAACTTATGATTCGAATTTATGGTATAACTTGTTAATTCGTGTTTGTTTCATGGAACTAAATGATATGAAAATATATGTTACAATTTGTAGATGCGCACATTTGTGTTCACTTGTTCTTGTTTAATTTCATGAGATCAATTTTTCAAGTGTTGTGGGCTGAAATCATGAATGAATGATCAGTCATCCCTGGGCCCAGGGCAAGCGTCCCTCCTGCCCTAACTCAGGGACGGGCCTGGATATAAACAAATGGATGCATGAAGATATTAGGGGGCGTTTGGTTCATATAGTGGTATGGGGTTGGAATCAGGAATGAAACCAATGTGGTATAGGTTTTGGAACTTGATACCTAATACCATGTGTTTGGTTTTATATGGGAATGAAATTTTTTCTTCTATTTGATACCTAGAGGTACGGTATTGGTATGAGTCATACCCACCTCCTCCTTGGGTTTCTAAACCCCATACCTTATGGGTTTGAGGTATTGGCTTTAAATCTATTAATTTATTAAACAAACACTAGGTATGGGTTTTGCTCATTCTAAACTCATACATCATACCAGAATCATATGAACCAAACGCGCCCTTAGTGATCTCAGGATGAAAATGCAATCTATCTTAACACTTCCTTTTTCAGTTAACAAATATGATTCAGTGGATGATTTCACCTTTGAACTTCAAGATCTACATCGATACAAAGTGTATGAATATATTAACCTAATACTTTTGCTAACAATTAGTAATTAGTAAGGCTTCTAAACTTCTTTTTTCTTTTTCTTTTTCTAAACTTCTTTTTTCTTTTTCTTTTTCTAAACTTCTTAGGACTCTAACTACTTCGGCTTTTTGGATTGTAAATCATCCGTTTTTCTGGACTTGGGGAGAGCGCGTTGCGTATACATCGAAGATCAAATATCTGCTCAAGAAGGATGATATCCGCTTTAGCGCATTGGAGAGTTGCCTGACAGCGTGCGTTTCATTTAAGGATTGGTCTAGTCGTGGCTTAGATTGGGGTTCACCGTCTGTTAATTGTTGAGGGTTTAATTTGTGAGTTGATGATTGATTGCTTGATGTGATTATTTATGTATATATTTATTTATGCGATAGATAGATAAATAAAGCAGTAAGTATGTTTAGGGTTAATTCGTGTTTGTTGTTTGGTGGGATAATTTAGATTACATGCTGTAAAGGAAAGGTAATGAATTTTGGGTTATTTGATGTATGTATGTATGTATGTATGTATGTTTGGTATTCTTAATGATTTAATTATTTATTGTTGGATCATTTGTTCGTTTGGTTTAGTGACTTGACTGAGTAACTAGGGTTAGAGAGAGGATGGGAAGGAGAAAGAGCGGAAGAGGTGGTATACAATTACGACGACGACTATGCAAAGATAAAGAGATAGAGACTACAGGGAAGAAGAAGGGAGAAGAAAGGCTGTCGAAAATTGTGGTGCACACGACGAGACTACAGGGGGATGATTTTTGGGATTTATTGGGCGAATTATACACAATTGATCTGGTTAAAGATCAACTCATACCATGTCCTCATGCTCTCCCTAGAGACTTGGGGTTCGGTTCCATAGCTGCTTTGGGATCCCTTATCTACATCCTCGGCGGTTATAATCCCCAAGCCTTTGCATTAGGCTTAACTGAAGAAGAAGTCAACAACCACTCCTCCAATAATAATGATCTTCACTGTTACGCTGGATCTTCGTGTTTGGATTTGAATGATGATTCTGGTTCAGGTTGGAAGCCAGCCCTACCTCTCAAATTCACTCCTTATTATCAGTATTTACCTATCTGTTTTTCCCTTTGTGGAAAGCTCTTTGCGTTTGGATTTGAATTCGGTGAATTCTTCGATCCCAAACGTAACGATGACTGGTGTCAGCTACTCCCCCCACCTGATTCTGACATTACTCGTTTCAACTTATCTGAGCCCATCGTCAGGGATCCCTCTAACAACCGCTTTCTTGTTCATTTCAAAGATACCCAAGCTCTCTATGCCTACTATCCCGATGATGATAATGCCTGTGGCCGATGGCAACTTTTGCACTCACATCTCAAACGCTGGGCTCCCGGGATGGCTTATTTTGATGGTGTCTTATATTTTTACGTTCGTAAACTTCAAGATGTCATAGGTGCTGCCTTTGATGTTGAAACTAAACAATGGCTCAACATTACTTTCTCCTCCAAGTTTGACACTCAATACACTAAAGAGAGATTTGATGCTTTACTTAATATGGGCGATGGAACACTATGCTTGGTTGGTCACTACAAAGGACAATTCAAGACCAATGTTGTCGTTCTTAAGTTCAGAGTTGGCCGCACTAGTACTCGAAATGTTATCTTTACTCCCGTCTCTGCCAAACGCTATACCATTCCTACCTTATGTCATATAGCTAATTATGCAGCTCTATAAGGTAATCTCTTCTGCTTCCCTTTCACTCGCATACATGCATCACCAAATTTGTTTTTATTAATTAATTACTTTATTTATTTATTTTAGCTTGCTTGATAATATGTGGTTATTAATTGATTGATACTTCATATGCGGGTGCGTGGTGTGGTATGATAACCATCTATTATAAGATACATATGGTTAAGCTAGGTCAATTGAGAATGTGTAAGAGCACTGTAATGCATGACGAAATTGTATCTCTGTGAGTTGATCTGCCATTCCAAGCATTATGGAGGTTTCTAGTGATATAACACTTGTTGTTGAACATCTTCATACTTATGATTTTCTATCCAAATTATGTGGCGGAGATTTTGTCACATTCATTTTTACTAGCAGCCATGAAAATTAAAGGAGGTCCTCTATTGCTTTGTGGTACACTGATCAGCAAACATAGGAACACAAAACACATTCCCTATCGTACTTAAGTACTTAATGAAGTAAGGAGGAATCTGGCAATTTAAAGGTAGGTTAGTTAACTTAGTTCATGAAGTAATTGCCTTGAATGCTTCTTGAAAGTAGAAGTTAGGTGGCCATACTTTCTCAAGCTTAGGCAAGTTATTGATGCACATTTGGTAGCCGATTATAAATGTAGCGGGTATGTTTGTAAAAGGTACATCATGTAGCGGGTATGTTTGTACAAGGTATTCCAACTACAAGTTCTGACACTTCCTTTAAGTCATATTCTTTATTTCAAGTGAACTTTATGAAAGTACGGAAATCTATAAAGACCTATTTGTCAATTTCAGCTTTATATAAAACCAAAAGGTACGTATTTTCTTACCTAATTAATGCTATTGTTATTCAATAAACTTTGCATGTTACTCTATGTTCTTACCAATACCTTTGGTGTTATATTATTATAAAAGTTATTGACTATAATGTTTAGGATATTCTTTTATGGATTTGTGACACTTTTTTAATCAACTAACAAGAAATAAGTAACTTATTACAATCGTATGGTGAATATCCCTTTGAGCTTATATGTCATCATTTTGAATTGTGATTTGTGATACGTGATCGTATAAAGGCTTTTAAAGCCTACTTAAATGTTGACTTTCATGTTTTGTTTGAATGTGTGTCCAAAATGTACACGCACACCTTTTTTATTTTCACTTGTCCATATGACCATATGTCCATATCTGTATTGAATCTCATGTGAAAGTAGAGGTTTGTGCTTATTATGTCCTATTTGCTTTATGATGTATGAAAGAAATGAGACCATATTGATATTTGGTGTTAAAAGGATATATAGCTTATATACCAAGTATTTTTATTGTTTTGAATGAAATGGAGTTCATATTTCATATTCAGATATTTGTTTTACAGTTAAACTGTAGCATTGCGCGATCTAGAGATCTTTGCTGAGATGAGGAGAGGGAATTAAAGACTTGTGGATAACTCTGCCAGGGAGGAACAAAGTGATGTATGATTAAATTAAAAAGTTGGACTATCTATTTTCTGAGCTTTTGTATCTGTTGTCTGGGGTCATCGACATGTGGATAACTCTTCGAGGGAGGAACAACTGAAGTATAATGGTCAATGGATGCTAAGTTATGGTTTATTTACTTTCTGAGCTTTTGTATGTGGTTTGTCTGCCATGGGCTGAACTTGTTTCTGGATTCTCACGGATCAAATTTATTGTTGTATTTTTGGTGGCCGTATACTCTTAGTTGGTTGGATTTCACATTTTTGAAGTAATTAGAGTGGTATTAGCTCATTTGTTGGCCTCAATAATCATTACACCTACGGGTCTACGACCATCCTCTTGCACTTGCACTAAAGCTACTGAGGAATAAAGTAATACTTCTCCTATAAGTGAAGATTTGCAATGAAAGGGTATTATTTGTGAGATATTACAAATTCATTTGTTGCAAATATTTAGTTACAGACAAAGGGGTGCTGTTTGGTTTTCTCAAATCGTGGAAAGTTGATGTGGGTTTATGTAATTAGGTCGAAGTCGAACCAGTACCCAAACACATCTTTGGTTCATATCGAGGGAGGTAACACACAAGAAGAAGTTGGGTGGTATTTGGGAAAGAAATTGGCTTACATTTACAAGGCTGAGACTAAGAAGAATGGGTCCCACTATCGCTGTATTTGGGCAAGGTTTGCATACCTCATAGTAACAGTGGTGTTGTTCGTGCTAAGTTCACTTCCAACCTTCCCCCTAAGGCTAATCACCCAACCACCATGAAAACCACGTCAAAAACCAAGAGTAGAGAGAAAAACGAGATTGAGAGAACGAGTGAGAGCAAAGCGAGAGAAGGGGCGGAGGTGGTAAGTATGGAGGTGGTGGGCTATTGCCTGGTGGCTTGGTAGGTGATATAAGGAGAGAGGAAAATACAGAGGAAGAAGTAAAAAAGAAAAAGAAAAAAAATCTCCAATTACAATGTGCCGCGTGGCTAAGTGACCTGCAAAACAGGTCTTAAGAGGTAAATGGATCATTTTGGGAAGGTGGGTGCATAGTTTAGATTATAGTAAAATAATCCATAGTTGGACTTAATATGGGAAGAGTGGCCATAGTTGGGATTATTGTTGTGAATTTTTGTTGGGACTTAATATGTTGATGTTCTAGGAAAGACTCTGATCCCCTCTAGTTCAAGAGACAACACTAAAGAACAAACCTGACTAATATAGACACATAAAACACAAATCACAGATGATCAAGTCAATTTTGAGCTTGACGACTAATTTTCTTCCTAAGTACTTGTTCTTTTCAGCTTATTTTTACTAATTTGAATTTATGTAGACTTAACTAAACTTATTAGACTATGTAAACTTAATTGAACTTATTAGTCCTTATTAGGTCATATCTGAACTTATTAAACCTTATTTTGTTAACTCTTTTTTGTTGAACTTCACTTAGCTTATCTGAACTTATTAGATTTTATTTGAACTTATTTTCTTTTGTAAGACTGAAAATAAGTTGAACAGAACAGAGCTTGCATAATCCGTAATTGATCTAACACTATAATAGAATGGATTTCATAATAGAATTACCAAAGAACTTCATTCCTGCAGTTGCATATAATATACAGGAGAGCAGAGAAAGAGGCTGCAACAAATTGTTACAGTAGTATATTACTGTAGCATATTAATGATTAGGATCATAAAGTTTTTGATAATAATAGCGCAACACCTATGTATTTATTCAACGTGTTGGACAGTTGGTTCTCTCTATTAGAGATTTCTGTATTCTGACATAGATCTCCTACAACTGTGATATTCATGCGATAACCAGCAATCTTTACCCAAAAAAAAACAACAGGCAGGAAAAACAAAATAACTGTGAGTTAATCAAACAGAACACAAAATTTAAAGAATCAATCAAATTGTATTAACTGAATTTGTTTCAGTACAGTTCCATGTACCCAAAACAACAGGCAGGAAAAACAAAATAACTGTGAGTTAATCAAACAGAACACAAAATTTAAAGAATCAATCAAATTGTATAAACTGAATTTGTTTCAGTACAGTTCCATGTACCCACTACATACTACCAATTACTAGCTCACTAACCAGTAATAATTACTAGCATGAGTATTATATACAGCAGATGTAGAAATTATACAACAAATTTATAAAACAAAAAAAAAAAAAAAACTATCCTACCCCAAAATTATGTGGTAGTATATTTTACCCTGTAATCCCAACTAAAAAAAATAAATAATCAACACAAAAGATTTTGACTTTTCATGGCTGCTCTAATTTTCTGCCCCGGTCAATACGAGGCGAGGCTTCTTCAAAGGGTGAGGACTTTCAACCTCCTCATCCATGCTCTGACTCTGTCCCCTGATCTTGAAAAAGTCAACGGGCAAGAACTCGGGCAAGGCGGGTAAGTTAAGGTCAAAGTTCCGCTGCGGCGAACCGCCATGGCTCAAGCTGATAGTGGAGCCCACCCCTTCAGAGGCGGTGACCCCACTTCCACCTCCACTCTTGGCGGCGCCAATACTACCTTCGTAGTGGCACCGCTTGTGGCCTCCCAAGGCTTGTCCGGTGGGAAAGCACTTGTGACATATCGAGCACTCGTGCGTCTTCCCACCGGCCGAGGTAGTGGTGGTGGTGGTGGTGGCGGAAGAGGTAGCAGCCGAAGACGTCTTCTCGTCTTCGCCTGCCGGTTTCCTGTGGCTAGCCTTGTGCCCTCCTAGAGCTTGGTATGACCCAAACGCTTTACCGCATACAGAGCACTTGTATCCTAGTGATGACTGTCTACTATTATTATTATTAGTATGCTGCTCTGACGGAACGACCATAGTTGGGATTATTATTTCAGGCTTAGCAGCAGCGGTACTGGTACTGATACTGCTGTTGTTACCGCTGCTGCGGCCTTTAGCAAGCATAAGGAGACAGAAGGCCAGATACTCCTCTTCAGATAAAGGAGAATCGGTGGTGGCGGTGGTGGTGGAAGGCGGCGACATCTCGTTACGAGATCGTTTCGAACGCTTCTTCTTGACCCAGTGATCAAAGGAGCGCTCCTCTAATTTGAAAGGTGCGTGTGGTGTAGTAGGAGAATTGAGAGCTTCAAGTGCCATACTCAATTGAGATGATGATGAAATAGTAGTTGTTGAAGGAGAAAGAGAGAGAAATGAAAGGTAATAAGCTTATTGAGTAGTTGTTGTTGTTGTTGTTTGGTTTAGAAGAGAATGAGTGAATTTGGTTGAGTGAGGGAGTGAAAGGGGTGTTATATAAAGAAGTTAAGAGTTGGAAGTTGCGTGACAAGTGGTAGGAAAAGTAGCCGAAGCTTTTTAGTTAATATTTTGTGCGTAGCTAGAATACTCAACACTCTTCCTTTTTTAAGTAATAATAAAAAATAAAAAAATAAAAATAAAAATAAAAAGGGGTGTTTGTACGGTGGAAGTGTTTGAGTTGAGTTTGAGTGAGCTAAAGAGTGGAAGGGTTGAGCACGTTTAAGAAAAGGAAAAAAAGACGTTTCTTGGTGGGTAAGGTCGGTCAATGGAAACTAACGTGGGGTCCACGAAAAATGAAGAGTAGACTTGGTTTTTCAAGAGTGGGAAAGAAGACTCTTTCCAAGTCAATAATCATCTCTTTTACCGAAACGCGTCCCTCACAATTTATACTTATATTCAAAACTAAAATTAATTAAAGCCGCCGGCATATCTTCAGTCCAGTGGCAGATTTGTGAATTTATGGTACAAGCAACAGTGTGTGTGTGCCGCCTTTTTTTTATTTTTTGTAGGGAACTTGGTTGTATACTATGCACCTGTGCAAATCCAAAATCCAGATGCTGGCTGGTTTAATTCGCAACTAAGTAATGTCCTCCTTTCGTCTGTTTTTACTTGTTATATTTTTTTTATATAAATTTTCTTTATCTATAAGGCAATAAACATTAGGTGTTGCTTCGATAATAAGACCAACCTATAATATCTTTATGGATGATGGAAGAAAACAAAACATTAGAAGAGGAAAATCAATAAAGGAGAGAAGTTGCATCATGACCTTTTATGTATACGTCGTAAATTCCGCAGCATAATTAACCTCCTTGAAACAATGGACAATGGTAGATAACTCTTGCAGGCGCTTCACATCCTCTCGAGATTCCATAATCAGCTAGTTAATCTCCCACGGAACTTTCCAACTATGATCGATGGAGAGAGTTGATCACCAACAAGTTCTTTTATTTTTTATAAATGAGAACTACAGTTCTTTATTTTGATAATCATAATTCACAAAAAAGTACCATGCACTTAGTTTTTATTCTTGCTACTACATTTTTTATTACCATTTTTTTTTGTTTTCTCTTCTCCTAGATACATGTGCCTACAATAATTTCCAATCATTGTAGTGACTTACATAACTTGTATTAATTAATTAAAATTAATTGAATACCAAGAAATATACTTTTTGTTTTTAAAACCAAAAAAAAAATGAATTTCAAAAATAAGTGAAAACATATTAATCACAACAATGAACATGTATGTCCTCAATATAATCATTTTATATATATAGAGTCTAAACTGATAATTAGTAGAATTTGTATTTTCAACGAAAATATATAATGCATTATTGTTTTAAATGATTAAAAAAATATCGAGAAAAGTCAATTGACGTATATAGATATTATTTATGTAGATAAATAAAAAAAAAATGAAAGTAATCAGATAAGAACTACTAGAAGGGATGCTTGTTGGATGGATGAACTAAATTGACTTATCAAAGGTATACAATGTAGGACTTGGTGACATTTGAATCATCGTATTATTCTAAATATCTACTCACATGGTTTAATTCGAAGGATACTTTTAATACGCATAAGTTTCGGCCATTTGCGGTAGTTGATCCAATTTTTGCCAAACCACTTGGAAATCAACTTGGGCAACCTTCCCAACTGTTTTGCTCACATCCACCCTTTCCTCCCCCTTTCCTTGTCTTTCTTTGCTGAAGTTGCCAACATTTACATCAGCAATGTGTCACTTACAAGAATATACTAAGTGCCAATTTGCTTATGTGTGGCATGACCTTATTACTCCCAACTGTACGAAGTAGCAACCGATGTTTGTTTCCTTTTTCAACAATAATTAGTTGTAGGTGATATTTTCTTGCTTTGGGCGTCAACAAATTTATATTCCAAGTTACTATTCTAACCGTATAGGCTATAGCACGTACATAATTTGATTTCTTTGTTTTTACAATATGACTCTATTTGTGAAATATTTTGTGAATTTTTTATTTCTTCGGATTTTGTAACTTTCTTTTACAATTTTTTTTTTTAAATTGATAAGATGAATAATCTATGGGTTGTCCTTGCAAAAGGCCCGGTTCAGAGGCCAATTTTGTAACTTTTGTCTACATGTACATATGTCTTTTCATGCACAAATGAGGAATCCACATTTTTATGCACTAAGACTCATATCCAACTCCAAGTATCTTAGAGGGACATCGCACCATGGCATATGCCCCTATAGACTTTTTGCTTCTACTTAGTTGATTGTATACGCAACATGGACTAGAAAGGGTGCCCTGACACTCATCACTCCACGTCCAGATACTAGTTTGTTCTTAATGACAACTTGGTCGTTTTTTGTTGTTCATCAATGCATCCAATGTTACCATGGTCGGGATCCTATTTTGGATGGTAGGGGTTGGTAGGATCGATTAGGTAGGATCGGGTCGTGGGATCGTAAGATCCTACAAATTGGGTAAAGTAAAGATAATTATGCCATAATATTGTGAAACACTCATGTCAAATATTTAAACATTTTAATAATGGCATACTAGTTATTAGGCTCGGGCGATGCCCCGGGTTATTAATATTTTCATGTCAATAAAGAGCATCCAATGTTGCATAGTTTATTGATTAGAACTTTACTATAGTAACTTGAAGTCACATGGTCGAATCTTGTATGAAACATGTTTCTAATTTTTTAATATATGTTGATGACATGGAACGAAACAACTAAAGGGAGAGTGCCATGTGGCGTGTATACTTGCTTCAGAACGCCTTTTAATATATTTGTATAGATTTCATTAGTAAATGGTGATAGTAATTAAATACATTAAGATTGAAGTAACATGGAACCAAAATCTAATAGGAGAAATATAATATGTGAAATTACTTTATAATATGTGAAGTAACACCCAAATCGTGGGATCGTAGAGATATAGGATCGTATTAAGATCCTACCATGTGATTTTACTGGTTGGGTAGAATCGAGAGATCTTACAAAATTAAGATTCTACGTAAGATCAGGATCGATGAGGTCCTTCTTGATTGTAAAATCATAGGATTGTAAGATCTAGATCGAGATTTTAACAATAATGAATGCATCGACTAATTTTCTAGCAGTCTAGATTGGAAGATAAACATACATAGAGGCATCATAATGTTGTTGTCAAGGCTTGCTGGCTCCAAAATATTCTATAATAGTAGATCTTCATTGTCATTCGGATCATCCACTATTGTATGTTGTGATTATGTATGTGCGCTTTACTTGTTAATTAACTAGTTAATCGCTTAGGCGATGCCTTGAGTTGTAGTATGTTCGATATTTGGCGAGTAATAATGAACAACTAGTATTTGGGCCCGGGCGTTGCCCCGGGTGGTATTTTTTTTCCAAACTTAATATGCATTTTTTTCCTATTCAAATTAAAATATAATAAAGAAAACTCAACACTTAAAAGGTACAACCGTACAAATATAAAATGTGGACATTTAAAGCATGATTAGAAGTTGGTTGAGATGGTAATTGTGCTATGTATAATAGCAAGATGTCACGGGTTCAAATCTTGTTGCAAGCCAGTTTACTTTTGTTAGTTGACATGACATATGTACGCATTGGACAATTCTAATGGAGTAAGAGAGGTGCCACGTGGCATGTATACTTTGTCATACACGCCTTTTAATATATTAGTCTAGATTACTATTTGTATTTTCAAAAAAGTAATTTGCTATATATTGATGGTAATGGCTATCTTTTTTTTCCTTGTCTTCAGAGTTGACATCCATTTCGCTTTTTTTTTCGTTTGGAAAAAAAAAAGTAATTAAGTGTTGAGATTGTGCATTGAATTGGCTTTATTTCTTGCTTTATTTTTCCCTTAAATATGCAAAAATAGGATAAAGCTTCGTCAATATTCAACCATTGGAGAACACCTTGTGTGTGAATGGATTGTACTTTAAAAGTATTTTATTGGTTGATTGTAGGATTAGGTAAAGGAGGGACAATAATAAAATGAAAATTGATACATCTACAATTAGTAGGTTAAATCATCCACTAGAAATAGACAAATATATAATAATAACTTCTATTGATTTCGATTCCACTAATCTATACTAATATATTAATAAGTGTATTCCTCAACAAGGAACTATGCCACGTGGCACTATCCCTTGGAGTTTTGACTTCATGTACTCACATACAATAAAAAAAAATTAGATTATGCATGGTATAAGATTTGATCCCATGACCTCAAGCTTGTGTACTAATGTCTTAACCACTAAATCATGTAATATTTGATGTTATAATTTCAATGTAAAATACTAATAAATGAAGGGGGTTACTAAATACCGCCCGTATTTACTTGAAATCGCCCGTATTTTTTTTAAAATACTCCTAAACTACCCCCTACAAATACTACCCCATACCCCCACACTCTCTCACTCTCACTCTAACACTCTCTCACTCTCACTCTCACTCCTCACTCCCACCATAGCCACCACCACCAAAGCCATCACCACCCCCAAAGCCACCACCACCACCACCGCCACCACCACCACACGACAACCACCACCACACGGCAACCACCACCACCAGGCGAGGAAGGCGTGCGCGACCACCGAGCGAGGACGAAGAAGACACCGACGCCGACCACCACCACAACACGCCGGAAAAAGAATGGGCCCAAGGAAGAAGGGAAAGGAAATCGGGGAATCTTCAAATCAGGTTAGTT
This sequence comes from Beta lomatogona, assembly GCA_947646795.1. NCBI lineage: Eukaryota > Viridiplantae > Streptophyta > Magnoliopsida > Caryophyllales > Amaranthaceae > Beta > Beta lomatogona. Next base: position 1,012,988 of record CANSNZ010000424.1, on the reverse strand, counting down.
TTGTAGTTATTTGTGGTCAAAACCAACGTAGGCTTGCCGGAAAATTGCCCCATCGTCACCGGAAAAACGAGGCAAAAAAAATTTTTTTTTCGTAAATGCAGGGCAACGGAAAAGTGATAACGGTTTAGATCTACGTTACCTCGCGGTGGTAACGTAGATCTAAACCGTTACCTCTGCGGTGGTAACGGAAAGATGTCCGTTACCACCGTGTGGTGGTAACGAATTTGCGTCCGTTGCCCCTGCATTTACGGAAAAAAAAATATTTTTGTTCTTTGTGTTTTCCGGCGAGGAGGGGGATTTTGGGTTTTTTCTTTTTTTTTTTAATTTATGTTTATGTTTTATTAATTTCTGTTTTTTTATAATTATGTTTATATGTTTATTTTAAATAATTTATGTTTGTTCGTAATATATGTATTAATAATTTCGTTTGAATTAAAAATAATAATTTGTGTTTATTTGGGCTTTTATAATTAATGTCAATAGTTATTTGAATATATTAATTTAATTGGAATAGTTAATATGTTAATTTGTGTGATAATATGGTAATTAGGTTTTATTATTATTATGTTAATGCATGTTAGTAACATGGTAGTATTATTTAATTTATTTGATTTAATTTATTTAATTGTTTAATAGCATGTGATAATAGTATTATTTAATTTTAATAGTTATTATATAATAAGTTAATATATTGATTTGAGCATGTTATTATATTATTAAAATATTTCAATTATATTAGCATGTTATTATTTTATATTAGTAGCATATTACGATTATTTATTGTAATGATATTAGCATGTTAATTTGTTTTTATTAACATGTTAATTTATGTAGGGTATTTGTTTTTATTAGCATGTTTACTAATGATATTAGCAACTTAATATGATTTATTGTTGTAATTTTAGTTAATTAATTATTAGAAAGTGAATAGTTATATAATAATGCCCTAATTTACTTACTTTGCGCATATATTTTAATAATATTATGTTAACACCATCACCAATGTTAATGCATCTTAGTATTAGTTTTCCTTATAATTTTAGTTAAGTAATTATTAGAGTGTCAATGGTTATAGATTAGTAGTAATTACAATATAATAACGTAGACATTAAATAAATAATAAATAATTAACATAATGTATTATTAGGGTCTTGATGGTCTCGAGGGATCGACGCCACGACACACTAGATCTCGTGGTGTTGATGCATCTAGTAGGAGGCGGGACGATGCTCGGCTAGCCGGATGCCTATTCCTCGAGGACGCGCCGATAGTCTGGATGGGATATTGGGGACGAGCAGGAGTTAGATCATGCTATGAGAGATGACGATGGAGCTGATGTGGGTGAAGCCGCCTCCCATGTGCCTGTGAGGAAGGGTAGTAGAGGGAGGTTTGTTTCGGGGTCGAGTTCCGGATCTAGTAGGGTGTCGAGCAGGGCTAGAGCTGCTAGGGATACTTCGTGGTTAGTTACCGAGGCAATGCCCGGGGGCCCACTTGACGGTACCCCGATTCCTAGTTGGCGGGGCACGTCGGCTCCCGTATATACCACGATACGACTGCTAGGGATGTTATGTTGTGCCATAACCGCTCCAATGCATTTGATCCGTTGCCGACTTGGGGTTTCCCGCGAGCCGTCGTTGCGCGCTTGGATAGATCTTGTATTGCCCGGCTACCAAGGATTATGTTTGGGCACCTTGACTTTCCATTACTTACGCTTTGTAGAGCGTTGGCAGCCCGACACGAACACGTTTCACATGCCTTTTGGAGAGATGACGATCATGTTACATGACGTTTGGCGATCCTACGTGTTCCTATTGAGGGCCTGACTGTTAGTCCTTGTTTTGCCGACTTCCCGAGTTGTATGTACGGTTTGAGGAGCTCCTCGGCTTGACTCGTGATCCATGAATATTTGTTGGTTTTATATGTTGCCTAACTCCCGCATACGATTTTCCTCATGCAAATAGATTCCTAAACAAGGAATGCGAGACTCGACCATTTAATTGATACAATGCCTGAGTCTTGTACAATATTCCGTGCCGACGCCGACTTTCCTCCAAATCATTCTCAACCTTCTTCACCTGATTTTCTATCTCACTGTGAGCAATAGAAAAGATGGAGTCCAAGGCGTTGTGCTACTAAAAACCCAAGACTTCGGTGCGAGTGTGCACTTTCAACTCGGCTAGTGCACGTGTTCCCAAGGTGAAGTACATTGTCCGTCCATGCCCGCATAAACTTCTCTTTGTACACAACCAAGTTGTTTCAACATATTGGATTATTTTAGGCCACTTTCTGTACACATCTCTCATATTATCAACCTCGGCCTCATAACTCCTCTCGTCGGTCGCGTTGACTATCCGATACCAAGTTCGGCTCACGAATCTCGGACCCGCATCGGTGTTGCCCATGATGTTACTCACTCTAGCCTGCACGTCTTTGTTGATATGCCATCTACATAGCAAATGTGCAGAGTTAGGAAACACTTCCCGGATCGCTTTCATAAGGCCCAAATCACGGTCGAATGAGTGTAACAGGGACAACATTCACTCCAATAAGCAACCTAAACTTGTCCAACACCCAATTATAACTATCAGCTGTTTCGTTGGCCATCAGAGCATACCCAACCATAAAATTCTTGTTGCACGGCGTCATCCCAATGAGCTCTAGAAAAGGCATGTTATATTTGTTGGTTTTATATGTTGCATCCATACCAACAACAAGTGGATAAGTTCGGAGGATATTTGCCGAACGAGGGTGCACCATGAATCTGCCATTGCATTTGTCTCCTCGTCTTGCCTAATCCAGGAAGGTAGTCGCTCTCTCGAGCAAGGTGAAGGAAGTGTTGCATCACGTCTCTACCATCCATTGCTTCCCTTCTATCCTTTTCCTTCAAGTTGTACAAGTGTCTCATATTTGGATGATCATCGGGTAATTTTTCATTCACAACTTTCATTATACTAGCAGGCTTAACGTGCGACTTTATCATATCGCGAGCGAATACCTTTGCCGCCGGACTAAGGCCGCCGATGGGTCGATGGCCCTCGGGGTAATGAATGAACTCATGATTGTGCATGCCCCTAATCCCCCGTTCGCTTTGATCACCCATCCAGCTTCGATCCGGGTACTCCAAATACTCAACCTTAACTCCCGCCTACACCACAGCTTTTGTCTTTGTAGCTACCCGTATGCTACACTAAGATCTCTACCTTCACCCCTATATGGTGCGCCCGTTACATTTCATATATACATATTCTCGTCCACTAGATCGTGTTTATGATTTGACATAATAATCATCACAAACCCGATTTCATTTGCCCTTTTCTTAACCCAATCTTGTAGTTCCTTTTTCTCACCCCATAGTGTTTCATTATAAAACATGTGATTATAATCTATATAATCACCCCCAAAGTCCGGCAAATAAGCCTATAATGTTTAACATTTTTTCAATTAGACAACATATAATCAATAATATTATTCACATATTTGAAAACAATATCAAAAAATATTAACTAAATATTCGTTAACAAAATTAACATAAACGGATGTACTATTATTCGCTAATTACAAAATCAATACTAATTATGACGGAAAATCAAATATTAACTAAATGGAACATATTAACTATTAACATTTAATTAATATATTCAAATTAACTATTCACATAAATTATAAAAACCCAAATAAACACAAATTATTATTTTTAATTCAAACAGAAATTATTAATAAATAAATAAATAAATTAGGAACAAATATAAAATATTTTAAATAAACATAAATATATAATTATTAAAAAACATAAATTACTACAAACATAAACAAAACATAAATTTTAAAAAAGAAAAAATAAAAAAAACCCAAACTCCCACCCCCAACCCCTCGCCGAAAACACGAGGCTAAAAAGATATTTTTTTTCGAAAATGCGGGGCAACGGATAGGAAACCGTTACCATCGCCTCCTCCGGTAACGGATCACTTTTCCGTTACCACCACGGAGGTAACGGATCGATCTACGTTACCTCGTGGTGGTACCGAAAGTGATCCGCTACCATGGTAACGGATCACTTTTCCGTTGCTTCCACAGAGGCAACGGATTTTTGGTCCGTTGGTTCGTAGAAGCAACGGGTTTTACATTCGTTTCTTCCACCGGAACGGATTTTCGATCCGATTACCCGCCTCCGGCCAAAAAAATTTTCCGGCAACTTAAAAAAAAAAAAAAATTCCAACTTACCACATTTCGTTCCGGCGGCGTTGACGGTCCTTCATCGGACATTTTGCGTAGGTGGTGCTCCGGTGGTGGGTGGTGGGTGGTGGTCGGCCGGCGGTGGTGGTCGGCCGCGGTGGTGTTCGGAAGGTGGTGGTGGTGTTAGTGCTTGATGGCAGAAGAGAGAGCTTAAGTTTGGTGAGAGTGGAGAGGTAAAGTGAGGTGAAAGAGGCATGGGGGTATATAATAAAAAAATACGGACGATTTCAAGTAAATACGGACGGTAAATAGCGATTCGGTAAATGAAATATATAAGTACCCGGGGTATAGCCCGGGCCTAAAAACTAGTTATTAATACCAATATGATCCCTAATGGTACATTACCCATTGAATAGATACAGTTTTTCATATTGAACTAACATTTCTTGAAATTTGGTATGAGCATGTAGTGTAAAAATAGTGAATTCATTCAACTAGAGTTTGCTCTTGAGACAAAGGTAGTAGTCCTTATTAGTGGGAGTCTACTAAAGCATAGACTACCAATGGAAAAATCCGGGAAACCCTCTGCTTGGAAAATTATGATTTCTAAAGAGAATTTGGAATAAAGTGAGCGAACTTTTTCTGAAGAGAGCAAAAATTAAATACAAATTAGACAGCTCAAAATGCAATGCAAACGTGAAATTAATTGTGCAAATACAATGACGACCTATTTACCAGGATGGATAAGGCTAGGACAATGCCGATCAAATATTTGCCAAGAAAATTGACACTACCAGTTCCATGTCCGGCCTGTTCATTCTTATTGTCTCAACTTTCATTTATCTTAAAGAGGTTCTAACTTTGGTGGAATTTCTTTCCAGAACGATCCTTCAACTTAATGAAACTGCTAAATTGATTAATTATGAGTTATGACACATTAATCTATTATATTGACTTCAATTAATTACAAAAATGTTTATTGGATGAGTGTCACGTGTCTCAATTAACTTATTTAGTAGTTTAATTAAGCTAAAGGACCGTTTTGAAAAGAGAGCTCCAAGAGTTGAGACCATTACAAAATAATCAAAAGTTGAGACCTTTTAAATGAACGGCTATATTTAGTACCACTAGGGTCAATTTTTCCTATTTGCTAATACTCGATACAGATAATGGTATAATATAGAATGAGATAACATATTTGTTTGATAAATAGTATATGAGAATGGATGGAACTATGGAAGCCACTTTAAAAAAAATTTACTTACAAGATGCCAAATAAAAGTAACTATTGTACCATATTTATTGCAACATATTTATTGTAACCTATTACTCCTTGGACAATAGTTTCATTTTATTCTTATCTCAAAGTGAGCGTTCGGTTCAAATAATTGGAATGGTATAGTAAGGAATGACAACACAATGGATATTTGATTAAAGATCTATTACTATTTTTAGTTGTTTAACTCACTCAAAGTATGGATTTAAGATCTACTATTAGAGAAGGAGATATTACAATCTCAATCCATAAGGAGTGGTGGGTATGAGATAGAAGTGGTTAAAGAGAGAAACCTGTAGATATTAGTATATAATATGAGGTTCCACACCCTATTTACCTCAATCAATCTTTTCATTATTAAGTGTACAGTTTCTATTTTATTCCAATTCAAATCTTTTAACCATACACATCCCCCCATTGCATCTTATACGATTAGACTAAACAAATCTAGATAGACTGGATGATGAATAACTTAATCCTAAAAAAGGCAAATGAGGCATAAATCAATGCACAAACACAAACTGCTACTATAATAAGTGCTTGTTTGATTGCAATGAGAATTTCTAGTAGGAATTTACAATTTGTGGGAATTTAATTTCCTTATGAAATTCCTAAGAATTAGTCTAAGTTGTTTGCTAGTCATAAGGAAAGTTGTAATTTATAGGAATTTAGGTAGGAATTGTGAGTAACTACGGGAAAGATAGGTAAATAAATTCCTACATTTTGTGGAAATTTCAAATTCTCATGAATTTTCATTGCCCCATTTTCCCCACTTCCTATCAACCAAACAACTAGCCAAATCAGAAAATCATGGGAAATTCCATTGTCTACATAATTTACTGTATATCAAACAATCACTAAGAGTGTGTCCAAAGAAAACAGTTCTTTTTTAACTCGTAGTAATTATTATCTTTTGTAGGTGATGTTATATGTCAATATTTTTTTAAATAAGTGGAACCTGAGTAAAAGTAGTTGTTTTAAAAAAATATTAAGAAAAATCTATCATAAGTCACCTCAAAAGATATATATATATATATATATATATATATATATATATATATATATATATATATATATATCCTCAGGTCCTAATACTTACTTGTTTGGGCTTAATTAATCAGCAGCCCAATAAGGAGCATAAAAGCCTCCTAAAGCCTGGGACATGTGGCAGCAGTAGGTCCCGCCTAAAAGTTGACCTAATCACAAGGACTTGGGACACCTCTAAAAGGGTGGAATAATCATTGCCTAAAAAGGTAACATGCCCATTGGTACCAATAAGGCCCATCTGAACAATGTTTCCTGTCTGGGGAAATCCCCAACACTATAAAAACCAACTGCCTCATCAATGAACATGTATTCAATTCTCACCTAACAAACTAGAGCGTCGGAGGGGCGATCCCGGAGCCACCCCCGGGGTAGTCTAACCTTGTTTGGCAGGATTCCGGCGTACGGACATCGGAGCTCAGGCGACCGCTCTTGGGGCCCACATCACATCTCCCAACCAATTACAATCCTTAATTTCTTAGCAGAAACAGTTTGGCGCCGTCTGTGGGGAGGTTACAATCAAAGTCGCTTCGCCACCACTTAGTAAGATCAACTCCGCAATGGCCCCAGCCAAGAGCACTCGCACCCGACAGCCCTCTGCACAGGCTCAGAGATCCGAAAGGGATCCGTCCCCATCTCTTCAACGGAGGTCTGAACGACCCAAAACACCGACCGTTCAAACCCTCGACCATGAAGAAGAAGAACAATACATAGAAAACGGACAGGACCCCTCACAGCAGCTGCAGCACGCGGATCCCCATCCTATATCCACAGCGGATATAAACATGATAGCCGCTCAGCTCCAGCAAACCTTGCAGCAGAGCCTGATAGACATGTTAGCCAACCTACAGCAGGGACGCCCCCTTCAGCCCCCTAAAGACCAAGCCTTAGTCCCTTCTCTTCGGGTGGAGAACCAAGGTCAGCCTAGCCGCCAGCAGTCGGGGGCAAGGGAATACGGTCAGCCTGGTCGGCGACGATCCAAGCAAGGGGAGAAAGAGCGACACGGGTCTAAAGGAAGATCCGTTAGGCATGCTGAAGAGAGTCACATATATAAGTCCCCTCGAGGCGACGTGGGTCATAAGCACAACGATGCCCGACACTTCCTCAACGAGAAGCGTCTCAGCAAAGGTTACGATGCGAGGCACATACTAAACAAGAAAGCAGCTCAGCGTGAGGGCCATGGTGATTCTGCTCATTCAAACCCCATTCGAATTAACAGTGGGGCGCTCAAGTTCATGGTCCCTTTCAGTCAGGCCATACTCGAGGCGCCCAGCCCGGGAAAGGTCAAAACACCAACTATTGAGCCATTCGCGGGTCTAACCGACCCAGACGATCACATGGCCACATACAAAGCCCAAATGAGTGTTCAAACTGGCTGCAAGGCCACTTGGTGCCGTTACTTTCCCACAACACTCAAAGGTCTGGCCCTGAACTGGTTCCAAGAGCTTCCCGCGGGGATCATAACTGATTTCTCGGTGCTCGAAGACCTATTCATTCACCAGTTTGTTGCTGGGAAAAGACAAAAGAAAACAAGTCTCCATTTGATGGGAGTCAGGCAGGAGAAGAATGAAAACCTGGCCGATTACATCAAAAGATTCAATGAGGAGTCATTAAAGATCTCAGATCTACAAGATGATGTGGCGTTCGCCGCCTTAATGTCTGGACATCAGCCCAGTCGACTAAGATGGTCCTTGGCGGAAAACGAAGTCAAAACCTTCTCTGAGGCAATGACTCGAGCTCAAAGATTCATCCAAGCGACAGACATATGTCGTCACTCAGACGACGGGAGCAAGAAGAGGAAGGAAGAAGGAAATCACAAGGACCAATCGAAGCAACAGAAAACAGGCGGTCGGTCAGACAGGTTTAACGACCATGGCATCGACCCCCGATTCAGCAAGAACAGAAGAGAGATCTACTTAGACATAAAGGACAAATCCATGCTTCCCCGCCCACCTCCCATCAGAACGTCAGCTGCTCGAAGATATAAGAGCCAGTGGTGCGAATATCACAAGGAATACGGGCACACCACCAAAGATTGTAGGGAACTCAAGAAATCCCTTGACAACCTAGCTGGCCAAGGGAAGCTGAACCGATACCTCAAGCACTCCAGTGAGGAGAAGGGCAAGCAGAAGGTCAGTCAATCCAACAGCGGGGACACGGAGGGTTTCATCGGAGTCATAGCGGGTGGCTTCGCGTCGGGAGGCCTAACCGGCCGATCACGCAAAGCCCACCTCCAAAATCTTAAGCATCAAGTACTCGATGTCAACCACCCCCGCCCCGATTGCCCCGTCATGACATTCGGGGAATCCAGTCGGGATCTACATACACCTCATGACGACCCCTTAGTCATTCAGCTCAAGGTGGCCAATGCAAGAGTAAAAAGGGTGCTGGTGGATAGTGGATCCTCAGCCGACATAATCACACTGGAGTGCCTCAGGAAGCTGAAATATGATGAAAGGGATGTAACCTCCCTCGATCAGCCGCTCATAGGCTTCGGGGGAAACTCTGTCCATCCTGTCGGATTTATAAAATTGCCTACTCGGATGGGAGAGAATGGCAGGGGAAGAAGCCTACCGATCGACTTCCTAGTAGTGGACATCCCTCTACCATACAATATCATAATGGGAAGACCAACTCTGAACAAGGTCAAGGCAACGATTTCCATTTATCAACTCCTCATGCAGTTTGAAACCGACGAGGGTAAAGTCGGAAAGATCCAGGGGGACTAGCAATCAGCCAGAGAATGTTACGTTAACAGCTTGAAAAGCAAGGTCGACGTCCAAGAAGACTCGAAAAAGAGAAAGCGAGAAGAGGGTCAGCCCTCAAGTGGCTTCGGGGTTTACATCACAGAAAATCCCAAGAAGTACGAGCGCCCTCAGCCAGCCGAGGATGACGAAGAAGTCATCATTGACGAAAGACTTGGTCGGACTTTGAGAGTGGGCAAGGCCATGGACCCTCAAACAAGAAAGGAAATCATTCAGGTACTCACGGAGTACAAAGACGTCTTTGCACATGAAGCCACAGAAATGCCGGGACTCGACCCCAAAGTCATGTGCCACGAACTCAACATCAAAGATGGGTTCAAGCCAGTCAAACAAAAGTTGAGACATCAAGGCCCCGAAAGGAACATGGCGGCGACGGCAGAAGTCAAGAAATTGCTCGAAGCGGGGTTCATAGAAGAATGCCAGTACTCAGAGTGGCTAGCCAACGTTGTGCTGGTCAAAAAGTCAAGTGGAGCATGGAGAATGTGTGTGGATTTCACAGACCTGAACAAGGTCTGTCCAAAAGATAACCACCATCTGCCCAAGATCGATAGGCTGATCGACTCAACTGCAGGTCACGCCCTCTTAAGCTTCATGGACGCAAATGCGGGGTATCACCAAATCCCAATGGCTGAGCAGGATCGAGTCCATACTGCCTTCGTCACCAACCAAGGAGTGTATTGCTACAAAATGATGCCCTTCGGGCTCAAGAACACGGGGGCTACGTATCAGCGTACGGTCAACAAAATCTTCAACGACCAACTGGGTTGGAATATTGAAGTATACGTCGATGATATGATCGTCAAAAGCAAGGTTCAGGGTGATCACCCCTCAGACTTAAAAACGACCCTCAGCACGTTGAGGCAATTCCGTATGATGTTGAACCCCAAGAAGTGCGTCTTCGGAGTAAAGGGAGGGAAGTGCCTCGGATTCCTGGTAGATGAAAGGGGAATCAAAGCAAATCCTGACAAAGTCAAGGCCGTGATGGAGATGAAGTCTCCTTGGAATGTAAGAGAAGTACAACGCCTAACCAGCTGTTTGGCTGCCCTCGGCCGCTTCCTATCCCGGTCAGCAGATAAGAGTTTGCACTTCTTCAAAGCTCTGAAAAGAAAAGAATTCACATGGGATGATGAAGCCGAGCAGGCTTTTACCTCCCTCAAAATCAACCTATCGTCACTCCCCAAGTTAATTTCCCCTTTGCCGGGAGAAACATTGTTCATTTATGTGGCTGTTTCAGAATACGCGCTCAGCGCGGTTCTGATAGCCGAGAGAAAAGAAAAACAGCACCCAGTCATAAGTCACGCATTCCGAGGAGCCGAGGCCAAATACAGCGATGTCGAAAAAATGGTCTTTGCCTTAGTAATGGCTAGTCGGAAACTCAAGCCCTATTTCCAGGCCCATCCAATTAAAGTTCTCACAGGTCAGCCGCTCAGGAATCTCATCGAAAGCAGGAACCGTTTGAGTCAGATGACCGATTGGGCGGATTAGCTAGCAGACTTCGGGTTGGAATATGAGCCGAGGAGGGCAATCAAAGCCCAGGCCTTGGCCGATTTCATAACGGAGTGTACATTTAGGCCCCCAGTCAGCAGGCAAGATAGCTGGGAGTTGCAAGTAGATGGCTCGTCCACCTAGACAGGGTGTGGAGCCGGATTGGTTGTCAAACCCCCGATCGGAGAAAAGATGGAATACGCCATCAAATTTGAGTTCTTAGGCTCCAACAATGAAGCTGAATACGAAGCCCTGATCCTCGGATTGGAGATATGCATCTTGGCCGGGGCCACCGTGATTAACGCTAAATCCGATTCACAGCTGATAGTGGGTCAGGTATCAGGCGAGTATGAAGCCAAAGAAGTTAACATGAGAATGTATTTGGCCAACGCCCAAGACATCATCAAACGATTATCTCAGTTCAAAATCACTCACATACCCCGATCAGAGAATCAGCAGGCTGATGCCTTAGCTCGGATGGCCAGCTCGGCGGAAGGGTCAGCTCCTCGGACGATCATGTGGGAAGTCCTTCGCCAGCCTAGCATCAATAGTAAGGAACAGCTGGTATAGAATCGGACATCTACTTGGATGGAGGAGGTAGTCGGGTATTTGAGAGAAGGGAAACTGCCTGAGGACCACAAAGAAGCCGAGCGGGTCAAGCACAAATCCGGATGGTTCTTATGGCATGAGAACCAACTCTATAAAAAATCCTTCACTCACCCACTACTCAAATGCGTAACTCCTGACGAAGGAAATTACATCCTTAGGGAGATCCACCAAGGGGCCTGTGGGAGTCTTCAAGGGGGAAGAACCATAGCCGGAAAGGCTCTCAGGGCGGGTTACTACTGGCCTACTCTGAAAATGGACGCCCATGAGTTGGTCAAAAGTTGTCCATCTTGTCAAATCCATTCGGACATCCCGGGAGCGCTAACCACCCCCTTAACACCAATTCAAGCAGTTCTGCCATTTGATAAGTGGGGTATGGACTTACTAGGACCATTCCCTCCAGCCTCGGGTCAAAGGAAGTTCCTCATAGTCGTCATCGACTACTTCACCAAATGGACTGAAGGCCGAACCACTCTCCTCTATAACCGATAAGCAAGTTCAAATGTTCATTTGGAGGAACATCATAACTAGATTCGGTGTTCCTAGGGTCCTGATCTCCGACAATGGACGTCAATTTAGCAACGGCCCTACTCGGGATTATTGTGCTCGTTTCGGAATATGTACCAAGTTCTCTGCAGTGTCCCGGCCACAAACAAATGGGCAAGCTGAGTCGGCTAACAAAATAGTTCTCAAAGGAATCAAGAAGTCTTTGGAGGATGCCAAAGGAGCTTGGGTCGATGACCTACCTGGGGTGCTCTGGTCGGCTAGAACTACAGTCAAGGAGGCAACTGGGCACTCGCCGTTTAGTCCCGTTTACGGAAGTGAGGCGGTCTTACTAGTTGAGGTGGGTATCCCCTCCCCTCGGATGACCTTCTATGAGTTCGGAAAAAACGAGGAAGAAAAGTCGGTCAACTTGGACTTACTGCCAGAATCAAGGGGCAATACGCTGCTACAAGCCATTCGGTACAAACAAAGAGTTACTCGGATGTTTAACAATCGAGTGAGGTCCCGACCAATCCAACTTGGTGATTGGGTCATTAGGAAAGTAGAGGCCACTGGGCTCTCACACTTAAAGGGAAAGCTAGGACCTAACTGGGACGGCCCCTACAAAGTAACAGAAATCATCAAGCCCGGCACGTTCCGACTAGAGTCCCCACAAGATGTTCCCTTGGCCCGACCTTGGAATGCAGACAACCTCAAAAAATACTTTGTGTAAAGTTTGTTACTTGCAATAGGGGCATACATTGTAACAACTAAAACATAGCCGGTCGGCACATTTTGTACCAAAGCCTATTAGAAACAGTTGGCATTTATGTAGCAAAGCTAGCCCATTGAACTTGATCAATCAAAATGGTTGGCATCTTTTATAATCCAGACTTAACCAGTCACTAAGATATCCGATTCGGCAAAATTCGACCAAACGGTTGAAGACTTGATCAGTCATAAAAAGACTAAGTCAAAAGACCGGAAAATAGATCAGCCACTCAAAACATGTCAATCAGTTAACATACAAGTCAGTTGAAGTCAGCAAAGCTAGTCGTCAATATTGCAATCAACAAACATAAGGAAAGATTGAGGCCAAAAGATGAATTTCATTAAGGTGGTCGGGCATTACAAAACAAGAGGAATTGCAACGATAACTGAAACAATGACTAAGGGAATGGCCGAGTACAGGGGCCATGAATCCTAAGAGCTAGGGGGAGGGGAAGATCGTTACACTCCGCATTGGTTTCGGTGTTATCACCTCGATCCTCCCTCCCGAGCCCGCATTGCCGATCGCATCATCATCATCGCCATCAATGACATTGATGTCAACCTGGCCCTCTTCGTCCTCCACGTCATCATCCTCCTCAGTCTTCATCTGAGCCAGGATTGCAGCATTATCAGAGTCGATCGACATCTGATATCCCGACCAGATGTCAGCCCAAACCAGCTTGGGATGCGACTCGGCCAAAACCTTCCTCAATCGATCCAGGGCCTCATCCTCCCCCATTTTATGCGTCGCGCTGCCTACCTCATTGGCGTAGACCTCGGCAGCATCAGACTTCTCCCAGTCGGAGAACCATTGCTCCTCGGTCTTGATCTTGCCCTTCAACTCGGTTAGTTTGGCCTCGAGGTCAGTGACCTTCTGCTCGGCCACTTTCAGCTTAACGAGAGCATCATCCTTAGCCGTTTTTGCCGAGTCACGGGCAAGGATGAGGTCGGCCTTCTCCTTCTCCCATTTGGCCCGCTCAACGGCGAAGTCTTCCTGATCCTTCTTGATGGCGTTCTCAGCATCAAAAAGCTTCGACTCGGCAATCCGCTTATCCTCCTTGGCCCGTTAGACCTCATCGAAATGCTTTTTGGCTTTTTCTTTGAGGTCGGCCACTTCCTCGGTCAGGCTCACTCGATTCTGAGCCACATTGGCCATCCGAGCGGAGAACTGAAACGAAGGAAGATGGTTAGAAAATTGAACAAAGGAAAATAAGGGCGAATAAAAAAGAAATAGGCTTACATCGTGCCAAGAGCAAAAAAGCTCATTGGTCTCATTCGGACCATGAGTAACCTCAATATACTCTCGGTCGGCGGGAGTATATATGTGTTCCAGGGCCTCAGTCCAACGCCCGTCTTTCTCCGCCCGACTAAGCCCAGTGAACGGCACTGAGAGCGCCACACCATCACCTGAGCTACCCCCGATCCGATCGGAGAACGGAGACAGGGGAGTATATTGGGGACTCCCAATCGGCCGAAACTCCGATGAGTGGAGGGAAAGGACGCCGCCATCAGTCGGCTGTGGTGGCCCCCTCGGGCTGATCACCTCAACATATTTGGCCTTTTTGGCCTCCTTCTCCCGATCAGCCCTCTCCCGATCGGCTTTAGCTCTCGCGAGCGCCTTCTCGGTCCGAGCGACCTTGTCGGACGACCGCTCCTTCCTCTTCTTCGACTTAGGCTTAGCAGGATCCTGAGGAAAAAGCAAAAAAAAAACAATTACGAAAATGAATTGCCACTCGGCCAAAAAGAGAAGCAGCAAGAAGATGGAAATTTCACCTTAGGAGGGGCGGGGACCTTCATTGTCTTAGCCCCAATCTCGGCCTTTAGCCGAGCAACTCTCATTGCCGCAACATTCAGTTTGTCAGCCATGATCGGGTCAACCTCGTCTATATAAGTTCGGGCAGGTTCTGCAACAAGGTAAAACAAAATGTTAGTCAAAAAGCAAAACCTTGGGAGTTTATCATACCAACCACCTAAACTATCTCCCCGGCAAATTACCCTTCGGAAAGGTCGAGCTGAGACCCATAGCCGAAAGGAAATGCTCGTCTTTGAAGAGCTTGCAGCCAGGAAGCCACTGGCCGGGCACAAATATTTCGCCCCCGTCCACAATCTTGGACTCGGTATGCATATAGCAGGCCGCCGCACCCTCTTCGTCATCAAGTTCACCCACTCGGAGATTTAGGGCGACGAGGGGCTCGTCGGGGGAGGAACAAGGGGAATCCCCCAATCTCCGCCAAAATAAATAAAAGCAAATTCTCTCCGGAACCCCTTCTGCGAGGAGGGCAGGTTGAGAACAGTTCGGTATCCCGGTCGGACCTGAAAGCTCCACCAACCAAGACCATATGGTCATAACCTCGACCAACTTATACATATGCCTCCATAATTTGATGGTCGGTCGGATTTGGATCAAGTCGCAAAGCACCTGGAAGGTGTTGATTCCGCCCCAGGAGTTAGGGGAAATTTGGCAAATTGCCAAATTGTAGGCATTCAGCAATTCCTTGACAAATGGGGTCAGTGGAAAGCGGAGCCCCAACTCCATTGACCTGTAATATACAGCAATGCACCCGGGAGGAGGGCTGAGCACCGTGTGGTAGGCCTCTGGTCGGACCAGATAATAAGGGTCCTTTATTTGGAATCTCGTTGTTGTCCCCCTGAGGTCCTCGGTCAGAGATTTTATTACGCTGGGCTCGGGAAAGAAGGTCCATGGACCTCCTTTCGAATCAAGGTCGGGATACTCTAGTTCTTGACCCGAAGTGGACGCTTCTCCTGCTCCCCTCGGCATGGCCACCCTCACTACATCACAAGACAAATATTTGTCTAAGTAACTCCTCGTGGGGGGATAGGCCAGCGACACTTCCCAAGGATAGGGAATGATACCCTCGGCCTCCTCCTCCACAGAAGACGACGGGCTCGGAAGAGCAACTGCGTCGGGCACAGCCGAGGGGTCAGGGCAACTTATTACAGCCGACACCAATGTTATTCCCATCCCCCTCACCTCCTCGGACAATTTATAGGAGGTGAGGTCGGGGGTGTCGACGACTCGGACGAATCTCCCATTATTTATGGGCAAGGGAGTCGGCCGAGATTATTCGAAAGAAAAGAAAGAAAGAAAAAGAAAACTTAAAAAGAGCAAGAGCGTACCTGATCGGACGAAAAGACTGGAGGAAGAGCTTGAGAGATAGAGAGAAATTGAAGATCATTGAGAGAGAGAAAGTTGGAGAAATGAGCAAATGATCCCCAACTCTCTCTCCTCCCCCGTATATATAGGAGCGCCTTGGGGGACGTGCAACGCAAACCTCCCCGCGTCGCCTTGATGGGCTTCCAATAGAGGCCCAAAGGGACCTATTCAGTCCATCCCATGAAGAGCCCAGTAATATCAAGCAAAATCCTTCTAAATCCAAGGAATTTGAAGCGTCAAAGTTCCTCAAAGCACCTCGTCAGCTCAACCAATACCAAGGGCCCCAATGTCCCAAGTATCAAAATCGGCCATGTGGCATTTCAGGTCGGACATATCTGGTCAAGCAAAATAGTCGCTGCTCCACCATCCGGAATGTGAAACCCACTCGGACCAACTTGGGGCTCATTAGCCCCTCATCCGAGTGGCCTTTTACCCTACTCGGCCAACAGGAGTTCCTCTCCTCTGCCGAGTCGCTTCTATACTCGGTCAAGTATGGCCAAGTATCAGCTAGCACCACTCGAACCAACTTGGGGCTCATTAACCCCTCATCCGAGTGGCCTTGTACCCTACTCGGCGAACAGGAGTTCCTCTCCTTTGTCGAGTCACTTCTATACTCGGTCAAGTATGGCCGAGTATCAGCTAGCACCCACTCGGACCAACTTGGGGCTCATTAGCCCCTCATCCGAGTGGCCCTGTACCCTATTCGGCCAACAAGAGTTCCTCTCCTTTGCTGTGTCGCTTCTATACTCGGTCAAGTATGGCCAAGTATCAGCTAGCACCCATTCAGGCGAATTTGGGGCTCAATCGTAGTGATCCGGTCGGCCATCTCCTCCTCCAGGAAAAGTGATCTGGTCGACGCAACATGAAGTGGCCTGATTGGTTCTCACCTCCAATAAGAGGTGATCGGGTCGGCACTCTTCACATTTAATGAGAGGTGACCGGGTCGGCCTTCTTCCTTCAGCATGGAGTGACCCGGTCGGCCCTCTTCCCATTCAATGAGAGATGACCGGGTCGGCATTCTCCCTTCAACAGGGAGTGACCCGGTCGGCCCTCTCCCCTTTCAATGAGAGATGACCGGATCGGCATTCTTCCTTCAACAGGGAGTGACCCGGTCTGCCCTCTCCCTATTCAATGAGAGGAGACCGGGTCGGCATCCTTCCTTTAACAGGAAGTGACCCGGTCGGCCCTCTCCTCCTACAATGAGAGGAGACCGGGTCGGCATTCTCCCTTCAATAGGAAGTGATCCGGTCGGCCCTCTCCTCTTTCAATAAGAGGAGACCAGATCGGCATTCTTCCTTCAACAGGGAGTGACCCGGTCGGCCCTCTCCTCATTCAATGAGAGGAGACCGGGTCGGCATCCTTCCTTCAACAGGAAGTGACCCGGTCGGCCCTCTCCTCCTACAATGAGAGGAGAACGGGTCGGCATTCTCCCTTCAACAGGAAGTGACCCGGTCGGCCCTCTCCTCTTTCAATAAGAGGAGACCGGGTCGGCATTCTCTCTTCAACAGGGAGTGACCCGATCGGCTCTCTCCTCATTCAATGAGAGGTAACCCGGTCGGCATCCTTCCTTCGACAGGAAGGGAACCCGGTCGGCGTTCCTCCTTCTAGCAAGAGGTAAGCCGGTCGCAAACCAGTCAGATATAAGGCGGTCGTTATTCCGCCACAGACGGGCGTCCCTCCAGTCAAGTTTTCGTGGTCCCCCCATCTATGGCGTGGGGCTAATTGTTTGGGCTTAATTAATCAGCAGCCCAATAAGGAGCATAAAAGCCTCCTAAAGCCTGGGACAGGTGGCAGCAGTGGGTCCCACCTGAAAGTTGACCTAATCACAAGGACTTGGGACACCTCTAAAAGGGTGGAATAATAATTGCCTAAAAAGGTAACATGCCCATTGGTACCAAAAAGGCCCATCTAAACAATGTTTCCTGTCTGAAAATCCCCAACAATATAAAAACCAACCGCCATCATGAGCAATGTATTCAATTCCCACCAAACAAACTAGAGCATCTCTCGCTAGACTTTCTCTCTCTACCTCAATCTCATCTGACTTGAGCGTCAGATAGGCGATCCCGGAGCCACCCCCGGGGTAGTCTAACCTTGTTTGGCAGGATTCCGGCGTACGGACATCGGAGCTCAGGCGACCGCTCTTGGGGCCCACATCACATCTCCCAACCAATTACAATCCGTAATTTCTTAGCAGAAACACTACTCACTATTAGAGAGGTTGTTGTAATAGAATTAAAAATTTGGTGGTGGGTAGAGAAAAATTAGGTCCAAACTAATAAAAAGAAAATATCATTTATTTATGATAATGTAAGTTGAATGTTCCAAATAGTAAATGTGGAAGTCGGCAACTTAAGATAATGATGCTATCACACTCTTCACGCACCTACTATAGTCTATAGTATACCATATTCCATGTTCACTTAAGTGTTCATGTTTATCCTCAAAACTATTTTCATCTTTTTCATACTATATACTTTTGTTGTGGATATATACTAAACTTATTTATTTTTCGCCAGCGAAAGCGTATAAAAAGGTTCGCGAAACATCCAGATTCCAGATGTTACTCCGCGTGACACCTTAACAAACCGAACTTTGGAAGAAACCAAAAATTCGTGGCCACCGAAGCAACTGAGGGATTCAGTTGGCCGTTGATGAAAGACATGTTTAACTATTTAAAATTGCTACGTGGACCAGTCATTGCTTGCAATCTGTATATAATTCGTTTATGCTATGCTTCGTTGTCGCATTTTCAGACTAATCAATGCCAACAATCTTTTGGTTGTTGTATTATCATTCTTTCTTTTTTCTTTTTCTTTTTCCATACAGTATATATAATTGTCTATGTTGCTTCTTGATTTGAACAAAATGCAAGAATTAAACAAGGACAACAACGACAAAGGAGAGTTTTTTTTAAGACCATCAAAGTCATTTTTTATGAATGTTCAAGTCGATAATTTGTAATATATTGAGAGGTGGAAGTATTTTATCATTCAAGTTGATTTTGTGCTATTTTTGTAAATAGAATTTCTATATGCATTTAGTCCATAAGTCTTCTGTGAATTATTTTTCCCCAAATAATGCTAACTTAGAAAAAAAAAATTACACGAAGTCTAAAATTATTTCTGGCACTACCGTCCACGTAGGATAGGAATATAGGATGGTGTAAAAATGAATTTTTTAATTGCCTTAGTTGGAAACCGCTAAGCTAAGTAGTGGTTCAAGTTTCTCCATAAACCGCCACTACTAGTAGCTGTTTACTCAATCACACCGCTATTCTGAGTAGCAACTTTATACGTAAAAAACTTATATGGACTTGGTCCACACTAAATTAGTGTGGACCTAATGCTAATTCATGTTATTTATGAAAAAAAAAAATCACTATATAAACAAATAAATATAAAAGATGAATAGATATAAATTATGAAGTTTACCTATGGAAAAAAAATGTTACTATGTCACAAAGTGAAAATTTCATCATAATAAACTAATGTGAGAAAGAGTTACTATATTAAAAAAAACAGTCACTATGATAGATAGTGACTGTATAGTGTAACTTAAAATTTGAAAAGGTTACTATATGGAAAAAAATGGTCACTATGTTAAATAAGTGGTTTTGGTCCACAATAATATTATTGTGGACCAGGTCCACGCAAGACTAACTCACTTTATACCAAGAAGAGAATAAAATTAAAGAGAAGACAGAGAAAGAGTGACGCCTCCTCTCCCTTATTTTTCTCTCTTATGGGCTACCGCCACCCTTTTGGGCGGTGGTAAGCCCCCTTTCTCCTTTTTTTACTAGTTTTTTATGTTAATGTTTCTAATAAATTTCAGTCTCTCTTTAATGGAGAGTTTTTCTACCCATTTATTGGGTTATATCTACCCATATATTGGGTTTTATCTCTCTCCATGTGAGAGTTTGGAGACTTTGTTTTTGGGTTTTTGTGTAATTCAAGAGGTTGATTTGTTGATTGAAATTTGTGCGGGGTTGCAACAGATGTCAATACTTCGTTAACAATCACTTGAATTGAATCCAGTTCTACTTCAAAACTACAAAAGATCGATAGACCCCCTTGCGAGGCGGCCGCATCGACGATGTGAAAGACGAGGGTTTTCAGAAGTGTTAGATCTACTCAAAGATCGTGGTTTTGTCTTATTAGAATTGTATTTATTTCATTTTGATATGTATTTGTTTAGTTTTGACTTCTATTGTAGATGTCTATGACTTTGAATCAATGAATTAATTTTTAATTTCAAAAAAAATTAAAGAGAAGACAATAAAGAAACCACGAATGAAAATAGGACAGAAGCTTTTCATAACAAACTGGGAACCTAAATTTAACCCAAAAAAGACAATAATGCATCTAATAAATCGATAATAGCATAATCAGATACTTTTTACCCTTTTGTCAAATCCAAACCCATAATTTTCCAACAAATAATTAGATGTGTGATTTTGCTTCTTTTTAATAAAGGAATTTTTTTTAATTAACCTTTTTCATAATTTTTTATATTTAAATAAGGATACATAAAACCAAACCAATGAAGAGTGAGATTTCAACTAAGGCAGCCAAATCCCCTCCAGCATTTATGAAATAATAACATAAAAAAAACTCTTAACGCTTTTTAATATATTAGTATAGATTCTCAATGTATAAGGATGAAAAACTTGCGTTATTGCTCATCATTATTTATTTCTAGTATTGTTGTTGCAAATTATCGAGCAAGAAACCGCAATGATAACATTATAATTTCTAAGTTTTTTAATTTTTTAAATTATCTCAAATTTCGCCTTTTCATAGTACTTAATTCAAATGTTGTGTGTTCAATCAAAGAGAGTATGAAGAATTTAAAATGTTGAGTTTTCTTTAATGTTGCGATTTATGCATCTCTGGGAAGTTTGTAGTATTGATTAGTAATGGGAGGAGAAAGAAAGCTTGGTGAAAATTCAACGACGATAATGAATAAGGTGACGATAAAGCTTCGAAGATGGAGATTGAAGTCATATAGAAGGAGAGAGGGGGCGGGGGGAAGGGAGGAGGTGGAACATGGAGAAACATAGAAAATGGATATATGAGTTGAGCCTTCTCAGTTACCGGGACGATCTAACCCAAGATTTTTCGCGAACAATATATGTTTATCAACAATTTTGCCCTTGAACAACTAAACATACCTTATCCCATTCAACCGACCCCATTCAAATTATAACACTGTTTAAGTTGACTAGAGTTATCATACAATACTAATTCCCATGTGCCATTTGTAGTCAAAGCATTAAAATTTTCAACCGTAATTTATTTTCTTTACAAAACACGTTGGTTTAGGTTCAAGTTCAACAACATTGAGAGAAACATGATACTTTGTGCATTTATTTTTAATCTGAAACTTTATACTTTTGCATTATCCACATACTTTGCTTTGACCATTGTTTGTGATTTATACATTAAAAAAAAATTTAATCATGTGACATTTTGTTAGATTTATCTCAACATTTATTTTTCAAATGTCAAACCTTTTATAATTTTCACGTGCTTAATTAAGGATGTCAATGGTCAAAGTCCAACGTTGTCAAACGTTAAAGTCAAACTGTGTTGAAAAAAAGAAATTGAGGTAGTACTTATGATCGGGTGAGTCGCTTCTTTCGCTTTGAATCATTTGTGTGCAAGCAATGTTTAGTCGAGCATCCTCTTTCGACATAATGGCATGATACTTGACACTTGTTCAGCCAAATGCGACAAACAAAACATCAACAACTCCACCATCTCACTCAACCATCGTCCGAATTGATCCACAAGCCCCCTACTCCTTAAGGTGCCTAGATTTCCTGAAAAATAGCCAACAAAAAACACAAAATACGTACGATTAAATAATCTAGTACACATCGAATAAAAAACGCATGTAAAAGTGACCCGAAATGCTTAAATCTTGCAATCTAAATATGTACTCCTAAAATTATGTTCAAAAGCACCTCAAAATAAAATCTAAAAATGCAACACATCAAAACACTTTTGCAAATGTAATACTCACTCCGTCCCAAAATATAGTTCCTGTTTTCATTTTGGGTATCCCAAAATATAGTTCTTGGTTTCTATATTTAGTTCCACATTTTTTCGTAATTTGCCTAGAAAACCCATGTTCCCATCATTTATTTGCTTCTTGAAATTAGTTTTTTGCTTTGATTATTCAGCCCAAGGTTATCTTGAATGTTTTTTCACCAATTATTCTCCATTCTCTCTCCTAAAATCATCTTTTCCCATACAATATTTATTTAAATAAACAAAAAATCTTTATTATCCCTCTTAGATTCTACTTACCTTAATTCCCGTAAAAAAATAGAATCAAGAACTATATTTTGGGACGGAGGGAGTATCAATCATTATCTCTATCACATAGTTTTTTGTTTCTTTTTCTCCTCAATATAAAATTATTTGTCTTGCATCGTTCTGCCAAAAGAAAATGATTAAAGTACATATATCAATGTGTTTTTTTTTGACAATAAGTACACAAACAAGGACACACAAAAAAAGACACACAAACTACCCCATGAACTCTGACAAGTCACCGCAAGTCATATCATGGGTTGACTCCTTAACCCTAGAACACATCCTGTAGGACATCACATTAGTAATACACTTTTTAAAGGGAGAGGGAGTCACTTCTAAGGGAATGGACCCAACTAACTTTCGCTTATAACCAACTCGGGGGGATCGAATCCTTAATGCTGCATGCTGAAAACTACTCGTTCTTGGATTCCCTGAAGACAGAGATTTGCGTGATCTCGAGATAACATTGAGAACCGCCTTATGCATGTTAGACCTGGCAATGCTAAGAGCTCTCCTCCTAGCTACTCTAGCTACTTTCCTCTTCGCAGACACTATTGGAATCATTGATGAAACGTATCCCTTAGTTGATAACCCTGTAATTGGCTCTTCTTCATAAGTCGCCTTCTGTTGAGCTGCTTCACCTGCTAAGTTTTGTTGCATCTCTGTATCCTTCTTCTGAGTTTCAGACTGGTTAATGTAGTTGGTGACATTTTGCTTTGAAAAGGATTTTTCCTTCACATCCTCTTCTCCAAGAATCACCGACTCTTTGAAATCAAATTGATAAGTACAACAACTTGCGTCCTGCATGATCTCTGCTTGCGCCTCGCACTTTTCTCGTGGGGATGCAAAATCCATGTCCATTGCTTCCGGCAACTCTGATGATGTTCGATGAGGCACCATCGATATGTTTGATTTTGAAATAAGGTTATGGGCCCTCATAAGAGACATTGAGTGGGGGTGATAAACATACGAATTTCTCCCTTGCATAATATCAATGTGATAAACAATGGACTATAGTACCCTGCATAATATCAACCTTCATACTTTCACTGTCATCCTTGACGCAAGGCATGCCTTCATACTCAACTTTCGCTTGACCATCCTTACTTATTTGCTGCATTTGAGAACTTGATTTTGTTTGCTCACCTGCTCCTTGATCTTGAATGTCTGGAATTTCGCTCCCTTTAACCTTGTTTGAATTATCTCCTTGCACTCCCTGCGATTGACGTAGGGATTGCTCCAAACTGGCTATCTCTTTGTTAATTTCCTTATTTTTTGGCTCTAACTCCCTAGCATTCCTGAAATCATCATAAGCCTTTTCCAAACACCCTAATCTCCTAAAGGCTAACCCCCTCCTGAAAATTGCCTTCACATTCCTTTTATCGATTCCCAAAACCATAGAGCAAACCAAAATAGTAGTATCCAATTTGTTCAATTTTAAAGCGCTAGCGGCAAGATTTAAATGCAGAGGAATCGCCAATTCTCGAACAAGCAAGTTTTCATCATTCATATTCATGTCATCACAAACTAACGACAAGACAACACACAATGATTTGATAGCTTTTTCATATTTAGCATATGCATTAGTAAAATCATTTAGCTTAAAAAGGCAATTTCCCTCTTTTTTTAAAGATTCCACAAATGGGATGACTTCATCAGGACCTGGAAATTTAGCAAACAACTCCTCTACATCTGCATCATTTTCATCCAACTCATTTATATGATGCAATACTAGAGAAGAAAGTGTAAATTCCTCCCCCATATCCTCAATACGAACCATACTTAACCAACTTTATCAACAAAAAAACAACACAGTGATAACAATATGGAACAACCGAATTAACTTCAAAGAAAGAAAAACGGAAAAGACACCCTTTTACTAAATAGATAAGGAGAAACACCGAACCTGGAAATCAAGACACAGATTGGAACTTGTATTGGAAGGAGCCTCGCCGGTGACTGGAAAGCCCACAGCCCACCTGGCGAAGGAATGTTTCGTAAAATCGGAATAGTAGGGGACGTTTTTGGGAGATGTTTCGAGAGTTTATATATCAATGTTATTTCCTCCTTTTCTAATCATTATACTAATTGCTTTCAATTGCTCCATCTAATTTTGCTAATCACATCTTGAGTCTCCCAAATCATCAATTCATCATGCATACCCTAAGATCTTCATATTGAAAAATGTAATGTAGCCGGTCCAAATTCACATTCTTACAGCCCACCAATTAACAATAAGATCACACCACACATAATCTATTAATCTCCAACCAGGGGCAGCCGACAAATACTTGTGCTACTTACAAAAGTACCAATGTACCCTCTAAAAATACCTTCTGCAGCCCACTGCTCGGCCAACACAGTTGCTGAAAGCACACAGTTATCAAGGGCATTTTCGTCACTGAAAAATTGTTGTCTAGCCGTCAGCAACTCCCGTAGTAGAACCAAGCTGACTCTGCACTCTCTTCACTCTCTTTCTCTCTCCTCTTCTTCTCTCTTCCTCCATTGTTCTAGGCGTGATCAAGTTAGTCCGATCAAAATGGCCTTGGATTCAGAAGCTCCTCAAGATGATAGAATTTCAAAAATTGCTTCTACTATTCGAGTGATCCCAAATTTCCCCAAACCTGGTATGATTTTGATTCATCTCACTGTAAAAATGGGTTTTAATTATGCTTTTGTTTGATGGGTATTGCAATTTCTTTCTGAAATTTTGTGGGTTGTTCTTATTATTCTTTTTTAATGTATTAAAGAATGGTCTTTTTTATGGGTGATTGGTGGGTTTTGCAATTGCTTTTTGAAATTTTGTGGGTTTGTTCTTCTTTTTTTTTTAAGTATTAAAAATTGCTTTTTTTTATGGGTGATTGGTGGGTTTTGCAATTTATTTTTGAAAGTTTGTGGGTTGTTCTTGTTTTTCTTTTTTATGTAGTAAAATACGGTCTTCATTCATGGGTGATTGGTGGGTGTTGCAATTTGTTTTTGAAATTTTGTGGGTTTGTTCTTATGGTTTCCAAATGTATTAAAAAAATGCTTTTTGTGATGGGTGGTTGGTGGGTTTTGCAATTTCTTTTTGAAATTTTGTGGGTTGTTCTTAATTTCTTTGTTAATTTGATATTTTTGTATGTTGTCATTTCTGTTGCTGATTTGATATATTTAATGGTGGTTTGAGAGCAGGGGTTATGTTTCAGGATATTACTACCATGCTTTTGGATCCCAAGGCATTCAAAGACACCATTGATTTGTTTGTTGAAAGATACAAGGGGAAAGATATCTCTGTTGTTGCAGGTAAAACTTCTTTGATATGGTGGTTGCTCTTTAGGGTTTCTGTTTCCAACTTTTGGTTGATTGTAGCCTTTTAAGTTTTAACTGATGAGTCTTTTATTCAATGGAGAAGTATATATAAGAAACAATGAATCATTAGCTCAAGGTAGTCTAATGTTGGATAAAAACTTTGCTATTTTATTTTTATTTTTATTACTTGACCCTTTATTATTATATTTGGCAATTGACTGTAGTTTGTGATTTGGGTTGCTGTAATGGTCTCATGAATGTTAGACTAATTAGTAATTTTATGGTGATATGTAGCATAGATGGTTGGGAAGTTTCACGTGTCTTCCATTTATGTACTAGTACTTTCATAGTTTCATTGTTGATGAGGAGAGGAAGTAGATGTTGTACTCATCCTTGAAACTCTCGCATTCAACTTAGTATGTGATTGATGGTTAATATGCTTGTGCAGTTGTGCTACTTCACTTTATTTTTGCCTTTGGTGCTTATTAGTGGCGGACATTATGTTTAACTTAGCTTCTTTTTTTTTTTTTTTTTTTTTCCTTTCTACTTTCGCATGTATTGTATTCTGTTTTGACCTCTGTTCGACATTGTAATATTGATGACCCTGTGAGATGACTTATTGTAGGGGTGGAGGCTAGAGGCTTCATATTTGGTCCTCCCATTGCGTTGGCCATTGGTGCAAAATTTGTTCCAATGAGGAAGCCGGGAAAACTACCTGGTATATCCTGGCAACTTTGTCTGGTTTGTTTGTTGTTGGATATCATTGACTGTTGTAAGGTAGTGTGCTTGTAGACTCTAGCTTTGATTATCAGCTGACGGATATTTTGACTTTAAGCTTGTTCATTTTAACTACGTATCCTAGCAGAGTCTTTCTGTTTTGAACAGGCTCATTAAAATAGTTCAGTCTCGCTTTTTAAAGAAAAACTGTTGCATGTAAATTGTAATGAGACTCCCAACAAGGTCCTTTCATGATTAATCTATGTGCTACTTTTTATGTTTATTTATATTTTAAACATAGAATAGGAATTGGGTAAAGTCTTGGGAGGTGGAGCCCGAGACCTCTGATCAAATCCCGTCTACATCTTTTTGCCCTTGTGGCTCTCTCTACACCAAAAAGAAAGAACAGGAATTGGGAAGAATTAAGTGTGGCCCAATATACTAGGAGGATGCGGAAGTACGAGGCTACCTGGTGGAATTTGCAGCTTAACTGTTGAATGTAGGTTCTTGTTTCCTATTCTTTCTGGTCTCCAAAAGATAACAGTTTTGTTGTACATAAACTATCTATTTACAATACTACATGATATCATTATGGTCTTTCTAACTTAAACTCCATCCGCCCTATTTCCTTTTCTATCCACTGTCCTCTTTCTCTCTGGAATTCATTCTCTAGCCAGTGAATCCTCTTTTTTTTTCTTTCTAATTTTGTTTAAAATCCTACTGCAATCTGTACCACGTATACTCTTTTGATTTCCATCAAGGCGGTCACACCCCTTGGATCACTTGATCTAAACCTGCCCTAAGTCGAGTAGGCTTTTCCCAACACCGGGTACACACATTAGCACCCGTGCCGCAGCCACCTACGTTGCTAAGCACACACATACATGTTGTGGATTGATTGTTCCTTATTAGTGCACCTGAAAGACTGAAACTTCGGCTGATCAACGGAGACACTGCTAGGTTGCTCCCTGAAGCTCTCACAAAAAACTCACTCTATGGACTTGATACTCTTGTTGCACTTACTCAGATCTTAGAGTGTTTGGGGAGAATAGTGAGACTAAGTGTTGAGGAGAGGCAAGTGGAGATAGCACACACGTTTTGAATGAATTCACTCTTCTTTAATCTTTCTTGCTGTTGTACGATTGGCTCACAAGCTTATTATCTGACATGTATAAGTATGCATGTTTACAAGCCACAGATTAGGACCTCTATGCTAGATATTTCTCCATAAACACACTCTATTTACAAGATATTCTAGAAAGCTTAAACAAAACGCCCGAGAAACTCATGCTGAAAGCTTGGATTTTCCATAGGCAAAAGCTCCCTGCCTACGGAATTCGAGCCTGATCAAACAGTGCTGCCAAAGTCCCACTATCAAAGGTTTGCACACCCGATATCTGCTCCAATCAGTTTAGGTATCAAATAAGTCTCTTTGAGGGGAAATTACTGCATAAAAACAATGCATGGTCATTCTCTTGAGACAACATGTCAGAGTTGGCTAAACTTATCATGTGTGACTTTAGGCTTCTTTACTTAGTGAAGTATATTGGCTCATGAGTCATGATTGCATGTGATGGACCACAGACATTCCTTACGGTGTTAATTGATTACACAACTGCTGTTGTTTATTGGCTCTTGTCTATGTTCCAAAAGTTTGCTGCTTTCAAGAGTATCTCTCATTAATTGATTGCTTTGCTGCTGTCCTATATCAATTTTCGTGTTTTATTCTACGCAAGAGTTGTCTGTTGCTATCAAGAGTGTCTATCGACAAAGTTGCATGATAGATAGAACTTTGCGAGATGGAATCATGCTCAGGATGTAGATTAAGATGCTTTTCATATTAACTTGTACGTGTTTCACCATCTGCTGAATGCCATATAACAGGGGAGGTTATATCAGAAGAGTACTCACTGGAATATGGAACAGACAAAATGGAAATGCATGTTGGTGCGGTAGAAGCAGCAGAACGTGCCATAATCATAGATGATCTCATAGCCACTGGAGGGACCTTATTAGCAGCAATTAAGCTTCTTGGTAAAGCTTCTGTTTTGAACCTTAATGTCATAATTTATTGCCACTTGGTTCCCTTTCTGCTTCATTATGGTAGCTGCTGAGAAATCAGTGGACTTGAGTGTACATTTCATATTTATAGAGTTGACATCTATCTTTCCCTGACATTTTGCTTAGGATTAGATATGAGATCGTTAAAACCACTAGCCTCTTGTGTATACACTTAATTTCATATACTGTTGAATTGCAGAGCGTGTAGGAGTGCAGGTTGTCGAGTGTGCCTGTCTTATCGAGTTGCCCGAGCTAAAGGTATGGCTCTGTTGTTAACAATTGACATACTTGCAAATTTATGTTTCCCATAATTTAAGTGTCTCTTTCAAATAAGATAGTAGTATTGTCTATGGATCCTAAATGCTTCTCATAAGCCTTTCTTTAATTCTTCCTTAAGCTTTTGCTAATCACGCATTTACTGTTGAAGTGTTAGAGTTTGGTTGTGCCATACTTCTTTCCTTTTCTTTTATATTTTATTACTATTTGTATATTTCTACTTTTAACAAAAGGTAGAGGTCGAAGCATTAAGTTCAATGTTTGTGCGACTCATGAAATGAATCATTTTTCTCCGAGTATAGATGTCTTACTATTACAAATGATGCATCCTGAATTAACTTTGTTTTCTTATTCCGCTTTTAATGTTAAATTATGAATTCGTTTCCTTTTGTCTAAGGGATTTCTTAAGTATGAGTATGACCCCTTAGTGGAGTAAGATGTTGAGTGACATTATTGAATTTTGTAGTCCCTTGTATGCTTTGAGATGTAATATGGTTTGTTTTGCGTGGTTGATCATATGTCCAAGATACAAAAGGAGTTCCATTTGTCAAGGTGTTGATTTTGGTTATACTTTTCACTGTCAAAGTCCAGCTGCTGGTTGGTTAAATTCGGCTTGGTTTTGTGCAGGGTCGAGAAAAGTTAGGCGACAATCCTCTATTCGTTCTGATAAAATCAGCTTGATTGATGCCCTCTCTGACATCAAAAGTTTTCCCTGTCTTTCCGGCTCGTGGTCGATTGACTAGTAAAGGTTGAGGCTCTAATTGCCACTGTATTCTCTGTTCTTCTTCAACTGGCGCATAATAAAAACTCTGTTTGTTTGCTCTGGTATGTGCATGTCATATGCCTGCTCTATGCCACAGGGTAACCACGTTTTGTTTACTGTAGGCAATACAATGATTTTGACTTGCCTGTTAAGTTGGAATCAAGTAATTTCCATACAAGTATTAATGTCATTGCAAACATGCTCTTTGAGTAATATCACATTATTGATTTCTATTCTCTAAACAACTGCTTTTGCATCTTCCTCTTACAGTCTCCAAAATGGCCACTGATAAAGTTTTATATTCGTGATCGATCCGTACCCTTGGCAGTGTTAAGTGCTTCTGTTTTGGTGTATTTCAGATTGTTTAATCAGTGATATCTGCGTTTCAAATCATCTTTATTGTCAATTACTTCAAGAATTCTGCTACTCAGAGATGAGGTCCATACAGTTCAGGATTAGACAGAAAATTCAGGAAATTTTGTTTAGAAGTAATATTGATCTTGCAGGTAGTAGATTTGGAAGTGTTCTATGGGTTTGGAAATTAGTACAATGATATGATTATTCCTCGAAAATCGGAGCTGAATTATTTCTCCAATATCAATATGTGAGCTAGAATTATTTCTCCAGTATCAAGTACTTTGAATTGTATTTTCTGAAATCGCGTATTTGTTGATCTGGAATTTTCTCCACTAATTTCAAAACCAGCACCTTAGAGTATAGGTCGGGTAGATGTATCCCGTAATAGATTCGCTGAGATGAGGTCAGCTCTAGCCAACATAAGAAGAACATTGACAAACCTCGTGTGTGATATTCAGTTATTCACATCTACGATGGACATTGATATCAGAATTATCATTCGGTTTAGAGAGACAGCTTGAGAGGTATTCTACGCGTAGAATAAAAGGAAAAGGTGATAGGGGATCGCCTTGTCTTACCCTTGAGATCCAAGGTCTTCCTAGTAATTCCTTAGTACCTTTCATCCGGTCTTTATTCATCTGGTTAATTTCAGTTTCGATATTGCGATACTTTTTGCTTGAAAGTGCTATCTAAAAAGTGTTAGTGCTAATTCAAATTTCACTTCTTGGATCATCCACTCAATCTCGTTCTGTGTTGCTCTGTCCAAACACAAAGTAGCTATGAGCTACGTTAACTATAATTTACAAAATTGTAAAATGGCTTTGGCCCCGTTAGACTCCAACATGTTCAATCCATGAATACATAATGGTGTTTACTCACATTGTTATCATATTGTCACGCATTATTGGTCTATTATCTCCACTGTAGCTCATCACAATCGTGATATAAATTTATTATTACTAGATATAAAGTCACAAATTGTTACTTCATTCTAAAAACTAAGTGATCTTTCTCATAAAGTTGTGTCATCAAGACCTAGTTATTATTACAACAATCAAATAATTAATTAAACGTGAATATATTTAAGTGTATCTAGTTTCAAATATATCTGAGTGTGTAATGAATAATTAACTTTGCATATTAATCAATTTTATAAATATGCAACCTTTAAAAAGCCAACAATAAATATTATATATATATCTCCTAAATTGATAATAGCTATATATTTATGACAAATCACTTATCAATTTAAGTCAGCTATTGTTTAAGATTTCAAATTTTAAATCCGAGATGTGACCCTAGTCTTTTTTTTTTTTTTTTTTTTTTTTGAAGGGAAAAGAGCCACGGACTATATTAAATCCAACTCCACCAAAGTTTGTAGACTTTGTGGAAATAAGTTCGTACAAACAAATTCGGAATCCACAACAACATCCCATCTAGCTACGGAATGTGCCACGGTATTTCCGGCTCTCCTCACATGAACACACTCAAAAGCGTAAAAAGAAGAACAAAACTCTTTAATATCATCAAATAGCGAGAAAAATAGGTGCAGCTCCTAGCTTTTGTTCACGAATCACACGAACAATATTCACCGCGTCGCACTCCGGGACCACTCTATCATAGCCCAACCTTCGAGCCGCCTCGACCCCAAAACGTGCCGCCCCCGCTCAGCCATTTCCGGCGCCCGGTTGCCGCCAATCTACGAACCCCAGCAGCTTTAATCCGTCCCACATCATCACGGATCACCATTCCCGAGACTCACCCCATAGCCATTTAAAATGTGGGCATCCACATTTACTTTAACAAACGAAAAGGGGGTGGATGCCACGAAGCAACAGACACACTTCGTGCGATAATGGACGAGCATTCCCACCTTAGAATTATAATACACATAGTCCCCCTTCGGCTTTGTAAACCCAGCAGCCGCATTTACCGCATTCAGTCCATCCTCTTCTTTGAACACCACTTCATTTCGACAACCAAGCGGCCCAACAACAGAGGGAACCGAAAGTTGCAAGCTCCTCCTTACTCAATTTTCCAGCCATCCACATAAACCGCTCAGCAAACGATGAGGTTGGGGCCTCCATCAACATACCCATATAATCGCTATGCACCCATATATCCGCCGCGAACCGACAATCGAATAGTGAATGCATAATAAATTCCTCTACATGCCCACACACAGGGCATATGACGCCTATGTAAGACCGCCATAACACCTAGACTCCCCTTACACGCCCTCCAGATGAAATGGCGTAGTTTTGGGGGACCATCGATACTCCACACCGTCCTCCACATATTGTTCTCGGTTTGACCATGATACAATGCCCACGTTCGAATATGCCCCATTCTTCCTAACCAATACCCCGAACGAACAGTGTAGTTGCCCTCTGCAGTTGGCCACCAATAGCGTGAGTCACTACGCCACGATGCCGGAAGAGGAATATCCAGCACTGTTTGTCTTTCATTGACCGCAAATGTAGCATTGACAGCGTCAATATCCCAGCACCCCTTCTCAATATCTAGTAGATCAAACACACGTAACTGCATATCACTATTAGGCAACGGAGACGGAACAAAATGCGTACCTTCCCCCGGAAACCATGCATCATCCCACACTCTAATTGACATGCCATTCCCCACCCTCTATTTCAATCCCTCAAGAAGCAAA
The DNA here is from genome assembly GCA_947646795.1 of Beta lomatogona. Classification (NCBI taxonomy): domain Eukaryota; kingdom Viridiplantae; phylum Streptophyta; class Magnoliopsida; order Caryophyllales; family Amaranthaceae; genus Beta; species Beta lomatogona. The sequence continues at coordinate 980,754 of CANSNZ010000424.1, read as the reverse complement.
GCTTTAGCCCCCCATATACTCCTCCAACTATAACTCGGATCAAAACCTCTCAAAGCATCTAGGAAAACAGAATTTTTGAAGTATCGAGCCATAAGGACACCATGAAGCAGGGAGGAACTATCCATGCTCAACCGCCACCCTTGCTTTGCAAGCAAAGCCTGATTAAAACATTTCAAATCTCGAAATCCCATTCCACCCATAGCTTTCGGGAGACAGAGAGAATCCCAACTATGCCAGTGAATTTTCCGTACAGTATCATTAGAGCCCCACCAAAATTTTGCTAACACAGCATGAATCTCATCAATGAGACCCTCAGGAATCTTGAAGATACTCATCATATATGTTGGGATAGCCTGCGCAACAGCTTTGATTAAAACTTCCTTTCCGGGACGAAATAGAAGCTTTTCCTTCCACCCTTGCAATTTTTTCCAAATTCTCTCTTTGATGCACGAAAACACCATCTTCTTCGATCTCCCAATGATAGTCGGTAACCCAAGATACTTCTCATGCTTCACAACCTCTCGAACCCCCAAAGTATCTACGATCTCTTTTCTTCTGTCTGACACAACACATTTGCTAAAAGCTACCTCTGTCTTACTAAGATTGACTTTCTGACCAGATGCTCTTTCATACGTTCTGATTATATCAGCCACTTTAGAGCATTCCTGCAAGTTAGCTTTCGCAAATAAAATGCTATCATCAGCGAAAAATAGATGGGAGACTCTTGGGGCTCCCCTGCAAACCATGGCACCATGAAACAAATCTTCATCTGCTGCTTTAGATAACAGCCTAGAAAAAGCATCTGCACAAATGAGAAATAAATAGGGCGATATGGGATCCCCTTGTCTGAGACCCCTAGAAGGATGAAGAGCACCAGTAATGCTTCCATTATACTTAAAAGAGAACGACACACTAGAGATACAAAGCATAATACGTTGTATCCAGTTGTGACTAAAACCCATTTTCAGCATAACCCTTTCCAAAAAACTCCACTCCACTCTATCATATGCCTTACTCATATCTAACTTCAATGCCACAGTACCATCCTTCCCCTCTCCCCTTCTCTTCATAGCATGGAAAATCTCAAACGCAACCAACGCATTATCCGTAATGAGACGATTAGGCACAAAAGCACTCTGGTTTCCAGAAATAATAGACCCCAACATAGGTTATAATTTATTTGCCATGGTTTTGGAAATAATTTTGTACAACACGTTGCACAAACTTATTGGCCGAAACTCCGTCATACGTTTAGGGTCATTTATTTTCGGAATCATTACAATACAAGTGCTATTAATCTCATTTAAATTCACCTCCCCACGCCACCAAGCTTTAACAAACTGAATGACATCACACCCAATAGTACCCCAAAACTTCTGAAAAAATAAAGCATGCATACCGTCAGGGCCCGGAGCCTTATTGGGATGCATCTGAAATAATGCATCTCGGATTTCTTCCCTTGTCGGCTCGGTATCCAGCATCGCATTCATCTCAATTCTGTTCTAAAGAAAAATATCAATTCTAAAAATTAAAGTTGAGTAAAGGTGAAGCCGTTTAGGTCAACTTTAAATGGTAAATTTTCTTCCTTATTCCTGTATTACACTTCAAGCATAGGAATGACACTAACTAGCGATGCTAATATACAAAATTAAAAGGTATTATAAGTTTATAACAAATGAGTCGTAGCTAGAACTCTTAACATTTAATTTTGTATACAATTCCAAAGGCTGATACTCTGGAATGAAAACTTGCCATCAAGTAAAATAAATTTATCCATCCAACTCTTAGTCTTTCTGATACATCGGAAAATCAATCAACCAGTTCAGTCCTTTTAGCCAGTCTATTTGGTATTTTCTACAACGTGTGTTTCAAAGGTTATCGCTTCAAATAACCTATTCATTGCGACCCAAAGAAACTGTCGGCATCCTGTTTGATTTAAAAGGACAATACACCGCCTCGAGCAAGGTCGGAATGCCAAAAAAATGATACTAAATTTACTATTCACTGAAAACACACGTATCCTGGATCTCTGCCATGACCAAACTTCATCTTTAATCCCCCCAGTAAATAGTATGGTCATTGATCGACCGCACATTAATGATTTGAAACACTTGAAAATAGAAGATTAAGGCAAATTGACCTTTTCAACATTGGCATACAAGAGACGGCTGCTTTCGTGAGTTTAAACACAGCCGGACCATGAGATGGGAGAGACCATAATACTCCTCGAATATCATGATTAATTCAATACTCAGCCTGGTAAGCGAGCACCCAGGTCAGCAATAAAACTCGCTCTTAAGAAAAATATTGCACATACAGAACCATAGATCATATATACAAATTATATGAATGCTATGACATTTTGATATAACTCGGGTTATTTTGCCAGCTAGAGCACACGGAGTTGAGCAAGGAAAGCCGCACAAAGATCAAGGAATAGCATCTGTGGCCCCTCAACCCTTTGTAGATCAAGTAGATACTTTTCTTCGCGGGTCTTGTATAGCTGTGAGACAGACACAGCAGATATAAGTGTTTTATCACTTGAGAAAAGAGTGTCAAATTAAGACCAAGAAAGTTGTACTTTGAGGGACAAGCTGAAAAAGGCTTTATTATCAGCAATTGTAGTCTGTATACCTATGTAAACAACATAGTTACGAAGTAGACAAAAAAAATTGTGGGAGATGTGTTACTTATATGAAAATATATGAATTTATATATGTATATTTACTTTATAATACAATGAGATTTCTGAAAATTGACCGGCTGCTTACAATTCAAAAAAGAACTCTGCTTAATACATGGTCCAAACCCTAGGCTCAGCAATTAATGCAGGAGAACAGGAAGCCGTCTGCACTCTGCTCCCCCCCCCCCCAAAAAAAAAACAAATTATATTTTCTTATTACAAAGACATTTCTTTTTTTTGAATAGATTACAAAGACATTTCTAAATGACAGGCTGCTTACGATTTCAAAAGACAAATTGCTCTTATAAGCACACTCTATGCTTCTATTCAAATAATCTTAATAGCAACACGAGGAACTCATGAGTTATGACTAATAAATAGGAACAGATTATATATAAAAATTTCAGAAAGATTCAATGGAATAATCATTAAGAACAAGACCATCCATCATCAATGATGTACACGAAGTAGCTAAGAGACAAGAAAAAAACATACCTGCACCTCAAACTTCACGACATTAGGAGACTTCAACACTCCATCATTTTCAACTATGCTTGACTCATCACCAAAATAATTATGTACAGGATTATCAACCATCCCTTCATGGTGACCAGGAAGGCCAGGAATCCATCTGCACTTCATGTTGTAATGTCCAACCTTTTTCCAGCAGACATTCAACTCTTGCAGTGCTTTCAGAACTTCAGTCATAATCTCACGGGGGTGGGCTCGTGACTGCCATTAAATATGGAAATGATATATTTGAACGATCATCGAAACCAAACAAATTATATAAAGTTACAGATATGTAAGGTTACAACAATGAAGAATCACATCAGACCAAAATCAGAAAACCTATAATGATATCCTTATCAATCAACTCAGCTGTTCACAGACAAGAAGTGCTAGGATTACTAACAAACTAATATCCAAAAGTTTCAAATAAGCTAAAATAGGCTAACTTCACAGTTGTATCAGCGCATAATAACAATTTGCAGCTCGTTTAAGTTCTAACAAGATATACGAAGAAAAAATCAGATTTCCCAATCTTTGGTTTTAAGGTAAAAGATATTCCTTTGGTTAGAAAGCAATAAAAATAAAACCACCACCTCCTATTATTACCACCTTGGGCACTGTCAAGGCCTCAAGGGAGGCCAGATGTATAAAAAGTTGTCTATAAGAGCATGTTTGGTTCGAAGCATGGAATGGAAAGGTAATGGAAACAGATAGAGTGGAATGGTAAAAACTCGTTGTTACCTTTATTGGGTGTATGGTTCAAGCTTTGGAATGGAAAGGAAAATGAAAACATTACCACCAACAGATGGATTTTGTTATTTGACGGGGAAGGGAAGGGAACAAACTAGGGGGATTCATTACCACCAAATGGTAATGGTTTAATGGATTGAAAAGAGGTTAAACCAAACAAGAAGAAAGGGAATAGGTACTTATTTGATTCCGTTTCTTAGAGCCCAGAATATTGAACATGCTCCAGGACTCTAACTAGGTCAAAAACTATTAGAGAAGCCACTTTGCAGAAGAAGGAAAAAAAACCCACGAGAGAGCTTTTTTTGCTGAAAGGAAAGAATTTAGGGTGAAAGTGTAAGCAAATCCCTTTTTTTTGCTTTACTTTTCCTCGGAGAGCGATTAGGGAAGGCATTTCTTTTAACTTCCGAACTCCCCTGCCCTAAAACCAAACATGGGAAAGTGTCATTGTTCCTTCCACTTCCATTCTGTCATTCTTTTCAACCACAACTTACAAAAAAAATTATTTTTAGACCATTTACAATTACCAGGACGTCTCAATCCTTGCAGAAGTCTCAAAACTCGTGTTGCAGTGTTCAAATTTTTCATAGGAGAAATAAGCCGCGCAAATCAATTACAGAATGAAACAATGACAACAATCCTCTTTCCAGAATGAATTAGCAAAGGCAGAACACTGAAATTAATACGGATTTATAGCCCTTCTTATGAGTTAAAACCTTTAACATCATATTAAGAACTCTCATGCAATTATCTTACTATTAGAGTATGGGGTTTTACAAGTGAGCTTTTGTTATCATATTTACTATTTTCAGACTAACATAATGTGATTCAGGTCTTGACATAGGTTCCAAGTTATTAGGGTAGATTATTGAGTTACTTAAGTTCATTAATCAAATCTTTAGGTGTATTTGTTGGCTTTTCATTTTCCTAGTTTAATTATGTTTCCTTTTTTCTAGGTGGGGTGGAAACTGGAAACAAGACAATCTACCCATAAATATAGGCCGAAAGTCGTAGAATACATGTAGATTAGTAAATAAAATTGAGTAAAGCTTATGGATGCTTATTTTTGAAGCGTTCTTGACTAAGTCCTTTGGACTTGCGGGTTTAGAGATCTATCCTTTTTTTTTTTTTTTTTTTTTTTGGCTTTCTAATCCATATCAGACGTCGGAAATATTATTATTCAATACATGTAGGTGCCAACCAACCTGTAACCCGAGAGCCCATTTCCTCTCAACAGGGAATTGCTGTCGCAAGCCAATCCCTTGAAAATCAGCATAACCATGATATTGGTGCCCAGCAACCGGAGACACAACTTCATTTGGATGCATGCGGTTATTGTTCTCCTGGGTAAAAAAAAAGGGACACAACAATGAAAACATCACATGAAAATATATATATATATATATATATATATATATATATATATATATATATATATATATTCGGAAATTGAACGGGCGAGGGAAGGGGATAAAATCCCCCCTGTGACCCCCGGCTTCCCCCTTGACCCCCTAAGGGGGAACCAAAGGAACAAGTTTATTGACTGTCCCTTGCCCTCTTTCTCTCCCTTTTTGGAGTACGAGAAAGGGGCGGGGGGAGAAATAAAGCAACCGGAATCGTTCAATACAATGAGATCAGCAGGACTTATTCTGCTTATTGATCTCGTACGACCTACTCGCTTTTAGCCCTTTAAAGAAGTCAATTTGTTAACTAGCTTACTTGTAAATGTTCGGGCGCCTTTCGAGGGCTCCCTCACTTACTTGGAAAGCGGTAGCAACTCTGGCTAAAGCAATTTTAGGCGTAAAAAGAGCAGACAGTGGCACAGTGCTAGCCACCTATATATATATATATATATATATATATATATATATATATATATATATATATATATATATATATACATATATATATATACATATACATATACATATATATATATATATATATATATATCATATACATATACATATATATATATATATATACATATATACATATTTTAATAAGAGTATGACATCCTCTTAAAAAGTTCAGAAAGCATCAATCGGGATGATAGTACACAAGCACAATTTGTCAAGCAAAGGAGTCAAATTTAATCCAAAATAACATCCATGCAATTCGTCTCACTACTTTGAATCAAGTCTCTAAACAACAAATACCAAGTTTTCCGATACAAATCCGCAAGTACGCACCATTGTTTCTTGAAACTCAGCCCCGAGATAACCACTTGAAGCACGGAAGCGATTATCGAAAAGCAGATAGTATGCAACTGTCCCCTGCATTTGAAATTAGTTTTTGAAATTAGTTCCCAGGTTTACCTAAAAAAATCAGATTGCAAAAAGTTACACTTGTAAAGACCTCATTCTGGAGTCTGTTGCGGAGAGATTCAATCAGCTGGCTTCTGTCAAATCCCATCCTTACAACTTCTTGAAGTATCTCCTCATCAATCTGTAGGAAGTTAATGGTCAATTCACATTATGAATGCAATAGGATCAAAGAACAGATATGGAGAATAAGTAAGACCCATAACATTATTATTGAGATATGTCTCCCTAAAATGTTTACATGGCATGGCAATTAAAATTAAAAAGCATATTAAGTTTGAGGTTAACCAATACAAATTTTATGCACCAAAGAGAAATCAACTAGAAGATGGAGTCGACATGACAGATAGTCACGGTGTCCTGCAGTTCAATACATTACAACCCTAGAAGGAAATCACAAACCAATGCTGAAATCCAAAAATCATTACTATTTCAAAGCATAATTGGTGCATTTTTCCAACAGAAAGATTCATGGCCAAACCTTCTTGGCTTGCTGCATTGTATCTGGCGGTGGGACTGCTAAATAACGTGGAAGATGAGCCTGAAACCAAGTGTGCTGACGGATTTCTGGGATCGTGATTCTCTTCATAGGATCAACTACAAGCATCCTTGGGATCAGATCTCTAGCTCCAGGAGATAAATGACTTGGAAGGGTATATATTCCACCCTACACAACAATAACCACATGACACCAGATTCTGTGCTTCCACATTTTGCAAGAAAAGACTCGCAATATAACAGACAAGCAGATTAAATTGTTATAAACAAGATGTCGTGAGCTCATTGCAGCAATTTCAGCACTAATTTCATATTCCTAAAAAGTTGGAAGAAAAAAAAAGTTAATAGAATGTACTTAGACATATTGCATCCTAGGTTTAAAATCCTTTTCTCGCAATGTAGAACATTACACCTATTTGGGAGATTAGAAAGCTCATAATATTTGGTCATCTTAGCCAGGATCAAGCAATATATGTGTCAATAACCATGAGACCGTGACCCACCTTCCCCAACCAAAAGGAAGAAGCAGAACAAATAGTATTAGTCAATCAATAATTGTTCTACTCTGTACTAAATAATCATTTACTTTTGTCAGAGACTTAAGAAAAAAAAGAATCCTAATAGCAAAAACCAAACAGAAAAGCTTATTTCAACTAAAAGGTCCACAAAAAGGAAACTTATGATTGTATACACACTACATGAGTTATCTGCAGTAACATTACCCAGTGGACCTGTTTATGTTATTCTGATTCAAAAAAATAATTCAACAGACCATAAGAAGAATGCCAATGCAGAACTATCCCCCATGGGTCATATCCCCTCCCCTACCAATAAAAGACACCCCCACACTTTTAAAAGAAATACCCACAAATAAGAGGCAATTCATAACCGAAAAAAATAACAAATGCAACAGGATATAAGCTAAGAATCTCCTTTTCCAGATCAATGGGAGTTACGGCTGTCACCCCGTGTAGGCAAGTTGATGTAATTTGAACTCATTATTACCATCGAATGTGTTTGTTTTTTTACTACAAATGAAATACAGAGTCCAACACCATTTCATCTTTTTATGAAAATTCATATGTTCTCAATATTGGTAGTAATTAATTTAAATTGAAGCTTTTCCTAAGATGACAGCTTTAGTATCAAATTTACTTTTACCAACTGAACTATATAATACACATTGCTGAATGAAACAGTCTGTCACACTTAACAGCACGTCATGTAACATTAGAGACTGATACAGAAGGGGGTCCATATGTGACTTAGAAATTGATGCCTTCACTCAATAAAAAATTTCTAAGGATTCTATAACAAAAACTACAGCTTTACTAACCAAAGGATCTGTTTTGGCAAAGGGAGTTGATTATTTTAGAGAGGTATCACTCACACAAATATATTTATTGGCTTGTGCTAGACTTTACTCAACCAAAACAAGTGTTTTTAATGTAGCTTCATTCACTCATTTAAATGAGATTCTCCAATATGAATTTATTGTTCAAATCAAAAAATATACTTCTTCCGTTCTTTTTCTATTGCAACAATGAGATTTTTACACTATTCACTCATCACCCTTTCACTATCTCTTGTGATTTTTACGTAAGGAAAAATATAGTCATGTGGGATTTTGTTAGATTCGTCTCGATTTGTACTTTCAAAATATCAAATTTGTATAATTTTTACTAAAAAGTAATTAAAGATATTAATAGTTAAAGTTGTGCATTGGCAAGCGTGAAAACTCTATTGTTGCAATAGAAAAAGAACAGAGGTAGTATATATTAGCAAGGAGTAATTCCAAGACCTACTTATAAACTCAACATGTAACTAAAAGTTTCAGCCTAAAACCTTTATATAAGCATTATTTGTGAATAACTTATAAACGGCGGCATTTTCGAACCATGGTTCAAATACAATGTGAAGTGTGAACTATTCTTTTGGTTCCAAAGTGAAACCAGATTCCATAAATCAATTCCAACTAAGTTATAATTAGAATTCACAAAAAAATCATAAAACTTGTAAGACCCAAGTCGTAGATCAACTATGTTGAAAATTTTCTATGAAACCTGAAGATTGGACTCTAAAATATATATTTTTTCGATTCGAAAGAATATTTTTAATAACTCCCATTGATTAACGTACTTGATTTCACATCAGAGACTATAATCTACAAAGCAAGCACCTTTATGGGATTGCGATTTGCCAATCACAAATTATTCCACAACTCCAAAAAGGTTCCAACCACAAGTGCCACTTGATCACCCTTGTCACCATTTCAAAATATGGCCAACAAATTGTTTCGCCTAATTTTGGCCCCCAAAAATGTTTCCATCATATTTCTTTGTAATGGTTTAGCAACAACAATGACAACTCTAGCATCACCTAATTACTATAAGAAAAACCTCCCCCTTGCTAGGAAAGAGGTTGGTTCATACCGATTGTTGCTTTGAAATGCATCAACAATGAGCCATCTCATAGTAGATAAAGTGTTCATAATTTTTGCTGCGTAGGGATTCTTATGTAATGTCTAGTATATTGGAGCATTTTAGAACCTTGAACATCAAGAGATGAGGTTTAGGATTCCTACTCCAATCTTCTATCAAGAGAAACTTCATCAGGCAATTGTAAATAGCAACATCTACAAAGTCACACTTCGCTTCAATCCCAAATTGTCAATATACATGTATATCCTCCAAAGAGCTAACAAACCTAACATCATGAGGTTACCAGAATGTTTAACCTAAGCTTCTTTCCCGTCATCACTAAAAAGTACTCATCGATCTCTAGAAGTGGTATCATCTGCTACAATTAATCTAGCCTCATTCCTCATTCCTCAATACTCAAATTAAAGTGAAATAGGTCGTTGGACTGATGGCTTGTCCTTCCCAATTCTCACCTTTCAAAAGCTCTAGACATCCGGACCCATCAATAATGGCACCCTCAACTTCACTATTCCGCTGACTCCACAAATTATCTATCCCATCGAGATCTATTGTGTAAAGGAAAGATAAAAGGAATTTACCCACTTACGATAACAAGAACTGACTGCTGAATACCCGAAAAGGCAAAGAAAAGAGAAGACAAGTACTTTCATGAACCTCTAAACTCATTCGAGTATGTCACATTTGCCTTTAAAAGTATGTCACTGCACGTTCTTGGTCTTCTCCTAAAGAAGACGTAGCTTAATCAAGTACGAATGGAAAGCCAACCACACTCCATGAACCATCTTCCATTAGCTTCCAAGAGACAAGGTTGGAGTTCGAGTCTAGCAATGGCAACTATAACTTCTCAATATTAGATTTGGTCTACCAACTACGAACGCATCTTTGTAATTAGCCCAATAACCACAGCTACTTGACCTAAAAGTATAACTTGTCGCATGCTTCTCCCTAACAAAAACCTGAATTGTAGTGATAAGGAACTCCTACTCTTCAGGAGTCACATTTAACGCCTACTCTTTAATTGTCAGCTCTAACACTTACTCACCAAAAAACTTCTTTTCTAATCCTCCAAATAAGCAAATAAGTATTACTCGTCCCCCATGTATGATCAATAAAATAAAAACTTGCCTTTCTGACTCCCTTTAAGTTAAATGAGACAAAGGCTTCAATCCTAAGCTTTTCAATATGACAAAGATCAAGAGAACTAATATATGAAGAGAGTTGGAATGAGATGGAAAAATAAAAGTGAGAATGGAACAGGAGATATGACACCATCAAGATCCTCCTATACTTTATGAAACAACACTAATTTTCCTCTTTTCCCCACCTATATTTTCCAAAGTTTCGATCACATAGAAGTTCGAGGGTGTAATTGCTCTTCGATGGCAAACATTCTAGTTTGTTGCTATAACAAATCTCAGCCCTATCATCAGCATGTGTTGTTTGTGATCTTGATCTTTTTTGATAAAAAAAGAAATACCCAACATAATGAGCTTTGATAATAAAATTGAAAGTCAAAGGCACAAGTTGTAAGTCACACACTAAAAGAGCAACCCAGATCAACATAGTAGGCTGATATCAGTCATGAGATACCATTTTCGACACTTTGCATATATGCAATACATAAATCACTTGATTGCTGTCCAGCCATCATAACATCAGAATAGCACGTACCTTTATTTTCTTGAATAGATTGGGGATGTTTTCATCGTCAAAAGGAAGGGTGCCACAAAGAAGAGCATATAGAATAACACCACAACTCCATACATCAACTTCAGGGCCGGCATAGAGTTTCCCAGAAATAACCTAAGTGCACAAACAAAGGTAAATCGCGTTTCAGAGATAATCTCATATAGGATAGCACAATATCAACTGATGACATTACCCATTAATGTTCTGACAAGCCACAGTTTTAATCACGTATTATGAAGAATGAGATGACAAGATAATAGACAGAAATCAGCTCCAATAAATTACACTCACTCGATATAAGAATGCAACTCTCTGATCATATCCTTGACAAAAAAGGACTATTTTTTACAGGTAAGGCAGTAACAAGATAAACAAAAATAAGCAACTTTATATAAATCAAGTAGTAGAGTGAAAGGTGGTAGGAAAATTATGCAGCAAGACGAGAGACATGGTAGAATTTTTCAAAAAGCAACTAAATTTCGAAACTGAGGCTTTAACATTCATTGTCTGCCTTGAAGTTGTTATGCTTAGTCAGTGTATATAGGCTAATACGGTCAAAAGCAACAAATTACTAATTCGTATTCTCCGACAGAAAATTCTCCAGTACCATACCTCTGGGGCTGCATAATTTGGGCTTCCACAACTGGTCTTCAGGAAATGACCATCTCGCATTATGTTGCTCAAACCAAAATCTGCTATCTTCACATTGTGATGCGAATCTAAAAGAAGATTTTCAGGCTTCAAGTCTCGATGAACAACCATATTCCTGTGACAGTACTCTACTCCTGATATTATCTGGTTCCAGAATAGTAACAGAAACAAAATATAAGATGCCAGTTACAGTTATTAAAGATAGATAAACAAGTAAAAGACAAGTAAATATTACCTGTTGAAAAAAATTTCGTGCCTCATCCTCTTGTAACCTACCCTTTTCCACAATGTAGTCAAATAGTTCTCCAGACTTCACATACTCCATCACAACATAGATATCCGAAGGTGTCTCGATAACTTCATAAAGTCGAATGATATGAGGATGCATGAATAGTCTCAAGATTTTGATCTCTCTTCTAACTGCAAAGACAAAGAAGAAAGTAAAATGATGTTATATTAAAGTGCTCCTAATTAAGCCAAAGAACAACTTAAAACAACAACGATATAGGAATGAAACATCAAGTGCAACTGCGCCACAATGCTAGGTGGTACTAGGCCCGGCTCACTTTTTTAAATAATATATGAAATCTAAAAAGTTGGGCATCAATCAAGTATGGATCCAGTCATTTATTAAGAGATATGACCAATTAGATTTCAACATTATTAAGGAGTTCTAACATAAGACATGGATTATGCGTTTAGGAATAAAAACATGCTTTTGTGGTTTTTGCTTTATTTTACAGAATTTTTGTGAAAAACTAACTATTAGTTTTCACTTTTTGAAAACAACTACCAATAAAAAAAAGACTACCTATTATCAAGTTTTTCTTAGAAAAATTACCCCAATTCATAACCACCATGCATAATTACCCCCAACTCCCCAATTTTAAAAATCCTAATTTGCAAAATTTCCGAAAAATATAATCCCCAACCCCAAATTTTGTAAACTTTTGAGAAGAGATGCAATTACTTTTTGCTAAATTCACAATTCAGACACTCTTGGTCTTTGATTTGATGATATGAATTAGGGAGATGTAGGACTTGAGAGCATATGATAAAATTAGGAGCACAATTGAATCATAATTCATAGATATAATTAGCAACATACAAAGTTGAGATGGGTTCTAACTATTGGGAAAAAACCTTATCTTCAAGAGCGATTAAAGCAGTCATGATTAAGTTGGTAGACTGCCCCACTACTCAGGCCTACTAGAAGTGCTCAAGATTATTTATCCACTTTCCTTGGTAAATTGTTCAATTGCTTTTGAAACATTGTAACGAAGATATCGACCAAAGAGGAGTCAAACAAATATGTAGGTGACATTAGATGGTAAAATGGTAAAACAAGTGAGTATTTTTCAGACTCTTGGGTTATTTTTTCAGAGAAATGGAGATATTGACCAAGGTGTGACTCAATAGGTTATGTCTCGGCGGCTCAAAAGGACAGCATTGATTGGGATACTCTGTAACTATAGTATATCTGTGGGTGGCTCAAATGGAGAGTATCAATTGAGATATTGAGTAATTATAGGTACTTTTGAGGTCAAAAGAGAGATTTTCGTCGTTTGTGGATCACTCGGATAAACGCAGTAATTCGCGAAAGGGGGGACAAGCCTGGTTTGAAAAAGATCTTTGGTAAATTTCATTGTCAAAGAGATACTAGACAGCGTTCATTTGGAGTTTCATAGAGGGAATTATAGATGATATGATGAAGATGAGTTTACATGAATATATACCGCTAGATAAAAAAGAATGGAGAAAGAGACTTTTGAAGTTTGACCATAATAAAAGATAATTTCTTGGTTCATGCAGCCAATCCCAACTTGGGAATGAGGCTTAGGCATTGTTTTTGTTCTATTAACTTCATCAATTTGTAAGAACACTATTATACGTGATCAATGTCTCAAGCCCATGATCGAGATTCTAGACTCTCGAATATTAAAAACATGAAGTGGCTTGCAAAAAAGAATATACCCATCAGCCCAAAAAAAGACTTAAAAGCTGATATGGATCTAAAACTTAAAGATTTTGACAACACATTCAACAGCCATGCAAGGAAATTCACAGAGAGCAGTGGAGAAAAAGAAATCATACCTTTTTCTTCCATTTCCATATTTTTTATCTTTCGCCGATTCAATATCTTGATGGCAACTTTATGGCCAGTCAATTTATGCTCTGCAATTTTCACCTTACCAAACGAACCAATGCCAAGAGTTTTACCAAGATTATAGTTCTGCAAGAAGACGTCCACACCATTGCCGCCTCGCCCACCTTGTCCATCCATTTCCCTACAGAAACAGTGAACCAGGTGACTAACAAGAAATGAAAGCTAAAATATAATACTAATTGCCATCATCAAACAATCATCAAATATATAGGCCAAAAGGCATGTCAACTTCCATATCAACAAGCTCGCTTTCGTATAATTCGCAAAGCGAGCTTGTAAAACCCCAAATGCACGCTCGACATCTTCGCTAAACAATCTATGCTTAGCCCCATAGGCCATATGGTTCAACAGTCAGAAGCGGAAACACAATTTTATGATCCAGTGGCATATCAAAGAGGGATTCAGTGGGTTCAACACAACCCCCAAAATCTGGATTAAGAATTTCTTTTTTTTGTTTTGTTTGAGCGAGCATACTGCTGAATAAGATTAACGAAATTCTTACTCAAATATATTATGGTAAACTACAAAATTTAAATCTTGAAACTTACAATAGTAAAATTAGTTCTAAAGATACCTTCAATTTTTTGGAATCGTCGTAAAAACCCTCCAATTTCTTTCCTCGACAAAGTAAGTTGAATTGATGCTGGAAATTCGAAATCGAACTTATTAGATAGCAACAAAAACTGGTATGAGTGGATTAAAATGAATGTGGACTGTAATATGTGATCTGTAACCTTTGATCTGTAGAAAGAGATGAAATTTCGCTTGTAATCCCAGCGAACGCAAATTCCACGGATCGGAATTTGGAGGGTTAGGGTTCCTAAATTCTATGTTTCGTTTCTTTTCTTTTTTTTTCCGATTTTTTCGCTATCCTTTTCCCTTTGTTTTTTTTTTTTTTGACAGCTTTTCCCTTTGTTAAAACTGTGGAGGTTGAATTAATTTTTAATTTCAAAAAAAAAAAAAAAAAAACTGTGGAGGTAACGTAAAAAAAAAAATGTGGAGGTAATAATATGGTAGAGGAAGAAAGTTTTCTTAAATGTTATGCTCTCAAAATTAATATGTTATGATTAATAACACATTAATATATTTTTTACATTCTTTCAAAAATCCTCTATTATAAGTTATAACAGTTAGGAATACAAACTCCTCCATCTATTTGTTTTTTACACAGTTTTCAATACACATAACTAGTTATTAGGCCCGGGATATGCCCCGGATAAGAAAAAAATTCATTTATTAATATTGTACTTTGATATGATAACATTAAATACAACTTGGTCTAGTGGTTAAAACTTTAGTATATGAACTTGAGGTTACGGGATCAAAACCTGTATTATGCAATTTCTAATTTTTTTTATTGTACATGGATTACATGAACTAAAATTCCATAGGGTGAGCGCCACGTGGCACAGTTCCTTGTTTAAGATCGCCTTTTAATATATTTATATAGATTCGGCAATATTATAAATTGTGAAACTATACCTCTATACAAATCTAACTAGATCAACATATAACTATATTTTGTTGCATATATATTGATCTAAATTCATGGACAAAGTTTCTCTCTTCAAATGACATATTTCAAGTGAAAAAACTTTTTTTTTTTAATAGAACCCACAAATGGGGAGCTTACTTCATTAGATCGGAATGAGCACCACAAACTACAAAACTAGGAAAATCGCAATCCCAAACTTTTTCACCCATCTCCATCGGATTATGATGAGATAAATCATGGGCTAACTTATTACTCCTACGATTAACAAAAGACCATGACACATTATCAAAACTAGAAACTAAACTACAATATCTTCAATAATTAAAAATAAAGAGCTCGTTCCTAATAAATTATGCTTTAAAGCATTGACAATAGTCAAGCTATCACTTTCCATGACAATATTGTGTAGCCTTCGAGATTTGGCAACCCCCATCCCATCTTACTGCAAGAGCTTCAGCTGTGTCCACCTCGTGCACCCACTCCCACTTATTTGAGCCACGAAACAGCACTAGCTTCCCCTCACTAGGGGTGCTAATGAGCCAGGGTGGCTCGCAATCTGTTCAAACTCGGCTTGGTCAAAGCTCGGCTCAAGAAGGCTCGACTCGAGTTCGGGATCGGCTTGAGACCTTAACGAGTCGAGTCTGAGCTACCTTAATGTTAAACAAAAATGAGTTGTTATGGTTCCACAACAAGTTCTAAGTCATCAGCGTTTAATGTTGTACAACTATCCCACATCATTGATTTATAATGAGTGTACATCTAATTTTATATAACAGAGAACTTTGAGAAGTGAGCAGCAAGCTGAAATTTTAGCGATCCCACATCACTAAAATATGAGGGTGTGCTGTAATTCTCTATAAAAGAGATATTTAAGTTAGGCTTTCCTTACAACTGGCTTACAATTTATTTGGGCTATGCAATTATCAAGTATTTTGATGTTGGACTATTAATGTTTGGGCCTCCTAAAAATCTGACATTGGGCTTGCTTTAGTTTAATAAATGTGAATTTCAAGCTTATCGAGCCTAACGAACTCGAACCGAGCTGTAAGTTTTAGTCTCGAGCTAGAAAGCTCGAGCCGCCGATATTTCAAGCTCGAATTAACTGTAACTCAATTTAAAGCTTTAACTTCCTTAACAATTTAAAGCTTTAACTTCCTATTAAAATGCAATGCGCGTATCTTCCCCCCCGAGGGCTGCCAACTTCTCTAGTTCACCAGACGAGCTTCGAGCTCGAGCTGAGCCCTATAAAATATATTTTCGAGCCAAGTCGAGCCAAGTCGAGCCTATTCAAGTTCGATCTCGGTTCGGCTCGTTAATACCCCTACCCCTCACTGTTACGCCCAACCAGCCTAGACCCGTGCCCCTTGTCTCCTTCACACAGCATTAATGTTGAGCTTCACCAACCCTCACCAGGAGCCTGCCACTCCCCCCCTTCTGCCCACATCACGCACACACCTACACACCATGCTCCCCTCTCCTGTTCTCGCTCGATCAGTCACTTCAGCAACATCACGAGTCTCTTTCCACACACGCCCTGCATACGCACTCACCTCTTCAGGGGGATCAACCACACCTTGCATTACCCATTTATTTCTCACTCCCCACACTGCCCAGACGTGCGTAAGAAACAACTCCCACTCTTTATGCCCCAGCTCCCCTTTCATCCATTCCCACCAATCAATAACCGAAACAAAATCCCGAGTTGTAGCTTGATCCAACTCGCTTTCTTGCCATATTAACCTTACAAGAATTCAATCTTTAAGAGCATAAAGGACAATCTCCTCCTCTTTTCCACACACACCACAAATAGACTCGAAGCTTGGGATACGTTTTTTCAGACCACACTTCGTGGGAATAGCATTATGGCACACTCTCCACGCAAAAAGTTTAACTCTTGGCAGCAAAGAAGAGTGCCAAATATAATTCCACATAGTTCGAACATCTGAACCTGATGCCGCCTTCTCCAGGTAACCATCATGAAAGATCGCCCGATACGCCGACTTCACCGAGTACCCACCATTCTTCTCCAAGGTCCAAAATGATGGAAACTCTAGGGAACTGAGAACTCAAGGGAATGCTCAAAATACATTATTGTTCAAGGGAGAAATATTTCCAAAATAAGGGAACGATTCCAACTACGAGAGAAATAGGATTAATAAGAGCACTAACCTCAAGGTTTTCATTACACTCGCTAATTGAAGAAATAATTCTACTTGTTTGAGTGTATGGAATCCACATATCTTTCCACACCTTCACATCTTCACCATCACTAATCCTCCAACACAAACCAAGCCTCACAACCCATTTTGCCTCCCAAATTCCCCTCCAAGTATAGCTAAACCAAGACTCGACCCCATGAAAGAAGAGTTTGGGAAATACTTAGCTTTGTAGATGGAATAGAGAAGGAAATCCGCACTATTCAACAATCTCCACGCCTGTTTTCATAAGAGAGCCCAGTTGAATAATTTAAAATCCCAAAAACCTAAACCTCCCTCCATTTTTTAACAAAACAACTTCTTCCAAGCCACCCAATGATTTTTTCTTTCCCCTCCTTTTTGTCCCCACCAAAACTGAGCCACAAGAGATCGCGATTCAATCTTAAACACACTCATCACATAGGTAGGAATAGATTGGGCGACAACCTTTATCAGTACTTCCTTACCTGCCTTAGAAAGAATCAACCCCTTGCACCCTTGTAGCTCTTTCGAAAGTTTCTCCTTTATCCCTTTCGTTATCACCTTCTTAGAACGCTCTACCACCGTTGGCAACCCCAAATATTTCTCATGACTGACACTAGATACACGTCCAACCTCTCTGCAAGCCTCCTGCAACACCCTCGATAATCCTCTATTTTATAAAATAGATTTTCCCACAAAACATAGAGAATCACCAAGATATTATCGCCCGTGTGAAAACGTATCGGCTTACTCAGAATTTTGCAGCGGAAAATAAATAAAGTACTTGAAATCATTTTAAAAGATATTTTAGTGTCTAAGAACCATAATGTTGCCAAACTAAGTCAATCACAAAGTCAACTCCAAAATTAAACCAAAGTCAAACCAAACATAAAAAGTAAAATTAAACCAAAGTCAAACCAAACATAATTAAACCAAAGGTATAAAGAGTATCAAAATAGGCCAAAACATAAGCTCACGCAACTGTTTCCCAAAAACCCAATAGATGCATCATCTTCAAACCTGGAATGGTCGATGCTATATTGATCCTGAAAGACTGCTCGCGAAAAGGGTAATTACATGATCAATAAGGCACAGTCATGATCGACACACAAAAAAGCACGTAATCAGCAAAACTGAGTACTTACATAATAAATAAAACACATAACCTAACATGATACTAATAAGCATTAAATCAGGGATGAGTAATAACATAATAAAATATCAGACTCACTGGACTGAACTTGACTCCACAAAACCAACATATTATTTTATTAATAAATTTGAATAGTCAAATGGATAGAGTTGTCCAACCAAACATTGTCTTCAATGTAGAAGACGAATTAAGGGCGCGACTCCATACTCCCGCGACCAACGATATCGAGGTACTAATTAAATAAAAATAGGACATGGTGATCAATCCGGTCCCAAGAAAAGTCATGGGCTACCACCATGTACTCCAACTCATACTAGTCCAATACTTCGGACGTGCACAAGTCTAAAGCTTGTTGCTTTTCACTTTTCACTTTAAGTATTAATATTTTATTTGATGTTGGGACACAAAACAATAAGATAACCAACACAAAATAACATGAGTACACAAAGACTCCAATTTTTATCTTAGGATTAAATACTGTGATCATACAACTCAATTGACCCAGAATTAATTCCATTTATTTATTGACTAAGATCAATAACCAACCAACCTTTATTTGTTGACTTAAAATCAACAACCAACCAACCTGTCCATAGGTGAATATCCAACTTTACTAAACAAGGCTCATGGTCCTTATAAAGTAAATAATATAATAAATCCAAGGGAACAACTTGATACAATTTATGATCCAATAAACGGTATATTTATTAATCACTAGGGGAAAAAAAAGGAAGGGTCACATTTGGAAGGGTCGCGTTTTTTAAAAACGCAGCCTTCTTCTGTATGAAGAGCTGCGGTTTTAAAGGAAACCGCAGCCCTTTTAGTGAAGGGTCAGGTTAACAAGAAATCGCAGCCCTTCATACTGTATGAAGGGCTGCGGTTTTGAGGCTAACCGCAGCCCTAGTAGTGAAGGGCTGCGATTATCCCATAAACTGCTGCCCTTCATAGACGAAGGGTTGCGGTTTTTAAAAAAAAAACGCAGCCCTTCACTTCCATTTTTTTTTATGCATTTTGCGCGCATACACAGTGCCCCCATTTCAATTTCCCTCCCTTAGCCAAATTCACTCTCACTCTCTCACCACCTGCGCGAACTTCTCCTTTCACTCTCTCACCACCAGCGCGAAACCCTATCTCCACCACCACCACTCATTTCACGCACCACCGCCACGACGACGCACCACCAAGTGCCCCCGCCCTCCATTGCATTGACGCCACCACCAGTGCCCCGCCCTCCCACCGCATTGACGCCACCACCACGCTCAACCGCACCACCTTCTTCTTCTCTCCCTCCACTACTTGCATTGTTTGTGGATCATCCCTTCTCTCACTCTCTTTCGGTAAATCCCCTCTCAGTCTCTCTCCTCTTTTACATTTCTCTAATTTTTGTTTAATTTCATTGGATTTTGAAATCAACTTGTATTTTTTGTTGTAAAATGTGCTTGTATTAGTCGAATATGTGATTGTAGGGGGTGGGGGAGGGTTGGGGGAGGTGGGTGGGTAGGGGTCGGGGTCTTTGGGCGGGGTGGTGGGGAGGGCTGGACGGAGGGGGGGAGAGGCTGTGGATGCCGGCTAGGGGGGGGGGAAGGCCGACATGGGGGTGGGGGAGGGTTAGGGAGGGCTGGACGAGGGGGTGGGGGGAGGGGGGCAATGGGTGGGGTAGGGGCGCGGGGTGGGGGGGAGGGCGGGGATCTTTGGGCGAGGGGGTGGGGAGGGCGTGGATGATGGCCGGGGGGTGGGGGAAGGGCGGGGGGGGGGGAAGGGATGGCGAGAGGGTGGGGGAAGGGCTTGCGGGGCGGTAGGGGAGGGTTGGGGAGGCCGGACGGGGGGGTGGGGAGGGCTTAGGTATAATGTAACTATTGTGTAAATTTTTAGGCTTCCATCTTTGTTGGTTGAATTTCGGAAACGAAAATTAAAGGTCATTTTACGCCTACACGGCAATGAGGGAGTGCGGTGGGAGCGATAGTGGCGGTGGTGTTGAGGTCATTGTTGTAAATGTGGAGAGTCGGGTCACATGGCAATCGAAAGCCCATCCGGTGCTCTCCGCATTTATAACGCTTTCTACTCCGCCGCTACCGGTGATGGGCATTCCATTGCCATGTGACACGATTCTCGGGTCATTTTAGGCCTATTTTCGCCTTTTCGTGTCCAATTTGTACCAGCTGATGGGAATTTCGGAGGGTTTGTGTAGTGTATGTATATTTCTTGATATGAGATTGTATGAAAACGCAATGTAATTTAGCCATGAAATCTATAAGTTGTTTGAATCGTCATCATATGCCTAGATACCCGTTCAAGACTTACTCATTAGGAGTAAGTCTTGAATAGTCCCCTATTTGGGATTGTTCTTGGGCGTTTGATCTCACTTAGGTGGTGAATGTGTGTCTTCTTTTCAATTCCGAGGAAATTCTTGGCTCATCGTTTCTCTACATTGTTCTCTGGGTACATATGTAGATAAGCAATTATCTATATTGTGTACTTGGAGAACTCAGAGGGGAAATGCTTGCCGGATTTTCCTTAGAATTGAAAAGTTGGCATATATTCACTAGTGAGATTAGACGTCCAAGGATGGGTTAGGTTGGAGTGATAAGGACCTTCGGCTGCATGCATACAATTGAACATGTCACTATCTTAGATTGCTCTATACGTGTATGATTTGAATATGTGAGTGTATGTACTTAAATAATGACTGATGCATTATAATGAATGGTTGTGTTTAATTATTAGAGGTCTTCTTGAATGAGATGGATCGTACTTGGATGTATGGTAGTTGTGAATCGATTGAGTTTGTGAAAGGGGTCTCGGAATTCTGTACAACTGCATTACAATATCAAACATCCTCCCGGAGCGATCGACTTTTATTGTCCTTGTTTCGATTGTAGAAATGTGAGCAAGGTTAGTAGTATACATGTGGTTAGGGAGCATGTCTTTCGTCGTGGGTTTAGGCCTCAATACCACGTATGGGTTTAGCATGGTGAGCAGGGGAAGTATGTAGGAAGCTCTAGAGTAATGAACGATGTATGTGAAGAAAAGAAGGATTTAGAGAATTGGGATGATGACTTCTGGGATGAGAATTGGGATGATGAGTTTGCAGATGATGATAGGGATCGGGTAGATGAGATGATACACGAGGTTGAAGATCAGTCGTGTAAACGACCTCGTATTTTCGAGTCTATGTCCGAGGTTCTTTGAAGCCGTTGTATCCAGGTTGTACAAAGTACACCAAACTTTCCGCGGTGATAACACCTGTTCAACATTAAGTCGAAAGTCGGTTGGACGGACTCTAGTTTCACATCGTTGTTGGAAGTTTTAGCCGATATGCTCCCCGATGGAAATGAACTGCCAAAGTCGTACTATTATGCGAAGAAACTCATGTGTCCTTTCGGTTTAGAGTACGAGCGGATACATGCTTGTCCTAACGATTGTGTGCTTTACCGTAATGAGTATGAGCATTTACATGAGTGTCCACGATTGTGAAGGAGCTGGAGGTAGTGAAGGACCACCAGCTAAGGTGTTGTGGTATCTACCCATAATACCTATATTTAAGCGCATGTTCTCAATTAAAGGAGATGCGAAGAATCTGAGGTGGCATGCAGATCGTAGGAAGAAAGACGGTCTGCTCAAGCATCCGGCTGATTCGCCTGAGTGGAAAAGTATCAACAGGGTGCATAAGGCATTGGTAATGAGGATAGGAATCTGAGGCTTGGTTTATGTATGGATGGCATGAACCCTTTTGGGCAATCTCAGTTCGCAGCATAGTACATGGCCAGTAGTTTTAGTGGTTTATAACTTGCCTCCTTGGTTGTGCATGAAACGCAAGTACATGATGCTGTCGCTTCTTATATCGGGGCCCAAACAACCTGAAAATGACATTGATGTATACCTCCAGCCGCTTGTTGAAGTTTTACAGAAGATGTGGAACGAAGGAGTGTTAGTATTTGATGCGTATGCTAATGAAATGTTCACTCTGCTTGCCATGCTTTTTGTACTATGAACGATTATCCAGCTTATGGGAACTTATCTGGGTATAAGACTAGAGGAAAATAACCCTGCCCGATTTGTGTAGATGACATGAAATCTACACACCTTAAGGGATGCAAACATGTGTATATGCGCACACAAAGGCTCCTCAGACGCGACCATCCCTATCGGTTTAAGAAGAAGGCATTCGATGGGACGGTTGAAGAAGAAATTGCTCATAGACCATTAACTGGTACTGAAGTTTATAATCAGGTGAAGGGCATTGAAACAATCTTTGGTAAACCTGCTAGTGAGGTTGATCGACCTACAAGATTATGGAAAAAGGAGTCCATTTTTTGGAAACTCCCATATTGAAAAGATCTAAAGGTCAGACATTGTTTGGATGTCATGCACATAGAGAAAAATGTTTGTGAAGCTATTCTTGCGACACTTATGAATATTCCGGGCAAGACAAAAGATGTTAAGGCGTCACGACTTTACTTGGAAAAACAGGGGCTTTGACCAGAGTTATGGGCTCAGAAAAGGGACGAAAGGAAGAAGAAAGTAGTGGAGGAAAGGGTTGATGATGAAACTCAGAAAAGTAAAAAGAAGGTGGAGGATTCGGAGAAGAATTATTTGCCACCAGCTTGCTACACGATGTCGCGTGCAGAGAAACGGATTTTTTGCGAGTCATTGTATGGCATTAAGGTCCCAACTGGCTACTCATCGAATATGAAGCGATTTGTTACCTTAAATGGTGAGTTGAAGTTATCGAGTATGAAATTTCACGATTGTCATGTCATGATGCAAGTATTCTTACCGATTGCAATTCGTGGGATACTTCCAAAGCATGTGAGGCACACTATTACGAACTTTGTTCATTTTTCCATACAATATGCAAGAAAGTCCTAGAACCGTCGACCCTCGATTCCTTGCGGAGCGGAGTAGTTGAAACTCTATGCAAATTTGAGATGTTCCCCCACCCCGCATTCTTTGACATTATGGTCCATCTCATTGTCCATCTAGTTCGAGAAATTAAGCTGTGTGGTCCAGTGTTTTTGAGGTGGTGCTATCCTTTTGAGAGATATATGGGCACCTTGAAGGATAAAGTTCGGAATCCTACACAACCAAAAGGTAGTATAATTCAAGGGGTTGTGGGTGAAGAGATCAGTAATTTTGTGGCTGAGTATTTTGCTAGTGTTGATCCTGTTGGACTTCCGACATCCCGACACGAGGGCAGACTTGAGGGCAAAGGTACAATTGGTTCAAAATTGATCACACCTTCCGTAGAAAAGCGTAAACAAGCTCACTTATTTGAATTGTATCACGTAGCAGCTGTCCATCCTTATTTAAATGAACATATTGAGGACTTACGTGTTAGCAATCCTAGAAAAGGAGTTAGGGCATTGACGCAAATGCATAACAAGACTTTCATTGATTGGTTTCATAAACGAGTAGTGAATGATTTGGATGAAAGTGTTCCTGAAACAGTCAAGTGATTAGCATTTGGTCCTCGTGAAGTCGTACGCTCTTATGAGGGTTATGATATTAATGGGTATACGTTTTGGGTCGAACATCAAGATCCGAAGTCAACATCGCAACAAAATAGTGGTGTTTCACTTGTGGCGTCATCTACACAATACGCAAGCTCGAAGGATAAGTCGCTTTGTACATCTTGAAAGCAATTATTATGGGCGAATACAAGAAATGTGGGAGCTGGACTACTGTACTTTTAATATTTGCCTCTTGTGTTGCAAGTGGGTTGACGATAATCGACGTTGCGTAAGAAAATATGATCCTTGCAGATTCACTCTTGTTGACCTTAGTCGTCTACGTGAAACTGAGGAGCCATTTGTAATTGCATCACAAGTTAAGCAAGTATTTTCCAGAATCGATCCTGGCGATAATAAGTGGCCAATTGTTGTACCTGGTAAAAGGAGTATCCTCGGTATTGGTGATGTTGATAATGAGGAAGAATATGATGCATTTGATGACCTCCCCCCTTTTACCTATCCTGAAAATAGTGTGGAAGATGATGTGAATATGTCGGAGAACTATATGCGTGTAGATCACACGGAAGGGATACATGTACTTGAGGATCCTAAGAAACGGCAGAAGGTCAATAAATCATGAGACATAAACTCAGGTCTGTGTTTCTCCAATTTGTAACTATTATGTAGATTTTTAGGCTTATTTTTTGTTGTAGGTTGAATTTGGGGAACGAAAAGGTCATTTTAGGGCTACATGGCAATGATGGAGTGCAATGGGGGGCAAAGTGGTGGTGGTGGTGGGACCGTGTTACAAATGTGGAGAGTGAGGTCACATGGCAATGGAATGCTCTCCACATTTGTAACACTTTCCACTATCTCCGCCGCTACCAGCTGATGGGCATTCCATTGCCATGTGACCTGATTCTTGGGTTATTTTAGGCCTATTTTAGCCTTTTCGCTTCCGATTCGTACTAATTGAGTCATTTAACCCCAAATTCTTTTTGAACATGATTATATGAGGTATAATGTAACTATTATGTAGAGCTTTAGGATTGCATTTGTTGTTGGTTGTATTTTGGGAACGAAAAGGCATTTTAGGCCTATTTTAGCCTTTTCGAGTCCAATTCGTACTTATCGAGTCATTTTATTTTATTTTTGTTGATCTAACTCCTAACTTATTAATATGTAACTCGTGATGCGGGGGAGGGGCTGTGCGGTGGGGGGAGGTCTGTGTGTGCGGGGGGAGGGCACGGCGGTGGGGGGGAGGGGAGGGGTGTGCGGGGGAGGGGTGTGGAGGGGCGGTAGGGGGGAGGGGGCGTGCGGGGGAGGGCATGTGCGGGGGCTTGGGAGGGCTCCAGCCCCCTCCCTCCCCCCCGCTTCTGCTCCTCCCCGCACACCCCCTCCTCCCACCACTGCTGCCAACCCTCCCCCCCGCACACCTCCCTCCCCTCCCCGCACCGCCGCCCTCCCCCACCGCTTGCCCGCTCCCCCTCCTCTCAACCGCACTCCCCTCCCCGCTTGTCCCCCCTCCCCCCTTCCCCTCCCCTCCCCGCACACCCCTCCCCTGCTGCCCCCCCCCCCACTGCTGCCCCTTGCACAGAACCCCCACCGCCCCCTCCCCGCACCCCTCCCCACCCCTCGCCTCCCCCCCCCATTTCTCGCCCCCTCCCCTCCCCTTAACCGCACTCCCTCCATCTCTGCCCCTCCCCTGCTTTGCCCCTCCCCCACCGCTACCCCTCCCTTCCCTCCCTCCCGCTACCCCCTCCCTTCCCCTCCCCACACTGCTGCCCCTTCCCTCCTCTCAACCGCACTCCCTCCCTGCTTCCCTCCCCCCCCTGCTTGCCCCCTCCCTCCCCTCAACTCGCACTCCCCCACTGCTTGCCCCCTCCCTCCCCTTGCCCTCCCCCCCGCTTTGCCCCTCCTCTCAACCGCACTCCCCTCCGCCGCCTGCCCCTTCCCCGCTTCCCTCCCCTCCCCGCACACCCCTCCCCTGCCCCTCCCCCCACTGCTGCCCCTTGCACACGTAACCCCTCCCCCCCCACTGCCGCCCCCTCCCACCCCCTCCCCCGCACTCCCCTCCCCGCTGCCCCCTCTCCCTCCACCTGCTGCCCTCCCCTCCCCTCAACCGCACTCCCCACCTGCTGCCCCTCCCACAAAACCCCCCGCCCACACCCCACCCCCCTTAGTGGCAATGTTAATTTTAATTTTTTGTTATATTAATGCATATATTTGTACAATTTCAGGGAGATGGCGGAGGTGCATACGGATAACAGCACAAGTGCTGCTAAACACACTACCGAGGATGAGTCTTTCGATGCGAGAAAGGAATGGGGTAAATTGGCTCGATCTCGCCGTGAAGAAATAAATGCACAAATGCCTAGAAAGTCATTGGCGACGAAAAAGAGAAATGGAAGGGGACTACAAAGTCACTAGGGAAACACACAAATATGACTTTGGAGTACGATAATATGGGTCAAACTTGTGGAAAGTGGCGTCAAAAGTATGGCATGCAAGTTGGCATTTGCATGCATAAACTCTCCATTCTGCACTCATGGAAAGAGGTGCCCGAGGGATTGAAGCGGTGTTTATGGGAAGATACCATGGTAAGCTTCACGTACAATAACGTTTAGTTTCTTAATTATTTAGTTAAATATATGTGTAATATTACTTATAGCATATAAATTACAACATTTGCGAAAACTAATTTGTGAACTGCGTTTTTTGTAGAATCAATTCAATATCGAAGATGATGAAGCCAAGAAGAATGTATTTCTATCCGCGGTTGCCCAGAGATTCAGAGATATCAAGGCTAAGTTAGTGTCTGGGTGGATCACTAAACGGAGGAAAGTAGTAGGTACAAAGAAGAAGAACATCTACGGCGGAGAAACACAAGCCGGTTCTGAGGCTTCACCGGAAACATCATCTGCACCATCCAAATTGCCATTTCAAATATGGAAAACTATCAAACTGAAGAGTGGGAATCATTTGTTGCCAAAAAAACAACCCCACAAGCTATTGTAAGAATATTTTATTAAGATTTAATACACTTAGATCCAGTATTATTGTATAACACCGTACCTAACCTTTGTTTATAATTGTGTGTTTTAGGCAAGTCGTGAGAAAAGTAGCGCGAGTGCAAAAGCTAGGAAGTATTATCATCATTTGGGTGCTCATTCGTACAATGAGGCGAGAGA
This sequence comes from Beta lomatogona, assembly GCA_947646795.1. Lineage (NCBI taxonomy): Eukaryota > Viridiplantae > Streptophyta > Magnoliopsida > Caryophyllales > Amaranthaceae > Beta > Beta lomatogona. Next base: position 953,575 of record CANSNZ010000424.1, on the reverse strand, counting down.
GAAGTGGATGTTTAGCCATTACCCCACAATAGGGTCGACAACGGCAACGGGGACTAGCTCAACGACGACAGTTGCACAGCCTCGACAACCAGATAGAGTCCTCGATTGGTGGTGTTCGATGCATGGGGTTGATGCAAAGGGGAAAAGAGTCTTGCACGATCCCGAACACAACGGATAGCCAACGCCATTGTAAGTACAGATTATATGGTTATATAAGGTATATATAATATAACTTTTGCGCTCACGAGCATTTCTCTCTTATACTTATGTAGGTTGGCTTGAAGGAAAAAGAGGCAACTGGTGAGTTCACTCCTAAAGGACACATTGATGCATTGCACGAAACTTTAGGAAAGGACCACAGTGGACGCGTGAGGGGCGTAGGAGGTGTCCGCCTCGGTTTGAGAAAGGTATATGGTGATCAATACACTACAGCGACAAAATCAAGTGTAAGTAGTGTGAATTCGGCAGCGTCAGTAGATGTGGAGGCTATGAAAGCTGCAATTCGGGAGGAGCTAAGGGAGGAGATGACACGTAACTTCAACGCCATTTTGGAGCAAATGGGTTTACCAACTTTTGCTGCATTCAAGAAGGGTACACCTAGCCAGCCGATCAGTGATCCACGCACATCTATTGATCAGATGATACCTTTGCCTGATCCACCTGTAGTACCCGAGTTGAAGGTAATCACTTAATCCCTTTGCTTTGTTAAACAACTATTGTTCTTAAATGCATGACATTCTTACTATATGTTATTTCATAGACTAACTATAAATGGAGTTTTTTTTTTTAAAGGAAGAGACACCATGTGAACTATTAGCTCGAGGAGATGGTTATGATAGTTTCATTCTCGTAGCTTATGGCCATGCACAACCCCCTAGTGACCGAGTACGATTGCATAACCAGTTAGTGGATGATAATCACTATGTGGTCACCCTCAATGAAATTGTGTCTGGTTTCGAAGAATTACCTCTTCCGCTGCCGAAGCCAGAAGTTGCTCTACAATTACTGAATGATGCCCTTGGCAGTTATGTTCTATGGCCGCGTGCATTGGTGCGGTTTCAGATGAGGTACAATGATTAACATACATACATATATATATGCGTGTTTTCTTTTATAGTTCCTATGATAGTCAGTAATATCTTTACTTTTAACTAATTACTAGGTTTGGGGGAAGGGAGACTCACATGACAGGAAGGGAAAGAAGGCATGTTCACCTGATAAGAAAGCAAGTTTACGTGATGAAGGTGAACGAAATGTGGTGAAGGGCAATGTTTCTAGGACAAAGAATCCACTTATTATCGAGCCAGAGGTGGTGCGAGGCCTTAGTATTCCATGCTTTTGGTTACATGAGTGCATTAGCGATTTACCCGATGATTGTCCAATTGAGGTTCCTTTGGGGGAGCAACAATTCCACTACTTTGAGGATTCATCGGTATTCATTTCTAAGGTCGATATTAAAGAATTCTTATGGGGGGTAGAGTTGAATGTTTCCATGATACAAACATTCATGAGGTAATACATAAGTATATAAATTAAATATACATATACATATGCATGCCTTAAGTAGTTTTCAATTCAACTTCCATAATAAGTAAGTTTACTTTTAATCAATATGTGCGTGATTTCTCAGGTTATTATACAATGAATTGATTGCAACATCTAGTCATGAGTCAATGTTTGGTTGGTTATGTCCAAACATAATACGAGATGACAATTGCTTACAAAACAAAGCCGAAGTGAAAGAGTATCTCGATATGAGTTTCAAAGCATCATCTCGTTTTGGATATCATCATATCATTCTTGTTCCTTATATTGAAAAGTATGCTTGTTAAACTCACTTTACTTTTATTATTCGATAATTAAATTGACCTATTAATTGTTCTACGATTAATAATAACTATATTTTCTTGTTGTAGGGCTCATTGGACACAACTTGCGATATGTTTGTCACGTAACGAAGTCTACCACTTTGATTCTTTGCGTCGACAACCACCACTGTCCTTACTAATCAAATCATTGTTAAATAGGTAGCCTAATCGAAACTCAATATATGCGCACTTATTAATATTACACATTATTCATCATCTTTATATATATAAACAGTTAATTAATACATCTAATCTTATAATAATGTATTGATGTAGTGTGATGAAGCATATTAGTGCAACAGGACTTCGAGCACCAAAAGCTCCTGTTTGGATATTAGTCGAGGTAACATGACTAATTTATTTGTCCTTATATAGAAACACTTTTAGCCACATACTACACATCTAACATTGGATGCATCCTTTGGTGAACATTTAGTGTCCGCAACAAGATGATGGACTTGCATGTGGCTATTACGTGCTGAGGTACATGTTCGATATCGTCAACCATTGCACTAACGTTGATGATCTTCAAAAGGTATGTAACTTATTAGTATATGTTAGTTTAGATTAGATCGATTGGTAATAGGTATTAATTGGTTTAGAAACCAAAGTAGCACATGCATATATTTGGGAACGAAAATGTCGTTTTTAGGCCTATTTTTGCCTTTTACGCTTCCAACTCGTATTTATCGAGTCATTTAACCCCAAATTCATTTTGAACATGATAATATGAGGCATAATGTAACTAATGTGTAGATTTTTAGGTTTGCAATTGTTGTAGGTTGACTTTTGGGAACGAAAAGGGCATTTTTGGCCTATTTTTGCCTTTTCGCGTCCAATTCGTACTTATCGCGTCATTTAACCCCAATTTCATTTTGAACATGATAATATGAGGTATAATGTAACTATTATGTAGATTCTTAGGCTTGCATTTGTTGTAGGTTGTATATTGGGAACATAATGTGATTTTAGGCCGATTTTCGCCTTTTCGCGTCCAATTCTTGTTTCTCGAGTCATTTAACTCCATTTTATTTTTCAATATGATAATATAAGGTATAATAAAACTAGTGTGTAGAGTTTTAGGCTTGCATTTGTTTTTGATTGAATTTCGGGAAGGTATATGTCATTTTTAATCACCACTAACTACGGTAAATGATTGAATTCTTATATTTTGTGTTTATTCCTTGGTTGTTTTGCAAGGTTTATATGAATAACACACCACGTTTGAGGGCCTTCACCACAGACGAATTACATGAAGTTCGGGATAAGTTGGCGTCCCACATTTGTGATGATTGCTTATGATACATTTTGGTGGAATTCGTGATATAATTAGCTACATCTACTAGTTTGTATCAATTCTACACTTTCTACATTATTAAATATATATATTTAAATTTAATTATTACGTTCAAAAACTTGTCACATATTATTGCACATTGATTCGTTTTTTTTTGTGTTGAAGGGAGGTTTTGGGTAGGGGGTGGGGTGGGGGCGACGGGGCTATGGGGCTGGTTGGGTGATGGGATGGTCGGGCAAGCAATGGGTGGAGGGGCTGGGCTAGGGGTGCGGGGGAAGTGAAGGGGTGGGGCTGGGGTGGGGGGGGGGGGCTGGGCCGGGAGTGCGAGGGTGGGGGTCTTTGGCGGGTGTGGGGTAGGGGTGGGGAAAGGCGGGTGTGGAAAGGGGGTGAGGGCTGCGGGGGTGGGGGTGCGGGGGCCGGGGGTGGGGGTGCTAGTGCCGGCAGGGGTGGCGGGTGGGGAGTGTAGGGGGTGGGGGTGCGAGTGAGCGAGGTGGGGGGGGGAGTGCGGAGGGGGGGCGGGCGGGGGGCTGGGCTAGTGGGAGTGCGGGGGTGGGGGGCTGGGGCGGGGTGGGGGTGCGGGGGCGCGGGGTGGAGGTGCTTGGTGTTGGCGGGGGGTGGCGGGGGGTGGGGAGTGCAGGGGTGGGGGTGCGGGTGTGGGCGAGGTGGGCTGGTGGGAGTGGGGTCTTGGGGCGAGGGGGGGGGTGTAGGTGTGGGCGGGGGTGGCAGGGGGTGGAGGAGTGCGGGGGTGGGGGTGCGAGGTGCGGGTGTGGGCGGGGGCGGGGGTGGGGGGTGTTGGTCTTTGCGGGGGTGGGGAGTGCGGGGGTGGGGGTGCGAAGTGTGGGCGAGGTGGGAGTGCGGGGGGCAGGGCGGGCGGGGTCAGGGGGGGCTGGGTAGGTGTGGGGGGGTGGGGGGCCCGGGCGGGGGGGGGGTGGGGGTGCTGGTCTTGGCGGGGGGTGGGGGGCTGCGGGGAGGTGGGGGTGGGGGTCTTGGTGTTTTTTTAGGCTTAAAACCGCAGCCCTTTTAAGTGAAGGGCTGCGTTTTTGGTTTAAAACCGCAGCCCTTCATTTAAAGAAGGGATGCGGTTTAAGCCAAAAACGCAGCCTTTTAAGCTTAGAAGGGCTGCGTTTTTGGCCTGAACCGCAATCCTTCATTGTGAAGGGCTGCGGTTAAAAACCGCAGCCCTTCTTTTCTATTGAAGGGCTGCTATGGAAAGGGCTGCTGGCCAAAAACGCAGCCCTTAGGGCTGTTTTGACCGCAACCCTTCCTTATTTTTCCACTAGTGAATCCCTCATGTGAATTAATAAATTAAAAGTTCTCAACCCACATGCTTGCATCAATCATCCACACAAACATGTAATACTTCATGATAGGCGACATGCTTCACACAACAGTACAAATCATGCAAATCCATTTAAATATAAGCCACATATGAACTATAAAAAGTTCCCTACACATGATACTATATCAATCCTAACCTTAGGACATGTCTAAAAACACATAGGCATGTACGTACCTTGTGTAAACAATACGGGAAACCACTTTAAACTCTTTAGAAGTCCCTCAAAGTAAAGTCTCCGCCTACCAATTATCAAAACATTCAAGTATTAATACTATAATAAAATTATAGCAACTTTAAAGTGCTTTAAACTCTCTTAAAAATATTTTAAAACTCTTTTAAACACTAAAACTTCAACCTTTAATATCCCTTAATATAGTACTACCAAAATAGTCATTTAAAACCCTAAATATCCTTACTTTCATATTTAAAATCCTCTTTAAACATAAAGCATATAATCTGAAATTTATAACTTTAATTAAGAATTACTAAAATCAGAAATTTATTTATTAAAACCATAAAGTCCCAAACTTTAATTATTAACCCACTAAAACAATATCTAAAACATCAAAACTAATTATTAAAATAATATAGAGAAAAAAGAGAGGAAATAAACCAATAGGAGAAAGAGAGGAACAAGGTCGGCTGGCTGCGGTGCCGGGCGTCGGTGGGCGGCGGCCGGAGGGGGCTGGCGGTAGGTGGTCACCGGCGGTGGCTGGCGGCAGCCGAAAAGAAAAGAAAGAGAGAGAAAGAAAATCAGGTGGGAGGAAAAGAGAACAGGGAAAAATTAGGGCTTTGCTTGTTTAATGAGAGCCAAATTTTGTGAGGAATTAGGGTATTATAGGTTTCTATTAGAGTCTAATAGACTAATGGGCTTGCTTGGTTAGTTTAATGAAAGATGACAATATGAAAATGCTACTAAAGTTTCGGCTCCTCTAACGCAATATTAAATTCATTGGTACAACTACTCAGCTTATTTAAATTTATTGTTGACTCTCAAAGTCCATCTTAAAATTATTTATATACTTTGACTATTTAAAATGTTAAATAATCATTGACTTTAAAATAGTCAATACTCAAGAATTTAATTATTTTAAATACTAAAAATACTTATAAATATACTTTAAATATATTTATAAAATTCATAAAATTGTGGAGGATTACACCTCCTCCTCCTCTCCTCTACCACCCCAGCACTAAACGAAACATCTGTTTTCTCATAGTTTACCTTTTGACCCGAAGCCCCTCATACACGCTCAACACATCTTTCACAATATCCACCTCAGATTCAGTAGCCCCTGAGAAGATAATACAATCATCTGCAAATAAAAAGTGAGAAACAGAAGGGGCATTAGGCGCCACGCACTATCACTTCTTTCAAGCCCCGAGTCTCTTCCGCTCTTTTCAGCAAATTAGAAAAAACCTCCGCACACAAAATAAAAAGGTATGGAGAAAGAGGATCTCTTGCCTAATTCCACGTGAAGGGGAAAATTCTTCCGTTGAAAGACCATTTATGAGCACCGAAAACGACACTGACTTCACACACTCCATAACTTTCGCGATCCAATTTTCATCAAAACCAAACTTCCTCATAGTAGCTTCCAGGAAGCACCATTCTATCATGTCATATGCTTTCGACATATCAACCTTGAGAGCCATACACCCCTCTACCTGCTCCAAATTTTTCATGTAGTGGAACAACTCAAAAGCTACCAGCATCATCAGTAATTTATCTGCCCTGGACAAAAGCACTCTGATTAACAACAATAATTTCAGAGAGGAATTTTTTAGTCTATTAGCTAGTACTTTTGATACCAACTTATAGATTACATTAGGAGGGAAATAGGGCGAAACTCACTCATATGATCTGGCTTACTTTTTTCGGAATCAGTGCAATAAAAGTTTTATTCAATTCAAGCTAACCCGAATACCACCACCATTTAACACTCTAATAACCTCCTCCGAAACCTTAGGTACAACAATATGCCAATATGTCTGAAAAAAGATAGGGCACATACCATCGGTACCTGGTGCTTTAACTGGGTGCATTTGGCTCAGTGCTTCTTTGACCTCCTCTGCAGTATACGACATCTGAAGACCCACATTCATACTTGGGGTAACATGGGGTTCGAACTCCGCAAGGGTTGCCTCCACTTCGGTCGGGTTAGACGAGGTGAGCATATCATAAAAATAAGAGATCGCCACCTTAGCTATGGCCTCATTTTCCCTATGTTCCATCCCCTCATCATCCTTGATACACGCAATTGTATTTTTACGCTGTCTACTTGAAGCACGCTGAGTGAAAAACTTAGTATTACGGTGACCTTCCAGAAGCCAAATAGCCCTTGGTCTTTGCCTCCAAAAAATCTCCTCCGTTCGAACCAACCTACTCCTTTCCTCCATTTGAGCCGCCGAAATCCCCCTCCATTCAACCTACTAAGCCTCTTCCTCTTCTTTTTTAAATCCTTAAACATCTTACCAAACTTCCTTTCACCCTAAGCCTTCAATTCTCCAGCACAAAATTTTAGTTTTGCCTCAATATCGGACCCTCCTATCTTCCACGATGTAGCAACTACACTTTTGCACCCCTCGTCTTCCGCCCAAATCTGTTTGAACTTGAACGGACGAGTGCCTAGCCCCACATAAGTTAACTTTCTCTACTGGTGAAAACAAGCTTGATAGGGGAATGGTCCGACCATTCTCGGTCAAGGAGCATTGTCGGCCAAGGCTCGATCAAGCCTACGTTGAACATTATCCTCCGCTATTCTCCCATTTTCATAAGTGAAATCATTTCCCGACCAAGGTTTCCCCCTAAGCCCACAAATATCCACCGCATCCTGAAATTTTTTCATTTGCCACTCCACCCTAATACCCCTCCCTAAAATCTCATTAGCAAATAATATTTCACTAAAGTCCCCTATACACAACCATGGAAACTGAGAATGAAGCTTTAACTCCCCCAACATTTCCATGAAAGGTGGTGATTACTAACTTCAGGCCACCCATAAAATCCAGTTAATCGTCATTCTACAACCCTGATGCCTGCTCTAACCATAATATCAATGTGATGCACCTACATTGACATTAACTCAATATTTATCTTTTCCTCTATAGCATAGCAACACCTCCCGATCTTCCAACCGAATCAACAACAAACCCATTGTAATCTCCAAATTTATTATTTATCCTAGCAAATTCACCCGCACTCAACTTGGTCTTGGATAAAAAGACCAAAGAAGGGGCCTCTCTTCGAAACAAGTCTCGAAGGCCAGTAACTGCAAAGGGATTGCCCAGCCCTCTACAGTTAAGCTTAAGCAATTCATTGTGACTGGAGGGGTTGAGTTTCACCAACCTCCGCCACCATGCCAACAGGATCAAAATTAATTTGGGACAAAATGAGTTTTTTACTTGATGGATTGTCCCTCAAGTCATCCACCATGTCCACCCTCTTATGCTTGCCCAAGGATACAAGTGCTATAGCATCACTTGTCTTGTGTTTGTCCATCCCACGAGCTAGCTTTTCCATGTACGAGTTGTATGTTTTGCCCCCCTTCAACAAAATCTCCCCAGCTCAATATTTTCATCCAGCTCATTCATACAGTCATGATCCATCTCCATACTTTCCTTTAACTCATCAGCAAGCCCACCCTCCCCTAGCCCCTTTTCTACTTCCACACCACTACTCTTTTCCCCCCACTACCTCCTCTCCCTTTTTCGACCCTAGCACAGCAGCAACCAAGGCCCCCTCCTGCAAGTGAGACTCCTCGCCAATCACTCCTTCCTCAGCACACCTCTCCCCCTTCTCCTCATGAGTAACCAGGACACCTCATCCGTCAGCACACCTCTGACCCTTCTCCTCACCAGTAGCTTTGGTCACAAATAAAGACCTCCTGCACCCCATTATCATGGCCACTTCCTCCACCTTTTTTTTGCCTCCCTTTACGAGGAGATGCTTTCAGCCATAACCCCACCCTATACTTACTTCTTGATCCTTGACACCCGCATTTGAACATTCCTTCTGACTATGCCCTATCACCCCACAAAGAAAACAAAAAATGGAACATCAGTAGGTTGCTCAATTCCCGAAACTTCGTTCAGGATTAATAGTTTTTGTTCAAAGCACCATGGGTGCCTTAATAATACTTTTTCCTTGTCCTTCCAATGAAAAAATTGCAAAGCAAAAAGATTGACTCCAATTACCTTGATGACTAACTTTTTCACGGACAAACCCCGTAATTGAATCATGGTACCCTTGAAAGCTTCGATATTGAATGGTCGATCAGTCAACAACCGACCAACAATCATCAACGAAACCCTATCGTCAGTTTCCTGTGCATCAGTCCCAGATAAATCCACAACTGCAAATTCATCATCTTTTTGCAACGTAGCGCTACATCATCAACCATAATGACTGAAGATCAGCCTCGAAACAAGGGAGGAATGGCCTGATCGAGGAGGAAGAGTCGCCCTTTCTTTCGAGGGGGGTAGTTTCTTTCAAGTAACAAAACTTGAATAGACAAGATGCACAATAACTTATTGTGCACCATGTTCGTATGATAAGCCAGTTTTTCTTTAATATTTTTCAGTTTTTGTGACATAATCACCTTTTATATAGTCAATTTTTGTAGGGAAATTCTATATGGTGGCCTCCAACTTTTAATTTTTCTATATGGTGGCAGAGCAATTCTACATGACGGCCTCAAGCTTTCAAAATTATACAAAGTGACTCCCTAGTTAGAAAAATTCTACACAGTTGCCTTATTATTAAGTTAGCCCATCAAAACCACCACCACAACACCCATGAACCACCACCACAACACCCCAACCACTATGAAAACTCCCTAAAACTTCCTCTTTCTCTCTCTTCTCTCCACCATCCCTCTTTATCTCTCTTCTATCCTCCTTCCTCCCCTTTCTCTCTCCCCACCACCTTACCTCTGCTAGAAACCACTACAAAAGCAACCATTTCTGCCTAAATTTTTCGAAAATAGCAAAATAAAATCGAAAATCTGGGTATTAGTGGGAGTTTTCCAGATGAGGCAATCGGCTTGGGCGACTACTAGTTAGATTGCACTGGTGAGCAGGCGGTTGTGGGCCGCATGCGGCTGATGGTTGCATGACTGCGTGGTGGCTTGCTGTGGAGGGGCTGCCTGGTGATTTTAGGGTTATTAAGGCCTTTTTAGGCTGCTCAGATTTGGCCCAATGCAGTGGTGCTAAGGTGGTGGGTAGTAGTGGTGGTGCAAATAGTGGGAGGAGGGAGGAGATAGAAAGGTCTAAGGTTTAATTGTTGAACCACCATTAATGAAATAAAGCCACTGTGTAGGAATTCTCTAACTAGGGAGTCACTTTGTATAATTTTGAAAGTTTGAGGCCATTATGTAGTGTTGTTGTGCCACCATATAGAAAAATTAAAAGTTGAAGGTCACCATGTAGAATTTCCCATTTTTGTATGATATTAGTTTTTTATACGGTAACTTTTTGAATGAGATAGTAAGTTTTTCCTATTATAGTTAATTTTGTGTGATATAGTTAGTTTGGATTCACAATATAGGAACATCATACTAGATTACATTAAGTATTGATTTTACTTTCCCGTTTAAAAATACTTCAAACATTTATTAATGCTCCTTCCTTTTGATCGTATTGTGCGACTTCCAACGTAAGGAGATGTATAGCCATGTAATATCTTGTTAGCTTTTTCTCGCCATATACTTCTAAGATATCAAATTTTTATAATTTTCACTATAGAAGATTAAAGATATTAATAACTAAAGTTATGCATTGACAAACGAAACATAAACAAAGGGTTGAATAAACGACTCAAAGCGAAAGAGAAGATGAGATTCTCGTATGCCAGGATAAGCACAAGAGAATTGTGAAGAAATAAGCCTCACCGGAAAAAGAAGAAGAGCAAAAGAAGAAAATTTTGAGTAAATAAGACCCTGTTCTTTTGGACTTATTTTTTTCAATTCAGTTGAGCTCAATGTTTTTAATATTATTGTTGTTTTTAATATTACTCTAATTATTGTTGTTGCTATTATTATTATTATTATTATTATTATTATTATTATTATTATTATTATTATTATTATTATTATTATTATTATTATTATTATTTATTTTATTTTTATTATTACTACTTTTTATTGTTATTATTATTATTATTTATTTTTTATATTATTGTTGTTATCATCATCATCATCATCATCATCATCATCATTATTATTATTATTATTTTTATTATTATTATTATTATTATTATTATTATTATTATTATTATTATTTATTTTTATCATTATTTACGCCACCACCAAAACCAATTTAATAAAAATAATAAATATTATAATTAAATAATAATAATAATTAGTATTGATATTATTATGTTAATAATTATTGATTATCAAATATTATTATTATTTTAGAAAATTGAATATAAGTTCAACTCATTTCGATTCAGTTCACTTCAGTTTCTCGCAGTCCAAAAGAACGGGCGTAAATTTAGTCAGGTGTTTGGAACGCCCTGTTTATACACAAAAAGGAACGGTCTGAACTTGGAGAATCCAAGTAGCTAACATTAATAGGCGTGTGCCAAGGGGAAAAAGGCGGCCGCATTAAAGACATAATTGTCTTGCACATTCATAGAGGAACCCCAAATCTCATTGTCATCAAAGTCAAAGGATTTATTGGAGAATTCGAAACATCTCTAAAATCATCCATGATAACTCTGTGGTTTCCATTGTTTGCTAAGGTCAACCAAAAGTCTTAAGTCTGTAGAATTCTATCCTCCATTTTGGAATAATGGGTCTGGTGGACAAATTGTTGGGGTCCAAATATTGCCCAGGCCCAATGACCAGCCTTGCAACCCTTACCTTATTAGCAAGCCCAAAAGCCTACTTAGGCCTTGTTCTTTGGGACTGAACCGAACGAACCGATATGAATGGAACTAAAGTGAACTGAAAATGTGAGAGGAGTTTGTCTAATGTGAACTAAACTGAATTTGTCTGAACTGAAATGAATTTCCATTAATTAATCTCCTCTGCTGGTCGCCTGGGAGCCACCTCCCACCACTCATCCCAAACTTAATTTCGATGGGTCCGTTCGTGGTTCGTCTGCAGCTGGTGTCATTATTCGAGATCACTCAGGCTCCCTTATTCATGCTTGCGCCTACAACTTGGGCTTTACCTCTTCATTTATGGCTGAAGCCATGGCCCTCCACCGGGGTATTTCGTTAGCTCTTCGCAACAATATCAAATGCTTACTCATTGAAGGTGATAACTTATTGATCGTCAACACTGTCAAAAATATTTGGGCTCCTCCTTGGAACCTATCTCATATTGTAGAAGACATTCACCTCCTCCTGAATCAACCATATTTTTAAAGAAGCAAACTGCGCTGCCGATTGGATTGCCGTTGTTGGGCACCTAGTTACAGTTTCTTTTTCTATTATTCCTTGTAATAATTCTTCCCTCTCCCCTATTCTTGTATCCGATGCATTAGGAGTTCCCCTCGCCAGGAGGGCCTCCTAATGTCTTTTTTCTTACCCCCCCCAAAAAAAAGTGCAAAAGAATAGACAATTAGCAAATGGGCCCAAAAGAGAGAGAAAGAGCCCAAATGTCTCTCATGTCCAAGGTAACCCTAAAAATACTGTAATTGGTACAAAGATAAAGTTCATTCACAAACTCATACACTTTACTTACTATCTCCCATTCCATTTCAGCTACTGTTCACCAGTTTGACTTAAGTATCGGAGAGATTTTCCCAAAAAAACCTGGTTTAGTATATTTGTCTCAAAGGTGGTCTGTCATGAAGGACACACGACATTCATAATACCATTTTGGTCATCATTCACTTGTTTTCGGCAAAAACAATACGTGTTGATGAGGAAATGAATTAAATTCAATTTAGATCCTATATGAGGTAAAAGTTTAAAAGAATTTTGTATGAAATTTACGTAAGCTCTGTTCCTATCACACAAGAAAGTGGTATATTTCACTGATATGGATATCTTTCGATCTCAATTCACGTATTTCAAATAATACAAGTCGGAAATTTAGGTTTGCATAGATCCCAACTACTCCAAAAATTATTGTTCGTGAGCATAAATTTATTGATAATTTAACAAAACTATGATGAAAAATTTAAGAAAATGAGCTCTTTTAATATTTTTTTGGGATTGAATGGAAATTACTTTATTTTTTTTGTTTGTTAAGTTCAAACGAGCATAATTTTTCCAGATTTAGATTGTTTTTAACAAAAATACTAAATTTAATATTTGTTTTCTCATTTATGAATTTATTTACTCATTTCAAATAGTATTGAGCAGCGCAGATGATAGTCTCGTGGTATTGGTATCACATCCGATCCGAGAGGTCATGTAATCAAATGTTCCCCTTGCAAGAGGGAACCCCAGTTCCTCCCCTCCTTAAAAATGATTTCAACTTACCTATCCCAAAAAAAAAAACATAGAAGTATTTATACATGTCTAAAAGCAGTTGTTGCTTTTTTTTTTTGGGTCATACTCCCTCTGTTTCATTTTAATTTACTCACTTCACTTTGGGGGAGAACCAAGGAGAAAGTGTAAAAGTATGAGAGAGAAACTGAAAAGGTGGAGAGAGAAATTGAAAAGTGAGATAGATAAATTAAAAAGTGGATTAAAATATTAAAAAGTAGATGATATGGGTGGAAAAAGAGGAGAAAGTAGATGTGACATGTTACCAAAAATAGAAAAAGTAACAGTGTAGATTAAAAAGAAACAGACCAAAAAGAAAGTGTGTAGATCAAAAAGAAACGGAGGGAGTCGTATGTAAGATGGCATACAAATGAGTATAAGGCTTCTTTTGATCTACCATGCACTGGTATACTGCTTTCGAAACACAAAAAAAGTACTTATGAACAATTTCACGCATAGTACATAGTAAATACATATTTATAGAACTATGTGCAACATTTTCCATTTTAGGAAATATCACAAGAAGTGCAACATAGCTCAAAAAATGGAAAGTTTTTTATTTAATTTACAGAAATGTCATTACATAATTCCCTCAATAACTTAATTAATTTATCATATATCAACCCAAACAACATTAATTAATCAACCCACTCATCCCTCCTATCTCATCTCAGCTAGGGATGGCAATTACCCATGGGTGAGTGGATTATCCATCCACCCGCCCCGAATAAATGGGTGAAAACCCGCGGTGGAGCGGATGACTGGCGGGTGATGGATGGATCGGGTGATGGATCGGGTCGGATGTGGATGACTTTTTTTTGACCCATCACCCGCTCCATCCATCCACCCGTTTATATATATATATATATATATATATATATATATATATATAATGTAAAAAAAATTGTTTTAAAATTTTTACTGCCACTTACCATTTAATGTAATAAAAAAAAACTTATACAGTTGGCAGTTGCTTAAATTTTCAATATTAATTTTTTAAAAAAATTGTTAAATCTACAATTTAATTTTTTTTAGTATCACCCGTTTCCCACCCGCTCCACCCGCCCCACCCGCGGATGATGGGTGGAGCGGATATGGATGGAATTTTTCGCGGGTGATAATTGGTGTGGATGGAGTTTTGGGTCGCGGGTGATGGGGCGGATGATGCTCCACCCGATCCACCTCCGATCCATATTCCATTGCCATCCCTAATCTCAGCCATCTCTCTCTCCTTAACTCAACGCACCTCCCCCTCTCTCTCTCTCTCTCCTTAACTCAACCCACCCAACCCCCTCTTCCCAACTCAACCCACCAACCGACACCACTACCAACACCATCAACCCTACACCACCACCACCAGACTGACACCACCAAACCCAGCACCACCACCAGCCTAATACCACCACTAGTCCGACATCACCACACCACCAATACCGGCCCGACACCACCACACACACACCTCTTTCATCTCCAGCCACCACGCCCACACCTCTCTCATCTCCAGCCACCACTCCCACACCTGGCCTCCTATCCTTCTCTCTCTTCCTCTCCTTCTTTTCCTCTAACTCCTCCTCATCTCCTTCTCCCACCTCCGCCATCACCTCCAAATTAAACGACCCATTTTCCTCTAATTCAACCCTTTAAACCCTCAAAACTCACCTTTTAAGTAATACCCATGAACCCATTTCGCCTACATTTCGGGTCTTGCCCTTTAGTAAGGGTTTATCGGCTGATTCGTGTGTAAAATTGGAGAAAATTCATTGGTTATTCTGGGTTCGAAATCAGAAGAGGATTCTGTTTTCTGGGCAATTGATGTTTGAATGGTGGTGGTTGATGTATTGTTACGATGGTGGTGGTGGGGAGAGCTTGAAGATGGTGGTGGTGGTGTTTGATGTGTTGCCGCGGCGGAAATGGTGGGGGAGTGTGTTGGTTTAGGGGGTGGTTTCGAAGGGGAGGATGTTGGTTTCGGGGGTGGGGGGAGGGAAAATGGGGTGTTTTCCGGTTGACAAGTTTTGGGGGAGGGCGATTTTTGGGTGGGCAGAGGTGGGGAGGGGGAAAGAGATTTTCCGATGGTGGTGCGGTGGTCGGTGGTGGCGTTGTTGTGGTGGATGGCAGGTGGAAGGTAGTGGGGTGTAAAGTTGTTGGGTAATTAGTTTAGTGTTGTATTTAATTAAGTTGTCTAATCTCTCTTTTAAGTGTGGTTCCCAACTTTCTCTCTCTATATGCATTGGTCTGTTTGCTACTTCTTTATGTTGCACTTATTTAAAAATGGAGGTTAGTACAATAGAAGTAGCTATACTATTAGACTTCCTCCTTGGTTCACCCCCCAAAATGAAGTGAGTAAACAAGAAAGAAACGGAGGGAGTATATATTTATCATTATGCGTTGTTTTTCTTATACTGTATATTTTGATTATTTTTATGCCTTTATTGATATTTCACGACTTGTATATTTTTGCTTACAAATACCAGTTAATAGTTGCACAAGCCAAAATAAGATGAATTTGGAAAACTGGTTTAGGAACATATTTCCATGATTTCCTCACCTCTAAATTAGTCATTTAATGATTAAATCATTCACCTTTAAATTGTTTGTTAGGTTGTTTTACAAGTATATGGTCTATTTTAAGTTATAAATCCAACTAAATATTTTTTAGCAGAGGCCGATCATCAGGCACATTAATTTGAGCTTTTGACTTGACTCATACCTCCAACTCCAAACTGATACACTGGTTAATAGGATTTTTTAAGGGAACAGTGGAACCATTCATTAATTTAGGGATAGAATGTCCGCAAGTACATAAAGGGAAATCTCAACCCCACACTTGTTTCGAGCCAAAAGGAAATAACTTTGCGAGATGATGAGCAACGTAATTGACATCTCTGCAGACATGAGACCAGACTACATAAATAAAACTAGAACATAAAGAAAAAATGTCTTCTAAAACAATATCCAAATCAGCTTGATAGGTGACTCCTTTCGAAAGTCGGTTGATGATGCCTTCACAATCGGTCTCCAGAATGCAATCTTGTACTCCATATCTCCTTGCCAACCTTGCTGCCATAGCTAAAGCTTTGGCTTCGGCAACCTCAGCTGTCCACTCCACCCTCACTCTTCTCGTTGCAGTGAATAAAACACAGCCTTTATGGTCTTGCAACTCGGCTTAATAGGATGGAATTTGGGGTGCTTCGATCCTCGAACATTCTGGAGTTTCTCTCCCACCACACACACCAGGCGAAGAAAGCCCCACGTTGGACCACTTTCTTGTTAGCATCCTTCCAGCTTGCTACCAATTCCTTCACACTACTAGCTTCTTCCCATTTTATTATATTCAAGCAGTCACTAGCAGCCCACAACTCGTGAATGTCCGGGTAATCAAATATAGCATGGGCGTCGATTCTACAACGGATGTGCGACGAGGGCAGCCTAGCATCCTCCGTCAGATGGCGATGCTTCAGCAATCCTCGAACGGGTAAAGTTCCTGTGCACAACCTCCATAGAAATTGCCGCACTTTTGGACTCACATTGAGTCCCCAAATTACTACCCACGCTTGATGAAACTCATCCAAACTGCCCCCTTTGCCCAACATATAAGCGGTTTTGACTGAGTATTGCCCATCTTTAGTTAGGGCCCAAGTAATTTCATCTTTCATACCTGTTGTACTGATGAGAATTGATACATACAACGAGCATCACGTTCATTAAAACTCGTTGTAACAAGATCATACTTCCAATCCTTTGGCTGTCATGTCAATTAATTCTTTCACGCTGCTAATATAAGAGTTTCGGCATCAGGGGTTGTGGAAAACCGACCCAAATCATCAGCAAGCCAAGGGTACGGTCTCGCCATATATTTATGCTTGAACCATCCCCAACTCGCCAGAGCATACCTTCCTTGACTAATGCCTTCATACTCCAAATGCTCTTCCAAGTATAACTCCCTGCATACCCAAGATATGATTCTAGAAAGTTGCACTTAGAGTAGTACTTGGTTTTCATCACACGTCCAAGTACAAAATTCGGAGCTCGAATAAGTCTCCAAGCTTGCCTACCCAATAGAGCCTCATTAAAAACCGACAAATCTTTAAAACCCATACCTCCAAAGGTGCAGAGAGATTCCTAGCTCTTCCAATGAATTTTCCTTTGAGTTCCAGTTTGACCCCACCAAAAGCGAGCCATGGCCGAGTGAATCTTTTGAATGATTGCACATAGGAGCTTGTACACACCCATACTACATAATTGATTTTAAGTAACACATTTTGGTAACACTTTTTAAAGTGCAATTTTTTTGACTATACATGTAACACTTTAGCAACACTTTATTTTTTTGTAACACCTATTGTAACACTTACCTAAAATGTAACACTTTATATATGGTAACATCTATAAGTAACATTAATACGTTAGGTAACACTTATATATCTGGAATAGGTAACACTAATTTATTTGAAATAGGTAACAATAAAATATGTTGAATAGGTAACACATTAGGCTCTTTTTTTTAGATTAAGATGTTTTAATTTTTTAACCCGAAATTAATGACAATAGGCGCTATATTTTGCCGCCATTGAAAAAAAAAATGAGTGAGAAAAAGTCCCGAAAATCAAGTAATACAAAAATTTTGAGTCATCAGCGCTAATCCCTAAACGCCGACCCAAATCATACAAGTCAGTTTCTCAATTTCCCAAAAAAGTTCGATTACGAGGGAGAACAATCACCAGCAACTTCACAACTCAATTCATCCGCAGCGTCGTCGAACGGTATTTTTTCAATTGAACTCTTTTCATGCGATTTCCATCTTCATCTGTATTTTGTTGTTTGAAAATTGAGAAAGTATTGGCATGTTTGTTCCTTCAAGTCACTCTTTTTATAATCTAGTTAGAAATTTCAATTTTCATCATTGGTTAGTTTGAAATCCCTAATTTAGTTGTACCAATTTCTTGATTATACTGTCAGTTATAATTGTTTATTGGTTAAATGAGAATTCTTAATTGTTTGTTTAATGGATTTTACTCCCAATTGTGTCGAATTTCTTGATTTTATTGGCAATTTCATCCACACACTATCCTATATTAGGGTAAATTTTATGATTGCTGATACTTTGTCCATTAGAGATTCGAGTGTGATAACTGGGCATATTTAATTTGGAGCATCAAGAGTGTAGATGAACCGGGTTACTTTGATAAAATTGAAATTCATGATTCTGGATCAAGGAGAGCAACTCTACCAGATATGAGATACAAGTATACTGAGATTGACAGAGCGAAAAAATTATGTGAAGGAAAGAAAGGCAGTAAACAGAAAGGAAAGAGTTACCCTGATCCCTACTCTCTAGTCTCCAGATATGAAGTTTGACACGGAAGTGAAAAATAGAAAGGGAAAGCGAGCCTGGGGAAAGGCCTACCCTGTGTTTGTTGGCGATCGTTTTGGGCTGTATATCTATCAATATTACCATTCTCGACTGTTACCGAGTCCAAAACCTTCTGTGAATAATACTTACCATGGTTCTCTAAATGCAACTAATTTTTTTTGCGTTTCATAAAGGATTTATGTGTATGTCTCTGCAACAGTAAGAGGCTTGATTTGAAGGACTTTAGGCCATGATTGTGCACAAAAAGGAAACTTATTTGAGATTTCTGTCATTTACGGCTTCTTAGGATTTTCACTTGTGTTGGATTTTGTTTGTTGAGATTTATAGTTACCCTTTGAGATAGTTATTTTCTTAATATTATGTCAATGCTTGATTTCAATTGAAAGATAATATATGACTAGTGTTTATAAGCACAAATATGCTAGGATTAGTATAACATCGATCTTAACTAGGCTTGTTGTGTTGTGCGAAATGTCATATGAAACTGAAACGAAAAAATTGCATTTATTTCACAAAATTAATCCCAATAGTAGACTGTTCTGCCGCTGTGTTTGCTTGGTGCACCAACGTAACAATAATGTCTTTTTTTTTTACTTTATATGGGACCTAATTGCACCAAATCAAGGCAGTGAAAGAGTAAATAACTTTTTTGATGAGTTTCTCTCTCACATGTTCTCTTTTATATGATACATTATTACTTGATTCTTATCGTCATTTTTGCAAGCAGTATGTGATCTATTCTTGTTTTATAGTGGAATAATCATGTGTGTCTACCATTGTGGTTATTGCTAATTTCCTTTATGACATGGTATAATGTGATGTCGGTGTTTTAAATTAAAACCTTGTTTTCATGTTTTGTTTAAGGTAACAAAATGAGTAGTTGGACCAACTTTTTGCAATCTAGTAACGAGTACGAGAAAGGAGTTGAGGATTATTTAGATAAAGCATTTGCTACGCGAGCAATAGGAGATCAAATTAGTTGTCCGTGTAAGGTGTACTATAACCGCTTTTGGCATCACAGAGATAAAGTGTACGATCATTTGATTGCAAATGGCATTGAGCCTCAGAGTGATCAATTTCATCATCATGAGAGGACTACTGATGCGGATATGCCAGATGTCCACGATAATATGGATGGTCTATTAAATGACATATATAGGGATGTCGCCGAAGAGTTCCCTAATGGCCTTGAAGGCATTGGAGATAATGTGAGTCCAGAGGCTAAGAAGTTCTATAAACTTGTTGAAGATGGAAAACAAGAGCTATACCCTGGGTGCAAAACGTTTTCAAATTTATCCTATTGGTCCAGATAAGAAAACTGTAGATAAATTTTCAAGATTCTTGGGTACTTTAGCTCGTAATTCTTCTCTAGCACCATTGAACAAGCTTAATTGGCATCATGTGGTAGACAAGGATAACATTTGGAGTTATGTTAAGGTATGCGCCTTTTAAGATGACCTTTTTGATTCCTTATTTTCTTTAATAACCTTATGTAACTGTGTGTCTCATCTTATTGCTAATGCAGAAAAAATATATGATATCTGAAGAAGGTAAAGAGCCTGTATTAGCATCAATTGGGAGGCTTTGGCGTAGACATAAGTGCACCATAAAGAAGAAACACTTTACTCAATACGACAATGATAATGATAGGAAAGAAAATGCCCAGATTACAATGCCAGCTTCACATTTCAAGGATTTGCTAGAATTCTGGAATTTGGAATTAATGCAGGTACTTTTATGCTTTTGTAGTGTTTATGCCATATGTTGTATGTTATTGTAGAGGTAATTATCAGTGATGAGATAATTCAGATTATAATTTTCATGATAATATGTTATGTTCTATGGTGTTGGAATAAAAAATCCATGAGCTCAGAAAGCTTCTCCCCTGCTGTATCACACCCTTATCTCTTGCCCCCCACAAATGCATCAAAATATTTAATAGCAGCAACAACCATTTCATTATAACACCTTCCATAATTCTTGAACAGAGCCTCATTACGAGCATTCCATACTCCCCAACAGACCATAGCTATCCTGCAAAGAACCTCATCACCCACACACTCAGAAATTTTACACCACCAGTCCATAAAAGACACACAAGCTTGAGTGTGAGCAAACACTCCAATCTCCTTCACCTACCCAGTAGCTTCCCATGCCTCTTGAGCATCTTCAACTAAAACATGGCAGCCCCCACAATCATATGTGTCCGAAAGGAAATTTATAAGTGTCTATCCCCATATTTGAATGTTGATTTTTAACATGGGTATTAAAGGTGAAATAAAGCTCTTGAATAACATAGCTCGTTCGTCTATGAATTTATACTGGTGTTGTGAGTTGGCTTTGGTTAATCTTATTTTGTTATGAGTCTCTTTGGTAATGAACATGCAGGAACAAAGTGAAAAGAAAAGAGAAAGCAGATTAATTCAAACTGATAGGCACACTATGGGTTCAACAAGCTTTGTTAAGAAACAACAAGAATTGGTAAATGCTTTATACAAAAAAATATTCTTTCATATCTTTCTCTGCTATTGCCAAGTATTTCTTATTCTTTATTATGTGTTTCCGTGCTAGCAACAACAAGATGCAGAGAAAAAAGCCATCGTCACAAGCACTATTGTATAAAGAAACTCGAAAAAGGAAAGCAGGCAAAAACTACAAAACATCCTTTGAGCCTATTCAAAGGAACATTGTATGTTTTTTTTATTCTAGATCCATTAAATCATGTTTTGTTTTTTAAAAACTGGAAGAGTGTTATTTTTATTGCAAAACTTTTGCTGCACAAATCACACAATTAGGCTAAAGTATGCTGATTTCACTCAATTGTGTAGTTATTTATTTTATTATCATTACAGGAGAAGATGGAGGAAGTCCAAAAGGAAAGTCAAATTGATGGAGATGATGCATATTATAAAGTTATGAATAAATCAACAAAGATGAAGAAATGTTCAATCATGTAATGGAGCTTATGTGGGTGGTGTATTCATTCCAGATGAGTTTTTGCAATCATATAAAGACCAAATTGTGAAGGACACGGTTAGAGAAGTAATGACGACGTTCGAGCAACAACTTGAACTAGGGATCTTTGCTGATTTGGCTCATTCACTTGGAAATGTGTCAACTATTCATAATATTATAGAGCATCTTTATGAAGGCACTAATGAACAAGAGAAGGATAAGGTAATTTGTAGGATCATTTACTTCTTAAACATAATTAACAAGCATCTATATTTCTGTATATTTCTTTTCCCCCACAATCTAGTTCTCTCTTGTTGGCTTTCATGCGACATTTAGAAGAAATCAAAGGAGCATACTACTGTTGAAAAGTAGCTATCTCATGATGTTATTTTGAATTCCTAATAATATCTTTACTTTCTTGGATTATGAATAAGCAATATTGTTGTTAAAGATTTCATCTTTAATATTTTTTTTTATTACAGGATCAAGAGAATCATGCATAATGACGAATTAGAGTAGCAACTCATGACATCAAGGCTACTAGGAAAATGGATGCATATGGCGAGATGACAAAAGAGGGAGAAGAGATATATGACTATTAGATCTAGTTTTATATTATCATATGAATACGTTCTTGTTGGATGATTTTGATTTTATATTGAACATATATTGTTTTTCATTAGTTTATTATCTATGGAAGTAGCACTAATATGTGTACAAAATTCTATAATTATTATAATATAATTGTCAATTGATATATTTATTTATTAGCCTAATAAAGGAAAGTGTTATTTTAATCATCCATAAGATGCTACAGAATATGACCAAAAAGTGTTACCTACTAACGCACGAGATGCTACTTAGAATGGTAAAAAGTGATAAGTAATGTTTAATAAAGTGTTACTATAGGTTATGGTAACACTACAATATGTTACTAATAATATTAAAAGTGTTACATAAGAAATTTCGAGTAACACTTTAAAAGTGTAACAATAAGTATTTTAAAGTGTTACATAAACGAATCTAAAGTAACATTTGTTTAAGTGTTACTATAGGTGATCAAAAGTGTTACCTAATAGCTTAGGTAACATGGGCAGATGTAACATCCAAAAAGTGTTACCTATTATCTAATGTAACATTTTAAGCACTTTAAGTAACACTTTTTGGGTGTTACTTAAAGCCAATTATGTAGTAGTATATGCATCAAATACGTCGGAATAGCCTGAATGACATATTTTAGAAGAATCTCTTTCCCGGCACGAAAGAGAAATTTTTCTTTCCATCCACTTAGTTTCTTCCATATTCTTTCAAGGAGTGCCTCAAAAACCACTTAGCTTTTGACTTGATTCATACCTCCAACTCCAAACTGATTCACTGGTTAATTGACCAAATTATGAAGTTGCAAAGGCATAAGTAAATCAAATTGTCAATAATCATTGTCTAGAGGATTGTCCCTATCGTTATCCCTTCCATAAATTTTAATTGGAAGTATAAGATTTAATTCCTCAAAAGACTTGATGGCGACTCCTTAATAATACTCCTTAAACCGTCTCAAATGCATCCTAACACCTTGTAGATAACGCTGGCTTCTCAGTTCTCATGCCTACGTACAGGTGCTAGTTTTGGGGGTCATTCTTTGAAACGATTCACTTTTTTTTTTAAGGGGATTAAAACGATTCACTTAATTAACCTGCTAAATGAATAATATGACACATGAAACTCCTTCACTAGATTAAGTTAATAAAAAAACATGATCATAAAACGATTCACTTATTTATAGGATGTTCAATGAATACATATTTTAAGATTCCCTTTAGGTAAAGGGAATGAAAGGGTTTAGGTTCAAGCAATTACAATAGCTACAATTTTATTGTTGTCATTGAATAATTTCCTTATTTATATCACATAAAAAATAAAAGCGTTTAATTTATTTCAGAACGGAGAAAGTAGTTAATTTGTCTTTCACGTGCAAGGTTACATGATTGACTTGTTTCTCATGTATAGCGGCACAGAATACTTGCTCTCAAAAGAATCGATAATACTTGAAACAAAATGGCCAATTTAAAAAACCTTAGTGCTATGGTTAGATATCCAAAAACGTTTATTGTTTAGATTTTATTCCATTTCAGTAGTATCCCCTTATTATTTTATAAATGATTTGTTAATAAATAGAAGTCGATAACGAGAACGTGTAATGGCCGGTGTATAATCCAAAGTCCATTCTACAACCAAAGAAAGAACGAAAAAGAAAACCAAAGTCCCATCAACGCTAAAACAAAAAATAAAAAAAAAAAAAAAGAAGGAAAATGTTTACGCAAGCAGTTGCTATTTGACGCGTGCGAAGGGTCCGCCAAAATAGGAATGTCGGCTTGGAATGACGTAGACTCGTTGAGTAGAGGCTTTCTTCCCGGGTTGGTTTTTCCGTTTTCGTTTTCCTTTCCTATCGCTATTTGCCGCCCGTATTTACTAAAAATCGTCCGTATTTTTTCTTTTAAAGGCCCCCATACCCCACCCCTTTCACCCCACTCTTACTCTCTCACCTCTCATCCAACCTCACTCTACTCCTGCTTTCTCACCCCTTTCTCTCACCTTTCTCTCACCTGTTGCACTACCACCACCACCGGACCACCACCAGGCAACACCACCACCACCGGAGATACACTCCGAGCACACCACCGGCAGACCATCATCATTGTAACCACACTTGCGCACCACCACCACCGGAGATACACTCCGAGCACACCACCGGCGTACCACCATCACTGTAACCACACTTGAGGTACCACCACCACCACGGACAACCACCACTACCGGAGCACCACCTCATTGTCGCGGATCACCACTCAGAGGCGGATCTAGGATTTATAATTTGGGGGGGCCACTCTGAGTAAAATTTAGTGGGGGCAAAATAATATTGATAAGTTTTTTAAAAATGGGTCAAATTATCTATTATACAATTCAAGTGGAATCAATTCATGACCCCCATAGTTTAAAAACATAGCTTCGTCCCTAACTCCCTGTTAATTGTTATGACAAATTATCAACAAATCTTATAACTTCATAAGTAACAATAAAGGCGTTGCAAAGAAACCAAGAAAAAGGAAAATAAAAGAAAAAGATGAGTACAAGATAAAGTGGAAAAATGAAGAAAGAGAATGTTGGAAAACAAAGAAAGAGAAAGAAAACATTTCACTGGAATGGTAGAAACAGTGAAGAAAAAATAAAAGAAAACAAAATGAGTATAAGGGGGATTCGAACACGGGCAACGATCTTGACAGAATCAAAACACTACCACCGCTCCGCCCGCTTCTACGTGACATTAAAATGTAAAACATCTATTTAACAGTTAAAATATCTCACTGTAAAATGTAATCTGGATTTTTTTGGGTGGGTTAGTGCCACCCAAGACCCTTATTGGGTCCGCCCTTGTCACCACTGTCACAGTAACACCGGAGCACCACAATGTCCGACGAAGAACCGTCAACGCCTCCCGCAGCACCGCAACGAAATGTGGTTAGTTTTTTTTTAAAAATTCCGCCACCAACTGATGTGTCTAAGTTATTCGCCGATCTTAGGCGAATTTAGGTTGTTTTGTGTGTCGATTTGGGCTTAAAGTCGGGTTTTTGGTTCGGTTTAACATTAGTGAGTTTATTGAGTCTTGTCATGAGTTTTGGTGTTTATATTGCATCTTTATGTTATGGCATCATCCGAGGCACTTTTGCATCCCGAAGATTCCCGTGGCTTCAAGGCATTCATGCATCCGATCTTCCTAGCGGCAAGTCATTCGAAGTTTCCGAGCATCCTAACGTCAAAGTCTCCCGAGTTCGGAGTTCGAAGCATCTTATTTCCTTGGTTTGCGTGGCATCCAGGCGTCTTAGAAGCGTCCCCATGTCACTTCTTCATGGCATTTCATTCCTTCTCTCCTCCTTGTATTGGGCTGTTGTTTTGTATCGTGGACAGGAACTTCGTCGCGGGCCGCGATCCCCTGCCATCGCGTGTCGCGACCTGTGTCGCGGGTCGCGACCGCCCTGCTGTGGTCGCCCACTTGCATTTGTTTTCCTTATAAGGAGGGTTTAGATATTTTCTTTTAGAGAGTTCGATATATGGTATGAGTTAGAACACTTTTTAGCTACTTTTCTTCTAGGGTTTCAAACACTCTCTTCTTTTGTAGATTTGTAATGAATCCTATGGCTTGTTGGCTAGCTTAAACATTTTTCTTGGATTCGGTTGTTGAAGCTCTAATCTACATTTGAGAAGTTCTTATCCTATACTCTCTTTATGGTCATTGTAATGCTTCTTATGTTCAATTTCATGATGTTTGCATAATCTTTGCTAGGAACGTTACTAGTATTATTGTGTGATTCATCTAATGCTAATTCTAGGTGCATAATCGGATTGTTGTGTTCCTAGCTTCATGTAGCATACTAGGTGTTTGATTATATGCTGAACATTAATCTTTTGCACTTAGAGAAGCATTGCTTATTATTTGAATGTTATTGCTTTGATAACATCAGTAATCCTATCGTGTTCCTCGTTATTAATGCTACTTTGGTTTGGACTTGAGTGCGATTCATTTGAGTTAAGGCACAGTAAGGGAGGTTCAAACCACGCAGATCGTGTGTTTAGCCACGATCTAGGAGGATAGAGGTCTAGACTTCTCGATAGGTGACCATAGGAAGTGTCGGGGGTTAAGATTCCATGACCACAAACTAGGTTAGGGTGGATGCTAATCGGGTCCAAGGCCTTTTTATATTGTAATCTCTTCATATTTCAATATTGTGCTTAGTTTAGCTTGCTTGCATTGTTCCAAATCCCCCCAATTCGGTTACTTTGGCCTTAGCACATACTAGGGTCCTCAATTCACTAATTTCTGGTCAAGTTCTTTTGCTCCCTGTGGATACGATCCCTACTTCCATTATACTTGCTTAGTATGGATGAGAGTAGGTTAATTATATTTGGTTAGGAGTACATGGCAAACGCCATACCAAATTTTGGCGCCGTTGCCGGGGAGCAAGGCGATATTTGTTAGTAATTAGTGTAGTTTCATCCTTTTGATTGTATTGTTTGCATTGTGGTTTATGGTTGTTACTCGTGCTACTAACCAAGAGCCTTTGCAGTACGATCGAGACCTAGAACTAACTCTTTTCAGGTTGAGAAAAGAGTTGCGTGAAAGCTTTAGAGAGCTCCCTTTTT
This sequence comes from Beta lomatogona, assembly GCA_947646795.1. Classification (NCBI taxonomy): domain Eukaryota; kingdom Viridiplantae; phylum Streptophyta; class Magnoliopsida; order Caryophyllales; family Amaranthaceae; genus Beta; species Beta lomatogona. The sequence goes on along the minus strand of CANSNZ010000424.1, from coordinate 927,106 downwards.
CGCTTGAATTTGAAGAAGAGATGCCTCCTAGAGTCGAGCAGCTCACTTTAAAGGAGCTCACTGCTCCTAACCTTGACCAACAGCCTTTGTGTATCACATTTCCGGAACCGGAAGTGGGGGATACATTTGAGCTAAAGTCGGGATTGATACATTTGCTTCCCGCATTCCATGGGCTAAATGGTGAAGATCCAAATAAACATTTGTCAGAGTTTCACGTGGTATGCAGCAGCATGAAACCAAGTGGAGTTTCAGAAGACAGAATCAAGCTTAAAGCCTTCCCTTTTTCATTAAAAGATGCAGCAAAGGACTGGATGTACTACCTTCCGGCTGGCAGCATCACCACTTGGGCACAATTGAAAAAGAGCTTTCTTGAGAAATACTTTCCCACTTCTAAATCATCTACATTGAAGAAGGAGATAAGTAACATTGAGCAACGGGGTGATGAGTCTTTTTATGAGTATTGGGAAAGGTTTAAGAAGTTATGTGCTAGCTGTCCATACCATGGTTATTCAGAGGAAGATTTGGTGCTATACTTCTATAATGGCTTGTGTGATGAGGATGCTAGGATGGTTAATGCAGCAAGTGGTGGCTCCATTGTAAATAAAACTGCACTCGCTGCTAAGGAACTGTTAAATGAGCTTGCTGAAAGCTCGAGGCAGTTTAGTAGAAGGTCTGGAACTCGACGTGTGGTCGCCGAGGGTTAAGATCAGGTGCAAGCTCTCACATCCATGATGCGAGAATTCATGGTGAAAGAGAAAACTCACCAAGTGAAGGCTTGTGGCATTTGCTCTTCAAATCATCCAACTGATTTTTGCCCTCATCTACAAGAAGAACCGAGTGAAGAGGTTAAGGCGGCTGGTTTTCAGGGCCAAGGTTTCCAAAAAAGATATGATCCATATTCTGGCACCTACAATCCGGGATGACGAGATCATCCTAATTTGAGGTACGGGAATTCATCAGGTAACCAGCAGCCGCCACAGCAGTATAACCGCCCACCACCTCCTTACTCGAGGCCACCGGAGCAAGGAGCTCCACATTTTTGGCCGCAAGGCCAATCACAGGGACCGAGTACCAGCATGTCTACTGAGGATATGATTAATGCTTTAACTAAAAATGTTACTAACATGCAGGAAAATATGGTTCAGTTTCAGGAGGAGACTCGTTCGAGCATAAAGAATCTGGAAAAGCAAACGAGTCAGGTCTCGGGAGCTGTGGGTCGATTAGAGGCTCGTGATTCGGGTAAGCAACCGTCTCAAACAGAGGTTAATCCGAGACAAAATGCAAGTGCCATAACACTAAGAAGTGGAAGAGAACTAAAGGACAATGATAAGGAGACCACTAAAGACAAAGAGGTAGAGGAAGAGGTTGTTGTTTATGAATCAGTGCCTGATGCCGAGCCATCGTCATCTACATTAAATGAGCAATCCAAGCAACCACCACCTCCACCACCTTATGAGCCGGTTCCACCAAGGAGTGCGATAAAGACATTTACGAAACCTTTCGTAAATGTGAGGTAAACATTCCCCTTTTAGATGCTTTAAAACAAATTCCTAGGTATGCAAAGTTCCTTAAGGAAATGTGCACTACCAAAAGAAAACAACGGTTAAGGGGAGCACAAAAGGTTAAGGTTAGTGAACATGTATCTGCTATGTTTCAAAAGAAACTTCCTCCAAAATGCAGTGATCCAGGCATGTTTGCTATACCTTGTGTGATTGGGAACACCACGTTTCCAAGAGCTATGCTAGACTTAGGGGCTTCTATAAATGTAATTCCTTATTCTTTGTACGAGTCCTTAAAGCTAGGTGCCTTACATGATACAGGTGTTGTGATTCAGTTAGCTAACCGTTCTAACGCTTATCCTAAGGGAATAGTGGAAGACGTGTTAATTAAGGTTGATAAGCTGATTTTTCCTGCCGATTTTTATGTCCTAGATATGGAGCACGACAAACATGCGACCCCTATTTTGTTAGGACGACCATTTTTAAAAACTGCTAGGACCAAAATTGATGTGCATAGTGGATCTCTTACTATGGAGTTTGATGGAGATACAGTAGAGTTCAACATTTATGATTCCATGAAATTTCCGAGTGATGATCATTCATGTTATTCTATAGATGTGATTGACTCTTATTCGCAGGACGTGTTTGAAATTGATGGTAAAGATGAATTGCAGGTGGCTCTTGAGCATAGTTTGAAAGATGATGAAATTGCGTATGTTTTAAGCGCTGATTTGCGGGAAATAGTGCAGGTTTTGGAAGATCAAGACAAGCTTCCGACGGTCCCTTTTCATTTTGGACCCGTCCCTCTCACCATTCCTAGAGAAAAGTTGTTACCATCTGTTTTGCAGGCCCCAAAAGTGGAATTGAAGCCACTTCCCGATGATTTGAAGTATGTGTTCCTCGGAGAAGGAGAAACATTACCAGTAATCATCTCCGGTCGCCTCACCCGGAACAAGAAGGAAGACTTATTGAAGTTCTTAAGGAGCATAAAGAAGCAATTGGATGGACGATTGCCGACATCAAAGGCATAAGTCCTACCACATGCATGCATCGGATCTTGGTGGAAGATGATGCGAAACCAGTGAGGCAACCACAACGCCGGTTAAACCCACCTATGATGGAGGTAGTGAAAGCGAAATTCTGAAATTACTCCAAGCGGGTATGATTTACCCTATTTCGATAGCAAATAGGTTAGTCCTACCCAAGTTGTGCCTAAGAAGACGGGTGTAACTGTTGTGGAAAACCAAAATGGTGAGTTGATTCCTACACGTATCCAAAATGGATGGCGTGTTTGCATTGATTATCGTAAATTGAATGCTGTGACTAGGAAATACCATTTTCCTTTGCCATTCATCGATCAAATGCTTGAAAGACTTGCTAGTCATGCCTTCTATTGCTTCTTAGATGGTTATTCAGGGTACTTCCAGGTGGCTATTGCGCCAGAGGATCAAGAGAAAACCACATTTACGTGTCCTTTTGGCACGTTTGCATATAGGCGCATGCCTTTTGGGTTATGTAATGCCCCCGCCACTTTTCGAGATGTATGATGAGTGTATTCTCCGAATATGTCGAAAGATTTGTTGAAGTTTTTATGGATGATTTCACTATACATGGAGATTCTTTTGACAGGTTGTTTGCAACACTTAGTTTTTGTGCTTAAAAGATGTATCGATTCTAACCTTGTGTTGAATTCCGAGAAGTGCCATTTTATGGTGCGACAAGGAATTGTTTTAGGCCATGTGGTTTCCGAAAAAGGACTCGAGGTAGATAAAGCTAAGGTAGACACTATTCAATCTTTTCCTTATCCTACTAATGCTCGGGAAATACGTTCTTTTCTTGGCCATGCAGGTTTTTATCGCAGGTTCATCAAGGACTTTCGAAGATTTCATCTCCTTTATGTAAGTTGTTGCAAAAGGATGTGGATTTTTCTTTTGACGAACATTGCAAGAGTGCCTTTGATACTTTGAAAGAAAGACTCGTCTCGGCTCCAATTATACAACCCCCTGATTGGTCTCTTCCCTTTGAGATCATGTGCGATGCAAGTGACTACGCCGTCGGAGCGGTGTTAGGTCAAAGGGTGGGGAGAGCACCTCATGCTATCTATTATGCTTCCATGACACTAAATGAGGCTCAGCGTAACTATTCTACTACTGAAAAAGAATTGTTAGCTGTAGTATTTTCCTTGGAAAAATTTAGATCTTATTTGCTTGGAACAAAAGTTATTGTATATACTGACCATGCAGCTCTTCGTCATTTAATGATGAAAAAAGAAGCCAAGCCAAGATTGATCAGGTGGATTCTACTTTTGAGCGAGTTTAATTTGGAGGTGAAGGACAAAAAGGGAACCGAGAATTTAGTAGCGGATCATTTGAGTAGATTGGTGTCTTCCTATGATTTAGAGAAGAATGTTGAAAAACCGTGGAAAGAACCAATTCGAGAAGAATTCCCGAATGAATATTTGTTCACCCTTAAGGAGTTCAGTCCATGGTATGCTAACATTGTGAATTTCCTTGTCTCTAATAAATTTCCTCCTCATTTTGCAAAAGTACAAAAAGACAAATTACGAAGCGATGCAAAGCATTATGTATGGGACGATCCATATTTGTGGAAACATTGTGCGGATCAAGTGATTAGAAGGTGCATTCCCGATAATGAGGTAATATCGATTCTCACCTTTTGTCATTCTCATGCATGTGGAGGTCATTTTGGAGCAAAGAGGACTGCTCGAAAGGTATTAGATTGTGGTTTTTATTGGCCTAGTTTAAATAGAGATGCATTCCATTTCTGTAAGTCATGCGATAATTGTCAAAGAGTCGGGAATATTTCCCAAAGAAATGAAATGCCACAAAACTCGATCTTGTATTGTGAAATATTTGATGTTTGGGGCATTGATTTTATGGGGCCATTTCCTAACTCTTTTGGTTTCATGTACATTCTTTTAGCAGTGGATTATGTATCAAAATGGGTGGAGGCTAAGGCCACTCGTACTGACGATGCTAAGGTGGTTGCAGATTTTGTGAAATCTCATATATTTTGCAGGTTTGGAATTCCAAGGGCATTGATTAGTGACCAAGGAACTCATTTTTGCAATCGAACCATAGGTGCGCTGCTGAAAAAGTATCATGTGACTCACAAGACCTCCACGGCCTACCATCCACAAACAAATGGCCAAGCGGAGGTTTCCAATCGCGAGATCAAATCAATCTTGGAGAAAACGGTGGATCCAAGTAGGAAGGATTGGAGCTTGCGATTGGAGGATGCACTATGGGCATATAGGACAGCTTATAAAACCCCCATTGGTATGTCACCATACCGATTGGTGTTTGGAAAGCCGTGTCATCTTCCAGTTGGGCTCGAGCATAAAGCCTATTGGGCGGTGAAAAGCTTCAACATGGCTATTGATGAAGCCGGGTTGCACCGAAAGCTACAACTCCAAGAATTGGAAGAGATTCGAAATGAGTCCTATGAGAATGAAGCGATTTATAAGGCTAAGACTAAGGAGTGGCACGATAAGCTGATTATTCGGAAAGAACTCAAGGTTGGCCAAAAAGTTCTCCTATTTCAGTCCCGCCTTCGCCTATTTCCAGGTAAACTCCGCTCTCGGTGGATTGGGCCATTCATTGTTGTGCGAGTATTTCCCCATGGTGCCGTGGAAATCATGAGCGAGGCTACCTCCAAGATTTTAAAGGTAAATGGGCAGCGGCTTAAACCATACTTTGAAGGTTTCAAGCAAGTAGTGGCCGAGGATGTTCCTCTCGGTGACCCGGAGTATGGTTGAGGCTCTTTGGAATGTATCGTCGTGTCAACGACGTTAAATAAACGAACCTTGATGTATATATTAGTTAGTTTCAAGTCTTTTGTTTGCGTTTTTGTAGGATATTATGCTTTTGGTTGTGCTTTTGCAGGAAAGCCGAATAATTTGAAGAATGAGAAGTGTTTTGCATAGAAGTATGTGAGTGAGAGATTTGTGAGTCGGAAAAAGTTTGAAGAATGAAAAACAAATTGAGTGATAGGTGGACAAGAGTGAGGAGGGTGGTTGGATGCAATGCTTATTGTGAAGATGAAAGATTAGTAATGCAAATTAATTGATGAGTTGATGCAGCACTACATGGTAAGGATTACCATTGCGAGATCAGGGAACTCGTAGCGACCCGCGACATTTATCGCGGCTCGCGACGACTCAGGTCGCGGCTCGCGATCTGTATCGCGGGTCGCGACAGCCAAACTGATTTCCGCATTTTTTTTAAAAACATTTCTCGCCTCTCTTCACTCTCTCACATTTCGCTCGTCCTCACTCTCAAACTTCTCTCTCACTCTCGAATCTCTCTCATTCACTCTCAAACCTCCATCCTTGCCAATCTAAAGTTTCTCTTCCTTCTTCCCTCTACTTCTCTACACAAAAAAAAAAAAAAAAAAAAAAAAACCCCTCCCTACTCACTCACTCATCTTGAAAAATCTGAAATTCTTCACAATCACACTCAAACCCTAGAAATTGGGGGTTTTTAGGTTGAACCTTTTTCACCACAATTGGAGCTTGGAAGTTCACTTTTGAAGCATAGAGAGGCATTCTACATCATCATTCCTCATTCCATTGCTACTCAACATCCACATTTTGGTATAATACTTCTTTACTTACCACTCTTTGATTTTGCTTGAAATTTTATTCTTGCTTGTTTCTAAGAGTTGAAGTTGGTTAGTTAAATAATATTATACCATTGTGGGTTGTTTATTTCGGTGTTTCTTGGTTGTTGATTGGTTGTGGATTGATTGTACTTGTGAAGTTGGTTGTTGATTGGTTGTGGATTGATTGTCCTTGTCTCAATTGGGAATTGGTGGTTGTTGTTGTTGAGTGGAGGGAGTGTGAAGTGTACACATTGTGCTAGTTGTTCCACAAAATGAACCAAAACAAGAGAGCTAGAGCCTCACCCGTCCCTAGAATTGACGCTATGGGATTGAAACGCCTTAATGACAATGCCAAACGCCGTTGGGACCGTTTAACTAGACCGGGGAGGCAGATTCAAGAAACCAAGTTTGCTTGTAGGCTTACTTTACAGCAATTGGGGCTTGCTAGTCCTGTTGAGACCCTTCTTAATAAGGTTGGCCTTGTTCATTTTCTTGGAAAACGAGCCCGTACCTATGAGCGTTACACTCTAGAGTTCTTATCAACTTTAGAGAACCATGAGGGAGATGAAGATGAGGGGCCCTTTATCACTTTCCACCTTAATGACCAAGCATGCAAAATGTCTTATTTTGAGGTTGAGTCGGCTTTTGGGTGGGATTATGAGGTTGATGATGACTTCCTAGAGACCCGTAACTATAACAACTCGTGTTTTGGTACAAGATTACGGGCGGCCGCCCATGGCATAGCCGTTGTAAGAATAGTGCTATTCCTCACCCTGCCCTTCGTTTTGTCCACCGTCTCCTATCCATGACGGTCTTTTGCCATGGGGAACCCAACAACCTTCTTGAATTGACCTTAAGTGTCTATGGGCCATGACACCACAAGGGGAAGGGTGTCCTGATTGGGTAAAAATTTGGGTTGAGCATTGTTTAGCACTCTCAGCAGAGGGGAAGGTCTCGGGTAAACTAAGTATGGGGGGTATGGTTTCACTCCTTGCCTCACAATTAGGAGTAGAGGTTCCACAAGATGCGAAAGGGAACCCTATCCTCACCCCATTGGGAACCCTGCCGTATATGAATCGTGGCACCAATGCTTATGATGCTCACCAACTGAGCAGTGGGTCCATGCTTTGGTACAAGACTGTGGGTAGCAGGACCCGCTATGTGTGGTTGTTCGGGGCTCATCATGTGAAATACATGGCCTTGCCTCAAGAGCGGACGACCATTGATGAGCATACCACTCTTGAGCAGCTTTACCTACCCCCGGATGAGGAGTATAGGTCGGGAGTAGAGGAGGAGTTGGGTCTCCAAGTGCCCGCGGCGCCGCCTCGTCATCCACAGCAACAGCAGGAGCTTGTACCACCCCGGTTTCCGGCTCAGGTCACGGAACAACTTAGCACTTTTGAGGGTGAGTTTAGAGATATGCAGGAGCAGTACTATGGGTTGGAGGACACTATGTACTCAGTTGGTTCCATGGTTTCGGCCATGAACTCTTTCTTTGTCTCTCGCTATCCACCTCACGGGCCGGAGAACCATGATGCTTGGTATGCCGACCCCACTCCGGGCATTGAGATGGCGCGTCAGCGCGCCAACGAGAGAGAAGCTAGGAGGGCCGCCCGCCGTGCCGAGCGCGGAGGCCCCTCCGGTTCCTAGAGGTTTACTTCTTTTTCCTCCCTTCCCTCTTTTTATTTCTTTGTCCTTTTCACATTGAGGACAATGTGAGTTTCAAGCGTGGGGGAAGGGGATTATGTAATGTGATTGTATATTGGTTTGTTTTCGTTTCTTGTAATTTCGATGCAGATTATCTTATCAAAAAAAAAAAAAAAAAAAAAAAATTGAACAAAGAATCTCGTTGAGTTGAAAACCCGCAAGGGCGGGCGACTCGGGCAAAAAAAAAATTGGGGGTCCTTATAGGTCGAAAACCCGAAAGGGCGGCCTATGAAAAAAAGGGGACTAAATGAGCGGGTGAGTTTGTGAAAAAAAAAAAAAAAAAAATGAATTAAAAAAAAAAAGAGAGATGCTAGGATGAAAACCCGAAAGGGCTCCTAGGCAAAATGAGAGAAGAAAAAGAAAAGAGAGAAAGAAAAAAAAATTCATCATATCTTACTTTTCATTTGATGGTGTTGGCGTCATAAGTGGAGGTGACATTGAAGTTTTTTTTTTCTCTTTTCTCTTTTCCCGGGTTAGACTAGGCTCGTATTTTGCGTCTTTTGAGGGCGAGGGTACATCTCTTTTTGGCTCTTTTCTCTTGTGTGTCTTTTGGCATGGTTGGTTTGAGCTTGAGGCTAAGCGTGGGGGAGTCTTTGAGTCCGTCGCAGTCTAAGCATTTTGGGTTGGTCGGTTGTGGTGGTGATTGTTAAGGCTCGATTCCCGAGACCTTTCGAGATTCGAGCATGAATTGTATAGCATTCTTTTGGGATTTTGATGAGGGATTTACTTCTTTTTGTGTAATCCCGGTTTGGTTAGTTGGTGATTAGTAGTAGTAGGCAATTTTTGGGTTGGAGTGTTGAAGGGTCGTTTTGCTTGGCGCGTTTTGTGCTTGGGGGTGTCGAATTCCTTTCTTTTCGATTACTCGAGGCCGAGTAAAGGTTTAAGCGTGGGGGAATTTGATGTGTCTAAGTTATTCGCCGATCTTAGGCGAATTTAGGTTGTTTTGTGTGTCGATTTGGGCTTAAAGTCGGGTTTTTGGTTCGGTTTAACATTAGTGAGTTTATTGAGTCTTGTCATGAGTTTTGGTGTTTATATTGCATCTTTATGTTATGGCATCATCCGAGGCACTTTTGCATCCCGAAGATTCCCGTGGCTTCAAGGCATTCATGCATCCGATCTTCCTAGCGGCAAGTCATTCGAAGTTTCCGAGCATCCTAACGTCAAAGTCTCCCGAGTTCGGAGTTCGAAGCATCTTATTTCCTTGGTTTGCGTGGCATCCAGGCGTCTTAGAAGCGTCCCCATGTCACTTCTTCATGGCATTTCATTCCTTCTTTCCTCCTTGTATTGGGCTGTTGTTTTGTATCGTGGACAGGAACTTCGTCGCGGGCCGCGATCCCCTGCCATCGCGTGTCGCGACCTGTGACGCGGGTCGCGACCGCCCTGCTGTGGTCGCCCACTTGCATTTGTTTTCCTTATAAGGAGGGTTTAGATATTTTCTTTTAGAGAGTTCGATATATGGTATGAGTTAGAACACTTTTTAGCTACTTTTCTTCTAGGGTTTCAAACACTCTCTTCTTTTGTAGATTTGTAATGAATCATATGGCTTGTTGGCTAGCTTAAACATCTTTCTTGGATTCGGTTGTTGAAGCTCTAATCTACTTGTGAGAAGTTCTTATCCTATACTCTCTTTATGGTCATTGTAATGCTTCTTATGTTCAATTTCATGATGTTTGCATAATCTTTGCTAGGAACGTTACTAGTATTATTGTGTGATTCATCTAATGCTAATTCTAGGTGCATAATCGGATTGTTGTGTTCCTAGCTTCATGTAGCATACTAGGTGTTTGATTATATGCTGAACATTAATCTTTTGCACTTAGAGAAGCATTGCTTATTATTTGAATGTTATTGCTTTGATAACATCAGTAATCCTATCGTGTTCCTCGTTATTAATGCTACTTTGGTTTGGACTTGAGTGCGATTCATTTGAGTTAAGGCATAGTAAGGGAGGTTCAAACCACGCAGATCGTGTGTTTAGCCACGATCTAGGAGGATAGAGGTCTAGACTTCTCGATAGGTGACCATAGGAAGTGTCGGGGGTTAAGATTCCATGACCACAAACTAGGTTAGGGTGGATGCTAATCGGGTCCAAGGCCTTTTTATATTGTAATCTCTTCATATTTCAATACTGTGCTTAGTTTAGCTTGCTTGCATTGTTCCAAATCCCCCCAATTCAGTTACTTTGGCCTTAGCACATACTAGGGTCATGGATTCACTAATTTCTGGTCAAGTTCTTTTGCTCCCTGTGGATACGATCCCTACTTCCATTATACTTGCTTAGTATGCATGAGAGTAGGTTAATTATATTTGGTTAGGAGTACACGGCAAACGCCATACCACCAACTCACAGTAACAATATGCTTTTTCGTTTCCTCCATAGAGGAAACGAAACAGATCTTACAGAATTTCGTTACCTCCATGGAGGAAATGAAGATCTATTTCGTTTCCTCCAGGCACAATCACGAGTTTATTCATTACCGTGAGGGCCACCGACCCATGAATGACCTAAGTCCGGCGGCTAATGTATTCGCTCGCGATATGATTAAGTCGCACGTTAGGCCTGCTAGTATCATGAAAGCCGTTAATGGGAAATTTCTCGATGATCATCCAAATATGAGACACTTCTACAACCTGAAGGAAAAGGATAGAAGGGAAGCAATGGATGGTAGAGACGTGATGCAACAATTCCTCCACCTTGCTCGAGAGCACAACTACCTTCATTGGATAAGACAAGACGATGAGACAAATGTAATGACACAGGTGTTCACGGTGCACCCTCGGTCGGCAGATATCCTCCGTACTTATCCGCATGTTGTTGGTATGGATGCTACGTACAAAACTAACAAGTATAACATGTTTTTTCTAGAGCTCAATGGGATGACACCTTGTGACAAGAACTTTATTGTTGGTTATGCTCTAATGGCCAAGGAAACAACTGATAGTTACAATTGGGTGTTGGATAAGTTTAGGTTGCTTATCGGGGTGAATTGTGTCCCTGTTACACTCATAACTGATCGTGATTTGGGTCTTATGAAAGCGGGTCGGGAAGTGTTTCCTAACTCTGCACGTTTGTTATGTAGATGGCATATCAACAAAGATGTGCAGAGTAGAGTGAATCTCATCATGGGCAACCCCGATGCTGGTCCGAGATTCTTGAAGCGAAGTTGGTATCAGATAATTGACTCCACCTCCGAGATGGATTATTTAACGGCGGTTGAATGCATGAGAGATGTTACAGACAGTGGCCTAAAATCATCGAGTACGTGGAAATTACTTGGCTTGTGTACAAAGAGAAGTTTGCTCGGGCATGGACGAACAATGTTCTTCATCTTGGGAATAGGTGCACTAGCCGAGTTGAAAGTGCACACTCAGCTCTGAAGTCGTGGGTTTTTAGTAGTACAGGTACATTGGACACCATATTTTCTATTGCTCATGGTGAGATAGAAAATCAGGCGAAAAAGGTGGAGAATGACCTGGAGGAGTGTCGCCGTCGACATGGGATCTTGTACAAGAATGTGGCTTTGCATAAGTTAAATGGCCGAGTCTCGCATTACTGTTTAGAACTCTTACGGCTTGAGGAAACACGTATGCAGGAGTTGGCCAATGAGGTCTATGAGCGTTGCGGTTGCTCATTGAGAACCACACATGGCATTCCTTGTGCATGCGCCATACGTAGACGCTTGGAGGCAAAGCAGAGTCTGTACCTGAATGACTTACATCCTTATTATTGGACTACTTTGATCCTTGGTGATGGGGTTAACTACCCCGATTTTGTATCTGGTATTCTCAATTATTAATATCCGCATAGTAATCGGGAATTCCTACTACATAACAAACCAAATTCAGCGTAAATAGTACATCAACCAAACAAACTTATCTAAACTAGTACATCAAAACACATTATCAAACCTAGTACATCAAAACACATCATCACCATCATCATGAGGAGGGTCACGAGCATGATCTAACCGCAGTGCCATATCCCAATCTCGAGCCATCGCATCCATCATCTCATATGACATCGAAGTGTTGGGGCCTTGATCGTTGTGCCGATCCTCCAGCAAAGCTCTCGTACAGTCAAAATGTCGGGCCATCCACTGCAAAATATGACTTAATAAGTTAGTTATGTTAGGTTACAATAATAATTAACAACAAAATTCTTAACTTATAATACGAAATGCATACATAGTGTGTGTTTGTAGTGTTGGCCTGGGCCGGATCCATGATGTCCTCAACGAGAAGGATAGGATGAGAATATGCAGAATACCAGTCCATGTAGTCCGATGAACAATCTCCTGGACGACCAGCACGTCTCAATTGCGAAACATTGTTACCAAATAAATATGGCGAGAAACGCTGCCATGATGACTCAGCTGCTGCTATGTCGTGCTCAACCTCATACTTCTTCGTGTTTGTCGATCTATATGCAAAGACGGGTTCAGGAATCGAAGAAGGAATAACCTGAACATAACAAACTGTCGTAGTACACGATTTGGGTTGTATGGCTCAACAATATCTCGGTAGCGTATGCAACCGACATACAATGTGCTCAGAACCGTCCTAGTCGGATCATCCCCGTATGGCATCCAAATGACCTGAAAATAGGAAACATAAATAATTTGATTAGTTTAATGTAATACTAATATACGACTACATTAATAAGCAAAATAAATGGCGTACCTCTGAAAGCTGAAGGTTGTCCAACCGTCTACGTATCGACTGAAGTCGAACAGGATCCTTGCTGACGATGTGAACATCCCACTTTGTTGCCCGGGTATCGTGATCAGACATCGATAAACTATCTCTCTGAGGCCGAAAACATGGGAAGTACTCGTATATCCAAGCCTGTAAAAGCGTGAGACACCCAGCAATCTATTTGGCCGACTGCCTAGTCGCCACCCCTAGCTGACGATATAGAAAAGCCAAAGTCGCTGATCCCCATGAATACCTATGTACTGAATCAAGGTCATCCAACTCAATAATGTTCTGGGCGAGAGCCGGGTACCACTCTTATCAGTTAACAACGTACATCCAAGTGTGATGAGCAGAAAAGCGCGAATCTTCACACCAGTGGGACGACCACCACTCCCGCATATGTCAAAGATCGCGCTAACACTGACGCCCCCATTCTTCCAGATAGGTGCTGGGTCCTAAAATAGCTCATCTCGAGTAACATGGAGTAGCTCCTCAAACCGAACATACAAATCATCATATGACAAAGCACCCCTCACTGTGTGACCATTAATAGGAACACGTATGATATGCCAAATGTCATGCAACATGATCGTCATCTCCCCGAAAGGCAAGTGAAACGTGTTCGTGTCCGGCTACCAACGTTCTATAAACGCTGAAATCAGTTGGTAGTCAAGGTTCGAATACATAATAAACGGAAGATGGCTGATACAAGACACATCTACACGCAGCCTACGATCGGATCGAAGTCCCAATTCTTCAAACTACTAATCACACTAGCACGATTATGACACATCATCACCGTATAAGTACGTGGATCATGGTAGATACATGCGCTGATGTGAGCCGGATAGCTAGGAATCACGCTACCATCAATAGGGCCCCCAGGCATAGACTCCGTAACTCTCCAAAGAAGTATCACTAGCGGCTCCAGCCCCCGCTCGAAGTCCGACTACGTGCGGAACCTGACGACTCCGACACATATCTCCTTCCTTTACCCTTCCTCACAGTGACGCGGGAAGTGGCCTCCTGTGGATCACCACTCAAAGCATTTTCTAACTCTTCCTTATCCTCGGTATCCCAACCCAGACTATGAGGCGTATCCTCAGGAATAGGATCCGCCCTAACCTGCTCTTCTGCCATCGCCCTCCTACTCGATGCATTGATACCACGAGATCGAGTGTGTCGTGGCCCAGATCCCTCAATACCCACACTCTCGCGGCCTACGACCCTCGACTGAGCCTAATTATCAATATTTTTTATTAATCACTATTTAATCATTTTGATTCAATATCTAGCACCTTCGTCGTTATTATATTATATTAACATTAATATAACTAAATTTGTCGCATAATATGCTATATTATTATTATTATTATAACTAATTAACATGATAATATCACTATATAATATTATTTACGAATAATATCAACATTATAAATACGAATTATAACATGTTAATATCACTAAACAATATTATTATTATTATTATTACTAATTAACATGATAATATCACTACTAACATAATCAAAACACAATATTATTAAAAAAAAAAATGCAAAACATAATATTATTATTACTGATATTACAACAAAACATAATATTATTAAAAAAATGTGCAACAAAACATTCGAAATTCAAAAAAAAAAAATTAATGGAAACGATGTACGTTTTCGTTTCCTCGGCCGAGGAAACGAAAAAGTATCCCGTTTCCTCAGCGGAGGAAAAGAAAAATCACATCGTTTCCTCGCCGGAAGAAACCAAAAAAAATATTTATCGACGTGGTGGTCGGATTTTCCGGCAAATAAATAACTAAAACTAACCTGGGATAATGATTCGTCGGCATCTTTCGCCTTCTTCCTTGGGCCCATGCTTTTTCCGGCGGTATTGTGGTGGTGCCGACGGTGGTAGTCACACTGGTGGTGGTGGCGTCGGTGGTGTTGCCTCTGTCATCGTCGTTGATGCAGTGTTGATGGTGGTCGCCACTTGGTGGTGGATCTGGTGGTGGTGGTTAGGGTGGTGGATAGGTGAGGTGAGAGAAATTGAGTGAGAGTAGGAGAGAGAGAGAGTGAGTAACAATAAGTGGAAGAGGGTGAGAGTGAGTGGAAGTGAGTGGAAGGATGTATATGTAGGGGTAGTTTAGGAATGTCCTAGAAAAAATATGGGCGATTTTTAGTAAATACGGGAGGTAAATAGTAATGCTCTTTTCCTTTTATATTAGGTTTTTGAGGGGTGGCAAGTTCTGTGGGTTAGAGTGATCAATCCAGAGTATTTTGGAGAGAATTCATAATACACCCAGGTAAATGTGTAATATCTATTATGTGACTTTTTCTTATTTAGAGGACCTCAAATGAGCGAGTAAAAAAGTAGCTCAGGGTATATCATGTACATGGTACACTCTGGTGCTGTGGAGGATTTTAGTTGGGGATGCAGGCCCCTGTAGATTTTTTTTGGCATATTAGATATGATAGATATATTTTATCATATACTTCCTCCATTTTTTAATAAGTGACACAGAGATAAAGTGAGGGAATACCAAAGAGTTTAAAGAGAGAAAGTTGGGACCACTTTTATGACCAATCAAATTTGAGTATTGGATAAAGTGAGTTGGTGAAACAATTAAATGATGGCAAAGATGTAATAAATGAGAAGTATTTTTGCTACTTTGAGCTTTGTGTCACTTATTATGACATTTCCCTAAAAGGAAAACGTGTCACTTATTAAAAAACGGAGGAAGTATATTTTTTTTCAAAAGGGAAAGATAAATTTCATTAATAGTAAAGTCATATGACATTTACAATTGATATTTACAGAAAATAAAACACAATCTAACTTGATCAAATAAAGTTCTTCTACGATATAGCTATGATAATACTGAACCAGATCTGATAATATAGTGAGCCCCCGTTTGTAGGCTGAATCATATATGTAGCATTATAACATAGTTTTTAGAAGATAACTCTTTATTGCACTGTGTAGATAACATACAGATTTCCAATACTGATTGTAAATTTGTATAACAGACCATCAATAAATTGCTTTTTGGAATATGCCATAAAAACCCAACTTGAAACTCTTACAAGAGGAGATAAATCAAGCTCTAAACTCCCACTAGAGAAGACAAAGAACCCAATAATTGGGTAGAAAACTCTCAAACAGAAACTGAAAAGAGGATTATTATTATTACCAAAAACTAAAAAAATAAGTCTATAAAATTAAAATTGGGGATTACCATGTTTGAAAAGGATGGTGGCAGCCTCGAACTTGCTGAAGAAAAACTACGGTTTTTAGGGAGAGAAAGAGAGACGACATATGTACTTCCTTTTTTTTTTGTTAATTGCACCATTTGGTTGGGCAAAAAAATAAGAAAAGATGAGAGAGAGTGAAAATGGACATAAATTCCCTTAATTACTTTGTGTGGGTTGGATAATTAAATTGGATGGATGAGTAAGTCAAGAGAGGGTAGGAAGGTAAATTTGGTCCAAAAGTTTACCATAATAGGAAATGGTGCAATTAAAAAGAAACACTCGTAAAAGAAAAGTGGTGCAATTTGAAAAAACAGAGGAAATATATATATATATATATATATATATATATATATATATATATATATATATATATATATATATATATATATATATATATATATAATCTAGAAGTACGATATTATAAACTTGGCCCTATCGATTTTTCGGCCTAAGATCTGTGCCACGTAGTACTGCTTGGGTGTATAATAAAAGTTGTAGTGTTTTGGTGAGAAAGAGACAATTTGGCCATTTTACTTTCTTTTCTATTGTTATCACTTGTGAAAGGGGATAATAGTTTTCGAAATGGTGTAAGATAAATCGTCCATAGGTGGAAATCATATTGTAAGAAGAATAGATGCCACAATCTATATATGCATACTAATATACTAAAAGGCGTTCTTAAATATGGAACTGTGCCACGTGGTGCTCTTCCTAAGGGCGTTTTACTCCATATAATCCACATAATAAAAAAAAATTATAAATTGCATAGTATAGGGTTTGATCCCATGACTTCAAGATTACATACTAAAGTCTTAACCACTAGACCAAGTGATATTTAGTGCTATCTTCTTAAAAAATAATCTTAATAAATGAAATATTTCCTTACCCGGTGATAGCCCGAGCCTAATAACTAGTTTCCTTTTGTTTCTTGCCTTCTCCCATTCATCCTAATTAAATGTCTATATCTCATTTTTGTTTTTTATTTCCTTTCTTAACTACATACAAGGAACCAATTAAAAGAAGGAAAAATGGATCAGAATACCCCTAACTTTGGCCCGTCCGCTTTTAATACCCCCAACTATGGGTTATTTTTAAATACCCCCAACTATTGGGGAGGTCCGCCAAAAATGGTCCATTTACCTGTTATGACCTGATGAACTGCTAAACCAAAACTAACACCCCCCACCCTCCTCTCGCTCATCCCACCACCCCCAACCAACCACTTCCACCTTCCCTCACCCCCACTACCACCATTCCCACACCCAGCCCCTCCCCTACCCCCAAGGCCCCCTTCCCCCACCACCCCGTTCCCCCCCTTCCCCACCTGCACCCCCCTTGATTTCCCACAGCCCCCACCGAAAAGCATCGAAGTGAAAGAATTCAAGACTGCGACGAAGGAAGAGGTCGGAAACATTGCGATAAACGAAGCAAGAGTCCGGCGGAAATTGAGAGAGAATTCAAGTAGTTTGGGGGGGGGAATTGAAGGACAAAGAAGCAATTCCGACGGAAGTTAGGGGGAGGCGTTTGCCGCGAAAATCGAGGGGGAGGGGTTTTGACGGGGTTAGGGAAGGGGGTTTCGACGGGGGTTAGGGGAGGGGGTTTCGACGGGGGTTGGGGGAGTGGGGAGGGGTGGCTACGAGGGAGTGGGGGTGGGGGGAGTGGGGGGGGCTGTGGTGGTGGGAGTGGGAGGGGGGAGTTGGGGGAGCTGTCGGGGGTGGGGGAGTTAGGGGGGTTGTTGGGGTGGTGGGAGTGGGGAGGGGGGCTGGGCTGGGTGGTGGGAGTGGGGTGGTGGGAGTAGAAATTGAAAACAAAAATAAAAAGAGAAATAAAAAAAATTTACCTTATTAACAGGTTACAAGTCATATGGGTGCATTTTTGGCGGACCTCCCAAATAGTTGGGGGTATTTAAAAATAACTCATAGTTAGAGTATTAAAAGCGGATGGGCCAAAGTTGGAGGTATTCTGATCCATTTTTCCTTAAAAGAAAACTAATTTAAAAATAAATTTTTTTATTTTTTGTCTACTAAGCAAAGCTTTAATGAGTGTAGTTGTATGATCTTATCTCTATGATTTTGGTAAATTCTGTCTCCTCTTTGGAAATTTTTATGGTTAAGGCCCTTAAATCTGGGATGAGTTCGGGATCAAGATGAATAACTTAATTTGTTAATGTAAATGAAGCCATAAGCATTGTCGTATCAACAGTTATCCCAGACAGTCGCCAATCTTTCATTTGAAGAGAAACAAAGAGAAGTTCGTACTTTGTAGTAGTATGAAGTATTAGTTAAGAATTGAAAGATAGAAATTGAAAATTCAATTAATATATGGATACATTATAAGCCCAAATTCGATTAAATGTACTAAGTTAAAATTATGCAAGAAATGATCCCATTGTACTAATTGGGCTATATCTTTAAAATTTGGGATTTTTCACAAGTACTTTTTGAGATTTGACAAAATTCACCTGCCATGTTGCGCCTGAGCTCATACTGTTTTGAAAAATAAATATTATTAATATAAAGCCTCGAATGTGCGACCCTAAGTATATGAATGAAAGAGATTTATCCATCTATTAACTACAATCTTATTGTTTTTTTCTAAAAACAAAAATTGATGATATTATTGGTAACTAATGAAAACACTATGACTTGAATATTTTGTATGTAACTTATGAGTAATGACTTCAATATGGTCATCCGGATCGGGTATGAGTCGGCTTATCTCAAGTCAATCTATTATGAATCTACCTTGCTTTCGGGTCGGGTTGATTTGAACTCGGGTGGCATTTGGGTTAATGGTTCTTAGATTGAATTTATTAAGGTGCATCAAAAAAAGACAAACAGTGGCGACGAAGATGCAACATTGTAAAACGTTGTCCGGGTGGGCTGGTGTACAATCCGAGCAAGAAAGACATCTCGGAAGCTACTGACTTGGTGTGGGTGATAGTGCCCGTATGGGCTTGAATAGTGTCAGCACAAGCAGTCGGTTTTTTCGCAGTTTTCGTGGTTTACTGAGCTTGTATGTCTACCCTAGTATAAACATTGTTAAAGTCATCATTATGCACTAGAGAATCCTAGAGAGAGGTGAAAGATTCTAGAGAGATTGAATATTCTCTTTGACCTCACTGTTCCTCTAGTGATCCCCCTTCGTATTGGTCTCCACTTCCCAAATCCCACTAACAGACCTTAAAAGATCCTAATTGAAATACAACGATGCATGATGAATATGGTGTTTTAATTGACATTGGGATATGGGAGTTGGAACCTATTGTGAATTGCATGTGGCTTTTTCATCATAAAGAAAACTCTACTGGTGAACTTGAAAGGCACAAAACTCGTCTTGTTTATGATGGCAGGTCACAGGAGGTTGGTATTGATTGTGATGAGACTTTCAGTCTGGTTGCTAAACCTCAAACAATTTGCACCGTGTTTAGTCTCGCATGGCCTGCAAGTGGTCTATCAATCAACTTGATATCAATAATGCTTTCTTACATGGTGACTTGAAAGAGACAGTATATATGCATCAATCTCCAGGTTTTGTTGATCCTCGAGCCCCCACTCATATTTGTCGACTGCTTTAAGGCCCACTATGGTCTAAAGCAGGCTCCACAGGCTTGGTATCAACGTTTTGTAAACTTTGTATTGCAGCTGGGGTTTTTTTGATTACTATTAGTGAATCCTCCCTTTTCACTTTTCAGAGGGGTCTTAACACCGCATATTGACTTCTCTATGTTGATGACATCATCTTGGCCACTTCTTCTGATGCTCAGAAGGAACACCTTATTACTCAGTTGAAGACAGAGTTCCCCTTGTCTAACTTGGGTCCTTTGAGTTATTTCTTGGGTATTGTTGTTACTTGTACTCCTTCATATTTATTTCTCTCTTAGTAGAAGTATGTCCTAGAAGTTCTTGAGAGCGCATGTATGAGCTAGTGTAAGCCTACCGCCACCCCACTTGACACTAAAGCAAAGCTCAGTGTGCTAATTTTGGTCCTCAATTTTCGGATCCTGCTAAATATCGCAGCTTGGCAGGGTGCTTTTCGTACCTCACTTTTACTCGCCCTGATATAGCTTATACGATACTACAAGTGTGTCTTCTTATGCATGACCCAGGGAGGCTCACTATGATGCATTAAAACGCATCTTGCAATATGTTTAGGACACAATTGATCATAGGTTACATTTATATATATCCCTCTACTTCGTACGATTGATCACTTACAGTGTTGCTGATTGGGGGATATACTTTTGTGTAGATTAGGATATATTGTTTTTGTGTAGATGAACTTTCCAGGATTCTTAACACAGTCACTTTTTAACCACTATATATTGATTAATGATAACAACAGTAAGATTAGGGAGTTTTCCAAAATCTAATAGTTTTTTTTTCGAATCTCGGGTTTCCACATAAATCTTGTGTGTTCTTTATTAGTTAATCTTCTTAATTTGTTTGTTGATTTTAGCACATTATAGTTTAACTGCATAATTTGTTAGTGCTTGTTATGTTCAGTTTTAGAAACGCCTGATAACTAGGAGCAAATCAAATAACTAGTTAAAATATTTTTTTTTTGGTGTTAGAGAGGCTACAAAGGCGAGAGATGAGAATCAATCCCAGGATCTCCTGAAACCGGGAGAAAAGCTCTAACCAACTAAGCTATCCCTCACTCTCACTAGTTAAAATATTTAAAACTCCTATCATCTTATATATATTTATACGTATACCCCTTCCCCTCCTTTCAAGATTCTAAAATTTCTGATAGCATCAACTTGGCTGGAGGATCAACTCATGTATTGTTTAGACCATGCCCACCCATGAACGAGATGTTTGCCAAGTTGTAGATTGTAAAATTTGAAAGCAAAAAATAGGGGAGAAAAGATATATATCTAGAATGTTCTCCAACCAGAGAACAGATCAAATTATGTGATTCACTATTGTCGTAAACTCTAGTACTTTGAAAAGGTAATCTCAAACTAGTTCTCATCACTTGGTTGTCCTTTACTTTCTTCTGCTTGATCCAATTAACAGAATTTTGTTCTCTGCTTATTTTATACAAGTAGACTTCTCACGTTCTCTCAATTCTACAAGAACAAATGATTGTATATATATGGTACTTCCAATATTGTAACATATATGATATGTACATTTTTATATTTAGTAGCTAAGCTAAAATAATATCAGAAAGACTACCTAATCTATGTCTATGACATTATATTATACAATTATTAATTATAATCTTTGCTTCATGATTCATCATTCTAGGAAGAGATAGTATAGTTTTTATTGCATGTTTAAGCTTGTAATCAACTTCACAGGCCTGTGAAACTATTCCAATTATTTTTCATGTATCACAGGATGATCTCTGAGTTGTAATCTGCCTGTTGTTCGGCCCCACATTGGACGATTGCAGATTAGTTACATAGAACAAAGACCCTGTTCAGATCAATCATTGGAATACTTAAATCAATGAACTAATGAACTCAATCTCTTACAACATTCCATTCTACAGAAGTTGGTGTATATAAATATGTCCTCAAAGTACTCTTTTGTCATTGAGTAAACTGTAAACATTCTTCAACTTCTATCAAAAACCCCTTCCTTTTGTTATCCTTTTCGCGATTAGCCCACATTGAAAGAACATTAATGGGGGCGTTCCTCGATGGAGAATGGGAATCCATTTGTAAACTCTTCACAGTGGACGAGTCCCCTGATCTTTCTGCTAACTTCTTTGAATATTCATCTCCTGCAAATGAGCCGGATGAGAGTCCGGCTTTTGCAGCACCATCGAGCTTTTCTCATGTAGATATAAATTCTTTTTCTTCCTTAAGCGGATGGATATCTAAACCTCCGCATAATTTCATAGAAACCAGAAAGCACACTAACACTGATAGTTTTGCTGATAATTTTCTTCCTGAAGCCACTGACATCTTATCCTGCATTGATTTCTCAATGGTGAATGGGGAGATTGATGGCTCATTTAGCCTTCCATTTCTTCAGAATACAAGAAATGATACCATGTCCGGTGATGATGATGCTCATACTAATAATGCTGTCAATATGTCATCAGCCATTACCGAGTTGACCCTCAAGAGGAAACGCGAGGTACCACTCCTTCAAGACGATGAAGATGAAAATACGAGCTTAATGGAAACACCGAAGAAAAATGCTCGTACTTCAAAACATGTAAGTACTATTATGCATGAGAGGAAGACAAACAGGGAATTTTTAAAAAAGTGCTGTGTTTTATAGAAAGTTGCTCATATGATTGTTGACTTTCCAGGGTCTTAAGGACAAGAAGAAGGCTAACCAGAAAACTGAGGAAGAAATTACTGCAACTGTAATAACCAAGGAGACTAACGAAATTGCAGATTCAAATTCAGATGATTCTGTTCCCTGTGCTTCAGAAGAGATTACTGAAACAGAAGACTCGAATTCCAATATAAATGTGTCTCAGTCTTCTACCGGTAAAAAAAGAGCCAACAGGGGTGCTGCAACTGATCCTCAGAGCCTCTATGCACGGGTACATTGCCAAAAACTCGTTTCGTTTTTAGTATAAAAAAAATTTTAGTTAAGATTTTATGATTTGCTAAACTTCCTTCTATTGGAACATTACAGAAGAGGAGGATGAGGATCAATGAGAGATTAAGAATCTTACAGAACCTTGTACCTAATGGAACCAAGGTAATGCACCTAACACTATTGCAAAAAGTTGACATGAATTAATCTCAGTTTTCACCCATCTTCTGAAAATATTCTCGATCCCAACTTTTGATTATTCAGAATAATTCCAATTTTTTTGGCGATCTTCTAAAAAAGATCCAAAGTGTTATTTTTCTCATCTTTAGTTCATTGCTAATGCATATATACATTAACAATTTGCCAGGTTGATATCAGTACAATGCTTGAAGAGGCATTTCATTATGTGAAGTTTTTGCAGCTTCAAATCCGGGTATGTTGAAACATTTGCTTGACTTATAATATATGGTTCACAAAATTATTATAGTATGATCAAGATAGCAAGTTATAACACTTGTTAATTTGTGCAGCTCTTGAGCTCCGATGATTTATGGATGTATGCTCCCCTTGCTTACAATGGACTCGACGTCGGAGCATTTCATAGGATGTCTCCTTTCTTTGGCCTTTAAGAGCAACTATTCAATTTATTTTTCTTCATCTTGCTTCATGTAATTATCGGTCCATGACATGGTAACCGAAGGATGAAATAAAAACAAATCCTGGGGTACCTCTGAAAGGATCATTTTAGCTATGTAGATTAGTTATTTGACTTGGTGTTTTATCTGTTTGTTTCAAAATGAAATGGCAGCTAACTTACACGACGATGAAAAATATCATCTATTCGTATGTAATCTCTTTATATATATATATATACCTCTTTTGTAACTATAAACAAAGTATAAAAATGTAATAATAAAAATGGTACCTTGTTTCGAGAGAATGATCACAATCAGTTTTATGTTGATCCTATGACTTAGCCCTTAGAGCATCCCGCAATTCCGCCTCATGGATTTAGTCACCAGCAATTAATTAAAAAGAACGAATCGTACTACATAGCTTTTGAAAAGTTACATTATACTTCGTCCATTTCTAAATAATTGTTAAGTTGACTAAATTGACATTATTTATCAACTAACTTTGACTATATTTTCTTAATATTACATAAAGAAAAACATAGTCAAGTGGGATCTTGTTA
This sequence comes from Beta lomatogona, assembly GCA_947646795.1. Classification (NCBI taxonomy): domain Eukaryota; kingdom Viridiplantae; phylum Streptophyta; class Magnoliopsida; order Caryophyllales; family Amaranthaceae; genus Beta; species Beta lomatogona. Next base: position 903,633 of record CANSNZ010000424.1, on the reverse strand, counting down.
AATTAATCTCAGTTTATACTTTCAAATATCACCTTTTTATAAATTTACTTGTACGCAATTGAAGATATTAATGATCAAAGAAGCACATTGGGTTACAAAAAATTGAATGTAACACTTACTCCCTCTGTCCCATAATATAGTTCCCATATTCCATTTTCGGTGTCCCAAAATGTTCGTCCCCTTTTACTTTTTAATTTTCACATTTATTCTTGATTTGCCTAAAAAAACGTGCCACCATCATTTAATTGCGCCTTGGAACTAGTTTTTTTTGTTTATTTCAACCCAAAGTTGAGTTAGTCATACATTTAATGTTCTTGCACCCATTAATACACTTCATTCTCTCTCCTACAATTAGTCGTTTCCCTATAAAATTAATTTTTATCATTATATGTTCCACTTACCTTAATGCGTGCGAAACAAGAAACAAAAACTATATTATGGGACTTAGGGAGTATTTAGGAATGGAGGAACTATATCATTGCATTTTAAAAATCGCACCGCAGACTATTAAGATGCATAACAAATTGATAGACGATTATTGTACACTTGACCTAACAATGTAGTTGGGTAAGTATGTAGGATCCAATCCACAGAGAGATAGTCGTTTCATTCTAGCTTCTACCGATTGTTTACACGAGATATGTGCATATCTAAGGTTTTGGACATAGTATCATGTACTATAAAATATTTATTGAACTTAGTATCATACTTAGGGAACTTTGATAGTTACGTTCTTAGACAAGATTGTTTGTGACGAAATATAGCATGTTTTTGTGAAAGTTGTGTGAAAACATTTGAAAATATATTTATTATATGTTTGTATGTATTGTTGATACAAGCATATAAAGGGAATTTGATTATTTATTAATCATGGATTATTTATTACCTATGAATGATAAAGGTTGGTTATTAGAATTAATCTTTGTATTATTTTGTATCTTACTATTTTATTACTCCTTCATAATCGTGGATCTTGATTGAGTAAAGGAATGTATGTCTTGTTATATGTTTATAATGTATGAGAAACTTGTGGGAAACCGGATGGTACTTCCAAGCACGTAAATATACGCTTTCCTACAAGAATTTTACCGACCCACTATGATCAACAAGGTTCACGGTAAACTCCTGTGAGATACGAAGAAGGTTCAATGAAGTTTGGTTGATGACAAACTACATTCACTACAATGTGTTTGAAGGTTGTGTTTCACTTTGAACAAGGAGAGAAATCTAGAAATGAATCTCCTAAGGCAAGTTTGTGAATGAATCTTACCATCCCAATATGTGAAATCTTCCTTTATATACCTTGGAAGATTTACAGAAGAAAAGCCCGAAAGCATGCAACCATTCAGACGAAAAGACAAGCACCAATTCGCAAGACGAATTGATTCGTCAGAAAACTGACGAACAAGGAGCGGGCGCTCCTGTTGGGAGCGGGCGCTCCTCAGTGGAGCGGGCGCTCCTAGCCTGCTGGAACATTTTCTACATGTTCCTGCCTACTTTGTGCGGACGCTCCCGTAGAGCGAGCGCTCTTCATGCCTTTTCGTTATTTCCTTCTAACTAACTACGTTTCATTACACCACAACATCGAAACGCAAACATCACATATTAACAACGAACACATTTAACTATAAATGTTCTAACAATCCTCCTCCATTTATAGTATAAATGCTTTGAAGTCCGTTCACTTGCAAACAAGATAAAACAACTAAACTTATGCATAAATGAAAATATCTTTAAGATTGAATTTCCACTTAGTATAGGATTCTTTACAAGCTTTCGATTGAAGTGATTGACTAAGCATTGAATCACCCAATCATACGAAATATTGAAGAAGCTACACACACAAGCTTACACAAACACACATGTAAATAACAACTCCTTTGAAGGCCTTGAGTTCATATCCGATTCATGAGTGTTCCAAGTCAAGTCCCGAACTTGGTGAAGCGGCCAAACTTCTTACTCACATAGGTAAACCTTAATGAACATGCTCCTACAACATGAGCAACTAGTCAAAGGTTTATTAAGATATTAAAATCATCCTAAAACATTGTAGAAACAAGCACCCACCTTGGGATGTAACTCTTTGAGTGCTACAAGCCACAAATCAAGTTTGATCTTCGTTGAATTCAAGATCTTGCGTTGTACAAGACGTGAATTGAGTTTTCTCCACTTGTGACTTATACATGGGCTTCATTCCCATCCCTTTTGACGTTTTGTACACCATCTCCCTTGGCAATGGTTTAGTGAACGGATTCGCTAGGTTCACATTAGACCGTACAAAATCAATAGTAACGACTCCATCATGGATCATCTCACGCACATAACTGTGCCTCACACCAATGTGTCGAGATTTGCCGTTATACACTTGGCTATAAGCCTTTGAAATGGTGGAAGCACTATCACAATGAATTGCAATAGGAGACATGGGTTTAGGCCATAGATCCACCTCACTTATCAAATTCCTTAGCCATTCCGCCTCCTTACAAGCCGAGGCTAATGCTATGAATTCCGATGCCATAGTTGAATCGGTAATACATGTTTGCTTCTTAGATGCCCAAGATATGGCACCTCCTCCAAGAAGAAACACCCAACCACTAGTAGACGAGTAGTCTTCCTTGTTGGTTATCCAACTAGCATCCGAGTAACCTTCTAACACCGAAGGATCTCCCTTGAATGTCAAACTAAAATGAATAGTTTTATTCAAGTATCTCAATACTCGCCTTAAGGCTTGCCAATGTTCCATACTAGGATTACTAGTATACCTACTTAGCTTGCCAATCGCGAATGCTATATCCGGCCGAGTACTAGTCATAGCATACATCAAGCATCCAATTAAACTAGCATAATCCAATTGAGAGACTGGATTACCACTATTCCGAACCAACTTAGTGTTTGGTTCCATCGGAGTAGCACATGGAGCACTCTTTGATCCATTAAACCTCTCAATCACCTTCTCAAGATAATGAGATTGTGACAAAGAAATTGAGCCATTCTCTCTCCTTATTCTAATCCCAAGAATAACATCCGCTTCTCCCATATCTTTCATGGAGAAACTTGAAGAGAGAAATTCCTTAGTCTTAATGACTTGCTCCAAATCGAGTCCCAAAGATAAGCATGTCATCCACATATAGACAAATCATAACACCTTTACCATTATTATCAAATTTGCTATACACACACTTATCGGATTGATTTATTTTAAAACCGTTAGCCAAGACAACATCATCAAACTTTTGATGCCATTGTTTTGGTGCCTGTTTAAGTCCATACAAATATTTAATAAGCTTACACACCTTCTTTTCTTGTCCTTGGACAACAAAGCCCTCCGGTTGTTTCATATACACTTCCTCCTCCAATTCACCATTAAGGAATGCTGTTTTGACATCCATCTGGTGAATTACTAGATTATGAATGGCCGCTAAGGCCATTAACAACCTAATGGTGGTAATTCTTGCCACCGGAGCATATGTATCAAAGTAATCGACACCGTAAGTTTGTTTAAAGCCTTGGACTACAAGTCTTGCCTTATACTTTTCAACGGTTCCATCGATTCTCATTTTCCTTTTGAAAATCCACTTACAACCGAGTGGTGTGCAACCGGGCGGTAAATTAGCCAAAACCCATGTATTATTCCCCATTATTGAGTCCATTTCATCATTCACGGCCTCTTTCCAAAAAGCCGAATCATGAGACTTCATAGCCTCACTATACGTCCTAGGATCCTCCTCAACACTAAAGCAATAAAGTGTTTGAGAACAAAGAGATTCCCTTGATCCTTCCACTAAGTAAAGTTGGAAATCCGGGCCAAAGTCTTTCTCTTTCCTTGCTCTTTTACTTTTCCTAATTTCAGGAATAGAAGGAGCTTCATGATCTTCACTAGCATCAACAACTTCATTTGAAGTAATAGGATTTGATGTACTAGGAAGATCAATATCAACGGTTGAACTAGAGCTTGGTAAGTCCCTTGGTCTAGGAATTGATGAAAAACGATTCTCATCAAAGATTGCATCCCTTGACTCAATCACCGAGTGTATTGAGACAAAATCATTATGCTCTAAGACATCGAACTTATAGGATTTACTATGCTCCGCATAACCTATGAATATGCAATCAATTCCCTTCTCACCCAAGGCTTTCCTTTTTGGTTCCGGTAACCTTACAATAGCCCTACAACCCCAAACCCGAAGGTAATTGAGATTAGGCCTCCTACCAAACCAAAGTTCATATGGGGTAACCTTGTTCCTTTTATTTGGAACCCTATTCAAGATATAGCAAGCCGTTAGCATGGCTTCACCCCAAAACCCGTTACTCAAACCCGAGTTAGATAGCATGGAATTAACCATTTCCTTTAAGGTCCTATTTTTCCGTTCCGCAATCCCATTTTGTTGTGGTGAGTACGGAGCGGTTGTTTCATGAATGACTCCAATAGATGAAAAATAAGTAGGATCATAATATTCCCCACCCTTATCGATCCGAAATCGCTTAAGCAACAAATTAGATTGTAATTCAACTTCGGTCTTATAAATCTTAAACTTATCAAGTGCCTCATCTTTAGAAAACAACAAGTACACATAACAATATCGAGAAAAATCATCAATGAAGGTTATTAAATACTTCTTATTTCCCAAAGATGGTGTGCTATGAAAATCACACAAATCACTATGCACCAATTCTAGCTTGTTTGATTGCCTTTGAATACTAGGAAAAGGATTTCTTGTAATTTTGTTTAACATGCATGTTTTACACTTCTCTACATTCATGTCAACTTTAGGAATCAAACCATCTTTAAACATATCATATAATCTACGATAATTAACATGACATAAACGATTGTGCCATAGAGAAGAAACATCCACCATGTAAATAGAATTCACACTTTTATAATCAATTGAAAGTTTAAACATATTATTACAAAAGTATCCTTGTCCTACAAATACACCACCCTTACTTAAAATAAACTTATCGGCCTCAAACACCATTTTGAAGCCGTACTTATTTAGTAAACCTCCGGACATCAAGTTTTTCCTAACTTCGGGTACATACACAACTTCTCTCAAAGTCAAAGTCTTCCCGGAAGTGAGGAGCAACTCCACTTGGCCTATTCCTTTTGCCTTTACCGTAGAGTCATTTCCCATGTATAAGACCGGTCCATCATCCAAAGCTTGATAAGTTTTGAAAAAATGACCGGTCTTTACACACATGTCTTGATGCCCCGGAGTCCACCCACCAAGAATCATCATCCCGCACCACATTGATTTCGAAATCATTGCAATAAAATTCATTTCTTCATTTAAAGAAACATCATGTGCAAACTGACCTTGATGGGGATCAACCTTAGGTTGATCCTTGTTCTTCTTAGCCAAAGAGGGACAATTCCTCTTCATGTGAGAACCACCACACCCCCAACAAGACAAAGCCTTGCCCTTTTTCTTATCATTCCCGGGGTGATTTTTGTTGGACTTCCATGGGCGTTTCTTGGACTTTTTAGTCCCACTTGATTGCCCTTCTTCCATCATATTGATAGAAGAAACTGGACCACTTTTTGGGTCCTTTGAGACATCTTGAGACCGGATGCCCTCCTGAATGCGGAGATGGGCACCCAAATCTACCAAGGACATAGTCTCCTTCTTATGTTTCAAAGAATTCCTAGTGTCCTTCCAAGATGGGGGTAATTTGTCAATGATGGATGCAACCGAGAAGGATTCATCCATCACCATTCCTTGTTGTCTAATTTGGTTCAACATATGTTGAACCTCATGAAATTGTTCCATAACGGAACGACCATCAATCATTTTGTAAGAATTAAAATTGCTAACTAAAAATTTCTTACTTGATGCGTCCTCCGCGATGTACTTTGCCTCAAGAGCATCCCAAAGTTCCTTGGCGCTCTCAACATATTGGTAAAGATCGAACAAGGTGTCCGACATCGCGTTCAAGATATGGCCCCGGCAAATGTAATCATCATTCTCCCACTTAGTTCTTGCACGAGTTTGCTCCGGGGTTTCGGTTTTGCCTTCTTCCGGCAATGGTGGCATGGGGGTGCTAAGAACATACACCACATTCAATGTGGTCAACAGAAAATGCATCTTCTTTTGCCAACGGCGATATCCAATGCCTTCAAACTTTTCCAATTTCTGGAAATTCGTAGTCATCTCTTTCAAGGAAGCCATCACTAAAGTATACAATTCTTGTAGATTGTTATATGTTTATAATGTATGAGAAACTTGTGGGAAACCGATGGTACTTCCAAGCACGTAAATATACGCTTTCCTACAAGAATTTTACCGACCCACTATGATCAACAAGGTTCACGGTAAACTCCTGTGAGATACGAAGAAGGTTCAATGAAGTTTGGTTGATGACAAACTACATTCACTACAATGTGTTTGAAGGTTGTGTTTCACTTTGAACAAGGAGAGAAATCTAGAAATGAATCTCCTAAGGCAAGTTTGTGAATGAATCTTACCATCCCAATATGTGAAATCTTCCTTTATATACCTTGGAAGATTTACAGAAGAAAAGCCCGAAAGCATGCAACCATTCAGACGAAAAGACAAGCACCAATTCGCAAGACGAATTGATTCGTCAGAAAACTGACGAACAAGGAGCGGGCGCTCCTCAGTGGAGCGGGCGCTCCTCAGTGGAGCGGGCGCTCCTAGCCTGCTGGAACATTTTCTACATGTTCCTGCCTACTTTGTGCGGACGCTCCCGTAGAGCGAGCGCTCTTCATGCCTTTTCGTTATTTCCTTCTAACTAACTACGTTTCATTACACCACAACATCGAAACGCAAACATCACATATTAACAACGAACACATTTAACTATAAATGTTCTAACATGTCTTATGACATTGGTTATTGTTGATTTTTTTCAACAAAGGTATTAAAGGAACTAATAGTTATTGAATTAGTATATTATGTGACCACTATTATTAATCGATGATAAAATATATTTACTGTGTGGTAAATTTTGTTGTGGTTGCCTGAATAGTTAGTTATTGATTAATCTACTGATTACATAAAGTGAACGAAAATGAGCACGCAATAAAATTCTGAATTTGGGCACGTCTAGAGTATCAAAGAAAAGGAGTTAGAGTACATTGTGATAACACATGACTTTATGCAGGGCTATTGATCAACATATCCCTCTTCGATCATTTATTATCGATCTCGATTGGTTTGGGGGCACATAGTCGCGAATGTTGCCTCACCTTTGTAACGACGGCTTGGTTTTTGGCTGGACAACTCAATCATTGCTTATTCAAACTAATTAATAAGTTAATTGTTCTAGTTGAGTCTTTATGTAGTTCGACTATTTATTTATTGCCTGCAATGCTTGATTTTTATTTGTTTTGTAGTATCATGTTGATCACGGCTTGTGCCTTATCGATCCTGTGACGACCCATCTTTATTATTGTATTATTTAGCAAGCAGTCACTTGTGTCAATTGGTCATAAATATTCAGAATTATATGTCTTATTTAATTTGAATTATTGGTTTTTGGCAATGTTATCAGGATCGTGATTCTAGTTTGTATTGTAGTGGCTGGTAGAATCAAATCGACATGATCGGATCGTAGGATCGTAAGGTCCTATAAAATTAGGTAAAATAGTGATAATTGCACTACAATATGGTATTTAAAAGACTTACGTTAAAAATTTACACACATTAATAATGGCTTTTTCCATTCGCAAATGGTGATAGTAGTTCAATATTCTAAAATTGAAGTAGCATGCAACCAAAATCTAATAAAAGAAAGATATTATGTCTTCATAATTGATCAATGAACCAAAAATTGAGTTAGGGGGTCAGCGTACGAATATGATCAGGAATCAAATTTGTCCATTGATGGCCTCTACCTAATATGATTCATGTTCGAGATTTATGCAGATAAAGAACCACGTAATATGTTTATGTAATCTAAAAATTAATCTATGTCGGTTCATTAAACACGCAAAAGACTAATTTTTGGTGACTTGTTATTTAAGCAATCAAATTACTGGGAACCTAATCCAATTGTCGAAATTGTCTGAATTTAGCGTTGGAACATTTATTTATGTCTTTGATTAACAGAAATAAGCATGTGCTGTGATGAAGGCATTAAATCATACATGCATGCATATGAACAATAATATAAGGAAATATATAAAAAAAGAGATTTGAAGAATGTAAAGATAGCGCAAAGTCTTTTAAGATTTACATCATGAAAAATAGATTGTTAATAAAAAAGGAATTAAATTGGAATTGAACTTCGGGATTAATACCTTTGTCGCATTAGTCTTATGTGCCGATCTGCATGAGGAGCAATCTTGAAGCTTAAAATATGAAATTTGAATATAGTTTGAATGTGTTTGAAGTGTTTGATCATTATGTGTTTGAATGAGTTTTTGTAGTAGAAGAGAGTATGTAAGTACTTCCTCTGTTTTTTTTAGTTGCAACATTTGACTTTTTGGTGAGTATATTAAAATAATCAAATGTTGCAACTAAAAATAAAAACAGAGGTAGTGTAATAGCCCTCTTTTTTTTAAAAGCGTTTATTAAATATCGATATTGAATTCCCGATAAGGAATCATATCAGGTAATGTAATGAATGTTTATTGGTTTCTTGATAAGGAAAGCATATCATTTTAAGTTATACTGATGTTGGATTCTCGACAAGGAATTGTATCTTACTGGATTCCTGGTAAGGAATTGTATCTTGTTATTATATTCCCGATAAGGAATCATTATAGTGAAAGTTATTATGTTATTTATCGCCTGATAAGTAAGGGTTTGTTTATAATAGTATAAGAAAATGATTGATAGAATATGAAAGCATAAGTTTGGATTTCCGCTAAGAAATCAATTAAAGGAAATAAAGTTTATTGTTTATATCAAAGTTGGTCAACTCATATCGTTTATAAGAAATTGTGAAGTTGAAAGATTAATTAAATAATGATATATGAAATGTCTCTTTTGTGAATATTTGGGAGTCCCCTTGTTATGTTTGCTGTTATGTAAAGATAGTGTATTGTAAGAAGAATAATTGAATAAAGGTATTACGTATATGTGTCTGATATGACTGATGCTATGAATTGTTATAACAGATGTGATTATCATGTGTGTTCCACATGACAAATGCTATATATTGTATGGCATGTGATTATTCTGACCATGTTGATCGTTGAGAGTCGTTTTCAAGTAAAAGCCACCAAAGCATGTGTTGATCTTGTTTACGGGTTAGTACTCAGCTTTACTGATGTGTCTATATATTGTTTTGTCAATTCTGTGGCCTGTCACTTGGTGGGTGGCAGTGTTCCTAAGTGTTCCTAAAAAAAATAATAATAATAAAATAATAATAATAATTCCCGCTTTAGGGTTGTCCTATTTTCAAAGGAAACTCTGCCGGATTTTCTATACGATTTATTAGAATAGAGTCAGAGAATCAAGGCTTATTGTAATAGTTAATCAATTAAATAGAGATGGGATTTGAGTTCCATGCACACTCTCCAATATAGTTCGGTGAGTGTGATGGTAATAGTTCGGGTTAGCTCGATCAGAATCCCTTTCACTGTGCTTAATCATCTATGTAAGTTGGTCGGGAACTCTGGGCTGTTACAGGTAGCATATGAAAGTGTATGTCAAAGCGTGTCAAAGTATATTCAGAAATAATACTTTTGTCGCATGGGTCTTATATAACGATCTGCAGGAGGAGCAATCTTGAAGCTTGAAATATAAAATTCGAATGTAGTTTGAAGTGTTTGATTATGTGTTTGAATGAGTTTTTGTAGTAGAAGAGAGTATGTAAGTATATGAAAGTGTATGTCAAAGCTTGTCGAAGTATATTGTTAAGTGTATGAAGTGTGTGAAGTCGTATGTCGAAGTATGAAAAACGTTCGTCGAAACATCAACTATTTATAGGAAAACCAACCCGGAAAACACGCGGATTGATAAGAAGAGCCTATGTGTCTGGGGCACGAAGCCTGCGCTCTGCGCACGGGTCATGCGTCCAGCGCATGGTTCGTGTGTTAGCACAAACTTCAACGTGTTCCCTCATTTTGTATACTGCCTCTGTGTTGCGTCAACAAATCCTGGTGCGCTTGACGCAACGCAAATCTGTGCGGTTTCGTTCGTTTTAAAGATTCCTTTTAATCTTGATGAAATATTATCTTTTTGAATCCGAAATTAGCTATCTTTAGGATTAAAAATCTGGCATTCGAAATATCCTTTAGAAAAATAATTATTGAGAATAATAAATATTTATTAAAAATACAATTGATTATCAGGAAAAATTGATTGGGATTTTGGAAAACGGACTTGAAAATGCAATTAATATCATGAATAATTAATTGGACTCTTAAAAATTGGGCTCGGAATTGTTTCAAACCAATAAATAGACTTTGGATTCTTAAAACATTTTTGGGCTTAGCTCGTTTAATTGCTCTTTATTTGGATCGGACTAATTACGATGATAGTATGTTTCATCATTGGATACTCAATGGAGAGACACAATTTTATGTCTACAATAATTAACAACGGTATATTTTTCCATGGAACGGAGGGATATTCTTCTAAGTAAACTTACCAAGTAATTTGATCATTTAGTGTATTAAGAATGTTGCAGTGCTCTACAGGGAGTGTTTATATGGTCAGAGTCTTCATGTATATTTCTATGTATTATGCCCAATTGCCGACCGAGCATGCATCATGCAGTCTTGAATAAGGTTCTTTTTCAACTCAAATTATTTGAAGATATTAAGGTGAGAGTTCTTATTTTCAGTGGCTTACTGGCTTTTCCATGCATTTGATAATCTTATGCTTCCTCGTTGCCATAATTATTGTGCAGCAGTAGTTAGTCTGTCTATGTATGTGATTAAGAAAAACAACAGTTAGCACTGATCGGATGCTTGGTTAATGCTAGCAGAATTGTTTACTTACTAAACAACATTATCTCAAATTCTAATCATGTTTATACGAGTAATACGCTTATTATTTAACAATGCCAAATCAATTATGTGCCCTATGTTGAATCAACATATTAGATATAGAAGTCAATGAAGTAGCATATAATTAAACATTTAAACTCTGATAACAATCATAATTAATATCCAATAAATAATAATTACACTAGTAAAGATATCATAAGATAATACTGTATTTGTGAGAAGATGAGTTTAACTAAGATTAAAAATAGTCACTTTCAATATTTGTTTTAAGATTATATCTCTAGCTAGCAACCTAACTATGGAGCTCGCCATGGACATTATATTCCAATTTACTCTGCTCTAACCAACTACTAAGTGGTTAGCTCTTCAGAATTTCGCCATGGACATTACATTATACGTGTTTTGAATTATTGTATCATACATTTAAGATATCCCTCTTTTAAGGGAACAAGGGCTGTTTTTGGCATGGGTAACTCCTTAAAAGTTAAAACACCAAAATGATACAGGCCCAAATTTAAGAAATTTCAAGTACTCCAACCTCAAACAAGAGGTATTAATTTGGATACTCCAGTCAAGCTTCGGTCAAATCATCTCAGGTTTCACGTCATGTGGGTCAATGTATGTTTCAACTTAGGTTCAATTTGGCCGAACTAGGTAGTGTCAAGTTCGGTTCGGGTCAAATCAGGTTGACTCATTCATCCTTTCAGGTTTATATTAAATTTGTTTTGTATGAACGAAGGCTATGATATGGACAAACTTGTTTGAGTAGTCATGTACCCTAAATTGAATTCACCCCCTTACATACACATGAAAGTCTCGTAGAATCAACCTTCAGGGATACACAACTTCTACCTCTTTAGTGCAGTACAAAGAGATAGATTGAGAACACTTATAAATATTGCCCAAGAAGAATTTAGAGAGATTGGGCCAAGAAGAATTTAGAGAGATTGAGAACACTTATAACTCGATAGTACTTCCTCTGCTTTTTAATAGGATGCAACATTTTGACTTACACGTTTGCCAATACGTAACTTTGAACATCAATATCTTTGATTATTATTAGTGTAAATTATAAAAAAAAAAATATTTTTTAAATATACATTAAGATAAATCCAACATCTTACATACTATTTTGTTGTATGTCAAGTTAAAAATTTCCGATCAAAGTCGATACATGGATAGTGCAAAAGGCAAGATGTTGCAACCTTTAAAAGACCAAAAAAAAAGTATGTGTTTAAGCAATTTTTTGCATGAATGAATATTTTTCATTTATATGTGATTCTGGAGAGAAGAATTGCATTTTATAAAGGCTAAACCATAGCCCAAAATAAAAGGTAATCCCTCAATTAAAAGGTAATGGAAAAGTTAATAGAGGCGAAAATCAGGGAGATAAAATCTCTAATGCACAAAAAATTGGCGAGGATAAAGCAGTTTTCGATATCGTGGTGTACTTCCTTCCCTAGTCCTCTAAGAAAGCTCAAAGGAGGTTTTACCAATATAAAGAAGGAAAAGCTCATGTATTTTATCAATGTAGGACACTGGTCGTTTTGTTCTTTTGAAGCAAACTTACATGGAGTTTAACATGAAGTAAATGGATGGTTGATGGATGGTTGAGAAACTCCAACCTGATTCGGCCAATTTCAGTTCAAATGAGAATTCGGATTCGGGTCATCTCGGTTCTGACTGTGGAATGTTATTTTGGGATCGAGATCAAGTTTGGGTCGGATAATCATTGAGTTGAATCACAATCGAGTCAGTTAATTTTTGAGATTGGGCCAATTTTGAATCAGATCAGTACTATCGAGTTGGATCATGTTCGAATTAAATTAACAGTGGACAACTTTTGTATTCTTTGCATTTTGCCAGAAATTCTTCTCATTTCCTTTTGATTAATTTGTTCAAACCCCTTTCATATGCATTGGGGTCCAGGCTAACCTATAATTTATAGAGAGCTCTTCTTACCATTTGACCTCAAGTCAAAATGGATGAACATAGCCAAAATACATAGCCAACACACAATAAGAAAGTACAAATCAGCAAAAGTTGAGTACTAGATACACTATACAATAACTTGCACAACACGTAGCAGACGTCTTTAATCATGCTCGTTGTACGTAGAAATAATAAAGACATTAGACACAGACATGAGACAACAAGTAACATTCCATTCTTGCTTTAAAGTTGGCATTGAACTGGACTCACGAGAGCCACTTCCTAGTTATCTCATTTGTCGGATTATAACATCAAAAAATCGTAGAAAAATGAAAGCCTTCTAGCAAATAATATTGAAATTATAATCTTTATTAGTAGAACTACAATCATAAAAGTACATTAATTCTTAATCTATAAGCTCGTGCATCACACAGGTTTAGAGCCTTGTATATAAAAAAAAAATCTTGGATTAGTTTCAATGTATATATTTAGTATACCAACTATTTATAATTTTTAATAATGAAACATTAAAGATATAAATGGTCAAAGTTGTGTTTTTCACACACATATTTTAACTATAAAATATTTTTAAATGGAGAAGTAATCCCTATTTAACCAAGATAAGAGCAATATTTATTATTTATTTTTATTGTATACAGGACTAAAAAGCTAGCACAAGAATAAGAAGATCACATCAAAAAATTGTTGAGCTAGGTAGCTAGCAGTAAATTGGGCAAGACTAGTACACTGCTTATAGTGTTCGAACCTTCGAGGCAAAGAACGTGAAAGTAGGCGGAATATCTGGTTTCTGTACCCAATCAAAATGCATGCTTGTGGCATTGTTCAGGTAATCCACAATTCTACATCGAATAAAAGGGGTTAAAAAGTTCCAAGTTTGAAGTTATGTGGCCTGCATTTGGCATTTTTTTTAGTTTTGTAGCTCTACATAAAAAGATCTCCAAGCTGGCTCCAATTTTTTGTCTATTCGGTAGATATTATTCCAAACGCATGTCTATTGTCTCGTTCTGTAATTTTTATCCAATATTGTAAGCTCATAAACTTCCATATGCTATGCATCGCATCCCATCCTAGTTTGACTTGCTCCTTGTCCCTTATTATGTGAATCACGAGGTTATGATAGTTGACATTCTATTAGTAAATGTTTGCGGTAGAAATCCTTTTTTTCCTTTGACTATTTATCAAGTTATACTACTTATTAAGATTACTTTATAATTGGATTATACAAAAAGTAAGAATAGAGACAATTCCTCGTGACAATAAATAGAGACAAGTTCTGGAGATAACAAATTAATAGAGAGTAATTTAACCGAGGTTTCTCTTATAGCTCCATTAATGAACTAAACCCCATTGATCTTGAACCAAAGACGAGTTTCGAGATAAGAGTACAGATCAAATCATGTGACATGTACTTGATTTTATTCGATAACTAGTGAGTGTCCCGGGCGATGCCCCGGGTTGTTACTTTTCGTAACTTTTTGTCAAGTGAGGAAAAATTGACGTAATGACATGATAAGTAATTGCATGATTTTTGAAAAATACACCCTTAAAAGTTTGGGGATGAAAGCAATAACATAACTTTCTACAAGGAATAGGAGTAAGAGTCTATGCCAAGGTTTTTGGGAGGGCTACAATTGGGTTTGGAGCTATGAGTGGCGGAGATCTTTACGTCCTCAAGACGTTGTTGAAAAATTGGGCCTAGACCAAATGCTGCTGCCTGTGTGTCCAAGCCTTGAGGCCCACGACAAGTACATATGGGTCCACTCAAAATCAGGTAAATTCACAACGAAATCTCTTACACTTGAACTTGACAAACTTCGGCCGCCAGTCCATCATGATGCGATCAAAGGATTGTGGAAAGGACTTGTTCCACACCGAATAGAGGTTTTTGTATGGATTGCACTAATGGGAAAAATCAATACCCGAAGTAAACTGGCCTCATTAGGCATCATTCCCATTGAAAGTAATATCTGCCCTCTTTGTTCATCCGAATCTGAGACAAGCGAGCATCTCCTTCTTCACTGCTCACTCTCACAGCAGCTATGGAAGTGGTGGTTAGATTTGTGGCAAATCAAATGGGCCTTCCCATATCTCTTAAGAGACGCATTCAATCAATGGCACTACACGTCCAAAAATTCTTTTTTCAAAAAGGTATGGTTGGCTAGCTTCTTTATTATATTGTGGACAATATGGAAAGAAAGAAATCTCATAATCTTTGAAAACTCATCCTCATCTGTAAAGAATCTTAAAGATTTGATCTTGTTACGCTTGGGATGGTGGATAAAAGGATGGGAAGATGATTTTCCATATTCTCCTATTGATATCCAAAGAAATCCATCTTGCCTAGTATGGAAAAAAGGAGTGAACATTGGCTCCTCCATCTCGCCAGATCAATCTGTCCCAATATGGGATCCTCCGAAGCAAAACTGTATCAAGTGGAACACCGATGCATCAGTTTTGTCTCGAGAATCTTGCTCCGCTATTGGGGGGGTGTTACGGAATCACTTAGGCAACTTCATGTGCCTCTTCTCCTCTCTGATTCCTTTCATGAAAATAAACTGTGCCGAGATCCTCGCGATTCACCGAGCAATTAAAATCTCCACATCAAGTGACTTCTCAAAATATGAAAAAGTGATTCTTGAATCGGACTCATCAAATGCGGTAATGTGGAGCAACTGTGATAATGGAGGTCCATGGAATATGAACTTCCATTTAAACTTCATAAGGAATGTGCGAAAGAAAAATCCGAACATCTCAATTGTCCATAAATCGAGAAGCACGAATTTTGTGGCAGATTCATTGGCAAAACAAGGGCTCCACCGTCAGTCAGAGTTCATAGCATGGATCTAAGTGGTGATTCGCTCAAAATACTGGAACTTGTTAGTTCTAAGTTCAGTAGTCTCAGTCAGTTTGCTTTATAGGTCTCAGTTCATTAAGAAATTGCTTTGTCAGTTGGTATAGGCCTATAAGCAATCATGTAATAGATGGACACTGTAGGTGTAATGTTTTTCTTTTTTAAGGGTGATGGATCACCTCCTCAATTCAGGGTGTGCCATGCACTATAAAAGTTTCCTTCCTTGGAAGGGATACCTTGCTTGAGTTAGAGGTTATTATCCCTCTTATATGATTAATGAAATTGGAAGCTTAACTATCAAAAAAAAAAAAAAGAGTTTATGCCTATAATAGTCTCTTGTTGTTATCATTAAAAAGTTAGGTATCTAACTACTTGTGCAAATCTTTTAATGAGATATAATTATGAGACCTTAATATTTTATTTGAAATACTAAACAATGTTGTTAATGTTGGATAAATGGTTAAGCTATCACTTTTCATTTCAAAGGTCACGTGTTCAATACCTTGTAACTACACAATATTATTTTTTAAATTGAGAGCTTGACTTAAGCATTTGCATTAGAGCCTTAGAGGAGAGTGCCACGTGGCACACAAACTTTCTTAGGAACGCCTTTTAATATATTAGTATAGATGTGCAATAAAATTAAATGACCACAAATACCATGTTAAACATCCTAAAAACACTACACTCAAAATGTGTGCTTATTTGTACATTAAATAAAAACCTTTTTGTAGACAAATTGAGTAGATGCGCATAAAACTTGAAAAAGGCAAAAACTTGAAGAATAGTTACAATAAAGGGAAAAAAACTCTATCGACCAAGTAGATAATCTACCCATTAGAGATATACTATAGGGAAATTTGTCAGAAACAAACTTTTATAAGACACTTTTTGTCATAAACAACCTTTTAAATATTTTTTTGTCAAAACAAACCTTAAAGTTAAATTTTTTTTGTCACATTAAACCTTTGGCCGGAAAAAGACCCTTGACTTAGTTTTCGGTGTTGACCATCCAGCCCCACCCACGAAACCACCCCCCACCCCACGAAATCAACCCCTCGCTTTCCCCACTCTCGAAACCACCGCTTTCTTCCCCCAACCCTCACTTCCCCCCACCCCGAAACCACACCTTCCTTTTTTCTTCGTTAGGGTTTAGGTTTGTTCGGGTGGGGATTTAGGGTTTGAAGGGCACGGTTGAGGGTGGAGGGAGGGGTTGGGGTTGGTTTTGGGGGTGGGGGAAGTGAGGGTTGGTGGTTTTGAGGGTAGGGGGAAGAAAGCGGTGGTTTCGAGGTGGGGGGAAGCGAGGGGGCTGATTTCGTGGGGTGGGGGGTGGTTTCGTGGGTGGGGCTGAGATGGTCAACGCCTGAAAACTAAGTCAAGGGTCTTTTTCTGGCCAAAGGTTTAATGTTACAAAAATATTTTGGTTTAAGGTTTGTCTTGACAAAAACAATTTTAAAAGGTTGTTTCTGACAAAAAGTGTCTTATAAAATGTTGTTTTTAACAAATTTTAATTGTTTAGTGGAATCTAATTCACCTATTGAAAAATATGTTTTACTAATTTTTTTTATTTCTAATAAGTGGTCGGATTACTCACGTAGTAGATATAGTATTCTTCTTAGACTCACATATAATATAATTTAAAGGGGTTAGAGTAACTAATGATTATCATTTCATTTGATGGAGATGTAAAGTCAAAGTAGTTCGTCATTATCAATGAAGTAATGGCGATTGCTCTACTAAGTGCAACATTAGCATGTTTAGTTAGCTAATAGTGATGCTAAGACCGTGCAAATATTGCCTCTTAAGGCCATTGAAGTGTTGGACTCCAATCAACATCAATGCATGCACTTAGTCCTTTTCTATGAGCTGTACCGTCCATGGTACTTGGCCCCACTAGCGGACTTCTGCCCTTCAAAATCAATGGCCAACCTTCTTAATCTCACAATCATTGAGGAATTTCAAAAACCAATAAACTAATCAAACTCAATACTCAAAAACATTCTATGTTCCATATGCCCAACTATAAATATAGTCCAACTTCTTTGCTAAGTAACACCACTCAAATTTCCTGCAATATTTCTCTACATTTATCCATTTTCCTTCTTTCTCATAAACCAAAGAGCTAGCTAGTAAAATGGAACATACATCAATGGGAGCTTTCTTCGATGGCGAAATCGAGTCCTTATGCAACATATTTACAATGGATGAACCCAATTTTGGAGCTGAGTTTTTTGGTCATTCCGCTTCCTCATTTGTTTCCCCGTGTATTGATAATAATGAAATTTTTTACTATGATCCTTCAGATTGTTTACCCCCTATTTACCAAAATAACTTACCATACCATCATAGTGATAATTCTAGTGATGCAACTAACTATAGCTTTCCTTCACAAACTACAAGTAGTTGTCAAAAGTCACACTTTTCATTACCAAATGATGCATGTTTTCCCATGAACAACATCTCTATGATGGAGCAAGGAAATCTTTCCCTTTTCACTTCGGCTTTTCCTACCGTTGTAAATGTAGATGGTTCGAGTAGTTCACAAGTAGGCTTCGTAGAAGATAATGAATCAGACAATCTTAGATCACCACAAGATGATTCAGAACTTGAGCTCAAGAGGAAGCATACTACACCAGATTTAGAAGCTGAAGAGAAGCTAAAGGGTGCACCTAAGAAAAAAGTTCGAGTTTCCAAAAATGTAAGTAGCAATTCAACCACAAGCTCATTTATTATAATATAGACTCAATAGAGTATGGTACAACCCTCACTATTTCCTATATTATGTGCTCTACACATGAGCAATTAAGCATGCACATGTGTAGAAATAACGTGAGGGTGTAAGATACAAGTTGTATCCAACAACCACTTCATCCTTGTGCTCGTCTAATAGGGCCCAAATATATGTTCATTATATTTTATCTCCATATTTTACGTACTTATTTTTGTCAAAATAAACTGGAGGCGATTTATTCACAATTTCACAATATATATTTTATATTTTAAAATCATATATGATATCTTTAATGGGCCCTACTATGTTGGAGACGACCTTGTTAATCCGTGATTGTCGGGTTAAAACATGAACACTATTACTCATTTACAATTTTTTACCTTTTTTGTGATGCAGAGAGGTAAGAAGAGCATTGAATCAAAGCAAAATGATGAGGAAGATGAAGGTAACATGGGTGAAAAAGATAACTCAGACGATGAATCAAAGGTTTGTGAACAGATTAGTGAAGGGGAGAATTCGGCATCAAAAGAGCTTATTATTGTGACTTCAAAAGGAAAGAAAAGAGCAAACAGGGGTTCAGCAACTGACCCTCAAAGCCTTTATGCAAGGGTACAAAAATTGTTCACATTTTTCATGGAAAGATAGTTACTTTTTTTTTAATTTTAAAATATTTGCTCATACTTTTGGAACTGTATTTCAGAGAAGAAGGGAGAAAATAAATGATAGGCTCAAAATCTTACAGAACCTTGTCCCTAATGGAACAAAGGTAATGGTTAATTACACTTTCACCATCTTATTGATCTTTAGGGCTTGTTCGCTACCATTTATTATTTTTGAGCTGTAACTTTTGCAAAATAATTAAAATCATATATATGGAAAACCATGAAAAATCAAAAATATGAAAACAAAAAAGAGTAGTTCTTTGTTTTTCGT
Source organism: Beta lomatogona (assembly GCA_947646795.1). Taxonomy (NCBI): domain Eukaryota; kingdom Viridiplantae; phylum Streptophyta; class Magnoliopsida; order Caryophyllales; family Amaranthaceae; genus Beta; species Beta lomatogona. Next base: position 884,241 of record CANSNZ010000424.1, on the reverse strand, counting down.
TAAAAGTTTTTAAAATAAAGATGGTTAGTCTAAATATCACTAATTCTAAATTAATTATACAACTTATATCATATGACTTCTTAAAAACCTTAAAATAAAAAATTGAATTTTGGCAATTTTGCCGAACAGACCCTTATGTTATTGTTTGCTGATTTATTTAATAGAAATACAAAATTATTGAAATGTTAGTAATTCTGAATACTTTTTTTGTACAGGTTGACATTAGCACAATGCTAGAAGAGGCTGTCCAATATGTGAAATTTTTACAGCTTCAGATTCGGGTAATTTTAATTTTATATCATTATAGATTATTAAAATTGTTTTGTTTTATTATTATTTTTGAAACATCTTAAATGATGAGTTTAAGAAAGTACTATGTGTTTACTGATTAATATTTTTTTTTGTAGTTGTTGAGCTCAGATGACTTCTGGATGTATGCTCCCATCGCTTATAATGGAGTTGATATCAGTCTCTACAAGCGGATTTCTCCATTTCTACTAGCTTGAATTTGAGGAAGAAGATATAGAAGAAATTCATTATTTGAGATATCATTTTATTTTCAATATGTTTATATTCATTCTATATTTCTATTGCATCTTAGCCATGACAAAATAAATATTAAGCATTGGTTAATATCAATATCATGCTTAATTGTGTATATTTTACCTTAATTGGATATGTCCAACAACGTTGATTTAGTGTAATATAGTTGAGCTTCTTAATAAAGCACCGTATAGTGTACGAGATGTACAGATGAAGTTTGCTGTGATTTAGAATTTGAGAAGGAAGAGATATCTCTGAGTTTATTAATTTACTTGAATTCATAAAGCTGTACAATCATGAGAATATATATGCAGCTAGCTAAAACCTAAGAGTGCTAAAAATAGGAAACATATAAAGAATCCTACAATCAGAAATTAAACGAAATCGAAATAATAATCCTAACACCAAGGGAATTAGGAAACAAATTATATCATAGAATATAGTTGTTGAAAAAGAAATGTGGTTACTTCTTCAATACCCCTCTAAAGTGGGAGCTTGTGGATCTTGGATACTTAAGAGCATATCCAATATAGCCGTTGGTATTTTTTTTAAAAAAAAATTAACAGTAGATATTACCGTTGCAAATTTTTGCAACATTACTAATTTAATGCAATATAAGCCGTTAAATTAAATGGGGATGGTTAGCTTTTTGCCACGCAGCAGACGTGGGATCTACTGCAAAGTTCTCATCCTCCCACCATGCACCACATAGACAATGATCTATCTTTTTTTTTAGTTTGAAAAGTTGCAATGATGCGATCATTACTCTCTTTCCCCCTTTTTTCTCTCTCCTAATTTTTTATTTGCTTTTTACCTTCTCTCCTCATGATATATAGCTTAGATCAACCAATTAGGCCCTATACTTAATTGATGAATAATTTTTAAGAAAGGTTTTCCTCTAAGTTGGACATGATTCAAGAGAATTGTGTGACAGTGGCACCACTAGATTAATGAACAAAAACAAATTAGTAGAGTAAGGTTGTTGCTTTTGGATTATTATTATTTTGCTATTATAAACATTAGGCCCTTGTACTTAATTGATGAATAATTTTTAAGAAAGGTTTTCCTTTTCCTTTTTCACACTAAAAGTTAAATAAGCTCCATCCAAAACAAGATCCTTAATTGCTAACTTTTAAACTTTAAGTCTTAAATAGCACTTAAATCGGGAAACTAACTTATTTATGTGGGAACTTTATGAGGTAAAACAATTTGGAAACTCATACACCTATCCACCAAATAAACTAACCACTAGAGATAAAGACTTAAAAGATTTTTTTTTAGAGGAAACGTGAGAAACCATTTTATTAAGCTAAATCCATTTCCACCAAAGATAGATTACTTTGGGGAAAAGAGTTAGTACAAACGATTTCGGAATTAAAATTAACATTCCACCTTGCCATCAAATGCGCAACGGTGTTTCCCACTCTCCTAACATGGCAACAAGATAAAGCATCAAAAACTTCACTAAAAAATAATACATCCGAAAACAGAGAGAAAATGGGAGCATAACCCATTTGTTTCCTGCAGATGGTTGAAATAACAGACAACGCATCACCTTCCAAGCACACTTTGGTAAACCCAAACCTCCGAGCTATAATGACTCCATAGCGTGCTGCCGCGGCTTCAGCCATTCGAGCATTCCATGTTACATTCATGCGAGTTGCTGCTGTCACCAACAAAGACCCCTGCCAATCCCCCACTATAACTCCCAGCCCCACAACTCTATTCGCACCCACATAAGCATCCACATTAACTTTTACCCAACCAAACTCCGGTTTCTTCCACTCCATAGCAGATGGTATAGCTTGGTGAACCTGCATTGGACTACGCTTCTTCTTCGAGTAGTCACGAGTATCTTCCACAAGTTTGTAGAACCCAACAGCTAGATGTATAGGTGGGGAGGGGAGGCTTCGAAAATTTCTTTGTTTCTACAGGTCCAAGTTGCCCATGCGAGGGTAACAAATAGCCTCAGCTCATCATTATTCACTTTGTCAGCCATCCATAAGAACATCTCAGCAAATGATGTATTTGGTGCATCTTGAAACGCAGCACTCAACACACTATGTTTCCAGACTTCAAGAGCATGTTTACATTAGAATAAAGAGTGAATTATTGTCTCCTCCGCGCCACAAAGTTGACATATATTATCTGGGGTTATGTGTCTATAAAAGAGCCTCTCTTTTACTGCCAAACTCCCTTTACAAGCCCTCCCCACAAAATGTTTCAACTTATTTGGTCCATCAATCTCCCACACCTTCTTCCATAAATTAGTTCCATGTATTCCCATGCATAGTTGCCACGCTTGAGTGCGACCCAACATGCCCAACCAATACCCCAATTTAACGGAGTAAACTCCATCAACAATGGGCCACCAGTACCTGCATTCTCTCTGCCAGAACTTTGACAATGGAATGTCCATAATCTTCGTACTATCCTCAGTCGCAAACAACATGTTTATCTTTTGCTCATTCCACCGCCAAACCTCATAATCAATGAGGTTTGCCACGCACAAATTCGGTTCATCTGTTGTACTTGGAGTGTGGACATCATATCCCCCATCCCCTGGCAGCCATGAATCAACCCAAGCATTTATCTTGAAGCCATTCCCAACTCGCCATTTTAAGCCTTCAAGTAACAACGACTTCGCCCGCCAAATACTCCTCCAAGAATAATTAGGATCAAAACACCTATAAGCACTTAGAAACTTAGAATTTTTAAAATAGCGAGACTGAAAAATCTTATAGAGAAGGGAGTTCGAATATTCATGTAATAGCCAACATTGTTTCGCAAGCATAGCTTGGTTGAAGCATTTAAGGTCTCTAAAACCCTTTCCTCCCATTGATTTTGGAAGACAAAGAGACTTCCAATTGTGCCAATGGAGTTTACGTTCTGAACCAGCTAAACCCCACCAAAACCTTGCTAGCATTGCATGAATTTCATCAATCAAACCATTAGGAATGCAGAATATACTCATCGTATAAGTCGGAATTGCTTGCGCTACAGCTTTGATTAAAACTTCCTTGCCCGGGCTAGACAACAATTTTTCCGTCCAACCATTCAATTTCTTCCATATCTCTCTTTCAAACATGCAAACACACCTTTCTTAGAGCGCCCAATAGTTGTCGGCAAACCCAAGTATTTCTCACGTTTTTCAATCTCTCTAACACCAAGTGTATCAACAATCTCCTTTCGCCTTTCTACATACACCTTTTTGCTAAAAACCACTTCGGTCTTTGCTTAAATTAACTTTCTGGCCAAAAGCTTTCTCATATATACTGATAATATCAGCAACTTTAGAGCATTCTTGCAAATCAATTCTAGCAAACAGTATATTATCATCTGCAAAAAAGAGATGAGATATTCTCAGGGTACCACTACAAATTTTCACACCTTGAATTTCATTTCCTCTTGCTACTTTCGATAGCAACATAGCAACATAAAGAATTAAAAGATTATTTGAACCTGCCGAGTAGTACACTGGTTATTAAAAATTATCTTTAGTAAGTAAATAATAATTTTCCAAACAATTTTAATGGCTTTTATTTTAGTATATAATATAGATTAATATATTTAAGTGATAATGTGGGGAAAAATGTAAAATTAGAACACTTGACTTCAAGAACAAAAAAGGTAATTAATACAATAGTGAGAATGGGTCTACAATAAACTTGTTGTAGATGATGTCCATCCAAACTTCCGTAAATAAACAATATACTTGTATAAAACTTATTGAATCCACGAAAATTTAGTCTTAGTATGATAATCCTAGCCTTATATTACGCCAAGATTATAACAACTTAATAATTTTTAAAATATCTTTATTTCTATCGGTGTTTATGTTCTTTTCTTCAATAGAAGTATTGAATCACGTTGTCACAGATACGCCAAGATTATAACTTACATGTTCAGGAATCAAAACTAATGGTTGCGACCTCAATATAGTATTCATACAAGAGATGCGACACCTTCTATGTACTCGTACTCGTACACGTTAGAAGAGCAATCAAGCTGCCTGAAGCAATTTATACCAATGCGAAGTTCTTCAGCGCAGCTGTGACTGTGAGCCTCAAGTTCGCACAGTTACCAAAACAGAAGATAAATGTGAAGTCGATGGATGTATTATTACTCATATACAAAATCTTGTCCAGCTAACGAGGCATAAATTCTTACTCCAAACGCAATCTTGCCAAGGCGACCAATGCCTTTTCCTTAGCTACACCCTGCGCCTATATTTCAAATTGTAACTAAAGCACAGATATATGCCAAGCAACTCGATGAATGTGAATCTCAAGATTTTGTCAAGTTGTAAGCCACAAGGCAAAGCAATTTACATTTGCGTAGGTGTACTAATCTGCGGAGGGTTGCATGGTCGCTGATGCCACATCGTGGCGGTGCGAACAAGAATTTACATACTACACAGTAGTCATCTTTGCAAATAAATGCAGTCCATATGCCCCTAACGTAATGAACCTTATTCAACTTCGACAGTACCCTCATTGTAGGAACTATTCAACAGTTAAAAGGCAACCCATAATTCTGTCGGCCTCTTTATGATTACTAAGCAATAATTGAGGGAAAAATCTGCTGCGACTTGAGCTTCCAGGTTTAGATTCAACTAAACTTCAGCTCCATGTACTATATTTACATCAATAGCAGCAAATTTGCTAAATGGTAGGTTGAATGTGATCTAAAGGATCAAGCTTCTCACTCCCTTGATATTCACACGCACACCAGAGCAACATCCTTTCCTCTCAACATACATGCTCTCCAAAGGTCTTCCAAACAATCCCCAAACCTAACAAACTATGCACATTCCAAATTTGCTTCCTTCGGCAAAACTACAGTGATAAGGCAATCAGAGGCGCTTGACTTTATAGAAAGCATTGAACAAGCCTCTGCTGAGCACGGAAGGATGAAAAGCAGTCTTGCCCACATAGATTTAGAGGCTGGGATCTTAATAACTCCAGCACATCCTCTCTGCTTCAGATACGAGATGAAGTCCTGAAACTGCAGGAAGAGAATGATAGATAGAGTAAGCTGCTGCTTATAACCATCCAACTTACTTTTTCTGGGTAAGGAGCAAAGGGGCACATGAGCTAACAGAAAGGGAAAGTAATACCAACGAGAAGTTGCTGATGAGATCAGCCATCGCAGCATAAGCTACAATTATTATACAGGTAATCACTACAAGATTATGAAATTTAATCACAATAGGAAGAGTTTGGAATTTCTTCAATTCTAAACCAAGCCATGTCAACCACCACCACGCCATCAAGTAATAATTCTACCATTGGCATTTGGCAGGAAGGTAGCCTTACACCATCGGCAAGCCAAGACTACTAAGAGACTGGACCTAGATCAGGGAAAAGAGACAGTGATATTAAATTATTAATATCCAGACAAGGCAAGGGAGGTAAATGATGGTGACAGATTCTGACTGAAATCAGAGACCAGGAACATGACAACATAACCCTATAACATTCTCTTGAAGTGAACATGCTGTAGGTTTATGATGTCATATTCTTGGTATAAATAAGCCCAGAACAAATACCAAAAAGATGCCTAATCACAGAAGTAACTCTTTCGTGCAAGTGAGGTTGTTTCATCCACTCGAAATTTCTTTAACAATTTCCTTATAAGACACCAGCAACAAGACAAGAAGAAAGTAAGCCAGATATGACAGAGTTTGCCAATGAGGCAGAGGAAAATATCTCCTCACGTTATTTTAGTGGATTTCTTTCCAGTCAATTTACTCTTTACTATGACATCCATTTGAAGGAGGTTTAAAACAGATTGTCAAAGTCAACCCATCACCACAAGCCCTATATTTCCAGAGTGGAAATTTTACATGTATCATATTATAAAAGATGAGAAAAAAAATCCAAGATAATGTAGCCATCCCCTATAGATAAAAGATAAAACAAATGAAAAATAGATAATGTAAGCATGTTTCGGCATGGTTACTTACCCCTTTATGATCAGCAGCCGAAGATGGCACAAGCAGGCATACCTCCCTCTGCTCCACAACAACAGACCAGTCAAAATTACATTTTTAGAAACTCAACCACACAAAAACTTGCTGCTCAGACAGAGATCACAAGTATAAGAAGCACCTCTCAATCCACTCACAGAAAAACAGGACAATGGACTGAGAGAGAAGACAGAGAAGTCAGCCCATGTAGCATAGCACAAAACAATTGGCAGAATTTTTCAAAAAATGCAAAATAGTTACCCAACCAATTTTCTCTCATTTACGGGGAGTTTTCTAAAACATAAGAAGTTCAGCAGAAAAACAATGCAAGATAAAAGTTGCAGATGATGTAAGATCTGAACATCTATATAAAGAGAAGGAAAAGGAGAATGTATAATTAATCAACATTTCATCATATTTCACAGCAAAGCACTTGATGCCCCATAGTTGTCATTCTTGTCAACTAGCGGCTCTGATTAATGTCATTATGTGGATAAGCAAAAGAACAGAGATCAATCATATTAAAAAATGGTAAAACTTTGTATCAACATCAAGCAGCTCTGACACTTATATATTCATCAGATGGATAAAACTGAGCTATTGGAATTTCTTATCGAATCATCAGCATTCTTTATGGATAACAAAAGGCAACACCTTGCCTTTCCTGTATGTGTGTGTGTGTGTGTTTAGGGGGAGGGGGATTGTCAAATGATAAATACAATCTATAATCTAAAAATAACAATGTCTGATAGTTTGATAATGGCATGCTTGGAAGTGTCAATTTGTCACACCAGAATGCCAGATGTAAACTAAAGCTTTGAACTTTCAGAAAGCTTAGATTTGACAGAGACAAGCAATCGACTCACTCTAGATGATGGAGTGTTGGTAAATGTAGCCTTAACATGACGAAAATCTGTGCGTTTTGTCATGTCTAATTTTGCTGGCCACCTGCAAAAACAAATGTCTGTCATCAATAGCGAACATGTCCTAGAAGATGCCTATTTCAGGTTATTAATTCAAAGAAAAGTTCTTACCCAGCAGGCTCTGACATAGAAATTGTATATCTACAAAGATCTGAATCAACCCTATGTGCGTAAATATTACAGTAATGAACTCCACTTTTCGATAGTGTACCCTGCCACTGAATTGGCATACTGCCTACTCCACTAATCATGTCGGAAGGTTCAGTTGCAGGTGGGGGTGGGTTCATAGAAGGCGGTGGTGGAGGTGGGGGAGGAGAACAGGGAGGAGGAGGAACCATAGGTAATGGCGGCAATGGAGGCGGTATTTCAGGTTGAGGTGGTGGCATTGATGGTAAAACAGGTGGTGTAATGGGCTGGGGAACCATTTGACTATATGGGTGAATACCACTTCCTGATATATGTGACAATGGGGTCACAGAAGCTTGAGCAAAAGGTGGGGGAATGGAATTACTATGTACATTAGTAGGTAAAACATTTGCAGAAATTGCATTTAGAGGCATGTGATGGCTCAAACCCTGTGCATCCCACAAACTGGTAGGTGGTGGATAAACAGGTTGCATGTAAGGTTGAGTTTGAATAGGCTGGAGTGTTGCATTTGTATGTCCTTGGGTTGCTACAGGTATGCAAGTGACAGTTCCTCCAGCAGGTTGCAATTCAACCTCAGGTCTCCCATGTAACCACATCTGTCCCGACATACCAGGCGCATAACCTAAACAAAAAATAAATAATCTTCAATTCATGATTAAGTAGACAAGCCTCCACCAAATAAATAAAAAACAGTTAATGGCTAAGCTAAATTTTCTAGCAAAATCAGAAGTTGAATCATTTTTATGAATCTCAAGTTCTCAACTAATATTAGATAAGTCAAACTTCCTTTGTTTTTCTTTTAATTGCACCATTTTTTTTCTTTTTTTCACGTTTGCCAAGACGCTTCTTTGAAGGTCAATCTCTCTAATTGTGTATAAGTAAAAAATTATAAAAAAAATTGATATTTGGAATCTTTGCATTTAGACGAATCTAACAAGACCCCACTTGACTACGTTTTTTTATATAATGATGTGAGATAGCTTAACAAAGTTAGTTGATAAATAGTGTCAAAAACGAAAATGGTGCAATTAAAAAAACAGAGGAAGTATAATTCTAAGAGCACCAACCTTGGCTGCTCCCTACTCCTCGTGTATCAATGCAACCAGAAGCCGCCATATTTAATTGTGAGCCTTGTCCACTTCGTAAAGTCAATCCCTGCTTCTCAAAACCTGTTTTAGGCGATAAAAATTCGGGACGGATGCCTTCAGGATTCATCGTAAAAGGCACACTAGCATTATGCATCCTGTATTTTGAAAATCGTGTGAGAAAATCCTTGTCAAGATATACAAAACACGTCCTTCAAATACTAAATATCACAATAAAAAACACTGCTGGTCAATAATTTTAAAAGATTTATCGATACAAAAGAGCCCATGCATGCTCCAGACCATGACTTGAGATCAATGGAGCAATGAAAAATATTATATTAGTATGCTCATAGCAACTCCAAAAGGATAAGGCGGAGAAAGAGGGTGTAGAGCATAGTGAGCAACTTAAGTAAGAGAATCGATACATAAGAAAACATTTTGAACTCGCCAGTCATAGCAACTCAGCATTGAAATTTAGAAGCTTTTAGTAATATTCTTGAAACAAAATACTGATACAAGATCACTGACATGATAAGCACCGACTTTGAAATATACTAATTAGGGAGGGGAATAGAAAATTGATAAAAATAAAACCCTGAGGATAGATCTAATTACTGATAGGAAATAATCCATCCAAGTTCCTTGTCTTTTTTTATTTTTTCTCTTTTTTTTTTTTTTTGTGAGGTGTGGTAGGGGGAGGGGGTGGAGGTGGAGAGTCAAACCTGTTAGATGGGCTCCCAACTGTATAACCATGAGGGGAACCAAGTGAGGTGTTGCACATCCCGAAGGAACTGCTGATAGGAGCAGGACCGACATTCCAAAAACCAGAATAAGGTCTTGACATGTCAATTCCAGCACCAGCTGCCGGAAAACTGGTAGTTCCTCTGCGGAACTGCCTTACACATGCCATCGCGTTCGCAGCTTCTTCAGGAGTATCAAACTCCATAAGTAAAGCAGCTTCACTGGTTAGTTCAGTAACCTGACGAGGCCCTCTACAAATGGCCTTCATTGTTTCACGCATAATCTCATCCTTCATCCATGGATTCAACACATTCCCCACAAATACATGGCAACTGGAGCCAATGGCCACACCATTGACAGCTCCTCTTGTTCCCAAGCCAATATCGATGAATTTCACACGAACATGGTAACCCCAGGGAGAATATCTTCGCATGAATTTCCGAGCGTTAATGGCATCAATAAGACTGCTATACTCTACCAGAGCAAATCCTTTGACTGCAAAAAATGAGAAACTGTCTATAGGACCAAATTTCTCAAGCTCAAATCTTACTGCAGCCTCAGATGTATCGGGGGTGAGAGAACCTAACCAGAGCTGTCTAGAAGCAGAAAACACATCCATCGCAGCAGGGTCTCCATCTGAAAACCAAATGATATGGCTTGATGCAGATGGGTAAGGTACGACAGTATTGCTTTCGTAAACAGCATTAACTCCCAGACCACTAGAGAATCTCAAGGCATCTACATTCATAGGTTGATTTTTCTCATGTCGTGCTGCCTGATCCCGCTGTTCAAAACCTTCCATCTTAATGTGAGATGGTTTTCCTGACAGTGGTGAGAGTAACTGGTCACCATGGTGGTCCTTATCCATGGGCAACCAACCATGGCACATATCTCCCTGCTCCTTGCTGCCAATTTCCCTGCACTTGGACCCTCCACTATCATAATTAGAGCTATTGTTCGAGTGGTGATCACTTTCAAGCGAACCCATGGAGCTATGGCGTCTCAAAATCTGCCCTGATAATTTATTAGCCAACTCATCCTTATAGGATTTATCATGAATTTGCAAAGAAGAATCTTTTCCAGATGCTTCACAAAGAACCCCGCGTTGACTAGAGATCCCATGGACCAGATACTGCCTGTTAACATATTTGGATGATTCTGAACCTTCATCGTCACTATCATCTACAAATTCTTGGACTTGTTCAGTAAAAGATTCAAATATACCCTGAAAAGCACCAGTGACCTGAGACACAGCTTCAGAAGATGCTGATTTCTGAAACTTTCGGTACCTAGAAAATATCCACTTCTTCAAGGAAGGATCTCTGTGAAGCACCTGAAGCCAGAAAAAAAATAAAGTAAAACTAGAAAAAGAAAAGGAATTATTTGATATAGCTCCTTATGAACATTATAGTACATGAACACATATAAAAAGGAACTCCAAACTAACCAAACAACACCCCCCCGGGAAGTTTAACTCCAAGAAACTCCTCTTAGAAAAACGAAAGAGACTTAAAATGACTGAGTTGCCTAGAACCGAGATGACTAAAATCCCCTGAAAATTGTAACCAGAACAAAAATACAGAGCAAATTAGAATGTTTCCAGTGGCGGATGGGTGAGTAACGCGTAAGAACCTACCATTGGGAGGTGAACAACAGCTGAAAACGGCTGCTAATACCCCGCAAAACTTCTACCTCCGAGCACACGCAATGGAGCCGTAGACAATCAAGTACAATCCAATCCACGAAATAATTTGATCTATGGATAACGTCGTTGTGGTAAAGGTTGTAACGCCAGAGGAATCATTATAGCGATCCATAAAAAAAACACCAATACTGAGATCGGCTAGAACAAGGTAAAATGCAAAGCCTTCTTAGTGGATGATCATGATACTTTCCAAAAATCGAAATTCTTGATCAAGGGAGGAACAAGATCACCATTTTTGTTCAATAAGATACCAAATTGGGATTTTGGGTGACATAACAAAAAGTCTAAGCACCATGAAGATATAGTATTATTTTATTAGTGACATCCACTCTCTTCAAGAAAAATCTCTTCATTTGTATGTTTGATTCTTTACTTGCCAAAGAAGAAACATATTTATAAGAAAGCGGCAGAGGAAAATGAAAGACACCCAATTCTGCATAAAATGATAAAACCTTAAATAGAAAAGAAAATGAGGAAACATAAGGGTAAAAAAAAACGTTTTGTTGTAAGTAACATAGAATATAAAAAGGAAAAGGAAACATAGATCTATTAATTAGTCAGTAATAGCCAAAGAAAGAAGAACAAAGCATACACTCCCGACAACACCGCCCAATAAATGAATATTTCGTTTAATTCGGAGAGAGAGAACGACGTACCACCTCCGTTTCTCAATGCATGCAACATTTTCCTCTTTAGATGTTTCACAATACATGAAACATTTTCCTATTTGACAAGTTTTTGAGCAATAAATGACTTATGTACCCTTACTTTTGATAATCAACACAACTAATCACATGGGCAATAAAATCAAAAGGAACACTCTCTCTCCTCCTTGGTTCTTGTGCCAAAAAGAAATGTTGCATGTATTAAGAAACGCATGTAGTATGTCGCTTAACCTGTTAGCCATCACACACAATGTCATATTGTCATGTTACCGAATTATAAAAATATCACTCATTCCGTTTCTTTGCTTAAGATGTAGTCCTAGAGATATAGAGGTTTAAGTAAAATAAAAACCTTACCAGTCCTAGCAAGCAATTTTTTTTATCACCAACAGACTCTGCCCCTTCACCATCCTCTTTAAGAGCATCTGATCCCTTACAACCAGTGCTAGCTTCAGGCTCACCACCTTCGTCATTCACATTAGTGGAATTAAGGCCATCATCAATATTGAGTACACAACACAGCTGAGCAAGAATGAACTTTCCTTCTCTACAAAATCCATCTGCTGCATGAGTGCTGAAGAGCTCAAAGCAAGCAGCAATTAAGTCTTTAGGGCAAAGAAAGAAGATCCTAAGAAGACATAAAGCTTTTAACTTCAATAATTTAAGTAATGGAGATATTTCTTCTTCTAAAATGCTCTGCTTTAACTGAATAAAAATTTCACCAGAACCTTGCATCTTAAGGCCATCTTTATCTATTATTTGAAAAATATCTTTGCCATCGACTGATGATGCAAAGAAGGCAGCAGCGTTGAGGAACACAGCAGAGCAGATTCCTCGGATAACTGATGATGAAGGTGCCTCTACTGAGGCTGTACAACATATATCAACCAAGCCAGTAACACAATTTTTAGCAGTCTCAAAAGAAACTCCATCAACATCCTCCCCCCTGCTTATCACAGGCACACTCCAATTATGCATATTAATTACAACTTGTGCAGCAGCTTCAAGAGCTGTAGGGCAGTACGATCTGTACCGAGGGATGAACTCGGACAAAATACGCTGAACACTTGCACAACCTGCAGCAAGAGGCACAACAATAAGTACATTGAAGATCAAGCTAATTGGTCCTAGCACAGAATTTAGCAGCCCATTGTGATAACTGCTTACATTTGACAGCTAACACCAAATCAATTAAGAACGAGGATAAACGTAAGATACAATGGCAATAGTTAGAAGGTGTGCATTCCTTCCACAATATCCAAAGTATCTCTTTTTTGGTATCCATTGTCGGATGAGAATGCATCAAGGATCGGTTTGGTAATAGATGCGTGAACCAACACACTTCAAAGGTACATGTCATAGTCTTTTTTTTCATACATCACATTTGTCGATGACAACAGAGAAAGTGTCAACACACTTCAAAGGTACATGTCATAATCTTTTTTTTTCATACATCACATCTGTCGATGACATCAGAGAAAGTGTCAACAAGAAAATAGAACTTCGAACAGATATTTTGGAGTCAAGTAATTTCAGATTGAGTAGAATGAAAAAAGTAATTATAATGATACTACTTCAGAGGTGAAAGAGAATAGGGATAATCTCCTCCTTTGGAGAACTTCTTTGGATAAGGGGGGGAGACCAATAAAATTCAGAAGCAAAAAGAAATAATACGAACTTGACACCAGAAGTCCACCATAAATCAAGAAAACAAAGAAGATAACTTTAATCATGCAATACCATAAAAGAGGGAAATGTTAACAAATGCCCCATGAGCCAAAGGAGGAGCGATATACACTACTCACTCCATTTAGTAAACAAAGAATACCCCCGGACATGGAAAATCCTATCATTCTTCACCAACAAAAGGACATACAGCATCCTGTCACAAAATATTATGATCACCCTTCAGTTAGTCAGAATGGATACAATATCCTAGAGTGAGTTCTAAAGATATTTTAGGTCAGTTTTACAAGCCAATGATAGATAGATGAAGACATCAAAAGTCACATTAACAAATGGCTAAAGTATGACATGCATTACATATCCTATGTATAAAGATAATATTCTTTCCTTTGTCCCTAGATAATTGGCGACATTTGACTTCTTAAAAACACGACAAATTGTCCTAAAGCTTAGGAAGAAAGGGTGGTCTCTCAAAAGGGCGATCAAAGTGACCAAGCTCGAGCAAAACCTGCGCAAAGTCGTAAGCTAACCCCAATATCGGAAAATCAGAAAGTTGACTACCAGTTGATGACACGAAGCGAGCTACCAACTCCCCGATAAACACCAACCTTTATTAAAATGGTCCATCAGCATTTATTTCCATCATTCCACCACAAGTTTAAAATATAAACTCACAATCTTATCAAATTGTATCTTCACGTAAACTATGCTATGTTAAGGTGTGGAAGACGATTTCACAATTTGGTGGTGCACTAGGATATAAAGAAACCAATGGATTTTTAAGGGTTTAGCAGCCACTGGTCAAAACTTCAACTTCCAATTTTTAACGTTTTTAGACACCAACGAATATTTGAGGGGTTAGCTTTCATTCGCCTAACGTTTCATATTCCAATTATTAAGGGTTTTGCATAGATGAAGTCAAGTTGTACGATGGCCCAACTATCTTCGACATTTGGTTTGACGTTTGAAGTTCACATATCCAACAACTGAACAAATGTCCAAACGATGATTCCAAAAGCATTCCATGACACTATTCACTCTTACATAATAAAGCCATACGACATTGAGCAAGATAATATATTTCCTATCTTTGTCTCACTCAAGATAAAAGAAAAAAGAATTACTTATTAAGTTACCCAACTAATGGCTCACTCAAGAACAAGACAAAGAGCACAAAAAAGAATTACATTACAATAAGCTATGTAAGAAATATATAAACAACCCATATGTAATAGACTAGCCTAGGGGACAAGGGTAGTTTAGTAATATACACTAGTTAATATGTTAGCTTGGGGAGTAAGGCAAATACACTATAAATAGAGGAGATTAGAGAGAGAAGAAGGTATGAAGAAAATATTAGTGAAAGTTCATTTTACTGGTTAGTGTGGCCGTGTGGGAGTGTGACCAAGTCACTCGAAAACTTGGCAATTATCTTTTTATTTTCTGTAAGCATCTCCTTCAATCAAATACCATCCTCTTCTTCCTTGATTCTGTTGTCCAAATATCCAGTTTATTATAAATGGTATCAGGGCAGTACAATCTTGGGAGGGTAAGCTGCTGATTTTCAATTTCAAGAAAAAAAACGAAATCTGCCATGGAAGTTGCAGGATCTCCATTTCTGGACATGGAGGAGTTCAGAAAGAATTTCGATGAGATCTCAGAGGGGTTGACGGCAAGATTATGCGAGAACTGAACTCCTCCTATGATCGGGCGTATAACTGATAAGGCGTTGGCCCCAATCAAACGTGAAATTGAGTTGATTAAAAAGGAGATGAAGGAAGAGGAGCTCATGGAGGAGCAGATTCAAGAAGAAGATAGAAGCACTCAAAACATCTATGTTTCGAGCGAATCTGGTTGCTCGTCTGGTGTGCTGAAAAATGGATGCATAGACAACCAAAAGGATGAAATTCCGGTGAGCCCGCAAGAAAATTCGAACAAAAGGAGGTCCGAGTGAGCAGTTCTTCCTTTTGATGGCTTCAAGGCAGTGGTTTCTGCCTCTGTTATTCTCGGCGGACAGAACACAAAATTATTTGAGAGGAAGATGCTGAATGCAGTGGTTCCGGTGGAGGCCCGGGCTTCTTCGCTGGCGGTGACCAGGGCAACAGCTCTTGCGTAGGCCAAGCGGGATTCAAAAGAAGCTATAATGGTTACATTACAATAATGGTGGAGGTATTGACAACCACCAGCAACCCAGCCTTCAACCCAAGAGAGAGGGAAAACGAGTGGTGCAAATGAATGCAGTGGGATGCAGCTCCGGTGGTGGGCCAGGTAACATCGCCAATGAAGTTTTCTAGCTCGCCGCCACGTGAAGAGGTAGATCTGGTGGTGGTGGTGGTGGTGGTGGGGGGGGGAAAAGGGGGCTGTTGGAATTTTGTTGGTGGAGGATGGCGCGTGTAAGGAGATTTTCCTCGAAGGAGTCGTTGGCTTGGAGAAGCCACGGCGAGTTTCTTCGCCTTGGAGAGGAAGGCAATTCTAGAAGCCGCTATTGGGGGGTAATTTAATAAATAGCCCAGTTCATTTTAATGATCTTTCACATGACTTCACAAGTGAGGTCAGTCTGCTGGGATTCTTTTATTTTAAACCTACCTATGCTTCAATTTATGGAGTCCGAAACTTTGATGGGATTTCTAATATTAAGCCCACTTCTTTAGTATCAATTCTAAACCCCAACAATGAACCCCATTCACCTTTTATTTTATTCACCAATCTTTTACAAGCCCATATAATTCCAACCCAATTTTCTTTAAACACATCCAACGTCAACAAAAGAGTCCAATTCCTAATCTACTAAAAACCATCCATCTCGCAAGTTTGATCATACTAACTCATCCATCCTTTTTAGCCCATATTTTTCTACCCTTAAACCCACAACTCCACCAAGTGACCAACCTATTTTTCGAACCCTTTTGTCCACATCTAAATTCAAGTCTCCGCTTCTTCAAAATGACCAAAGGGCCCTTTGTATTCTTTCCTCCCACCTCACCCAAAACCTTAAACAGAGCTTAAGCATTTATGGTAGTAGTATTCTGACTTTAGTGATGATAGCATTGACCAATGCTACCAAGGTCGAGAATCGAGCGCCTATTTTTATCCACCTTGAGGACAAGGTGGAAGTTTGGCGGGCCGGTATTGTAATAGACTAGCCTCGGGGGTAAGGGTACTTTTTGTAATAACACACTAGTATTAATGTATTATGTTCGCTTGGGGAGTAAGGCAAGTAGACTATAAAAAGAGGGAGATTAGGGAGAGAAAAGATCATCAAGAAAATATTAGAGAAGTTTATTTTAATGGTTAGTGTGGGAGTGTGAGCAAGTCACTCAAAAACTTGGCAATTATCTTTTTATTTTCTGCAATTTGCATCTCCTTCAATCAAATATCATCGTCTTCTTCCTTAATTCTACTGTCCAAATATCCAGTTTATTACACCATAAGTGGGCACGTCGGCTCCAAGCCCATTAATCGTAGTACATTACCATCTTTTTCAATTAAAAGATCATAATATAAAAGTTGATGCTTCACATCTCGTAATTAATCAATCACCTGCCCAAACTCCTCACACCTTTCCTCTTTTACAACATACAAGCACCTCAATCAAATAGAGGACTAGCAACCGGCAACACCTCAATCTAATCAAATTCCAATTTTTGATGCTTCCTATTTGAGATTTAATACTTCAACTTTGCAGACAATCTAAAGACCGAAATGAAGAAGTAAAAAGGGAGGAGAAGTGTGTGCTATGAGGGGTGAATCAACGAAAGAGAAATGAAATTCTAAAAGAAATTTTCTAATTTTGGTGATGAAAAAAACAGGTCACTGTGAAGTTCAGATTCTATTTTTCCTTTCCGGGTAGCATATGCCACCCCTTGCTACTACACAAAAAGTTTCCCACACTAGAGCCACACTACACACATACGATGGCCTAACAGCAACAAACACGACAACACGAGTGTGTCACTATATTATTCAAAGAACTATTTTCCCACCATTCATGAATAAGTTAAGAAGTAACTTGATAAACTGTCAGATTGACAATCTTGCACCTTACTTGATAAAAAAATAGTAAGGCATACGCAAAAAAAAAATTAACTCGTTCGTTGACAAGTATCAAACTATAAACTGGCAAATGATATTACACACGTGCATCAGGGCATCACAAATAACAAAGTGGCCATATGTAGACAAAGGTGTTTAACAAAATCTGAGAGGTACAAACCTAAAAGAGTACAAGATTCAATTCTCTCCCTATCCAAATGTTTTTTCATAAAACGGCAAGAAGTGATTTTTCTTTCATAGAAAATATTCATTTTGTCATTTTACTTACATGAATTCTAATCTAATAATACAACTGAATGATCTTTAACAAACAAAACAGAAAAAAAAAAAAAGGAGTAATCTCGGTATCTAAAAATCAGATTTACAAAGAATATCATACCTAATTCAAACATAGCATGATAATTTGCAAATAAACATTGCAAGTAAGTATTGTGCTAAACATTAATTATTGTTTCCAAAAAATTATACTAATACATCAAATAATTCCATCACAAACTAAGCAAATTACGTCAAAATTACATAAACCAAAACATATTGTAAATAATATAAACCTCAAACAACAATTCTCCACTATAAGAAAACAAATAATAAATAAAAAGATCTTTCTTCAAATAATTCCATTACAAAATAAGCAAATTACGTCAACGTGAATTACATATAACCAAAACATTAATTGTAAACATAATATAAAACCTCTACATCACAGACAATTCCTTGTTCCACCATATAAATTCGCTAGTAAAATTGCCGAAGAAACGACCAATTCAATTCTAATTTGATAAAATCAAGGAGCAAAAACCCTAGAAAAACCCTAAGAAGACGGGGGAAAGAGAAAGACACGAACCTCGAGAAGCGGAGATGAGAGAGAGATAAGATTGCTCAAGCTCCGGCATGTGACGAGGATCACTGCCCAAGAAGATGCAGCGTTTAATGGTCTTGTAATTCTCGTATACATTGCGAATTTCTTCCTGGTTACGCCGTCTTCGCTGAATTTCTTCGTGCGGTAATTGTGGTGGAGTATGAGGCGGTGGTGGTGCAGCTTCTTGCGGTGGAGGAGGTGGTGGTTGTGGTGGTGGTTGTGACGGCAGAGGAGGTGGTGGTGGTGAAGCTTCGTAGAGTTTCCGCTTCTTCAGAGGCTGCTCTGTCGAAGACATAATTGAGAAGAATGCATATACAAATCACCAAACGTTTGCCTTCCAACCTATTAAAAATTGTTCACAAAAA
Source organism: Beta lomatogona (assembly GCA_947646795.1). Classification (NCBI taxonomy): domain Eukaryota; kingdom Viridiplantae; phylum Streptophyta; class Magnoliopsida; order Caryophyllales; family Amaranthaceae; genus Beta; species Beta lomatogona. The sequence goes on along the minus strand of CANSNZ010000424.1, from coordinate 865,495 downwards.
ACCGAAACCAAAAAACCGTACTGGAAATCCGGTCATATTGGGCGGTTACCAAACCGGGAAAATTTGGAGAATATTTATAAGACACGGGTGTCTAAACGCCTACATCGACACTCAAGACTATTTTCTCAAATGAAGCGAAATGTCTGAAATGAGCAAAATGAGCGAAATGAAAACATTTCTACTCATTTAAGAAAATGAGAAACACTTTTATTACATAATGAGCAAAATGAAGCAAATGAGCAGAATGAAAAAAATGAGCAAATGAGCAAAATGAGCAAAATGCCCAAATGAGCAAACTTAGTGTCAAATGAGCACCTAAAAGTTCTAATTTATTACAAAAATACCCCTGGGTGTACTCTGCTCATGGTACACCCGGTAAACCATGCTCATGGTACACCCGGTGTACCATGAGTGAACTCCTAAATTTGGGATTAAACGGTGCGATTCTGCCACGAACCAGGTGAAATTCACGGTTAAACGGTACGGTTACGGTTATGATTTTGAGTAAACGATTAATTGAAAAACCCGAAATATTTTTTCTCTATTTTATTTATTGTGAAACATTTTCCAACAACTACATTAATTATAATATTTATTACTAAGTAACAACAATTAGAGGAAGTATGAGATTATTGAAAAAAATTAGTCTAATTTAAACTAAGGCTGGCAAAAGTTGACCCAACCAGAGAACCCGTTAACTTAACCCGAAATAAGCAAGTACAGGTTAAAGTTTTCGACCCGTTTAACTAAATGGGTCGACCTGACCCCGACCTGAAAACTAAACGAGTTAGGTCCGGGTTGAAAATTTCAACCCTAAAATAACCTTTGTTTAAATTAATTGTGAGAAAGAGAAAGTGGGAAGAAGAAACTCATAGATTAGCCTAATTCATATAATTGAAAATGGAAGTCATTGTTGTAGTTTCAAGTACTAAAGAAATAGAAAAAGAGACCTGAAGACTATACAAAAGGACTCAATCAATTATTGATAAAAGTTACTGGAGCTGAATGTCCCCAATTAATTACATATTTTTATCCTTACATAATTCTCACCATAGAGAACTTGCCCACCTATTCTTGAACCTCGAAAGAAATTTTAAATCGGGTTAAACGGGTCGGGTTCGAGTCAACCCGTTTATAAACAAGGTCATGTTCGCTTGAAATTTCGACCTGTTTGGATAAACGGGTCGGGTCGAATTTGGGGGGTGTTGACCCGTTTGTGTAAATGGGTCGACCGACTTGACCCGACCGGACCGATTGCCGGCCCTAATTTAAACACTATAATTATGAAATGGAGTAAATTCTTAGTGTTATTATGTTTTCTATGGATTTATTATCCACTTTATAATATATTTTATATTAGAGTATATATAATATTATAGTATACGCACACAAAAATAGAAAATATGTATTTACATTAAGTAAAATATAATAGTATAAATTGAATAACGGTTAATGGCTAACCGAAAACCGCAAAAAAACGGTTAACCGTTTAGGCGGTAACCGGTCCTAAACGGGCACAATTCGCAAAACGAGTGAACCGAAACTTTCGGTTACCGAACCGATATATTGCTTCGGGACGGTTAACCACCCATGAACACCCCTAATTAAAAGCTCGACCATCGGAATTCAATTGGGCCCTTTATAAGTCACTAATACGGTAATGGCCCTGTTTGGCAAATAGAGTTCAGAGTTTAGAGTTTGCTGTTAGAGTTTTAACTTTTTGTTCAGTAGATTTGACTGCTGATTTGACAACTTTTTTTTATAAATGTGTTTGGTAACAATTAACTGATTGTTAAAAGCTTATTGCCATTTGTTTGTGTGAAATGACATTTATAGACATTTTAATACATATGTGTAGTATTATTATTAGAGGCAAAAAATCATTGAACATATTTTTACCTAATCCTCTAAAGAAAAGGCTCCTATTAGGAGCTATTTCATTTTGAGAGTTTTTATTCCAAAACTCTCTCTAAAATTCTCTTTTACCAAACACCCCTTTTAGAGTTTTTGACTAGTCAAAACTCTAAAAGTGGTCCTAAACTCTCTTTTTGCTCCAAAACTCTAATTGTCAAACACCCCCAATACATGGGTGTTGATCGAACGAGTCGACCATGAGACGTGAATAAATACTAAATAGTACTCGACTCGACTAATATATAGTTGTAGCTAACATTAATGAAATTGAGTCAAACTCGAATCAAGTGTTGATCGAGTTGAGTTCGAGTTGCTCATGAACTAAGACAAATTTTATTGAACACCCTTTGTAGAAAGTGTAGTGGGTTGAGATATTGAGGAAAGAATTAAAAAAGAGATTGATGATATAGAGTTTTGTACTTTTGTTACTCCACCTTTTGACTTTTTAGATGTTAGGTTTTTTCATATGTTCGGTCTAGTATTCTCGCTATCTATAAGTTTTTATCTCTCTAAGTTACTAAATAGTTGCTTAATCTTATTATTAAACAATAATTAGTTTTTATTTTAGGAAAAAAATGTAGCATAAAAAATTATAATATAAGTATAGTGCAATAATAAGTTATTATCGATTTCGCTTTGGGCTTCGCAATTTGACTTGTTAAGGTCTCGAGTTGAACTTTTTATTGAGTCAAGTTCGAGTTACTCGCAAGCGGCTTAAGTCGGTTATTGTCGTCGCTTTTAAAGAAGTACTAAAGATGTTTGAACAATATTTCTCGTAATTCTCTTGGACTATATTACCCTCATGCTCGATTTTCTTCATGGTTGTCCGATTCATCCCCACACACAAAGGTATCTCGTTTCAACTTTGTGGACGGCAAAGTGGATGTAACACCCCCAAAATCCATACACGTCTAAACTACGTTGCATCGACTTTGGGAGTGTTACCGCCGTGGTGAAACGCAAGGCTTATTGAATTTAAAACACTAACTTACTCTTTATTATGAAAACTAAACCTGCAGCCGGAAATAAAATACTAACTTAACTACAACTCGGGAATCACTATTGACCCCTTTTATTTAAAACCATAAATCATAAACAAATCTCTTGGATGTTCAACCAAAACAATTTAAAAGTTTATAATCTAAAGTATCCCCCGTATGCTCGAACTCATGCAGCATCACCAACATACCTAATCTGCTCCCCATTGAGATATCAATGGTTCATCACAGGTCAACAAACAACACAAATAACAAACAATCAGCTACGCTAAGTACGTACAAAATCAGTTAAATAATACACTAAACATAAACAGAAGAGTAATAACAATTCCTAAACATGATACTATAAAAACATTAAATTTCGTTTTTACAATTTATTTGGCATCGAACGGGCACCGTCATCTTTCTAGAATCATACGGGCTACTTAATCCTTAATAGACAACTTGGTCTATTAGATGAAATGTAAATACGGTTTCGTTCCGTTCCACATCCATCACCTTAGTATGCATACCCCCAAGATCGTACGGAACCTTCCGCCTACTTGAGTTATCAAAATTTATAAGGACACTACTGTCGTCACAGTAGGCCTGCGTAGGAGTGTAGAGCAAGTCTCACACTCCCCCCATTGTTCATCACTTATAGGGAGTCCAACTACAAGTTTATTGCCAAAACCCTTTCTTAGTATCGATCATTCATACCACATTAAACATGTAATTATTTTAACATTCCTTCTTGGATACAATACTCAAATCTTTATTCTTGTAACAACCTTGTCACACCATAGATCAAAGAATACAAAAATCCAAAACTTTCATGCTTATGATACGATAGAATTATCCATTACAATGCTACATACCGTAATCATGCTACCAAACAATCTCAAGAATCACAATCATACAATCGTTGCCTATCATGATTCTAGGTTCCAATAGAATAATTCACAACCTAACATGGTACTAGTAATTGCAACTGAACTAGTACGCGTACGTACCTTGTAACGAAGAATCTTTGCTGCTTACTTAAACGTCCCGCTTATGAAATTGGGACCTAATCGAATAATAAAAGTATTTTAGTGCTAAGTCTTTGATATTATTAAAATTAAAACCAACTTAACTACTATGTAAAACTTAGTGTTTTGAAAAAAATAAAAGTAACGTTCTTGTTGTTTAAGCTTCCTTTTCATGAACTCTATTAAAACTAATATTTTCGGAACTTAGTAATAAGTTTGCGAATTTGATTATCTCTAACTTATTTTATACTTGTTCATGACAATAAAACTTAAACTTAACTTTTACACTACTTTGTTTATAATAACAAACTTAACTAGATACTTATATATGAACTATAAAATCGAATTACGTAAATAAGATCAAAGTAGGAACTAGTAGTGTAATATAAATCTGATTTCTTTAAACTAATTCTATACTTTATTTATAATTACAACTTAATCCAAGATACATAAGAATTACTAAAAAATCGATTATATACATTAATTTAAAGAGGAAAAGAGAGAATTTTAATTTCTTTATACCGGGACCAATTCGCCGGCGACGACCACCGGCGACACGAGGACTCCGGCGTCGGCACTACCACACTCGCAGCCTCGACCCGCCGCTTCACAAAACCCTCGAGCCACTCACACTCGCTCGACCTCGACTCGCCGTACACCGCACACAACAACCCACTCGCACACCACACCGTCGAGCCACACTTGTCCAACGCAGCACCCTCGACAGCCGCACACACACCGCACCGCACGACCCTCGAGTGCTCGCACACCGCGCACCGCACTCACTCGGGCCTCGACGTGCCACACCGCTCGACCTTCGCACACACGCACAACACTCGCAGCCTAGCACACACTCGCACCCTCCACTCGAATGCCGACGAAGGCTCAGGGAACGAAGAAGAAAATAGTGCAGGAGAGGAGGAAGGAAAGTGTCGAGGAAGGAGAAGAAGGAAGCGCAGGAGGAGAAGAAAGAAAGAAGAGAGAGAAAAGGAGAGAGAAAGATTTGGGGATTAAAAAAACGGCTGGGTAAAAAAATAGGTTTTCTAATTTTTTTTTTCTTCCGTTTCTTATTTATAGTACGAGAAACCTTAGTTTATTAGGACTTGTTTCCAAATCGAATTTTGATTCATTATTTAACAAAAACCGAATTAAAATATAATTAGGTACAAAAGTAGGTTGTATATTTAAGTTATAATTGTAGTCTTACCTAAACTATATTATAAAATACTTTCACTTTTACTTTATATTTTCTTATTTATAAGAACATAACTCCCAAAATACGGAGTATTACAGGTTTCCCCCCTTAAAGGAAGTTTCGTCCCGAAACTTTGAGGTAGCCAGTCTTAACGACGCACTTTTGCACTTCTAAGTCCCCAAATTTCACAAGCGTTTTCCAGTTTTCGCAAGTCACATAAACAATAATACACATAAATAACAAACTTAAGCAAACTTTAGGGGAAGTGCGAAATTCTATCGCATTCCCCCCCCCCCTTAAAAGAAAAGTTACGTCCCCGTAACTCGCCTACCCCTTGAAAGAGCTCCGGTACTTTATGTAATCGAATAACATGTTTAAAACTTTGCATACAATTAGTTCTCCCTAAGTGTCTATAAAATAAGCCCCAAATGTCCCTCATGTTCTTCCTTGCTCCTTAAATATATCAATATATCGTCTATGAACACGACTACAAATTTATCGAGGTAGGGTCGAAAAATCATATTCATGAGGTCCATGCAAACAGCAGGTGTATTGGTTAACCCGAAAGGCATGACGGTAAACTCTAGTGTCCATACCTAGTCCTAAAGGCAGTTTTAAGTATATCTTGATCAACAATTCTCAATTGATGGTAACCAGACCTTAAACTCTATTAAATCGGAAGGAAAGAAGCCCTCCCCTATTTTCAGTGAGACATTAAGGAATTTCTTAGAGCAATTAACAGTATCCCCAGACGGAATGACTATAGGCATAGAAATTGACTCGGACTCAACCAGTGCTAGAGTTCTAATAGTTGTGTGGGCAATAAAAGACCAAAATGCTCCAGAATCGAACAAGACTTTGACAGGAATTGAGTTGATAGAGAAAGTACCCGTGACAACATCGCTACGAGCCTCCTCTTCGCTAACCGTCATCATATACAGCTTCCCTGTGCCCTTATTATCATTGTTGTTGGTCACATGGTTCCCAGTTGGTGCCTGATTATTTGCATTGGTTGTTGGTTTGGAGTAATTAGAGTTTCCTGACCCATTGTATGCATTTCCACCATTCTCATTCCCATTCATAGGCTTGTCTCCATAGTTCTTTTTTTCTTGACTATTGGGGTTAACCTTATTCTTCGAATAGCATTCGTACGCTCTATGCCCCACTTTCCCACATTCATAACACTCCACCTTATTACCCTCGCAATCCTTCCCAGGATGGTTGTATGGGCACTTCTTACACCTATACACACGCTCAGATCTGCGATTGTTGGTGTTATTGTTGCGGTTATTGTTATCGTTGTTGGGTCCCTTATCGAAGTTTCTTTGGGAGGTTTGATTGTTCTGGTTCCCATGGTGTTTCTTTTCAAATCTCTGAACCTCAGGATTTGGATTCTCCTTTCGCTTCTCACCTTGTTTACCCCCTTCCTCTCGTTTCCTTATGGCATATAGGTGGGCAGCTTTGCCAAAGACATGGTCCAATGAGGTGAAAGTATCTCCCCCCAGTCTCCCTTACAGGTCAAGGGTGAGCCCTAACTCAAAACGTGAGGCTTTAGCTTCCTCAGTAGGGGCAATTTCGGGAGCAAATCTCATCAACTCAATGAATTTGCGGTAATACTCCTCAACATACAGTTCCCTTGTTCTAAAGCATCATAAACTCTTGGGCTTTCTGCTTCTTGAGGTATGGTGGGTAATACTTATTCCTGAGGGCTTTCTTAAAAGTTTCCCACCCAAAGTCAGGCTGTTTTAGGAGGTTGTCCTTAGCTTGAGTCCACCAAAAGCGGGCATCCCCCTGAAGGTAATAGCTTGCTAAGGGCACAGTCTTATCATCTGGACAGGAGAGGGTAAAGAACAGCTTATCAAATTCCCCAACCCAGTTTTTCAGTTCCTCTGGCCCCCCTTTTCCATTCAGTATTGGTGGGTTCCTACGGGCAACCTTTTTCGACAAGTCCCCATCCCTAAGGTTATGACCTTGGGCTAGGTTAGTCGTGATCTCGCACTAGATCACGAATCGATTGCTCGACATTCGAGAGGTATCAGGCGTGCCGCCTTAACGAACCATTCTCGCGAAAAAATGATACAACGACTAAGTTTCAACGATATGCACATAGTCATTTATTTATTTAACTACTACACATTGGCACATTTATATAACACATCTTTATTGCGAACAATCATTAAGTCTCTATTGACTTGTAATATAAACATCTCAAATAAGACGTTACATCAAATAAAAGAATAAAACTGTTGTATTATTATTGAAAAAGGTAAAACTTATTGTTTCCAAGGAAAACATAATATGAATAAGTAAAAGAATGAAAGAATACTAATTTGCTACTTGGCATGCAAGCCTTATTAACTGAAATAAACGAATTAAATAATATTCTAATCTTAATTATATAATCAAAAGAAACTAAGGACTATAATGGTGAGCTTCGTCATCTGAGTTAGGATTTTCTATTCCTTCTTCCATGTCAGCTTCGTCCTAAAAAGGCTCGTCATCTTCTATAGGTTCATCTTCATCCTGGGTTCATCCTTTTCTATAGGTTCTTCTTCTTCTTGATCATTTTCCTCAATTGGATCCCCTTCAGCAGGCTCATTTTCATTAGGATCTTCCTCTTCAACAGGCTCATTTTCATTAGGATATCCCTCTTCAACAGGCTCATTTTCATTAGGATCTCCCTCTTCCTCATTTTCCAAGTCAAGTATAGGTTCAGCATTATCTTCCCCAATCACTGCGATGAATGTCCTATTATTCCCCTCATCGTCGGAAATGTAGATAACAGTCCTAAGGTTTGAAGCTATATGGCAGTCCTCGGGTAAGAACTCATTCTCAAAAGTTTGGTACCTAGTTCTTTTTGCAGCTCTAAATGACGCTTGCGGCTCAGATTTAACTCTAGGGTTCTCAGAATTTACATTAATTCCCGAGCTTTCCCCCACATGATAGGTTCCTCGAACTAAAGGTGATGAGGTAGAGGGCTCCCAACTTCTTTTCTCACGAATTCTCCATTCATTTTCACAGAATTTAAGATCAGTAATGAAATGTCCTACAGTAGGAAGGTATTGGTTCCAGTAAGTGTGTTTGACCATATTAAAATTTCCATTTTCTGGCCATATATCCCCATATCTACGGTGTACGAAAAGATAAGGTTCCTCCTTAGGGACGTCTTATGAAAGATAAAATATATTTTCTCCATTTCAGTCTTTAGTCTAGTATCTCCCTGTAAGGTCCTATATTCCATAGCAGCTTTCATTTTATTGGCCCAGATGTCCCAATCTTCCGCTATTCGGTGTTTCATCAGGTATTCCTGAGGACCTAGGTCGTAAACTATTCGTGAATTAAAAGAAGAAAGTAGTTTAAGTTCTAGAGAAGTAAAGGTTATTAAGTATACATTATATATATATATATATATATATATATATATATATATATATATATATATATATATATATATATATATATATATATATATATATATATATACAAAAGGTAGAACGATTATTTTCCATTTTAGAACTCCTTAAGGAGGTTCAAAATATTTACTACAATTAGATGGTTCTTTCCTAAAATATTCGAAATAAGGTTTTAGTTCAATACCATTCTGAAACATCTTTGGAATTTTATACTACTTCGAAATTTTAGGGAATAAAATATTTCAATATCTAACTTAGTGCGTCTATAAAATATCACTATCTATGCACCTATTCTTGTACATCATTATAATCTATTCATACTTCAAGATTTCAAGGAACCTTTCACAAATTCAATCAAGCAAACAACACCACATTTCACATAATCGAACATCCGATTCATTCCACGATATTTGTATACTTTCTATAAACATATCAGACAAGTAAGGCAAGAAATGCATTACAAATAAAATCATTCCTATGATTTAATGCACGCAAAAGTAATCTATATGCTCTTATCCCATACTACCCATTTTAAAATTCTTTTAAAACATCTTTTGAAAATAGGAACTTTTGGCTTTGTAACACCCCCAAAATCCATACACGTCTAAACTACGTTGCATCGACTTTGGGAGTGTTACCGCCGCGGTGAAACGCAAGGCTTATTGAATTTAAAACACTAACTTACTCTTTATTATGAAAACTAAACTGCAGCGGAAATAAAATACTAACTTAACTACAACTCGGGAATCACTATTGACCCCTTTTATTTAAAACCATAAATCATAAACAAATCTCTTGGATGTTCAACCAAAACAATTTAAAAGTTTATAATCTAAAGTATCCCCCGTATGCTCGAACTCATGCAGCATCACCAACATACCTAATCTGCTCCCCATTGAGATATCAATGGTTCATCACAGGTCAACAAACAACACAAATAACAAACAATCGCCTACGCTAAGTACGTACAAAATCGCTTAAATAATACACTAAACATAAACGTAAGAGTAATAACAATTCCTAAACATGATACTACAAAAACATTAAATTTCGTTTTTACAATTTATTTGGCATCGAACGGGCACCGTCATCTTTCTAGAATCATACGGGCTACTTAATCCTTAATAGACAACTTGGTCTATTAGATGAAATGTAAATACGGTTTCGTTCCGTTCCACATCCATCACCTTAGTATCATAGTATGCATACCCCCAAGATCGTACGGAACTTTCCGCCAACTTGAGTTATCAAAATTTATAAGGACACTACTGTCGTCACAGTAGGCCTGCGTAGGAGTGTAGAGCAAGTCTCACACTCCCCCCATTGTTCATCACTTGTAGGGAGTCCAACTACAAGTTTATTGCCAAAACCCTTTTTTAGTATCGATCATTCATACCACATTAAACATGTAATCATTTTAACATTCCTTCTTGGATACAATACTCAAATCTTTATTCTTGTAACAACCTTGTCACACCATAGATCAAAGAATACAAAAATCCAAAACTTTCATGCTTATGATACGATAGAATTACGCATTACAATGCTACATACCGTAATCATGCTACCAAACAATCTCAGCAATCACAATCATACAATCGTTCCCTATCATGATTCTAGGTTCCAATAGAATAATTCACAACCTAACATGGTACTAGTAATTGCAACTGAACTAGTACGCGTACGTACCTTGTAACGAAGAATCTTTGCTGCTTACTTAAACGTTCCGCTTATGAAATTGGGACCTAATCGAATAATAAAAGTATTTTAGTGCTAAGTCTTTGATATTATTAAAATTAAAACCAACTTAACTACTATGTAAAACTTAGTGTTTTGAAAAAAATAAAAGTAACGTTCTTGTTGTTTAAGCTTCCTTTTCATGAACTCTATTAAAACTAATATTTTCAGAACTTAGTAATAAGTTTGCGAATTTGATTATCTCTAACTTATTTTATACTTGTTCATGACAATAAAACTTAAACTTAACTTTTACACTACTTTGTTTATAATAACAAACTTAACTAGATACTTATATATGAACTATAAAATCAGAATTACAGAAATAAGATCAAAGTAGGAACTAGTAGTGTAATATAAATCTGATTTCTTTTAACTAATTCTATACTTTATTTATAATTACAACTTAATCCAAGATACATAAGAATTACTAAAAAATCAGATTATATACATTAATTTAAAGAGGAAAAGAGAGAATTTTAATTTCTTTATACCGGACCAATTCGCCGGGCGACGACCACCGGCGACACGAGGACTCCGGCGTCGGCCTACCACACTCGCAGCCTCGACCCGCCGTTTCACGAAACCCTCGAGCCACTCACACTCGCTCGACCTCGACTCGCCGTACACCGCACACAACAACCCACTCGCACACCACACCGTCGAGCCACACTTGTCCAACGCAGCACCCTCGACAGCCGCACACACACCGCGCCTCGACCCGCACCGCACGACCCTCGAGTGCTCGCACACCGCACACCGCACTCACTCGGACCTCGACGTGCCACACCGCTCGACCTTCGCACACACGCATAACACTCGCAGCCTAGCACACACTCGCACCCTCCACTCGAATGCCGACGAAGGCTCAGGGAACGAAGAAGAAAATAGTGCAGGAGAGGAGGAAGGAAAGTGCCGAGGAAGGAGAAGAAGGAAGCGCAGGAGGAGAAGAAAGAAAGAAGAGAGAGAAAAGGAGAGAGAAAGATTTGGGGATTAAAAAAACGGCTGGGTAAAAAAAAAGGTTTTCTAATATTTTTTTTTTCTTCCTTTTCTTATTTATAGTACGAGAAACCTTAGTTTATTAGGATTTGTTTCCAAATCGAATTTTGATTCATTATTTAACAAAAACCGAATTAAAATATAATTAGGTACAAAAGTAGGTTGTATATTTAAGTTATAACTGTAGTCTTACCTAAACTATATTATAAAATACTTTCACTTTTACTTTATATTTTCTTATTTATAAGAACATAACTCCCAAAATACGGAGTATTACAGTGGAACTTTATAAAAACGTTTTATGTATATAAAAAAGTGAGCTTGAATCTCTCCACTTTGAGATTTTGTCTTTCACGGAAGAGTATCAATCATGGGGAAAGAAAACGGGATTCTAATGTTTTCACTAGTGGAACCAAAACCTCTATATTTATATTTATATGATCAAAAAACTTGCGTAAGAGGTTTCGAACCTGTGACCTCTTACTTAATAATGTTATGATGTTGAAAAAATATCAATCCAAACTATACATCATCTTTATCTTATTAAAGTATCTGGGGGATCATCCGGGACCAACAATTAGTTGATTAGACAAGTCCATGCAACACTTTTACATTATAGAGCATGCTTCTCTTTTGATGATAAAACAAGTTTGGCTTTTGGGATTACGCATTAATAGTTTTTGAACTTTGGAGTAAGTTATGATCATTAATGATTTTAATATTAAAATTTCTTTATTTACAGTATAAATATACTTATGAGGTTTGAATTTATTTATTTATTCATCAAAAGATGAATTCACATCCCAAATCACATTATGCAACTTCAATTCGCATCAAACATAATATCATTCTAACATTACAATTTTTTTCCATCTAAATGGTATGATTTAGAGATGTTAGGAACAATAAACTTGGAAGCAACCATAATTGTTGCAATTTTTCTTAAAAAAAGTGCTTATTTGCATGTCATGTTGTAGGAGTTGATTGCCGCAATGTGCCAACGTGGTAAGGACCACTATATTAAAAGACGATTTTGCACTAATCAATGGTGTAGAAGCACAACCTCTAGGATAATCACAAAACTGTAAACTAAATGCTTGGTATAAGTTTTAATCATTCTAAATCCTTAACTTATACACAATATTTGCTAACCAAATCCCCCCAGTAGAGCAAATAATCTCTAATTAGTAATAACAACCTATTATTAGTGGTATTGGTATCTTGGTTTGGTGGTGTTTGAAACAGGACCAAACCAAAACCCAAAAAATGATTTGAGACATTGTCAAACTAAATAGCACTACATTATCTGACAAATTGCACCAAACCAAAACGCATAAAAACAATTTAGTACGATTTCGTCATATTCTCGATTTCTTTTAATCTCACACTTATTATTTTGACTTAATGAAGCGATAAAATAAAATAATCGTATAAGTACATAATCTTAAATGCATAGTATATTCTTTGACATCTGTAAAAATATTTGGTCTACAATTTGAGAAACCAAACTAGACTATAAATTACACTCTGGTTAAATTCTTAAAGTAAATCGCAATTTTAACCGCAAACCTAACTAAACCGTGATAAAACAATTTGGACAAACTCTTGTATTAAGTGACGAGTTTCCAAAAAAAAATTACTTTTTTAACACTAGTGTTGATGTGGGTCTCACCCCCACAACCAGCCGTGTTTCTAGTCGTCCCATGCAACAAAACCACAATTGAGCTCCCTCAATATTTTATTTGATCACTATTAACTTGTATTTTTGCAAAGATCGAACCCACAATTCTTTTTTTTCTAGCCACCATCTAGTGGTGCAAGTCTAAAAGTTTTTTTTTGTTTCTTTAAAGATACTTTTGACATCAAATTGACAACCAATCGTGTTTCTAGTCGTCCCATGCAACAAAACCACGATGAGCTCCCTCAATCTTTTATTTGATCACCATTAACTTGTATTTTTGCAAAGATCAAACCTACACCTTTTTTTCTTTCTAGCCACCATCCAGTGGTGCAACGGTGCATGTCCAAAAGTTTTTTTTTTATTTGAAAAAACTTTTGACATCGACTTGGTGATCATGCTCATTAATCGCAAGTAGCAGCATCATAAATCTACTTTTTTTTTTGCCAACAAGATTTCTTGAGGTCACAGAATCCCACTTCCCCTCTACTTCTCACCCCCTCAATCTCTCTCTCTCTCTTCCCGCCACCCTAAACTGCGCACAATGTCGAACCGATCAACGCATCACAGGCAAGATTCCAGCAACTTCAAAAGCAGCAGAGGTTTCCGAGGTAAAACTCAGACAAAATTCGTAGCAAAAGCCAACCATTCTTCTTCTTCTTCTTCATCAGTTCCATTTCCAAACCACTCTTCCACTCTCTTTCACTCTCTCACTACATCTCTTTCATCAACAAGGATCTCCCATCAAGAACTCCGACAACTTTTCCGGCCAATTTTCCGGCGACAATAACTCCGGCAACTTTTCCGACCAATTTTCCGCCCACATTATTGCATTATTAATATTAGAGGTGATCATGGGCCGGCCCGCGCAAAAAATTTTTTTGCCCATTGTGCGGGCCGGGCCGGGCCCAAATCCGGGCCAAAAATTTGTGCCCAAAGCCCGGTATTTCGGGCCGGGCCGAGCGGGCTTTTGCGGGCCAAAACGGGCCGGGCCCAAATTTTAGGCTAAAAAGTGTTTTTTTGGCTTGTCCAAAGCCCGCCCAAAAAAAAAATTTGACCGGGCCCAAAAAAACTGCCCAAACCCGCCCAAAAACCGGGCCGGGCCGGGCCGGAGTTGATCAGCTCTAATTAATATTAATGAAATTTTATAATTCTTTTAATACAAAAATGAACTATATTGACTTAAAAATGCCGAAAAGTGCTCAGATGCCTAAATTAGGCGCCCGAACATGTGGTCAGGCGCCTAAATTAGGCGCCTAACCACAGGTACAGGCGCCTAATTTAGGGCCCCAACCACAGGTATAGGCGCCTAATTTAGGTGCCCAACCACAGGTATAGGCGCCTGGGCACTTTTTCGGCATTTTTAAGTCAATTTCTGGTAAATTTTACTCTATTATGAAATGTTCTAATAAAGCTAAATAAAATCGGCCAAAATAGCGAGACCCCAGTGCTAAGTTTTTCGAAGCGCCAGGTTCAAGACATTCTATCAGTTTTATTCGTTTTTTTTAATTACATTAGCGTTTGTGTGGTCAACGTCGGTCAATGTTGGTCAACGCCGGTAAATACCTTGATCAATGCCGGAAATCTTGAGAGAATCAAAGTAAATAAAGAAAGTGTGGTGGGGTTTGTGTGGAAAACATGTGGCACAGGGAAATACACCCCATGTATTTTTGTACAAAAATACAGGGCGTTACCGGAAATTCCAGGACGGCGTTTAGCAAATGAGATCTTTTATTTGATCACCATTGACTTGCATTTTTGTAAACATTGAACCCACCATCTTTATTTTTCTAGCCAGCATCTAGTGGTGCAAGTCCAAGAGTTTTTTTAAAGAAACTTTTGACATCAACTTGATGATCATGCTCGCAGCATCAGAAATCTATTTTTTTTTTTGCCAACAAGATTTCCTGAGGTCACAGAGTCCCACTTCCCTTCTACTTCTCACCCCCTCAATCTCTCTCTCTCTCTCCCCTCCACCCCAAACTGCGCACAATGTCGAACCGATCAACGCATCACAGGCAAGATTCCAGCAACTTCAACAGCAGCAGAGGTTTCCGAGGCAAAACTCAGACAAAATTCGTAGCAAAAACCAACCATTCTTCTTCTTCTTCTTCACTTCCATTTCCAAACCCTAGTTTCTCCGCTTCTGTACGCCAATCTCAACCCCCAAATTCATCATCATCCACACTTCCGTTAGCAAACAATGGTGGTGGTGGTGGTGGTGGCAATTTCGTAAATTATCTCCCTCAAGATGAAGCTGTTGCTGTTGGTCGCGGTGCTGAAGATGGTGGTTTAGATCCTCTTGAGTCTCAGCGAGTCGTTGATCTTCTTAACAGAGAGTTGGCTAAGTTGCTCAACCTTAAACCTAGAGATTTTTGGCGAGCTGGTTCGTTTTTCTCCTTTTTTTTTCTCTTCTCAATTTTGATTATTACAATTGTAATTGAGACTTATTTGATGAAGAATTTGTTTGCATTTTATGAAGTGTTACGATAACATGATTTAATTTGTTGGTGTAGCATTGGAAGTATTACTAATAAGAGTGTGATCAGATATATGTGAATAGAAATGGTTGTGTTTCGTTGTTGATTTCTGGACCGGTTTTTTTGTCGATAAAAACTCGGGACCGAGGAGAAATGGTTGAGCTGTTGCTTGTTTGTGTGTTGAATTTGAGTTTGGAATTGTATATTAAGTTTTCCTGGATCTTATTTTATAGTGTTGAATGTTGTTTAAGTATTTTTATTGAAAACATAATTGTGAAAGAGGAAGGAGTTTGCCTGGTGTACTTCGAGATCATTTTTTGGAGATACTTATTTCGACTAGCTAAGCACTTGTTTTTGGCGAATGAAGTGAATAGATTGGCATTGTAGTTATGAATATAGGCAATGTGATGATTCTAATCTACACGCCTTATAGTTACAACTTTGATCTTCATAACTGACTTCTCCAGACAGGCAGACACTTTTAAAGGGGATTTGTTACTTGGAGACAAGTTTTCTCCGTTTTAAATATAGACAGGATACCCCCAACTTTATTGTAGCTATGCTATACTTCTCTCATTTTGCGTTTACCTCACAATGTCTTTGTTTGGTATTTCTGCTGTTTGTTGTCTTCAGTGGCAGTAGATGCATCCTTGCACGATTTTCTTGACAGCTTCCTGCAGTTTAGGAGTAGATGGTATGACTTCCCTTATCATGGAGCCAAGGGAATTGTTGCTGGTGTTATTGTTGGGGACTTGGAGCTAAGTCGCCGTGTTTTGATGCTTTTGTATAGAATGTGAGTTTTCAGCTTGAACAAACTCACTGAATAACACTACTTACAATTTTTTTCGTTTTGGGGTACTATCTTAAGTGTATTATAAACTTGTCATATAATGTTTCATGAATTTTATTTTGACAGATTTTTATTTGAACTCATCTTGCAGATCTTCTAATAAGGATCCTGGTTCTCGGGCCACAGACAGCCTAAGTCAGAAAGAACATCAAGGTAGGCTCTCGTAGCTGTCAATTGAAGTTTTTATGGTTATTTAATGCCTTGGATCCTCTGCTCTACTGGCTCTTTATACTGTCCCAGAGGAATAAAGAAAGGATGGGCCTTAACTTTCTGCAATAGAATGACTAGAATCTGATTTTTTTGGGGGGAATTTATATGCTAGAGTCAAATCACTATTGAAACTTTAGTCTTGTTAGTCTTTGCTGGGATGTTCTGTATCTATATCATTTGGGATAAACACTAGGTCTTCAGATAATTGTCAGAGTTTGGATCAACGTGTTGAACTTGAAATAGCAAAAGTAAGTTTGAAATTAAAAGATAGATGGTAGTAAGTCATAGAATCCTGGTGTTGTTGACTTCATGAGCTGCGCCACTGTGCGCTTCTGTGGATATTACATTTTGACTTGAAGGCTTCTCATATTGTATGCTAACATTGCTTTGAGCACCTCTACATGTGGAGTAGTGACAGTTTTTTCTAGTTCAAGCTTTAATAAACCAGTATGTAATTTTCTAATATTGGTTAGAATACAACCAATGTCAGTTGCAATATTAGTTTGATGCACCATGTTAGGTTCTCCACAGAATTATCTTGTAGTATTAGGTGCTGAGTTTGATTCTGTAGCTGTATATGTTACTAGATTAGTTTTCGGGATTAAGCAGTGCCATACCATATCACAATGCTTCTAGTGGGTCTCCTGCATTAGGCGGGTTATAGGCTTGTGGCCGGTGTCAGATGTTTGCAAACCTTACATATATTATTAGAAACATACTCGAACCGACCCCCTACAATTGCACAACTGTTTTTGGGTAAATACTAAATCCTTGATGCAAAAAGGCAAAAATTTGGCAGATGGCCTTCTAACTGGGAGCAACTAAGAAGTACATGACATTTAAGTGAGACATTTCATTTAGTTCATTGTGGTCCAAAGTAAAAAAAAAGAGTTTTGTTAGATTTTCCAATTATGTTGACGAGGGACACGGGACACCCCTTATAAAAATAGTTCTATGGCCTGAAAAAAATAGTATTATATATGTGGACATACACCTCTTATAAAAATAGTTCTCTGGCCTGAAAAAAATATATTATATATATATAAACGTTCTTTAACACCATTACCATTGGATTAGATATGTAGGCTTTGGTGCTAGTAATGGATAGGTAACAGTATGGTGCAGTCCTTTAATGGGATTTCTTTTGGGGTAATTCTGTTTCAGATCTATGGTCTCATTCTTTGCAATAGAGTGACGGGTTGTTACCCCATATATGATTGGTTGGTGGATGGTGGTCTTAACATCAATATAGTTGCTTGCTTCAGGAGCTCTCTTTGGGTATGATTTTTTAATTTGTGGCATGCTCGGTCCGCTGTTGGCTTTAGAGAACCATTGGTACTCCTGTATGTAGTGTCTCTCAGTCATTTCCATACAACTGTCTTATCTTTTCTTTTGAAGGGAAAAAAAAGAATATTACAAAGCAATTATTCTTTTGTTTTTTAAATGTTAATTGAACTCGTATGTGGCATGGTGTGTGTTGTGGGGAAAGGGGAACACCATTTTGTCAGAGACGGGCCTAGCGGGTATATTCTACGCAAACAAGAGTTGGTAATCAAACAACCAATCTCAAATAATGGGAGGTGGTTCTCAACTATTGAGCTCTCATTACATTTTTGGTGATATATGTCTCAGGATTTGATTCTATTGAAAGTTTAACCTGTACTTTGCCAATATTGAAATGATAACTTGAACAAGATTCCAGTTTGATAACCTAATCAAGCTGTATGAAGACTTCATTAGTTCTTAACTTCTTATCATTGACAAGACCTATATCCGTCATTATGTCTCTATAAGACACTATTTTCTGGGATGTTGGACTTCCATCAATATTGAATCGCAGTTTCTGTCCTTTTGCTTGCTTCTATCAATTTTGTGATTGGTGTTATACTTGTATGTTGAATTCAGTGCATGATTAGTTATGCAATCGACGAGTTGGTTGAACTTTTTATAACAAGATTCATATTTGGAATATGTATATGATGCAATATTTGTCTTTTTGATGACAAAACATCATTTCGTGATTGAGTGTGTAGTGTGCAAACAAACATTGTAGACTAGTGACCTCAATTTCTTTCATTTCTTTTTCATGTGCCTCAGCAGTATTATTATTTGTGGTGATAGCATCTCTTGTTTTCTTTTTCTTATTTTTTTATTTGTCAATTTTCTCTTTAATGTACTTCACTAGTTCTATTTTTAGTCCTTCTGCAGGAAAAGAAGTTGCTTGATTTGCCCAAGTTGTTGGATGTATGTGCGGTATATGGTCATGAAAATGAAGATCTGACAAGATCACTAGTGAGTTTTTATTGATATACTAAAAACATTGCATTCTCTGTCTTTAGTGTAGCTTGATAAGTCTACCGTATCCGCTCTGATTATAAATCAGTACTTGTACTCGGGGAACCTCTTTGCTGATCTTCTTTTGTTCTCTCCGTGGAGTGTAACAATTATTACCTTGATTCTTCACCAGGCCACTCTTTTTTTGAGCCTACACCAACAAAGCCTCAGGGGTTAAACTTTCAAGGTTATTCTACTTTCCACATGTGCAGGAAGGATGTGAGTGTGGGAAGTTAGTGATCTAGGAAGTGAATAATCTACCATTTTGTTTCTGCTACTAGCCGGATGTGGAAATTTGATAACAGGCTGAATTTTCTAGGTAATGCTACCTTGGACGATTATACACCTATGGATGCCTAAATAAGTTCCAATATAAGCTTAGGTAATGCTACCTTCCCATGGTAACCCAATAAAACCATAGGTTCTTGTATCTCTTCTTTAGTTACTTCTAAACTTCTAGTGGAGAGTGTTTTCGTTCTAGCCAATAATCAATTTTTGGCAGTTACCACAAACAACTTATATCTAGCAAATGATATGTATATGCCATTCCTTTTTATTTTATTTTGTATGTTTAGGTTCACCCTTTCCCATTTGAAATTGTTGTCTGATATATCTTTTTTCGCTATTGTTGAAAGGAAGTATTTCCTCCGTTTGGAAATTGTTGCACCATTTCATGTTTTCACGCTTTGCCGATGCATGTTTTCAAACATTAATATATTTAATTATCAATAAGTAAATGTTATAAAAAGTTGATATTAAAAAAATTTACATTGAGACGAATCTAACAAGATTTCATATGGCTATGTTTTTCCTAAAATATAAATCATCAAAGATAATCGAAGTGAAAGATGTGAATAGTAAATGCTATGGAAATGGTGCAATTATTTGTAAACGGAGGAAGTATATTTGTCGTGAGAAAAAGGATGAAATGAATTCATCAGTTTTTGATGTTACAAATAGGAATGTTTTGATGGGTATATTTGTTGAAACTTTAAAGTTGTACCTTGCGGTTATATGCTTACTCAGACATATTGAGTGCTTATTTATCAAAATCCTGCTTAGTTACCCCAGTGTATATTCACTGGAAATAATATCATGCCCAGTGAACGGTCCTTTTCGGACACCTAATTGATCGTGCTGTGCTATGCCTGAGATTAATGCTTCCCCCTTAAAAAGACTCTAACTAATTGCTCACGTAATTCTTTTCTCCTGATCCAGGTTTCAAATGCTATTAATGCTCAGCCTGATATCTACAGAAGCTTTACTTCCATGCTGTCTCATTTCTTGGGTATTGTTCACACAATGTATGAACGTTGCAGGTCATCTTTGGAGGTATTATTTTGAGGCTTCTACCACAGTTCTGTTATTGAACAGATGCTTTTTTTTTTTTTTTGAATGTAAAGTTGAACTATTTTAATAATGTACTGTAGTGGGAGGATAACCTTGATCTGATCAATCAGTCCTTACAAGAATATGAATTATTTCATATTTTTTTTCTCTATTTGCTGATCTTCCTTGTTTAAGTATTTTTTGTTCACATAATCTTGGTGAAGTGACATTGATAGATCTTTTTTTAAATACTTGTTCCCTGGATTAACGGATTTACCTAACTGGATTTAGATTGATGTTCTACCTCTTGTATATAAGTGGATTGACTACACGAGAAGCTTCTACTCCATACCTTGATAGCTCTCTTCTTAGGTTATTCACACAAGTCAAAGACTTCGTCACTATTTCTTTAGTCGTACCATATAGACTTCTATTACTATTCACAAACTTCACTCTGACCCTCTTGTATTATTTATACATAAGGAAATTCATAGTAGATCTTGTTAGATTTGTCTCGATGTATATTTTCAGAATATTAACTTCTTATAAATTTTACTTATACATAATTAGAGATATTAAAGTTCAAAGTTGTGAGCTGGCAAATATGCCAAGTCCTTTGGGTACAACTTACAAAAAACGGAGGATGTATATGGTATATTGGTATTTGAGTAGCAATAATTTCAGGTATTATAAAGTGTCAGCTATTATTGGATAAATTCATAATTTCATAGATAATGTGGATCAAG
Source organism: Beta lomatogona (assembly GCA_947646795.1). Classification (NCBI taxonomy): domain Eukaryota; kingdom Viridiplantae; phylum Streptophyta; class Magnoliopsida; order Caryophyllales; family Amaranthaceae; genus Beta; species Beta lomatogona. The sequence goes on along the minus strand of CANSNZ010000424.1, from coordinate 844,602 downwards.
TTAAGTTGGTTAGATTAACTGCTGGTATTGATTCAGTGGTCTTAATTGATGTTGGCTGCTGCAATGCTATCATGATGGAGGGCTCCTGGTCTGTCTGTTCATAATGTAGGATAGTCTACCCTCCCATAAATAGAACTGGCGCTGAAGTTGTAGTAAGTTACTGGTTTCTGTTTTTTCAATAGTTTGTGTCTTGAATTGAGATTTGGCTGTAGTCTGACATTTAATTTGGTGTAATGTAGTCCCTTGCACATGAATAGTTCGTATTAAGTTCTGGTTATAGTCCCCTCCAAAAAAGAAGTTTTGGCTATAGTCTGCTTCCATGCATGTGAAGAGTCAACTTTGTAGCCATTTGTAGTTCCTTGAAGGTGGGCACTAGTAGATACTTGTGCAATTTTGGGGCAACTCTAGGAAAGTTTGTGTTGTTTTTTATTTCATTTTGTTCCTTCCCATGCTTATGATAAACTTGAAGAATCCTTTATGATTGTTAATAAATACTTTGATTGCCCAAAATCTAGTTATTCAATTAAGGCCTTGTTTGGTAAAGAGAGGTTTGGGGCAAAACTAGAGGTTTGAACTCCTATTAAAGGATTTGACTAGTCAATCCTCTAATTTGAGTGTTTGGTAAAGAGAGGTTTTTATCTAGCTGACATTAGAGGTTTGGGAATGAGTATGCCAATTACATTTATATCCTAAAGTTTTTGAAAATTACACTAATAAACAAGAAAAAGTACAACAATAGATTATGTACATATCCTTATTGGTCATTTTACACAATTATGTATCAATCAACTATCAACTACTTACCAAACACCTTTATACAAACAACTACTCAAATCAGCTAGTCAAATCAGCTAACCCCTAATTGCCAAACAGGGCCTAAGTGGACCAATTGAAAATGAAGGAGTTTGATTTATTAGGCCTATTTGCCATGCAGTTATTCTAATTGCAACTTTTGGTTACCTTTCTGATTGCCACTTTAACATACAACTCCGTCTAACCCTATATATCCGCCACATTTCATTTTCCTTTTTGGGCTGTCCTAGTATATTTTATACACCCTTTTTGGTAAACAGTTGGGCCCCACATCTACTCACCCGTTCCTTTCTCTCTACTTATTTACTTTTCTATGAACTTGTGCGGAAAGCGTTTGTGGCAAATAAATTGGACGGAGAAGTATTTAGTTAATTTCAACAATAGACAGATACAGGATACTGCATACTGCGACTATATGTACTCACGAATTTACCCAACTTAAACAATGTAACAGAACAGTTCTCAGGGCCTTTAGTCTCCACTCAGTTGTCCCGCAGAGTAGCTAATATTCATGCAAGGAGACAATAAGAACAGATGCCATTCATGAGAAATGAAAAGAAAAAAAAAGCGATACAATTTGAGTGTGATTGAATATTGGATTTGAGGACAATCACATGTGAGTAAAAGTCCTATTTGACCGTCATAATTTCAACAAATCTGAAGTAGCATCAGAATTTCAGAGCAACCCAGTTTGAGTGATTTTTAAACAATTTGGAGATGCCAACGTGATCACTCCCCACCTCTCTGGTGGCTGCTCATAATGAAGCAAGTGTGACCAACTACTAATAACCAAAAGTTTAGTATGTGAGGAAGGAATTCACTTTTATTTGAGAAGACAGAGCTGTATTATCGCTCCTGTTGTAATGCAGATATATTTACTTCTGTTGCTGTATGGATTTCATTAAAAGTTAAAGAAATGAAGTAAAAGATGGTGAGACTTCCATTTTGAATCTCTAGTGGTTGGGTCTCCTGTGACAAAAAACAATATGCTGGTCCATCAGTCCATGTATGCGAGGAAGGAATTCACTTTTATTTGAGAAGTCAGAAAACATAGAGCTCTATTATCGCTCCTGCTGTGTTTTAGATATTAAAAATTAAAGAAATGAAGTAAAAAAATCGTCAGACTTCCATTTTGAAGCTCTAGTGGGTGGGTTTCCTGTGACAAAAATTGCAAAGCAGCTTCAGTTATCTGATTTTTCAGCAAAAACAATATGCTGGTCCATGCAGGCATGCAGTTGACAGTTGGAATGATAGAAACTTGACATGATGTTCTAATAGGTCATTAGGTCTCCCCTTCTAACTTTGGTGTATGAAATATGAGTAGGTTGCTTTATTAGTTAGAAGTTGGCTCCTCTAGGCTCTTCCCCCATTTCAGGCTTTGGACAGCACTTCTTTTATTGCCTTTTGTTATAACATGTCCTAGCTGTTTACCTGTCTTACATCAATTGAAACAATGAGGCTGGGCTACAGTTACGTGATGGAATATGTACGATTCATGGTGCTTTTGTTTGTGCGTGGTCATGCCTTTATTTTTGAGTACTATCTGCACCCTACAGTGTTGCACAGATTTGAGCATTGATCAGGGATTATTACTGAATGAAGCAGATTGCATACAAGTCAAAAGTAGTCTTGTTGACTAGTAGTGAGACTTGGGTAGTAAACTTTGAATATTTTTTCAGAATGTTTTGGTATATAAAGTTGGTACACTGTTAAATAAATATTTTAGCTAGTCTGTGTGCCTTTCTGATATTCTCCGCCTTGTAAATCTTCGGAATTTTAAACTCAAATCCTTGCTCTGAACAGGCTTTGATATCTGCTGGTAGCTGTGAGGACAACGGGGCCAGTATACGACGTCTAGAATACTTAGAGGTTGGTTACAATTTCTTCAATTGATTTTTGTGATAATTGAAACTTGAAATAGGCAATCTTCTCCATGAAAGTAGAGTTTTCTCTATTCTTTCATTTTTCAGTGACCTTCAAGCAAAGCATTCTCTGATCTACAATGTTTCTGGCAATTCTATTTGAAAGTTTGGATGCTAACTTTCCATTATATGTTGTCTAAAGGAAGCATATTGCCTCTTTGTTTACCCTATTGATCAAACTGTTTTCTACTTTTGCATTGCTTTACTTGATGTATAGACTTTGCTAATGATTGTCGTGTTTTCTTTTGTTTGTAGGTGATGGACTTCTTAAATGACGCTGTTGTATCAATGGACACATTTGTTAGTGCTTATAGGCCTGTAGCTGTTTACTTCTCTTGCCCTATTGATGCTAGGTAACATTTGTATTATCTTTTCTTTCTGTTTTTTTTCCTGCTGACAATAGTTGTCAGTTGTCACATAGTGTACTAGTAATGACATTCAGCACTTAATCTTTTCTTTCATGTGACTTCTTTCGATACACTTGCAGTCATGGTAATGAGGAATTGATTAATGTTCTTGCAACTTTGCATGACTCGCTGTTACCCTGTTTACGACAAGGACTACAAATCATCTTAGCAGCTGGGGAGAAAGCATCTCCCATGCTTTCTGATATATCTGTTAGTTTGAGAATTTTATCTTCAAGATTAGTTGGTCTTGGCTGGAATTTACTGGACAATTGTTACCTCAGTCATGAGCTTTTCAAAGATAACCTTCCCTTTCCTGCTGCCATGAAGATGTTTCCTGGTAGTGTTGAGGATCCTGTTATAAGGGCTGATATATTGGTTCAAACTTTTAAGGAGATTGCTGCAGTTCCTCAGCATGCTCAGGGTAAACATCACAGGGGTACATTTCTTCAAAATATTGAAAGAAATTACCAAATCATGCATAGAATTCAGAGCTTGAAACAAAGTGGTAAGTAAATGTTTTCAAACAAGCGCGGTTTGTGGAGAAATATTTTGTTTCATTGGACAAATTAATATCTTTTCGTATGACATTGAAGTGTCCTTTTCTGTGTGGTCCCCTTAACTTGCCATGTACCAATGGCCCAAACATGAATGGCTGCTTATACTACAAGTTGATAGCAATGATAAATGATACTTCTTCCATTTTTATTTGCTATACTGAGAAAATGCATTTTTGAGAAAGTGAAAAGAGAGAAAGAAGGGGATCCACAAGAAGGATGGTCAAATTCACTTTTAAAACCAGATAACATGGTCCCCACCACATCTAATAAAGTAAAATTTGTACTTTTTAAGCATGCAAGGATGTCCAAAAGTATGTAGCAATTATTGTGACATTTCTATTTTAGGGAAGTGTAGCAAATATTGAAATGAAGTACATGTATATTTGGATGCTCCACAAAGGGAGAGCCTTTCTAAGAATTTAATGAATGGCTCAAACAATTGTGTTATTGCAGGGTGGATTTTCGTAGATGATGACCAATACCAATACTTGACTGGGATAATGACGCATCCATTGCCTGTCATTTCTAAGAAATTACCTAATGCTCTAAACAACTCTGTCAGAAATGATGGCTTGCAAATGGAAGAAGATGCAGCCATATCAGAGTCAAAAATCAGTCAAGTGAAAGACCTTTTCCCTGATTATGGAAAAGGTTTTGTATCAGCTTGTCTTGAAGTCTATGACAACAACCCAGAGGAGGTGATTCAAAGGATTTTGGAGGGAACTTTGCATGAAGATTTGCGCAGACTGGATACTTCAATGGAGATGGTTCCACCTATGTCTGCTCAATTGGTGACCAAGAAAGATAAGGGAAAAGGAATATTAGTTGAATCTACAGAATTCCCTCCTACCAAACCAATCTCATTACCTCAGAAGCCAAAGCATGAAGCAGTTTCATCATCAGGATCTTCCTTAGCACCGTCAGTTGGGCGATTTATCAGAAAATCTAAAGGTGACCAACCTGATCATGATGCTTTTGGTTCCAGAGATGAAAAGCACACGGAGAAGACAACTGCTTTAATGTCACAGTACGAATACGAAGACGAGTATGATGACTCTTTCGATGACCTTGGCATGACCATCATGGAGTCTGGTGTGGAGGAGACGGAGATTTTAGGTGAGAGAATCAGTTCAAAATTGAGTGTCTCTTCAAGGCCTGAAAGCCAAGGTTCAGCCTCTAGCGGTGCTAGTTCCAAATGGAATTCTAAAAAGAAACCTCAGTTTTATGTCAAGGATGGTAAGAATTACAGTTATAAGGTGGAAGGATCTATTGCAGCTACCGATCAAAAGCAAGCATCTTTGATTACGCAAGCTCAGCAAGAACTAATACACGGACTTGGACGTGGTGGTAACCGCCCTCTTGGTGCTGTTAAGACGCTAGAAGAGCAAAATGAAGTAGAAGGGGAAGGGTCCAATCCTTCAAATGTGGATGGTGTAGGTGATGCTGGAAGAGGAAGAGGAAGGGGACGTGGGCAACGAGGTGGTGGAAGAAATAATCATTACAGAAAGGATAGAGCCATGAAGAAACACATGACTGGATTGAGTGGTTTTTAGGTAATATATACTTACACAAGTCACAACTAAAGGCTGTATAGTCATTTTGTTATTCACAGTTTTGGAAACTTGCTAGTGTGTTGTTTCCTTACCAAATATTTACAACGTCCAATACAAGTACAAGAAAAGAACATAATGCTGGAATTCTGGAAATACAGGATTTTTCTTTTGGAATTCCGAAACTCGAGTAACTGCTGCGAAGGTGAATGGACTGGACTGGGGTCGACTCGAAAGTAGCGGATCCCAAAATGAAATGACTTAATCCTGATCCAAACGATCTGATTGCCACTTATAGTTAAACAACTAACATACTTTTGGTAGTTTAGGCTCCAATCTAATTAGGAACAACAATGATTCAGTGCTTTTAAGTTATAATTGGTTTATAGTAAACTTAACAAAAAATGATCCGACTAGAAATTGACCCACAAATTCAACTGAGAAAAAAAAGTCTCAAACACAAATTTATATTCAAAACCCTAAAATGACTGAACTAGATAATTCGAAAAGAAAGCGGGGCAAACATGACATTAAATCGAATATGAGTTGATTTTCAACCGTTTTGGTTGACCCCAAACTCATTTGAGGCAAACCCCATATTGTCCAAAACTATCAAACTTAAACGGTTAAACCTTATCTGAGATTGTCCTTTGTTATTTTTTTTACGTGAGGTATAATGAAAAGTTAAGACACCTTTCTTTTTAAGGTTAATTTAGCAAATTAAGAAGAATAAATTGATCTAACTTAGGCTCATTACCAATAGGCAAAGCAGAAAATAATTGCTTGAAGAAAATTGCTATAGGTAATGAGCCTACGTTATATCAATTCAGGTGTTGTTTGGTTGAAAGAAAAATACAATAAGGTGAGGTCAAGTAGTTGGCGAAAATGTAGGAACAACTTTACAAGTGAAGTTAAACTTCCGATTAACAACTAAACAACTTTTGCCACCTCCTATAAATTGGAACTTCAAGGGAAAAACAATTTCCTAGATGATACTAAATCATAAGTTGAACCAAACAAAACCTTATTCGTCTTAAATTGTTAGACGTGTCCTTCAAAAGAGAAGGTGTTTTAACTTTTTTTATACCTCACCTAAGAACGTCTTAAATTGTTAGATGTGTCCTTCAAAAGAAAAGGTGTTTTAACTTTTTTTATACCTCACCTAAGAAGAACAAAAGTAAGAGGAAAATCTCTTAAAAGAGACAAGACTAGCTAGGATTTAGCTCTTAAGTCTTTACATACATAAAGAAACCGTAATCCACCAAACTTTCATTTATTGTCAAGACACATCTCACTTGTTTTCACAAGGTAATTTTAGCTCTTAAGTCTTTACATACATAAAGAACCGTAATCCACCAAACTTTCATTTATTGACAAGACACATCTCACTTGTTCTCACAAGGTAATTTCCACGTGTTTTTTTTCTCTTTACAGGAAGTTCTAAACCCAAAATTTTATTAATGTACCTGTATACCATGTAGCCATATAATTTCCTCACAATTTTGGAGGAATAAAGGGGATCCTAACTCGCCTAGGGTGAAAATCGATCTCAAAACCTCTTGAAACCGAGAGGAAAACTCATTCCACTAGGCTATCACTATCGGCTTTATGTTTCATTTAAAAAAGAACAAAGGAAGTATGAGACTTTTTGTGTCGACATACTCCAGTCTCCCTCTTGTTCCTTAGCGTCCTTAAATTTGACGCGTAACAACCTTGCAAAAATGACTCTCTCTGCCCTTCCGAATATTCCAAGCCATAACCGGTGAATAAACTCCTCTGAATTTCTTCACCCACATCTCCGCAACACAAAAGAAAAGACAAATTCCTCTCTTTCTCTTAAATACCAATTGCAGGCATCTCCGCCTCTTCTTTCTCACAACTCCTCTTCCTAGAGAGAGAAAATCTTTCCCTGTCTCTTTCTTTAAACTCCCGTTAAAATTCATTTCTTTTCCTATTAATAATTTAATGGCTATTTCTTGTTCTGAATTATTCTCGATTAATTCCAAGAATTTGAGTTGGTCGCATTTAAACACAAAGCCAATCAATTTTCCGTTGTTGATTAATTCTTCTGTTAATTTTTATCACTCTTCCAGTTTTTTAGATCAGCTTTCTACTTGTTTCTGACACTCATCATCTTCTTCTTCCGCCACCGTAGAAATCTTTCCTGCTTCAATGGGAAAGCGTAAGTTTTTATCTTTTTTAATTCCTAAATTAATTGCGCTTTTAATTTACTAGGTTAGTTTAATTTAAATTTTGTGGGTTAATGAATTTATGAGTTTTTAGTCTGTTATTTTCTGTTGATGCTAAATATTTGATGATTTTGTTTGTGGGTTTTTGTGGGATTATTAATTTATAAGGGTTTTTTGTCTGTTATTTTCTGTTGGTGACAAGATTTTGATGAATTTGTTTCTGGGTTGTTGTGGGATTATTAATTTATGAGGGTTTTGCCTGTTATTTTCTGTTTGGATGAATTTGTTTCTGGGTTTTTGTGGGATTATTAATTTATGAGCTTTGAACAATGTTAATTTTTTTCCCTCTTTTGTTGCAGTAATTTTAATTTGAAGCATATATATTGATTCTTTTGGCTGTTTTTGTGTTTAATTGGATTTAATAGGCAATTCAAATCGTAAGAATTCAGCAGCAATGCTGGATAGCGACGACACCGATAGTGTAAGCTCGTCGTCTTCAGTCCGGTCTGATATGGTTTCGGTTGGGTTTGGTTCGGATGTTGATAAGGATAGCTTATTGGATCAACATCTTGATGCTTTGTATGAGAAAAGGTAGCTTTTTACTAGATTTATTGTTCATTCTTTTTGGTTGTATTAATCAAAGCTGTAAACTGCTTTCAATGAGAATTGGGATGATTTATTACTGGTTTGAAGATTTATGAATTTGACATTCACTTTATTTATGCTGATACTTGTCTCTTGTATATCAATGTTGAAGGGGTTCAACTAGGGAGAAGGCTTTGGAGTCTATTATTGAAGCATTTAGTCAAAACTTGCAGCATGAATTTGTTGAAAAGAAGTAAGTTATATCGACTTATCTCTTGACATTATGATAAATGCCTGTTTGCTCCCTTATCTGTAAAAATGGAATAAACTGATAAAATAGTTTAGTCTTTAGTTTATGAATGTGTCGTAGTTTCACCCTATAATACTTGGTTCTAGGTGGGATCATTTCCTTTTTCCTGTTGTTACTTTATAAATGAGGGTATATAATCAGTGTATTTTCTTTTGTACGCGTGAGTATGTGCATCTTGGAAGTTGGAACTGACCACCCTCTTTACTTTTTTGATATACCTACTTTAGTAGTTATTGACAATCTTAGCTATACTCCAGCACTTTGTTTCCATAACTATGACAATCATAGTGTAATAAAGCGTGTAAATGATCTTATACCTTTTAAATTTGTGTTATCTGATGGGGATTTAGAAGGTTTTGCTTGCATCTTATTTATGCAATTTGTGTCTGTTTCATCAGATTTGCAACCCTGTTTCATCAATGCCTAAATTCTATCAAGAAAGGCTCTCCGAAGGAGGTCACTTTGGCGTCTCATGCTATTGGTGAGGATTCATCTTCTTGCTAATACTTCTATTGTTAGTTAAGCTAAGTATGGAATGCTAAGACTTAGATGCTGTTTAGGTCTATTGGCATTGACAACTGGTTCGGGAAATAATGCGCGTGAAATACTTGAAGAATTAGTCCCTCCAGTATCACAGGCTCTCAGGTCAAGATCTGAATCATCGAAAGTTGCAGCGGTGAGTGTTTTTTCTGTATTATTCGTGGCGCCGAGGATGGGGTTCTGAAACACTAGTTCTGTTTGGATTTGTAATTTGCAGTTATTAGAGTGTTTAGCTGTCGTCACCTTCATTGGTGGGGAAGAGCCCGAGGAAACAGAGCAGTCAATGCAGATAATGTGGCAAGTCGTTCATCCTAAATCGGGTGCCAATGTAAGGCTCTATTCCCTTGGTGGAAAAACTTTGTTAACGTTTATTGGCCGATTCTTTGTGAGTCCACTAGAAGTAAAAAACTTGGGGATTCTTATGCTAGTATGGCCTTGGAGATCCAGATGACTGGAATCTTATCTTATTAGCCTTGATTGTTTTAGATTATGTCATGAACTTACTTGTTGAATGGGAAGCTACGACTAATTCTTTGTTATTTAGTTCTGTGGATGCAAAATTAATGAACACTTATGTACTCCTCAGGTTGTAGCAAGTAAACCCTCACCAGCTGTCATAGCAGCAATGGTATCAGCATGGTCATTTCTTCTCACAACTGTTAATACGTGGAGTTTGAGTATAAAAGATTGGCAAGAGTACGTCATTCCTATCTGTTGTTTAAAATTTTCATAGAGTGGTGCTGCTTACACAAACTTTTTTTGGTATCTTGTCTTGCCTGAGTCCTTTGCTTAGGAGGAAGGAACCAGGACATAGGAGTTGATGAACATTTGTAGTATTGAAAAGTAATAATCAATGTGGCTGTAGTCTTTTTTTGCTGGAAGGAGATGGAAGAATGGCGTACGAGAGAGGTAGTAGGGAGGGGGTCCGAAAACAAGTTTGCCTGATGGGAACTATAAATCAAAGTTTTTGTTTCAATATATGGTTACTTATAGCTGATGGCATTGGGTAGAAGTTCTTTCCATACCAATACATATTTTTGCATATCCCAAAATCTCATACATCAAAATATAAATAAATATATTTTTACGTGATATTTTTTCTTGGAGGGTTTTTTTTTATTAAAATGTTTATATATATATTTATTTTAATTTTAAAAAATAAAAATATATATTTTAGTTTATATGGAATTAGGGTTGCCCCTACCTCACCCGATAGGACCAAGACCCACACTCTACCCTTACCCATAGGGTCCAAAATTAAGACCCATACCCTAATTTAGGTAGGGGGGGCCAGGGACCCATTGCCATCCCTACTTATAGCTGAGCATTGTAGAAGTTCTTTTATACACAGAAAAGTAAATTTATTATTATTTTGGTAATTGACTTGAAGGGTGATAAATAGAAGAGAGATGTTGAAGGAAATTCAGTTTCTAGATAAGCTGGCAAGCACCACATGATGCTAGTTACTTTGTTCTTAGCATAATAGGAATTAAGCTCACAACCTAACATTATTCATATAATGCAGGTCCATTTCTTATCTGTCTACTCTGTTGGATAAAGATGATCGCTCTGTGCGTATTGCCGCTGGTGAAGCACTGGCTGTGATATTTGAAGTTGGAGATTTTGAAAGATTTTTTAGTGAAAAAAATGGTTCCAGCGATATCACTGATAAGGATACACGAGATGGATATGTACATTTAAAAGGACTAAGAGGCAAAGTCCTTAATCAAGTGAGAGATCTTGCTTCTGAGGCTGGTGGCAAAGGAACGGCTAAGAAGGATCTGAATGTCCAAAGAAACTTATTCAGGGATCTCTTGGATTACCTAGAGGTAGTGCATACATCCAATTGTTATTTACTCCCTCCATCCCAAGTTTAATTCCAACCGGTTGACTTTTGCACTTTAGACATACCTCAGTATGACCATATCCTTTTACTTACCTATGAAAATATATCTTAGTATAAAAGTTGTTGGATTGGCCTCGGTGTATTTTTCATAATATCAACATTTTATAATCTTTAGAAATAGACAATTAAATATATTAATGGTTAAATGTATTGGTAAGTGTGAAAGTCAAACTGTTGCAATTAAATGGGAATAGACAGAGTACTTTGCTTTGGTGCAATATGCCAATATCTACTCATGATGACTTTAAATTGTGCTTTAAGGATGGTTATGCTCCTGAAGCCTCTACAAAGATTGGTGGCGAGACTTTAGCCACATCATCATGGTCAGGGCTTATACGGGTGTGCCTTTCTGCTTCCCCTTTACATGTGACTTGTTTCTGTATTTTTATGCTTTTGTTTTTCAACAAGTATTTGTATTTTCTGCAGTTAAATTTTCTGAAGCATTTCCTTCGGGGAGGATTTGTAAAGCATATGCTGGTTGGTGTCTTTAATGCCACTTTTGTTATGTATCGTATTTTGCTGTAAGTTTTGAATATATTTTGTTATCTGCTTATCTTGGTATTCCAATCTTTGTAGGAAAACGGGTTCCTGCATGAAGTCTTTGGATTTACTCCAAAGAAAAAGGTTTGGGGTAATGAAGATCATTCACTGGAGAAATCTAATGAGAAGGTTAGTCTACTGTAACCTTTTTCTTGCTAAGAGTTTAATGTGGCCTTTTTGGGTAACTTGATGTGACATGTGACTCTGTTAGATAGAAATTGTATTTCAAGAGAAGTATCTGGTATCTAGGGAGTAGTTTTGAACTTGGTCTGATGGCTATATCTTATATTAGATGTAGCTAAAATTTTCAATATCAGATAATTTAACTAAGATTTTACTCTCAATGATGTCACCGCTTAAGTGCTTAGGCTCAATGACATGTCACAACTGACATCTGAGATTTGAGAACATAAGTGTTGGAGGTTTCATTCATAATGTACGTCCTACTGCTTTGATTAATGAGAATAATAGGTCATATTGTACAATTAGATAGAAGGTAACAATAACGTGAAGAAATTCAAGCAAACACACGAGGCACAAACTTGTTTCCTAGGCTCAACCATGGTGATTGGAGAGTACAATAGGTGCTTGCTTTGATGCTAATTTGCAACAGAAGCCCTTAGTCATTTATGAATAATTATCAGGCAGTAGAGCACATGAATCCTCATGAATTGGGCATACAAGGAGGAGAAGTATGCATACCTAGGGGCGTAAATTGGATGGTATTTGGATTGGACTTTGCCAAGTCCAAATCCAATGCAAAAAAATTTCAACTTGAAAATTTGAGTCCATTCTAATCTAAAATTTCACAAGTCTGGTTTAGTCCAGTCCCAATTAAGATTTATAATGATAGACAATCTAACATTATCATTACATGGATTATGACTTATGAGTACCATGAGAAATGCTAACAACATCTAAATCTAAATATCTAATTATCTTAGTTGATATTGCATAATATAAAATATATATGTATGTAGATATGTTTTCAAACTAAATACTTCTATATTTAGAATCTTTGGACTTGGACTCCAACATTAGGAATGAGCCATGCTTTTAATTTTCAGTTAAGATTTTCGAGTTAATGATTCATGTTTAATTATAAAAAAAAAGGATTCATGTTTACCTTACATGCGTTATTTTTTCCAGAGATTGTACAAGTCACCAAATTCCGCTGCTGCTAAAGCACGAACGCAATATATGAATAAACAACGGATGATGTTACAGGTACGATTTGTCTTCTTGAATTTACTTGGTTTTACCTTCTTTTATGGTAGTAAGTTAGCTTATACTTCTAGCTTATAGCTAAACTACATTATGGCGATACCTTTCAGGATCGGAAGATCGGTCATTTCGCTGCTGGTGGCGAGGAATAATAAATTTATTTGCCAGCAAAACACATATTATTGTGGCTTAAACCATGTAGTGAAAAATTTATATTTGCCTTGTATCTTAAATACTCGATGTCTGATTTATTGGATAGAGTTGGTGTTATTCAATAATAATGTGAAGGATCATCACTTGTAAATTCTTGCGTGTTTATGAGATTGTTTATCACTCTTGCACCAGGTATATATCAACAGCTTGACAAATGTTAAATAAACCTGAAACTGAAGGTAGACTTACAAGTGTTCACTAGTCAGTTCAAGGAGTCCTACTTCCGCATGTGTTGTGTGAGCTGCCTTGCTTTTGTCACCCGTTGCTATATTTCTCTACTTTTTCGTTTGCTTCATTATTCCCTCTGTTTCTAATTATAAGGTATCTTAGCTAAAAAAATTTGTTTCACAATACAAGGTATTCCACAATATCAATGTAATATTATATCATTTTATACTATCAGATTAAGAATATAGGTTGGCATGTTTTATTGATAATATCTAAGGTCAATTCTTATTACTAATGTTAAATATGCCCAATGTCAACTAAATTATTCCCCTCAAAAAAAAAAAAAAAAACTAAATTATTCCCCTCAAAAAAAAAAACTAAATTATTTATGCATGAGAGTGGTTTATATGTCTTATAGTATTTAGAGTGTAGCTAAGGAAAATTTGATAAAAATAATCTCAACATTCACCAGTTTTTTTAGTTGCCAAAACTGGTTTTTTAAACTCTCACAAGGAGTGGTTAGAATTTTTTAATTTTTTATAAAGGAAAAGAGAAACTAGGGAGGTTTCTACGAAGTGGGCCACCCTAAAGTATCCTGACGGATGATAACAAAGAAAGGGAGATAAGAAACATCAAACCAACAAGTAAGATTCGCCGTTGAATGACCCCTGTGAGCCAGCCAATCCGCTGTAGCGTTAGCCTCCCGAAACATGTGCCGAACTTGAACATCTTCAAACAGCTTTAAATTTTCACCTATATCTAAAATAATAGCATTAATAGTCCAAGGAATTTTCCAGATATTTTTAATTGCCTGAATTACTGCCAAGTTATCCCCTTTGATCACTATATTCTTCAACCCCAAAGAAATAGCCCCTCTGATCCCTTCCCTCAAACCTCTAGCTTCCGCAACTAGAATAGAATCCGAACTATCCAGAGCTGCAGCACCACACAACATAATCTTACCATGATCATCCCTAATAATAAAACCAAAAGAGGTTTGAACATTAGAAAGTTTAAAACCATCAAAATTGATATTATAATAACTAGGTGCAGGAGGATTCCACACCACTTGATCTCTAATCTTAGTCTTAACAGAATCTAAACCCATTTTCTTCGGCTGACTGAGAAAGAAATGAAAATCACTATCATCAACTGAAACTCCCAATTTTCTAACCTTATCTACATAAGCTCGAACCATCATACTCACTTTAGAACGAGAACAAGCTTCCTACCGAAAAATAATACCATTTTTATTATACCAAATAAACCACCAAGTTTTAGCAAAGATCCCTATATCAGCCAGTGAGTTACCCGTTTTAAGAAGACTAAATAATCTACAAACGACATATCCTCATTAATCCTACCCAGAACAGTCTAATTTAGGCAAGAATGAAGCTCCTCAAATACATCTATTACAAAAGGACAATTGGAAAAGATATGAACAGCATCTTCAGTATGAAAATTACAAAAAACACATTCCATAGGAAGAAAAATGAGGCTTTATTCTAATCATTTTTTTGTAGGAAGACCATTATGATAAATTTTCCAAAGAAAGAATTTGATTTTAGGAGGAACTTTTAACTTCCAGATCCATTGAAAGACAGACGACTCTAGCACCTGAGAATGAAGACCTTGAATAAGCTCGACACCTGATTTAACTGAATAAATTCCATCTGGAGATAAACCCCAACACATTTTATCAGGAATTATATTTCTAGGAATATAAATAACTTTAATATCATTGACAACCTCTAGGGGTAGCAACTGAGATAAGATCATCTGATCCCATTGGCGGTCCATGTTGATAAAAAAATAAACTGTCAACTTTTCTAATTCACCTATTACCGAGCATATATCAAATAATGGATAATCATACACCCAATTGTCATACCAGAAAGAAATCGATTCACCATCTCCTACACTCCATCTAATACCTTTTTTAAAAGAGCTTCTCTTTTTTTGATATATTATAATTTCATTATAAAATATAAAAAATAGAAATTTCAAAATTCTTAAAATAAAGTAAGATATTCATATTATCTCAACTCCATATTTTCAATCAAAAGAAAAAACTTCATATTAGTTGTAAAGTTGTGAACCACTGACGAATGTGACTTCCATGGTTTCCAATATACTATATTAAATGTTATTATATCTAATTTAAACAAATTCATCGTGCACCTAATATAAAACATAAATATATTAGTCATCTTTTTACTTCCTCCATTGTGAAATAAATAAAACACTTCTTTAAAACACTTCTCACATAAAAATGATAAAAGAGATCAACGTTTCATTTATTTCATAATGGAGGAAATACAAGTCCTCTTCTAATGTACTAACTCCTTTTTTTAATTGTTACACTTTTTTTTAAACCGTTTCTATTTAATTATTGCGCATTCACTTTATCTATATGTGGTAATATGTCAAGTCAGATTTACTTACTTTTCTCTCTCCTCTAATACTTCAATGTTTATTTAACATTTTCCAAAACCAAATTAGCTTTTGATGCACTTTTGTCGTACTTTTTAGTGATTTCTCTTGGTTATCTCCCAAAGTAAACCGTAATAATTAAATACAAACGAAGGGAGTACTATATTCTATATCATTATACAATATACAATTATACACACGCACAAGCGCGCACATAAACTATTTATATTCAATCAATATGTATCATTTAGTTACTTTTTATGATTATCTTATCTTGAATTTATAAATTATAGTAATTTTTAAACAAAGAAGTATATGAACTATATAAAAAACTATCCCTTGTATAACAAATTTATGTGAAATAATTCTTATATTTGACTTTTTAGAGTCTTCGAGATCAACCTTTGACCATGAATATTTTTATACGCATATTATTAACACTTATAAAATGTTGATATTACAATTTTTTTAATTAAAATATCAATGAGAAAACACTAGAGTTAAGGCTACTAGTATGAATAAAAACGGAACAATGATCATTAATGCAATTGTGATTCAAAGGCGACAATTATGCAAGGTTTAGTTTTCCTTTTAAGATACTCGAGTCCTCTCTCAAATGGTCCTCAAGAATAATCACTTAATCAATCAACTAAATCCTCCCTCGAATGGTCTTTAGTCAATTGACTAAGAGATCCAATAAGTACGGAAAACCCCTAATGAAAGGATCCCCTTAATTTCTACCCAATATCTTGGCCTAAAAATTAAGTTGATTTATGGGGATGATAAATGAGTTCAAAATTCAATTAAGAAAATTTGTAATCAAAATACCTAAAGTATAAATGTGATCAATATCTATCCTAAGGTCTCAAAACACCAAGAATCAATGCATAATCATTATTAAATCACCACAATTACATTAACAATCCATGAAAACCTTAATTCATACTTTCACCCTAACCCTGGATAGGAGACTACTCACAAATCATGGAATATAAACATAAAATTAAACATGATTAATGGAAGATTAATAGAATAGAAACAAGCAATTATGGAACTATAATACTCTAAGATCTATAACTATGGAGGAATAAAGATAACAATGAAAAAGATGAATAAAACCGAAAACTTAAAACTAAGTTGATAAAAGGTACCTTCAATATGTAGATATCAACAAACTTCGATCTAGAAATCCAAAATCTAAGACAAACTAATGTGTTTTTCTCTCTAATATGGAACCCTAATAAGCTATCTAATCACTAGAATAAAGCATAGTTCCCAAAAATAAAACCTAACTACTGTTTTAATTAGGCACGAGGCCTTTCAATTTTTGAAGGAACATAAACGGTGCAGGCGCACCGCACAAACAGGTGCGGGCGCACCAAACACGCTGATGTCGAACTGCAACAATCCGTCGAAAGGTGCGGACGCACCTTAGTAAGTGGTGCGGGCTCACCAGTTTGGTGCGAGAGCACCTCATTAGCTGGTGCGGGAGCACCAACTGTTCTGCACTGGTCGGACAGTTCAATTTAGAACGTGCATAACTCTTTCGTTTTAGATCCAAATCAAGCTTATGACCAGTCGTTTGAAAAGCTATTGAAACGAGCTTTCACCTCCAACTAGAATTACCTTCATCCGATTTGTGGTTTGGAAGTTATGTCCATTTGAATTTCCCCATACAAGATTATATTGTATTATGTGTGCTCTTTTGTGCAAGCGGACATGACGTGGTGCGAGCGCACCATTTCTCAACGTGTGCTCTATTTTCATTGCTTCCTTTGACGACTTTACAACTTGTAGCCATCTTAGGCATTGTTATTAAAATCTCGTTCCGGATTTTACGATCCGGAAGGACTTTTTCGATCCCGATCCTACATAGAATCTTAATTTAATAGGATCTTTCGATCCTACCCAACTACCAAAATTCACATGGTAGGATCATAACACGATTCTACGATCCTACAACTTTACGAACCGATTCTATCATAAAATTTCACAAAATAATTCCAGATATTATCTTTCTCCAATTAGATTTTGGTCACATGTTACTTCAATATTAGAGTATTGAACTACTATCACCATTTGGGAATGAAAAAAGTCATTATTAATGTGTAAAGTTCTAACACGAGCCTTTTGACCACTTTATAGCATAATTATCACTAATTTACCCTATATTGAAGGATCTTACGATCCTACGTTTCGATCTTGCCAATTCGATTCTACCAACCCTTATGATCCAAAGTGGGATCCCGATCCTGATAACATTGGTCTTAGGTATTCCCACCTATATTAAGAACATGACAAAACAGGGTGAAAGCAAATGGACTAGAAATTCAGTCAAAAATGACTTAAAATCTAGCAAAATGTCACTATGATCAAGTGAATGAAATAGATACAGAAAGGGAGAAGAAAGAGGGAAGAAAAGGAAGAAATTAGATCAAAATGAGCTAAAAGGAGTCCATAAAGTGCGCACTTATAAGTTTTATGCTTCACCGCCTTGTACTAAAAGGTGATCCCTTAACTAGTTATGTTGTCTAATGTGTCTTTTTTACTTAGGGATATTATCTCAGATAACCCCCACATTGTCACCTTTATCGCAGATAACCTAAATTTATATTTTGTCATTAAACATGACAGAATTACAAACAACGTTAAATTGGTTAGACTTTGGATGGGTTTGCCGCCATTTAAGAAGGTGGTTGATGACATTAAATCTGAAGAAGGTGGTTTGGCGCCCTATTAGTGGTCTGCTGCCAAAAATAAAATCCTTGAATTGTGCATCAAAACTAATTAACATCCTTTTTGAATAGTCATCAACCACCTTCTTAAATGGCGCCAAATCCATCCAAAGTCAAACCAAGTGTAATTCCGTCTACAAATTTAGGGTTATTCGCGATAAGGGTGATAATGTGGGGGTTATTTGGGAAAAAAAGTTATATGTCAGGGTTATCTAAGATAATATCCCTTTTATTTAATAGATCATTTTTTTACCTTAAAAGAGTTACTATATATAAGTTACTGTACTAGCTTTAAAGTTGTCATATGCACATGTTACAAGTTAAAACATATTGGTTGTATTTGTACTTATGAGTTATACTTATGGATCATCGGTTTTTATGACTGTTGTTATATGTTGAATTATTGGCTTGTTGCCTTTGAAAAATCAAGTATATTGATTATATTTGAAGACTTTATTATTGTTTTATGTAATAAAAATAATTCAAGTAGTTAAGCTTTACCAAAAATTAGCCCAATTTTAAGATTGATGTACACTTCATGGAGAAAGGGCATCATTTGAATTAGAGGACAATAAAAAAATTCGGGTCAGATGGTGGGACAAAGTCGAGTGTCGGAGGTTACAAGTCAAGTCGGAGGACGCAAATTAGAGTCTGAGTCAGAGGCAGATAGGATAACCGACTGCAAGTAGGGTTGGAGTCGGATTATACAACATCCGACGCGAGTTCGACGTGTTGCCATCCCCAATTGCAAATGAAGACGATTTTTTGTTCTAACTTTTGTTAAACTAAAAATGATTCATCAATTGAAAGTTGTATAACATCTATAATAGACACCAATATATAACCCTTATAAAATAAAACTTTCCATCAAAAAAACCGTGCAGTGTGTATTAAATACGACAAATTCTTCATGCGCTCTTCTACATTGTTGTCTCATATACCCTTCTACACTCTTTGGACTATTTGCGTACATTAGGCCTTAGTTGGTAAATCCCAAAATATCTCCTTATATTTCTTTCGAGTACAAAATCCGCCTCTCAACTTCTCCAAAATTCTAAAAGATCCCCAATATATGTACTACTAGTTTTATATGCACGCGATCCGGGTGAAAACATGTAATAAATTAAATTAATTGCTAATTACATTTATAAATTAGGAATTTTTGAATTTTTAATCATTTTATGCCACTAAATCAGGGATATTTAAATTAAAAAAAAAAAATAATTAAGAGATAAGTAACTGAACTTGCTGTATATATTCACTGTTATCTTTTTGTAGTGTCTTTTTTATATTTTTATATTTTTAATTAATTAGTTAGTTACCTTTTTTATTTTTCCTTTTTCTATTTTTTCAATAAAAGTAGGTAGTTACCACTTTTTTTTTTTTTCTTTTTTCTATTTTTTGGTGTCCTACCTCTCTCGACATATAAAATAGAGATATTCATATATCATATGTACATTAGGCAAAGTTTCACACTTTCGATAAAATTATTGTAATTTTTTTACGAGACTTTTGATAGATACTTCAAAATTAAAATTGCTAATAATGTAAAGATCAAAATTTAGAATGTAGAGTTGACGTTGTTATTAGTAATTATCACTTCGTAGACCTTTTTTTTTTGTTTTTGCTCAAGGATATGGATGCAATTTCGATGTTTCATCGTCAAAACAAGAAAAATAACAGTCAAAGTTCAGTCTATCACATATTCACATGACTGTCTCTCCTAGGTACCCGCCCAAAAACAATAATACTAACTCATTTCGCCCCAAAAAATAATTGTGCGCACATTATTCTTCTGTAACTGTTTCTGAAAACACCTTCCCCTATATTCTTGACAACACTATCTAACCTTTCCGTAACATTTGGCACTTTCATCATCCCTCTTTCTCTCTCCTTCCAACCTCTCTAAAGTAAACAGTTCATGATGCACAATTTAACCTCAAAAACACTTTCTCTCACTAGTCTTCTTTGTGAAGAAAATGATGACAAAAGTTGTGTTTTTCAACATTTTGATCAACACCCAATATTTAATTCTACAAATATTGAATATTTCAATGCAAATTTTGACATAATTTCAGAGTTTGAAGAAGATGAGTACATAAATATTCTGCTTCAAAGAGAGACAAACTCTGGTTTCACTCAAAGGCGTGAGAGTTTACCAATTACTAGCAAATCTTCAAGAAATCATGCTATTAATTACATTCTTAATGTCAGTTTACTACTTTCTTAAATTTTGCAACGATACAATTTTAGATTACATTATTGTATATTACTATATTTGAGTTAATATTTTACTTATATTATACAGATGGGAGCAATGCTTGGATTTCAACTACAAACAGCTTATCTATCTCTCTGCTACTTTGATTCATTCCTATCCAAGAGAAGCATTGATGTAAGATACTTAGCATGTATCTTCTTTCTTTTTAATTTACACAGTTTGATTTTTCGCTATTAATTTTGATCATTATTGGAAAATTAAATTACCTAATAAGTTGATATTATAAAAATATATCTTGGGACGAATCTAACAAAAATTCATTCTTTGACTATATTTTTCTTTACGTATAAATCACCATTAACTAACGTCAAAGCAAAGTATGTCAATAGTACACTAGTACAATCTTATAAAAAAAAACTTCTACTACTTTCTCTATTTGGGTATAATTTATCTGTTATGAATTTGATGTAGGAGGAAAAATCATGGGCAATAGAGTTGGTTTTAGTGGCATGTTTATCAGTGGCTGCAAAATTGGAAGAAAACAAAGTTCCGAGTTTATCAGACTTTTTTCAAGTTGGAGATTTCAAATATGAGTATGAAGTTATTCAAAAAATGGAGCTGTTAGTCCTTAATACATTGGAATGGAAGATGAGAATTGTTACTCCTTTTGCTTATTTGCCTTACTTCATCAATAAATTCTGCGACGTACCGCGATTTGAAGGTTCTTCCTCAACCATTAATCAACTTATCTTGGCCTTCATGAGAGGTAATTTCTTCTACAATAGAAATAACTTTTTTTTTCTTCTTAGGATGATTTTATGGTGATTTGTTATAATGGTTAATGGAAAACAGAGATTAATTTAGTGGATCATCATCCATATGCTATAGCTTGTGGTTCAATATTGGTGGCATTGGATCGAAGTTTGTCACGAGAAGCAATTGAGTTAAAGACCAATACGATCCTACCTAGTAGATTTCCTGACATTGTAAGTTCATCTTTCCTTAATATCCATTTTCATCATATTTTTCAAGGCAATGCATGTTCTTTACTCGCTCATCGTCCCAATCTAGTCTAATAGTTTGTCCGTGCACATCTTTTACCATTGATATTTACAATCATGTATTAATAACAAGGATTTTTTGTCCAAAACTACCTACTTTTTGCCCAATTTTGTGAAAAACTACCTTGTTTTCATATTTTTGTCCAAAACTACCAAGTTTCACCTTTTACTTTGTTGACCACTACCATGAACAGGTTTCCTGCGTTGACTTTATAATTACTGGCCAAAAATGATCACGTGAGCTGCATGTGGCTTGCTAAATCTCAATTTTTCTCCCTTTTCTTCTAATTTTCCCTCCAATTCCCACATCTGGGTCATTTACTCTTTTTCCATGCATTTACAAATTTACTCTCTTCTTTCCTCAAACATTTGATCCCCTCCAACCAACCCAAATTTAATCACCTAGGCTGTGGGTATTGGAGATGGATTGATCAAGATTGTCTTCCTTGGCAAAGGGATGTTACAAATACACCATACTCTTAAAAGCCAAAAATATGAAAATCAGTAACAATGGTGAAAGAAACAGTGGAAGCGAAAGTGAGAAGGAGGAAAAGAATGAAGAAAAAAAATTTGAAGTGTTGCAACGCTTACCCCATGATTATGTAACTGGCAATTAAATGCGAGGAGGAAATGTTGCTACTATTCACTACTGTTAACGAATTGAAGGAAATGTTGCTACTGCTGTTGTTAACGCATTGAAGGAATGAGGAGAAACCAAATTGAAGGCATGAGGAGAGAGATTGAGAGATTGAGAGATTGAGAGGAGAGAGAGAGATTATGTTATTTGTTAGTGGGAATTGGAGGGAAAATAAAGAGAAAAGGGAAAGTGTGCGTAGAGGAGGAGCGAGCGCTCCCCACAGGAGCGAGCGCTCCTTGAGCACTTCTGTTAGTTAGTAAAGAGAAAAGGGGAAAAATTGGGAGTTAGTAAGTCACGTGCGGTTCACGTGACTATTTTTGGCCGGAAAACATAAAGTCAACGTCGGAAAACTGTTCATGGTAGTGGTCAACAAAGTTAAATGTGAAACTTGGTAGTTTTGGACAAAAAAATGAAAACAAGGTAGTTTTTCACAAAATTGGGCAAAAAGTTGGTAGTTTTGGACAAAAAATCCTAATAACAATTATAAGTTGATATATAGAAATATACATTGTGACATTTCTAAAGACGCTCTATATACCATCATTTGTTTTATTATTATAATACGATATGGTTAAACTCAGGTTACGTGAATAGTCCAAAAAATCAAACTGTTATAATTAATAAAGTTGAAATATTTTACCACATTTTACATAAACATCTGGTAACCTGGTTTTCTTTGCTTATAGAAAAGACAATGCAGGAATTATGTTTAAGTATGTTTAAGAAAAAGTACGAGTGCAAAACACCTACTTCCTATGTTCCCATTTAATTGCAACACTTTTAATTTTGACACTATTCACAATCACTCATATAACTTCTTTGTGATAAAATATACATAGTAAAAAGGGGATGGGCTACAGCTCGCAAAGACTGGGTGTGAAATACATTAATGATTCCATATTGAAATTGCTTTCGCGGAGTCGAACACAAAACTTCCACATCCTTTTAGAAATTTCTTTAAAACCAAGTAAACTTAGTTATACCTAATATATATATTATCATGGCACCATCAAATTAAACCATGTACTACCAAGTTTGCTTGGTGGAGGTGGTGGGAAACTCATCTTGTGACTTTGAGCTTACAAGTTCGAACCCCACTACCTACTTGTTCTTAAGAGTAGGGATTCCCCTTCTACTCTCAAGCGTTGACCTGTGTAGCAGGACTGGCTGACCTGCGAGAAGTGCTGGTCTGTATGGTCCTTCTTCTTACCAAGGGGTTTCCACTGGGGATCCCCCCAAAAAAAAATGTACCAATGGTTCTTCTAGTGGTTTAATATAATTCTTCTTTGTATCAATTACCATACATACTTCTTTACATAGGTATTTTATGTTCTAAAAGTACCACTGCTTGTCTGAATTGGTACAGGAAGATATCTTAACTTGCTACAACATTATGGTACAATTAGAGATACATACCACCGAGGTACCAGATTCACCCCATCTGTCATCCATCCATCTTTTCGACAACGCCCAAGCTACTTCTTTTCTATGCACTAAAAGGTCACTCACATTTGAAGAAGCTGATGATCAGAAATATAATGATTTATGCAAGAAATCTCGACATTGTTTGGTCTAATCACTAGAGGACTTCACTTTCAAATTGATTGACCAGTGTCTTAAGAAAATTAAAGCCGAAGAAAGGAAAAGAAGCTTTTCAGCTAGACCCATCTCAAGGTCCCTACTGAGGAAATATTATGTATGAAATAATTGAGTACGTTATTAATCTTCAATCTGTTTTAGTAACCATTTTTTTTTGGATTTCCACCACTTTGGTGTTCCTAAGTTCTATCCAATTACTATTAAAGTGGTCAAATTTATAAAACGCTGACTATATTTATAGTTTATATACAAAAAATTATCATGTGAAATTTTGTTCAATTTGTTCAATGTGTTTTAAAATATTGAGAATTTTGTTCGTATATGTAAATATGTTATATACTTCATCCCTTTCGGTTTAAGTGACACACTTCTTTCTTTTATGTAAGAATTGTTTGTGAGATGTGTGTCACTTAAAAAGAAATGAAGGAAATATGTTATTAGTGGTTAATATTCTCTCCGTTTCATTTTAATTTACTCACTCTACTTTGGGGAAACTAAGGAGAAAGTACAAAAGTATGAGAGGAAAACTGAAAAGGTGGAGAGAGAAACTAAAAAGTGAGATAGATAAAGTAAAAAGTGGGTTAAAATATTAAAAAGTGGATGATATGGGTGGAAAAAGAGGAGAAAGTAGATGTGACATGTTATCTAAAATAGAAAAAGCAACAGTGTGTAGATTAAAAAGAAACAGACCAAAAAGATAAGTGTGTAGATTAAAAAGAAACGGAGGGAGTATTAACTACGGTATGAAATGTTAATGATATATTTGTAAGGTAAATAAAGTCCTTTAAAAGCCCATATTTCTCTAATACTGCCGTGGATGTGGAAAGACTGAAAGCAAAATAGTCAATGGGGGGAATCATATGAGGAGCTGGGATTGCAGGTGACAGCCTTGGTTTTGGAATGTTGTCTATCATCATAGAAGTTTGTTAAAAAGTTGAATATGATTGAATTTGTTGAGATGTTTCAGGTTAGGGGCTAGTTTGGTCTCTTTCTAGGTGGGGCTTGAGCTTTCCTAATTTGTTGAAGGGATAATGGTAAAAACAAGAACCTTATTTACTAATTCAAGAAATACTTCATTGCATTGCATCATTTGATGTGATGTGTGGAAAGCTTTATCTGCTAGCCAGTCTAGACTATAGTTATGTCTAGTTCACCTGAAATTTACTGATCTAAACTTATCTGATTTGATATGAACTTATCTTTTACAAAACATATTAATACTAGTATTATTATTACTTTGTATTTCATTATTAGTATTACTATTACTATCATTTTATTACTATGTACAACTTTCAATAATAATAACAATAACAATAATAATAGTAATAATATTAATATAATAATAATAACAATAATAATAATAATAATAATAATAATAATAATAATAATAACATAATTAGTTTTTTCAAAAGAACACATTAGTATATGAACATACAATTAAAAATAGGAAAAATGGAAACTAATAATCCCACATTTGCCACGTCTTCTGAAAACAATCCCACCTCATTGAAATCTGAAAACAATCTCACCTTATATTCTCAAAACAAGCCTTTTACCGGTTTGTGAAATTGGTAACTTGTTTTAGAAGGTGACTTGCCACATGTCACCTTCTGATTGGTTTTTAAAAAAATAAAGGAATTTATACCGTTGCTGTAACGCCCCGACCTCTAATCATCATCTCTAAGTTGATTAATCCATCATTAGCAGCGGACCTTAGATGGTCGGCGCATTACTGCCATATTTTCCGATCGAGAAAATACAAGGCAAACATTCCTTCATTGAACTAAACATATTATAATCATTAAATCTCATAAGCATCTTAATTATACAAATATAAATAGCTAAGCATAAGTAATTACATAGTTATAGTTAAACTGAGTTCCTGTTCTAGTGATCATAAGTTTAGATTACATAACCAATATAGATTTCATAGATGTAAAGTAGTTGATCATTCTCACTTCTACGCCATCCCGTCACATTCATCAGTACCTAAAACCAAAAGTAACATCGTGAGCCGAAGCTCAGTAACATACTACTCTAACAACGTAAAAATTCATTTCAATTCATTTTATTTGCAAACAGAGAGAAGAGAATATAGTAAAACACATTAGAAAACGGTAACGAAATAATAGTAAGGTAACCAATTATAAGTAGCGTCTTGAAATTTCACAAGTTCCCATTATTTTTTTCATCTTTTAGCTTGGTAACTGGCGAGTATGGACATGCGGGACGTCTCCCACCATGCGATGATCCTCAAGGAGTCCAGCTCCCTTGTTGGATACACCGCTCGCACCAAAATAGAGTAGAAACATAACATGCGGTACCCCTCAAGGAGCCCGGCTCCCTTGTTGGGTGTACGGCGGGTGCGAAGGTACGTGCACGACCATAAAGTAGATAATAAGCGTAACATTATACTGCCAGAACCTCTTTCACTTCCATTTATCATGTTTCGTTTATTTAGCATTCATCGGCATAAGTCTTAGATCTTCCATGAATCATAATATATGTAAGCATTTGTGAAACGCATTCGAAAACATTTAAGTATCCCACAATCCATATAAAGAATCACATCATAAGATCCTTAACATAATTATAAACATCATTTCACAAACAAATTTCGAAGGGAATCGTGGGTGTTAGCAATAGATGTTACCTCGACTCCTGCTTAATAATCTCGAAAGCCGGGGGAGGCTGTAATATCCCTTCCTTTTAATCTAACCATGAAACCGAGCAACGAAAATATAAGTATTCATTTTATTTAGTCCTTAAGATTACCGTAATTATTAACAAGTGATTTTATAGATAAAGATTACTCGTTTAATTCATAATATTATATGTTTATCTATGATTAATCATTAACTAAAGTGTTCTTAACATAATTTTTAGCACTGAAACATTTTTATGAACTCATAAACAAGCTTAGATATTCCTAATGTTCATTTACAACTTCTCAAATTACAAGAGAAAAAGTGTATATTTAGTGTTCCATAACTAAATTTGTTTAGTTTATAGATCAACTTCCTCCACTACTAAATCAGTCTATCAAGCCCAACAAAGGTAAGCTAAAAAAAAGGACAAAAAAAAGGGCCCACCAACATTGATTAGCTTTTAGGCCAACAATAAACTGATTAAGGTCCAACTATTTAAACAAAACAACGCAATTACAAATGAAAATAAAGTTAAGAGGTATTTTCATACCTCTGCTCAATTGAGTAGGTACGAGGAACAGGAAAGGAAAGAAGATGACTGGGTGCGGCGAGACGGAGCTCCGACAGCAGCAGCGAGAGGCGCAGAAATCCGGCGGTCCTGGGGGTGGCTTGTCGGCGCAACGAGGAGAGAGAAAGGAGCCCGAGAGAGAAAGAGTTGGGGCGAGAGGGAAGACGAGCGAATGAGGGAGAAGGTGGCTGGTTGGGTCGCGAGTCTGGGCAGGCCACGGTGGGTAGGTGCATGTGGTGGCTGAAGTATGGCGGCGCGGTGGTGGGGCGAAGGGTGGCTAATCCGAAACAGAGGAGAGAGAAAGGAAGTGGTGTGGGGTGATAATAGGGCACAAATGGCTATTTATAGCCATGGATGGGTTCTTAAAATTCTAAAAAAAATCAGAATTGGTGTTGCTAAACTTGGCAAAATTCTTGTATGTTGATGTGAGTATTTCTATTGAATTTTGGGTTAAATGAATTTTGGTAAAACTATTCTGGTTTATGGGAGATTTGGTTTTGATATGATGATGTGAAGGTTTGAATCAAATAATCTTGTTGGTTTGATGTAGAAGATGGGACGATGGTGACAGTTTTCGGTGCACCAAAAAAAATAAGATACAACTCTAACAAGATTGACGTTGACGGTGGAGTTTGGGTTGAGAGTAGATTAGTCTGTGATTTAGAACCTCCATTGTTTGAGTTTCGAGAGAGAGATAATAAAAGGAATTTGAAAAAACTTCATAGATGTTGACATGGAGGTTGGAGCAATTTTACTGAAATTTTGGCTGGTCTTGGTGATGAAGATGGTGTATAGTGACAAATTTCTTTCATTAATTTTTTTTTCTCTTTTATCACAACACTACCTCTTAAAATTATTAATTTGTTTATTATTAACTTAATCTAGTATCACTTAATATTTTATTTCTTTGCAAAAATCTATTCTTTGTAAATTTTGAAATTCGTCAAAACTAGTTATCTTGCTTCATTAATTAGTTGTGGAGCAAACCGACTTTTGTCATACCTTATATTTAGTCCTTAATTATTATTATTATTTAGTTTAAGTAAGGTTAAATTTTCGGGATATTACATCCTCTCCCCCTTATAAAAAGTTTCGTCCTCGAAACTTAATATGATAGTGATCAATAAGCATGCTTTCATTAAATCATATATATATACATGCACATAATTTCAAAATTAAATCTTCACATGCATATTGTATGTAACATCACAAAATCTTATCAACATAATCTAAGCAAATAGGTGAGGATATTTCATTTTCATTTGATCTTCTACTTCCCAAGTGGCTTCTGACGACGAATGGTTAGCCCATAGGACCTTTACCATAGGGATTGCTTTATTCCTAAGTTGCTTTTCTCGACCATCGAGAATTTCCTTCGGTTTTTCTTCATACGTTAGATCATTTCTTAGCTGTAGTGGTTCGTGTCTTATCACATGGTTAGGATCTGGTATATACTTTCGCAACATTGACACGTGAAAGACATTGTGAACCTTATCCAAGTCTGTCGGCAGTGCCAAGCGATAAGCTACTTCGTTGACTCACTCCAGAATCTCATATGGGCCGATATACCTTGGACTTAGTTTGCCGGACTGCCCAAATCTCATAACACCTTTAGTAGGTGAAATTTTCAGGAAGACATGATCACCAACCATGAATTCTAGTGGTCTCCTTCGCCGATCTGCATAGCTCTTTTGTCGGTTCTGAGCAGTCTTGATCATGGCTTGAATCAATCGTACTTATTCTGTCGTTTCTTGTATCAAGTCAGGCCCAATCATTCGAGCTTCGTCTATATCACTCCAACAAAGGGGTGTTCTACATCGTCTTCCGTAGAGTGCTTCATAGGGTGCCATCCCAATACTAGCTTGATAGCTGTTGTTATAAGAAAATTCTACCAGTGGCAAATGTTTCTCCCAACTTCCTTGAAAATCCAATATACATGCCCTTAACATATCTTCGAGAGTCTGAATTGTTCATTCTGTCTGACCATCGGTTGCCGGGTGAAAAGCGGTACTGAAATCCAGTCTTGTGCCGAGAGCTTTATGCAATTCCTTCCAAAATTTCACCTGGAATCGTGAGTCTCGATCAGATACAATTGAACTCGGGACTCCATGTAGTCTGACAATTGTGTTCATATATAACTCCGCTAACTTATCCAAGCTCCAATTATTCCTTATAGCCAAGAAATGTGCAGATTTTGTCAATCTATCCACAATTACCCAAATAGAATTCATGCCTCTAGATGATGGTGGTAATCCCATAATAAAATCCATCGAAATCGAATCCCATTTCCAAGTGGGAACATCCAATGGTTGTAACAATCCTGCAGGCCTTTGGTGCTCGATCTTTATTCTTTGACAAGTCAAATATCTTGAAACGAATTCTGCAACTTCTTGCTTCATATTACTCCACCAAAATGTTTACTTCAGATCCTTATATAACTTGTTCCCTCCAGGGTGTACCGAGAAAGGACTATTATGAGCTTCTTCCAGAATTTTCCTTTTTAACGACTCGTTATTGGGAACACATAGCCTTCCTTGGAATCTCAAGGTACCATCTTCTTGAATCACAAATCCTGGTGACTTCCCTTTCTTCACATCATCCTTTATTTTCTCTAACTCCAAATCTTCACTTTGTGCCTCCTTTATTTCTTCCAACAATGTCGGCCTTAACTCCAAAGCATTCAAGCATGCACCTCCTTTCCTTTGGATTATCTCCACTTCCATCTTCCATAGATCCTTTTGAATAGCTTTGGGTAGGGTTAGGATGGTGTTTAAGTGGGATTTTCGGCTTAAGGCATCAGCTACAACATTAGCCTTGCCAGGATGATATTGAATATCGAGGTCGTAATCTTTGAGGAGTTCTAGCCACCTACGTTGTCTCAAGTTTAGCTCTTTTTGAGTGAAAATATATTTGAGACTTTTGTGGTCTGTAAAGATCTTGCACGGAACACCATAGAGATAGTGTCGCCATATTTTGAGAGCAAACACCACAGCTGCTAGTTCAAGATCATGGGTTGGGTAGTTTTGTTCATGTGGTTTTAGTTGTCGGGAAGCATAGGCTATAACCTTATCGTTTTGCATTAAGACACACCCTAATCCATGCTTAGAGGCATCATTATACACCACAAAGCCATCTTTATCAGAGGGGAGGGTGAGAACAGGGGCAGAGGTAAGGCGCTTCTTCAACTCCTGAAAAGCTGCTTCACTCTCATCGCTCCATTCAAATTTGACGGACTTCCTCACCAATCGGGTTATGGGTAGAGCAATTTTGGAGAAGTCTTGGACAAATCTTCGATAGTAACCAGCTAAGCCCATAAAACTCCAGATCTCTGTGACATTGGTGGGTCTAGGCCACTCCATTATTGCCTTTATCTTTTGTGGGTCAACAGAGATTCCATTCTCCGAAATAATGTGTCCTAAGAAGGCGACTTCTTTCAACCAGAATTTACATTTCTTCAATTTTGCATATAACTTGTTCTCCCTTAACACCTCCAATACTTTTCTCAAGTGCTCTTCGTGTTCACGCGAATTTCTTGAGAACACCAATATGTCGTCAATGAACACCACTACGAACTTGTCGAGGTAAGGTTTGAAAACTCGGTTCATTAAGTCCATAAAAACAGCAGGAGCATTAGTTAATCCGAATGGCATTACCGTAAACTCATAATGACCATATCGGGTTCTGAAGGTAGTTTTTGGGATATCTTCAGGTTTGATTCGGAGTTGGTGGTATCCAGATCTCAAATCAATTTTCGAGAAGGTGCTGGCACCTCGAAGCTGATCGAAAAGGTCATCAATGCGGGGTAGTGGATATTTATTTTTGATGGTGATCTTGTTTAACTCCCGATAATCAATGCATAATCTTAAGCTTCCATCTTTCTTTTTCACAAATAACACTGGTGCACCCCAAGGTGATACACTAGGTCGAATATACCCTTTCTCGAGTAATTCATCTAGTTGCTTCTTTAATTCTTGCAACTCGGCTGGTGCCATTCTGTAAGGTGCCTTAGATATAGGGGCGGATCCTGGAATCAGGTCAATGCTAAAATCTATTTCTCTTTGTGGTGGCATGCCAGGTATCTCTTCTGGGAATACGTCAGGATATTCACAAACTATGGGAATGTCAGACATAGAAGGCTCAGGGGTCGTCAGGTCAACCATGTTGCAAAGGTATCCTTGACAACCAGTCATGAGTAGTTTGAAGGCTTTTACGGTTGAGACGATTTTGGGTATGCTTTTTCTTCTTCGATAAAATACCTTACCTCCGTCTGGTTTCTTAAGGGTTATTTCATGGTTAAGGTAATTTATGTCGGCTTTATGTTTGGATAACCAATTCATACCCAAGATCACATCAAAGTCGGTTAATTCAAATTGAACTAGGTCAACTAGAAATTCACAACCTCCTATTAGGATAGGGCAATTCCTATATATGACATCACATGAGATAGATTCTCCATTTGGGAGGGCAACAGACATAGAAGAGAATTGAGAGCATGGTTTTACTTTCAAGTTTTTAGCAAATGATGTAGAGACAAATGAATGTGAAGCTCTAGAATCGAAAAGAACATACGCAGGTATAAAATTGACAGGAAAAGTATAAGTAATGACGGTATCATCATCTTCAGCTTCTTCTCGTTGCATCATGAATACTCTTGCAGCTTGGGGAGGTCCACGGGGAGGGTTACGATTTGTAGCACCACTATTTCCACGGTTCTAACCAGCTGGTTCATTTCTCCCATTGGCTTGTCCTTGACGCCATTGAGGGCAATCTCGGATCACGTGATCTTTACTTCCGCACTTGTAGCATTCCTTTGTACCAGCTCGACATTCCTTCTCAGTATGGTTCCACTTTCCGCACTTTGAGCATTTTCGAGTTTGATTTTGGTTTCCGAAATTTCCGCTTTGATTTCCAGTTTCTTGCCTCTTGAATGATCCATTGTTGGGTTGGTTTTGAAAATTCTTCTTTCTTTTCCCGTTCTCAAAAATCTCTTTTCGAAGCTTGCTTTTTCTTTCGACATTGATAGCCCTATCATACAACTCTTGGAAGGATGTACTCATGTGTGCTGCAAGTTTCTCTTGAAGATCGAGATTAAGACCTTCTTCAAAGCGGTTCATCCTCTGTCGATCCGTAGACACTAAATCAGGAGCAAATCGAGCAAGCTCGTTGAATTTCACAGCATACTCTAACACGGACATATTCGTTTGCTTGAGATGGATGAATTCATATTCCATTTTGAGCTGCAGGCTCTGAGGGTAAAACTAATTTCTCATTGCTCCCTTCAGATTTTCCCATCCAAAGCCGGGTTGGCTTTGCATTCCCTTTGCAGTCTTCCACCAAAGGTCTGCTTGTCCTATCAGATAGAATACTGCGAAATTCACCTTCCATTCTCGGGTACTGAGTTGCGTCAAATTGTTTCTCCATATGATTAATCCATTCCTCGAACTCGGTAGGATCCGGCTTGCCATCATAGGTTGGTGGTTTGTGAGCAGAAAATCGCTTAAACATGTTAGAGCATTCTTCTTGCTCTGATTTGGGCTTTTGTCGATTTCCTTGCAAGAGTTCCATCATTACAAGTCTTAATAAGTCCGTTCTATTATCGTTAGCAACGTCTCCGGTGGCTTCTCCGAAAATGGGATCACTTCGCAAAGCATCGAGTCTTGTCCTTATTTATTCCAATGACATGTCCGACACGTGATTTCCATTTCCTCCTTCAACGTGATCGCTCTCACTTGTTGCCATATTCTAACACATTGAACATTTCACATTCATATCACATTTAATGCAAATAAGCCATAGTGCAACCAAAAAGTAAATATTGAAACTTTATCCCATTCCCGATCCTAACCCTCACACTCATTGTTAATCTAGCATTTCTATTTGTTTACCAATTTATAAGGTTTATATTTTTTATTTAATTTTCCTTAGTTATCTTACACAGCTTTATTATTCCTATCTCATTACTAATAATATTATTATCGTTATTATTTATTATAACACTTCACCTAAACCATTTTATCCTTTAAATTAATTTAAGTAAAACCTTTGCGGTTTCACTTATGGTTTCGGAACCTTCGGCTCTGATACCACTCTGTAACGCCCCGACCTCTAATCATCATCTCTAAGTTGATTAATCCATCATTAGCAGCGGAACTTAGATGGTCGGCGCATTACTGCCGTATTTTTCGATCGAGAAAATACAAGGCAAACATTCCTTCATTGAACTAAACATATTATAATCATTAAAACTCATAAGCATCTTAATTATACAAATATAAATAGCTAAGCATAAGTAATTACATAGTTATAGTTAAACTGAGTTCCTGTTCTAGTGATCATAAGTTTAGATTACATAACCAATATAGATTTCATAGATGTAAAGTAGTTGATCATTCTCACTTCTACGCCATCCCGTCACATTCATCAGTACCTAAAACCAAAAGTAACATCGTGAGCCGAAGCTCAGTAACATACTACCCTAACAACGTAAAAATTCATTTCAATTTATTTTATTTGCAAACAGGGAGAAGAGAATATAGTAAAACACATTAGAAAACAGTAACGAAATAATAGTAAGGTAACCAATTATAAGTAGCGTCTTGAAATTTCACAAGTTCCCATTATCTTTTTTCATCTTTTAGCTTGGTAACTGGCGAGTATGGACATGCGGGACGTCTCCTACCATGCGATGATCCTCAAGGAGCCCAGCTCCCTTGTTGGATACACCGCTCGCACCAAAATAGAGTAGAAACATAACATGCGGTACCCCTCAAGGACCCGACTCCCTTGTTGGGTGTACGGCGGGTGCGAAGGTACGTGCACGACCATAAAGTAGATAATAAGCATAACATTATACTGCCAGAACCTCTTTCACTTCCATTCATCATGTTTCGTTTATTTAGCATTCATCGACATAAGCCTTAGATCTTCCATGAATCATAATATATGTAAGCATTTGTGAAACTCATTCGAAAACATTTAAGTATCCCACAATCCATATAAAGAATCACATCATAAGATCCTTAACATAATTATAAACATCATTTCACAAACAAATTTCGAAGGGAATCGTGGGTGTTAGCAATAGATGTTACCTCGACTCCTGCTTAATAATCTCGAAAGCCGGGGGAGGCTGTAATATCCCTTCCTTTTAATCTAACCATGAAACCGAGCAACGAAAATATAAGTATTCATTTTATTTAGTCCTTAAGATTACCGTAATTATTAACAAGTGATTTTATAGATAAAGATTACTCGTTTAATTCATAATATTATATGTTTATCTATGATTAATCATTAACTAAAGTGTTCTTAACATAATTTTTAGCACTGAAACATTTTTATGAACTCATAAACAAGCTTAGATATTCCTAATGTTCATTTACAACTTCTCAAATTACAAGAGAAAAAGTGTATATTTAGTGTTCCATAACTAAATTTGTTTAGTTTATAGATCAACTTCCTCCACTACTAAATCAGTCTATCAAGCCCAACAAAGGTAAGCTAAAAAAAAAGAAAAAAAAATGGCCCACCAACATTGATTAGCTTTTAGGCCAACAATAAACTGATTAAGGTCCAACTATTTAAACAAAACAACGCAATTACAAATGAAAATAAAGTTAAGAGGTATTTTCATACCTCTGCTCAATTGAGCAGGTACGAGGAACAGGAAAGGAAAAAGAAGACTGGGTGCGGCGAGACGGAGCTCCGACAGCAGCAGCGAGAGGCGCAGAAATCCGGCGGTCCTGGGGGTGGCTTGTCGGCGCAACGAGGAGAGAGAAAGGAGCCCGAGAGAGAAAGAGTTGGGGCGAGAGGGAAGACGAGCGAATGAGGGAGAAGGTGGCTGGTTGGGTCGTGAGTCTGGGCAGGCCACAGTGGGTAGGTGCGTGTGGTGGCTGAAGTATGGCGGCGCGGTGGTGGGGCGAAGGGTGGCTAATCCGAAACAGAGGAGAGAGAAAGTAAGTGGTGTGGGGTGATAATAGGGCACAAATGGCTATTTATAGCCATGGATGGGTTCTTAAAATTCTAAAAAAAATCAGAATTGGTGTTGCTAAACTTGGCAAAATTCTTGGATGTTGATGTGAGTATTTCTATTGAATTTTGGGTTAATGAATTTTGGTAAAACTATTCTGGTTTATGGGATATTTAGTTTTGATATGATGATGTGAAGGTTTGAATCAAATTATCTTGTTGGTTTGATGAAGAAGATGGGACGATGGTGACAGTTTTCGGTGCACCAAAAAAAATAAGATACAACTCCTACAAGATTGACGTTGACGGTGGAGTTTGGGTTGAGAGTAGATTAGTCTGTGATTTAGAACCTCCATTGTTTGAGTTTTGAGAGAGAGATAATAAAAGGAATTTGAAAAAAATTCATAGATGTTGACATGGAGGTTGGAGCAATTTTACTGAAATTTTGGCTGGTCTTGGTGATGAAGATGGTGTATAGTGACAAATTTCTTTCATTAATTTTTTTTTTCTCTTTTATCACAACACTACCTCTTAAAAGTACTAATTTTTTTATTATTAACTTAATCTAGTATCACTTAATATTTTATTTCTTTGCAAAAATTTATTCTTTGTAAATTTTGAAATTCATCAAAACTAGTTATCTTGCTTCATTAATTAGTTGTGGAGCAAACCGACTTTTGTCATACCTTATATTTAGTAGTTAATTATTATTATTATTTAATTTAAGTAAGGTTAAATTTTCGGGATATTACAGTTGCCTCTTCCCCCACTACCGGAGCCCCCATCCCCTTGCCTCCCTTGTCGGATCCCCACCCCATTGCCTCCCCTGCCGCCTGCCGGAGCCCCCATCCCCTTCCCTTCCCCCGACGGAGCCCTCATCCCCTTACCTCCCCTGCGATTCCCTCCCTCCCCTGCCGGGAGCCCCCATCCCCTTGCCTCCCCTGCCGCCTACCGGAGCCCCCATCCCCTTCCCTCTTCCTCGATTCCATCCCCTTCCCAGCAGCCTCCCCTTTTCCTGACTAGTGGGGTGGGTTTCGGTTCGAGGTGGTGGGTGTCGGGGTGTGAGGTGGGGTTTTGGTCTAGTGGGGTGAGGGTCAAGTGGAAGGGGGTAGGGTTTCGGTGCAGTGGGATGGGGTTTTGGTCTGGTGGGGTTCCGGGTCCGGTTCAGGTGGTGGCCATGGGTGGGGGGGGTTTAGTTCAGGTGGCGTTTAGGGATGGGGTTGGCCGGGGTTCTAGTTTAGTGGTGGTGGGGTGGGTTTCCTCTTCGGCGGTGGTCCGGTGAGAGGGGTGGCGGTGGTCGGTGAAAGGGTTGGGGGTGGGGTGGGGGGTGGGGGTGAGCCATGAAAGAAGGATGTAAGGTGGGGATGAGAGATTAAAGGGGGAAAAAAACCCGGTAAACAAGTTGGAGGTAAAAAGACCTGTTTTGAGAAGATGGGGGGGTAAAGGTGGGATTGTTTCCAGATTTCGAAGAGGTGAGATTGTTTTGAGCAGAAGTGGCAAAGGTTGGATTATTAGTTTCCATTTTTCCTTAAAATTAAAAGACCAAGGACTCTTGGGTCCAATGGTATGGCTTTCTACCTCCCACATGGGAGACCAATGTTCAAATCTTGGTGGAAGCATATATTTCAATATTGTTGTGGGTGGGGGAGGGGGTTGGGGCTTGTTGAGTCTCTAGGTGAGTGACCCTGTGCGAGGGCAGCCAAAAGGAAATTCATCTTACGACGGGGTTCCAGAAAGGGGCCCAAAAAAATTAAAAATAAAAGAACACACATTTTAGGTAAAAAAACATATTGTTCATGGTAAAGAAAACATATTGTTCATGTTCAAGGTCCGTTAATAATAAGAATTCAGGTAGTAATGAAAAGAACATATAATAATATTAAAAAAAGAACATATACTGAAAGAGCATACAAAATCTATTAAATGTTATTTTTATATTGATGACATGTTTGGATTTAATTAACAACATGTACTTTGTTATATCAATAAATTGTTCCTTTTTATTATAAATAAACCTATAAATATATATAATCACATGATCTTGAACAAAATGGTTAAATATTCTTCGTATATCGTTGTCTTGTTCTATATAAACTTTGTTTTTAAAGATAAGTTGAAATCATTAGGTTATCCCATGCTACTTATGTTTTATATAAACTAATAACATATAATTTATATTATCACTAGTGGAAAAAAACGGAAGGGCTGCGGTCAAAACACCTCTTAGGGCTGCGTTTTTAGCTAGCAGCCCTTTCCGCAGCAGCCCTTCACAACGAAGGGCTGCTGTTTAGGCCAAAAACGCAGCCCTTCTAGCGTGGAAGGGCTGCGTTTTTGGCCTAAACCGCAGCCCTTCGTATAACGAAGGGCTGCGGTTTTAGGTCTAGACCGCAACCCTTCTCTACCGGTCTCAGACCTAAAACCGCAATTTTTATTTTTTAAAAAAAAAAATTCGAGTACCCCCTGACCCCAGCCCCCCACTTGCGCCCCTCCCAAGCCCTCCCCCCACACCCCGCCCCCCCTCCCTTGCCCACACCCCCGCCCTCCCCCACCGCCGCCAGCACACGACCCCCCTCCCCTCCCTAGCCCAGACCCCCCCCGCCCACGGACCCCCCTCCCCACACCCACCCCCCCCCCCCCCCACGCCCAACCCCGCACTCCCCACCCACCCCACCCCCCCCCCGCCCTCCCCATCCCCGCTCCCCTCGCCCCGCCCCACTCCAGCCCCTACCCCCTAATCCACCCCCGCCCCCCCCCACCCCCACCCACCCCCCTTCCCACCCCTACACTCCCCCACCCCCTAGCTTAGCCCAGCAGTCCACCATGGCAGCCCCCCCCACCCCACCCCGCACCCAACACCTCCATTCGACACAAAAAAAAAGGATCAAATTGCAATAATATACGACAAGTTTTTGAACGTAATAATTAACATATATATATATTTAATAATGTAAAAAGTGTACATAGAATTGATACCAACTAGTAGATCTAGCTAATTATATCACGAATTCCACCAAAATGTATCATAAGCAATCATCACGAATGTGGGACGCCAGCTTATCCCGAACTTCATGTAATTCGTCTATGGTGAAGGCCCTCAAAATTGGTGTGTTATTCATATAAACCTTGCAAAACAACCAAGGAATAAACACATAATATAAGAATTCAATCATTTACCGTAGTTAGTAGTTCTAAAAATGACATATACGTTCCCGAAATTCAATCAAAAACAAATCCAAGCCTAAGAATCTACACAATAGTTACATTATACCTCATATTATCATGTTCAAAATGAACTTGGGGTTAAATGACTCGATAAGTACGAATTGGACGCGAAAAGGCAAAAATAGGCCTAAAATGACCTTTTCGTTCCCAAAATTCAACCAACAACAATTGCAAGCCTAAAAATCTACACAATAGTTACATTATACCTCATATTATCATATTCAAAATGAATTTGGGGTTACATGACTCGATAAGTACGATTTGGAAGCGAAAAGGCAAAAATAGGCCTAAAATGACATTTTCGTTCCCGCAATGCGACCAACAATAAATGCAAGCCTAAAACTCTACACAATAGTTACATTATACCTCATATAATCATGTTCAAAAAGAATTTGGGGTTAAATGACTCGATAAGTACGATTTGGAAGCGAAAAGGCAAAAATAGGCCTAAAATGACCTTTTCGTTCCCTAAATGCAACCAACAATAAATGCAAGCCTAAAAATCTACACAATAGTTACGAATTGGAGAAATTACACATACCTGAGTTTATGTCTCATGATTTATTGACCTTCCGCCGTTTCTTAGGATCTTCAAGTACATGTATCCATTCCGTGTGATCTACACGTATATAGTTCTCCGACATATTCACATCATCTTCCACACTATTTTCAGGATAGGTAAAAGGGGGGAGGTCCTCAAATGCATCATATTCTTCCTCATTATCAACATCACCAATACCGAGGATACTCCTTTTACCAGGTACAACAATTGACCACTTATTATCAGCAGGATCAGATACAAAAAATACTTGCTTAACTTGTGATGCAATTACAAATGGCTCCTCAGTTTCACGTAGACGACTAAGGTCAACAAGAGTGAATCCGCAAGGATCATCTTTTCTTACGCAACGTCGATTATCGTCAACCCACTTCCAACACAAGAGGCAAATATTAAAAGTACAGTAGTCCAGCTCCCACATTTCTTGTATTCGCCCATTATAATTGCTTTCAGCATGTACATGCGACTTATCCTTCGAGCTTGCGTATTGTGTAGATGACGCCACAAGTGAAACACCACTATTTTGTTGCGATGTTGACTTCAGATCTTGACGTTCAGTCCAAAACGTATACCCATTAATATCATAACCCTCATAAAAGCGTACAGCTTCACGAGGACCAGATGCTAACCACTTGACTGTTTCAGGAACACTTTCATCCAAATCATTCACTACTCGTTTATGAAACCAATCAATGAAAGTCTTGTTATGCATTTGCGTCAATGCCCTAACTCCTTTTCCAGGATTGCTAACACGTAATTCCTCCATATGTTCATTTAAATAAGGATGGACAGCTGCTACGTGATGCAATAAAAATAAGTGATCTTGTTTACGCTTTTCTACGGAAGGTGTGATCAATTTTGAACCAATTGTACCCTTGCCCTCAAGTCTGCCCTCGTGTCGGGATGTCGGAAGTCCAACATGATCAACACTAGCAAAATACTTAGCCACAAAATTACTGATCTCTTCACCCACAATCCCTTGAATTATACTACCTCAAAAACACTGGACCACACAACTTAATTTCTCGAACTAGACGGACAATGAGATGGACCATAATGTCAAAGAATGCGCGGGGGGGAACATCTCAAATTTGCATAGAGTTTCAACTACTCTGTCTTGCAAGGAATCGAGGGTCGACGGTTCTAGGACTTTGCTGCATATTGTATGGAAAAATGAACAAAGTTCTGTAATGGTGTGTCTCACATGCTTTGGAAGTATCCCACGAATTGCAATCGGTAAGAATACTTGCATCATGACATGACAATCGTGAGATTTCATACTCGATAACTTCAACTCACCATTTAAGGTAACAAATCGCTTCATATTCGATGAGTAGCCAGTTGGGACCTCAATGCCATACAATGACTCGCGAAAAATCCGTTTCTCTGCACGCGACATCGTGTAGCAAGCTGGTGGCAAATAATTCTTCTCCGAATCCTCCACCTTCTTTTTACTTTTCTGAGTTTCATCATCAACCCTTTCCTCCACTACTTTCTTCTTCCTTCCGTCCCTTTTCTGAGCCCACAACTCTGGTCGAAGCCCCTGTTTTTCCAAGTAAAGTCGTGACACCTTAACATCTTTTGTCTTGCCCAGAATATTCATAAGTGTCGCAAGAATAGCTTCACAAACATTCTTCTCTATGTGCATGACATCCAAACAATGTTTGACCTTTAGATCTTTCCAATATGGGAGTTTCCAAAAAATGGACTCCTTTTTCCATAGTCCTGTAGGTTGATCAACCTCACTAGCAGGTTTACCAAAGATTGTTTCAATGCCCTTCACCTGATTATAAACTTCAGTACCAGTTAATGGTCTATGAGCAACTTCTTCTTCAACCGTCCCATCGAATGCCTTCTTCTTAAACCGATAGGGATGGTCGCGTCTGAGGAGCCTTCGTGTGCGCATATACACATGTTTGCAGCCCTTAAGGTGTGTAGACTTCATGTCATCTACACAAATCGGGCAGGGTTGTTTTCCTTTAGTCTTATACGCAGATAAGTTCCCATAAGCTGGATAATCGTTCATAGTACAAAAAACATGGCACGCAGAGTGAACATCTCATTAGCATACGCATCAAATACTAACACTCCTTCGTTCCACATCTTCTGTAAATCTTCAACAAGCGGCTGGAGGTATACATCTATGTCATTTCCAGGTTGTTTGGGCCCCGATATAAGAAGCGACAGCATCATGTACTTGCGTTTCATGCACAACCAAGGAGGCAAGTTATAAACCACTAAAACTACTGGCCATGTACTATGATGCGAACTGAGATTGCCAAAAGGGTTCATGCCATCCGTACATAATCCAAGCCTCAGATTCCTATCCTCATTACTAAATGCCTTATGCACCCTGTTGATACTTTTCCACTCGGGTGAATCAGCTGGATGCTTAAGCAGACCGTCTTTCGTCCTACGATCTGCATGCCACCTCAAATTCTTCGCATCTCCTTTAATTGAGAACACACGCTTAAATCTAGGTATTATGGGTAGATACCACAACACCTTAGCTGGTGGTCCTTCACTACCTCCAGCTCCTTCACACTTGTACCTCGACAATCCACAACGTGGACACTCATGTAAATGCTCATACTCATTACGATAAAGCACACAATAGTTAGGACAAGCATGTATCCGCTCGTACTCTAAACCGAAAGGACACATCAGTTTCTTCGCATAATAGTACGACTTTGGCAGTTCATTTCCATCAGGGAGCATATCAGCTAAAACTTCCAACAACGATGTGAAACTAGAGTCCGTCCAACCAGCTTTTGACTTAATGTTGAACAGTGTTATCACGGTGGAAAGTTTGGTGTACTTTGTACCACCTGGATACAACGGCTTTTCAGCAGCCTGAGACATAGACTCAAAAATACGAGGTCATTTACACGACTGATCTTCAACCTCGTGTATCATCTCGTCTACCCGATCCTTATCATCATTTGCAAACTCATCATCCCAATTCTCATCCCCGAACTCATCATCCTTTTTTTCTTCACATACATTGTTCATTACTCTAGAGCTTCCTATATACTTCCCCTGCTCACCATGCCAAACCCATACGTGGTATTGAGGCCTAAACCCACGGCGAAAGACATGCTCCCTAACCAAATGTATACTACTAACCTTGCTCACATCTCTACAATCGACACAAGGACAATAAAAGTCGACTGCTCCAGAGGATGCTTGATATTGTAATGCACATGTACAGAATTCCGAGACCTCTTTCACAAACTCAATCGATTCACGACTACCATACATCCAAGTACGATCCATCTCATTCAAGAAGACCTTTAATAATTAAACACAACCATTCATTATAATGCATCAATCATTATTTAAGTACATACACTCACATATTCAAATCACACACGTATAGTGCAAGCTAAGATAGTGACATATTCAAATGTATGCATGCAGCCGAAGGTCCTTATCACTCCAACCTAACCCATCCTTGGACGTCTAATCTCACTAGTGAATATATGCCAACTTTTCAATTCTAAGGAAAATCCGGCAGCATTTCCCTACAGTTCTCCAAGTACACAATGTAGATAATTGCTTATCTACATATGTACCCTGAGAACAATGTAGAGAAACGATAAGCCAAGAATTTCCTCATAATTGAAAAGAAGACACACATTCACCACCTAAGTGAGATCAAAAGTCCAAGAACAGTCCCAAACCGGGGACTATTCAAGACTTACTCCTAATGAGTAAGTCTTGAACGGGTATCTAGGCATATGATGATGATTCAAACAACTTGTAGATTTCATAGCTAAATTACATTGCGTTTTCATACAATCTCATATCAAGAAATATACATATATACATTATAAGAAATACATATATATGTCAATAAATTATCATAACTTAATCAAATTGAATCACATGACAACTTTGTCTCATCAACAAATTAAATCAAACAAAGAAGACAACGAAATTAAAGTTACCTCTTAACACCAATGATAAGCAATGAAGAGAGAAGAGATAGTTGGAACTTTATTTGCCTTCCTAAGCCTCTTCTTCCTACAATTAACAAAACCCACCTTGCACATTAATCATTTAATTCAATTAAGAAAAACAAAACTAACTTAAAAACAAGATTAATTCATACTTAACTAAGCAAAAAATTGGCTAAACCCAAGAGCAATGAAGAAAGAGTAGGGCAGTGGTGGTGGTAGTCGTTGCTGCCGCTTGTGGGTGGTGGCGCTGCATAGTGGTGGAGGAGCTCCACACCCTAAACCCACTCAAATGGTGGAGAAGAGAAGAGAAGAGAAGAGAAGTAAAGAGAAGAAAGAGAAGGGTTGTGGTGGAGGTCGCTGCTGCTCGTGGTGGGTGGTGCGCAAGGTGGTGCAACTGCGTGGTGATGGGGCGTTAGGGTTAATGTGCGAGTGAGTGAGAGGGAGGGAGGGGTTTTTCGCTCGTCAAATGCGTCTAAGGGAGGGAAATTTGGAAAAGATGTCTAGCTACTGTGTGTATGTGCGCGCAAAACTTGAAATGATATGTGGGATGGGAAGGGCTGCGGTTAGTCCAGAATACGCAGTCCTTCGTGTATGAAGGGCTACGTTTTCTGGTTAACCGCATCCCTGCACTGAAAGGGCTTCGGTTTCCTTGGAAACCGCAGCCCTTCATACTCGAAAAAACGCAGCCCTTCCTTTTTTTTCCCCTAGTGTATTCTACTAAAATTATTTAAAATAATAAACATCATATTATATTGTCATGTTCGTTACAGGTACAACATAAAAAAGAACATCACATATCAAAATTATTAATTAGAACAAATATAAAAAGAACGCGTACAAATGCCAAAAAGAACATTCTTCTTCTTGATCACAAATAGCTTCAAATAGCGATATCAATGACATTTATAATAATGGTAACGACATTAATAAAAATTACCAATATTAATAATTAATAAGTACAACAACGACCACAATAATAATCTTTTTGAACAAATGTACTAGTAAATAGCAATATTAATAGTAATAGTAATCGTATAAAGTAATATTATTATTTATAATAATAATAATAATTACAACAACAATAATACTTCCTCCGTTTCTTTTTAAATGCAACAAAGGGGTATTTTTTGTGAAATATAAAATATTCATTTGTTGCATTTAAAAAGAAACGGAGGAAGTAATAATTGTTACAATAGCAATAATAGCATTAGTAATACTAATAGTTATAATAATCAT
The DNA here is from genome assembly GCA_947646795.1 of Beta lomatogona. Taxonomy (NCBI): domain Eukaryota; kingdom Viridiplantae; phylum Streptophyta; class Magnoliopsida; order Caryophyllales; family Amaranthaceae; genus Beta; species Beta lomatogona. The sequence goes on along the minus strand of CANSNZ010000424.1, from coordinate 800,829 downwards.
GATAATAATAACAATAATAAGTTTTTAAATATAAGCATAATATCTGATCTGATCTGATCTGATCTGAAATAAGCAAAAATAAGGTGAACTGAACATAGCCTATGTTAGAACCATGTGAAGTCCTTTTGAAATTGAGTACGAGTAAAACATGATGAAACAGATAAAGATTGTGTTTGGTTGAATGGAAAGTATCAGAAGACATTAATGCTTATAGAAGGATCACTTATTTATCGACAGACAACCTACCTATTGAAAAGGTTGGAGCCTTCAATAGGCTGGAAATAAATAAGAAGCAATAAGTATGAAAACCACAATTGTAAATTAAACTCATGATCTATTGTCTTCCTTAGGAGAAGGATTTCTTTTTCTCTATACCTTCATATAATTGATTGAGTGTAAAACTATTTTTAGGGTTCCAACCTCCGGCTTAAGTTTTTGATTAAATTGCTACTCTGACATGGTATCGGAAGTATAAGGGAGGCTTGTACCATCCACACTTTACTAATGGAAAAAAAACCCTAATTGGTGTTATTAGCTCCAATTTTCCATATATATATATAACCTTGAAAAAGATTACAATAATGAGGAGACAACAAAAGCAAAAAAAAAAAAAAAAAAAAAAAAAAAAAATCCGGCAAAATAATCAAAATAGAAAAACAATATTTGCAAACTAATCAATTGTCAGAGTTCATCATTTTAGTATGAACTCAGCTGTGTAGAAATAAAAATTGTAGATTGAAAGTTTAGAGAGAAGCTTGTGTTTTTTATTTCTGAATGAAACAAAATATTACAGTAGATGATCTATTTATACAAAGGAGAATTATTACAGAAAGAAAGATTAAATAAGATAGCTTATGCTAGAAGCTAAACAACTAACTCCAGGTTGTTATGATTGGAGCTAACTAACTCTAACTGCCTTGTAACTAACTTGCTGACTGGAGGAGAGCTGTGCTGAACATAAGCTGGATCTTGCTGATGTGGCTGAGTATAAACCAACACCCCCCTCAAACTTGGGAGGATTTTAGTCATGCCAAGTTTGGAAGATAGTGTAGAGTGTAGTACACTAGGAAGAATTTTAGTAAAAATGTCAGCAAGTTGATGAGTAGTTGGCAGATAACTGAGCTGTAAAAGACCATCTAGCACTTTGTCCCTTGTGAAGTGACAATCCACTTCTATGTGTTTTGTCCTTTCATGGAAAATTGGATTCTTTGCAATATGTATTGCTGACTGATTATCACAATGAAGAACAACATGCTTCAGATTAGGCACACCCAATTCCTCCAACAATCTAACCATCCAAGTAACTTCACTAGTAGCTTGGGCCATAGCCCTATATTCAGCTTCAGAAGAACTCTTGGATATAGTACTTTGCTTCTTGGATTTCCAGCTAATGGGAGAGTTGCCAAAAAGTAGAATGTAACATGTGACTGATCTCCTTGTAGTGGGACAAGCAGCCTAATCTGAATCACTAAAAGCTTGCAGTGATAATTGATCATTTGCTCTGAGAATAATACCCTGCCCAGTAGTATGGTGTAAGTATCTAAGGGTATGAGAAAGAGCCTGAACATGAGAGGAACAAGGCTTGTGCATAAACTGACTTAAGCATTAGACAACAAATGCTAAATCAGGTCTTGTATGAGTAACAAAATTCAATTTACCAACATAGCATCTGTAGAATTCTGGATCATGATAGACATGATTATCATATCAGCAACCAATTTGAGATTGAGAGGAAACGGAGTAATGGCAGGTTTTGTAAGATCCAAGGGACATCTATCAAGAAGTTCCTTAGTGAATTTTTTCTGAGTTAGGACATAGCCTGCAGAAGTCTTGGTAACTTCAATACCAAGAAAGAAGTGTAGAATCCCCAAATCCTTGATGCTAAATGTAGAATGAAGGTGTTGTTTCAATGCTGTAATAATAGCTTCATCAGACCCAGTTAAGATGATATCATCAACATAGACTGCAGCTATGGTGATATCATCATTTTCATGCTTGAGAAACAATGAATAGTCATTTTTAGACTTCACAAAACCTTGGGATTGAAGCTCTTCTAGCAGCCTTGCAAACCATTGTCTGCTGGCTTGTTTGAGACCATATAAAGACTTCTTAAGTCTACAAACATGACCAGGTGGTGCTGTGACTCCTTCATGAACTTTCATATACACTTCCTCATGCAATTGCCCATGTAAGAAGGCATTGTTGACATCTAACTGGAATAAATTCCATTGCTTGCTAGCAGCTAAGGAAATTAAACATCTCACAGTTGACATCTTCACAACAGGTCAGAATGTTTCTTGATAATCCAACCCATATTTCTGTGTGAAGCCTTTGACAACAAGCCTGGCTTTATACCTTTCAATGGTGCCATCAACATGCTTTTTGACTTTGTTAACCCACTTTCACTCTATAGCTTTCTTGCCTTTGGGTAAGAGTGCAAACTCCCAAGTATCAGTTTTAGTCAAGGCTGAGACTTCCTTGTCCATTGCTTCGACCCATTTACAGTCCTTAGCAGCTTCAGCATAGCGAGTAGGTTCAACTATATCAGTATGAGTAGCAATAAAAGCCTTGTGTGTAGGAAGGAGATCATCAAAAGAGACTAAGTTACACCAGTGAGATGTAACTGTAGAACATACAAAATCATTAGGATGGGAAGGTGTTTTGATAGTTCTGGTGGATTTTCTTACTGGTTGAGGAATAGGAGAAGAAGGTGCTTGTAGGAGGAGAAGAGGAAGAAGTAGAAATCGGAGAAGAGGTAGAAGGAGATTGTGAAGATGAATGTATGATTGGTGAATCGGTATATGTTGTTGTTGAGGGAGGATTAGGAGGAATAGAAATAGGTGTGGTATGAGGAAGAAAGAAATTAGTCGTGTAGGTAGTATGAGGAGAAGAAGAATAATGGAAAGGGAAATGATCTTCATAGAAATGAATATCTCTAGAAATAACTATTTTCTTTGTAGTTATATCTAGGACTTTATAGGCTTTATGACTGGTAGGATAGCCTATGAGAACACAAGGATGTGCCCTGTGATCAAATGTAGTTCTATTTATGGGAGTTGTAGAAATGTAACATAAAGATCCAAACACTCTCAAGTGAGAAAGATCATTTGGTTGATTGAAAAGCTTTTCATAATGACTGAGAAATTGAATGCTTTTCAATGGCATTCGATTGATCAAGTAAGTAGTCAGTAAGAATACAAGTACTCCAGTACTTGTTAGGAAGTTTAGATTGAATAGACAATGCCCTGGCTCTTTCAAGAAGGTGTTTATGCTTTCTTTCTACAACACCATTCTACTGTGGTGTGTTACTACAACTCTTACATTGCAATATGCCTTTATTGAGTAGTAATTGTTTCATTCTTCCTTCGATTAAGTCTCGGTGCATTGTCCGATCTTATCATTTGAACATTGCATTGAAATTGAGTGGCAATATACTTGTAAAAATTGAACCATAATTGAGACAGAATCACTCTTGCTTTTCAATAAATGGATCCAAGTCTTCCTGGTAAAATCATCAACAATAGTGAGAAATTGATTGTTACCAGAAGTATCTAAAGTCAAGTAAGGACCCCAAACATCAACATGGATCAACTCAAAAGGCATATTAGTTTTTACAGTACTAGCAGCAAGAAATGGAAGTCTGGTTTGCTTAGCTAGAGGACATATATTACAAAAACACACTACTAAGCAACCTTGAATATCAACTCCTTTGATATTTTTTATTCTTCCAAAAGACACATGCCCAAGTCTGAGATGCCATAACTTTGCTTCTGTTATTGCTGAGAAACAAGTTGAATTATGTGGTGCAGTTATAGCAGTTGTACCAGTAGAATGAAGTAAGGAATTGTCCAGGATATAAGACCTTTTTCCAGCTTACCAAGCAAAGTTTGCTTGTTCATGGAAAGGTCCTGAAGAAGACATTCATTGTTAGCAAAAATCACAGAACAACCAGCATCTTGACACAACTTGGAGACTGAAATTAAATTGAACTGAAAGCCTGGAACATGTAGCACATTTATGAGAATAACCATGTTGCCTAGCCTGATTGTGCCTTTATGCTTCACTTGCAGCTTACTGCCATCAAGTATGGTAATCATAGGACAAGAATCACTCACAGAAACATAGGACGCAAACATAGACAAATCTGAACACATGTGATCACTTGCTCCACTATCTGATATCCAATTGCTTTGATAATTAGATAAGAGACAGAAATTACCTTCCAATTGTGAACTTACAGCCAAACCAAGTGAATTGGTAGCTTGATTAGTCTGGTCTGAGTTCTGAAACTTCTCTAAGTATTCCATTAACTGCTTGTGTTGTTCTGCAGTCAATGTGGCATGAACAGTTCCAGATTCTTGCTCACTGTCATTGTGATCTTGTGTAACAGTAGCAGCAATTCTTTTCCCTTTGTTCTTAGGACGGCCATGTAACTTCCAGCATTTATCAATTGTGTGATTTTTCATCTTGCAATGCTCACAATACAAACTATTTCTTCCATAACTTCTCTGGGTTATGCCAGTACTTCCACTAGTGTGACCAGTTTGTTTGTAAGATCTCACATCATGATACTTATTTGCTGAAAAAGCTAAACTGTCACCACGAAACTGAGTTTTCAAAGTACTCAATTCCTTATGAGTCTCTTCTTGCAGCAACAGATTGTAAGCTTTAGAAATTGTAGGAAGAGGATTCATCATTAGTATGCCACTTTTAGTATTAGCATACTTTTCATTTACTTTCATTAAGAGTTGAATCAACCTTTGAGTTTGCTGAGATTTCAGCAATTTCTCTGTGAGTGTGCAGCTACATCCAGTACACACACAAGAAGCAATTGGATCTAATTCATCAAGTTAATCCCATAGTAATTTGATTTTAGTGAAGAAACATGAAATTCCTTCATCATTCCCTTGAGTTAACTCTCCTAATTGTTGCTGAACAAAAAATAACTGAGGTCCAGATGATTGTCCAAACCTCTCTTCTAGATCAAGCCAGATTTCTCTTGTTGTTCTTAAGTATAAAACACTTCTACTGATCGAAGATTCAAGAGAGTTTAAGATCTAGGATATTACCAAATCATTGCATCTGTTCCACAGTTTGAGATCTGTTGAAGTTGCTGCTGGTCTGTTCAACGATCCATCAACAAAACACAATTTGTTTCTTGCTGATAGAGCAATTGTCATTGATCTTTGCCAATCATTAAATCCAGTACTTCCATCAAACACAATGTTTACTAATTTTGATGAATTAACATCAGAATTATTCAGAAAATAGACTGAATTAAGATCTTAATAATTTCTGTGTTTTGTGTGTTTCTTGTGTTTTCATCTGGTATTGTTACTGAATTTCAGAGAAAGAAATAGAAGAATCTCAAGATTATGAGGAGAGATTGATCTGAAAATCACTTCAAAATTTCAGAAGATTTCTAGAAATTTGCATAAACTTTTAGAGAATTTGAGCTTCTGAACTTCTGATCATCAACAATTAATCAATTGATCTTGATGATTTGAGAAACAACAGTAGAGATATTGAACGAATTTGAATGAATTTCAAGAATTCAAGAAAAAAAATTGACCGAAAAACTCACTGATTACAGGAGTTTTTACTGATTTTCTGGAAAGAAATGAATTGCGGAATTTGCGGAATTGTTTGATCATAAGAAGATGATCAATTGATTGATTGACTTTAGCAGGATCAATTGATCCACTCTGATACCATGTCAGAGTTCATCATTTTAGTATGAACTCAGCTTTGTAGAAATGAAAATTGTAGAGAGAAAGTTTAGAGAGAAGAGAGAAGAGAGAAGCTTGTGTTTTTTATTTCTGAATGAAACAAAATATTACAGTAGATGATCTATTTATACAAAGGAGAATTATTACAAAAAGAAAGATTAAATAAGATAGCTTCTGCTAGAAGCTAAACAACTAACTCCAGGTTGTTATGATTGGAGCTAACTCTAACTGCCTTGTAACTAACTTTGGCTGAAGGAGGAGAGACATCTTGAACATAAGCTTGGGTCTTCTTGATGTGGTTGAGTATAAACCAACATCAATATAAAAAAAATAAGGGAAATTCTATATGGTAGCCCTCAATTTTTTAAAATTACATATGGTAGCTTTTTTTTTTTTGTATTAAATATGGTAATCATCAATTATTGTTATGTTAGTCAACATAACCTTAATGATTAAAAAACGTTAAATATATGTTAGTAAGGTTAGAGTAGGTTAGATTAAGTTAGGTGGTTCAGTCCCTTTATTTTTTTCCCTCCAAAATCTACCACCCTCCTTCAACTTTATTCATAGATTCTTATTTGAGGGTGGGTGTACTGTGCAGTTCGAAGCACTAACTTCTCTTATTTTATCAACTTGGACAACGTGAAATAAAAAGCTAGATGAATTACTAGGAATTTTTTTTGGGCTTCATCTTTATAATCAATCACAAGATCAATCAGGTTCACTTTATCAATGTCACCCACAATTACATCTACATCTAAACCCCTATATATATTGAAATCTCAACATCACAACTTCACCCATTCTTCTTGTGCAACACAAAGCCAACAAGCTAAAAATGACAAAAAAAAATTAAACCAATCAATGACTCACAATCAGGGCCATATTCAAACAAATATAATACACTAATAGAGTAATAGAGAATAAATATGAACATGCATAATTCTCATAATCGCATGTAAGAAAGAATCATGTGATAGAATGATAGATTAGCTACACTAGTACACTCTAATGCAAACCATGCAAATTGACAATCTATATGTTGACCAAACAATCTTGAACCCATCTAACTTCCTCATGCTTACTTTGTACTAGCTTTTCCCTATTTAATTAATTAATAAAGTTTATTCTTTTCCCTACTTAATTAATAATCTGCTCATTAGTAAGAATTTGGCAGGTGCAATTCCCATATGATTGTCCAATTCTACTAGGCTATATAAGAATGTGGTGTTATTAATTTATAGGCCATAATAGGTTAATTTTTGTAGCATGCATGTGGCTGAATAAATCTCAAAAAACTTTAAATTCCACATAACAAATTTGCAACGAGTCTTCTCCTTCCCTCAATGAAGTGAAAGATTGAAGCTTTATAATCCCTAAGTTGAAATTCGATAACAGATTAATCTTTAGAATCTCATTGTTGTCTCGAGTAAAGAAATCAATGAAAGATAAGTTTTGATTTTGAAGAGATGAAGTTAGACAATGTCGAACAACGAGTTGATCATGGGGAGTACATGGAGAAGAAGAAGAAGAAAGAGATGGAGAAGAAAGGGTTAGTAATTGTTGGTAGGTTAGATTAATGGGCTTTTTTAAATAAATAAAAACCTATACTCTAACCTTACTAACAACTATTTAACGATTTTTAATCATTAAGGTTATGTTGACTAACATAACATTAATTGATGATTACCATATGTAATACAAAAAAATAGAAGCAACCATATGTAATTTTAAAAAATTGAAGGCTACCATATAGAATTTCCTAAAAAATAATATCTGCAAATAATCAAAAATAAATTGAGGCCACTAGGATATTAAAACAAAATCTAACCAATAAGCTTGAATGTTTGATACAAGAAAGTTGCATTCCATGGAAGTAAGAGAGAAAGAGAAAGGAATCTCTGAAGACTAGAATAGGAGAGGAGAGAAAAGAAAGACAAGGGTGTCTTTGGGCGAGATGACGTGATGAGGAGATCGAAATAATGGGCAGGGTAAAAAATTACCCTGGTAATTGTTACTCTGTGCCCAGGATAATGTATTACCCTTATATTGAGAAAAAGTACAGGCCCAATAAGTCCACCCCAATCTAGGGTTAAGTCTAGAGCTGATACTTCATGAGCTTTTTCGGCCCATTAGAGTTTAGACCCAATTCAGGCAACACCTAAGTTGAGATCCGAAATCTATTTAGGGTATCCAATCAATGAAGAAGCTCAACACTTTCACCAAAAAGAAAAGCTCAACACTAAAGTAACTACAAAGAAATTAAAAAAAAAAAAAAACAGACAAGCATTATTTGGCTTCCTTTCTGTGTGCGGATGGCAATCTTGAACTTTAAAAAAACATTGCAGTTTAGATCCAATATGGAAAAAATTACATGGATAAGTGGGGCCTATTATGCCCAATACTGATCACAATATGTGAAATTCAACATATCAGGAAGGATTATGCAGGCGACTTTCCCTGTCATGATCCATGATATAATCCATGTTCGAGTTAACAGTTGATGTGGAGATTTTCTAGTATCAGAGATTCATCAATCAATTCAGCGAACCATCGAGTTCCACCATTCTCGAGAATAGACAGAATGACAGAACCAATCTGAGAGTAGAGTGAAGCAACAGGAAATCTGCACATCATTTGAAAGATGCCTACGAATTCATCAGATGTATTAATCACAAAGTTAGAACTTGCAAAGATCGTTGCTTCAGGCAGTGGCAACTGCAGGAAGCACCTGCATGTACTAGAAGTTGCAGCAAGCTACAAAATTTTCTTCTCCAACTTCACGTTCAACATTCAAGGGTTCATATTGGGATCATCTTCAAAGCAGCAGCAACTGGCATGCCAAGAAACCCAAACAAGATGCTCACAGACCACTGAGTTAGAGTAAGCGGAGTTGTGTTTGCAAATGTACCAAGGTACTCGATAATTACAATTTGGAAAAGAACAGTCGCGGTGAGAACACCCACAAATATGTAGTTGTTCAGGATCCCTGCAAAAACATTTATCTTTTCCATCTCCCTGGAGTTGATCTCGTTGAATACCTGACACAGAGAATTTTCTGTAAGCTTGACTAGGTCTCACATTTTGGAAAGACTAGAGAAAATTCTCGTCACAGGATAACATATATGGAGGACTAGGAGAATTTTGGAAAGAAGTCCTGGAAACTTGAGATTCAATACGAATTCCAGAATGAAAAAAAGAATAGCAACTTTTAGCTTATCAGTTCACTCTTGATTTTAAGCAATATCAGTCTTAATTTTAAGCAATACATACAAGCCATCTACTGACTACTGTTCTGGGCTTAGAGGAATGCCAAAAAAAAAAAATTCAGGGGTCAATGTAATAACAATAGAATAGAGGTTCACTATTTATCTTTAGAACAGCTTGTAGAGTGAATGAATCTGTAAGAGCTCTTTTAGTGTGGGCAGTGCATAACTGCATATAAAGAGTTCTTCCTCTCAAACCTGCCTAGAAGGTGAAGGGGGATTACTGATGCTTTTTTTGCCGCCTATTTGTTTTTGTGCTTGCTTGTTCTGTTGTTTGAACTGTATTGACATATCCAGTTTGGTAATAAAATTTATGTTCTCATCGCCCACAAAAACATACATTCAAGTTCTTGTTGCTTGTCCTAGTTGCTTTATATCTATAGACAGTTAGTTGCCTCAATTAACATGTTCACACCCATCCAAAAAACAAATGTAATTTGTAACATATTGCTGACAGACATATGAAGCAGCAATGTAAGGAGAGGTCTGATATTTATACCTGGCAGAAGACAAATGAGTTGAATATAATTGTGTTCAGTGTTAACTCAGAGCCAGGACCGCTGAGCCCAAAAGCTTCAATTCCTCTACTCTGTAGATACCATATGACAACAAATTGATAAATTGATTGACCAAGTATATTCCTCCACATCACATTACTGATAATGCTTCCTTTCCTTCCAACAGGCTGACGCTTCATCAGTTCATCGCTAGGAGGCTCAGTGGCCAGTGCAAGGGCACCAAGGGTATCCATAATCATGTTAACCCACAGGAGCTGAACAGCAGTAAGTGGAGCACTTCCTGGAAATAAACAGATAAGAGTGATTAGGTGGAAAATTATGCTCCTTGTTGGATCCATCTCATACTGACCACAGTTAATCATTCATGAACCATAACCCGAGAGTCAGTAAAAAGAAATATTTCAGCAAGGTTAATTCATTCATATGCGAAGTACATGAACAAGGTGAACACACGTGAAGTATCTATGGGTTACTTCAAATTCATGCATGTAAAATTTAAAATGTCAATATATGATTTCTTGGGTGGATTATGTCAATTAACTAAACCATGTTAAAGATTCCTGTTTTTCATCTTTTCATTTTTCTTATCTTATATAAGTTCTAATTGGGATTCTGTGAAGAACCAAGGGGTATTTTTGCACCTCCACACAAGACAAACATCGTTCAGATATCTGCGATTGAGATTCTAGGGCTCACCGGTCAAACAGACTGAAGAAAAGTTGACAATAAGGGCAACAATGTTGACTGTTAACTGAAATTGTACAAATTTCTGAATGTTGGTATATACAGAGCGTCCCCATCTGGCCACCGTTACAATTGTAGAAAAATTGTCGTCCAAAATAATGACATCAGCACTCTCTTTTGCCACCTGAAATGAAACAGTTAAAGTTCATTAGGACATGAGTTATCATGCGTGTATAAATAAATATTCTTGAGACACTGACTTGTAAAGAAATCAGAACTGAGAATGCATGTACACTCCGTTTCCATGAAAACAAAGAAACAACAAATCTTATAATTTCTTACAAAATCCTCCATATCAGCTAACTCTACTGCAAACAACAAAATGCTACCAAAGAGTACTTCATCAGAAAAAATGGAACACTTAACCGGTGAACATGAGTAAAGCAGTAACTACTAAAATGGCCCACACAAAAGGTTGCACATATAGACCAGTTTGCTTCAATCTTAACGTAACAAAGAAAAGAGAAGTGTTATACTTCGTTTCCTTACCCTTTTCGGGATATATATTGAGGAAAGGGTGTGGTGTGGATTTTTGTCTTTCATTTTCTGTTGGGGGTGTTTTTAGGGGGGCAGGGGGTGTGCTAAGCCTCTAACAACACATTGCAGAAGACTGTTTGCAGGATTAACCTTATGCATATCTGTAACAATTAGCTGGAACTGCATAAGCGATTATTTTGAAATTTGACTCTTAATTCTTTTCAAAGATAATTAGTGTTAAGAGCAAGTAAACATGTGAAATGAAGACGATGTAATATAACAAAATTGACGCTCAGACGAAAAATAAAATATGCTCCCTCTATCTAGAACAAGAATAATCACATTGTCTCCACTCCTTAGCCTTAGGAATACTATATGACTTTACTAAGAGACCTTCATAACCGTATCATCATTCTCATACTCTAACCATCATTCACTCACGTAGGGTCATCTTGGGAAAAGAAATTATAAACCAAAACTATTAGAGAAAACAACATATTTTTCCAGATGTCCTAGAACTAAACCTAGCAAAACTCATCCATACCCATTATCCAACCTAAACCCAAAATTATATGACCTAATTAAGACCCGAACTAAAATTCAGTCGGACTGAACCAACCTGATTTTTAATGAGTTTCATATTTAATACTTTACCATAATAAATGACTCCCGCCGTCCCCGGAAAGATTTGAACACATGTTTGGACATATAGTTTCAGGTGATAAGTTGTAATATCAATATCAAATGATTATTTATTAAAAAGTAGATGTGATAGGAATATAGGATACAAGAGTTGCTGGAGTATTTTTTTCATTAAAGGAGGGAGAAAGTTAGGTATTTTTATATTGATTGAGATAGGCTGGTGGCAAAGAGGTGTTAGATTATTAATATATTAATAGTTGGACCATGCTAAAAATGAAAGTGTTCAAATTAATATGGGACAAACAAAAAAGGAAAGTGTTTAGACTATTCTGGACGAAGTGAGTAGTTGATAATAGAGCCGCCGAATGAAAGGAATCTTACGGACTCATCACCCTAATGTCACTCAATTACGATTGACCTAACCCATCAACTAAAGTGCTAGACCTTAGTTTTCCGAGTCCGAGACACAATGAAAAACTCATATGTTAAGTTAGGTGCAACAACCAACAACAGGGGCAAAGAGGCGGCGCCATCTCCTAACACTTTTTGTAGAATTGCGAGAAAGAGAGGATATGAGCTTAGAACTAAACAATATCAATTTTTCTAAATTATATATTACAAAGGCATTGAGATTCAAATTCAACTAAGAGATATCCTTTTTGATATAGAGAAATTGTAGAAGCAAGAGGATTATTCATGATTACTCCAATGATGGTTAGGATATTTGAATAGATCGTGGGGTGCTCTGTAGTTGATCTCATGCTACAATATGTACAATGTAGTTGATCTAGATTGCATCTTGACTAATAAGAGACAAGTTGAACATTTTGAAACAAGCAAGGCTTGGTGTAGTTGGTTGGGGATTCATCTTAACCTTATGGTTTTATCTTCCCTCATGCTCCCAAGTTTCTGGCCCGCAAATACTATATCAAGAAACCATGCGGGTTGACATCTGGTGAGGGTCCCTCTCCTTACCAACTAAGAATAAAAGAGTAGAACATCTTGGAAGAAGCTTATATTCAAAGTATAAAGGATGCAATATCTTGAAGGAATTTAATTATCAAGAAGAACAAGGACGTCTTTGAAGATGCAGACTTAAGAGCTCTAGGATTAAAAAATGAGCTTCCAAACTTAGAATAGTCACTAGTCACACTTTGAAGCTTAACATAATCCTCTTAGCAAAAGTGAATTAATAGATGACAAAAAAAATTCAAGCACCACCTTCATATAGAAGTATAAGACAAAGACAAATATTTCTATTAAAGCTTTTCTTTATGGAATTTTGTGGGCAGTAATGTTGTTGCTATGATTATAAATATCAACGCCAGTTTTATATTTTTTATTGTTTCTTCAATTTTTGAAATTGATCTTGCAAAAAAAAAAAAAAAAACCCTTTTCTTCGTCTCCATGCATGGCTTTATGTCACATATCTATGTTTATTTAGACTTGAAAAATAACTACAATTCAGTGAAGTATACACCAAAACCCAGTCAAAGTACTTTCCAAAAATTGTTAACGCTATATGGTTCATCATCTAGTCGCTGTCTCACATGCCTAAATCACCATAACCTATTCTTCTCTTTTAGCTTGTCATTAATATCTACTACTCTTAACTCTTAAATATCTTCGTACAAAGTTCTCTTCCTAAAGTGTTCCTGCACATCCATTTAAATATTTACATCATCCGCATCTCTACCTATGTTGCTCTGACTCCAGGACCAATGTTCGACAGGAGTACGTGTCTAAGCATCCAACTCGGCTATTTAATGGAACTTTCAATTTTTTGGCCAAAAATGAAGAGTCTAAGTGTTCCACCCATGTCCGAGGATCCCACACGGGTACTTGAGGTGAAATGAAGAGTCCAAGCAACATACGTTTGGCCTAGTTACATGCTTAGCTCAAAGTTAATCTTTCCAAAATGACCTTACCTAAATGCCTAATATTCAAACCCATACATATAAAATAGTTGTCCTATAGAATTACCCTTTTGACCTTAGAAGGCGCTATGGTCGCACAAAATTGCAGTATGCTCCCTTCCATTGCACATATCCATTGAGCCACCCTAGTTGTATTGTATTAATCATATCTTAATCAAACTTTTCATTCCTCTTAAATTGACCTAAAGTACTTATAATGATAACTAATGGGAAACTCTTTTCAATCCATCGGCTCAAGTGAGTCTTCTCTTCACAAAAACAACACTCCATACACTTCCATGTGCTTTGACTTAACCCCTTCTTAATCGCGTGCCCAATAGGCCAATACAATATCATAAACACCACAAAATCCTATGTTACTCCTCCACATGTCTTAAATTTGTTTTCCCATCTCGGTACATGTCTTTAAGTCATTATTTTTACGTTGTATACCCTTTTCTGACATTTTCCACCAAAGCACGTCTTTCGGTAGTTTATCAGAAGTCTTCTTCCTCTATAATATTAAGCATGTCTAATAAGATGAATGACCCCTAGGTGAACTGTCCCAACATAAATCTAAATTGGTTCTCCGAAATGCTCATACATTTACTCAATCAATACTATATTAGTCCCGGCCGTGAATTGTCATCGTGTAACTCATAAGTTTTATCCCGAAAGTTTCAACAACATTAGGCGTTTCCTTATTTTTTGAAAATGGGTACTAATATGTTGTTCGTTCAAGCTTATGGTATTCAATGTGTCCTCGGTCTGTCATGCAAATTTAGATGTGTCTTTGGTCTGTCATGCTAATCTTGTTCATGTAGTTTGTTAACCAATCAATACCATCACGCCCTAGGAATATCTAAACCTCGACGGGAATACCATCTAGGCCCACCACTTTCTTAAGTTCCTTCTATTTAGAGATTTCTCTAGTCTCTACCTCTATCTTGCCCTGTATATGGAATTTATACCTCAACTACATCGTTTATAAGCCAATCATCTATAAGAAACCAACTTTCTTCCCACTCTCATCTTGCCCCGAATACCAAAATTATACCCCCAAGACCTCATAATTCTAACTTTTTCTCTAACCTAATTGGTCTATTGCAAACATATAATGTTCAAACTTGTTCTTTTCTTCACAAGAGATCCTATGTTCCAAGATTCTACACAACTTAATCTCAATGTTCTTCCCTAGTATCTCTCGTCTATAGCCTCGAAGCCTTTGCTCATTTGACACCACACTTTAGCAAAATGCAGTGCTTCGCTTCAAGGTGAAATCCTTAACCTAGGAACCTTTACATACTTACCGTTGCACTTAGGGTCTACCGGTCTAGGAAGTGCAGCGCATCACTAAGTAAAGAATGTGCCCCCTAGCAACCCTTTCATGACCACAAGCCTATTAATAGAGAATAACATGCGATGAATCATACAATAATCCTACCTAGCTTTATTAGTAGTAAACTTTTTCAAATTTTTGTTGTATTTCAAAGAGTTCTATGCATTTAAAGCCTTGTAGAGCATTGCTTATTTTTTAAAATGCTCATAATTTAAAATAAGGAAAATTTGCTATAAACTACTCCCTCCGTTTCATTTTAATTGTTACACTTTGACATTTTACACTATACACAAGTTGCACTTTGACCCTCATTTGTGATTTATACATGAATAAAAACATAGTCATGTGAGATCTTGTTAGATTCGTCTTAGTATGTATTTTATTAATATGTACTTTTTATAATTTTTACAAATACAAAACTAGAGATATATATCCTCAAAGTTTTGCATTGGCATGCGTGAAAAGTGTAAGTGTAACCATTAAAAAGAAACGGAGGGAGTACCTTATAAGAACATGTTTTTGTGAAAAACTACATTATAAAAAAATGTTGTAAGAAACTATCTCTTAAAACAAAAATGTTGTAAGAAGCTACCTTTGACCGAATTTCGGCAGATGACCACCTTTTTCGGCGTTGAACTTTCCTTTTTTTTTGTGTGTTTTTCCTTCCCTTTTCGTCCATTTTCACCCAAAAGTCTCTCTCCTTTGAGAAAATAGTATTAAGTTGTGGTTGTTTGGCAAATTTAGGTGAAAATGAGGGAAAAGAAGCATAAAAAGAAAAGGTCAACACCCGAAAAAGGTGGTCAACGGCAAAAATCCAACCAAAAAGTAGCTTTTTACAACTTTTTGCTATAAAAAAGGTAGTTTCTTGCAACATTTTTTTTATAAGGTACTTTCTGACATATGTTCCTTAAAATAATCATATAATAAGCCTACCTAGCTCTATTAGTAGTAAACTTTTTCAAAAGTTTTGCTGTATTTCAAAGACTAGTCTTGTAGAGCATTACTTATTTTTAAAAATGCTCAGTTTAAAATAATCATCTTGGATAGAGTTTACTATTTTAAACATTGCAAGGGTCAATCCTATCTTAAGTTCTTCAATGGACCTCCTTCGCGCACATCCTAATTTTAATGTACCGTCACATCTCCTAAAATTTTGAGAATTTTATATAACAAAAGACTTGAAAAGAAAATTATGCCAACAGGAATACCTCAGTTCCAGCAATTCCCATAGCAAGGCCGATATCTGCTTCATGAAGGGCAGGAGCATCATTTGTACCATCTCCTCGTCACTGCCACAACTTCTTGAAGGGTTGTCCGCAGATGTCTTACAAGGGTGTGCTTATCCATTGGTGAAGATCGAGCCATAACCTAAGAGGTGAGATTAATCAGTACAACAGTCGATAGCCAAAAATCCACTTGCACATTGTTGACAAATTAAATAGCAAGTTAATCCAGCTATGATTGCAAAAAAAGAAAAGAAAAAAAAAAAAAACAAAAATAAGAAGAGTTCATGCATCAAGAAAGAAATCATGAAAGTTTTCGTCCTTCCTGGTTTCATCCACATCAACATTTCTTAATGAGGAAAGATGGATTGGCAGTGTCACCTAAGCAACCCCAAAGGAAAATATAAACAAGGCAGAGTACTATTTTCTTCATATCAAAAAGTTGGTAATGCTAAAACTTAGGATAACGAAACATATCATTTATAAAGGTTGCATTCATCATGGACACGTATATCATTCATGCATAATTCCATTTCAGCCTTATCTTTCAGGAAGGCTAACTAGAAATTTGACAGTCTTTACAAGACCAAATAAGGAGCTAGTGTGGAGAACTAAGGACAAAGTTTCAATAATTGGAGGAAAAACTCTTTGTAGCCCATATACATTCTACAACAGGTAAGAGAAGGGCAAAGAACAGTATAGAAAAACCTGAATTTTTGGTATCAGTTCAGTTAACTCTTCCTCACTCTTCTCACGAAACTCAGGGCCTTCGATAGCTATGCCGTCTTTAGTGAGAATCCCACATTCTCTAGCAATTGCCTTTGCTGTATTTATGTTGTCTCCTGTAACCATTCGGACAATAATTCCAGCTGACCTGCAGATCGCAACAGATTCCTTGACACCAGGGCGCACTGGATCTTTGATGCCTACTATACCAATGCAGGTGTATCCATCAGAAGGAATAGAACTATCAGAAGAGTAACTATCTCCCAAATCCTGATAAGCAAGGCATAAAGTGCGAAGAGCATCATTAGCAAACTCTTCAATTGTGGCATTTAAATGTTCAACTGATGATTTATCCAGGGAGACAACAACTCCATTTGCGTCAATAACCCTATCACATGCAGCCAGAATAATCTCAGAAGCACCCTTACAGTGTGCCCTCAGACCTCCATTAGGAATCTCCAGAATCACTCCCATTCTCTTCTTTGAGGAGTTGAAAGGCTCCACTTTCACAATTTTCGATGCTTCACGCTCTGTCATGAAATCACCACCAATTGATAACCCAAACTCCAATATAGCAGTTTCAGTGGGACTTCCTAATATCTCAGTTTTGTTGTCTTTGGCTATAACAACTTCTCCTCCAGTATTATTGAAAATTGATTCCAAAAGAACTTTCCGTGCAAAATCAGGAATTTCAGATGTAGTGAGAGATTCCTTGAAGTTGTTTGCTTCCACAGTTTTCCCACATATGTGAGCTTTGACAACAGTCATATGATTGGTAGTAAGTGTCCCTGTTTTGTCACTGCAGATAGTAGTAGCAGATCCCATTGTCTCACAAGCAGCAAGGTGACGTACAAGAGCCTTGTCATTCATCATTTTCTTCATTGCAAACGCAAGGCTCAAAGTCACAGCCAAGGGTAGTCCCTCAGGAACTGCAACAACAACAATTGTAACAGCAATGGCAAAAAATTCCAAGATCTGAAGGGCATCATCACCAGATAAACTCCATGTAGAACCATCTTGTAACTTACGGCTGAATAATCCTTGGACCATCACAGCAAAAGTAACCACTGCAAAAAAGAGCCCAATTTTTCCAATGACAGTTGCCACTCCGTTCAATTTCACCTGCAAGGGGGTTTCATCATCACCTTCTTCACTAAGAGTAGCCATCAATTTACCCCATTGCGTTCTCATGCCGACAGTGGTAACAAGCATTTTCAGTGACCCGTCCTGAACTTTAGTTCCTGAACAAAGAAAAGGATGTTCAAGGTTAACATGAATGGGTTCACTCTCTCCAGTTAAACTTGATTCATCAATAATAGCAGAATATCCTGAAATAAAAAGTCCATCAGCTGGGACCTGATCTCCAATGGCAAGATGAACAATATCCCCTGGCAGTAGGTCATATATCGATACTTTCTGTCTACAGCCATCTCTAGTAACCTGAATTGTGATCTTCTTTTTTTCCTTATCCAAATCCTTAAATTGCAATGATTGTCTATAATCACTTGTTGCAGTTACAAATACAACTAAGAAAATGCTAGCAACAATTCCAAGACCATCATGGGCTCCCTTCGGCCATCCTTCGATTAAAATGCCAACAAACAAAGAAACAACTGCACAAACTCCAAGTATCATAAGAGTCATGTCTTGAAGCGCTTCCCAAACAAAAACTAAGAAACCCTTAGGTGGACTTTCAATGAATCTATTAACACCATATATCTCCTTCCTTTGATTCACCAACTGCTCAGAAGTAGATATTCCACTCATGGTTGACGTAGAGAGCTTCTTTGTGAGACCCTCAACTCCACCATGCGCTTTCAGCTTCTTCGTGTTGCGACCCTCAACAATGGACCCCAGCTCATCAGCACAAATCTCAAACCCAGCTGATTTGACTTCTTCGGGTGGAGTATACGATACACCTGGCAATCATTAACCAGTAAGTAAAGTCAATGAAGAAGCCACCTTCAAGTCAAAGCAAGCCCCCTACCAAGTTGATAAGAGAAACTACAAAACAGATACATACCCTGTATAAACTGGAGCGCAGCTTGTGAGACCAAGAGTGCAACTCTCAACTTCTCCTGCAAGCATTAAAATAAGAAGGAAAAAGAAAACAATCAGCTCATGACGTAGCACACTATTAGATCATGGATGAATGATGCAGTTGAACTTGAACTTGAACAGTTTTAAAACTGCAGATTTTATTTAAATCTCAGCCATTACGTTACTCTAGAAAGAATCAATAAGCACACATACTACATATAGCATAACTAACAACCTAATGTTTTTAATGCAATGGATGTATTCATTATGGCATTTTTTTTTTTTTTTTTTGGGGGTTTTGGTGGGGGGGGGGGATCCTACATATAATATTTTATTTTCTTTTATGTGTGTTAATGAAAGCAACTGTTTGACTTTAACTTGTTGACGAATAATACTTTTATGTATCAACTTCCAGGATACAAAAACTAGAGAAATCGACATAGGCTCTATTAGGTGTTTAGTACTCCCTCTGTCCCCTGGATAGACTTCCCATTCAAGACCTATCTTTGACCCTTCATATCTTTAATTATGTATTAATAAGAAGCATAAAACGTTGATAGTGTGAATGTACACATTGAAGCTAATCTACCAAAGATCCAAATGACTATTTTATTTATTATATATTGGAAAGAAGTTATGGCAATATTTGCAAATTTTGACTTTGAAAAATGCAAAAAGCAAGTCTATTAATACTTATACGTATGAACTTCTAGTGCACAGTTTCTCCAGAAACCTACAAAGGAATAATCCAAATTTATTTTGCCTTGTTGCTCAGCACTACTTTTACAGCCATTTAGCCTAACAAACAAACAAATCTTACGAAACCTAACAAGAAGAAAAGTTAACTATGAGCTAACCATGTAACTAAGTCAAACAGTTGAGGCATTGGAAAGAGCTGAGAGGCTCTCCCATCTCCCAGGCTCACCACCTGAAATCAAACTATGCAAATTGTTCTAAGAATTTAGAAGTGAGCCTTTCTTGACCATTCTTTAAAGTTAAGTTATACAAAAAGGTGTTCTGTCAACAACCTATATTCATTTCCTACACTCCATATCCTCATATATATCAAACAAATAAACTTGGGCAACAAACACGCCAACAATGACAAATGAGATAGAATTTGTGGCAATCTTATTAATAGAGTAACATAAATTAAAAAAGGGAATTGTGAAAAAAAAAAGGTGAATAATTTTTTCTCTCTCATTGAGGGTAAATCATCATTCTTTCTCCACATTATATGAAAACAATAAAAAAAAAATTAATGCTACTACTCACGAGTCTTTTTTGCCAAAATCTTAAGACCAAAGTACCAAACCACTATGGCTACCGAAAACATGGACTCCTCCCAATCAATCAGCAATACACCAACTTCCTCTTCCACACACAAACACACACACACACAACCCCACGCACGCACACCACGCATGCACGCACGGTCGCACGCCACAGACACACACAAAACATGCTCAAGCCTTAAAGATGCGTCATTAAGCAAGTGGTGTCTCTTCTGCCACTAATTGGCAACATATTACTCTTGGCCAGACAACATCCTAGCTATAGAGGATAAATCTTTGATCTAGCAAATCCTAAATGCTGACATAAATCGAGTTAGAACCTACTGGACATCAGCATCATTATAACCACAACAGCAACCACTTCAAACCCCAACCTCTAAAACGACCAAAATCCGTGTAACCTTCTTAGCTTGTTTACAACAATAACAAGCAAAATGTTACAGGAGGTTTAGTTAGTTAGTAAGAAATTTGTTAGATTAGTTGGTCAAAGTTGTGAGTTTGTTGTAATAGGCTTTTGTCAAGTTCTTCTATAAATAGTTGAACCTTTAATCTGTCATAATCATCCAGGAAAATACATATTATAATTCTTCTTCTCTCTAGAAATTCTCTCCTAATTTTCTGCTCTTTCTCTCTCCTCTCCCTCATTTTCTGTAAACTTCTGTCAACTCTTTGACACATTTCTTCAGTGAGTTCTATTCTGCATCACAAAGAGATTGTAATTACACAAAAAAAGGGAAGATCTTCAGTTTCTTAACTCTACCTTTCAGATTCCTCACCAGTTTTAGTTTCTACTCTACTTAGGTTAAATTTCTGCTGAAATAGGCTTTTTCGGCACTTTCTAAAGGATCTAAAATAGAAATTTCATACAACGGAATCTACTCACTTAGATCACAAATAATTCAATTAAATAAATAAAAAACAAGCACGTTAGATCGACTTTCTTCAATCTAGCAAAACATGAAAACTAAATTAAGTCGAAAAGAAGCAAAAAAAAAATTCAAAAAAAGGGAAAAAGAAAATCTAAACCTGATTGGAACGGCGAAGAGCCTGAGCCTCAGAACGTTTCTTGAGATTTGCAGTGAAACGAAAGCGACGCTTTGGATTCTTCACCAACCAGCACAGACTCCTCCATCTTCGAAGCGCTTCTTCTGATGAATTCTTCGCCTTCACTTCTCCAAACTCTTCATTTATCAAACTCTCCATCTCTGAATCTCGCCAATTTTTAACAAAATCAAAGTAAAAAAAAAAAAAAAAAGGAAATTAATGAAGCTAAATAAGCTGAAATTGAAGCTTCAAATCAACGAAAATCGCACGAATTATCTCTCATCAACTGTTCGCAGTTCAACAATTGTTCTTCTCAAGTCAACGCTGAAGAAGCAATCAATCAACGGAGTAAGAGACAAATTGGCGAAAAATTGAAGTCAATCAAATGCGACGGCGATAATATCTTCACCAGAGTTAGGTTGAATTTGATGCAGATGTCGATGTCGATGTCGTGATGCTAAAATGAGAGTGGAGTGTATGTGGAAAGTGAAAATTTTGAAAATGTTGTTTACTGAGAAAATGATTTAATATTGTAAGAAGGAAAATAATACTACTATAAACTTTGTTGAATTAAGCAAGTGGGGGGGAGACTGGAGAGGGAGTTTGGCCTTTTCCAGAAATCTTTATCCTTGATTCAAGTGCCGAACGCGGAAAGGTTTAGTGAAATGCTTGATTTTTATTCGATGGAGGGGACATGATTCCCGCTACAGTGTGTGGTGCGTTGCATTTGGTGTTGGCGAGTCAGATGCGCATGCGCCCATGTGGTCAGCGGAGTAGAACTGCCATTGTGCCACTACGGGACAAATATAAAACGTTTTGGTCGAGACGCGTCTCTTTTTTTTATCTAATACTACATTTGGCCCTGTTTGGCAAATAGAGTTTAGAGTTTAGAGTTTAGAGTTTGCTGTTAGAGTTTTAACTTTTTGTTGACAACTTTTTTTTTATAAATGTGTTTGGCAACAATTAACTGATTGCTAAAAGTTTATTACTATTTGTTTGTGTGAAATGATATTTATAGACATTTTAGTACATATGTGTAGTATTATTATTAGAGGCAAAAAAGTCATTGAATACATTTTTACCTAATCCTCTAAAGAAAAAGCTCATATTATGAGCTTTTTCATTTTGAGAGTTGTTATTCCAAAACTCTCTTTTACCAAACACCCCTTTTAGAGTTTTTGACTAGTCAAAACTCTAAAAGTGGTCCAAAACTCTATTTTTACTCAAAAACTCTAATTGCCAAACACTTTTCTTTTTGGTTTGTTTCGTTTTAATCTAACCAGTTTTCTTTTTGGTTTGTTTTGTTTTAATCTACGCGCGGTTGCTTTTTCTATTATTAATAATATGTCCAATCTACTTTATCCTCTTTTTTTTACCCATGTCATCTACTTTTCAATGGTTTAGTCCACTTTTTAGTTCTTTTTCTCTCGCAATTTTTGGTTTTTCTCTCCATCTTTTTAGTTTATCTCTCATACTTTTGTACTTCCTCTTTGGTTCTACCCCAAGTTGAAGTGAGTAAACTGAAAAGAAACGAAGGGAGTACAATACATCCTAGCCCGACCAAGTAATAGGACCTGTTTGTAACACCCCCAAATTCCATACACGTCTAAGCTACATTGCATCGACTTGGGAGTGTTACCGCCGCGGTGAAACGCAAGGCATGATAAAATCAAAACGTTAACAACTCCTTTATAAGAACTACATTGCAGCGGAAATAAAATGTTCACTTCAAATTACAACTCGGGAATCACCATAGACCCCTTTTATTCAAACCATTAACTATTCATACTAATTGTTCTATAAGTTCAATAAAAACATTTAAAAGCTTATAAACCAGAAAATATCCCCCGTATGCCAAACTCATGCAGCATCACCAGCATACCTAATCTGTTCCCCATTGAAATATCAACGGTTCATCACAGGTCAACAAACACCACAAATAACAAACAATCAACTATGCTTAGTACGTACATAAACAATTAAATTATACATCAGACATAACTAGAATAATAATAACCATCCCTAGACATGATACTACAAGAATACCACAATTCACGTTATAATTTAATTGGCATTGAACGGGCACCGTCATCTTCTAGAATCATACGGGCTACTTAATCCTTAATAGACAACTTGGTCTATTAGATGGAATGTAAATACGGTTTCGTTCTGTTCCACATCCATCACCTTAGTATGCATACCCC
Organism: Beta lomatogona; assembly: GCA_947646795.1. Taxonomy (NCBI): domain Eukaryota; kingdom Viridiplantae; phylum Streptophyta; class Magnoliopsida; order Caryophyllales; family Amaranthaceae; genus Beta; species Beta lomatogona. The sequence continues at coordinate 777,666 of CANSNZ010000424.1, read as the reverse complement.
CAAGATCGTACGGAACCTTCCGCCTACTTGAGTTATCAAAATTTATAAGGACACTACTGTAGTCACAGTAGGCCTGCGTAGGAGTGTAGAACAAGTCTCACACTCCCCCCATTGTTCATTACTTGTAGGGAATCCAACTACAAGTTTATTGCCAACAATTCTTTTTAGCGATAATCATTCATACAACATTATTATAAAATCCTTTTTGTTTAGGCAACCTCTTATGAATCCTTGATACAATTATTAATCATAGCATTTTCGACATCTCATTTCATGCTTGTGATACTATAGTATATTGCATTCCAATAACAATTCGTTCCGTTTCACAAGTCATACAACCAGGAAATACATACAGAATTCCAATTGATTTCATGTTACCAAACAATCTCATCAACCAAAACCATCAACAGTTCCCTATCATGATTCTAGGTTCCAATATAACAATCCTAACCTAGACATGATACTAATATATCAAACTGAACTAGTACGCGTACGTACCTTGTAACGGAGAATCTTTGCTGATTACTTAAAACGTTCCGCTTATGAAATTGGGACCTAATCGAATAATAGAAATATTTCAGTGCTAAATCTTGGTATGATGAAAATAAAAAATCAGCTTAACTAACTATGCAAAATTTTAGTGTTTCGAACAATAAATGAACGTTCTTGTTGGTTAGATTTTTCTTTCATAAACTTTATCGAACTAACATATTTATTACTTACTAATGAGGTGCTTATAAATCTGATTTTGTTTAACTTTTACACTACTTTGTTTACAATAACAAAACTTAACTAAATACCTATATAAGAACTATAAAATCAGATTTGAAGAACTAAACCAAAGTAATAATTAGTAATATATATAATAAATCTGATTTTGTTTAGTTCATAATATACTTTTATTTAAAGTCACAAACTTAAACCAATATACATAAGGATGATAAAAACAGGATTAAGAAATATAATTATCATAAGAACTATATACATAATTCTAAATCTGTTTTTTTTATTTTATATTACCACTATTTTTATACTTTACTTATAGTCACAAAGTTTACTCAAAGATAGTAAGTATAACAATAAAATCAGATTTATAATTTAAAGAATATAGGAGAGATGACTACCGACAAACACCGGCGACCACCACGACCTGCGGCTGACTTGCGCCGGCGACCCCGACTACCCTCTGGCAGCACTCGTGTCGCCTCGTTCGCACCACCACTCGACTTCGCGTCGCACCCTAGCCTCGACAGCAGCGTCGACCAACCCTCGCCTCACTCGACACACACACACGCAAGCTTCCCGACTCCTCTAGCGCAAACCCGAGCCTAGAAATTCCGGCCGACGTGAAGAGAAGAGGAGAGGAGAGGAGTGCAGGAGAGAAGAAGAAATTTTTTTTTTCTTGGAAGGAGGAAGAAGAATCACGTGGAAGAGGGGAAAAGAGGAGAGAGAAATTCTTGGGTAAAATAAAACGGATGATAACCAAGTGAATAGGGTTTTCAAATTTTTTTTTTCTCTTCCTTTTCTTATTTATAGTATGAGAAACCTTAGTTTATTAGGATTTGTTTCCAAATCGAATTCTGATTTATTATTTTAACAAAATCGAATTAACATATAATTAGGTACGAAAGTAGGTTGTATAATTAGATTATAACTGCAGGCTTACCTAAACTATATTATAAAATACTTTCACTTTTACTTTATATTTTCTTATTTATAGCAAAATAACTCCAAAAATACGGAGTATTACAGGCTTCTCCCCTTAAAGAAAGTTTCGTCCCGAAACTTTGAGGTAGCCAGTCTTAACGACGAACTTTCGCACTTCTAAGTCCCAAAATTTCACAAGCGTTTTCTCGTTTTCGCAAATCACATAAATAATAATACACATAAATAACAAATTAAAGCAAACTTTAGGGAAAGCGCGAAATTCTATCGCATTCTTCCCCCCTTAAAAGAAAAGTTACGTCCTCTTAGCTCGCCTACCTCTTGAAAAAGCTCAGGGTACTTCAGACGCATCGCATCTTCTGCTTCCCATGTGGCTTCTTCAGTATTCTGATTTCTCCACAACACTTTCACGATTTTGACGTCTTTATTCCTCGTACAACGCACCTTGTTGTATAGGAGCTTGATGGGTTTTTCCTCATAGGACAAGGTTTCGTCTAACTCAACGTTTTCAGGTTCTAGGACATGCGACTCGTCAGGTACGTATTTTCGGAGTTGGGATACGTGAAACACGTTGTGAACCCTTTCTAACTCGTTTGGCAAATCTAAGCGATAAGCCACTTTGCCTACTCTCGCCAAAATATCATATGGTCCTATGAACTTAGGGCTTAGTTTCCCTTTCTTCCCAAATCGCATCACTCCTTTCATTGGAGACACCTTAAGCAGTACTTATTCACCAACTTCATAGTTCTCTTCCCTTCGCTTCTGATCCGCATAGGACTTCTGCCTGTCATGTGCAGCCCTAATCTTGTCTTGAATGACTCGTACTTGATCAACAGTCTCTTGAATCATTTCAGGACCTAACACCACTGTCTCACTAATATCGTTCCAGCATAAAGGACTGCGACACTTTCTCCCATACAACGCTTCAAATGGAGCCATTTTGATACTAGCATGATAACTGTTGTTGTATGAGAACTCTATGAGGTCTAAATGGTCTTCCCATGATCCCTGGTATTCTAAGGCACAAGCTCTTAACATGTCTTCCAAGGTCTGGATTGTTCTTTCTGTTTGACCGTCTGTAGCTGGGTGAAAGGCGGTACTCATCAATAGCTCACTACCAAATGCTTCCTGGACTTTTTTCCAGAAATTCGAAAGGAATCGCGAATCCCGATCAGACACTATACTCGTGGGTACCCCGTGCAGTCGAATGACATGTTTAACATATGCTTTGGCTAGGGATTCCATACTCTACGTGTCTTTCATAGGTATGAACCTTGCAGTTTTGGTCAATCGGTCCACTATCACCCATATTGTGTTATTGCCTCCCCGACTCCTAGGTAAGGCTACTACGAAGTCCATGGATATCGAATCCCATTTCCATGTTGGAATGTCAAGAGGCTGAATTTTGCCTTGAGGTCTCTTGTGTTCACTCTTAACCTTTTGACACGTCAGACATTTGGAAACAAAGCTCTGCCATCGCCCTCTTCATCCCGAGCCACCAAAACATCTTCTTGAGGTCCTTATATAACTTATCCCCCCCCTGGGTGGACGGAATAATTCGTATTATGACCTTCACTCATTATCTTTTGCTTCAACTCCTCACATTTTTGCGGTACACACCACCGACCCTTGTAGCGTATACTCCCATCCTCATGGATTTCAAACCCTTCTGCTTTTCCCTCCTTAAGTTTTGCTTTGACCCGCTCAAGTTTCACATCCCCAGGCTGACCCTCTCTTATTTCATCTAGGAAGTTGGGCTGAATGGTTAGGGCACTCAATAACTTTTCCACTTCCCCTTCATGGACTACTTCAAGCTGGAGTTTAGAAAATTTTTTTTCACAAAGTTTGTCAGCAACTACCAAGGTGTTCAGGCTATGGCTAGACTTACGACTCAATGCATCTGCAACAACGTTTGCTTTACCCTCATGGTATTGAATATCTAAGTCATAGTCCTTAATGAGCTCTAACCATCTGCGTTGTCGCATATTAAGGTCTTTCTGGGTGAAGATGTATTTGAGGCTTTTGTGATCGGTGAAAATTCGGCAAGTCACCCCGTAAAGGTAATGTCTCCAGATTTTTAAGGCAAAGACAATTGCGGCCAACTCTAGGTCATGTGTTGGGTAATTAATCTCATATGGTTTCAGTTGACGGGACGCATAAGCTATAACCTTCCTATTCTGCATAAGAACACAACCCAACCCATTCTTTGACGCATCACTATAGACATCATACCCCTCATCCCCGTTAGGCAAGGCTAGAACAGGTGCTGAGGTTAACCTCTCTTTGAGTGTTTGAAAGGCTGTCTCACTATCGTCAGTCCAGTTAAACTTGCAATCTTTCTTCATTAAGTTAGTCATAGGTTTTGCGATCTTCGAAAAATCTTTCACAAATTTCTTATAATAACGGGCTAAACCCAAGAAACTCCTTATATCTGTGACATTCTTTGGTGTAGGCCATTCACTCACAGCTTTTATTTTTGCAGGATCTACTGACACACCCTCCTTAGAGACGAAATGACCCAAAAATGACACCTTTTCCAACCAGAACTCACACTTTGAAAACTTTGCATACAGTTGGTTCTCTCTAAGTGTCTGTAAAATAAGCCTCAAATGTCCCTCATGTTCCTCTTTGCTCCTTGAATAGATCAATATATCGTCTATGAACACGACTACGAATTTATTGAGGTAGGGTCGAAAAATCCTACATGAGGTCCATAAAAACAGCAGGTGCATTGGTTAACCCAAAAGGCATAACGGTAAACTCATAGTGTCCATACCTAGTCCTGAAGGCAGTTTTAGGTATATCTTGGTCAACAATCCTCAACCGATGGTAACCGGACCTTAAATCTATTTTGGAGAACATCCCCGCACCCCCGAAGTTGGTCAAACAAGTCATCTATCCTAGGTAATGGATATTTGTTTTTCACAAGGTGACATTGTTCAACTCACGGTAGTCTATACACAACCTCAAACTACCATCCTTCTTCTTCACAAATAAGACAAGGGGCTCCCCATGGTGACATACTAGGTCTAATGTACCCCTTCTCTAGTAGTTCTTCTAACTGGTTTTTCAACTCGTTCATTTCTCGCTGGAGCCATTCGGTGTGGGGCCTTTGAGATAGGTCCAGTTCCAGTGACTAAGTCAACAAGTGAACTCTACATCTCTCCTTGGCGGCATACCGGGTATTTCTTCAGGAAAAACATCCTGAAATTCGCTAACTATAGACACATCCTCAGGTTTTAATGGATCATCCTCAACCCTTCTCACAGAACACATAAATAGAGGCCATCCTTTGTCTATATAACCCTTAAGTTGCAAGGCATTGATTACCTTAATCCCAGGTTCTCGAGGTATTCTCCTATATGACACCCTTTTTCCCGGAGGATCTCTCAGTTCCACTTTCTGTGCATCACAGTCTATCTTAGCCTTGTACTTCCCAAGCCAGTCCATCCCCAAAATGATGTCTAGGTTCGATAAATTAAACTCTATTAGATCGGAAGGAAAGAAGCCCTCCCCTATTTTCAGCGAGACATTCAGGAATTTCTTAGAGCAATTAACAGTATCCCCAGACGGAATAATTATAGGCATAGAAATTGACTCAGACTCAACCAGTGCTAGAGTTCTAACAGTTGTATGGCCAATAAAAGACAAAGATGCGCCAGAATCGAACTATACTTTAACAGGAATTGAGTTAATAGAGAAAATACCAGTGACCATATCTCTACGAGCTTCTTCTTCACTAGCCGTCATCATATACAGCTTCCCTTTGCCCTTATTATCATTGTTGTTGGTCACCTGATTCCCAGATGGTGCCTGGTTATTTGCATTATTTGGTGGTTTGGAATAATTAGAGTTCCCTGACCCATTGTATGCGTTTCCACCATTCTCATTCCCATTCCTAGGCTTGTCTCCATAGTTCCCTTTCTTTTGACCATTGGGGTTAACCTTATTCTTCGAGTAGCACTCATACGCCCTATGCCCCAGATTCCCACATTCACGACACTCCACTTTGTTACCCTCGCAATCTCTCCCAGGATGGTTGTTTGGGTACTTCTTACACCTGTACACACGCTCAGGTCTGCGGTTGTTGGTGTTATTGTTGCGGTTATTGTTATTGTGTTGAGTATTGTTGTTGTTGGGTCCCTTACCAAAGTTTCGTTGGAAGGTTTGGTTGTTTTGGTTCCCCTGGTGCTTCTTTTCAAACCTTTGAACCTCGGGGTTTGGATTCTCCTTTCGCTTCTCACCTTGTTTACCCCCTTCCTCTCGTTTCCTTATGGCATATAGGTGGGCAGCTTTGCCAAAGACATGGTCCAATGAGGTGAAAGTATCTCCCTCCAGTCTCCCCGCAGGTCAAGGGTGAGCCCTAACTCAAAACGTGAGGCCTTAGCTTCCTCGGTAGGGGCAATTTCAGGAGCAAATCTCATCAACTCAATGAATTTGCGATAATACTCCTCAACCAGACACGTTCCCTTGTTCTAGCATCATAAACTCCCCGGGCTTTACGCTTCTTGAGGTATGGAGGGTAATACTTATCCCTCAGGGCTTTCTTGAAGGTTTCCCACCCAAAGTCAGGTTGTTTAAGGAGGTTGTCCTTAGCTTGGGTCCACCAAAAGTGAGCATCCCCCTGAAGGTAATAGCTTGCTAAGGGCACAGTCTTATCATCTGGACAGGAGAGGGTAAAGAACAGCTTATCAAACTCCCCAACCCAGTTTTCCAGTTCCTCTGGGCCCCCTTTCCCATTCAGTATTGGTGGGTTCCTACGAGCAACTTTTTCAGACAAGTCCCCATCCCGGTTATGACCCTGGACTAGGTTAGCTGTGATCTGCACTAGATCACGAATCGATTGCTCGACATTCAGAGAGGTATCAGGCGTGCCGCCTTGACGAACCATTCTGCGCTGAAAAATTATACAACGGCTGTTTCAGCGATATGCACATAGTCGTTTATTTATTTAACTACTACACATTAGCACATTTATATAACACATCTTTATTGCGAACAATCATTAAGTCTCTATTGACTTGCAATATAAACATCTCAAATAAGACGTTACATCAAATAAAAGAATAAAACTGTTGTATTATTATTGAAAAAGGTAAAACTTATTGTTTCCAAGGAAAACATAATATGAATAAATAAAAGAATAAAAGAATACTAATTTGCTACTTGGCATGCAAGCCTTATTAACTGAAATAAACGAATTAAATAATATTCTAATCCTAATTATATAATCAAAAGAAACTAAGGACTATAATGGTGAGCTTCGTCATCTGAATTAGGATTTTCTATTCCTTCTTCCATGTCAGCTTCGTCCTCAGAAGACTCATCATCCTCTATCGGTTCATCTTCCTCCAGAGGTTCTTCCTCAAGAGGTTCTTCTTCTATGGGCTCTTCTTCTGCTTCTTCTTCGTTTTCCTCAATCGGATCCTCCTCAGCAGGCTCATTCTCATTAGGATCTCCCTCTTCAACAGGCTCATTTTCATTAGGATCTCCCTCTTCAGCAGGCTCATTTTCATTAGGATCTCCCTCTTCCTCATTTTCCAAGTCAAGTATAGGTTCAACATTATCTTCCCCAATCACTGCGATGAATGTCCTATTATTCCCCTCATCGTCGGAAATGTAGGTAATAGTTCTGAGGTTTGACGCTATGTGGTAGTCATCGGGTATGAACTCATCCTCAAAAGTTTGGTACCTAGCTCTTTTTGCAGTTCTAAAGGACGCTTGCGGCTCAGATTTAACTCTAGGATTCTCAGAATTCACATTAATTCCCGAGCTTTCCCCCACATGATAGGTTCCTCGAACTAAAGGTGATGAGGTAGAGGGCTCCCAACTTCTTTTCTCACGAATTCTCCATTCATTTTCACAGTATTTTAGATCAGTAATAAAATGTCCTACAGTAGGAAGGTATTGGTTCCAAGAAGTGTGTTTGACCCTATTAAAATTTCCATTTTCTGACCATATATCCCCATATCTACGGTGTACGAAAAGATAAGGTTCCTCCTTAGGGACGTACTGCAGCATAAAATATATTTTCTCCATCTCAGTCTTTAGTCTAGTATCTCCCTGTAAGGTCCTATACTCCAGAGCAGCTTTCATTTTATGGGCCCAGATGTCCCAATCTTCCGCTATTCGGTGTTTCATCAGGTATTCCTTAGGACCTATGTCGTAAACCATCTGCGAATTTAAAGAAGGAAAATAGTCTAAGTTTTGTGAATTTAAGGTTTTTAAGTATATATTATATATAAACATATATAAGAGGTAAAACGATTATTTTCAATTTTAGAATCTCAAGTTTAAAATATTTATGACAATTTATATGATTCTTTCCTAAAATATTCGAAATAAGGTGTTAGTTCAATACCTTTCTGAAACATCTTTGGAATATTATATTAATTCGAAATTTTAGGCAATTAAAATATTTTACTATCGAATTTTAGTGCCTTCAACCACTATCCTCGTATATCCTCCTACTCTATTCACATTTCAAAGATTCAAAAGAACCTTTCACCAATTCAATCAAGCAACCACACCACATTTCATATAATCAGACAAATAAAGGCAAGAAAGGCAGTACAAATAAAATCATTCATATGATTTAATGCACGCAAAAGTAATCTATATGCTCTTATCCCATACTACCCATTTTAAAATCTTTTAAAACATCTTTTGAAAATAGGAACTTTTGGCTCTGATGACCAGTTTTGTAACACCCCCAAATTCCATACACGTCTAAGCTACATTGCATCGACTTGGGAGTGTTACCGCCGCGGTGAAACGCAAGGCATGATAAAATCAAAACGTTAACAACTCCTTTATAAGAACTACATTGCAGCGGAAATAAAATGTTCACTTCAAATTACAACTCGGGAATCACCATAGACCCCTTTTATTCAAACCATTAACTATTCATACTAATTGTTCTATAAGTTCAATAAAAACATTTAAAAGCTTATAAACCAGAAAATATCCCCCGTATGCCAAACTCATGCAGCATCACCAGCATACCTAATCTGTTCCCCATTGAAATATCAACGGTTCATCACAGGTCAACAAACACCACAAATAACAAACAATCAGCTATGCTTAGTACGTACATAAACAATTAAATTATACATCAGACATAACTAGAATAATAATAACCATCCCTAGACATGATACTACAAGAATACCACAATTCACGTTATAATTTAATTGGCATTGAACGGGCACCGTCATCTTCTAGAATCATACGGGCTACTTAATCCTTAATAGACAACTTGGTCTATTAGATGGAATGTAAATACGGTTTCGTTCCGTTCCACATCCATCACCTTAGTATGCATACCCCCCAAGATCGTACGGAACCTTCCGCCTACTTGAGTTATCAAAATTTATAAGGACACTACTTGTCGTCACAAGAGGCTCGCGTAGGGAGTGTAGAACAAGTCTCACACTCCCCCATTGTTCATTACTTGTAGGGAATCCAACTACAAGTTTATTGCCAACAATTCTTTTTAGCGATAATCATTCATACAACATTATTATAAAATCCTTTTTGTTTAGGCAACCTCTTATGAATCCTTGCTACAATTATTAATCATAGCACTTCCGACACCTCATTTCATGCTTGTGATACTATAGTATATCGCATTCCAATAACAATTCGTTCCGTTTCACAAGTCATACAACCAGGAAATACATACAGAATTCCAATTGATTTCATGTTACCAAACAATCTCATCAACCAAAACCATCAACAGTTACCTATCATGATTCTAGGTTCCAATATAACAATCCTAACCTAGACATGATACTAATATATCAAACTGAACTAGTACGCGTACGTACCTTGTAACGGAGAATCTTTGCTGATTACTTAAAACGTTCCGCTTATGAAATTGGGACCTAATCGAATAATAGAAATATTTCAGTGCTAAATCTTGGTATGATGAAAATAAAAAATCAGCTTAACTAACTATGTAAAATTTTAGTGTTTCGAACAATAAATGAACGTTCTTGTTGGTTAGATTTTTCTTTCATAAATTTTATCGAACTAACATATTTATTACTTACTAATGAGGTGCTTATAAATCTGATTTTGTTTAACTTTTACACTACTTTGTTTACAATAACAAAACTTAACTAAATACCTATATAAGAACTATAAAATCAGATTTGAGAACTAAACCAAAGTAATAATTAGTAATATATATAATAAATCTGATTTTGTTTAGTTCATAATATACTTTTATTTAAAGTCACAAACTTAAACCAATATACATAAGGATGATAAAAACATGATTAAGAAATATAATTATCATAAGAACTATATACATAATTCTAAATCTTTTTTTTTTTTTTTTTTATATTACCACTATTTTTATACTTTACTTATAGTCACAAAGTTTACTCAAAGATAGTAAGTATAACAATAAAATCAGATTTATAATTTAAAGAAAATAGGAGAGATGACTACCGACAAACACCGGCGACCACCACGACTCCGCGGGCCGACTTGTGCCGCGACGACCCCGACTACCCTCCCGGCAGCACTCGCGTCGCCTCGTTCGCACCACCACTCGACTTCGCGTCGCACCCTAGCCTCGACAGCAGCGTCGACCAACCCTCGCCTCACTCGACACACACACACGCAAGCTTCCCGACTCCTCTAGCGCGAACCCGAGCCCAGAAATTCCGGCCGACGTGAAGAGAAGAGGAGAGGAGAGGAGTGCAGGAGAGAAGAAGATTTTTTTTTTCTTAGAAGGAGGAAGAAGAATCACGTGGAAGAGGGGAAAAGAGGAGAGAGAAATTCTTAGGTAAAAAAAAACGGCTGATGACCAAGTGAATAGGGTTTTCAAATTTTTTTTTTCTCTTCCTTTTCTTATTTATAGTATGAGAAACCTTAGTTTATTAGGATTTATTTCCAAATTGAATTCTGATTTATTATTTTAACAAAATCGAATTAACATATAATTAGGTACGAAAGTAGGTTGTATAATTAGATTATAACTGCAGGCTTACCTAAACTATATTATAAAATACTTTCACTTTTACTTTATATTTTCTTATTTATAGCAAAATAACTCCAAAAATACGGAGTATTACACTGTTTGGTAAAGAAATGTTTCTTAAGTTATAGGATATGTTTGGTAAAGAGAGTTTTGGAGAAAAATTAGAGGTTTCACTCATATTAGATTATTTAACTAGTCAAATTTTCTAATTTGAGTGTTTGGTAAAAAGAGAGGTTTAAATTCATATCATGGTGTGTTTGAGAACATAGAAGTGAATTTAAAATCTAGAATGGACACAAATGCATTTTTTTGGGAATCCAATATGCACTTGGATTTGAATTTGGGTCAAATACCTAAGAATTCCAATATGCCTGATTTTATTGGATTTCAAATGACTACTAATTAGGTGTCATTTCTAATTCTATCATTCTCACATTTCTTTTTCTCATTCTCTCTCCTCGCTCCACTTTTATCTCTCATTCCAATCTGATGTTGTTCTTTGCGCACAAAAGAATTAACGACTTTTATTTCCTTCTTCTTCATACCAAAATCAATCTTCATTGACACAACTTTAATCTATCATTTTCTTTATGCAATTGAATGCTCAGAATAATCTAATTTTAGGGTTTTAAGCCATAATTTCAGTTTATTTTGCAATTCATGGGCGAGAAAGCAGCAACGAAGGTTAATCCGAGGTTAGTGCAAGGTTTTAATTTGACTTGCCTGGAGGCGAAATTCATGATTGTCCATGCCAAATTCTAAGGTTTTAAGCCGTAATTTTTGTGATTAATAGTGGCGAACGTAGCGGCGACCGCGGCAGCAGCAACTAGGAAGCAACTGACGACGTCTGATAAGTGCATATTCTAACATCATTTAGTTGCATATTAGGGTGCATTTACATAGCATTTGTCCATATTTAGACCCCTTTTCATAAATTATGTTACTTTCACGAGTTTTTCGGTGTTTTGATATAATTTCATATACTTGTACTCCTATGGAAGTACATGAGGATTAAGGCACTTGGACTAACTTTGAGATGATATGTCATGTACCCGAAATGGATTGGAAATGAAGAAGATACAAACGGCTTTGTGTACTTGTGCAAAATGTAACACCTCTTCATCTTTTTGATCATATTTTTTAACACAAAACTGATAATGACGTAATTCTAACTGGGTTGGAAACTATACTTCAAGAGCTTTCCAACGTTTTATTACATGTGCAAAACAAAGATCCAGATCAAAAGTTATAGTTGTTTGACGTTGAGCTGAAGAATCTGACGGTTACAGGCCAACACGTCCGTGTTTCTTCGAGGCAGTAGCTTTTCTTCTGTAGGATATTTATGTACTAGCGGGTCAACACGTCCGTGTCCGTGTTGGTCTGCTCCGTGACGCGTTTTATTTTGTCGGCTTTGTTATTTTAGGAAGCTATAAATAATCTTTTATTCGTTTTATGAAATGAGTTTGTTGTATACTAGTATACACTTTTTAGGGTTTCTAGAGGGAAGTTAGAGAGAGAAACTTGTAGATCTTCATTGTTCTTCAAGACTCTACCTTTCTTCCATCAACTCCAGTATTTATTTTCTCCTTCTTTTCCGTTTGTTTTCTATTATAAATTTTAACTATTCTTCTCTAACTTGTTTATTTATTTCAATTATGCTTGAGTAGTTCTTTTATCTATTGTTAAGTTGAATCCTAGTATGAATTAATTCATGATTATTTTTTTAAATTCTCAAATACATTGTTTAATTGTTCTTTCTTGATTAATTGTACATATTCCAGTACTAGATTAGAGATAACTAGTATTGTTATTATGCCATTGTCTTGATCACAACAGGAGTTGGGTTTTGCGGATTTGATTATTTCAATTAAGGACATGAAATTCTCCATGGGAGTAGGTGGAATGGATTATTAGGAAGTTAGATTGTCGCGTTTAATGTCTCTAATTTGCATGATTCCACGGGAGTAGTCTTGAGTGCATATTAAAGAAGCCATAGATACTCTGGAGTGGTTTATGATATTTTATAGGGTGTACTTTCCTTGTGAACATTTAATTGATTAGTTTGGGCTAGAAATTATTATTGTATTAGTTCATGCTAGTGGGAAGTCTTGACTCTAGATCTTTTATTTATATATTGATTAGTATAGTTGATTCTACCATTCTTGATATTAATCTCCTTTAGTCTTACCATTATTTAAGGGTTAATCATAGAACAAGTTTCTCTCTGTAGGATCGATTCTGACTTCTCTACTACATTATTAGAAGGTGAGTTAGGTTAAATTTTTGTTAGGTGCGCGACACGCCTATCAACGTAACGTCTAATTGGCAGCTCGAGTTTAGGTTTCTAGATTGGGGTGGTATGCGTATTTTTATTGCCTACACGGGATGAGCGCGTATTTGATTACCTCATTGTAAAGATTTTGTTTTGAAATTCATTTTGAAATAAAGAAGTCGCTAACAAGTCTTTAAAGGAAGACTCATAAACCTAATTGGATATCATAAAATCTTAGGGACAACTTGTGGACTTATACTATGTAGATTTCCCAGTCATGACTTCATAATTGATCACTGAACCTAAGATTGAATTCGGGGGTGAATGTACGAATATGATCAGGAATCAAATTTGTCCATTGATGTCCTCTACATACATAATACGATTTATGTTCGAGATTTATGCAATTAAACAACCATGCAATATGTTTATGCAATATAAAAATTAATCTATGTTGGTTCATTAAACACACAAAAGACTACATTTTGGTGACGTGTTGTTATGCAATCAAATTACAGAGAACATAACAAATTATCTTAATTTAGCATTAGAACATTTATTTATGTATTTTCTTAACAAAAATAAACATTTGCGGTGATGAAAGCGTTAAATCATATAACATGCAGTATTTAATTAACAAAAACAAACATGTGTGGTGATTAAAGCGTTAAATCATATAACATGCATATTATTATGAATAATATATAGAAAAAAGAAATAGAGAAGAGTAGAGATTAGAATATACAAGAAAGCGTGGATTCCTTAAAGACCTACATTATGACAAATAGATTGTAAGTAAAAAAAAAAGAATTAAATTGGAATTGACCCTGTAACAGGCTTATTTTTAAAGGCATTTATTAAACGCTAATTATATTTATTAAGTTAATTATGTTCTTGATATTATTATTTTATTTGGTTCAAATATGAATTTTTATTTTGTCATATTTGTAATATATTTGTTGTATTAATTTTATAGAGTTATTATTATTTAAAATTATTATTGGTTTCAGATATCCAAAATTAATTGAGTGTATTTGGTTAAATATTTCTTTTTTTTGATTGTATTTGGAACTAAACCCCAACAAAACCCCCCACCTTGTCGGTTGAACAGATAAACTCAAACCCATTCCCTTAATATCTTCTCTCCCCTCACCAAAAGAAAAACCCAACCCCATATTATTTTCTCACTCCTAAAGATAACCCCAGACTCAACCCCAACCCAGTAGAAATCTCAAACCCCAAATTCTTCTCTCTTCACCCCGAGCAATCTCTCGCACCATTCCCTCTCTTAGCTTGCCGGAGCCGCGTCTACTCCCGTGCTCGCGCTATGCTGCAGCAAAGCCAGCTCCCCTGCTCGCGTTTTCTCTCTCTTCGTTTGTCTTGCTGCCGGTCTTGCTCATCCTCCTCTGTTCGTGTTGTTGCTGTGTCGTGGTTGTTGCTGCGCTACTGCCGTGGCTGCCGGCGTTGATGTTGTTGTGTCGTGGTTGTTGCTGCGCTACTACCGTGGCTGCCCGCATTGCTGTTGCTGTGTCGTGGTTGTTGCTGCGCTACTACCGTGGCTGCCGGCGTTGCTGTTGCTGCTGGTCGCCGCTTCCCTTTCTCTTCTTCGTCTGTTGCTGCTACCGTTGTTCTTGGTGTGGTGTTGTTGTGCATCGCTGCTACTGGTGTTCTTTGTGCACCACCACTCGCCGCCGCCATGCGCTAGCCTAGCGGTGTTATTGGTTTCTCTTCCCTACTGGTGTTGATGCCCTTATTGGTACTAACCCCTTTCTACCTCTCTTTTGAATTGGGTTGAGTTCTAATTGAAGTTTATAATTTCATTACTATGGTGATTATGAAATGGTTCACTGGTTGATTATGTGAATAGCTATGTTGAACTATTGTCATTTGTTTAAATTAAAAACCCAATGATGGTGTTGATGTGTTATTATCGTTGTGCCAGTTGTGTTGTTGTTGTTGTTGTTGTTGTTGTTGTTGTTGTTGTTGTTGTTGTTGCTTCTTGTCCGGCGTTGTTGTTGCTGCTGCTGCTGCTGCTGCTGCTGTTGTTGTTGTTGTTGTTGTTGTTGATGTTGATGTTGCTGTTGTTGTTGCTGTTGTTGTTGTTGCTGTTGTTAGTAGTTGACTCCTAATCCGGAATCTCAATTAGAATAATGAGACTTCTAGTTAAAAGGAAGTGATCGAGTAATTCTTAAGATGAGGAATAGTTATTATTAATTAACGTTAAGGAATTGGTTATAGGTTATCTTATAAAAATATCAATATGTGAATATTGTCTATTGAGTAGGTTTAAGGAACTTTAAATGTATACAAGTATCATATCAACTAATCTCTCGTTCTAAAACTAATATTTGTAGTTCCGTAAGTTTATAAGTTAAATTGTAATCCTAATTTAATTTATAACGAGAATGAGTTTGATTAAGAAGTCTCGTGCTAATGGAGTCAGGATGTTATTAGTCAGTAAGAGGTAGTGTAAGTTCCTTTGGTGCTTATGTTAATATTGGATGTGTGTAAGTTAACTCTGCTTAGTTAATTATGAGAGAGAGACCTATATATTGTGAGTGTTGTAAAGACATTCGTTAATCGATTACAATTCTCTAAGGAGAAGTGTTGTGGATTGGTTTATTGTTCAAAGATTGTGATTAAGAGTTATTGAGATGATATATAAACTTGAGTTCTAAGAATGATTGGAATAAGATATGAACGATAACGAAAATGAATCTAAAGGGAAAAGTAGCGTCGTCTGAGTCGACGGATGAGGCGACACGAACAGTACCCCATGGACTATGAACCTTGGGGGGCCCCACAAGGAAACCTGCCCATTGCTATGTGGGGCGATAATCGGGCGATATATCAGGTAATGTGAAACATGTGGATGGCTGATTGAATCAGCGGAAAAATGTACTCTGGACTAGTCGCGGTTATTGGCCAAAAGTAAAGTGAATGGTTGGGTGACGACCCCCACTGTCGGAGTGTAAGCTTTTGTCTCCTCCGCCGCGTTCTCTTTCCCCCGATTGAAAAGAAAGTTATTTCGAATTATGGAAATGAATGCTAATTCAGTGCTTGAATGTGGATATTGGATATTGGATTTCCGATAAGGAATCGTATCATGGTAATTCATTTGGATATTGGATTCCCAATAAGGAATCGGATCATGGTAAGTTGTTTCGATATTGGATTCCTGATAAGGAATCATATTAGGTAATTGATGAATGTTTATTCAGTACTTGAATATGAATAATGATATTGAATTCCCGATAAGGAATCATATTTTGGTATTGGATTCCAGATAAGGAATCGTGTCATGGAATGTTATCATGTTATTTAATTCTTGATAAGGAGTTGGTTGTAAAGGTATAAGAAAATGATTAATATAGTATTTGTGTAACAGCTCAATTCTAAGCAGCTTTAATTACAACATAAATTATACTTTATTAGTTTAATTAAGTTGCTAACATAGTTCTCTTTTTGGAAACAGTTTGAGAAATGTTGAATTTCACATATAAAGTAAATTTTAGTGCTTATAAGAGATAAATTAATTGCCTCAAGTTTTATGATAAATCTAAAATTGATTTATTAAACCACTTATGTATTATCATGTTCTCATTATGAATTTTCATTTTATATAATATAAAAGAAAAAAAAATAAAAAAGAAAGATTTGAGGAATTATCTAGAGTCTTCAATAGAAACCCATCATCCTATTTACTAATCACTTGAACCAAAACCCCAACTTATTTCCTCTTCCTTCACTCCCACTCTCACTCTCACTCTCACGTAGCTCTTCCTTTCCCTCCTCTGTTCCTCAGCCATGCTCGCCACCACGAGTGGCCGCTTACTGCTACTCCTTCAATGGTGCTGCCATTTTCTCTCTCCTCCTACCTTGTCTTCGTTGCTGCTAACTGTTGTTAAGGCGTGGAACCCGGCGAGGCATGCCGCTGTGGTTTGTTGATGCTCAAAATTTTGTTGATGAGTTCTTGTGGTATTCTTCGCTTCTTGAGAATTGGAAATTAGTTTGAGTTATTTATGAAGGTATAATAAGACTTCCTCATCTCTCTTTTTAGTCCACCGATTCAATCAATTAGTGGGTTGGGTTTTACTTAAAATATGATGTTTCATTCGGTTAAGAATTGGAATTATCAACTTGTCAACTTCTTTTCTTGCTATTAAACGTGTGAAACAGTTTTTCACGTAATCATATTTTAGTTAGAAACTTTGCAATTAGTTTTGTGTTGACTCAACTAATATTTTGTGCGTGGGGTTATATTGGGTATTTTAGTTAATCTCTTTAGTTTAGATTATGAGGGTGAGTTGCAAGGTCAACTTAGGTACTAGTTATTTGGAGGATTCTGTTAGTCCATGATACGATAAGAACAAAGTTGGGTTTTGTTAGTATTCTTGTAGACATTCTTATATAATCATTAGATTATTAATAGTTGTTATTGGTAATGAGGTGAACCATTGTGGAGTTCAAGATCGTTTAAGCTAGAATAATGGATTATTGGAATCAATTTCGGGGCTTTAGCAATATTTGAAGGTTAAGTAAAGGTACACATTGTCCTTCCACCTTGTATATTCAATAATATATCTGCAATTGCAAGTTGCATGAATTTCATGATTTTAATAAGAAAAATTAGATCCGACTTGAACTTGTTATGAATATATGATTATAAAGTTCAGCTTGTTTGAAGGTGTGTTCCTTAAATACTATGTTTTTGGATTTTTCGGGGTATATGATTTAATGCTAAGTGATTGAGTATATAGTTTTAGCATTGATTTCTTAATTTTGAATTGAGATACATTCTATAAGTTTTGGGTATGAAAGTTTATTCAAAATTTGAAGTAAGTAAAAGTTATCCAAGGATACCAAGTTCTGCAACACTAAGTCAATCTGTTCTGTATTGAAGAATATTTTGGTTTATGAGATATAATAGTATAAGTTAGTCGATGAACCACATGTTAAGAATATTATTGAAAATCTGAATATATTGTAATGGTCAAGTGATTTTTGATTCAAACTCGTTCTAAACAAGTTCTGAAATATATGTTCAAGATACAAGGAGTTTTAGTATATTGGTTTATCACCATCAAGGAATGTGGACTTGACTTTTCGAAAATATGAGGTTGGAGAGTTTGACTATGATACAAAATCTCAGGATCTATATATCTTATTTTGAGTTTTGTGTACTTGAGATTATTTGGGACATGAAAAGTTCGAGTATCGAGATTTCAAAAGTAAACCAAAAACTATTTGTTTGGAGATGTTAAGTATTGTACAAGATATGATTTAAAGAAGATTTTAGTTATATGCTTGGATATTATGATATGATTGGAGCTAGAATAAATATTTTGGGACGTGGAATGTGAAATTGATAAAGTTACCAAAGCAAGCTTTATGATTCTATTCTTGTGAGAAAGAGAAGTTTATGTATAAGTCAAACTACATTATTCATAGGTCTCTTTAAATAATCTTTAGGATCGAGTTTTATAGAATTGGAAATTGTGCTAGAATGATTGAGTGGTGAATAAATTTAGGAATTGTATTAGAAAAATAATTTGTTGTTTGAGGAATCTGAGTTGGTGACTATGGTATGTTGAAATTCAAATTCCCCTTAGTAAGTTAATGTTGATACCAGAGATCCACAGGATTTAAAAGTGAGATAACTGAACATGTAATTTGGGGATGAAGTACATCATATAATGGGAATTAAAAATTCGATATGCGCTCTCTATGTTAGTTATATACAGATCAAGAGTCGAGAGATGGGGAAGGAATATCAAACACTAAACTGAATGTTATGTAAGATTAAATTCTGTTTTGACTTTCTGATTAGTAAGCCACTTTTGAGCTTCAATTATAATAAGTTTAGACTATATTGGTACTAACCCCTTTCTACCTCTCTTTTGAATTGGGTTGAGTTCTAATTGAAGTTTATAATTTCATTACTATGGTGATTATGAAATGGTTTACTGGTTGATTAAGTGAATAGCTATGTTGAACTATTGTCATTTGTTTAAATTAAAAACCCAATGATGTTGTTGATGTGTTATTATCGTTGTGGCAGTTGTGTTGTTGTTGTTGTTGTTGTTGTTGTTGTTGTTGTTGTACTGTTTTTAGAAGCTGACTCCTAATCCGGAATCTCAATTAGAATAATGAGACTTCTATTTAAAAGGAAGTGATCGAGTAATTCTTAAGATGAGGAATAGTTATTATTAATTAACGTTAAGGAATTGGTTATAGGTTATCTTATAAAAAATATCAATATGTGAATATTGTCTATTGAGTAGGTTTAAGGAACTTTAAATGTATGCAAGTATCATGTCAACTAATCTCTCGTTCTAAAGCTAATATTTGTAGTTCTGTAAGTTTATAAGTTAAATTGTAATCCTAATTTAATTTATAACGATAATGAGTTTGATTAAGAAGACTCGTGCTAATGGAGTCAGGATGTTATTAGTCAGTAAGAGGTAGTCTAAGTTCCTTTGGTGCTTATGTTTATTGGATGTGTGTAAGTTAACTCTCCTTAGTTAATTCTGAGAGAGAGACCTATATATTGTGAGTGTTGTTGGGACTTAATAACTGATATTATTGTTGAGATGAATATAGATTGATAAATATGAAACGAGAAATAGTATGAACTATGTATATGCAAAAGCATGTATTGTGTGGAATTGGTTTAGTAACTCTCGTTTGTTAATTATAACTGAGAGACCTAGTGATATTGTTGTTGATGTTTTATCGAACATTTGTGGTTATTAATTAGTTGCTGTGATACATAAGTTTTATGATTGGAATCGTTTGCATATAAAAGCATACATGTATTGGTATGAAATATTTACTTGTAGAGACATTAGTTAATCGATTACAATTCTCTAAGGAGAAGTGTTGTGGATTGGTTTATTGTTCAAAGATTGTGGTTAAGAGTTATTGAGATGATATATAAACTTGAGTTCTAAGAATGATTGGAATAAGATATGAATGATAACGAAGAGGAATCTAAAGGGGAAAGTAGCCTCGTCTGAGTCGACGGATGAGGTGAAACGAACAATACCCCATGGACTGTGAACCTTGGGGGGCCCCACAGGGAAACCTGCCCATTGTTCTGTGGGGCGATAATCGAGCAATATATCAGGTAATGTGAAATATGTGGATGGCTGATTGAATCAGCGGAAAAATGTACTCCGGACTAGTCGCGGTTATTGGCCAAAAGTAAAGCGAATGGTTGGGTGACGACCCCCACTGTCGGAGTGTAAGCTTTGTCTCCTCGCCGCGTTCTTTTTCCCCCGATTGAAAAGAAAGTTATTTCGAATTATGGAAATGAATGCTAATTCAGTGTTTGTGTAACGCCCCGACCTCTAAACATCATGTTTAAGTTAATTAATGCATGATTAGCAGCGGAACTTAGATGGTCGGTGCGCTACTGCCGTATTTTCCGTTCGGGAAAATACCAGGCAAACATTCCTTCATGAAACTAAACATATTAAAATCATTGAAGCTCAAAGCCCCTTAATTATATAGATATAAATAGCTAAGCATAGATGACTACGTAGCTATAGTTAAACTGAGTTCATATTCTAGTGGTCATGAGTTTATATTACACAACCAAAGTAGTATTCATAAATGTAAAGTGATTGATCATCCTCACTTCTACGCCATCCCGTCACCTTCATCAGTACCTAAAACCAAAAGCAACATCGTGAGCCGAAGCTCAGTAACATACTACCCTAACAACGCAAATTCATTTCAATTCATTTTATTTGCAAACAGGGAGAAGAGAATATAGTAAAACATATTTCAAATCCATAATGAAATAATAGCAAAGTAAACAATTATAAATAGCATCTTGATACTTCATAAGTTCTCATTATCTTTTCATCTTTTAACATGGTAACTGGCAAGTATAGACATGCGGGACGTCTCCCACCATGTGATGATCCTCAAGGAGCCCAACTCTCTTGTTGGATACACCACGATGCGATGATCCTCAAGGAGCCCAGCTCCCTTGTTGGATACACCGCTCGCACCAAAATAGAGTAGTAACATAACATGCGGTACCCCTCAAGGAGCCCGGCTCCCTTGTTGGGTGTACGGCGGGTGCGAAGGTACGTGCACGACCATAAAGTAGATAAGCGTAACATTATACTGCCAGGACCTCTTTCACTTTTATTTATCATGTTTCGTTTGTTTAGCATTCATCGGCATAAGCCATAGATCTTTCATGAATCATACTTGAGCATCAATAACTCATACGATCATCATTTACGAAACTCATTCGAAAACAATTTAAGTATCCCACAATCCATATAAAGAATCACATCACAAAATCCTTAACATAATTATAAACATCATTTCACAAACACATTTCGAAGGGGATCGTGGGTGTTAGCAATAGATGTTACCTCGATTCCTGCTTAATAACCTTGAAAGCCCGGGGAAGGCTGTAATATCCTTTCCTTTTAATCTAACCATGAAATCGAGCAGCGAATATATAAGTATTCATTTTATTTTAACATTTTGACTTTTAGTTATTAAGATTACTTTTCTTATTGAATATCATTGTTAAAATTACTCTTTAGTTATCAAAGAGACTCATTATTTAAGCTTATACTCAAATTGGTTTTATTAATATTTGTTCATTCATTTCATATAATTACGGTTCTTAAACATTAGAAATAATCACCTATATTTAGTGAATTATGGTCAATAACGAAATTCATGCTTAATGACTCGCAAACATGATTTCTTATTTAATCACTTCATTCTTCTAGATGTTTATACTTTACTATAACTCATGACATTGTTATTGTTAAAGATTGCTCGTTTAAATCATAATGTTATACGTTTATCTTTGGTTATACTAACACAATAACTAATGCGTAAATGGTTGTCATAAACTCATGAATTAATATACAACTTAAGTATTTATGACGTTCAATTACAAGGATAAGGTGAATCATTGGTGATAATTAACTAATTTAGTTTAGTTCTTAATACTTGATTATTAGAACAACTAGGAATAGGTATAAATTAAATTAAATTAGTCCATTAAGCCCAACAAATTGAATATATGAATATAATAGATTAGTTTAACTGAAAAAAAATCATATTGTTGCCCAATAAAAGGAGTACCTAACAATGGGTGTTCTTGGGCTCAAACTACAAAAACCAAAAATTAAAACAACAGTTAAGAGGTATTTTCATACCTCTGCTCATCTGAGCAGCCACGACAAAGAAACAGGTGAGGGAGGTAGGCTGGGCGCGGCGTGGTGGAGCTCCGGCAGAGAGGCGACACGGGGGGTTCGGGCGGCGCAAGCAGCATCACGGTGGTGGTTCGGTGCAGCAGTGGCTGCGACGCGAGAAAGGAGAGAGGTGGGGTGAGAGAGAGTGGGCGAGAGAAGGGAGACGCGGCTGGGTTACGGTGAGACAGTGAGTGGCGCTGGTTGCCGTAACTGAGGCCGTAGGGTGGCGCTTTGGTGGTGCCGGTTGTGGTGTGGCAGCAGCGAGGTGGTGCGAGTTATGGTAACTCGAAACAGAGGAGAGAGAGAGGGGTTGCGGAAAAAAAACAGAGGCTTGGGGGCGTTTTTGGTGGTGGTTTCCGACGAAGACAATATATTTCCGGCGAGGTGTTTAAGATTGTGAATGGGTGATAATGGGGGAGCAACCATGGCTATTTATAGCCATTGTTGGGGTTTAATTTTTATGAATTGGGTGGGTTTGATTTGATGAGAAATTGGATTTTTGGGTTTGTTTGATTTGAATTGAAGTTTTTAATTGAAGAAGAGTTTGTTTGTGTAAAATAATTGAGTCTTGAATTTAAACTTCTTGTCGGGTTGTTTTGTGAAGAAAAATGGAGATGGAGATGAACAATACTTCCTATTTTGATTTTTCTTTTTCTTTTTCTTTTTCTTTCTTTTTTTATTTTTCTTTTCTTTTTGCCATCAATTTGTGTAGTAATTAATTTGTCATTTGTTTATTATTGGGTTTTCTTACTTTAACTAATGTTATTATTTAATCTAACATAATTTGTAACTCTTGCCATACATACAACATATATTTACTTAACGAACTAATTATCCTTTACTTGGATATAGAGTAACAAAATTTCAATCGTAACTTATGATTAAAGGATAATATTAACCACTAATTATTATTATTTAATTTAAGCAAAGTTTAAATTTTCGGGATATTACATCCTCTCCCCCTTAGAAAAAGTTTCGTCCTCGAAACTTAATAATGATAGCCAATAATCATATTTTCATTAACTCATATATATACAAGCACATAATTTCAAAGTCAAGTATTCACATGCATATTGTACGTAACCTCACAAAATCATCATCTAAGCAAATAGGTGAGGATATTTCGTTTTCATCTGGTCTTCTACTTCCCAAGTGGCTTCTGACGACAAATGGTTAGCCCGTAGGACCTTTACCATAGGGATTACTTTATACCTAAGTTGCTTTTCTCGTCGATCGAGAATTTCGATCGGTTTTTCTTCATACGTTAGATCATTTCTAAGCTGTAGTGGTTCATGTCTAATCACATGGTTAGGATCTGGTATATACTTTCGCAGCATTGACACATGAAATACATTGTGAACCTTATCCAAGTCTGTCGGCAGTGCTAAGCGATAAGCTACTTCGTTGACTCGCTCCAGAATCTCATATGGGCCTATATACCTTGGACTTAGTTTGCCGGACTGCCCAAATCTCATAACACCTTTAGTAGGTGAGACTTTCAGGAAGACATGATCACCCACCATGAATTCTAGTCGTCTCCTTCGCCGATCTGCATAACTCTTTTGTCGGCTCTGAGCAGTCTTAATCCTGGCTTGTATCAATCGTACTTTTTCAGTTGTTTCTTGTATCAAGTCCGGTCCAATCATCCGAACTTCGTCTATATCACTCCAACAGAGGGGTGTTCTACACCGTCTTCCATAGAGTGCTTCATAGGGTGCCATCCCAATGCTAGCTTGATAGCTGTTGTTATAAGAAAATTCTATCAGCGGTAAATATTTCTCCCAGCTTCCTTGGAAATCTAATATACACGCCCTTAACATATCTTCGAGAGTCTGAATTGTTCGTTCTGTCTGACCATCAGTTGCCGGGTGAAAAGCGGTACTGAAATCAAGTCTGGTGCCAAGAGCTTTCTGCAATTCTTTCCAACAATGTTGGCCTTAACTACAACGCATTCAAGCATGCATCTCCTTTCCTTTGAATGATCTCCACTTCCATCTTCCATAGATCCTTTTGGATAGCTTTGGGTAGGGTTAGGATGGTGTTTAAGTGGGATTTTCGGCTTAAAGCATCAGCCACAACATTAGCCTTGCCAAGGTGATATTGAATGTCGAGGTCGTAATCTTTGAGAAGTTCTAGCCACCTACGTTGTCTCAAGTTTAGCTCTTTTTGTGTGAAAATATATTTGAGACTTTTGTGGTTGGTGAAGATCTTGCACGGAACACCATAGAGATAGTGTCGCCCTATTTTGAGAGCAAACACAACAGCTGCTAGTTCAAGATCATGGGTTGGGTAGTTTTGTTCATGCGGTTTTAATTGTCGAGAAGCATAGGCTATTACTTTATCGTTTTGCATTAAGACGCACCCCAATCCATGCTTGGAGGCATCACTATATACCACAAAGCCGTCTTTATCAAATGGGAGGGCGAGAATAGGGGCAGAGGTAAGACGCTTCTTTAACTCTTGAAAAGCTGCTTCACTTTCATCGCTCCATTCAAATTTGACAGACTTCTTCACCAATCGGGTTATGGGTGAAGCAATTTTGGAGAAGTCCTGGACAAATCTTCGATAATAACCAGCTAAGCCCATAAAACTTCGTGACATTGGTGGGTCTAGGCCACTCCATTATAGCCTTTATCGTTTGTGGGTCAACAGAGATTCCATTCTCCGAAATAATGTGCCCTAAGAAGGCTCTTTCAACCAGAATTCACATTTCTTCAACTTTGCATATAACTTGTTCTCCCTTAATACCTCCAATACTTTTCTCAAATGCTCTTCATGCTCACTCGAACTTCTTGAGAACACCAATATATCGTCAATGAATACCACTACGAACTTGTCGAGGTAGGGTTTGAAAACTCGATTCATCAAGTCCATAAAGACAGCAGGAGCATTGGTTAGTCCAAATGGCATTACCGTAAACTCATAATGACCATATCGGGTTCTGAAAGTGGTTTTTGGAATATCTTCGGGTTTGATTCGGAGTTGATGGTATTCAGATCTCAAATCGATTTTCGAGAAGGTGCTGGCTCCTCGAAGCTGATAAAAAAGGTCATCAATGCGGGGTAGTGCGTGGATATTTATTCTTGATGGTGATCTTGTTTAACTCCCGATAATCAATGCATAATCTTAAGCTTCCATCTTTCTTTTTCACAAATAATACTGGTGCACCCCAAGGTGATACACTAGGTCGAATATACCCTTTCTCGAGTAATTCATCTAGTTGCTTCTTTAATTCTTGCAACTTGGATGGTGCCATTCTGTAAGGTGCCTTAGATATAGGGGCGGATCCTGGAATCAGGTCAATGCTAAAATCTATTTCTCTTTGTGGTGGCATGCCAGGTATCTCCTTTGGAAATACGTCAGAATATTCACAAACTATGGGAATGTCAGACACAGAAAGTTCAGGGGTGGTTAGGTCTACCATATTGCAAAGGTATCCCTGACAACCAGTCATGAGTAGTTTGAAGGCTTTTGAGGTTGATACGATTTTGGGTTTGGTTTTTCTTCTTCGATAAGATACCTTACTTCCGTCTGGTTTCTTAAGGGTTATTTCATGGTTAAGGCAATTTATGTCGGCTTTGTGTTTGGATAACCAATTCATACCCAAGATCACATCAAAGTCGGTTAATTCAAATTGAACTAGGTCAACTAAAAATTCACAACCTCCTATTAGGATAGGGCAATTCCTATATATGACATCACATGAGATAGATTCTCCATTTGGGAGGGCAACAGACATAGCAGATAATTAAGAGCATGGTTTTACTTTCAAATTTTTAGCAAATGATGCGGAGACAAATGAATGTGAAGCTCCAAAGTCGAAAAGAACATAAGTAGGTATAGAATTGACAGGAAAAGTACCAGTAATGACGGTATCATCAGCTTCAGCTTCTTCTCGTTGCATCATGAATACTCGTGCAGCTTGGGGAGGTCCACGGGGAGGGTTACGGTTTGTAGCACCACCATTTCCACGGTTCTGACCAATTGGTTCATTTCTCCCGTTGGCTTGTCCTTGACGCCATTGAGGGCAATCTCGGATCATGTGATCTTTACTTCCGCACTTGTAGCATTCCTTTGTACCAACTCGGCATTCCTTCTCGCATGGTTCCACTTTCCGCACTTAGAGCATTTTCGAGTTTGATTACGGTTTCCGAAATTTCCACTTCGGTTTCCAATTTCTTGCCTCTTGAATGATCCATTGTTGGGTTGGTTTTGAAAATTCTTCTTTCTTTTCCCGTTCTCAAAGATCTCCTTTCGAAGCTTGCTTTTTCTTTCAACGTTGATAGCCCTATCATACAACTCTTGGAAGGATGTACTCATGTGTGCTGCAAGTTTCTCTTGAAGGTCAAGATTAAGGCCTTCTTCAAAGCGATTCATCCTCTGTCGATCCGTAGACACTAAGTCAGGAGCAAATCGAGCAAGCTCGTTGAATTTCACAGCATACTCTAACACGGACATATTCCTTTGCTTGAGATGAATGAACTCGGATTCCATTTTGAGCTGCAGGCTCTGAGGGTAAAACTGATTTCTCATTGCTCCCTTCAGATTTTCCCATCCAAAGTCGGATTGGCTTTGAATTTCCTTTGCAGTCTTCCACCAAAGGTCTGCTTGCCCTTTCAGATATAATACTGCGATATTCACCTTCCATTTCTCGGGGCACTGAGTAGCGTCAAATAGTTTCTCCAAATGATTAATCCATTCTTCGAACTCGGTAGGATCCGGCTTGCCATCATAGGTTGGTGGTTTGTGAGCAGAAAATCGCTTAAACATGTTAGAGCATCCTTCTTGCTCTGATTTAGGCTTTTGTCGATTTCCTTGCAAGAGTTCCATCATTACAAGTCTTAATAAGTCTGTTCTATTATCGTTAGCAACGTCTCCGGAGGCTTCTCCGAAAATGGGATCACTTCGCAAAGCATCGAGTCTTGTCCTCATTTCTTCCAATGACACATCTGACACGTGATTTCCATTTCCTCCTTCAACGTGATCGCTTTCACTTGTTGCCATACTCTAACACATTGAACATTTCACATTCATATCACATTTTATGCAAATAAGACATAGTGCATCCAAAAAGTAAATATTGAAACTTTATCCCATTCCCGATCCTAACGCTCACGCTCATGGTTATTATAGCTTTAATATTCTGCTTAACAATTTATAGAACTTCAATCTTAATTCATTTTTCCTTAATTATTTTACACAAATTAACTATTTCTATTTCGTCATTAATAATATTATTATTGCTATTATTTATTATGCTATTTTACCTAAACCATTTTAACCTTAAAATTATTTTACGTAAAACCATCACGGTTCTACTTAAGGTTTCAGAAACCTTCGGCTCTGATACCACTCTGTAACGCCCCGACCTGTAAACATCATGTTTAAGTTAATTAATGCATCATTAGCAGCGGAACTTAGATGGTCGGTGCGCTACTGCAGTATTTTCCGTTCGGGAAAATACCAGGCAAACATTCCTTCATGAAACTAAACATATTAAAATCATTGAAGCTCAAAGCCTCTTAATTATATAGATATAAATAGCTAAGCATAGATTACTACGTAGCTATAGTTAAACTGAGTTCATGTTCTAGTGATCACGAGTTTATATTACACAACCAAAATAGTATTCATAAATGTAAAGTGATTGATCATCCTCACTTCTACGCCATCCCGTCACCTTCATCAGTACCTAAAACCAAAAGCAACATCGTGAGCCGAAGCTCAGTAACATACTACCCTAACAACGTATATTCATTTCAATTCATTTTATTTGCAAACAGGGAGAAGAGAATATGGTAAAACATATTTCAAATCCATAATGAAATAATAGCAAAGTAAACAATTATAAATAGCATCTTGATACTTCATAAGTTCCCATTATCTTTTCATCTTTTAACATGGTAACTGGCAAGTATAGACATGCGGGACGTCTCCCACCATGTGATGATCCTCAAGGAGCCCAGCTCCCTTGTTGGATACACCACGATGCGATGATCCTCAAGGAGCCCAGCTCCCTTGTTGGATACACCGCTCGCACCAAAATAGAGTAGTAACATAACATGCGGTACCCCTCAAGGAGCCCGGCTCCCTTGTTGGGTGTACGGCGGGTGCGAAGGTACGTGCACGACCATAAAGTAGATAAGCGTAACATTATACTGCTAGGACCTCTTTCACTTCTATTTATCATGTTTCGTTTGTTTAGCATTCATCGGCATAAGCCATAGATCTTTCATGAATCATACTTGAGCATCAATAACTCATACGATCATCATTTACTAAACTCATTCGAAAACAATTTAAGTATCCCACAATCCATATAAAGAATCACATCACAAAATCCTTAACATAATTATAAACGTCATTTCACAAACACATTTCGAAGGGGATCGTGGGTGTTAGCAATAGATGTTACATCGATTCCTACTTAATGACCTTGAAAGCCCGGGGGAGGCTGTAATATCCTTTCCTTTTAATCTAACCATGAAATCGAGCAGCGAAAATATAAGTATTCATTTTATTTTAACATTTTGACTTTTAGTTATTAAGATTACGTTTATTATTGAATATCATTGTTAAAATTACTCTTTAGTTATCAAAGAGACTCATTATTAAAGCTTATACTCAAATTGGTTTTATTAATATTTGTTCATTCATTTCATATAATTACGGTTCTTAAACATTAGAAATAACCACCTATATTTAGTGAATTATGGTCAATAACGAAATTCATGCTTAATGACTCGCAAACATGATTTCTTATTTAATCACTTCATTCTTCTAGATGTTTATACTTTACTATAACTCATGACATTATTATTGTTAAAGATTGCTCATTTAAATCATAATGTTATACATTTATCTTTGGTTAATATTAAACAAAAGTGAATACTAACACAATAACTAATGCGTAAATGGTTGTCATAAACTCATGAATTAATATACAACTTAAGTATTTATGACGTTCAATTACAAGGATAAGGTGAATCATTGGTGATAATTAACTAATTTAGTTTAGTTCTTAATACTTGATTATTAGAACAACTAGGAATAGGTATAAATTAAATTAGTCCATTAAGCCCAACAAATTGAATATATGAATATAATAGATTACTTTAACTGAAAAAAAAAATCAGATTGTGGCCCAATAAAAGGAGTAACTAACAATGGGTGTTCTTGGGCTCAAACTACAAAAACCAAAAATTAAAACAACAGTTAAGAGGCATTTTCATACCTCTGCTCATCTGAGCAGCCACGACAAAGAAACAGGGGAGGGAGGTAGGCTGGGCGCGGCGTGGTGGAGCTCCGGCAGAGAGGCGACACGGGGGGTTCGGGCGGCGCAAGCAGCAGCACGGTGGTGGTTCGGTGCAGCAGTGGCTGCGACACGAGAAAGGAGAGAGGCGGGGTGAGAGAGAGTGGGCGAGAGAAGGGAGACGCGGCTGGGTTACGGTGAGACAGTGAGTGGCGCTGGTTGCCGTAACTGAGGCCGGAGGGTGGCGCTTCGGTGGTGCCGGTTGTGGTGTGGCAGCAGCGAGGTTGTGCGAATTATGGTAACTCGAAACAGAGGAGAGAGAGAGGGGTGGCGAAAAAAAAACGGAGGCTTGGGGGCGTTTTTGGTGGAGGTTTCCGACGAAGACAATATATTTCCGGCGAGGTGTTTAAGATTGTGAATGGGTGATAATGGGGGAGCAACCATGGCTATTTGTAGCCATTGTTGGGGTTTAATTTTTATGAATTGGGTAGGTTTGATTTGATGAGAAATTGGATTTTTGGGTTTGTTTGATTTGAATTGAAGTTTTAATTGAAGAAGAGTTTGTTTGTGTAAAATATTTGAGTCTTGAATTTAAAACTTCTTGTCGGGTTGTTTTGTGAAGAAAAATGGAGATGGAGATGAATAATACTTCCTATTTTGATTTTTCCATTTCTTTTTCTTTTTCTTTTTCTTTAATTTTTCTTTTCTTTTTGCCATCAATTTGTGTAGTAATTAATTTGTCATTTGTTTATTATTGGGTTTTCTTACTTTAACTAATGTTATTATTTAATCTAACATAATTTGTAACTCTTGCCATACATACAACATATATTTCACTTAACGAACTAATTATCCTTTACTTGGATATAGAGTAACAAAATTTCAATCGTAACTTATGATTAAAGGATAATATTAACCACTAATTATTATTATTTAATTTAAGCAAAGTTTAAATTTTCGGGATATTACAGTTTGAATGTGGATATTGGATTCCCGATAAGGAATCATATCATGGTAAGTCATTTGGATATTGGATTCCCAATAAGGAATCGTATCATGGTAAGTTGTTTCGATATTGGATTCCCGATAAGGAATCATATTAGGTAATTGATGAATGTTTATTCAGTACTTGAATATGAATGATGATATAGAATTCCCGATAAGGAATCATATTTTGGTATTGGATTCCAGATAAGGAATCATGTCATGTAATGTTATCATGTTATTTAATTCCTGATAAGGAGTTGGTTGTAAAGGTATAAGAAAATGATTAATATAGTATTTGAGAATATAAGTTGGATTTCTAGAATAAGTTATATAACCCATATCAGAGTTGGTTAACTTAGATTTCTCATAAGGAAATGTGATATTGTAACACCCCCCAAAATCCATACACGTCTAAACTAGGTTGCATCGACTTTGGGAGTATTACCGCCGCGGTGAAATGCAAGGCTTATTGAAATTAAAACACTAACTTACTCTATACTATGAAAACTAAATTGCAATGGAAATAAATTGTTAACTTAACTACAACTCGGGAATCAACATTGACCCCTCTTATTTAAACCATTAACTAAGTGAATCATAAACAAACTCTAGAATGTTCAACCAAAACACTTTAAAAGTTTATAAACCAGTGAATATCCCCCGTATGCCCAAACTCATGCAAGGATCACCAAGATACCTAATCCGCTCCCCATTGAAACATCAATGGTTCATCACAGGTCAACAAACAACACAAATAACAAACAATCAGCTATGCTGACTACGTACATAATCAGTTACATAATACGCTAAACATAATCAGAATAATAATAACGGTTCCTAAATATGATTCTACAAAAATATTAAATTCCGTTTTTACAATTTATTTGGCATCGAACGGGCACCGTCATCTTTCTAGAATCATACGGGCTACTTAATCCTTAATAGACAACTTGGTCTATTAGATGAAATGTAAATACGATTTCGTTCTGTTCCACATCCATCACCTTAGTATGCATTCCCCCAAGATCATACGGAACCTTCCGCCTACTTGAGTTATCAAAAATATATAAGGACACTACTGTCGTCACAGTAGGCCTGCGTAGGAGTGTAGAACAAGTCTCACACTCCCCCCAATGTTCATACTTGTAAGGATTCCAACTACAAGTTTATCGCCAAAGATCCTTCTTAGTGATATTCATTCATACAACAATAAGCATATAATCATTTAATTTTCCTTCTTAGGTACATTACTCGGTTCTCTAATTTAAGCAACCTCTTGTAACATCCTTGCTACAACAATTAAACCATAGGATTCCAATCCAATTCTCATTTCATGCTTGTGATATGATAGAATTACGCATATCAATAATAATTCATTCCAACTCACAAGTCATACAACAAGGAAATACATATAGATTTCCAATTGATTTCATGTTACCAAACAATCTCATCAATCATAATCAACCATAGTTCCCTATCATGATTCTAGGTTCCAATAAAACAATTAACCTAACATGATACTAACGTATCTACTTGAACTAGTACGCGTACGTACCTTATAACGGAGAATCTTCGCTGACTACTTAAAACGTTCCGCTTATGAAATTGGGACCTAATCGAATAATAAAAGTATTTCAGTGCTAAGTCCTTGACATTATTAATAGAAAAACGGCTTAACTAACTATGTAAAATATGATGTTTTGAATATTAAAAATAATCAAACTTGTTGTTTAAACTTTCTTTTCATAAACTTTATTGAAACTACCATATTTAAAACTTAATAATATGTTTGCAAATCTGATTTCTTCTAGCTTATTATACTTGTTCATAACAACAAAAACCTAAACAAGTATATGTAAGTATTATAAAAATTAGAATTAAAAAGTAATGCCATCACAAGAACTACTACTACACTTGTAAATCTGATCCTTGACGTATGTTAATTAAAATCAAATCTTGACTTTTCTTGTTTTCAACATTGATTCCAACGCAGAAAACTAATTCTTTGTTCATAATAAACGAAATTTAAACAAGGATAATATAACTTATAAAACTAGAATTAACGAACCAAATCAAAGGGAAAGAAAAATAAAGAGAAATTCTAAAATTTCTTTTTTTTATACCGGAATGCTTATTGTCTCAGGCGACAACCCACAACCGCCACAACCAGCGATAGATGCGACCACCACCCGCGGCTGAACAACACCGGCGAGCCACGTACGACAGCGTTCGACTCACAGCACCTCCCGCGACCGACGTGCAGCATCAGCGAGCCACGCTCGACGCACACCCGCGCCTTCTGTCTCGCACAAGCCACCGTCGACTTCTGCCACCGCGCGAACCACCGGCGAAGGGAGCTTTTCAGATGTAGGGGGAGCAGGGAGAAAAGTTGTGTAGGAGGAAGAAGGGAAAAGAAAAAGAACGCAGGAGGGAGAATAAGAGAGGAGAGAGAAAAATTATCTTGGGGTAAAAACGGCTGAAGTAGTGACTAGGGTTTTGTAATTTTTTTTTTCTTTTTATTTATAGCATGAGAGTCCTAGGTTTAATAGGATTTGTTTCCAACTCAAAATCCGATTTCTTATTTTATTTATTTCGAAAATAAAACAAAACCAAACTATAATATAATTAGGTACAAAAATAGGTTGTATATTTAAAATATGACTGTAGACTTACCCAAATTATATTTTTCTGTGAATAATATTAAAAATAATTTCACTTTATTCTTTATATTTTCTTATTTATAAAAGAATAACTCCCAAAAATACGGAGTATTACAGATATGTTGAAAGCTAATTAAATGAAGATATATGAAATATGACTTTGCTTTGTTTGTTGTTATATGAACGATAGTGTACTATGAAGAGAATTGAACAATGGTATTACATGTATGTATCGGACAGGACTAATGTTATACATTGTTATGATAAGTGTTATTAATCCGAGCATGATGAATGTTGAGAGACGTTTTTAAGTAAAAGTTAGGAAAGCATGTGTTAATTACTTTACGGGTTTAGTACTCAGCTTTGTTGATGTGTGTATGTTGTTTTGTCATTTATGTGGCTTGTCACTTGGTGGGTGGCGGTATCCTAAATGTTTCAGGTTGAAGCCATAAGTTAATATTTTGCAAGTTGAAGCTGATACGAGCTGGAGCAGTATGATATTTGATTTCTAGGTGAGGACGCTTGACTTTGTAATAGTTAGTTATCAATCATTTATTTTGATTTTATATATTTAAGAGTCGTTAGTGCTCCTGAATCTCTATTGGTTGTTGCTCCGCGAAAGCGTTGAGGGTTGTTATGTTTCTGGAGTTAGACATAGTTTATTAAAATAGAGTCTGAGAATCAGGCGTTGTTATAATAGTTAATTAAATTGAATACAGTTGGGAATTGAGTTCCACATTCTCCGATGTTGTTCGGTGAATGTGATGGTAATAGTTCGGGTTAGCTCGACTAAAGTCTCTTCTGCTGTGCTTAACCCTTTGTAAGCTGACGAATCCGGGCTGTTACAAGTGGTATTAGAGCTTGATTATTTTTGGATACGTTGTGATCTCCATATTATGGCGTAAGGGTTGAAAATAGGTTTAATGGATTGACTAAAGCATTAGGTATAAATGAATCAAGCCGTTTGAGTGTTTGCGCTTATGCGTGTGCTATATGAATCCATTTATGTGCATATGTAGTACTCTATTTGAATATTTGATAATGTGGATAATGTTATCTTGTTATGACAATTTGTTATGACTTGATTGTCTTTGATCTTAATTACTTAGTGTGTGTATTTTGAGAAAACTTATATGAATTTGCGGAAGCAAATGAATTTAAAACAAGATCTCTCCAAATGGGATGATCGGAATCCAATGCCAACAGGTTTGCCCCTTTTGTTTTCTTTGCTCCATGATTTCGCGAGTCAAGTTGAAGTAGAGATACAAAAGACGATGGTGGAATGGAGGCTGGACGACTAATGTCTTGCGAGCTTGAGATTTTGGTTTTATTTAAATAACTGTTTGCAAGTTTTGAGGACGACACTTTTAATAAGGGTGGTAGTATGTAACAGGCTTATTTTTAATGGCATTGATTAAACGCTAATTATATTTATTAAGTTAATTATGTTCATGATATTATTATTTTATTCGATTCAAATATAAATTTTTATTTTGTCATGTTTGTAATATATTTGTTATATTAAATTTATAGAGTTATTATTATTTAAAATTATTATTGGTTTTAGATATCCAAAATTAATTGAGTGTATTTGGTCAAATATTTCTTTTTTTGGTTGTATTTGGAACTATACCCCAATAAAAACCCCCACCTTATCGGTTGAACAGATAAACTCAAACCCATTCCCTTAATATCTTCTTTCCCCTCACCAAATAGAAAACCCAACCCCATATTATATTCTCACTCCTAAACAGAACCCCAGACCCAACCCCGTAAAAATCGAATCCCCAAATTCTTGTCTCCTCTCCCTGAGCAATCTCTCGCACCATTCCCTCTCTTAGCTCGCCGGAGCCGCGTCTACTCCCTTGCTAGCGCGGTGTTGCGGCTGAGCCAGCTCCCCAGCTCGCGTTTTCTCTCTCTTCGTTTGTCTTGCTGCTGGTCTTCCTCCTCTGTTTGTGCTGTTACTGTGTCGTGGTTGTTGTTGCGCTACAACCGTGGCTGCCGGCATTGTTGTTGCTGCTGGTCGCCGCTTCCTTTCTCTTCTTCATCTGTTGCTGCTACCGTTATTCTTGGTGTGGTGCTGTTGTGCACCGCTGCTGCTGGTGTTCTTTGTGCACCACCACTCGCCGCCGCCGTGCTCTAGCCTAGCGGTGTTGTTGGTTTCTCTTTCCCTCTTGGTGTTGATGCCCTTATTGGTACTAACCCCTTTCTACCTCTCTTTTAAATTGAGTTGAGTTCTCATTGAACTTTATAATTCATTACTATGGTGATTATGAAATGGTTCACTGGTTGATTATGTGAATAGCTATGTTGAACTATTGTCATTTGTTTAAATTAAAAACCCAATGATGTTGTTGATGTGTTATTATCGTTGTGGCAGTTGTGTGTTGTTGTTATTGTTGTTGTTGTTATGCTGTTGTTAGTAGTTGACTCCTAATCCGGAATCTCGATTAGAATAATGAGACTTCTAGTTAAAAGGAAGTGATCGAGTAATTCTTAAGATGAGGAATAATTATTATTAATTAACATTAAGGAATTAGTTATAGGTTATCTTATAAAAAAAATATCAATATGTGAATATGGTCTATTGAGAAGTTTTAAGGAACTTTAAATGTATACAAGTATCATGTCAACTAATCTCTCGTTCTAGAACTAATACTTATAGTTCCATAAGTTTATAAGTTAAATTGTAATCCTAATTTAATTTATAACGAGAATGAGTTTGATTAAGAAGATTCGTGCTAATGTAGTCAGGATGTTATTAGTCAGTAAGAGGTAGTCTAAGTTCCTTTGGTGCTTATGTTAATATTGGATGTGTGTAAGTTAACTCTCCTTAGTTAATTATGAGAGAGAGACCTATATATTGTGAGTGTTGTTGGGACTTACTAACTGATATTATTGTTGAGATGAATATAGATTGATAAATATGAAAAGAGAAATAGTATGAATTATGTATATGCAAAAGCATGTATTGTGTGGAATTGGTTTAGTAACTCTCGTTAGTTAATTCTAACTGAGAGACCTAGTGATATTGTTGTTGATGTTTTACCGAACATGGGTGGTTATTAATTAGTTGTTGTGATACATAAGTTTTATGATTGGAATCGTTTGCATATAAAAGCATACATGTATTGGTATGAAATATTCACTTGTAAAGACATTCGTTAATCGATTACAATTCTCTAAGGAGAAGTGTTGTGGATTGGTTTATTGTTCAAAGATTGTGGTTAAGAGTTATTGAGATGATATATAAACTTGAGTTCTAAGAATGATTGGAATAAGATATGAACGATAACGAAAAGGACTCTAAAGGGGAAAGTAGCCTCGTCTGAGTCGACGGATGAGGTGACACGAACAGTACCCCATGGACTGTGAACCTTGGGGGGACCCCATAAGGAAACCTGCCCATTGCTCTGTGGGGCGATAATTAGGCGATATATCAGGTAATGTGAAACCTGTGGATGGCTAATTGAATCAGCGGAAAAATGTACTCCGGATTAGTCGCGGTTATTGGCCAAAAGTAAAGCGAATGGTTGGGTGATGACCCTTACTGTCGGAGTGTAAGCTTTGTCTCCTCCGCCGCGTTCTCTTTCCCCTGATTGAAAAGAAAGTTATTTCGAATTATGGAAATGATCGAATGCTAATTCAGTGTTTGAATGTGGATTTTGGATTGCCGATAAGGAATCATATTAGGTAATTGATGAATGTTTATTCAGTACTTGAATATGAACGATGATATTGAATTCTCGATAAGGAATCATATTTTGGTATTGGATTCCAGATAAGGAATCGTGTCATGGAATGTTATCATGTTATCTAATTCCTGATAAGGAGTTGGTTGTAAAGGTATAAGAAGATGATTAATATAGTATTTGAGAATATAAGTTGGATTTCTGGAATAAGTTATATAACCCATATCAGAGTTGGTTAACTTAGATTTCTCATAAGGAATTGTGATATGTTGAAAGCTAATTAAATGAAGATATATGAAATATGATTCTGCTTTGTTTGTTGTTATATGAACTATAGTGTACTATGAAGAGAATTGAACAATGGTATTACATTTATGTATCGGACAGGACTAATGCTATACATTGTTGTGATAAGTGTTATTAATCTGAGCATGATGAATGTTGAGAGTCGTTTTCAAGTAAAAGTCACCAAAGCATGTGTTAATCACTTTACGGGTTTAGTACTCAACTTTGCTGATGTGTGTATGTTGTTTTGTCATTTGTGTGGCCTGTCACTTGGTGGGTGGCAGTATCCTAAATGTTTCAGGTTGAAGCCATAAGTTAATATTTTGCAAGTTCAAGCTGATACGAGCTGGAGCAATATTATATTTGATTTCTAAGTGAGGACGCTTGACTTTGTAATAGTTAGTTATCAATCAATTATCTTGATTTTATATATTTAAGAGTCGTTAGTGCTCCTGATTCTCTATTGGTTGTTGCTCCGCCAAAGCGTTGAGGCTGTTGTGTTTATGGAGTTGGAAATATTTTATTAAAATAGAGTCTGAGAATCAGGCGTTGTTATAATAGTTAATTAAATTGAATAGAGTTGGGAATTGAGTTCCACATTCTCCGATGTTGTTCGGTGAATGTGATGGTAATAGTTTGGGTTAGCTCGACTAAAGTCTCTTATGCTGTGCTTAACCCTCTGTAAGCTGGTCGGGAGAATCCGGGCTGTTACAGACCCTTAGGAATAATAGCTTTGTCACCTGGGTCTCATGTAACGATCCCTGCAGAAGGAGCAATCTTGAAGCTTGAATGGAGTTTGAATGTAAATTAATGGAGTTTGAGTGTATTCGAATGTGCTGTAAGTTTGTAGTATGAGAGAGAGTGTGTATAAAATTATGTGTTAAAGTCGAGGAAAAGTAAGGCCATTTATAGGAGAAACGAGTCCGAAAATCACGTGGAGATAAGAAGATACAGTTTGCTCTAGGCGCAAGGCTGGTGCGTTCCGTTCATGGAGCATGCGCTTAGCGCACGGCCATGCGCTAGCATAGGCTTCCTGCGCAGCACACTCTATTTTGCGTTCCTTGGTTTTGGATATTGTTTCTGTGTTGCGTCAATGCAACTTAGTGCGCTTGAAGCAACGCATAACTAAGCGGTTTTCGTTCGTTTACATATTCCTTTTTATCTTTTGAAATCCAAATCAGCTATTTTTAGGAATAAAAATCTGATTTTCATACTATATTTTAGAAAAAAATTATCAAAAATAATATTACTAAAAATACAACTAATTATCACGAATAATTAATTGGGATTTTAAAATATTGGGCTTGGATTTAATAAATGGCCTTTATGTTTCTTAAACCGATTTTAGGCTTAGTTTTTTAGATTGCTTTTCCTTTGGATCGGACCAATTAGGACGACGATATGATTCATCATTATGGGGGAGACACAATTTTGTGTCCACAGGGGAGAATGTATAAAGAGGAATGTGAGTTAGAATGTAATTACAATTCCATGATTTCCCCAACATTATTACTGGAATTCAAATTATAAAATTCAAATTTTTATATTTATCACACGCTTGAGTTGATCAAATTTCAATTCTAGAATTTCATATTCAAGATTCCAATTAAAGATTTTGAAATGAAATATTTTGTTTCCAAACACTACCTAAGAGGATGTATCTAGTCCATCTATTAATTCAGGTGCTTGTAAAAGAGAGGATTGAAATAGTTTATTAGCCTCAAAAAAGACTTTTTAGAAAAAAGTTCGGGAGACCAGCTTTTTGACATTAGAGGTTTGAAAATGAGTGGGCTAAATTACATTTATATCCTAAATTTCTTGAAAATGACAGCCCTTACCAAGGTACATCCAAAGTATAATAATGGATTATACCCATATCCTTAAGGGTTTTTTTAATTAGAATAATACAAACTTTGGCTGTTTCTCTCAGAATAATACAAATTTTTTATTATTTTGTAATATAAAAAACTTTACACCAAAATTCCTAGAGTAGGTTAAAAATGGATTCAACCTGATAAACAGGTAAAATGAGACACTTGTCGCCATTTCATTGGTTGTTTTTTTAAAGGGTATTGCTATATAAAAACTAAAAAATTTCCTTTTATCTTTTTCTCTCTCTTCCTCCTTCCCTTCACTAAGCTCTCCCCCTCCCCCACCCCCAACCACCCAGGTAACACCACGTCTCCCCTTCTCCACCCCCGAAAACACCACCTGCTCCTCTCCCCTTACCCCCGAAAACACCACGTCTCCCTTCCCCCCACCCCGAAAACCACCCCTCTCCACTCCTCCCCGAAAACCATCCCTCCTCTCCTTCACCCCGAAAACCACCAAACCTAGCCACCCCACCCCAAAACCACCAAACCCGAGCCATCCCACCCCTCGAAACCCACCCCTCCACTCCTTCACCCTTGAGAACCACCAATCGCAACCACCCCAACTACCAAACCAAGCCTCCGGGTTCGTGTAAAAGCGGGAGGGGAGAGAGAGAGAGAATGTCGTCGCGTCGATGAAATTACACGGCCATGATGGAGAGATTTGCGGTTGGCTGAGGTGAAGATCTCCTAGATTTTGGCTGATGAACACGAGGGTGGTTTTGTGATGAACACGATGGTTGTCTTGGCGTTAGGTGACGTGGATTAGCGAGGGAGAAAAGGTGGTTTTGTGGTGGGGGAGGGAGGTGAGGGTGGTTTCGTGGTGATGGGGGCCATGGTGGGGGTGATTTCGTTGTTGGGGTAGGGGGGTGGGGGCGTGGCATGGGGTGGTTTCGGGTTCTTGGGAGGGGGAGGAGAGAGAAAGAGATTTTGGGTTTTAAAATTTTAAATTTTTTTTTTTACTTTTTCTACAGGTTCCAGGTCATATTGACCTACTCTAGGAATTTTGGTGTGAAGTTTCCTATATTACAAAATAAACGGAAGTTTGTATTATTTTGAGTGAAATGGTCAAAGTTTGTATTATTCTATTTTAAAAATCCTATCCTGAATAATCATTTTACACAATCAATAAGCAATAAACTATTAACTACTTACCAAACACCTTTATACAAATTGCTAGTGAAGTAAGCTAGTAAAACCAAAAGAATACAAACAGTTATTAACTAATACAATAAGCTAGCAGCTATCCTTTAAATCTTTAATTGTCAAACAGGGCCACAATAGTCACTAGAACGCTTTTGGGTGAAAATTGGATGTAGTTTGGGCAGCATAATTGTATTTTGTTGCACATTGTTGCAATTTTGTGTGACAAAAACTATGTAGTCGCCCTAAATAGTGTTTTGCGCTACGACTTGCTATATTTGTTGCAAAATCCCCAGTTTAGGCTACAACTTTAAAATCGTTGCACAAAGTTTCATTGTCATTGCATAAAACGTCAGCAAGGCGACGAAAAGTAATCTATTGTCGTCCTTTTTGGAGGTAATGGACAACGAGATACCAATCTCGTTGCCCAAACTTTGTATACAATGAAAGGTGGAAAAATTCCAGTCTCCCAATTCTTTTCCCGCTTCAGTTCTAAATTCCACTCTAAAGTATTTGAACTCATACAAAACTAAAGCCCCGTGAAATTGAAGCGCCATTCTTTGGAGATTTCTTCAACTCTTCTTGATTTAGCCCTTCTTAACCGCAAATCGATCACTTTCTCCTTCTTCTCTCATAATCTCATTACCATATTAATCCCAACTATGAATATCCATCGACATCAAATTGACCAATAAAGGCAGTTATGCTCCCTCACTATAGATCTTATATTTTTGGAAAATATCACACTAATAATCTCAACTCTGGTCGTTCTTCCCATATTAATCCCAACTATGGGTTATTGTTGTATAATCCAGACTATATGAGGTATCTTCCAAAATGATACCATTACCTACAGATACCAGTTTGACAGGTTAAAAGGCCACGTGGCACATTGTGATTGGTAGAAGGTTTTTTTTTTTTTTTTTTTTTCCTTTTTTCATCCTTCCCCCTTCTCTAGTTCTCCCTCCTTCATATTTTTTTCTCATTTTTCACCTCCTGTCACCACCACCACTGCCAACAACAACATACCATCAGACAATCACCACAACCACCCCCGTTCCCACCAAAAAATGGCAACCATCGTCGTTGCTGCCTATCTCTTTCCTCTTGTTACCCACTTTCCCCCTTTCTCTCCTCCATCGTTGCACCATTTACACACATTCATCTCCACCACTTGAAGTGTGTACTTTTATGGTAGAATTCGACCACATAAACTCTAGATTTGGAGTTTTATGGTTGAATTTCACCTTCTTAAGCCTTTGTTGAAGCAATAAGCGAATGAGTATCTCTCTCTCTTACTTTTTTTTAAGTCTTAATTGTTAATGGTGGTTGGGTGGGTGATGAATGGTGATGAAATAATTTTTTTGCCAGTGGTAGACTGAAGAATGTTTAGTATTTTGGTGGTTGTGTGGGTATAAGTGGTGGAGGAAGAAGATTTGGTGGCGGTTTACTAAGCGGAGGTAGTGGTTTTTAGGTGGTTTGGTTTAATTTTGGGGGTGGTTAGGGTTGGTTATCGAGGGTTGGAGGTTGTTTTTAGGTGGGTGGTGATTTTGTTGGGGGGAGGGTTTGGTTTTAGGGTTGTTCGAGGGGGTGGGTTGGTTCCGTGGGGTTGGGGTGGTTTTTGGGATGTGTATGGTGGTTTTTTGGGGGGTTAAAGGTTGTTTTTGGATGGATGGTGGTGGTTATTGGAAAACAGAGGAAGAGAAAGAAATTAAAGAAATAAATATTTTATCGGTTTTGATAGATCGTAGGTCAATCGGGATCATTTAATTAGGAAGATGCTTCAATAGTTTAGATTAATGTAGGCATGTTTTTATTGCCTACGCGAGATGAGTGCAGATTTAACTATCTCATTGTAGGATTAAACTGAAAAACATTTTTGAAGTCAACAACAAGTCTTTAAAGGAAGACTCATAAACCTAATTGGGTGTTTGAGAAACCATAGAGACACCTTAGGGACTTATCCA
This sequence comes from Beta lomatogona, assembly GCA_947646795.1. NCBI lineage: Eukaryota > Viridiplantae > Streptophyta > Magnoliopsida > Caryophyllales > Amaranthaceae > Beta > Beta lomatogona. The sequence goes on along the minus strand of CANSNZ010000424.1, from coordinate 735,646 downwards.
ATATAGATTTCCCTGTCATGACTTCATAATTAGTCAATGAACCACATATTAAGTTCGGGGGTGAGGGTAAGAGCATGATCAGGAATCACATTCACCCATTAGTGGCCTATACTTAATATGATTTATGTTCGAGTCTATGCAAATAACACTAGTGGAAAAAAGTGGATCTGACACAATATAACTAATCCGTTAGGCCCAAACCGGATCAGCTAAAGTCAACTAATCCGGTTAGGGCCCAAAATTGGACCCGTTAATTGGCCATATCTTCGCACAATTTATAGGAACCAAACTGATTCGGTGAGGAAGGATGGACCGGATCAGTTGGTCCAATTTTATTATAAAACACGAGGCCCATATGACACAAACCCTCCTCTCTAATCCATTCTCTCACACGTCGTTAACCCTCACGCTCACTCAGATGCACTTTCCCTCTCACCCCTTAGATCCCCTCTAACCCTAATCCCATTCTCTTACATCCCGTTTCTCTTTCTCTCGAACCCTCCTCAGTCCTCCTCTCTAACCCTAATCCATCTCACACGCCATCTTCATCCTTCATCAGTCCTCAAAAACTTCATCCTTCATCCATCTCTCTCGTCTTCTCTCTTCCAATTTAGCGTGAATCAACAACCATCATCCTCCTTTCTTAAAATAACCACCAACCACCTACTTCCTAACCACCGTCATCAAAAAAGAATCGAAGAAGAAACGCGAAGACATTGCGAAAAGACAAAGCGAAGAATGAAGTCGTGAAGAGACGAAGAATAGGAAGTTGTCGCCATTAATTTTTCAAATATAGGGTTCGTAATTTTGTTTTTTTATAATTAGTTTCAAATCTAGGTTTCGTTTTTAGTTTCTTTTTTGTAAATAGGGTTTGCTTTTTCGTAATTTGGGCTTCGTTTTAATTTCATTTTCTATAATTAGTTTGTTTTTATATTTCGTCTTTGTAATTTTTATTTCGTCTCTTTAGATAGATATGGATAAATTTGGTTTCAATGGCTGTAAATTTGGTTTCGGCTGTAATTTTGGTTTCGTTTGCTGATTTACTACGTTTTTTTGGCTGATTTCTTCGTTATTTGGTTGTGGATGGCTGTTGCAGAATTGGGGTCTTTTTAATTATTTTTCATAGCCATACAAAACTGATCCAATTTTGGTTGAAAACCGGATCAATTAACTCCATTACTGATCTAGTTTTCACCAAAAAAATGGATCAGTTAACCCATCCTCAACATTATTAAGGGCATCCTTATCCTGATAATTGATGTCAGTGACACCCCTATTTGGGGCCAGCACTTAATAAAAATTCTCTATTAAAACTGCCACGTGGCTTGCACATGATCTCGATCCAAGTGAGAAAAAATGGCCCCACAGTTTATTGTGGTCCATCGATATCTCACCGAAACTACAAATTTATATTTCGCAAATCTGCCATAACAGCCTAGGAGTTCGGCACATCCTTCATCAAAGGAAAATTATCCTACTTAACTCTTACAGGATCTGCAACACCCATGAGGAAACCATAAATTACTTATTTTGTAATTGTGTGAATATTCAACAACTTTGAAACCTCTGAGAAACTAAATGCTGGCTTAATGCGCACATTCGTGAACATTCGCTTCTTCCAGCCTTTAATCGCCAAAAAATCCAAGAAAAGTCTTGTAGCTAAGATCATTTTCCTACTTTGGAGTATCTGGAAAGAAAGAAGTGGCATCATCTTTAATAATGAACGCTTCGATATGCATGGAACCCTTCATAAAGCAAAGTTCTATCACACCTAGAATGGACATTATGCACCAATGTCGATCAATGTAATCTCAAAGGTTCACCATTCCCCCATACTCCTTCAAGACCATGTCATTTCCGCCAGATTCACCCCAACCCTCGTTGCCTGGACCCCTCAGCCATCTACTCACTCCAAGCTCAACTTTGATGGCTCACTTCGCTCCTCTTCAGCTGTAGTCGGGGTCATCATTAGAGATCATCAAGGTCAACTCATCAAAGCACGCGCCTACCATTTAGGCTCTTCTCCTATTCTAGAGGTCGAAGCCATTGTCCTTCACAAGGGAGTCCTTTTATCCATCCAAGAAGGCATCTCCAACCTCTTGGTTGAAGGAGAGAATTTATCAACTCCATTCTCGGCTTCTAGAACCCTCTTAGGCAAATTGCTAACCTCTTAACGAAGACAACAAGATTCTCCTCAAACACTTCAACAGTTGGCATATCGAACATACTTATCGTGAAGCTAACAAAGCAGCAAATTAGATTGCTAATGTCGGCCACTTGGTTGCTGATTATTTTCCTGTAGAGAACTAACATTCTTAATTCAGCTCATTCCATAATTGTTCATGGTGTTTTAGAAGCTCCCCTCGTGCGAAGGGCCTCCTAAAAATTTTCTTCTTACTTTAAAAAAAATGAGTCAATACTCAATAATAAGTATTAGACTCGTACAATTAGAACCTACTCGATGCTGATGCATTCTAGAGAGAGAAAGAGCAAGAAAAAACGAAAAAAAAGAAAACCCAATGTCTTCCTTCCTGGCCCTGCTGATGCAATCCATCACTCAACCCCATCAAGCCCAGCCTCCGGATCCCCCCTGATCCTCCTCCTCCAAAATCTTTTTGTCTTCCTTTTGCTCTAAAATTTTCCTTTAATGATGAGATTTTTGGTTCCCCCAAGATCTATTTTTCTCTGATTATCCCAAAAATTAAATCTGAAAAATTGTGATTGGAGCTTGGAAGCTTACTGAGGAAGAGTAATGATGTCGATTTAATGGTAAGATGCTCCTGCTGTCTCGAGATGGTCAAAATTAAGAATAATTTGGCTGGTAATTACAAACTTTTCCCCAAGACCTTCATCATTAAGGCTACCCCTAATCCCTATGGGTTGGCGTGCGCTACTTCTACTGCTCAAGAATTGTCAGAATTTTTCCTCCCCAATCCAGGAAAGCTTCTTATTTTCTCTTTAATAATTTTTCTACTTTGCCTTAATGAAATTGTCTTCTGGGTCTTTATTTGCTTGTTTTGTTCTTTAATGTGTTGTTTTTCTTGCCTGGCCGTTTCTCTCTTCTCCTCCCTTCTCAAAGTTCTGAAATGACGCTTTAATTTCTTAACGAAATCTCCCCTACCGCTTTGTTTCTACTCCTTTGCATTTGCCATCCAACCTCCGCTAACTACTACTATATAAAGCCCCTCTCTTTTACTGTTTCATTCACTCCTCACTTACAAAATTCCATCTTGCTCATTCTTAATTTCTCCCTTAGTGTGTGTCTCCCTCCATTAATGTCTGATATTCCCCCCTCCACTAGCTATGCCTCAATCCTCAAATCCCCTAGCCTTGTTCATTCCATTCCCCTTAACACTCATAGGACCAATTTTGATGCAACTTTCCCTCTAGAAAACCCTCCTAGTTCACCCAATCCCTCAACCCATAGGCCAACTATATGTCTGGATAATAACAGTGACGGTCCATCTTCCCCTCTCATTCAATCAGGGGACTCAAGTGCTTCTTTCCCAAACATTCCAAATCCAACTCACCCAAGTGTAACTGTGGAAACCCCGACCATAGACGAAGCCCAGCGCTCTCTGCTCCAAGCTTCCTGCCTTTTCGGGAAGATTTTGGGGAGACCCAATTCCCTCTTTTGCTATCATGACTAGGCTTAAGCTTGACTGGTCCTTTCTTGTTGGTGAGGTATCAATCAGATGCCTCTCAAATGGCTGGTTTCTCCTCCGTTTTTCTAACCCCATTGATAAAATGGAGGTTTAGGAGCGTAGGCCTTGGTTTGTCCAAGGCCTAAACTTCGTCCTAGTTCCTTGGCGCCCTAATCTCCTCCTTTTTTTTCAACTCTGTCACTAGAGTTGACCAATGGGTAAGAATTCCCTTCTTGCCAATTGAGTATTGGTCATGGTCTCATTTAGCCCATCTCACTAGAAACATTGGCCACCTTGTCAAGATTGACAGGTTCACACTCCAAAATGATGACCAGGCGCAATACGCGCGAGTTTGTCTCAAAATAAGCATTTCCTTCCCCGTTCCGCGCTCTATAACCATGGTCACTGAGCATGGTTGCACTGAATTTTTCCTCACCTATGAGGGGGTTCATGAGGTCTGCCCCCTCTGTGGTGTAAAGGACCATGTCCTCTCCTTCTGTTGTCCAAAAAAGCCTGCTTCATGCCTTGATCTAGTTGTTGCAAAGTTAGAAGCTAGCACTCTTAATCCCTCCTCCTCTTTGGTTGATGATAGTAACTGGTTTTTGGTCAAGCTTCAAAGACGGGCTAAAACTCGTTTCACCCCTGTTCGCGGTTCGTTTAGGGAACGTAGACCTTACCGTTGGTTCCCCAACACCCCTAGGCTTACTACCCAAGGCATTTCTCCCCTAGATGAAACAAGCTTCCCCCTCCTCCCTCCGCCCACCTCCAGCTGCTCCTCACCTTTCTACAGCGAATGCATTTGAGGCCTTAGCCGATTTTCAGATAAATTGTGAGAATGGTATCCAACTTATCCCGCCGCCTCTCCCATTGTCCAACTCCCCTCTCCATCTCAACTCTGACGATGATGACTTAGATGATGATTTCATCAAGGCCTTTGGGGTCATCCACCACTCCCCCTCCGTCGGCTTTGATGCTGACATGACTGAAATCCTTGCTTCTTGCTCCACCCCGACTTGTGAAGATGATAACCAGGACTTAAAGGACCGCCTGAAAAGACACCGAAAGGATGAAGCCAAGGGCCGCTCCCTCCCCTCTTCTCCTACTCCATGATCAGTCTGCTAAGTGTAATTTTTTAGCGTACGTTCATTGTATGAACATGGGATAGTTCTGTTTCTTTTTTCTTCAAATTTCTATATATTCACTAAGGAGGTCTGTAAGTTTTTTGGATTCATGTCTATCTCCCTATTTATTTTGTATACCCCTTTTGGTGTTTTTTGCTTACCTAATCTGGGCATTGGTTGTACTTTCATCTTTTCTACACCTTTGTTATGATGTTAATGAAGTTTTTCATTCCATATATTATGTTGTCTTGTTTAATTTGTTTGTCCTTAATCTCAAAGCTCAAATTGGTTTCAATTTGGTACACATCTCCACTGATTTACAGTTTTCAATCTGTTTTCATTCCCCTGAATTTTTGGTCCCACTGCCATGGCTGCCGCCCCTTTTCTCCCCTCCCCCAATTTTTCTTCCTCACTACTCTTCTTTTCCGCATGTTTTCTTGGACTTCAGGTCTTATTTTTTCATGGGCCTCCTAAGACTCCTAACGCTCGCTTTTTTCTTCCCAAACTCTTTCTGTTTCGCAGGGAACACCAGTCCAAAAGGCCCACTTTTGGCCCCCCTTCTTTTCATATATCAACCGCTTCTCCTGTTTCTCGAAAAAGCAGATGGACCTTTGAATCCCAGTTGGCCCAGCTACTTTAGCAATTTCCCTTTTCGGGAACATGGTAAGTTATGTATGAGCCTTAAATCCCCATTTGCACCGAATGATAAAGCATCCGCATTGGAACTAAAAGGTGGGGGCCTCACCCCTACCGTGAACATGTCTGAATCAGTGGTGTTGTTTGCATAATTACTCTAAATCTTTATCTATGAAAAAACTTAGTTAGAATATTCAGGGAGGCAAGAAGCCCGAAGCTCTTACTGAACTAATCTTTATTACGCATAAACATAAACCGGACATTATGTTTGTTTTGGAAACAAGAACCTCACACACTAATAGCCTCAATATTCTAAAGGCCCTTAGATTTGAAAATAAAATTATTATTGACCCCATCAATCAATCGGATGGAATTTGGATCCTTTGGAATAATATAAAGCTAGATCTTATAAATTATTGCGCCACTTCTCGTTCTGCTCATCTCCAAGTAAACTACAAACCGCTAAATAAGCACATTTTAGTTTCGGGAATCTACGCACCTGCCCAAGAGCAGGACAAAAACGAGTTTTGGGATTACCTTCACTCTTTCCTCTCCCACACAAATATGCCATGGGTTACCATAGGAGACTTTAATGAAATGCTAACTATGATGGATAACAAAGGAGGTCGTTCCCTACGACCATCTCAACCGACCCGCCTTCAGCAACTCTTTCTAACCTTAATGCAATCGACATCCCGTGCCAACAAACTGAGTTCTCTTGGAAAAAAAAATTCAAATCAAATTGTCTACGAAAGATTGGACAAAGCCATTGCTAACCAACAGTTAAACTCTATTTTACCGAGGGCTGCCACCTTATATGGCAACTTCACAGTCTCTAATCACGCCCCCGTGATCTACGACTCCAAAACGCAAACTCACCTTCCCATCATGCATTCTCGATTTCAAAATTATTGGACCCTCGAATCGGAATCTCATGAAATAGTCTGAAAAACCTGGTCGCAATCGTTACCGGGCTCTCACTTCCACAAGGTCCAACAAAAATTACACATAATCAAATCTCAGCTAAAGCAATGGGCAAAATCAAAATATGGCCACTCCAATAATAAGCTCATCCAAAATGATGATAAAATAAAAGATGTGGAAAGTCGCATTCTATTGCAACCTTTTAACCCTATCCTCCAGGAGCATATGTCCAGGCTACTTCACCAAAGAGAAAAAACTCCTTCTTTTCCGCCAAAAGTATTGGGGTAACTTTGTTCGGAAAACTTGGCTCTCCCAAGGTGATCGCAATAGCAAATTTTTCCACTCCAAATTCAAAAGCAAATTCACCAACTCCATTATTTATAGATTAAAGTCAAACTCAGATTCCTGGATAGATGACCCTCTTCAACTGTCTTCTTTAATTCAACAAGATTTTCGTGACAGATTCAAAACGTCAGTCCCGTCCAATCGCGTTATCGATTTAAACTTCATTCAACCTATCATTTCCGATTCCAATGCTCAATTATTAACAACCCCTTACTCTATCGACGAAATCAAAGCTGCATTTTTTGAGATGAACCCGCATAAAGCTCCGGGTTCGGATGGCTTCAGAGCTCACTTCTTCCAAGCTTATTGGCCACTAATTGAAACAGATATCTGTCTAGCGGTTCAAAGTTTCTTTTATCATGGGAAGCTCCCACCGTCCCTTAATCACACTCTTATAGCGTTAATTCCTAAGACACAATCACCTGAAACTCCTAATCATTTCAGACCTATAAGCTTAGTAAACACCAGTTATAAAGCCATTTCAAAATTATTGATTCAAAGACTACGCCCTATCCTAGCAGATAAAATTAGTCCCCTGCAAAATGCCTTCACCACAGATATATCTATTCACGATAATATTTTAGTGGCACAAGAAATCATGAATGTATTTCAAAAATCTAGCTCCAAAACTGGTTGGTGTGCGCTGAAGCTAGATATGGAAAAAACCTAGGACCGGATAGAGTGGGACTTTTTATGGTCTTGTCTTTCATCCCTTGGCTTTCCGGCTCAATGGATTAATTGGATCAAAGAATGTGTTACCAACGTCTCCTACTCTGTTAAAAATTAATGGTCAAACCACACCCTGGTTCAAGCCTAAAAAAGGCTTGCACCAAGGAGACCCCTTGTCCCCGTACCTTTTATAATCTGCATGGATGTCCTTATCCAAAAACTTTTATTAGAAAGTTCAAAGCCAAATTCAGGTATTGGCATTAAACTCTGCCCCCAAGGCACAAAAATCCCCTGCCTAATGTTTGCAGACGACAATCTAGTTATCTGTAAGGCAACTTCTTCAGCCTGTCGCAAGCTCAAATCCATTCTAGAGGAATTATGTAGTTTATCTGGTCAACTCGTTAACTTTCACAAATCAGCTCTCGTCCTCTCTCGTAACATTCCAAACTCCCGCAAAGCACCTTTGGCTAGCCACTTTAATATGACCATCAATAACCAACTAGGACGATATCTAGGAATTAATTTCTCCTCTTTTAGACCATTACGCATAGACTTTACTAACCTTCTTCAAAAAACAGAAGAACGCATAAAACAATGAGAAGCTGGCTTTCTTTCCAAAGCCAGGAGATTTACTCTTATCCAAGCAAATCTCGAATCCTAGCAGCCTACTCTTGCTCCTCTTCCCTTCTCCCCTCGGACATATGTAAGAAAATAGATACAGTTAATAGGCAGTTTTTCTGGAGACAAAATAAAGATAAAAACAGCACCCCCTTAGTAAGCTGGAGCAAAATCTGCCAACCAAAAAACAAAGGGGGCCTCGGGCTACGCAAGACCTACCCTCTGAACCAAGCGTTCCTTGAAAAACTTGGATGGCTTCTACTCTCTCAACACAAAAGTTTATGGACTACGCTAATCAAATAGAAATATTTAAACTCCAAAACATTTTTCGAAACTACCCCCAAAGGAACCGACTCCTTCATCTGGAAGAAAATCCTAGCGCAACGCGACCTGCTCAGGAAGGGAATAAGATGACGAATTGGTAACGGCAAGTCCACCTTATTTTCGTTGGACAATTGGACCACTGATGACAATCTTGCTAATCTCTTAAATTGCAATCCAAGTGAATTGGATTTAACTTTTACAGTAGCAGAGTTTGTAACGCAAGATAAATCATGGAACATAGCGCTTCTTCGACAATTTCTCCCAGACCACATTATATCTAAAATAAAAGCCATTCCTTTGCCTTCTAATGATATTGAGTATAAGCCGGTCTGGGGAGCCACCCCATCGGGAAATTTCTCAGTTAAATTAGCAAACTGGTTAGCGCACAACATCCCCAATAACCCCCCTTTGCCATTCCGATGGATCTGGAAACTTGACATTCCTCCCAAAATTATTATCTTCTTGTGGCAAATTTGTCATCATAGCCTTGGAGTGCGGCATATCCTCCAAAGACGTCATATCGTCCCAACTGATCAATGTTCTATCTACAACACTCAAAGTGAAACACTTGATCATCTATTTCTAACCTGCCCTAAAGCCATTGAACTATGGTCGGGTCAACACACAAAAGCGTGGCTCCAACTCCCTGTTCCCACTACCCCTCTTTCTCTTTTCCAGTTGTTACAAAGCCTCAGAAACAATAAGAATTTAAGGAAATTTATTTTCCTATTATGAAGTTTATGGAAAGAACGCAATGCCGTCATTTTCGCAAATGAAACTTGGTCCTTGCACCGCGTGCTTCATCAAGGAAAATTCAACCATTTAGAATGGATCACGAGATCCCACGTTGATAAGTTACATTCTCAAGGATCTCCCTTAAAGGGAGCACTACCTCCTTCCCACCTCCCTTCTTCACCCTCCATCCTCGTTTTGTGGTTCCCTCCACAACCACTCCACCTCGAGCTCAACTTCGACGGTTCAGTAAAAAATGGAGCAGCAGCGATAGAGTTCATCATCAGGAACCATAAAGCAGAACCACTACATGCCACAACTTTCAACCTTGGCTTAGCTCCAGTCTTCGTCGCAGAGGCTATAGCCCTCCACAAGGGCATCCTTTGGGCAATAAATCAAAAAATCACGAATCTCAAAATAGAATGTGATAATTTGCTCGTGGTCAACGCAGTAAAAAATATTTGGCAACCGCCTTGGCAATTTAAAGCTATCATACGCGACATTCAACTCCTACTGCAGCATTTTCTATCATGGGATATCTCACATTTCTATCGTGGAGCTAACAGGGCAGCAGATTGGGTAGCTAATGTAGGCCATCTTGTAGATTCCTCTTTTTCTATAGATCTTTGTTATGCTCCGGCTCTTTCTTGTATTCTTGTAACCGATGCATTAGGAGTTCCCCTTGAGCGAAGGGTCTCCTAGTGCTTTTTCTTCTTATCAATAAAAACAAAAGCAAAGCCATATGACTCTCAGATTTGGAAGGACATCCTTCGATCTCGAGAACTTTTAAGGAAAGGAATACGTTGGAAAGTTAGATCTGGTACAAATGTGTACTTCTGGATAGATAACTGGTGTGCCAATCAAAGTATATATCATTGAACTATTAGATATCCAAATATCTTCTACTGTTAATAATGTGATGCTGCCTTCGAGACACTGGAATGTTCCGCTCCTAAACGAATTAGTCCCACCACATATTATCCACATGATCTTGGGAATACCTATTCCTACCTCTCCCACCCCGGATAGCCCTTGTTGGGGGTTGACTAGTTCTGGTGAATTTTCCGTTAAAACGGCTACCTAGCTAGCTCATGGAATTACACCTTCTACCAGTATTCCCTGGCAGTTCAACTGGATATGGAAAATTGACATAGCCCAAAAAATCCAGATCTTTCTCTGGCAATGCTTGCAAAATGGTCTTCCACTAAAATCTAATCTGGGCCACCGACAAATCACTAATGATATCCTCTGTCCTATATGTAAATCTACTAATGAAACTATTGGCCATTTATTCTTCTCTTGCCCACCCATTAGCCAATATTGGAATTCACATTTTATACGACAAAAAATTCGTAATATAGTGCCCCAAGAGCTTGCTCAATGCTTTACTTGTCTCCATCGGTTAGTGGCTCATCAGCTGCTGCTGGAGTGGCCATCCGCGACTATACTGGCAAGCTTGTGGGTGCTCAAGTATATCGATTTGGCCAAACCTCAGCTCTTATTGCAGAAGCCTGGGGGTTACGAAATGGGCTTCTTCTTGCCATCCAACAGCAAATCCAAGATTTATACATTGAAGGAGATAACCAAGTAGTTATAAGAATTTTGCAAGGGCACTATGCTTGCCCCTGGGCCATCCAAACACTCATTGAAAATATTCGACATCTATTTTGCCACTTCAGATTGTATACCATTAAACATATTTTTCGGGAAGCCAATCGAGTAGCGGATCTCCTATCAAAAAAGGTCACAATAGTTCTGCTACCTCAGTTGACATAAATCCCTCCACTGATCATAATCTTCAAAAATTTGTATTACTTGCTTCGTTAGGGTTCTCTCTTGAGAGAAGGATGTTCTAACTTCACTCCTCTACCAAAAAAAACGAGTATGGCTAAATAATAGTGAAACTTTATTATCAAAGTAAGAAAGAGTGGGGAAATGGACCCACAAGATTTTTTTATTCCTAAATACAAAATTTATGTCCTCTTCCCTGCTTGTTACCGAAGATATTCATGATTTAGTGTTGTAGTCTTGTAGACCTGGATAATGCGGTAAATCTAGAATACCATATGATTTCTCAGCTCAAGTCACTTTAATAGAATAAGACGAAGGAATACCATTCCAAGATGAAAACCTACTACATATTGTAAAAAAAAAAAAAAAAAAAGCAGGGGAAAAAGAAAAAGAAGACAAAGAATAGCCAGCGATTATAAATTGACATCCACAACATAGGTTAGTTTTATAAACCAGATAACGTTGCAACCAATATCGTCTCACATTCCCACCCACCCACTCCTTTTATAGTTGTCTACCCACCAATACTTTCTATTACAAAATATAATTCTTATTCATACTAATCCAAAACACCTCATTTTTCCTCATATTTATACATTACTCCCCGTCTTTTATTGCAGTAGTAGTAGTGCACGCAGCACATATAGATTAAGCTAAGAATCTACTTTCAGTATGGGCCAGAATTTGTTGCAAGCACTAAATGTGCGTGTAGAAGGGACGGGTGAGAACTACTTGGTGTTAGCTCATGGCTTTGGTACCGACCAATCGGCGTGGCAAAGAATTCTTCCCTACTTCACTCCTTACTACCGCGTGATCCTCTATGACTTGGCTTGTGCGGGAAGTGTAAACCCCGACTTCTTCGACTTCCGGCGATACACGACACTCGATGCCTACGTCGACGATCTCCTCGACATCCTCGATGCGTTGGGTGTCACGCGCTGCGCCTATGTTGGTCATTCTGTTTCTGCTATGATTGGACTTCTTGCTTCTATTCGTCGCCGTGACCTCTTTTCTAAGCTCATCCTTATTGGTGCTTCTCCTAGGTATGTGTATGTTCACTATTCTTCTGGTAATTTTGATAAGAAAGATTCCCAATTCCAGTCATCTTATGATAGTAAATAGTTGGTGTGTTATTTGGTCAAAAAGGGTACATGTCTTATCTTCTTTTTAGTCTAATCTTCGTTGGAGAACCGTCTAGTTTGTCCTCGTCATAAGTTTTATTTGCATATCATAACTCTTTTGCGCTGTACTTAACAACTTTATGACTAAGTAGTAGTACTTGGATAGTAGTAGGACAGTTATCTTCGGACCTTGATGCCACAACTTACTTTAATCTCATGAACTAACTGTAGTTTTTAGGGATGAGGGTTCTCTTATCCTTCTCCATTTTTAGGACCCCATGTTTAAAGTGGGAAGTTTTTTACCAATGAATAACCCTAGTTTTAGGGTATTTACCAATTTTAGCTAGATATCTAAACTTGCATTTGCTTATTTTGTTTATCCTAATGATTAACTTAGACATGACAAGCTTGGTGTTGATGGATATGACTTTAGAGTACAAAATGAAAATGCATTTATTACGGATTTAAAATAAGTTACTCATCCCTTTATTCCGTTAAACGACATTGACTTAGACTAACCTATCAATTTTCACCATAAATAAGTTGCAGAGTATGTTAAAAATATATGTACTCCATAATATATTGATTACTAATACAAGTTTACTCTTGATATTGATTGATTAAATATACATACTTACCTAAGAATAATTTCATAAGAATTAAGGTCGGCCTAATTGGTTGGAGGACTTATTTAATTTTCACCCCTATGACAGAGTTTAGATTCTTACCTCTTACAAATTGAGACCCCAAATTCCTCCCCTCCCTCCCCTCCCCCACGTGCAAGAGATCTTTATATTACTTAAAAACATAAGAATGATTTCATAAGTTTTAATTGTAGGTAGTAGACAAAAGTATCAGTCAATTTTTTTTGGAATGCTTTGATTTTTAACGTTTTCAAATACAACTTTGAACATCCATATTTTTTTTCATTGGTAGAAATTATAGAAAATTTTAAAATATATATAATGAGATTAATCTAACAACTTTAACCATCAATATTTTTTTTATTAATAGGGAGTATAGAAATTATCAAATACATATTGAGATTATAAGATATTTATAATGAGATTAATCTAACAACTTCGACCATCATTTTATTTTTTTATTGTTAGCCATTGTAGAAATTATAAAAAAATATATTGAGATTAATCTAGCAACTTTGACCATCATAGTTATACTTATAGGTAGTAGACAAAAAAACAGTTGTTTCTATATGTTGATGAATTAAAAAAAGATGAATAGTCTCTGTAGAGACCGTCGTGATGATTCACGCTCATTTGATTGTGGTCTAGCAGTACAATTTAACTAAACTATAAATATGTTAACTAATTGCAAAAAAATGTGCAACTATTTTTGTAGAATAATTAACTTTTTATATGAAATTATGTTAACTAATACATTAAAACTCATAATAATTAACCAATAAACCATAATCATCAACCCAAAACCATAATATCAACCAAACCACCATAATCATAACCCAAAACAATAACTTTTTTTTTATCTAAATCTATAATTAACCATCCAAAACAATAAATATTAACCCGAAAACCATAAAAAAAATATCAAGCAAACTATAATTATTTAGTATCTACCCAAGACCATATTTTTTTTGCAATGCTTTGATTTTTAACATTTTCAAATACAACTTTGAACATCCATATTTTTTTTTTGTTAGTAGCAATTATAGAAATTATTAATAAAATATATAATGAGATTAGTCTAACAACTTCGACCATCAATATTTTGTTATTAGTAGCAAGTATAGAAATTATTATTATATATATTGAGATTATAAAATATTCAAAATGAGATTAATCTAATAACTTCGACCATCAATATAATTTCTATTAGTAGCCATTATAGAAATTATAGAATATATATTGAGATTAATCTAACAACTTTGACCATTATAGTTCCAATTATAGGTTACACAAAAAACATTTTTTTTCAATATGTTGATGAAATATAAAAAAATTATGGTCATGGTTACCGCATAAGATTTAAATAATGCAATATTCAAGGTATTTTAATTAGAAAGAAATGAATGAAGTGTAGTCTACTATCTATACTTCATTAAAAAGTGTGGATAACATGGTTTTCACATATATCATCCTCCTCTCATTCAAAGGATCTACAGTGCAATAAAGTCATTTAGAATAGATGACCTCATAGAAGGGAATGGGAAGGTTAACCACTCATCCAACTTTATATTTTTTGCTGTTTTTTCGTACATAATTTTTTTATTACTTGTATCATTTCTCGTTTTTAACAATAATCTATTATTTGCATCGTTTTTATTTTTGGCAATATATTTTCTCTTTCTCTCTCCAAGCACATGGGGTTCCTTTTTTTTATCTCTCTCCACACCTTGGTCCTTGTGCAAAAAAGATCAATGCAAGTAATAAAAAGCGGAGGAAGACATATCCTTCCACACAAGAGAATTAATCACGCATATATATTCAAGGAAAATTTCAGAAACCACCTTTTATAATCACTTTTTTTGTGAGAAACCACCTTTTAAAAAAATTTGGTTAACTAGCCACCTTTTTGGTTCTTTTTTTTGTTAGAATCCACCACTTGCCGGAATCCGACGTTGACCTCGATTTTCCTGCGTTGACCATCAGATTTTTCACCAATTTTTTTTAGATTTTCGTCATTTCTTCCACTTGGGGATGCCGGGGGATGCGAGGGGGGAGAGGGGCTTAACGCCGGGAGGATGGGGATGGTCGTGGGGGGGTGTTTGCCGGCGGGTTGCGAGGGAGGAGGGGGGTTGCCGGGGGATGCGAGGGGGGAGGGTGGGTTCTTGGGAGATGCGAGGGGGAGGGTGGGTTGCCGGGGGATGCGAGGGGGAGGGGGAGAAGGATAAAGGGGGAAGAATGGCAAAAATCGATGGTCAACGCCGGAAAATCGAGGTCAACGCCGGATTTTGGCAAGTGGTGGCTTCCAACAAAAAAAAGAACAAAAAATGTGGCTAATTAACCAATATTTTTTTTAAAGGTGGTTAATCATAAAAAAAAAAAATTATAAAAGGTGGTTTCTGACAGATTTTCCTATATTCAAAAATCCTATCTGATACCCATTAATCACCCGTCTATTCAATCACGCGGCCACATTAACTTCAAAAATCCTATCTGATACCCATCAATTACACAATTTATAACTAAATTCACAATTCCAGGCCATTTGTTATATGGCATGCAAAAAAAGGAATAGAATCGTTATCAAATTGCATTCTCATAAAAATAGAAATTGGAAATGGAATTTAATGGAAATAATTGGCATGAAAAATTTATTGTTAAGAAGATTACTATAGATATATAAATAAATGTATTTGACGAAACATCTTATTAGATATATTATTTTAGTGGCGGACCAAAATAATTAATAAAAATAGGTAATAGTAATAGTTCCTCCATTTACTTATTTTGGGTCAAAATTTATAACTGCACCCTATATTTCCACTAATATTCACAAATATTATATTGTCATATGATATCTTTTAGATTAATTGGTAAAAAATTATTTAAGTTCTGTCGATAAATAATTAAAAATACAAATAAATATATAATTAAAAATACAATTGGTCAAATAAATATTTGTTTGGAGACCATGACAAAATGGAAGGGGCATATAATTTGATTCACAATAAGAATTAAGAGCGGATTAAATGAACCCAATGAATCAACCAACAATCAATAATTGACGTTATAGAACAACAACTAAGTGCTTGTTTGGTTGCAATGGGAATTATGTTCCCATAGGAATTCACAATTTGTGGGAATTTAATTCCCTTATAAAATTCATAGGAACTAGTCTAAGTTGTTTGGTAGTCATAAGGGAAGTTGTAATTCATAGGAATTTATGTAGGAATTGTGAGTGCCCAAGGGGAAGGTAGGTAAATAAATTCCTACATTTTGTGGGAATTTTAAATTCTCATGAATTTTCATTGCCCCTATATTCCCCACTTCCTATCAACCAAACAACTAGCCAAATTAAGAAAATCATGGGAATTTCCATTGCCTACATAATTTACTGTATACCAAACAACCACTAAGAAGGAAATAGCATTGCCCCAGAGCTTCCGCCAAAATTTTAATTTAAATCGAACCTATTAGCCATAGAGTGAAATTTTGCAAAAGCCATACCCACAACTTTTGCATGAAAACCCTACTTCTTTTTTTTTAGTGAGCACACTTACTAGAGATAGATATTAATGTCCCCTAAAAAAAAAGAGATAGATATTAATGTTTAGTGGAATCAAATTCAACACTAGAAAGTAATTTTTAAATTGTCTGTTGTGATTGGCTTACCCACTGTTAGATGCTGTGTTTTTTCATAATGAAATTTAACGCATTATGTGATTGCACCCAAAAAGAAGATGTAACATTTTCTGCTTTGCATGTACATAAGAAATATTATAATTAATGGCTTAACTAGTTTTTAAGACAATTAATGTCATTTGGTGTGAAAAGATGTCACTAAAAAGGAGAAAAATAAGTCATTTTATTGATAACATACATTTAAAAATTAAATTGTAGTTTAACCCTTGGTTTCACTTAAAAATTTATAGCATAATTAATTTTGATTAAAGAAGCCATAAGAGTGTGATGGAGTGGTGGATAAATATCTTTCTTCCATACTTGACGGGTTTGAAACTTTACATTGACAACGTTTGTCCTTTTTTCATGTATGAGGATGATATGACTAGTTAGCTATTGAAATAGAAGAGGGTGACACATGGTAGGTTTCAATTCTTGCCACACAATAGTATATATTGATATTGATATTAATCCTTGCACATTATTGGATCAGGTTTATTTGTCCTCATATATATGTGACATTTATTTATTCCTATTAAGAGTTTCACGAACGTACTAATAAACTAATTAACATAAAAAATACTTCGGCAAATAATGCTTATTAATTTTTCAGGTTCTTGAACGACCATGATTATCATGGAGGATTTGAGAAAGGTGAGATAGAGACAGTATTCTCAGCAATGGAGGCCAATTATGCAGCATGGGTGAATGGGTTTGCTCCCTTGGCTGTAGGGGCGGATGTGCCAACTGCAGTGCGCGAATTTAGTAGGACATTATTCAACATGAGGCCTGATATATCACTTTTTGTTTGTAGGACCGTATTTAGTAGTGATTTTAGGGGTGTGCTTGGACTAGTAAGAGTGCCATGTTACATTATCCAAACAGCCAAAGACATGTCAGTGCCAGCATCTGTGGCTACCTACATGAAAAACCATCTTGGGGGTAAGGGCACTGTCATTATGCTTAATACTGAAGGTCATTTACCCCACCTTAGTGCCCCTGCCCAATTGGCTCAAGCCCTTAGAAGAGCCCTTTCTCAGTCACAGTGAGATTTAATTTGTCATGTATCATCTATGATGCATGTGCATCCATATACAAGTACCATGTATGTTTGGAATTGGATGGTATGTTACAGAGAACAATTTTTTCTAATTTTTTTTTCCTTTTTTTGGGATCAAGGAACAAGTATACTCAATATATGAGATCTTTAATATAATTGATTCAATTTTTGTTCATACTGTATTATTTACTAAACTTGTATTTGCACACTGGTGATGCCTCAGATTGTTTTCGAGTGTGCTACATTTCAAAAGTTGAAGAAATCTAATATGATGTCAATTTGTATACGGTGTATATTAACTACTTATTCAAAAGAAGCCTACATGTAAAAGAAATGTTCCAACAAAAACATGTCCTACAAAGAGAAGTTGTGGGGAAAAGGAAGAGAAGGAAAAGAGAAATGTTGTAAACACGTGTGCTATACAACGACTTAGGTAAATTACTATTAGAGATAATAGAATATATAGTGAAATTTCGTCTTAGGAGAAGCGTCTCTCCTTTGTATCCTATGAAATATTAAGAACAACAAAAAAATTGTTTAGTGAAGTTCAAATCAACAACAAAGAAAAATTGTCTATCTGTAATTGGTAACTACCCACATATTCAATGTAAAATTCTTCTTCCGATTCTTATAATCTTCCCTAATAAGAGCATTCACACACATAAAATCACCCCATGTAGTGTCCAAAAAAAAGTAGGAAAATTTGTCAGAAACCACCTTTTATAATCACTTTTTTGTGAGAAACCACCTTTTAAAAAAATTGGTTAATTAGTCACCTTTTTTGTTCTTTTTTTGGTGTGGAAGCCACCACTTGCCGGAATCCGCGTTGACCTCGCTTTTCTCGCCATTTCTTCCACCTAGGAGGCCGGCGGATGCGAGGGGGAGAGGGGCTTAGGGCCGGGAGGGTGGGGATGGTCGTGGGGGGGTTTCCGGCGGGTTGCGAGGGGGACGGGGTTTGCCGGCGGATGCGAGGAGGGAGGGGGGTTGCCGGGATATGTGAGGGGGGAGGAGGGAGAAGGATAAATGGGCAAAAATTGCGAAAATCGATGGTCAACGCCGGGAAAATTGAAAGTCAACGCCTGATTCCCAAGAAAGGTGGCTTCCAACAAAAAAAAAAAAACAAAAAAGGTGGCTAATTAATCAAATTTTTTTAAAAGGTGGTTTCTCACAAAAAAATGATTTTAAAAGGTGATTTCTGACAAATTTTCCAAAAAAGTAATCACATTTATGACACTATGTCCCAACGAAATAGGAACATAATAGAAGAATAGGTCATGAGTGTAGGTCTATGGCTTTATCAGTCTCATTGAAAAGAGCACAACACGTGGATTTGTCAAGTATTTTCCTCTCTTTTTTATGCTTTACTCATCTTTGATGGATATTTTTGATCTTATATATCAACGATCATAAGTTCTTATAAGCTAGCGACAGAAATGCTATGAGGGAAGTTGTATAGGTTTTTAGAAGTTGAGAATTATATATAACTAGTTCATCTTTACACAAACTTATAAAGTATATTTTGTCTTTACAACCAAATAAAAAGTTGACTTTTATAGAATCTATCTTAAAATAAATTAATTTTAAGAAAATTTGTCAGAAACAAGCTTTCATAACACAATTTTTTGTCAGAAACAACCTTTTAAAATTTTTAAATATGTGGTTGTTTCTATATCTGGTTGTTTCTATATCAGGAAGATATGTGGTTGTTTCTGACAAAAAATTTTAAAAAGTTATTTCTGATAAAAAGTGTCTTATAAAAGGTTATTTCTGATAAAATTTCCTTAATTCTATATCTCAAGATTACCTTATGTATTTCAAAGCTGGCAAGGGTCTCTACAATTTGGCTAAACCTAACTACCTAAGGGGTACTCCATGCCATAAAAAAATTTCTTTTACTATGCTTCAACGCATGCTAGACTTGTTAGCTTCGGACCACAATAGACATAGAGGTGAGGGTACGAGGGACCCCAAAGAAAATTTGTTATTAAGTTATCTAGTAGAGATGCCGACACATGGCAAATAATATGTGGACTATACTTTTGCATTTTGGACTTTATAGTTTTGGATGACATTGTGATATCTTCTGTTTCTTCAATGAGGATAAGAACTCTACACGTGACATTCACATGATGTGGCATGTATTCTCCTTTTCTATCTAATCATTTCTTGAGGATTCAATTTGTTTGTAGTTTATCAAGGACCCTTGGGTCAAATGTTATGACTTCCTATCTCCTATATGGGAGACTAAGGTTCAAATCTTAGTGGAAGTAAAATTTCATTATTGTTGGGGGGAGGGGGAGTTTGGGGCTTATTAGACCTCTGGGTGAGTGGTCCTGTGCGAGGGCAGCCTAGAGGAAATTCATCTTACCACGGGTTTCCGAAAAGAAGCCCCGAAAAAAAAAAAAATTTGTTTGTAGTTTGTTTGCCATGCCATGCCATATTGCCATGCATATGGGCATTAGTGACAGCCATCAATTTTAAGTGGTTTAAAGTTTAAACCCCCACCCCCTCTTTGATACTTGTATACTTTTTTCTTCTTTAGGGAAGAATGTATGGTCTGTTAAAATATCTTACAAATAAAGTACAGCATTTATCAAAACAACCCCAAATATCTAACTTCAAATGTGGTGAACTTTTTACCTTTCTAGAAAGGCTCCATCTACCTGGACGGTTAGACCTCTAAAGTTTACAAACACAAATCCTGGAACCAACTAACATCTCTAGTTGTTCATTTAGGAATTATAAGTGCTCTATGTCATGGATGGCATCCGACACTCCACATCTAGTAGGTCGCGTGCATACGATTAGGGAAATTAGTCCGTACGTGACATCTAGCTCTCATAGTTAACATCATTTTGATAGCTCTAGCTACCATCTAACTCTCATACATACATAGATACATACATACATGTATACTCTATTAGACTTCTTTATTTCTAAGCAAATGTTCTATTTTGATTTTTGCGCTATTCACATACTCTAATTTCTTCATATTTTTCTCATATGTATGAAACCCAATGTTAGTAAACAAGATGTTTGGGCTCAACAAATGACCAGTCCAATATAACAAGAGAGTCATCCTAATCACTAGATAGGTGTCAGCTGTGGGTCCCACCCAGGAGTTGACCTAAATTCAGATGTTTAGTGATCCATAAAAGAGCTGGAAAATATGGTTACCTGAAAAGGCAACAAAGCCACTTTTCTCAAGAAAGACCTATCTTATCAAAGCTACCTATCTGGGAATTCCCAACAGTATAAATAACACCAATCTCATCAATGAACAAGTATTGAATTCTAACCTACCAAAAGTTAGAGCATCTCTCTCTACAATTACTGCATTCTCTATCTACCTCAATCACATCTGACTTGAGCGTCGGAGGGGCAATCCCGGAACAACCCCGTGGGTTGTCTAACCTTGCTTTGCAAGATTCTGGCGTGCGAATAAAGGAGCTCGAGTGTAGCTTCTTGGGGACCACATCAAGTCCATCAACCTTCAACAATCCTTAATTTATTAGACAGAAACAATTTGGCGCCGTCTGTGGGGAGTCACAAACAAAGTTGCTTCGCCACCACTCATCAAGTTTACCTTATTGCCACTCGGCAGTGGCCCCAACCAAGAACACTCGCTCACAAGCTAACCCCAATCCAACCGGAAGACCTCAGACGTCCAGACGAGCTCAAATGTCTAGACGAGCACCGACACCTCAACCCCATCGTACCCCCACAGCACGATCCCATGATCCCAGGAACCAAGGATCCAATGGGAACCTTCAAAACTTCGATGGAGATCAGCCTGTGCCATCAGCTACAACAAGCCAACCCCAACCCATATCTACAACAGATATCACCCTAATTGGTGCTCAGCTTCAACAGACCCTACATCGTAGCCTGATGGAAATGTTGGCAAACCTACAACAAGGGGGCCCACTACCAAACCCCAACGAGCAAGTCGGAGCTTTGGTTCCCTCCCATCGGGAAGAAAACATCCCTCGCTCTATCCATGGCCAGCCTAGCCGGCAACGGTACAGAGCGAGGGAAGACAACCCGCAGGATCAGCAAAAATCAAGGCATGAAGAAGATGAGCGCCACCCACCCAAAGGTAGGTCCGCTCGGCAGGGGGAAGAGACCCACGTCTCAAAATCACCAAGGGGTGATGGTGGGCAGAAGCCCAAAGATGCCCAACATTTCCTTAACTGGAAGCGCCTTAGTAAAGGGTACGATAAGGGGTGTAAGTGGACTGTGAAAAGTCCAGAGTCCAATCCAATCCAAATTTGTCTTGACCGGACTGACTAAAATTTTTTGGACCGGACTCGACTCAAATTTTCAAGTACGATAAGGGGTGTAAGTGGATCAGCGAAAAGTCCAGAGTCCAATCCAAATCCACCCAAATTTGTCTGACCGGACCGACTAAAAGTTTTTTGGACTGGACTCAGACTCAAATTTTCAAGTCTAAATATTTTCGGACCGGATTCGGACTCATATCTTTGGAGTCTAATAAGTCCAATCCAAATTCAAAAAATACTTTTAAGCATATAAAATATATAGTTCCTCCGTTTTTATTTAGTTTGCAACAATGGGTATTATTTTTGAGACATAAAAAGTTCTTTTGTTGCAACTAAATGAAAACGGAGTTATATATATATAATTTATATTTTAAAAAAATTCTTTAATATTTTTGTTGAAATTTTAAATTTTTTAACCTTCCCGCTCTAAGTTCTTTTACTTGGCGCCAGAAT
The DNA here is from genome assembly GCA_947646795.1 of Beta lomatogona. Lineage (NCBI taxonomy): Eukaryota > Viridiplantae > Streptophyta > Magnoliopsida > Caryophyllales > Amaranthaceae > Beta > Beta lomatogona. The sequence goes on along the minus strand of CANSNZ010000424.1, from coordinate 713,603 downwards.
TTGTATTTACCCTCCAAAAGTCCAAAGTGAGAACGAAACTGAAAAGGCAAAAGTTACTTTAAAGAAGTTGTATGTAACTATTATTACTATTTTACGGTTGTATGGATGAAACCTCATATATGTGTGAGTAATTCGTCTCACATTGGTGAAATGGAGAAAAAATAACTACCTTGCAAGTTTAGGGAGTTCCTTCTTTCAATTCCCACTGGTTTTAGGATAAATTAAAACTTGTTCCCATTATATTCGGGATCAGTTCAACTTAAAAATTGGTCCAAGGTTCTTGTGTTTCATTTCTGACCAATCAAGTATACCACCTTAGGCATTTGCCATGTTTTGTATGCTTGATTTTGCCTTGAGATAGGCTTTGACTGCGACTGTACTTGCCATAATTTAGATAGTTATGATGCCTCAACTATCTTAACTGGGGCTGCCAAATCTGGTTTCCAACTTCATCCGACTCTATTTTCTAATCTTAGAGGTCATATCCAAAATGTTTGGACTCCCTTGGTTCTGCAAAAGTTGACACTCCGTGCATCCCAAATTAAGTTCATGTTTTGGATGTACTTTGGTGTCTAAGTGTTGTCACAAGCTCTTGTGACATGATATATGACAGTTGTCACAAGCTCTTGTGACATGATATCTGACTATATGCATCGGGCAATACAGGTATTGCTAGGCTTCCGGGGTTATACCGATCTTTGTGAAAATGATTGATCTGGCAGTGAAATGTTGTGTTGTGTGAAAAAGATGAGCTGGGATGAGGTACGTTGGCTGGTTTAAGAATGTTAATCTTTGAATCGAGATTGGTTCATAGAATTTTTATGTTCTGAAGTGGTCGCAATGTGCTCAGAACCTCAGACATTCACCACAAGGCACAAGATTAGATTCAATAAAAGAATTAGAGTTCATTATGCTTTACCAAAAGAAGTCATTGCTTTTTTTCTTTAGTTGTGTAATTAAAGTATGATGCCAAAGTGCCGGGAACATTGGAGCGACTCAGAGTTAGGTCATCGTTTTTGGAGCATGTCGAATGTCCTATAGTCTTGAATAATTGTTATATTCATTTATCTTTGCTGGTGGGTTTCCAGGTTGAATTGGCCATTTTTGTGCTGATGTAATCTATTTACTTATAGTTGGTGTCTTCCAATTGGAGTTTTAATAGTTGATTTCTAATTAATAATGTTATGCTATTGAACTTATTAGGAATATGAGTTGTGTTTGTTTTTTTAGATGGTTAGGGATTGGATTTTATATAACCTTTTGAATACTAATTTCATCTCTATTTCCTTTTTGCAGGCTTCATGTATCCAAATTATTTTGGATATGTTGAAATTATGTTGGGAAGAGGAGTGCTAAAGGCGAGAATTCTGGATGTGAGGAAGCCTTATGTAAGCTTGTTAAATTGTGTAGAGGAGGTATGCTTGTAGTTATTTCGAATGCAATATCCATTTGAGAAGTTAAACGGCTATTGTATGTTAATTTGAAGTTCAAGGAGAAAAAAACAAGGATAAATACTACATCGATACTGACTACAAGACATTAAGAATGCAATGTTCTTTTCTGCATACACGTCTATAACCTGAATTGAGATAGGCTAACAAAAAAAAAACATGTAAATTGCAGATATATGGACAATTTTTGCTATGTTTTACCTTAACAAACGATAACAAGTAACATCATCCGGAGTGTCTTCCTATCTCTTTGTTTGCCAACATCTTTTCAATCTATGTTAACTTGAAATGTATGTAGCCTAAACAACAAGCCTAACCCGCATCTTAGCATATGCCAGCTTTCAGTTGAATTCCAAAGCACTATCCTAATCTTCTAACCTAAAGCACCTCTTAGTCTTCTGACAAAACAGCAGGCCTCCTGATGCAATGAAATATGCAAAGAAAACATCAATATTATTCAACTTAGATAGTTTTGTTTCAATCAAGAAAAAGTTGGGAGAAAGCTTGAAAGACGGCATCGTAATGATCCAATCCATAGCTTTTGATTCTTTGAAACCGATAAGGAGTGAGGGAGATAGTAAGAGGGAGTGGGAATATGATGGGGAGAGCGGAAGAGGAAGCGAGAGGGTGGCGAGAGAGATAATATAAAGTCGACGGGGAGGAAGAGATAGTGTAGTGATCAACGAAGTCGGTAGTGCCGTAATTGATAACACCATTAGTAATGCTTGTTTGTTTGTCAATTTGATTTTGTATTCGCTGCTAAACTTATACTTAGAGTCTACATACACCACATGTGGTTTTCATAATGTTTACTTGCTAATTGTAGCAAATATAATCTTTATTTGTTCTTATCTTAAACCTATCAAAAACAAGGATTACCCCAAAATGCTTATGAATAGTATTATGAGTCTATATTGCTTAAAGTTTACTGTTTATTTGGGGTTTTTGTGATTATTGCAATGTTTGGGGCATTGTTGGACTATCCCTTCGCACTCCTTTCTCCTTTTCCCCAGATTTTGGCTTCCCCCTTTTCCTCAAATATTGCTTCTCCCTTTTCCTCAGCCTGTCTTCTTTCTCTCCCCCTCTTCATGGTTGTCTTCTCTTTCTCTCTCTTGTTTCTTTTCTCTTTTTTTCCCTCTCTTTCTCAGTTGTGCAATATGTCCCTAGCATCTTCTTCTACCTCTAATTTCAATGGATGTTTTTCTGCTTTTCAGGATATTTTTTCGACAAAGAAGAGAAGAATCAGATTAAATCAACAATAGTGGGGATAAATACTTGGATGTGTTCGTGTAAAAAAACCCAGATTTCTCTACATTTACGAGAGCTTTAGGGAGAGTAGAGAGAGAAAGTAGTAAGAGATGATCTAAATTTACGAAATTGTATACGAGACTAAGAGGGGAAGAGAGAGCACGGGAAGAGGTGAGAGAGGTCGGGAAAGAGAATTGGGTTATTAGTCATTTCAGGCCTATAACACTAATTGAAATTTTGGGTAAGATTATTTTAAGTTGTAACATATAAATTAGTTGATTATTGTTGATGCTGTGATACATATAAACATAGAAGCGGCAACTTACTACATTTGGATTTGGATTAGAAAATAGTAGAGGTTAGAGATGAAGAGTGAAAGAGGGAAGAGGAGATAGACTGACAAAAAGAGGGGGGAAGACTAAGAGAGAGCTTAGAGAGAGAATTTTGTTCAATTTTGTAATATGTTTCAGTTATATCCATAACGCTTTCTTATCTCCATTGTTGATTAAGCAAGTCTTTATCAGATCGACTCAACCATTGTAAACGAGTGAGAGGGTTAGAATGGGAGAGGGGGGAGGGGGAGCAAGTAGAAAAGACTTTCTAAACTTTGCAAAATCAAAAAAGTTTAGTGAGAGGGGAGAGAAATGAGTGCTTTTGAGAGAGCAGAGGGAAAAAGTAGTAAGAGATGATCTTAAAGTTACGGAATTGTAAACGAGATTAAGAGGGGAAGAGAGAACCGAGGGGGGGGGGATGGAAGGTGAAGGTGAGAGAGGAGGGGAAAGGGAATTGGGTTATTCGTCATTTCAGGCCTATAACACTAATTGAAATTTTAGGTAAGATTATTTTAAGTTGTAACATATAAATTAGTTGATTATGGTTGATGCTATGATATATATAAACATACAAGCATGCAAATTACTACATTTGGATTTGGATTAGAAAATAGTAGAGGTTAGAGAAGAAGAATGAAGTCACGGAAGACGAGATAGACTGACAAAAAGAGGTGGGAAAGACTGAGAGAGAGCTTAGAGAGAATTTTGTTCAATTTTATAATTTGTTTCAGTTATATCAATAACGCTTTCTTGCTCCCCCTTGTTGATTAAGCAAGTATTTATTAGATCAACTCAATCATAGAAAACGAGTGAGCGGGTCAGAATGGGAGAGGGGGGGAGCAAGTAGAAAAGACTTTCTAAAATTTGCAAAATCAGAAAAGTTTAGTGAGAGGAGAGAGAAAAGAGAGCCTTTGGGAGAGCAGAGAGAGTAGTAGGACATGTTCTAAATTTACGAAATTGTATACGAGACTAAGAGGGGAAGAGAGGGTCGGGGGGAGAGAAGGTGAAGTTGAGAAAGGTGGGGAAAGGGAATTGGGTTATTCGTCTTTTTAGGCCTATAACACTAATCAAAATTTTGGGTAAGATTACTTTAAGTTGTAACATATAAATTAGTTGATTATTATCGATGCTATATAGAAGCGTGCAACTTACTGCTTTTTTATGTCCTGTAAAAAAAATTTGATTAGCAAAGGCCAATTTTACTGATGTAGATTAGGATCATGATAAGAAAATGTATGAAAAGGTGGAAGAAAGTGTTGAAATATTGTCATGATTGATAAGTGAAAATTGCATTGCAAGGACTGCATTTATATATGAGAGTTAGCATTAGAACTCGACTTTTGTACTTAAAAGACCTAGCTGTTGTTTATGGTTCGTATGGTGTTTTCTTTTATGTCAAATTATATCCAATGCAAGTCTTTTGAGTCTTCAACTACTATCTCTTATCATCATAATTAGATATCTTACCTACTATCACTAAACATATTTGAGGGCGCTCTTTTCTATTCTGTTCTAGCTTTTGCAAGCATGTTGTATTATTTACTTGATGCTATTTGGTTTATAATTTGTTTCTTCCTTGTTGTCATCCAATAATTAGTTTTGTTATATCATTGCAGCTTTAGGAAGGAGACAATTCATGTCGATTGGGCCCGCATATCCTCACTATGGAGCTCGAGAGACATTTGCACCCTTTTATAATGAATGAGTCATATTTTACCATATTGTTTTGCTTAATGATGGGTATGTTAGTGTGGGAACACAATTAACTAAAGAAAGGAAGAGATAAAAACATATGATGAAGAGGTATTGATGTTAAGAAATTTGGCCAAATTGGAAGAAATGACATTATTGATATAAGTTTTGAAAGAGAAAATAACTTATACTTTATCAAATTGCATTGAATTAATTCAAAAAATCTATGATTAAGATAATTAGGCAATCGATTCTCCAATAATATTTTGCTATCTTGGGGGACGTCACTTTGCTCCTCCGGTTTGTGTGATGATTGATTACAAGAAGAAATGTTTAACCCACCCAATTTAGCTCCGTCCATGCTCCTTGGGATTATGAATAGATCTTTGATGGTGGTTTATGTTTTTAAGTTGTATGTGTGTAATATTCTAATTGTCAGTGACTTTTGTATGATAGTAGCCTTCAGGCTGTTTTAGTCTAATTTCTCAATTTGTGTTAAAAGAAATATTGGGTTGAAAAGTGATGCCATTATTATTATATACCATGTGAAATTATGATACGTATAAAACTCATACACATAGAAATCATATACTTCCTCCGTTCCAAAATAAGTGAAACACTACTCTCATTTATGTGAGAGCTTTTTGAGACAAGTGTTTCACTTATTTTGGAATGGAGGAAGTATTGTATATCTTCTCAATATGATTATATGAGGCTTGCATACTTAGAGAATAACAAGAAACATCCGTGTTTATCTAAGAGTATACATCTATGTCTATGTTGGTGTTTAGACCAAATTAACAAGCGTTCAATTGACAAGATGATCAAGAAGGCTTTAGAGCTGTCCTGGAAATGTTGTGCCGTTCCATTTCTTGATCAAAGTATGCCTGAAGATAACTCTTACCTGAACCAATGTTCCACAAGACTTCAAAGTTGTCGAAGGACTGTTGTGCATGTCTCATTTCCTAATTGAAGTAGGCCCGAAGATAACTCTTACCTAGAGCAATGTCATGCAATGGGTTCTCAAGAGAGTTGTACTTGAATATAAGGTTCTAAGGCCATAAATCTGTATGCTACATAACCTACAAATCAGTTTACATCTGCGCCTAGAAGTGAGGCTCATGTTGAGCCTAGCATTTTAACTGCTTGACATTCCCTTTTGTTAAGTATTAGTTGTACGAATATTTTGTCTTTACTCTTTATCAATTATCATTGTTCTTATGTGAGGAATTTCCAAGATTTTGGCGAAAATTTGTAATAGTTGTGAGGCTTTAGGTGGGATGTTGAACCTTTGCCTACTCTTAGCTAAATGTCTTTTCTTCTTTTGCTATTTTTAACGTGTAATTCTATTATTTTTGTTAGTCCAACTTCAAAATTTATCAAGATATTTTCGCCACAATATTACTCCCTCCATCCCATAATATAAGCCCTGATTATGTTGAACCTTTGCGGCGTGAAGGAAGGAGAGGGGGGACTGGGCAACGCGTACGAAGGGGAGGGGAGATGGGGGACCGGGCTGCGCGGCGGGAGGGGGAGGGGGGGACCGGCGGCGCTCGCAAAAGGATAGGAGAGGGGGCTACGGGTGTTAGGAGGGCCGGGAGTGGGGTGGGGCTGCTTGTTGTGGGGTGCGAGGGGTTGGGGGTAGTGCGATGACGGGGGTGAGGTGGCTGGCGGTGTGGTGGTAATGGTGGCTAGGTGGTGGTGTTATGAAGGAAGAAGTAGAGGAGGGAGAAAAAGAAAAATACCGTATAAAAATGGACGACAATGTATCTCTATTGTATTTTCGTATACTATATCTAGAGCCTATGAAAGGTCATTCCGCACAAGAAACTTGGTTGAAAAGGTTATGCATAGTATGAATTCTAACAGAGTTGAATATTGCACCCCCCAACTTATCTTGATCATAGCTAATTTCATTAAAGTCACCAAGAATAACAAAGGGAGAAGATAGATTATTAACATACATAATCAATTCATCCCAAAATTCAGCTTTCTGTTCCTGTCTAGCAGGAGCATATATGAAAATCGCAATGAAGGATACATGATCATTAAGAAGATTTATAGAGCATGAAATAAAGCGAGCAGCTTTATGTAATACTACTAAATTAAAAGGATAAGCATTACAGTCCTTCCAAAATAGCCATAAGCAACCTGTTAATCCTAAAGTGGGAGCAAAATCAACATGTTGAAATCCATACTGGTTTGTTATTGTCAGTGAAGGAAGAGTTTTAGTTTTCACTTCACAGATCATAAAGATCTTAATAAAATTACTTGTAAAAATCTCGAATATCAGTCAATGCATTTTTCTTGGCAACCCCTCGAATATTCCAAAAGCCAATAATCATAATTAATTAAATAATAAAAGACAAGCCAGATTTAACTGGTAGGGGACTGTAGAGTTCATAAGCATCTGCACAGGAATGTAGTTAAATAAACTTGACAAACTCCTAAACTGCAACCAGAATTCAATAATTTCTAGCAAAGATTTATTGGGAAAAAGAACTCTTATCGGGTGCCACCACCCAAATAAAGTAATGTTGCAAGCAATTGCTAATTCACTAGAAAGAGAGACATCCTGGAAAATACAATAGAGATACTTAAAAGAGAATTTATACGGTATTTTTCTTTTCTCTCCCTCCTCTACGAAATAATTGCCATATTATTTGTCGTCCATATCTTCCAGGATACATTATTTATATGGCAATTAAACCTTATATATAATATACGAAATTAAGCTTTTTAATATATGAAATAATACATTATGATACTAAAAAAAAAATTATACATTATGTTACTAAAAAGAAAAATACTTTATAAGTTCTTAAATCACAAATATAAAAACAGAAAATAAATTATATATATATATATATATATATATATATATATGAGGAAGATTTATCCATAAGTATATTAACATAAATAAACTACTGCTGATATGGAGGCATTTGTGGTTGTTATTTCTTCTTTTTACGGTAGCCTTTTTTGAAGAAATCTATTGTAAAATTTTCAATAGTAATATATGTTATGCAATTTACTTAGCTTATGTTCTTAACTACCAAGTTTATGCCTTCATTTTCCCTTACTCGATTATGCTAATGTTTAACATTTAGTTCTCCGCATTTATTGTTACTCGATTATGCGAATGTTATAACATAAATAAAAGTATACTTGCAAGAAATAATTAAGTTTGTTCTCGCAAATACAAAATTTAAATTACATTATCAAGATTTTTACACCATTAGAGTAACCCTAATTAGATTTTGCCTCCTTAAGGGACCATACTTACCACGGAAGATGCTACGAAGCCTAGAAATTAAGCTACTACATCACCCATCAAAAAACCCTTTTGCTTATTGTTTTGCTTGTAAAGTCTAATGGTACATGTTAACAATGTGAACCTTATAGTTAATCACCGCCTAATATGAACTAATCTCTTTTTTCTAATAGGCATGAATGAGTTCTTATAACAGATATAACAATGACTCAAGGACATTCTAGAGGATGCGAAAAACCCTCCACATGTCTTGCAACCCACAAATAGCTTGCACTAACATGGGTTATATGCATATATGCTATGCTATCTAATTACTTTCTCTTCCTAACTACCAAGTTTGCATGCTTTTGTTTTGCTTAAATCAATAATGCTAATACTTGCATTTAGTTATTCACCACCATCTTCGCTACCTTGGGGGAGCGCACGGGCCAACAACTAGTATGTAAAAGTTTTCAAAACATGTGAACATGTGTGTGTGATTTTGTGTGTGCTATGTGAATTTATGTGTATGAATGTAAATGTGAATGTAATGAGATTTTGGTGTAGATGGTTCCGAGTAGATTCCGTAAAAGCGTAAGCGAGAACATGCTTATGTAAGAGCACATAACACTTATCTTGCTGTTGATAAATGGGAAGATGGTGTGATGGACCATGCTAACTAGGCACTAGGTCATAGTCCAAGAATGAGAAAAGGTCATGGATGCTTGTACGAGCCACTAAAGGCGACCCGGGACTTTAAGCCGATGTGATTTGTGAGCCATGGGTTAGTTGCCGTCAAACTTAATGGAGTCTGTTAAAAATTGTATAGGAATACTGAAGTGGTCCAATGTTATGATGTAATTATGGACAATAAGGATAAGAGGTTTTTAAGGTGGAAAGTGTTGTGGAAGGAGCGGAGGCGAGATGAATAATACTATGGAGCGCCGAGGCGAGGTTAGCCATACCAACAATCCTCACTATGGAACGATGTATAAATGTATAACTCGTGTAAGGCGAGACGGAGTGAAAAAAAAAATTAGTTGTGCTAAAGTTTTGTGGTAGTTTTCTTATATAAATACATTTATTGTGAAATTATGAGGACAAGTAGGAAGGAGAGTATACATATATATATATGCGGGTGTAAACTCAAAGTAGCGAAGTTGGTATTATTTAAGTAAGCGTTGTTTCTATATTAAGCTAGTAGCGTGAATTGAGAGCTAGGGATTTAGTGTTATAAATTTATAAAGGAATGAGTATGGAATGAGGAGTAATATGGAATTAAGTTCGAACATTGAGAAGTACTACTATAAGTTATAGATTTAAGATTGATATGGATAATGAGTGTAAGTATTTGGAGTACAAATTTCAGGTAGATAATTGAATCATGGTATATTTATGTATGATAAGGTGATATGGAGTAAGATTTATCAACCTACAATAATAATTGTCGTAGACAATTTGTTAGAATTTAATATGGTTATAGAGGTATAAGGTATCGGGACAATAATACCGAAAATACGGATATCATTCTCGGTAATATAAGAATCAATATAATTGTGATCGGAAATTTATCGCTTAAATTGGAGTCTACATGTCGCTTACAAGTACTTCGTGATCTGTTTCATGAATAACTTGTATACCTCCAAGAACATATGTTGCAGTTTGGCTACATGGGTTTCGATTGTAAAATGAACTTCAATTCGAATAAGTTTTATGATCCTCTTACATGTTTTGAAGTAAGGGAATCGTTTTGGGATTTAGAATTTTGGATATTACAAATTAGATTGGAATCTGTATATAATGGATTTGGCATATGATTTCCCCAATTAAGTAAGTTGAATATTGTCATGAAAAATAGGTGGAAGTCGAGCGATGCTTTGAGGAACTGAAACCCAAGAGAATTGGGTCTTATTTGATTTTGGAGGACTCATATGATTCTGCTCTATAGTAAACGCGAATGGAAAAAAAATTTAAGGGAAGGAAGAATAGTGGGAGATTTACCGAAGGGAAAATTAAGAAGCGAATATGGAAAAGTCCTATTCCAAGTGATTTGATCTTTAAAAAATTATTATAGAGCTGTAGCTAACGTGTTGTTGATTCTTGAACTTTGCATTTATGTATATCCAGCGCGTTTTGTTAAACTTCACTATGACAGCTTGTATGTCTGATAGAGGGACGAGTTGTTGTAAATGATTATTTAGAGACTGTGTAATTAAGATAGCAGAGTCAGAACCACAGGTGGATTTAATGTTTCTCGATTTGGAGTATTACAATATAATTTTGAGGATGTCTTGGTTGAGAAAGAACCAAGCGTTCATCAAATGTTATTAGGTAAAATCATAAGCAAAAATAGTATTATATAGCAGAATGTGTCGTCAAACTCGAAAGAACGGAGCAAAGTGATTATGGGAGATGGATTACCAGAAGGTATCGGTTACATAATTCAGAAAATAGAAAATCATAAGAAAGTGATGGAAAAAAAAAAACCTAGATGCAAGTAGCAAGTGAAGATATCTCGAAAATGACATTTAGGATGAGTTATGTTCACTATAAGTTTGTGAAAACACTGATCGAGCTTAGTAATGTACCAGTAGTGTTTGTAAACACGATGTGGTGACATTGTAAACCTTATTAGACATATTATGACAATTCTTGTAGATGATATTTTGGTATGTTCAAAGAATCAGGAAGCACGTCCTAAAGAAGTATTAAGGAAAGAATAAAGTTCGAGTGGTCGGAGAATTATGAGGAAGCTTTCCAGAAGTTAAAGAAATTCTAGCTCCGCCTTCTGGGACGGAAGGACTTAAGGTGTATAACTATGTTTCTTAGAAAGGTTTGGCATGTATATTGATGTAACATCAGCGAGTGGCAGCCTATGCGCCTAGCTATGTAGTTAAAGCCATAAGAAAATTACTTTGCGCATGACCTGGAATGGAAGCTAAGGAATTTGCCTTAAAATTATAGAGGTTTTATTAAGTTAAGTAACCTGAAAGGTTTATACTAATCATTAAAAATTTAAGGAATATCTTTATTTAGGAAGAGATGGAAGTTAGATAGCGAAGGTAGCTAGAATTGTCCAAGGATCAAGATGTAGGCATTTAGTACCACCGGGGAAGGCAAATAAGGTAGTAGATGCTTTGAACAGGAACCTCGCCAGGAAAAGGATTTTATCATTTTGATACCATAGGAGTATGTAAAGAGTAATGCAATCAGATTTGAATATGATTAAAGAAGGAAATTTACAAGGAGAACTAAATGTTTTGTGATAAAGATATTCCTTTTAAGGAAATTTGAGCTAAGTAATTGCAAAAATAAGTTTATCAAGGAACTGAGGTTAAAGATAGAGGAAAATAACTTAAAGTAAGTGAATGAGCAAACAGTGTGTGTTATTCAAATATTGAAAGATGTGCTACAAACTTATATATTGAAGTTTGAGAGTTCATGGGAAGGTAAATTAGCATGGATAGAATTCTTCTATAACGATATCTATCAATCAATTATGGCTCCTTATAAAAATCTGATGGATGTAAATGTCGAATACTTGTTGGTTGGGATGAAAGGAGCAATACTAGTTTTCCGAGATTTGTTGTGCCAAATTGTTAAGACCCATTGAATCTGTTAATGAAATTGTAACCTATGTTCTCCTCTAGGTTATCGGAAGAAGTTACAAGATGGTATCATCTCAAGAGATTTGGGTATATGTTATAAGAGTTTTGAAACCTAGGGATATGAGTTTCAAAGAATATGAATTTGTCTAATTAAAAAAAAAAAAGGAGTACGTAATGTTACACAAGGACTCTTGATAAAAGGAAAACATTATAAGTCCGACCAAACCTTCTGTCAAGGAACTCTGAACCAATAGTTGAACAGAAGGAGCAACCTGTGAGAACAAATTAGATATGCTAGATCGGTGTCCTCAGTAAGGTACGATATAAGTTTCGGAACGAAACTTCTTTAAGGGAGGTAGAGTGTAATAGCCTCGATTTTTTTTAAGCCGAGATTATTTCAATAAACGGAACTTATTGACGTACTAAGCAATACGTTATGTGTTAAGCTTTTTGAGGAAAAAAAAATTAATTTGTGAGATTATGTGCATTTTGTTTATAAATGTAAATATAATGTGTTATTACTAATACGAATTATGACTTAAGTTAAGTTATTTATAAGTTACGCTAAGAACGTTGAGTAACATTCGGAAATTATGAGATTTGGAGCTCTTATCGGTTTTGAGTTCACTTGATTTTGATCATTAAGGATGTGCAATTACATGACTTTAATTAATCTATCTAAGGTTTATGTTTACAAATTTCGAGGGCGAAATTTATTTTAAGGGTGGTAGCATGTAATAGCCCTACTATTAAGCAGGAATTACGAAGCTTGATTATTTTTAATTAGCATAATGGTTATGTGTATAATCTATATAAATCTAAAAGGTAGGTATACATATGCTAGTAAATATGGTTACTGGAGAATATGAGATACGAGGTTGTGTGACTTGTGTCAAGCAAGTTGTGTAATGCTCCACTTTTATTATTTATGATAGAACGGAAATATGTATTTCCATATGGTTGCTATGTTGGATTATATAGTATAACCAAGTAAAGCTTTAGCAAAGACTTGGAGCCTTGGAGGAGCAATTTATATTTTGAGACAACACTAATTGGAATTCAGGCATGGTTATGGAGAAATAAATCCTTATATTTGGACAATTGTTTAACTAAGGGAAGTTAAGTTCTAAGAGACCATTTTCCAACAAGAAATCCATTTAATATTATCATTAGAAATATATCATCAAGCTATTCAAACCAGAAAATTCTAGATGACAACACCTTGGAAAATTACCATTTTAACCCCATTACTTTGAACTAATTACCAATCTAACCTATCCTTACTCAACTATATATATTGGAATACCTCCTCTAAATCTTGGAGAAGGAGAATCCTCTAGAAAATTCCAGCCCAAAACTCATCTTCTTTCTCCATCCTACTCGCCTAAAATGGCGTGGATATGGGTGGTGTTTTCCACCTCAAAAATTTATGCTTTCTCTTCAAATTCTCATGCATGCAACTCCATAAATATATTCCTTAGGAATATATGCATAGTGGGTAAAAGTTGGATCAAGGACATAGGTAAGAGAAAATAGTTAGAAGAAGGGAACTTATAAGAAAGGTAAATAAGGTTTAGTTGGATTTCCTTTGTGAATAAGTAGTTTTTCTTTGAGAATTTTTATGGGTTTCTGATATTGTGTTTTTACTGATGCATAAGGATTTGTACTACATGTGGAGAATCAATTTTAGAAGGAACCTTTAAGGAAATTTGAAGTTCTAAATGAAGGTACATAAGCTCCACCACATAAACTTTGTTTTTAAGCTTTGATCATGGAACTTGTTTGTAGAATTGTGAATACTTGGATTATTTTGGAATGTGTATAAAAATTGATTTGCATGTGGTATTTTATGAATGATATTGTATTAAGATCCTTTTGCATGTCAAGTTTTCCCTAGGATTGATAACTCCTTAGATAACCAAGTAAGAAAGGATGACCCATCTTTCCTAAATCTTGCTGCCGTATTATTCCAGGACCAATATCGTCCTGTTTTAATGAGATTCTGGTCTTTGTGTCTTCTAGAAAGTTGTAGATCTCGAAAAATCGATGATTTTAGACCCAAAAATCATTCGATTTGGAATTATGCACTAAACGTTATGCTGCCTAAAAAGTTGTGGCATGCATAACAAGTTTTACTAAACAAAAACCATCAAACCTTGCTATTATGTCGATTGCATCCTGATTAATGATTTTGTTTTTGGTTGAACTTTCATGACATACCCCTAGAATATACATGTCATGATTGTAAGATAAACCTTTGCTTCATTTCCTTCATTAAACGCCACATATAAACATACTTCATTGTGCAAAATAATACTTTAAACCCGATTTCTTCTTAGTTATTGTCCAAGTCGATTAATCGTGCTTCTTTGGTTCATTAAGAACCTTTAAAGGTTGAATACCTACTCCATGTATCCACTTATTTGTTGATATGTCCAAACCCTTAGTTGAACATGGAAGTTACGATATAATCTTGCATGAAAACCATCATATTTTGATACCAACACCAAACCTTGGAATAGATCATTTGAGTATTTGCGAGGCGTCTCCTTTTCATATCTTTAAATACCTCTTTAGAAACCTATTCATGATGCCATATCATATTGATCCCTTTTCTAACCACTCGGATAACCAATGTTTATTTCGAAGCTCTATTAATAAGTCACATTTCGAAATGGTGGAACTTGACATGGCAAGCTTGTTTCACGAAACCGGTTTTGATAAGTTAAAGTTTGTTATGATGGTTGGAATAATGATTATGAATAAGCTTTTAAGTAAGTTATTTGAGTATAATTATAAAAATATAAGTATTTCATTATAAGTGTTTAAGTATAAGTATTTGAGTATAAGTATTTAAGCACAAGTGTTTAATATAAATATTTTTGTATGATGTTAAGTTAGTTTTATAAGGGGAAGTGAACAATATGTGTAAAGCAGGCTTGCTCATTATGTATTTGGAGCAGGGTTGCTCATTATGTATTTGGGAGCGGGTATTGCTCCGTTATGTGGGGCCATGACCTAGAAGTCTTGCAAGCAGAAATAAGAAAGGTGGGGAGACGTCCCTCAAATGTGCGGAGTGGTGGCTTAGCCTTCATTCATGTTCCTTCCCTGGAGTTATGTTATGTTTTGTGATAAGTTTTTAGATTATTATTGTTCTATGTATTGAGAATGATATATGATATCTTGAGATAATTCTTGGAGTATTTCTCCCGTATATGCAATGTAATTTCTATGGAAGTTAAAGGAAAGAATCAACGTATTTATGAGCAAGTATAAACGTATTTTCGAATAAGAACAAAAACCATCTCAATGCATTAATGAATTTCTGAGCAAAAAAAGAAAAGAAAATGAAGCTATGATTGTTATAAGTTTATGTTTTGAGTATAAGAAACAATTGAATAGTTTCACCACCTTAATATTTTTGAAATTAGTGGGACTTGTGTACCAGCGTAAGCTGACCTGTTTTGTTCTTTGAACTCGTCCCGGTGGGGGCGGATTCATCTGTTTTGCAGGACTAGAGAGAATGTTCGAGTTAGCTTTTGTGTGCAAATGTGAAGTTTTGGTCAATGTGTTAAATCCGCGCTATGAGATGAATCGAACTATATAATGATTTTGCAAGTTAAGCATGTATTTTAGATTTGTAATCTAAGTACTTCAAACCTATTGTAATAACTATTTTATTATAACCTATTTTTGTATTATGCTTGGATACTACGAGACTTCCTACCTTTCCTAGGGAGGGAAGGCGTGGAAGTCCTCCCTATCAGTCTCTCTGAATAGCAGCTTAACTTTGTAATTAACGATATTAGGTCTTAATTAAGCCGCTATTTGGATCGGGATGTTAAACTTCATCACTCAAATATCTTACAAAAATTCGGTGAATGACTTAACCAATCGGATCGCAAAGACTTAACTAGTCGGACGATAAAATGATCTAATCAAGAAACATTAACTTGTTAACCATTTGTTAGAGAAAGAGACAAAAAGCTAGCCGATCGGATATGCAAGTCGGTCGAAATAATATTGCAACAAACAAACGAAGTGAAGAAATATCAAATCCCATTCAGGAGAGTTGCATTACTTAGCCAATTAGAATTCAGTTACAACACAAGCCGGGCTGAAACAAAAGCTGGCAAAGAAAAGCATAGAAATTGACTAAGTACAAGGGAAGAAGAAGTCTAGGAAGAAGGGGGAGGGGGAAGGTCGGAGACACTCCCCGCATTTTTGGCACCATCATTATTATTGACCACTTCATCTCCCTGATTATCACCATCTTCTTCATCATCTTCTTCAGCTTCGTCCAAGTTCATCTCCGCCCGAATATCAGCAATCTTGGCGTCATAGACCTCTTGATACTTGGACTAGGTGTCGACCTAGAGCAGGTTGGGTTGAGTTTCGACCAACACCCCCCTCAGCCGTTCCAGAGCTTCATTTTCCCCCATCTTGTGGGCGAGATGGCCCACCTCATTGTTATAGTTGACGCAGGCCTCGGGTTGCTGCCACTCAGCAAACCACCGCTCCTTGGACTTGACCAAGTCCTCCGTAGCCTTCTCCAGCAAATCCCTTACCTCAGCCAAATCCTCCTCGGCCTTCTTCAGCTGGTTCTCCGCATCCGTCTTGGCCCGAATAGCAAGCATCACGGGCAATGGTGTTAGACCTCTCCTTCACCCATTGATCTCGCTCATCCTGGAAGTCCTTCTGGTCCTTCTCGATGGCCCTCAAAGCATCATCGAGTTTATCCTCGGCGATGCGCTTGGCCTCTTGCGCATCGTGGAGCTCGGTGAAGTGCTTCCTAGACTTCTCCCTCAGGTGTTCCACCTCCTCATACAAACTCACTCGGTTCTGAGCGACGTTTGTCATTCGGATGGAGAACTGTCAAACAAACGAAAAAGTTAGAAAGTTGTATAAACAAGAAAGTCACTCGGATTAAGCTAAATAAAACTAGAAAAAATAAACTCACATCAAGCCAAGAGCGGTAGAGCTTGTTCGTCTCGTTCTTCCCGCGAGTAGTATTGATATGATCCTGGTCTGTCGGAGTGTAGATGTGCTCCAAGGCCCCCATCCACCTCTTATTCTTCCCCGAACGACAGAGCTCGGTGAAGGGCACTGTAGCAGCGACCGCCTTAGAAGGACCCCCCTTCTCCTCGTTCATGAGTGGGAGATGGAGGAGTGTACTTCGGACTCGCACGTATTGGAATTCGAAGAATACAAAGAGATGGCAGCACCATCGACCTTCTCCGACGAACCCGCACCAAGATTGAGTGGACTAGTTGCCTTGACTAACTTGGCCTTCTTGGCCTTTTCCTGCTCGGCCTTAGCCTTGGCCAAGGCCTTTTCAGTCTGACTGACTTTTTCAGTCGAGCGCTCCTTTCTCTTCTTCGGCTTCGGCATTGCAGGGTCCTAAAGTAAGAAGCAGTTACTCCCTCCGTCCCAGAATAGTCTAAACACTTTCCTTTTATGTTTGTCCCAAATTAGTTTGAACACTTCCATATATGGCATGGTTCCCCTATTTATATATTATTTCTCTTATACTCCTTTGGCCCACACTCTACCTTTTATCAATAAAAAGTTATCCAACTTTCTCTCTCCTCTAATAAAAAATACCCCACCAACTCCTATCACATCTACTTTTTAAAAAAAATACTCCCTCTGTCCCAGAATACTCTTTACACTTTCCTTTTTCATCTGTCCCAGAATATTCTTTACACTTCTATTTTTGGATATGACCCACTATTATTTTAATCCTTTTACCTTTTAAACATTGGCCCACACTCTCTCTCCTCCAAATAAAATAATACCACTCCTATTACATACCAACTCTAACAATGGCCCACATTCTCTCTCCTTAAAATAAAATAATACTACTTTTACTAACTACTAACTCCTATCACATCTACTTTTCAATAAAATAACAATTGATAACCAAACAACAATTTATCATCTAAAACTACGAGCTTTGATAAGTGTTAAGAGTATTTTGGGACGGAGGGAGTAACATTTGATAACCACACTCCAACTTATCACCTTAAAATATGTGTCCCAACAAGTTTTCAGATCTTTTTGGGACGGAGGGAGTAGTATCATCTGTAACAACCCTGAATTTTCGTTTTCTTTATAAAACATAACATAGTACAAAACATGGACAATTCAAGAGTTGTTATGCCGCGATTATTAAACATTTAATAACCGCAAGGCGAAAGATATTACTTCTAATACATAAACCATTATTAACTATTACAACTAAAGGAAAAAGTAATTAATTAATACACTCCTATAACAAACCATAATTCTAAACTATTGCAGCAGAAGTCTTAACTTTAATAAATCTACATCTAGGTTAAGTCAACGCTCTCACCCCAATATAAGCCAGTCACCATCAAGCCCTGCACATTGAAGACATGTAATACGGTCAAAAGGCTGAGCAAGATTTTATACCAATAACAACTTTGAACTATCCAATGTGCAGGTGGAATACATACATAGTATTCCACAAAATCATTTCACTTATACAACATTCAACTTGAATATAATAGACAACCTTCAATAATTCAAATCCACTTTACTTTCTTTCTAAACCATTCTGTAAAACTTTTAAATATAACCTTTCGTAATCTGTGAGTAAGGAGTAATAAAAATCCAGTGAGCTAGCTAGGCTCATTGGATAAGGTAAACACCAAAGCCCCTAGTATGCATACCCCTAACTCGATAACGAACCGAGAAGGAAGACAATTGGCAAGAGTATTGATCAACATACTCCCAACTACTAAATAGATTGTTGAGACACCGTTAACTCAACCTACTTTCCATACTCGGGAATACCGCTTACCGGCAACCCCACATTTTATATAAACTTAATAAACTTAGTAACAATGAGGAGCTTCCTCCTTTTAATAATCTCAAACTTGTCTCACGAGTAACTTCCTCCTTTTATATAATCTCATAAACTCTTTTGATATAAATATCGAGAACAATTTAAAACTCAATGTATAAACGTCATAAAAACGATCTCATTCTTAAAATAAGTTTCAAAACAATATAAAACAATTTCTGAACTCATCTGTACAAGCATAGTAAGAAATCTTACCTTATCAGCAATCACAGTCAATGAATCTCAATCTTAAGTCAAAAAGGTTCATCTACGAACTCGCAATCTACAATATAATAATATAGTATGAGTCACTTGACTATACTTCACATAATTCACCTATAAATGACATAACCTAGTTCATGAGCTTGGATCGATTTTCCTAAAACAACCCAACCAAATAAAAAGAACACAACCACATATAACAATAATTACATCTTGCGATTCATAATATTGTATTCTATTTTGCTAGCAAGAGCAGGTATGGCAAGCATTTTACCCACTGTGTAACTTTTTATAAGAACAATACAACTCTTGCATAACCCTATATATTGCCCATATGTTAAGGTTGTAGTGAAGAAAATAGAATTCTATAATATCCAGTATAAACAAAGCTATAAACTAATATATAATAAGTATGCACTGCTAAAGTTTCTAATAAGACCACTTTCATTAACACCATCTTGCCAAAGGTCAACTGACATTTACAACCTAAAAGTATCAAGTGGGAAAATACCAAATTTGAGAAGAAATTACATTTCACATCAATCGAACATCTAAATACAAACTCTCGAAACTCATTTCCTTTTGGCAAGTATACGTGCTTAGTTTACATACAAAGAAGCAGACAAGGTAATTTTCATGCTAATTACTCATAATATAACATTAAACTACATACCACTCATGCTAATTTATGATATATTTCATTGACCAAACAACTATAGTTTTATACTAGAGATTTCAACAACAACAAACAATCTACAACAAAGATTTTAGACTAAATTTCAAACCTAATGATTAAGCAAATTAAATCAGAAAAATATGCTAGCTTAATCATACTAAACCTCAAACATGAACCAATTATACAAAATTCGTATAACAGACTTTTCTCCCAATTTAATTTACTCAAGAACCCTAATATAACAAAATCCCCAAATTCGAAAAATCAATCAAATACGAATCAGACTTAGGATTATAACTTACTTGATTAAGGTGAATTAATAGAGTAATGTTACTCAGAAGGACCCGAATTTGCTTTCTTCGACCTGACTCTTCCAACCCGAAATTCGCAAAGCCAAGAACACAATATTCCTTCGTAAAAGAAAATCCACAAAATCGAAAATTGTTGAAGAAGAATGATGGTTGATGAGTGATGATGGTTGATAAAGAATTTGGTAGCTTTAATGGTAATTGAAACAAGGAGTTGAGAATTGAAGAAAAAGAAAAGGAAGTAGAGTATAGAGGAAAAGTATCGTGGGTTTTGGTTTGGGACTAGAAACTAGGAAGCAGTAACTCACTAACATTCTCCTCCTTTTCTTTTACTTTCCTTTTTTTTTCTTTTTTTTTTCTCTCTTTATAATACTAACATAATTGTAGTTAGGTACTTAACCTAGGAAATTTAGGAATTAGCTTTTGACTCCTTCTAAGGTAAAGTCAATAGGTGGGAAACAAAATATATTCAATAACATAATATTTTTTTAATTATTTTTTTACAAAATAAAATAATATAAATAATTACTTAACAGGTATAAAAATACAGGGTGTTACATCATCCAAAGCACAAAAAATGAATCGGAAAGCACATTCACCTTCGGTGTTGTCGGTCCGCTATCTCCGACCTCAGCCTAAGAGCCTTCATCGCGGCAGAATTTAACCATTCAGCCATTTTATGATCGGAGTCGATCAGGAAAGCCCGAGCTTGTCTTGCAAAAAGAAAGAAAGTTATTCAAAAACGAAGAAAAACAGCAGATCCGGCCTCAAACAGAACCCCCCCTCAGCGGATTACCCTTCGGAATGGCCGGACTCAAACCCATAGCACACAAAAAATTCTCATTCCGGAAAAGATGGCAGTTGGGTAGCCAGTTGCCGGCAACATACACCTCGCCTCCATTGACAATCTTGGATTCCGTCTGCATGTAGCAAGCCGCTACAACTTCCTCGCCGTTGAGGTCGGGGACTCGGAAATTTAGCTCAAAATTTGGCTCGGCTTCTGGGCGCACCGTTGGAACTCCCTAATTTTTGCCGAAGTACACGAAGGCAAACTCCCTTCAGAAGCCCTTGTGGGAAGTCAGTAAGTTGGTCACTGTCCGGTATCCCTTTCGGACTTGGAAGCTCCACCAACCCGGACCATTCTCTCCAGCCATCATTTCAACCAATCTGTACATGTTTCTCACAGGGTGAGAGTCGGCTCCCCACCTAGCACCTCGCAAAGGGTTTGGACTACAATTATGCCTCCCTAGGAGTTCGGAAAAATTTGGTTGAGTGTCAGATTGTAAGTATTCAAGATCTCCTTGAGAACAGGAATCAAAGGAAACCAAAGCCCCATCTCCAAGGCCTTGTAATAGACGTCCATACACCCAGGCGGGGGAGTCAGGACAGTGTGATAAGCCTCCGGTAGGACCCAATGATACGGATCTTTTATATGGAACTTCGTGCTGGTGCCCCGGAGATCATATTTGAGGGCCTTCATCAAGCTAAGGAGGGGAAAGAAAGATGCGGGACCCCCTTTGGATCCAAATTCGGAAAATCCAATTGACCCGAAGTTGATGGTTGCTCGTCGGACTTTGGCATGGCTACCCTAACTACACTATCGACAAATATTTTTCTAAGTAACTCCTCGAGGAGGGATAGGCTAGGGACACCGCCCAAGGGTAGGGAATGATGCCCTCATCCTCCTCCTTCACAAATGACGAAGGACTCGAAGATAACAAAGCTTCGGGGACAACCGATCAGGGTCGACACCAACGTTATTCCTACCCCCTCACCTCCTCGGACAATTTGTAGGAAGGTGAGGTCGGGGGGTCAACGACTTGGACGAACTTCCCATAATTTATGAACAAGGGAGTCGGCTGAGGCTTACTAAAAGAAAACACGAAAGAAACCTAAAAGAAGATCAGCAGTGTACCTGGTCGGACGAGAAAACTTGAAGAAACCAGGAACTTGGAGAAAAGTGGAGAGTGTTTAGAGAATTTGAGAATTTGAGAGTTTGATAAATGAGCAAATGATCCCAAAATTCTTTCTCCTCACCCATATATATAGGCATACCTCGGGAGCGCGCTACGACAACCCTCCTCACTCCCTTAACGGGCTTTTTTAGAGGCCCAATCGGACCTATTCAAATTTATTTGCCTAAACCCACGAAGGAGAAACGTCAAAGCCGAGAGCCCAAAGAATCTGAAACGTCAAAATGTCCTCACAGGTCCCCAGTCAGCTCAAATTAGGAGGGACCCAAATTTCCCAAATATCCAAGGCTGCCATGTGGCATTCACAAGCACCTCCATCCACTCGGACTGGACAGCAAGTACCACCAAGTACCTCAAAAACGACCAAGTACACCATGGCATCCGCTTAGACAACATGGGGCTTATTAGCCTTCGTCTTAGTGGCGTCCTACTCCCTCGGTCAGCATGGAGTCCCTTACACCTCTGCCGAGCCACTTCATACTTAGTCAAAAATGACTAAGTATCTCATGGCACTAGATCGGACAGTATGGGGCTCATTAGTCCTCGTCCGAGTGGCGTCCTACTCCCTCGGTCAACAAGGAGTCCCTTACTCCTCTACCGAGCCAGTTCATACTTAGTTAAAAATGACTAAGTATCTCATGGCACCTGTTCGACAAAGCATGGGGCTCATTAGCCCTCGTCCAAGCGGCATCCTACTCCCTCGGTCAGCATGGAGTCCCTTGCTCCTCTGCCTACCCACTTCATACTTAGTAAAAAATGATTAAGTATCCCATGGCACCCGCTCGGACAGAACCGGGCTCATTAGCCCTCGTCCGACTGGCGTCCTACTCCCTCGGTCAGCATTGAGTCCTTTACACCTCTACCGAGCCATATCATACTTAGTAAAAAATGACTAAGTATCTCATGGCACCCGCTCGG
This sequence comes from Beta lomatogona, assembly GCA_947646795.1. Classification (NCBI taxonomy): domain Eukaryota; kingdom Viridiplantae; phylum Streptophyta; class Magnoliopsida; order Caryophyllales; family Amaranthaceae; genus Beta; species Beta lomatogona. The sequence continues at coordinate 691,054 of CANSNZ010000424.1, read as the reverse complement.
ACAGCATAGGGCTCATTAGTCCTCATTCAGCATGGAGTCCTTTACACCTCTGTCGAGCTACTTCAAACTTAGTAAAAAAGGATTAACTATCACATGGCACCCGCTCGAACAGCACGTGGCTCATTAGCCCTCGTCCGAGTGGTGTCCTACTCCCTCGGGCATCATGGAGTCCTTTACTCCTCTGTCGAGCCACTTCATACTTAGTAAAAAATGACTAAGTATCTCATGGCACCCGCTCTGACAGCATGGGGATCATTAGCCCTCGTCCAAGAGGCGTCATACTCCCTCGGTCAGCATGGAGTCCCTTGCTCCTCTGCCGAGTCACTTCATACTTAGTAAAAAATGATTAAGTAGTCCATGGCACCCTATCGGACAGCACGGGGATCATTAGCCCTCGTCCGAGTGGCGTTCTACTCCTCTGGTCAACATGGAGTCCCTTGCTCCTCTGCCGAGCCACTTCATACTTAGTCAAAAAATGACCAAGTATCTCGTGGGACCCGCTCGGACAGCATGGGGGCCCTCGTCCGAGTGGAGTCCTACTCCCTCGGTTAGAGTAGGACTGATCCTAAACTCTACCACCCCGATCGGACATCCCAAGAGGAGGCGGTCTCTATTCTGCCACAGATGCGCGTCACCGGGTCGGACCTCAATGATCCCTAATCCATGACGTGGGGCTAATTGTTTGGGCTCAACAAATGACCAGCCCAATATCACAAGAGAGTCATCCGAATCACTAGCTAGACAATTGGCAGATGTGGGTCCTACCCAGGAGTTTACCTAAATTCAGATGTTAAGGGATCCACAAAAGGGCTGGAAAAGATGGTTACCTAAAAAGGCAACAAAGCCATTTATCTCAAGAAAGACCCATCTTATAAAAGCTACCTGTCTGGGAATTCCCAACAGTATAAATAGCACCAGTCTCATCAATGAACAGGTATTCAATTCTAACCTACCAAAAGCTAGAGTATCTCTCTCGACAATTACTGCACTCTCTCTACCTCAATCACATCTGACTTGAGTGTCTGAAGGGCGATCCCGGAACAACCCTCGGGGTAGTCTAACCTTGTTTGCAGGATTCCGGCGTACGGATAATGGAGCTCAGGTGTACCTTCTTGGGGCCCACATCAAGTCCATCAACCTTCAACAATCCTTAATTTCTTAGACAGAATCACAAGATGTACTTGAACTTTTAGTAATGCACTATGGTTATATTTTTCATTTATTAATAGTTTAATTTAAAGTGATGACACCAACTGTAACACCCCAGAAATTCAAAAGCGGAAAAGAAAAAGAATTAATATATTTAATAGGACGATGGCGGAGACATCGTCTTCTGGGAATGTCACTACTACAAGAATAGTGTTTAAACAACTAAGTGATAAAAACAAACTTAAATAAATACCATAAATTAATTATTACTTAGATTAAAAACGAAATGAGATAACTATCTCAAACTAAAAAGAAGTCTAGAACTAAAACACCTAATAGATTATTTCTCGCATCTTAACCCGAGCCCAAAATAAAAGAAAATCCCCATCAACAAAACCTGCAAAATATACAACAAATATCCACAATCAGTGGGGAGTAACTAACAACTCTCCCAGCCTAATATAGGATTCAAATAGCAATTTTAAGTAAAGTTAAAATAAATGTTACTACACAGCAACATGCTTCTAATAACAATAAGTAAATCAACAATAATGAACTTAAGATAATCATACAAGATCCATAGCATAAGCCTCCAAAAATAATTAAACAAAATAATATAATAGGTTTTGAGAAAGAGCAGAACGCTAGTGGATCGCAACCCACTTCCTAAGGTTTGTCAGATCGAAATCTCCAAACAGCTTATGGGCTTACGTTCCCTACTGCATGTGTCTAAGAATGGTCAAACTCCCGATGCAGGATAGTACCTAGCTCAGTACTTCCCAACCTCTCGGACGATAACAATTAACCCAGGTAATACCCCTAAATCGCAACCTAGGTGGTTGGCATGTTCTTCACCGGGGACTACATCTATCCCACCGGATATCTTAATCTCAATAAAATATCTCTACAAACAAATACTATAATTTATTCATCATATATAAATAATAAGGATGCCCTTCAGGCCTTACACCTAAATCAGCAGAAACTAGGATCGCAATCCAAGAGTCTCAATTCAACAATATTTATTATTCTCGAAGTAATAGTGATAATAATACTAATAAAAATCATTTCGCCCAACCAAAAAGAATAAACACTCTTTAAAACATAATTATACACCAAATACACAATAAAATCAAATACTCCAAACTACTACACTCTCATTGTCTGAGTTTGGGTACAAGGTTAATTACAACGTTAGTTATAATACCCCCGGTACATAACTCTTGGCGAAACGGTACTAAAGACAGTATTATTCTCTCTCGATTACTGTAATGTCGACAACTTAGATATTGATTTATAAAAGTACAATACTATTATACTCTCAATTTAATTACAAAAAACAATACCATCATAATAAGACACTCACAATATAACTATAAGTAAATATATCATTTTAACTCAATAATAAAAATAAATAAATAAAACATACAACCATTCTTCAAAAACTCCATATAACAAGATTTCACCTCAAAACAAGTCTTAACATGCTTCAACACAACAAAGTACGCCTTTTGAAATGGTTATAAACATATGCAGCAACTTCAAATAGACATAACTTTCAGACTTTACAGTATTTTTAAGAAATTCCAAATGCATGTTAAAGCTTATCTCAATATCTTTCCAACAAGTGCTCATAAGCTCAATTCCGAGGTAAAACAAGTGAGATATGACACTCTGAACATATACTGTCCAAACTGGTTGCGGGTCGTGAAATATCTCGCGGGCCGCGAAAGGCTTTCTATTTCTTTTTCTCATGCACATCAGTAGGTATGCTATTTCACCCAAACTTTCACCACATATACTCATACATCAAGACAAAATATACCCAAGCCAATATATGATTATACCATTGAAATTAACTAGTTTTAACATGAGGATTAACATAAAACATAAATTACATAGCCCCCAAACATGATAATTCAACATAAAATAACTATTCTAACATGATTAGTCACAAATACATGAATCATAGCCCAAAATAAATAAATGTCCAGATTACTAAGGGGGCATTTGGTTCGTTAAGAGGAAAGGGAAAGGGTATGAGAAGGGTTACAAGGGGAATGGAAAGGGTTTCCCTTTGATTAAAAATGTTGTTTGGCTAGGAACATCAAAGAGAATGGATAATTATTATTATAATTATTTAATAATAATAATAATAATAATAATAAATAATAACAATAATAAATAATTATAATAAATAATTATAATAAATAACAATAATAATAATAAATAATAATAATAAATAATTATAATAAATAACAATAATAATAATAAATAATTATAATAAATAACAATAATAATAATAATAATAAATAATATTAATAATATAAATAATTATAATAATGATAAATAATAATCAATAATAACAATAATAATCAATAATAATAATAATAAATAATAAATATAATATTAATAATAATAATACAATAATAATAATAATAATATTAATAATAATAATAAATAATAATAATAATAATAATAATAATAATAATAATAATAATAACAATAACTATAATAACAATAATAAATAATTATAATAATAATAAATAATTATAATAAATAACAATAATAATAATAAAAATAATAATAATAATGATAAATAATACTCCCTCCGTTTCTTTTTAATCTACACACTTTCCTTTTTGGTCTGTTTCTTTTTAATCTACACACTGTTGCTTTTTCTATTTTAGGTAACATGTCACATCTACTTTCTCCTCTTTTTCCACTCATGTCATCCACTTTTTAATATTTTAACCCACTTTTAACTTTCTCTCTCTCACTTTTCAGTTTCTCCACCTTTTCATTTTCCCTCTCATACTTTTGTACTTCCTCCTTGGTTCTCCCCCAAAGTGAAGTGAGTAAATTAAAATGAAACGGAGGGAGTAAATAATAATAATAATAATAATAATAATAATAATAATAATAATAATAATAATAATAATAATAATAATAATAATAATTATTATTATTATTATTATTATTATTATTATTATTATTATTATTATTATTATTATTATTATTATTACTATTACTATTATTATTATTATTATTATTAATATTAATATTATTATTATTGTATGGTAGAGGGATATGGGGTAATCCCAAACCTTGGGGGTGGTGGGGAATCAATCTAAGGGGAAGGGAGGTAGACCTAATAAGAAAAATGGGTAAAGGGTTTGAAAAAAAGCACTAACCAAACACTCACAAAGGAAAACAAGGAACTCAATTTCCTTTCCCTTTCTTGAAACCCTCCAACCAAACGCCCCCTAAAGTATTAACCAGTAAACCAAGTGATAGTTGGTGTAACACCCCGTAATTTTCACTCTTTATTTTTGGCGTTGTTTATATTAAAATGATATTTTCCCTTAAAATAAAATAATTTATTATTAAAAACTATTTTGAAAATGTATAATTATTTAATTATTGTATTATGTTGTTGTGATTATTAATTTAAAGTGTATATATATTTATTTAGTAATTTCATTAGTTATATATATGATGTGCGTATTTATTATCATATAGTTAGTAATTCTATAAATTTAAGTAGCGTGTGATTTTATTTTAAGCGTTAATTATATTTTGGACCGACCAACGTAACGAATTTTGCAACCCCATTTCCTTCTTATGCTTAGTGGAGTATTAAGCATAGTATTAGCATCTTCTATCCCTCTTTGTAACCACCAAAAGCATGAAGATCCATCCCCCATTAACCCATCTTAAGGAAATTAAACCTTTGCTTAATGATATGAATAATCACATTATTTTGCTGCACCCAAAAACCTCCCTTCACGCCAGCCTTGGAAAGAAAGAGAAGGAGTCCTTCTCCCGTCTCGCATTTTCGGCCATTTCTGCACACCCATCTTGTTTGCCCCATATCTCCTTCGTCTCTTATCGGAATTGGACGTGTGAGTAGTCAAAATTAATCTACTCGGAAAGATCTTGCTCGTGGTGTGATTTGTTTTTGAATAAAATGAAAGGCGTGACTGCAGTTTTCATTCCAATCAGACGACTCATCATGTTTTCTTGGAGTTTTCGGGAGCAATGTTATTCTCTTCTTTCTTTGCCATTCTAGTATTATTTTCCACCTAAAATCAAGGTAACGAGCATCTCTTCTAGCACGTTAGGATTAGAGTAGTGATTTTGGTTTTGTTAGGATTTATGTTAGTTAGGTAGAATTTGTGTTATTAGGCTTAGAAGTATGCTAGGGTGTTATTAAAATGGTTCTTTGCTATTTTTAATCATGTTAGTATCATGTTAGGATTGTATAAAATGTTATTCTTCATGCCTAATGTTATGCTTGTGATGTTATATGTATTATTATCATGAAAGTATTAGGAATTTGTGAAAAAATAGTAGCATGATGTTAGGGTTATGTTTAAGCATGTTTATTGAATGTTGTTTAAGGTTGGGTGTGGTTTTGGATGAATTCTTGTGGTTTAGTATATATATAAGCTTTAGGTTATTGTATCAAATCTTATACATATTCATTTTCTAATTTGTTTTTCATTGCATGTGGATTACATGGAGTAATAAGGAAGAGTGCCACATGACACTATTATTCCTTTTTTAGGAACACCTTTTAATATATTAGTATAGATTAGAGATATTAATGGTCAAAATTGTACAATGACAAATATGCAAGTCAAAATGGAACATCCATAAAAGAACACGAGGAGTATTAATTAGTAGTTAGTACTAAGTAGTTACTTTACTATATACTTTTTCTGTTTCAAAGTAGTTACAACACTTCTCGATTTTTAAAATTAAAGTTATAAATAATTAGATGCAATATTACTTTATTTGTTAATACATTATCTATTTGTCTCTCATCATCACATGTAGGTGCTTGCAGTTTGGTGCGGTTTAGGACATAACCCAAATCTTCTGTTTAAACGAAGAAGGAATAAAAATAGGATCAATTCTCTTATATGATAACCATAGTGCTAAGCTCACTAATGCTCAAGATATCAAAAGAGAAAATCTGTAGTTTTACCAAAGCATGCTAGGTCAAGTTGCCTCTTCTCTTCTTGTGGTTGATCTATGCATAAATATAAGGCTCTAGAAGTAGTACTTCTTGTTGATCATTCTCAACTTGAGACTAGGTCACTCATCAAGCAATTGATCAAGCTTTCTTTGCTATTGACAATGCAAAAGCTCTAGATGTTGAAGGATCCAGTGTTGTTTTTTATTTTTCATGTAAACTTGGCATTGTATTAAGGAGGATATATATATCCTCAATCATTATGTCATTTTAAGATACTCGTATCCTCACTAAGCAGGTGAGATATTACTATAATAACTCTTGTCCAAAGTCTTAAATTAATCCTACAATTGAGTCAATTTAAATCTCTAGTCTCTTGTAGTACCTTTTTTGAAATGAAAATTCCTTCATTAATATGAAGTCATGCGACATCTAGAATAGAAGTCAGAAATTAAAAATTTCATATCAAACTGAAAGAAACTTAATTCTAATTTGGCAAAACCACGATCTTTGAGCAGAAATAACCCGTCTATGTACCCTCTTTCACATATCTGTCTGATGCAGCCTTCTACGAGGGGGACTAACGATCTGATGTAGTTTTGACGTAAAACTAGAGTTAATTCAACCGATTGTATGCGAAGTACTGAACGTCATTGCAATCCCGCACAAAATCCTATTAGTAAGTCAACCTTCAACTGGAGTCAGGATCCAAAACCCGCTAACACACAAAAAACCCAAAGTAATACACGCACTGTAAAGGGGCTGACTACAAAACCATAAAGGAGACTAAAGCCATCGCACATATGAGACTTATTGAAAATAGCAAAACAGCAAAAAAAAAGCAAGAAAACAAACAAAACTGAAAAAAGGAGAGAAGGTGGGCTTACCATGGACGAAAAGATCCATGGCAACTCCTCTAAAAGGTTTCCTGTGAAAAGAGGAGAGAGGAGAGGAGGGGATAACGGCTAGGTTTTGTTTTCTATTGTGATATGTGCCTCTTGTAGTACCTACTCCCTTGTATAACTTATTGCTAAAAGTCTTACTATACGGTTAAAGAAGATGATCCATAAAGTTATAAGTGATTTTCAAACTGAGCTTATACTTGTAAGCTATATTGTAGACAATTGTTGAAATTTACCTTGAATTATCTGGCGCTAGGTTTAACCAAGCACATGGATTTCGCTGCCCGGTTAGCGAGTTAGAGTCTAGAGGTGAAACATCCTGGTGGGGGTATGGTAGCAACACCTTCGAAGTTTTCGGGGTATGCGGATTAGTAAACCATGCATTTATGTTTTGGTATCAATTTAGGCCCGGTCTATTTAGATTAATTAGAAGGGTACTATATAAACTTTCTAATTAACTTTTGTCCATTATTATTCTGTAATATGTATTGTCTCTCCTTAAAGATAATAAAACTGTTCTCCTCTGCTTGTGGAGCTGGCTAACATATTGTTAGTGAACCACATTAAATTTTAGTGTTGATTGTTCTTTAATTTTTGTTAGCTACTAAGCTTATCAAGGGTTTTAGGGGAGCCTCTTTTTCTCCTAGATGTGTAGTTAAGATGGATCTAAAAAAAAGCCTCCGGGTCCATTGAATGGAGCTTCCTTAACACCTCGCTTTCAGCATCAGCAAACTATATGTTATGCATGGGATCTTTCCTAAAGTGACATGAAAGAAAATTCTCTGTTAATTGCTATAATCAGGCAATTCCAAGAGTCATTATTAATAGGGGTGATAATGAGTCTGACCTATTCGTGAACAGTTTGAACTAGATTAGGTCAGAGTTCCGTCAAAGATCGACTCGTTGTGGCTCGGCTCAAGGTCGAATTGGACTTGAGACCTTAACGAGTCGAGCTGAGTTATGACAAGCTCGACTCGAAAAACTCGTGAATAAGCTCGATTACATTTATATATATGGGAAGAATGTATTATGTATGTATACATAGCTATATTTAGTCTAGATATTACACAATATAAGTTAATAGTTTTATTGTCAAAGAACAAACTCAAAAAGCAAAAATATTCATAAAAGAAATATATAGAAGACGAGTAAGCTAAAGATAATAATAGGTCAAGCTTGTTTGTGAACAGTTCGATAATGGCTCGGTTAATACTTGGTCAAATCTCGGCTCGGTCACAGCTCGATTCCTCAAGTTTCAAGCTCGGCTTGAGTTCGAATAAACTTAAATGAACACGAGCCGAGCTAACAAGAGTTCGGGGTCGGCTCGACCGACCTAGTTCTTAGCACCTGATTGGCAACCATGAACATATTATTAGTCTATCACTACCTACAGTTGACTAGTTGCATAACTAGGGGATCAAGGCAAAATTGGCCTTAGCACCCCAAACTATGACTTGGGTGCTAGTAGCACCACAAACTTTGGCTAGTAGCAAAAATATCTTGTACTTGTTGGACTTAGTGTAGCGCGTATCATTAAGGTTACCAGAGGTAAGTTTTTTAGTCGGCGACGAAGAATCTTGATTATTTTAATATTTTTTCTTCCTATTTTCCAACAACAAACAAGATCCAAAAGAACATAACATAAAGGTGAAGGAGTATGATTAATTGATTATGCTTGTAGAGACCATGTTCTTGACACCCTTGTATGCTATGTTAATGGCACTAACCACTTGTAAATTCCTAATCGTAATTTTTCTTATTAATTGATGTCATATTTATATCAAGTTTTTATAAGGTGCATTTAGGCTGCATTTTAGAGCAATTAGATTCGTATTTATTAGGTTCATATTGCATTTTTCTTCTTAAGTTATGTTATTCTACTCCTATTCGATATGTTTTTGTGTTTTCGATACACTTGAGGTCTTGACATTATATTTGGAGTAAAACTAGCTAAGCTAGAGCATTAGAAGCATTTGGAAGAAGGTGCATTTCATAAGGATCGTTATAGATATCTTATAATACGAGTTTGAGCGAAAACAAAGCGGAAACTCATTAGAAGAAATGTGAAAAAGGAGTCATGTCTACTCTATAGACCATAACTTTTGATGTGATTATGAGAATTAAATTATTCCAGTGGATTTGAAATCTAGACTTAAAGATAGTTCCAACAATAGGTGACACACCCCACTTCTAGTCAAGGATTTATGTCTTTCTGAAGTTCGCACTGTTTCTGCTGGAATCTGCTACCGTACGTGCGCACCACCAAAACAGCCCATTTAGTGATTATTTTGACTTATCTTATCTTGTAACTTACTTTCCTAGTCATATTAGGTTACTTAGTCTTGTTTATATTAGGAATCATTTCTTATGGAGACTCTCTCTCTGACTCTCATTATATTTTGATCTTTAGTTTTTGTTTTTTTTCTTTTTCTAAACCCTAGTTTTTCTTGGGCTTGATTAATTCATGATTTCTATTAGGTAATTCATGATTTCTATTAGCTTAATTCATTGAAATTTTGTTTTTTTCTTTCTCTTTCTTTGATTTCTTTTAGTTCTGTTTTCTTTTTCAGATGTAGTTTTATTTCATGATTGTGTAGTCTTATTTCTAGGGGTTTGGGAATCCTGTTTATATGTTATGAATCTTGATTGATGTTATTGATAGTTTGCTTAGTCATTGATATTTCTAATTGATTAGATTTATTTTGTTAATCTTGCAATCTGATCAATTGTTTGATTAAATTTTGCTAATAACGAGTCATAAATCAAGAGATAGTACTTCGTCCTTAGAGACTTGAGAGCGTTAAGACCCGACTGTAGGATTAACATGGCTCTAGATATTAGACTAGTTGGATTGTTAATGATGTTTTTGATAGATTATAAATATAAGCATGGTGAACCATTATTTTTTTTGATAATTGATAAGTGCATATTCTAACATAATTTAGTTGCATATTAGGTGCATTTTCATGTAACATTAGAGCATTTACGTTGCATGTGTGCATATTTAGGTCCCTTTTCAGAAGCTACGATACTTTCACGGGTTTTTTTGGTCTTTTGATGTAATATCAGGTACTTTGAACTCCTATTTGAGGATATGACGATTAAGACACTTAGATGACCTTTAAAACGATATATCATGTGCCCAAAACGGATTGAAAGTGAAGAAGATACACACGACTTTGTGTACTTGTGCGAAATATGATACCTCTGCACCATTTTACTCATAACTTTTGACACAAGAATGATAATTAGGTAATTCCAACTGGGTTGGAAACTAGACTTCAAGAGCTTTCCAACGATATATTACATGTGTGAAACAAAGCTATGGATCAAAAGTTATAGCTGTTCAAAGTTGAGCTGAAGCCACTGTCTCGCCCGCACGCCCGTGCGGATATGTGCTCGGCCGTGCAACCTGCAATCAAAAGTCACGAATGTTTTAGCCTTGCTCGCACGACCGAGCAAGATTTCGATCGACCGTGCACGATCCTGTACGCCCGTGCGCGTAGTTGCTTGCCCGTGCAACCTGTTGTAATGTCGTATCTTCCGCGTGACCTAACTTATGTCGGTTTATATTAATCTTAGCTTATAAATAGGACTTTAAACATTATTTTGAGGAGTGGGGAGATGATATATCATCATTATTAGTTTATACTTACGGTTTTTAGAGAGAGAAGTTAGAGAGAGAAATTTGTAGATCTCCATTGTTCTCCAAGACTCCACCTTTCTTCCATTAATTCAAGTATCTCTTTTCTTCTTCTTTTCTCCTTGTTTTATATTATGATGTTTTATTATTCTTCTCTATTTTCTTTATTTATTTCAATTATGCTTTCATAGTTTTGTAATCTATGGTTAAGTTGAACCCTAGTGTGAATTAATTCATGATTATACCTTTAAATTCCCAAATTAATTGCTTAATTGTTCTTGCTTAATTGATTGTGCATATTCCAATACTAGATTAGGGATAACTAGTATTGTTATGATTCCATTGTCTTGATCACAACGGAAGTTGGGTTTTGACGGATTTGAATATTTCAATTAAGGACATGAAGTTCTCCACGGGAGTAGATGGAATGGATTGTTAGGAAGTTAGAGTGTCGCGTTTAATGTCTTTAATTTGCATGATTCCACGGGAGTATGCTTGAGTGCATATTAGAGAAGCCATAGATACTCGGGAGAGATTTATGGTATTTTATAGGGTATACTTTTCCTTGTGAATATTTAATTGACTAGTTTGGGGTAGGAATTATCATTGTATTAATTCATGCTAGTGGGGATACTTAACTATAGAGTCTTTTATTTATAGATTGAATAGTATAGTTAATTCGACCATCTTTGATATAAACCTCCTTTAGTCTTACCATTACTTAACGGCTAATCATAGAACAACTTTCTCTCTGTGGGATCGACCCTAACTTACCCTACTACATACTTAGGAGGATTAGTTAGGTTATTTATTTTTGTTAGGTGCGCGACACGCCTATCAATAATTTAATAGTTATTTCATTAATGAGCTTGGGATCTTACAAGAGCAGTGGTAAGCAAGTTGTTCCCAAGAACAACAACTCACCCCAACTGATACAAAAATAAGAGACAAAACTTCAACTGATTTCCCAAACAATCAAAGCCAAGCTACGAATTCATCCACCCTTCTAAGGCCTTGTTTAGCCAATGTATCTGCTACCATATTAGACTCTCTCATCTTGTGCTTGATGATGAAGGGCGGGCTTGATTTGGCTGCATTACGGATGAAGTTCAAAATGAAGTTTAGATTCCATGGACCTCCGGATTCATTTGACCACCATTTAACTGCATTACTCGAGTCTGATTCCACAATTAGTTGCGTTGGGCTGAATCGATTACAGCTCAAGGTGAGCTTTATAGCTCGGTGGATGGCAAGGACCTCTGCTGAATTTATTTCCATAGGAGGGATGGGAGAAGAAAATACGCACAAGAAGCTGCCATTGCTGTCACGCAGCACTCCCCCAATTGCGGCCAGTTGAAGGGATGGATGATAAGAGGCATCAACGTTCCATTTCAACACATTACTCAGCGGAGGAGTCCACTGGATCATTGGTTTAGGCTGCATTGAAGCAGCCTCATACTGCCGAAATTCAGCCCAAGAAAGACACCTTGGGTTACTTATTAAGTCATGAAAGGAATAGGGAAAGGGATCCCCCCAACCTTTTATCCACCAACTTATTCTAAGAAGGATCAATTCTTGTAGTTGGGTTAGCAATAAGAATGAGTTTACAAAGATTCTTGAATTTCTCTCTTTCCAAATGGACCAAACTATGATGAAGAAGCTAGCCCTCCATACTTTTTTGAAGAAAACACCATGGGAGGGGGAGTGCCATTGAACATATAATTCTTTCAGAGAAGCCGGCATCACCCATTTTAGATCCCAAATGCCAAACCACCACAACCAAAGTTTCCAAGAAAAACAACAATGTATTAGAAGGTGATCACAAAATTCGGGAGCTTGATCACATAACACGCACATTTGATCAGAGATCGGAATGATACCCATGCCAATAAGTTTCATTTTCGTGTTTATTTTGCCAAGAATGGCAAACCACACATATAATTCAATTCGACGCGGAACAAGACCCGCCAAAATCCCTTTAGAGAGAGATGATCTGTAACACCCCGTAATTTTCACCCTTTATTTTTGGTGTTAGTTTATTTTAAAATGATATTCTTTTCGTAAATAAATAAATAATTTATTATTTTCTCTAGATCAATGATTTTTATTCTTTATAATTTGGGAGCCGAATTAATATTTTATTATATGGTGTGTTAATGTGTGCATTACATTTATATTTATAATATAATTCATTAGAATTATTTTCATTATTAAGTATTTTCAAAGTTTAGGCGCGATTTAGGAATTAATCGTTTTATCGCGTAACGGGCTTTCGGAGCATGGATCATTGTTGAATTGGGCCGAAAGTTTTGTGTGGGTGTTGGGCTTGGGGCAGCCGGCCAAGTGAAGGATTAAGGGGAGCCTTCCCCTTTTCTTTTCTCTTTTGTTTTTCTCATGACTCTTTGTTGCTTTGTAACCTCCCTAATTATTCTCCTTCATTAAAACCCATTATTTCATCCATTAAACATCCATAAAATTCTTATTTTTATTCAAAGAAGTTCAGCAGCATCATTCTCATTTAACCCCCCACCGTTTCAAGAAAAGAAAGAGAGAAAAGGAAGAGCAAAAGAATAGAAAGTTCAACCCGGTTTTTCTCTATCGTACCTTCACGAAAATCACCGTAGCCGGAGATCTAACCGTTGGATCGTCTTCAATTTTGGACACAACGTTTACAACGCCTTGTTCTACATTCTGACCGGAGCGATTAAGAATCTAAGCATTTTATCATCGGGAATCATGGTCGTAACAGAGCAGTGCGAAACAAGAGTTTTCAACGTTCAAGAAGAAATGCCTAGTGTCTTGTTGCTACAATTCTCGTTCGTTATGCCTTGGGGTTAGAAGATGATTTGGATTGCATGCTTAACTCGTGATTGTCTCTTTAGACTCAGCTCTCCTCCCGACGATCCAGGTAACTAGTTGTTATCCTAGAAATATAGTGATTAGAGTATTATTCGGTATTAGATTAATACGTTAGGAATTATCTAAAATACTTTTTGAATGAGATTTTTGATGAAATTTGACGTGAACATACGTGAAACATGCTATGTGAATACTGTGTAGAGGAAAATAATTTTCGCATGATTTTTAATATTTATTTGATTTAATTAGTATTTTGTGCGTTTTTGGCTAAATTTCATAATAATTATTGAACGACTGTTAAAATTGACGAAATCATTTTTATTAGATCATGTTACATGCTTATAATGTATTCCATGCCTTAGAATATTTTTTATTCACTGTTTACTGTTTTAATTAATTGATATATCTGTTTTTGTAATTTCTGTTCAGTCAGTATATAATTCATGAAAATTATTTATAAAGGCTGAAAAATTAATTTATTTGAATAATATGTATTTACGTGATTTTTTACATGTTATTTAAATTTTTTGGTAATTTTTGGGCGTCTGTTTATATTTTTAATTATTTTAATGGCTTATTTGAGGAATCTGTATATTAACTGTTAAAAATACTTTTTGAGTCCGAAAATTAATAATAAAAATTGTACCATGTCAGTAGAGCTATTAGGGTTATATGATAAGTTTTGTGTGATTTTACTGCTCGAATTTGTAGGTTTCATAATTATTATGGTGTTTTTGTGATGAAATTGAGGACACACTATTAAATTGTTTGAGGGCTTGTAAATCATATATAATTTATAATTTAATATATTCTGGGTTGCTTATTTTCAGTAGTATACAGTATGCATCATTTGAGTAACCACATGTTTAGGTTTGATTTATGGAATAAAATGATTTAATTGTTATTACTCTTTTAATGAATATGATTTAGAGTTAATTGGTGATGTATTTGTGATTGAGTGTGGTTGCTGTAAAAACCAGTATATTGTCATTGTTGATGTTTTGGAATGTTCAAGTGTTATTGTGAGAGATATTTGTTGAAAATTTGTAAGTGATTTATTTTGAGGATTTTTTTTGAAGAATTATTTTTGATGAATTATGGGTATAAGGCCGGGTGGCATCCCTTTTGAAGAATATTTTTGAGATGAATGATACTTTGATGATATTTATGATTTTATTTTGAGATAAGAACATCCGGTGGGATAGATGTAGTCCCCGGTGAAGAACATGCCAACCACCTGGTTTGCGAACTAGGGGTACACCTGGGTTAATTGTTGTCGTCCGAGAGGTCAGGGAGTTCTGCGTGTTCTACCCTGCATCGGGAGTTTGGCCATTCTTAGACACAGGCAGTGGGGAACGTAAGCCCATAGACTGACCTGGAGATTGCGATCTGACAAACCTTAGGAAGTGATTTGCGAATCACTAGCGTTCGGTTTCTGTCTCAGACACTTGTTTTACCTATACTTTGATTTTTCTAAAAGTACTCTTGAGATGATTTATTTATTTTTATCCAACTCACTTGCTATTTATTATTCATTTGCGTTATTTGTGAGTTATATGGAAGTGAATGCATATTGTAGTTAACTTGACTTAATTATTTCCTTTCTTATTAATCTATGTCTGAATTGTACTTTGATTGCTTTTGTTCTGGGAGAACTGCTAGTTACTCCCCACTGATTGTGGATATTTGTTGTATATTTTGCAGGTTTTGTTGATGGGGATTTTCTTTGATTTTGGGCTCGGGTTGAGATGCGAGAAATAATCTGTTAGGGGTTTTAGTTCTAGACTTCTCTTTAGTTTGAGATAGTTTTCTCATTTTGATTTTAATCTAAGTAATTTACTTATAGTATTTACTTATGTTTGTTTTTATCACTTAGTTATTTAAACACTATTCTTGTAGTAGTGACATTCCCAGAAGACGATGTTTCCGCCATCGTCCTATTAAATATATTATTATTTCTTTCTTTTCGGTCTTTGAAATTCGGGGTGTTACGGTTGGTATCGAGCAAAACAATCCTAAACTCGAAAAAGAGTTGCTAATGATTCTTTTGAATTATTAGTTAGCCATAGGATATAAAATTTGTGTAGAATTAAGTTTAGTTGTTCACTATAATGAGAGTGTTATGGGTAGAGTAAGTAAAGGGAAGCCTTATGGGAATGTGATATGCTCTCATGCTTATGGAGCATATGTTATATGTATAGTTATTTGTATTATTGGTGGAATAGTCTACCAAGTTTGCTAATCTTATTTGCAGGGCCTCTTACATGGAATTTATTTTCTCTTTTATCGGAGTGCGCAACAAAGCGAAGTAATTTATCGCCTTCTCGGTTTAGTTGAGTGTTTAATTTGTTTTGTGTTTTGCAATTTAGAAATAAGCTTTAATTTTATTTTAATATAGTCTTGTGTGTTGCATTGCATTTATTTTATTTGCTAGTTGCTTGATAGTATATGTTATTATGTGAGACAGTATATATTTTCTGTTCTTTTTCAATTAAGTG
Organism: Beta lomatogona; assembly: GCA_947646795.1. NCBI lineage: Eukaryota > Viridiplantae > Streptophyta > Magnoliopsida > Caryophyllales > Amaranthaceae > Beta > Beta lomatogona. Next base: position 675,022 of record CANSNZ010000424.1, on the reverse strand, counting down.
TTGTTTATTATGTGAGTAATACGTATCTGTTTTATTATTTACAAAACTTTCTAGTTTAAATTTATATTCCAAATTATATTTTAGATCTTTGAACTTAATAAATTTTATACTTATGTTAGAGTTATTTTCTGACTTTCAAATTTTGTTATTGTTAAAATTTTGACATACTCTTTTGAAAAACGTTTAATTTCAATTGTCTTCAAATTTCTCTTACCGTTTTTGACCATCTATATTTATAAATATTTTCCTTTTAATATTTTTAGTTTTCATGCTAATCCTTGTTCAGCCTTTAATTATGGTAATAAGTTTTGTTGTCCTTGAAAATGAAAGTACTTTAATGAGTTGTCTTGGTGTTAGATTGAAATGTAGACGCAAACTATTTTGTTTTAAAGGTTAGCATTCAACAACTTTTATTTTACTTACTAATTTACTTTTCTTATTAGCATTATTTTTTTTTCGAACTCAAATGCGTGAAAGGATCTCGTTTACTATTTGTTGTTCTTGTTTAAATATTTAGTGCTTTCTCATTTCATAGAAAAATTTTGGTTGTTTTCATTACTTCTTATTTAATTCTCTGATTTTGACTGATCTGTTTTATATTCTTTGAAAACGAAATTTATATACTCAGTCTAAATTTTAAACTTGTTTGAGTTGATATTAAGTCATAATGGGTGATTCCTCTGACTTGTATGTCAATTTGATAAGTCTAAATTTTAAACTTGTTTGAGTTGATATTGAGTCATAATGGGTGATTCCTTTGACTTGTATGTCAATTTGATAAGTTGACGCATTTTTTATCTGTTTTGATTTAATTTCCTTTTTCAGTTGATATTAAGTTTACATTGGGTGATTCCAGTAAACTCTAATGTTGATTTGATAGGAAGGCTTTCAAATATTGTTTTGTTGATACTAGATTGCAATGGGTGGTTCCATGCACATTTGTGTCGACTTAGCAAATTTTATAATTGTTGTTAATAATTTATTACTTTATCGCCTATTTATTATTAGTGTTTCGTTGTTGTGAAATTTATTTTAAAGTTTTCAATTTCTTTTGCGAACTTTAATTTTCATATATATGTTTAGGAGGCGTACGCTCTTATAACATATGTCATGAGTTGTGTTCGTAAGTGCTATTTTAATAAAGCAGCTAGCTACTCTTTATTAAAGTGTTCTTATCTCTTTAAGTGGAGTATAAGCCCGTGTGGTTACCTCTATTTAAATTGGTTTGACTATCTATTTACGAACTTTTTCTTCTTCGTTTCTTTTCTAAAAATACTTATGTATGGTCGGATTTGTTCTTTTATAACTTTACGTAAATATTTATTCTTGCTTCTTTTACAAAATTACATATAGTTTATTGTGCAAACGTTTTTACCTTAAATTTTCTCTTGTCTTTGGTTCTTTCACATTGTATAAATGATGGTTGTTACCGTGCTTCTTTACTGTACAACTATTTTTGGTCTTCCAAAATAAAATGTATATTATTTGAGTTATCAAATTTTATACCTGCAAAGTTGTTTAGTTCTTAACTAAAATCCATTGATTTTTGTTTTCTTAATGTTCTTTATATAGAGTATTTTCTTTCATCTCTTGGTTGTTTTTAAGTTTCGAGGACGAAACTCTTTTAAGGGGGAGTGTTTGTAACACCCCGTAATTTTCACCCTTTATTTTTGGTGTTAGTTTATTTTAAAATGATATTCTTTTCGTAAATAAATAAATAATTTATTATTTTCTCTAGATCAATGATTTTTATTCTTTATAATTTGGGAGCCGAATTAATATTTTATTATATGGTGTGTTAATGTGTGCATTACATTTATATTTATAATATAATTCATTAGAATTATTTTCATTATTAAGTATTTTCAAAGTTTAGGCGCGATTTAGGAATTAATCGTTTTATCGCGTAACGGGCTTTCGGAGCATGGATCATTGTTGAATTGGGCCGAAAGTTTTGTGTGGGTGTTGGGCTTGGGGCAGCCGGCCAAGTGAAGGATTAAGGGGAGCCTTCCCCTTTTCTTTTCTCTTTTGTTTTTCTCATGACTCTTTGTTGCTTTGTAACCTCCCCTAATTATTCTCCTTCATTAAAACCCATTATTTCATCCATTAAACATCCATAAAATTCTTATTTTTATTCAAAGAAGTTCAGCAGCATCATTCTCATTTAACCCCCCACCGTTTCAAGAAAAGAAAGAGAGAAAAGGAAGAGCAAAAGAATAGAAAGTTCAACCCGGTTTTTCTCTATCGTACCTTCACGAAAATCACCGTAGCCGGAGATCTAACCGTTGGATCGTCTTCAATTTTGGACACAACGTTTACAACGCCTTGTTCTACATTCTGACCGGAGCGATTAAGAATCTAAGCATTTTATCATCGGGAATCATGGTCGTAACAGAGCAGTGCGAAACAAGAGTTTTCAACGTTCAAGAAGAAATGCCTAGTGTCTTGTTGCTACAATTCTCGTTCGTTATGCCTTGGGGTTAGAAGATGATTTGGATTGCATGCTTAACTCGTGATTGTCTCTTTAGACTCAGCTCTCCTCCCGACGATCCAGGTAACTAGTTGTTATCCTAGAAATATAGTGATTAGAGTATTATTCGGTATTAGATTAATACGTTAGGAATTATCTAAAATACTTTTTGAATGAGATTTTTGATGAAATTTGACGTGAACATACGTGAAACATGCTATGTGAATACTGTGTAGAGGAAAATAATTTTCGCATGATTTTTAATATTTATTTGATTTAATTAGTATTTTGTGCGTTTTTGGCTAAATTTCATAATAATTATTGAACGACTGTTAAAATTGACGAAATCATTTTTATTAGATCATGTTACATGCTTATAATGTATTCCATGCCTTAGAATATTTTTTATTCACTGTTTACTGTTTTAATTAATTGATATATCTGTTTTTGTAATTTCTGTTCAGTCAGTATATAATTCATGAAAATTATTTATAAAGGCTGAAAAATTAATTTATTTGAATAATATGTATTTACGTGATTTTTTACATGTTATTTAAATTTTTTGGTAATTTTTGGGCGTCTGTTTATATTTTTAATTATTTTAATGGCTTATTTGAGGAATCTGTATATTAACTGTTAAAAATACTTTTTGAGTCCGAAAATTAATAATAAAAATTGTACCATGTCAGTAGAGCTATTAGGGTTATATGATAAGTTTTGTGTGATTTTACTGCTCGAATTTGTAGGTTTCATAATTATTATGGTGTTTTTGTGATGAAATTGAGGACACACTATTAAATTGTTTGAGGGCTTGTAAATCATATATAATTTATAATTTAATATATTCTGGGTTGCTTATTTTCAGTAGTATACAGTATGCATCATTTGAGTAACCACATGTTTAGGTTTGATTTATGGAATAAAATGATTTAATTGTTATTACTCTTTTAATGAATATGATTTAGAGTTAATTGGTGATGTATTTGTGATTGAGTGTGGTTGCTGTAAAAACCAGTATATTGTCATTGTTGATGTTTTGGAATGTTCAAGTGTTATTGTGAGAGATATTTGTTGAAAATTTGTAAGTGATTTATTTTGAGGATTTTTTTTGAAGAATTATTTTTGATGAATTATGGGTATAAGGCCGGGTGGCATCCCTTTTGAAGAATATTTTTGAGATGAATGATACTTTGATGATATTTATGATTTTATTTTGAGATAAGAACATCCGGTGGGATAGATGTAGTCCCCGGTGAAGAACATGCCAACCACCTGGTTTGCGAACTAGGGGTACACCTGGGTTAATTGTTGTCGTCCGAGAGGTCAGGGAGTTCTGCGTGTTCTACCCTGCATCGGGAGTTTGGTCATTCTTAGACACAGGCAGGGGGGAACGTAAGCCCATAGACGACTGGAGATTGCGATCCGACAAACCTTAGGAAGTGATTTGCGAATCACTAGCGTTCGGTTTCGTCTCGGACACTTGTTTTACCTATACTTTGATTTTTCTAAAAGTACTCTTGAGATGATTTATTTATTTTTATCCAACTCACTTGCTATTTATTATTCATTTGCGTTATTTGTGAGTTATATGGAAGTGAATGCATATTGTAGTTAACTTGACTTAATTATTTCCTTTCTTATTAATCTATGTCTGAATTGTACTTTGATTGCTTTTGTTACGGGAGAACTGCTAGTTACTCCCACCGATTGTGGATATTTGTTGTATATTTTGCGGGTTTTGTTGATGGGGATTTTCTTTGATTTTGGGCTCGGGTTGAGATGCGAGAAATAATCTGTTAGGGGTTTTAGTTCTAGACTTCTCTTTAGTTTGAGATAGTTTTCTCATTTTGATTTTAATCTAAGTAATTTACTTATAGTATTTACTTATGTTTGTTTTTATCACTTAGTTATTTAAACACTATTCTTGTAGTAGTGACATTCCCAGAAGACGATGTTTCCGCCATCGTCCTATTAAATATATTATTATTTCTTTCTTTTCGGTCTTTGAAATTCTGGGGTGTTACATGATCAGTTGTGGCCGATTGTTTGGCAAGTTCCAATGTGAATGATTTTAAAGAAAATTCACCAGATTTGTGAGGCATCCACACGAAAGAATCAGCTATATTGGGAGAGAGGATCGCATGGTCAAGCATAGCCATTAGAGATTGCTCCTCCAGTTTGTCTCGAGGTCTTAAGGACCTCTGCCAAGTGACGCACCAATTCCATTGCAGCCCATCCCAAAAACTAAAGGAGGATATTGTGGCATTTGGAGTGGGAGATAAAAGGAAAAGCCTCGGGTAAAGGAGTTTAAGAGGTTGGTCACCAACCCAGATGTCATGCCAAAATAGAGAATCAGAGCCATCTCCCACTTTCTTCCTTATTTTCGTTTTGATCCAAGAAGAGACCATAGGGTGCTGCAGGATTGAGGATACTATGGCCCGCCAAGGTCCACCAACACTAGGCGTGCTCAGGCCCGGCAGAGCCAACTCAGGCCCATAGTTATACTTTGCAATTATAACCTGTTGCCACAAAGAATTGGGCTCGGTGAAGAGCCTCCATGTCCACCGGAATAAAAGACCAAGGTTTTTATGATGCAAATTCCCTAAGCTTAGGCCCCCTAGTGATTTTGGGAGCTCCAAAATATTCCACGCAACAAGAGGCAACGAATGCTTACCATTATATCCACACCACAAGAATTGTCGTTGAATCTTGACAATTTTTTCAACAACACCTTTAGGAATCGGAAAGAGAGACATGTAATAAAGTGGAAGGCTTGAGAGGGAAGCCTTTATGAGTGTAATTCTCCCACCAATTGATAACAATCTTCCCTTCCAAGTGGCTAGCTTTTTATGAAGTCTAGCTATAACTGAATCCCACATATTAATGCGAGATAAATTACCGCCAATAGGCAACCCAAGATAAGTGAAAGGGAATTTTTCGGTTTTGCAAAGAAGTCTTGCGGCCAAAACTTGTAATTGTGCCTCTTGAATGTGAATGCCAAGAAGGGAGGACTTATGGAAATTGACCCTCCATCCCGATGCTTGATGAAATAAAAGGAGCACTCTTTTGACATTCATGAGATACTCAATATTAGGTTGGTAAAATAAGATGGTGTCATCGGCATATTGGAGATGCGAAAGCGTGACACCATTTCTCCCAACTTCAATTCCTTCCCAAAGATGCAACGAGGTTGCTTTTTGAATGAGCAAATTAAGTGATTCAACCACAATATCAAATACGAGAGGTGAGATAGGGTCACCTTGCCGGAGGCCCCTTTGGAGCTTAAATGGAGTGGTAGGGGATCCATTTAGCAAGATGGAGGCCGAAGCTGTCATAACACAAGTACTAATCCAATGCCTCCATTGCAAAGGAAAATGCATTTGTTGCAGAACCTAGTCCAGGAAGCTCCACGAGACACTATCGAATGCCTTATGAAAGTCAAGCTTTAGTACAACAGTTTGAGTATTGAGTCTTCGGCAAGACTCAATCAATTCACTAGCAATGAGCGCCCCATCAAGAATTTGCCTCCCTTTAATGAAGGAGGATTGACAAGGCCCGATCAAATGGCTAATCACCTGTTGGAGACATCTAGCAAGCAGTTTTGAGATGATTTTGTAAATGCACCCTAACATACTTATTGGTCTTGGGAATGACAGCAATGAACACGTTGTTGCAGCCCTTAGGGAGCCTTGCCGATTGCCAAAATTCGTTCACCATGCCATACACATCCTTCTTAATCACCTCCCAGGCACTCTTAACAAACTTGAAGTTGAATCCATCCAGGCCGGGGGATTTGTTACCATCACAAAAATTTACCGCTGCATCAATTTCATCATCAGAAAATTTTTCAATTAGCTTACCCTGTTGTTCGGAAATGAGGGTTTTGAAATTCAGTCCTGGAATTGTAGGACGGGTGAAAAAGTCTTCCTTGAATATCTGCTTAAAGTAATTCACGGCTTCCTGCTTGATTTCAACAGGGTCATTAACTACATTACCGTTAATCTGGAGAGATTCAATGGTGTTCCTTCTTCGTCTCATTGAAGCAGTGGCATGAAAGAATCGGGTATTCTTGTCGCCTTCTTTAAGCCATCTATTCCTTGAATTCTGCGCCCAGTACGTTTCCTATTTTTTCAACCATTGCCAAAGATCGATTTGAGGTTTCTTCCTAGCTTGCAATTCATCTGCGTCAAGAGCCCTAGAATTTGTGATTGTGTTAATCTCGAGGATTCTGTTTTCCAGTGCCATAATGTTATCATCAATATTCCCAAAAACACGAGTATTCCAGTCATTAAGACTGATCTTAAGGGCCCAAAACTTATCAGGGGTTGGGCCTTGAGAAGCAGCCCATGATTCTTGGATGATTTTTAAGCAGCCCAGGAGCTAGCAATCTTGAAATCGAAACGGGCGGGGGCCCCAGTTGATGTCGTGGGTACTGACCAAAAGAGGACAGTGATCCGAAATCGTTCTATTCAAAAGAGAGAGCTTGATGGAGGGGAGGTTTGTAACCCATTCAGGATGCACAAATAACCGGTCTAACTTGCTTTTTGATTGATTGCTGAAGCAAGTGAACCACCCGTTGGTGGAAGGGAGTTCAATCACCTGTAGTGCCTGCAAAAAAGAATGAAAATCTTGCGAGCCGTTAGAAGTAACAGTTTGGCTGCCCCTTTCATCAGCGGAGAGAGTCTCGTTAAAGTTTCCAATCAATAGGCAGGGGAGATGACATGATTCCCAAAAAGCAATTATTTCCTGCCACACAATAGCTCTTTCCTCTACCAAACATGGATTGTAGATGTTCAAAAGGACACCTTTGAAATTAATTGATGGAATTGAGCCAATAAGGGCAGTCCAATTCCTCTCAATCTGGAAAGCTTCCATGGAGAGAAAGGTAGAATCCCACATAGAGAAAATACCACTAGATAAACCGAACGAAGGTGAAAAAATATGCTCAACGTTTGCCTGTTTCCATATGGAGTGAAGAAGACGTTTTTCAAAGACTTCTTTTTTGGTTTCCTGAATAAACTCAAAATGGGGGTTGTGTTTTGCAATGATCTTACGAATGGCGCTACGTTTGATCTTTGCCCCGATTCCTCTAATATTCCAAGACATAATTATCATAGTGATGGGTTGGAGTGGATGGAGGGAATGGGAAGTCAATGTTGACCAACCCATGTCTGATTTTTGCCTCACTAGTTCAGCATCAATTCTCTCGTGCAAATCGGATAATTGGCCATTATATTCCATGCCTAATTTTTCCATCAGATCAACAGTGTTTTGAGCAGTGACTTCAGGCGAAGATCTTGATTGGGAATCAATTGGCTGAGATGATGATGAGGAAATAGATTCGAGAGTTGGGAAAGGGGAAAGATTGGATTTTTTGAGCTTTTTCCTTTTCAAGCGCCTGGCTCGTTTCACCTCATGGGCTTGCTTAATGTTGTTAGGGATTTCGGATTCAAATCTAGGGGGGTACAAGGTCCCAAGAAAGGAAGAGGAGGAGGATGATGAGATAGAAGGCCGCAAAAGTGGGCCAAAGCGGTTCGAAATAAGAGCCAAAGATTACGTAGGCTTTTCCGCGGGCTGTTTGATTGGAGGATCAGGGATTGGGTAGGCAAGAGATGGCCCAGGCCCAATTGGGGGGCAGCTATTGGGTTTGGGGTCCTGGATTACAGCGAGGGAATCTTCACAACGGCTGGAATTAGGAGAGCAGGGGATTTCTAGGGGGCATTTTTGGTTGGGCACGTGGGGAGGGGTGCACTCATTTAATGAGTGGTTAATGATGGGTTCATTAAGAATGTTGGGAAGTGAAAGGTTTTGGGTAAAGTGCAGTGGGGTTTATTTGTTGGGGGAATGCGAATGATTTTCTACGATCTTGTCAGGTAACAAGATTTCATCATCATCGTCATCATGCATGGCACCATTATCACTCACCTCATCGGTTTTTCCAGAAGAAGACACTATGACCAACTCCTTCGGACTCAATTGGCTCGCATTCTGGCTTGGAATCAAATTGGCTGAATCTTCAGAGATGTAGACTTTTGAAAGAAGTCCCTCAATATCAATCATCATCTCACAGTTAATTCTGAATAAACAATCAGTAATAACTAGGACTTTTGCATGACTAAAGTTGAAGTGGTCTACAGATAAAACTCTTCCAAAAAATACAACCTATATTATAGAAATTTTCATACTCCCATCCAACTAGTGGTACTCCATAAACATTAATCCAGGATTGTTTCCACAAAGCAGCACAATTGACATCCACATTTTTAATATCTTGAAACCATTGTTCTAACCAATTTCTTTCCATAAAGGCATCTTTTTCTTCAATTGAAAGAAAAGTTATGAGATGTAGCAGCCCCCCTAATGGTTTTATGGTGATACGAGTTATTCCTGATGAGAGGATTGAGTCATGGATTTGTGAGGATGAAAGAGAGGAAATAGCAGTAGCTACGACGCTACGAGAGAAAAGCTCCGTGTTTTGGGAGCTTTTTTTACCTTTGATTGTCAACATAGATTCACCCTCAATCTCCTTCATTGATAAGGAGCCTCTAATGGAAACAACATCATCCCCCAGAAGTTTAGACGAAGCTTGTTTGGCTGCTGACGGTTCATATTTGAAGCATTCTGGAAAGGGAGAGAGTTGAAGGGTGGCGATATTATTTATGAGGGGCTAGCTATTTTGCTGGTCATCTTGAAGATTCGGTTGTTGGAGGTTGACTGAAGGGGTGGGAGGATTTTGGATCTGGAGGTTGGGATTTGAATGAGTTAGTTGTAGTAGGTTCTTGGAGAATACCTCTTTGTTTGACCTATGGTCCCTTGTGGAGGGACTTGGCCAGGCATGGTGGGGAGGAGGATTTGAGCTGGGTTTTTTGAGGAGGGTGGACGAGATAGGGTGACTTGGAGGAGGGGCTGCTCGGTCCATTTTAGCCGGTTTTACGTTGAGCTTGCCATTGGATAATCTTCTACCATTTTCACCTTCAATAGCCAACGAAAGAGAGTGGCTAGATTTAAATTGTACAAAAGCATATTTAAAATTCTGATTAGGTCGGGGCTTAACGGGGATGTGGATGAAGGTAATGGAGCCATAGGGTGAAAAGAATTTTTCAATGTCATATTCACAAACATTGGGAGGCAATGAGTCAACAAAACAAGTTCTACTTGCCATTGATGGATTTTTCTTTGTCTTCTTCCTGCTTACAGTGGTCCAATAATGGGGAGGATCTACCTTTTCATTCACATACGCACTTCGAGCTCCCTCACGAATTCTAGACTCATTCTCTCTCTCTCTCTCTCTCTCTCTCTCTCTCTCTCTCTCTCTCTAAATTCTCTCATTCTCTCTTTCAAGACTCTTACCGTCCCTAATGTTAAATTATTCTAGATCTTTTTGTTTGATTTTCGTATTTTATTAGTTTAGACCTTAAATCCCATATTTGTGATCTTATTTTGTTTCTCCATACCTTAGAAGTTAGATTAAAACAACTATCTCTATGTGGATTAGACCCTACTTACCCTTCTACTTTATTAGAAGGCTTTGCTAAGAGTTATTTTTGACAGATGTATTACAGCCTATCTTCAATCAATCAATAATCAATATCAATCAAATATCAATATTCAATATATATTATTAAAAATGCATGGGGAAGAACTGCATCCGAAATATGTTGCCCCTCTCCTACGTGCACCCAAGTTTTTTTTCATGCCTCATGTTTTATTACAAGACAACTATTTTTTTCTAGGGGAATAATTCTAAGGTTTCGTGGAAATTCTTTGAATAGTAAACATCTTTATAATATTACTAAAGATTCATACATTTCATAGTCATTGTATAATTCATCTTGCGTAGTCCCATTTAAAAGAAATGCTTTCCTTCCCCCCTAATATTGTGCCTGTTCTTTGGTTTCCACTTTAATAACTCTTTTTTTGACTTCGTTTTGTACAAATTAAACACAATTACATTGTTTAGTCCACATCAATTAGTATCAAGAGTAAGGTTTGTATTTAGAGAGTGTTTGCTTTCTTATATTGTGGACCAGAAGTTCGGGAGGCACATTAATTTCATCCTTTTGCAACTAACAATGAATTCTCAAATATTTAAATTTTGTCTATGTTCTTAGTACATAATTTGTCCAAGATATGTCATCCTCATTTTTCCTTCATCATACGTTCACATATGTATTACAGTGTACTAAAAGATGATATATATACTTGAAATTGCAAGATAACATGCATAAACATGTCAAGTAGGCATATCGCGAACCTAATAACATGCTAAATACTTTGTGAAATTCACATCTAAGCACATGATGCACATAGAATCACTCAAGAATATCAGCAAAATCAAGCTCAAACATGGCATGTCACAAATTTTTTCACTCAGGTTATACTCGGCCAAATTTTGTTGTTTTTTAACTAAACAAGGCAACTTCAAGCCACTTTCTTTCAAATTTCCCCGAACAACTCATACATTGAAAATATGGTATAAAATCCCTTACCTACCAACTCAAAAACATAATTCAAGTTCCGTTTTTAAAGTAGTTCACCCCCTTAAATTTGGAATGACAAAGTCCTACCGAACACGTATGAAAATGAAGTAGGGGATGAACCAAAAGCATGAAGTTTTACCGTACTTTCTTGACTAATTTATGCATCCCTTGGTACAGTGATTCTTCGTACATAAACTAATTCCAATATATAATTAAGTTTCGATTTTTCACTAAGAACTTAACTAACAGAAATCCTCTCTAACTCAACTCTTACCCTTAATTTTGGATTTTAGGTTTGAGACCCCAACTTTGGAGGTTTACAACTCAATCCAGTGACTCCACAGTGCTTCAACTCACTTGCTAATTTACTCATTCTTTGCAAAAAGATAAACATAATGAGCTTTGAATCACCAAAAATGGCTATCTAAGGAGTTATGAATGAAAGAAGATGGGTTACTCAGTAATCATGAGTTTCTTGATCAATTCTACTCCCCCCCCCACTTTGGTTTTCACTTTTCACTACTTAGCTTCACATGATAGTTGTTTAGCTTGAAAACTCATATATAGATGATAATAATACACAATTTCCAAAAAGAAGAGATAATAATAATAATACACTCTAATTTGTCAATTTCAAATTTCTATACTTCCTCCTTTCTGTTATATGAAATATTGTGTGAAATGACATTATTCATTGATCAATTTTGACTCCAATGTATCGCTATTATATAAAGAAAAACATAGTCAAGTGGAATCTTGTTAGATTCGTCTCGATGCATACTATCAAATTATAACTTTTTTATATTTTTTACGTGTGCACAACTAAAGATATTAGTGATTAAAGAAATGCGTTGGGTTGCGTGAAAAAGCAAATGTTTCATTTAAAACTGAACGGAGGAAGTATAATTAAAGTTACTCAAAACAAGTGCATAACCTTAAACAACATTTAATGTGGAGGGAACTTTTCTATTTTTAGGTGTTAAAAGAAGGACGCCTTCCTTTTAATTGTCTCATTGTTCGTATAATTTCGTACAATCCTTGGAAGAATAATCCCTAGCGTTAAAAAATTTAATCAAATCTAGTATTCGTGATGGTTAGCGTTAAACAATTTAACCTAAAACTCAAGACAAACATACTGCCACATGTTCTCCCCCTCCTAAGCAATTGATACAAATTAACAATAAAAATGTAGGTGTAAGACTCGAACTCACAACCTCTCCTTTGAGATACAAATACACTAACCAACTCATCTACAAGCTCATATTGATTTTTTATTGCAAGTAGAAGTAATTATGCTTCTTAAGTTGACACACCAAATCGACTCCTATATTAATTGACTAATAAACCTGTTACAAGTTATATTACCTATACAGTTTCCATTTATCATAACAGAGACAATAAAACATCAAATCAACTTTGTTGCATTATAAAAAATCTCTAATGAGCCCAACAAACCTTAATTTATGCTTAGCCTTTTACAAGATAGAAAACACAAATATTACCTATCTGAAGGAGAAATTTGAGAAAAATATATTGTAGTTAATTTCAATCAATGTATAACTAGGAAAGGAAATGTAACTTGTCTTTATGACCCAAAAAATGATATTACAAACTTTGTCGTGTCGAATCAACTAATTTGAAGAACCGATCCATTGTATGATATGAGTATGTAAGACGCTGGTCACTATTTGTCTTAAATAGACACTTATAAATTTATATACGAATGATCTATTTAAGACAAAAAGCAACCCTTTAGACCCAGGTAATCTTTTGTCCTAAATGGGTCACTTTTACTTATATTCAAGTGACTCATTTAAGGTAAATAACTATTCTTTGTTTATAAATGACTCATTAAGACTTAAAAGAATGACTCATTTTGCGAAAAGTGAATGATATCACAATAAATTTATTATGCACCAGGTACTCAATACTAATTGAAAGTTATGAAGCATTGGAGGTAGTCACGTATCATCTAAATGCATACGATGATATGGAGGCATGAATTTCAATTAATTTCATAAAAAAAATAAACGAATTATACGCAATGACCCGGGGAATCGCTCGGGGCAACAACTAGTTATTATGTAAACGTAAATTAGTGTATAAATATTTTAGATGATTACTTATCTCTATTATATAAGTGAAGGAGGGAGGAAGATGGTGTCCCCGTACAAAAAGTCTAATATACCCTTAATGAATTTTAGATTGTCATAATATTAAATAATCTTTTTTTCTTCCTACTTCCCATACATATTGAACAAGTTAACAATGGAATTGAATTTGAAATTTTAATTAAATATAAAATAAAAGAAAATGATTTCCTCTTCTTACATACTCCCTCCGTTTCATTTTAATCTACACACTTTGACATTTTACATTATTCACAAATTTCACTTTGACCATCATTTGTGATTTATACGCGGATGAAAATATAGTCATGTGGGATCTTGTTAGATTCATCATAACATGTATTTTATTAATATGTACTTTTTATAATTTTTACAATTACAAAACTAAAGATATATGTCCTCAAAGTTTTGCATTGGCATGCATGAAAAGTGTAAGTGTGTAGATTAAAAAGAAACGGAGGGAGTATGTGAAAAACTTGAATTTCATATTAACAATTATACTAATAATATTATAAAACCTAAATGTTGATTATTATTCAGTAATCTATATTAAATCAAACAATTCTACTTTATTAATATTATTCAAAGATTGAACCTAATATACAAATTCTTCCATTTTATTTAAGTACAAGCTTTTTTCTACTTTATATATCCTTCTCTTAATACTATATTTGAATAATGATGAACACATAACAAAAAAAACCAATGAAACATTGATTTAATAAAAACATATTTAAATAGTTATAAATCTATGTTCGAATCATTTTTTTTGTAATACTGAAGAATAACTAATTGAGAAAAAATATAAACTTTAATATGACACGCACGCATGGCATGCAAAAAATGCTAGTATAGAATAAGCAAAGTTACCTGGATAGTCAAATATAACGTGGAGGAAGAGTAGGCTTATGTTCTTCCAAACATTAGACTATTTTTTGGTCGGGTACAAGAAACACATGGCTGTGCAATTGCATTATCTCAAGGCCTAGCCCATGGCTTGAAGATATACTCCTTCCCTCTACCTCCCTACACCCTCAACTATTGTTGGGAATTGGGATGACTCGAATCCCGTACCAATACCATGATATGGTAAGGTTAGTTGAAAACAACTCATTCTCACCTAATTTTTCATTAAAGATTTACTTGAATACTTCTATAAAAAGTTGCAAATTTATTTTCGCTTTCAAAAGAAAATATACTAAAGCTCCCAAATAAGTGTTGAAAAACCAAGGGGTTATATCCATACCGGCCTAACCCTATCAGGAGAGTCGAATCTGGTGGTGCAGGTCAATAACTGGTATGATTATTATTGGGGTCTAAATATCGTCCCAAACACATACCAGGTAATTAAAAGGGTGTACTAAAGCAATCAGACCCAAAGTGGAAGTAAAAGTACATAATGGCCCGGCATAAAGACTCCTAAACTTATTCTCCACTATATATAGTCCATTTGATACCAAATGAAAAATAACTTCAATTAACTAAACAAACACATGCATTGGGCAATTCTCTCCACTCTCTTGCTTTCCATTGCTCAGCCGACTGACTTAAGCATCGGAGAGGGTTCGCTTGGAAACCCGTCGAGTTAGTCTTCTTGTTTTGCAGGTGACAGTCCATTTGGATATTTGATCCAGTATTCATCAAACTCACATTCATTTAGCAAAGTCCGACTTGCTACTCACACCAAAATTACTATTTTTAACATAAACAATCATTATTGAGAAACTTTAAACGGGCCGATAGCATATCCGAATATGTAGTTTACGAGTCATTAGCAAGTTTCGGACATACATAAAATTTTTTGGCTATATCTTTTCTTTGTTCCAGAATATTTGGCTTACAATTTTAACCTTTTTTTAGTATCTAATAAAGACTGTGTCCATGAACAACCCTGCTCAATAAAATCTTTCTAACATTGGGCAACCTAATCAATCTATTAACTAGGTCTAAGATAACAGCTATAACAGAATCTTCTCAAAGGTAAAACAAGAGCACTAAATTAGTGTGCAAATCCAAAATGAAATTCTTCGAGAATCTGAAGTTTGGTCAGTATAGTGTTCATAATCTCCAAGTCCCCCACAACAGCACTAACGAGGTACACCTTCCAAGATGAACGCAAAAGCAAAGCACTACACGTGGAAAACGCCACTATAGAATAGCCACCTTTATAATCAGTAGCATAATCAACTCATTACTCACCAAGTCACCAATTAGCAACCATGGCTTTTTTTAATATGTTGTTCAACTTATACTTTATGAGAGAATTCGCCTTTTAAAAAGTAGTGCGCAATGATGCCAATAAAGAAGAAACAATTAAGTCTCTTCTTACAACATAATTCCGTTAAAGCCAATAGTAGTACTTTCTTATCTTGATAGCATTTGCTTTTCAAATATTCTAATTAGTAAATGATCCAAGTGCGTAAAGTAAATAAGATTGCATGATGAATGTAGAACATACGGGAAACTGCCAACTTTCTTTTACGAAAATGCACAATTTCTAGACCCATGCATCCAAAAGACATGAAAAGTTTCCAAAGAAAGGAAACACAAAAATAAATAAAAAAAGGCAACAATAATATATTAGTAATAACATTAAAGGAGACTCCAACATCTCTCACAAAATTTTTGCTCATTTTCTTCTCTTTACAAACATGGAAACAAAACTATTTACACTGTAGTTTCTTTTCCTTTCTTTTTCACTTTCACTAATATTTTTCCTTTTTTGTTTTTTTTTTTTCTTCTTTCTTCTTTCTTCTTTCTTCTATATATATATAAATTTTTTCCCCCTATCTCTATCTCAGAGACAGGCTATAGATATTAGATATATTTCCATAGTACAAAACAACTTCTCCAAGTGTATTTACACACATCAAACACAAACCCCGTCTCCTTTTTCACACACCCTCACTCCAAGAGGAAAAGAAAAAAAAAAAAAAAACACCCTCTGTAAAAAGAGGGCAATTCACTCATGAAAAGTATCACGAGTTTAAAAGATAAGAAATAGACACACCCACACGCGCGCGCGCACGCACTATATCAACGAAGAACACGAAAAAAGGAGAAAAGAAACAAAGAGCGAGCGCAAGAGAAGGGAGAATAATGAAGATGGGTGAAGGACTTGAGGGCATGTGGGACAGAAAGAACTGACATAATCAAATGTCTCTGGCAGCGGCGTTGCCGGATCTTGGTTGCCGTAGAAGCCCAATCAATGTCTCCGCCTGTCCCACAATTCACAGCAACATTAGCATATTATATAATGTCAATGAACTAACTTCCAACAAAAAGGGAAGCCCCCAAAACATAACAAGATAACATTCATTCATTATCATATGCATAAAATACCAGCCACCCCTTTTCCATATCCGCTAAATTATACTGTTCCCTCTCATCTACCTTTGAAAGGTTCATTTCACATTGTTGTCACCTAATTATTGATGCTCACTATGAAGACACGTTAATTGTTTCAGAATTTATGCTAAATTACGAGTAATAGTATTTAGCAATTATCTCCGACATCATACATTAATTAAGTTCATAATTGTTACATAATATAAAATATTAATAATTGACGTTCCATCATCTTCACGGAAACTGTCCTTGTCTGGTTTAATTGTGAAAGTTCAACCATTTTGAACATGTGTTTTAAAGAAAAAAAGAATGACAATGACCCAACAAAAAATATAGACTACACTTATTTTGACCATGTTCACTCAAGTAAAAATAAGTTTTAGTAAGCAAAAGTTAATTTCTAACAGTTAATATCAGTTCCAATCAATTAAATCAAGTTCTTATCAGTAATAATCGGTTAAATGCATAGGATAAATACACTAGAGATTAGCAAAATTTGGGATTAATCAATTTAGATAAGATTTAACAAGCAAAATGCACTTTCAATCACTAAAAATCCGTGAGTAAATATTTAAGATCGTTCATTATAGATAAAGTGAAGTGAACAGGACCTATAAATTGTATCTTCATAAATATTTGTTGGTAGTATATATATATATATATACTCAAAAAAATGAGGAGAACAACATAGCTTTCCAAACAAAAAGTATATATACTTCCTTCACCCCAAAGTTTGTGCAAATAACTTTTCTCCAAAGAACAGGAGTAAAATTAACGGCATCCATTCCTCGATAGTTACTGAATAACATCCAGTACTATTAATTGGCATAAATGCATAATACATTCACCATCTTCTTTTTTTCACTGTAAAAGTTACATTGAGTCCATTTGGCGTAAGCAGTAATTTCATATCTTGGCGTGTAATATTATTAAATTCACAAAAAAGTCATAGAGGACATAATTGGCAAAATACTTTAAGAAGAATTCTCTGAACAGTAAAATGAGAAAGCTCTATGCATTAAAGTGTGATTAAGTAAGGTTGAAAGAGTTAGTGGACTTTGTTAACTTCTAAAACGACAGACCACCAATTTCCAAATGTAGAACACGTGGTAAATATCATTGACTAACTAAGTAATACTAGAAGTCTAGAAAAGCTTTAAAAAGAAACAAATCAATACAAATAGATTTCGATCAATAAATATAAGTTTATTAAGTACTGTATCCAATAAAATTCAATAATTGCACAGCAAATTTATTTATTAGAAATTTTACTAATAGATTTGGAGAGAATTGCTTTTAATATTATTTTATCTTAAGGCAAAATATTTTTCATGAAATAAACCTTTGGGCATTTT
Organism: Beta lomatogona; assembly: GCA_947646795.1. Taxonomy (NCBI): domain Eukaryota; kingdom Viridiplantae; phylum Streptophyta; class Magnoliopsida; order Caryophyllales; family Amaranthaceae; genus Beta; species Beta lomatogona. The sequence goes on along the minus strand of CANSNZ010000424.1, from coordinate 657,240 downwards.
CCAATGTTTTTAACATATTAAATTAATATAATTACGAGAATAATTACCATCTAAAGTTAACCTTGAAATTCAATATCTTAGGCTCAAAAGGCACTAAACGTGCCTTCCACATGGAGTAGTACTTGATATCAAACCTTTGGTGCATTAGAGTAAAGGACAAGACCGTTTAGAGGATGAGTCAATTGGATAGTAATATTGACCATGATATACTAATAAATTATAAATGTAATGGTCCAAAATAATGATGAACTTATCTTTTTAATTAAACTATTAGTACTATAGACTCCTGCACCTAAAAAAAATATCTACTGTGTATACTCCATTCGTCACAATTTATTCTGACTACTAAATAACTATCGAAGAAAGTGTATACCATTTTTCGACCAAGAAATAAAATAATACGACAACTATCATATCTTAGCCGTAAGATATGAAAAAAAGTAACTAGCAAACTGTTTGTCACTAAATAAGATAAAAGGATCATTTAGGTAATTCCAGGTGCATATAGCTCGATTTAATTTAGCTATACTCCTTAAATATAGTCCGGATAATCCAGAAGGTTATTCGGCCTTGAGTTAATGAGATAGGCGTCAGCCTGATTTTCTATGGTGGGTAACAAAGTAAGAATGCTAGATATTTGGTGAAACTGACAATTTGACAAGGATTCTCCAATTTGGACCCAGTAATCAGTTTACACATGACGGTGTAATGAACCTCTACTGCATACACCTCAATTTTCCACCATTCACGTTAGTGACGGGGAACTTCCTAGTTCCTACTTAGATCTGTCCCTTTCTTTTCTCCTCATCTTTGTCACTAAGTTAAGTGTATGTGAATGTCTCAAATTTTTTCTATTCCCTCCCTTTTTAATTATAACTTGCATCTTTTTTTAGGGAATGTCTCAAATTATATAATTCTATTCTATTCTACCCCTTTATGGTAGTAACATATTTCTAATTGTTTTAATCTCTAAAATTAGAACCACAATTACCTACCAATCTTTTCACACCTATTAAAATATGTACAAACGACCTATAATACAATTATTTTGAGGCAGAAGAAGTATTAGAAAATACACTCTTTGGCCTGATTCCTTCTACTTTTAGTTTCATTAGTCATTTATATCAAAGTACACCAACAAATCCTGTTAATTAGTTTGAAAATAATTGTAGTGTACTTCAAACTATTTGAACTTTAGTGTAACTGAAAAACCTACCAATGCAACTAGCAACAGAATCTACCAATAGGGACTTGCAAATATATCAAACTTAACAAAATTCACACAAAAAAATATCTTTAGCATATATACTAAGATACTCTTTTCTTGTTCCTTAAAACTTTGAAAATTGCTGCTGTTGACAATTGACACGTCTCCAATTAGACTACTTCAAAGATATTTATTCCATACATCTCCAAATGAAAGTTCATTCTCAAGATTGATATAAAAACAAAGTTATAAGTCAATAATACACAAAATTATAGCAATGGGCAGCCAAAACTATCATTATTTAGATCCATCATTCTAACGATTTTATAATTGGACTTTAATTTAAACAATCTAAAGTATTTCCGTAGCTACCAACCCAAAAAAAAAAAAAAAAAAGAACACCAAACTAAAAATAACAATAGTTTGGAAGATGACATAAGTATTTTATATAACCATTGTATATCCTACTTTATCCTATGTGATGCAATCAATTATTTATTATTATAAGTCAAATAAATTTACATCCCTTTTTATGTAATTGAACTCCAAGCACCTTTGTTTTTCTACAAATTTTATTATACATGTTGCGTGAACACGGTACACCCAATGCTTTTTTTTTTTGCTCATTGTTCATTTGAAATAATCTAAATAAGTAAAATATACTAAAAATGAGCAAAATGTACTAAAAATGAGCAAAATGTACTAAAAATGAGATTTCTAAATGATCAGATAAATAAAAATTAGTTTTAGAAGTATTATGTATATATTACACACCGAATATATGATGAATGAACTCTTTGTTTATTCGTGGTTATGTGTGGTTGTGACTACTGACTTGTGAGAGGGCTCCATTGCCAAAAGGTGCGAAACCGTCATACAAGAAGCGTAAAATATATAGAAAATGTGTGAATAAAGAATAGTAAAAAAAGCAATAGCAAAGAAAACTGACCTTCCTCTTGGCCCGGCTAGTACCCGACTGAGACAACGCAACCAACGGCGGAATAGCACCCTCACGCGCCACCATAGTCCGATAAACAACACTATCTTCACACAATTGAAGCAATATCGCCGCCGCAATCTCCTTTTGTCGGTGTGAACCAACCTCCACAATCTCAACCAACACCGGAATCCCACCTTCCTCCACCAACCCAGCTCTAGCCTCCGGCAACGCCACCAACAAGCTCAACACATACGCCGATTTATCTACCATATGCGAACCGAAATCCGCCATCAATTCAATCAAAGGCTTCATGATCCCTGATTCAACAGCTCTCATCTTGTTTTCTTTAATCGAGCATAAAGAGTAGAGCGCAGTGGATGCATCTTTTTTCCCTCTAAATCCTCCGTTCTCCAATAGATCTACTAAAGCTGGGATTGCTCCTGACCTTCCGATCAATGCCTTGTGCTCATCCACCTGCTAGTGCCAAAATTAGAAATGGGAAATCTATCTATGGACGGAGGGAATATATATATAAGAACTCGCATAATGGTTAAGGATTCGACTTTTAAATTATACATGTTCGTCCTCATAAAAACTAAAATGATCAATGCCTTGTTCTCATCCACCTGAGTTATATTATATTTATCATATACATAAAAACTCGCGGTCGTAGCATAATGGTTAAAAATTCAACTCTTAAACAATATTCAAGATCCGCCACTGACTGTACCTGCGATATCCTAAGGAGCGCACAGGCGGCATTTTCTCTAGCCGTTGAAGTCCCCGTTCTCAAGGCGCGAACCAACGGCTTGATTGCGCCGGAAGTTGTAATATGATCCTTATTCTCGTCGCAAAGAGAGAGATTAAGAATTGCCGTGACGCCGTATTCTTGAAGCTGAGGATCGGCTGAGTTAACAAGCGAAATAAGCGGCTTGATAGCGCCGGCTAAAGCGATTTTAAGCCGATTCTCCGGCTTGTTTTTAGCTAGAAGCCGTATTTCCATGGCGGCTTGTTTCTGGTCGTCGATTGAAGAGGATTCTAAGCCGGAAACTAATTGACGGATGAGATCGTCGGAGAAATCATCGGCTGCGCCGGCGCAAGATAGCCATAGTTTCCGGCGACTTTCCGACGACGCGCATGAAAATTCGCCGGAACGGTCGCTGTTGCAGTCGCTAAAAGCGGAGGAAGAGTTGTCGTTGAGGTTGAGGTCGCTGAAATTTCGGCCTAGATAAGTGAACCCTTTTTGGGTTTCCATTTTTTCTCTTATTAATTCTGGGTTTATTGGTACAGATTAATTGAATTTTGTTTTTGTAAGATTTTGAGTGAATTGGTGTGTATGTTATTGGGGGTCCATTGAAGTTGGAATTGTGTGAGTTAGTAGTTGTTTTGACAGTTATGGAGGTTAAGAGAAGTAGAGGTGGGTTTTGAGTTGGGTTTGGTAGGAAGATATAGGGGGAAGAGAGAGAGTTTGGGACAGAGAGAAAAGAGTTTGGGGAAGAGAGAGAGTTTGGGACAGAGAGAAAAGAGTTTGGGGAAGAGAACCTGGACTTTGTGGGGGAAGTTAAAGGTTCAACTTGGAGATAATCCTTTATTTTATTATAAATCAAACTGATAGAAATAGAAATGTAATAAGGTATTTCCTCCATTTTGAAATGAAGTACATGCAACACTTGCATAATAACTAATAGGGTTTAGTAAGTAGTATTTTCTCGATTGTCTTTTACTTTTATCATTTGTTTTTACAGGTTTATCAACACACAATTATAAACAATTATATCGGGTTAAAAAAACTATAAACAATTATATCGGGTTAAAAAAATTATAAACAATTATATCTTTAATTAAGTATAAGTAAAAATTATAAAAAGTTATATTTTGAAAATATATATCAAAAGAATCCAACACGATATCATATGATTATATTTTTCCTTATACTTCATCCGTTATTAGTCTATTGTAAAAATGAGTTTGGCACGGTTTTTAAGAAAGAGAAAAGGTTAGGTAATTTAGCATAAAGATACCCCTTTAATCAACTAGAGTAGGTGAAAAATAAATCCTTAATAAATTATAAACAATTTTATAAAGCAAAGTGAGTAATTAATGATGGTTTTAGTAAAATAAAGTGAGGGCAATATTGTCAACTAAAGTTGCTTTTTTTTACCAAAAGTGAAATTATTGCAATACGATATGAAACTACCCAAAGTAATAATTGTTGTAATAGAAAAAAACGAAGGAAGTATATAATTAATTGAAGATGATCAAAGTCAAATTTGTGAATAGTGGCAAAAGTCAAAATGGTAAAATAAAAATAAAAGAGTAATTATTATTTATCTACCAACTTTATCTCATATTTGCTCAAAAATGTCTAAGAAAAAATATAGTCAATTATGATTTTATTTGATTCAGTTTAATGCTTACTTTTTTAATATCAATTTTTTTATAATTTTTTCTTATACATAAGTAAAGATATTAAGAAATAAAGTAGTATACTGAATAGCGCGTAGACAACAAATGTTGCATGTATTTAGAGATGGGAGAAGTACTACTTTTATATCGTTGTGATTTTCCTTATATTTATAAAATTGATTTGAATAAATTTATTAATATTTGGTCGTAGAATTTAAATATTGTAATTGTTGGATATATAATTGTAGACACATAATCGTGTCTCCCCATTTAAGGGTCTAATGATGAAATATACCGCGGTCTTAGTTGGCACTGCCCAATGGAGGAGCAGTCCGAATAACCAGACAATATGTGTTTTAAAATAATATTAAAAGCCCAATTAATCATTCATGATGATTAATTGTAAGTTCAACCCGTGAATTGTTTTTAAGTCCATTTTAAAAGCCCAGCTTAATATTTATTGTTTTAATAAATACTCCCTCTGTTTTTTTTTATCTTTCTCACTTAGAATCTTGACACTATTCATGCTTAGAGAGAATTTTCTCAATTTATTTCAATTTATAAGAAAAAATATAGTCATGTGGGGTCTTGTTTGATTCGTCTCAATTAGTACTTTATTAATATTCAATCGTTATAATTTTTACTAATATATAATGAAAGATATTTAAGCTCAAAGAGGCGCATTGGAGATGCGCACAGGAAAGTGAGAATGATAAAAAAAAACAGAGGGAGTATTTTCTTAATATTTATTGTTTTAATAAATATTTTCTTAATATTTATTGTTTTAATAAATATTTTCTTAAAAGCTTTTATTATTATCTTTTAGCCATAAATCATATTTTTAATCCGGAAAATTTGATCTCCGGATGTTTAGGGATAAAAATGGCATCTTGAAAGCATGCGTAGAATAAAAAAACGAATATTCTGCAATATGCGCCGGACGCGGCGGCTGCAGCTCATTGGCCAAATCGCGTCAGGCGCGCCAATGAGCGCCTGACACGTGTACTTGTGACTCACACAGAGTCCTGCGCCTGGCGCAAGTCTTGTGTGAGACGCAAGTTAAAGTTTTATCTTTTTGAAAACGCGTTTCCACGTGCAATGTTTTAACTGGACGGACCACGTGAGGCAGGCCAACTTGCGCCTGCCGCGTAGGACTGCGCCTGACGCAGGGCTTGCGTGGAACTCACGTCTTGATTTGCCTATAAATGCGGGTTGATTTCCCGAATCAAAGACGGCTTCGAATTATTATTTTTACGCACACAAAACTCTCGAAAACTCCATAATACACTTTAAATACAAAACACTCAAATCAATTCTTGTTCCCGATCCTATTATATTCCTGGTTTCAAGATTGCTTCGATTGAAGGTCACTACGCTCTTCGATCTAAACCGCATCGGTATAATCCTGAGGGCCCTTGAATAATTATATTTATTTTATTGAAGTTACTAACTTTTTCTTGTCATGATGTAGATTACTAATTAATAATCGCGTCCCTTTGTAAATTCTAACCTCTTTTTAGGTCTGTTCTCTTCGGCATAAAACTACTGAACTGAATTGAACTGAACTGAACTGAACTGAATTGAACTGAACTGAACTGAATTAAATTATAACTAATTAATAGTAATGATTATCATTTAGGAACTGAACTGAACTGAACTGAAAATAAGCTGGGGAGAACAGGCCCTTCATATATATTCTTTATATAATGTTCATGATATTATGATTGTCTTGCATGCCTTTTTATCACCCACATGTTATTATGCTTTGTTCTCATTAATTAAGATAATTTGGACAACCTGTTAGGAACCTTGTAAAATGATTGCCTAATAATCGATCACTAAATAATTAGTCTTTTTGTGTGTTTCTGAACCCATCTAGATTAATTATTTTAGGGTGTTTTAATATGTTGTTTGATTATTCTATTGCATAAAATCTGCTGTGAATTGTTATTTAGTAGAGGCCAAAGAATGAGCGAGTATAGTTCTTGACTATATTGTACCCTCACCCCGAACTCACTTTTTGGTTCCTGACCATCTATGGAGTAAAGATGGGGAAATCTACATTGGATACGTCGCTAATATGTCCCTACCGTTTCAATTTCCAATTAGGTTTATGATTCTTCCTTTAAAGAATTGTTGGCGACTTCAAAACATATTTTTAATAAAATCTTAACAATGGGGTAGTCAAATAAACGCGTTCACACCGCGTGTAGGCATTAAAGGAATTAAAATCAACGCCTACAATTTGGTGACTTCAATGGGGAGGATTTTTAAAAAATTAATTTTTTTAAAATGAGTGGGTGAAACTTGAAAAATACGATTCATTCTTATTTTTATGCCTTAGAATAATGTACTGTTTTGCATGTGCATGGCTATTGTTCAACCACCATAAGGACAATCTACCTTGCCTTATTAACACATGTTCTATGTGTGAGGCCACCCCCGGGGGGTTTGCGCTTTGTCCTCTCAAAAAGCTTCCTAAGCGATAGTGTTGGATCTTAGTCATAAGCAAACCTACCCAATTATGACATTGTTCTCTTGTTCCTGACTTGAGACTAGAGTGCGTCTTACACGTGGCCACATCTTTAAGCAGGGGTACGAAGCGTGGGATCAATCTCTTAGTCATAGACCCTTTCAGCCTTAACCTAAACCTGACCAATAGTTGAATGTAGAGCTGGACTTTAGGTTGAGAACTTTTGCATCCATGTTACCTGACATTTATGTGTGATTGCAATTTTTGCCTGATCATATTTAATTAACATGTTGATATGTGTTGCGCCTAAAAAATAATACAATTCGCGTCTAAAAATTGTCGTTGTTTTCGCCCGAACATTCGTCAAATTACCAATATGCATGCCGCAGAGTATTGCGCCAAACGCATTAAGTTGCGCCTGGCGCAACACTCCTGCGCCAGACGCAAAGCCCGCGAGCCGCACACATCTGTTGCATGACACACAGTCTTTTCGTCCCATGCAAATTGGTCTTCTGACCACTGTTCGCGTCACCAATTTGTGTCAATTAGTGCGTCCTAAACATAGTACGTCCTAAACTGTTGTTTTAATTAGTGCGTCAGTCTTCGTGTCTTAACATTATACCAGATTTATCAAAACATCATCTAAACTGTCACGAACACGAGGGTGGGCTCAACACGCTAGACGCATGAGGATGCGCCTGACACTGTTGGCCTGAGCTAGACGCACACTTTGCGCCACATGCAAAATTGTTGTGTGGCGTATTGTTGTGCATCTCTCGTTTTCTGTCACTTTAAGCAATGTGGTGATCAATTCCGTATGATACTTCGTGCATTTTAGTCATTGACTGTTCAGAACATCTCGTGTTTAATGTCACCTAAAAAAAAAAGGAGAGTTTTTGTTGTCTATTAGAATTCTATCACCATTAGGTCTCATCTAGGTGCATGGTCGTGATAATTTTTTTTTTTTTTTTTTGGAGAAAGTCGGATATTCCTATCCTCCCCAACAATTTATCCCATGCACTTCAAAAATTCTATCTCCACTTCCACCTTTTTCCTATCACATATCTTTTTTCGAAAATTCATCCTTTTTTTTTATATCCTATCTTTCCGTGTATATTATCCATCCTTATGTGCACATCATTCAGGATTCCTTTTAGTGTCCATCTTGTAAAAGTCTCATTTTATTAGGAACTCTAGCTGCACTAGAAGTCTATCTAGCCCATATGTCTAGATTCATCCAGTTTCACTCCATTTAGAGTTCTTAACCTCGTCTAACTCTGTCCATGTTAGGAGTCTTCATTCGCTTGAGTGCCATCCATTTTAGAAGTCTATAATCCATAGAAAGTCCATGCATAATAGGAGTCTATATCCATTAGAATTCTGTCAATCTTAGGAGTCTAAATCCATTAGAAATCCATCCATTTTAGGAGTCTATGTCCACTAGAGTTTCATTCACTTTAGGAGTCTAGGTCCACTAGAGTTTCATGCACATTAGGAGTCTAGCATCCTTGAAAGTTCGTCAAGTATAGAATTCTCACATCATTAGAAGTCTGTCAAATCCAGGACTGCATTCACACTAGAATTCATTTGCATTGCATAATCCATCATTCATACACTTCATGCATAACTAGAGTTCATAGGCATGTAGAAGTCTCATTGCATTCATACTCTCCGTTTCATCGCATGCATTCCACATTTAGTAGTCCTGAACTACAAGCGAGTTGTTTCCCTCTTTTGGGATATGTAGGGAGCCTTTACATGTTCGAACGCATAGATCGAGTCATTCATATGTGCATTAGGTCTAAGTGAATCCAAAAAAAAAAGCATCATCATGCATTCAGATTCGTTCCTAGAAGCTCGACTTTTAAATGGAGATTCTTTTCAAACTCACATCACATTCCTTTCTCTCCATTATCACTCCATTTCTAATTTCCCTTTGGATGATCCATTCTAGGAAGTATACAATATGTCAAGCGCACCTCAAGAACAAGTTGATGAGTTAAAAGGGACACTCGTGGACCTTGTAGCACGTGTTGCCAGACTATAGGCACAGTACAAGGCACCAGACAGTTTTATCGCAATCACGACTGACCGACAAAGGATCAATGAACTACATGACATCACATAACATAGTCCGCTGATAAACCCTTCCATCAAATCAATCCCTAAAAGTTCGTCTCGCTCTTGAGAAGGCGAAAGAATTATTGATGATTCTCCTAAAGCCCAAGCACCTACTGAGATACATTTCAGACCTGCACCAACGCCTGCCATGCCTAGCAGAAAGCCTAAGGGGGAATTCATATCCTTACATATGAGCTATGGTGCTATGTTTGAGTATCTTCATTTTAGAAAGTTGCTTTATCCTATAGGACCCACTCCAGATCCTAAGAAAGACAGGATAGGGCCAGATTGGGATAAAAACACCTATTGCAAATACCATAGAGGGAATGGACATAGAAATAACTATTGCTATAGATTAAAGCACCTCATTCATGACATGATAGAAGAGGGAAGACTTATGATTCTCTCGAACGAGGTCCCAAATAGGATAGGGTCGCTGACGTAGGTACAAAGGATTATTTAAAACCCCGACGGGCACAAACCCCATTAAATATGACCTATACTCAAATCTTTCACCAATTTCGGGCTAAAGGTGCGATTGCCCCAATTGGACCCCTAGAAGACCCACCTAAAGAACAAAGAAATCCGAAGTGGGATGATGGCTCCTATTGCGAATATCATAGGGGGAAAGGTCACCCTACCGAAAGGTGCACCAAGCAAGGTTAATATTTTTTATGTTTCTAAACCTATCGGAGTACTTGGACAAAATCTCACCGGAAAATTCACAGGCGTCTATATGTACCGCCTAAACCTATGGTCAGGCGGAAATCACAAGCACTTAACCATAGGTTGGAGCGTCTGTAAATTTTCGCCCACCTATTATCAGGTGGAAATCATAGACGCCAAACCATTGGTTAGGGCGTCTGTGATTTCCGCCTGACCATAGGTATGGGCGAAAATTGCAAACGTCTGGCCTTTATGGTGGTTCCAATGGAAGGAGAATAGGACATATGGGAGGTGCAGGTTCGAGTGGCGGTCGGATGGCAGTAGAAAGTATCGGGAAAGTGCGGGTTCCTACGAGGGGTATTGGGCTTGTTTTGGTGAAAAAGAGGAAAGGGAAGCTCCGGTGGTGGTGGTTGCAGCTGGTAGTTGTTGCAGCTCCGGTGGTGATGACGGTGAATTTGTGGGTGAGGTGGGGAGAAACGAGAAAGGGGAAAGGAAAGGGGTAATGAAAGGAGTAAGGGGAAAAAGGTAGGTGTATAATGTATAAATACAGGACGTTAGTAAGTAAAACTAGGGCGGTTATCTCTTTAGCTATCAAGGAGAAAATCACTCATCTCCAAATAGAAGGCAACAATCTCTTGGTCATTAACTCGGTCAAAGGCATTTGGACCATCCATGCAGGGCGGATCCAAAAATTTAAATTTGGTGGTCCTACCTAAATCAATAAACTAATCAATTTTAATACACATATTGGATGTTAATTTTGTTACATATATTAATAGTGAGATGTTGATTTTAACAACGACAAATCCAAACTATTAAGTTTAATTTGTTTGAGACCCCTTCATTATATTAAATTTTAATATACTCCCGGTCTTTAACAAATAATACTTTGATTTTCACGTTTTTCAACAGATAATTTTAACCATTAATAACTTTAATCATCTATACTATTGTGTACAAGAAGTTAATTTCTACAAAATATAAATTTAGAGGCAAATGAAATAATTTACATGATAATTTTTTTAAAAAAAATCAAATTTAATATATGAAATATGCACGAAGTCAACATTATTATAAGAAAATAAATTGTTGAAGACATACAGTTGGACATAAAATCAAGAGAGATGACACTACACTTTTCAAATACTAAACAGAAAAAATAACGAAGACAAATAGCAAAAAGTAAATGAAAACAAGGCTGTAGGAATATATAGATGCATATAGCGGAATTTCAGGAAACAATTTCCTAACATCTATCATAGGATCGCAAACATAATCAAACAAATGAATCATTCAATAGGGATTAAATGTCAAACCATTGTAGCGTGATTTCCCTGTTGTATGCAAGATTTGAAGATCCGAGAGCCCCAAGTGTTGCTCCTCTAATCAGTCCACGAGCACCAGTTGAACACCAACGTTTGCTAGAACGGAAGAGAAGAAATCTCTTGCTTTTAGGTGGTATAGGCGCCAGTTTAGGGAATAGGTCTAGGGTTTCTCTTTCTCTCTCTAGTGAAAAGAAACTGACTAATGAATTGATCACATAAACCCTAATATTATATCCTATATATAATAGAAGAGTCATAGGTTAGTTAGGAGAACTAATCCTCCTCTTATTCCCCTTTGGACCGGCCCAATCCTAATCCTAAATGGATTTGGATTGCTTTGTCCAACTTGTGCTACAATGTGTGACCTCATAGGATTAATCTAAGTTAGTTATAGGCCCAATCAATATTGTCCTATTAATCATATTTATTCTCTAGCAAGTAAATACGATTACTAAAATAATTAACTTTATTATCCTCATAATATAATTCCTATTTATATTTAGTAATTGTCGGGATGTCTAAGGACATACTCCATCAATCTCCCACTTGTCCGAAGACAAGAGCGCAATGTTAAATTCCTTAAGTCACTTAATGTCAAATTTGATAACACAATGTTATTCTCAAATTTTGTTCCTTGATCGCTGAGTTCGAACTGATCAAATAAGGATTAACTCTTTAATCCTATTCCGCATGGCCATGCAATTTTCCAGTTCTCGCTCATCAAGAGGCCCAGACACCATTCCTATTTAATAGGAGGACTTATCCACTCTTGTATGACCATAACTCCCACTCAATTCTTAGCCCACCTGATCACTGCCTTTATAACCTCCTTTTACGGCGCGGCGTTTAACAACGTCAAAGTTAAACTAATTATATTGTTGTTATTAAGACATACTCATGTCTAAGGAATCCACTAAATATAGTAGTTTGATTCTACTTTTAGAATCTAATTAGGTCAAGTCTCAATGTATCAACTATACATCCATATAATAAATTAGACATCTCTATGTCTCCATAGCCCATGGAACTGCGCTATCAATTAATTATATACTAGTCTTTTAAATAAATCACTTATGTCCAATTTAGTGATTTAGACTAGGGACTTTAAATAAATTGTGATTTTCAGTTCACTTTATAGGGTTCCATTATCAAAACGTTTTCGATAATCCTATTTGAAAACACAAATTATTTGGACATTTTATTTAATACTAAACCAAACAATTAAATAAGAACGAAATTTTATTAATAAACATTTCAAAGCATAATACATGTCTTTACAATTGTAAACATGAAGTAAACAACCTAAAGCCATTCTCCCATATGCTTAAGCCCCATAGACCTAGTATGACATTCATGCTTAGGTTGAGCAAGCGGTTTAGTCAAAGGATTTGCAATATTATCCTCAGTTCAAACATTGCTTACTTTCACATCCTCTCTTGTAGTTTTCTATCTCGAACCTTGCAAGAACTTTATCTTTATAAGTCTCTTGACTAAGTTCAATCAGCCATTTCGACCTATCTCTATAGATCTTTATTCCCAATATGTACTTTGCCTCTCCTACGTCTTTCACAAAGAAACAATCTTTTAAGCCATTCCTTGACTGACTCAAGCATGATTTTATCATTTCCTATGAGAAGTATGTCTACCACATACAAGACCAGATTAGCAATACTACTCCCACTTAACTTCTTGTATTCACAATATTCCTCTTCATTTCTAAGAAAGCCAAATTTCTTGACTGCCTCATCAAATCTGAGGTTCCAACTCCTTGATGCTTGCTTTAGTCCATAAATGGACTTCTTAAGCTTGCATACCCTCCCTGGATTTTCTAGATCTTCAAAACCTTGAGGTTGTGTCATGTACACATCCTCTTTCAAGAACCCATTCAAGAAAGCGGTTTTGACATTCATCTGCCATGCTTCATAGTCATGAAAGGCAGCAATCGCAAGGATTATCCTAATGGACTTCAGCATGGCTACTGGTGAGAAGGTTTCATCATAGTCAATACCATGAATTTGTTTGAAACGTTAAGCCACCAACCTTGCTTTGAAAACACTAATGTTTCCATCCTTGTCTGTTTTCAACATGAAAATCCATTTGCATCCAATGGGTTTTACCCCATCAGGCAAATCAACCAAATCCCATACTTGATTTTCAGACATGGAATCCTTTTAGATTTCATGGCCTCAAGCCATCATTCGGAGTCTTGACTATCCAAAGCATCTTTGTAGCTAGTAGGTTCTTCTGATTCTAAAATCGTTATTTCAGAACTTTCCGTCAAAAGGAAATCAATTTATCTCTTTGACAGAATGATGGTCCTACTAGACCTAAGTTGGGGAACAGCAGAAGAAGTTTCTACCTCATTAGGTTGAGTGATTTCGCACGGAGTATCTCCAAGTGGGACGGTAGGAGGTACGTGAATTGAATACACCACCTCCTGAGCATTTTCATGCCGGGCCGCCTCTGATGAGGTGTTAACCTCATCCATTTGTTGCTCATCTCGAACTTCTTCAAGATATACATTTCTCCCACTTGTTTTTCTGGAAATAAACTCCTTTTCCAGAAAGACACCATTACGAGCAACAAACACTTTGTTTTCGCTTTGGTTGTAGAAGTAGTATCCCTTAGTCTCTTTTGGGTAACCCACAAAAAGACATTTATCGGATTTGGGTGAAAGCTTATCAGAAAATAAACGTTTTACATAGGCTTCACAACCCCATATCCTTAGAAAAGACAATTTTGGAACGTTTCCAGTCCACATTTCATATGGTGTCTTTTCCACTGCTTTGGATGGTGCTCTGTTAAGTGTGAATGCCGCTGTTTCAATCGCAAATCCCCAGAATGAAATAGGAAGATTAGCAAGACTCATCATGGATCGAACCATATCAATATAGAATTCGATTCCTTCTTTCAGAAACGCCATTTAACTGTGGTGTTCCTGGCGGAGTCCATTGTGAAAGTATTCCACAATCCTTCAAATGATCACCAAATTCTTGAGATAAATATTCACCACCACGATCGGATCGTAATGCCTTAATTTTCATCCCAAGTTGGTTTTGTACTTCATTCTGGAATTCCTTAAATTTTTCAAAGGATTCCGACTTATGCCCCATGAGGTAAACATATCCAAATCTGCTCACATCATCGGTAAAAGTAATGAAGTAACTGTACCCTCCCCTAGCCAACGTACTCATGGGTCCGCACACATTTGTATGTATGAGGGCTAAAAGGTCATTGGCCCTTTCACTTGAACCTGTGAAAGGTGATTTTGTCATTTTCCCCATTAAGCAAAACTCACAAGTATCAAATGATTTGAGAATTCCATCTTTATGAAGCTTCTCAATACGCTTTGAACTTATGTGGCCTAATCGACAATGCCATATGTATGTCGGGTTCGAATAATTTGTTTTAGGTTTCTTGCTGTCTATGTTATAGATGTGGGTTTCTAAGTCTAGCACATATAAACCATTTGATAACTTGGTTGAGACATAGAATAAATCATTCAAATAAGCAGAACAACAATTATTCTTTATTTGAAATGAAAAACTTTCCGAATCTAAAACCGGAATCGAAACAATATTCTTGGTAATAGTTGGAACATAATAACAATTATGGAGTTCTAAACTAAACAAGAAGGCAAAAGTAGACTACAATCCCCACAGCCAAATCAGCAACTCGTGCTTAAATGCCCACGTGGAGGTCCACTTCTCCTTTGCTCAACATTCTACTTCTTTTTAGTGCCTGCACATTACAAATAATGTGAGATCCACATGCAGTATCAAATACCCATGATGTAGAAGTAGATAAGTTAATCTCTATAACATAAATACCTGAAGTCGAAGCGCCAGTCTTCTTATCTTCCAGATACTTGGGGAAGTTCCTTTTCTAGTGACCAATCTTGTGGCAGTGGTAGCACTCATGTAGTGCTGCTACTTTTGCCTTAGGAGTTGTTTGTGGCTTATAAGTATCATCAGTGGCAACAACCTTGCCCTTGTTCTTCTTATTAGGAGCCCCTTTCTTGTTGAATTGCTTGCCCTTCCTAACCATAAGAACATCCTTATGTTCAGGTTCAACAGGCAAGCTCCTTTCAGCCTGAGTTAGCATACCATGCAGCTCTTGCAAGGTAGCCTCCCCTCCTTGCATGTGAAAATTCAACTGAAAGTTTTGAAAATTTTCAGGCAAGGATTTGATCACAATATCAGTTGCCAGTTCTGGAGGGTAAGGAAAGCCCAATTTTTCCATGATCTGAAAATGTCCAATCATATTGAACACATGCGGACCAACGGATTTTCCTTTTCCCAACTTGCACTCCAACAACTTACAGTGAGCTTCAAACCTCTCCAATCTAGCATTCTTCTGAAACATAGTTTTCATCTGCTGGAGGATGGAGTAGGCATCCAGACCATCAAAACGCTTTTGAAAGTCTGGCTCCATGCAAGCAAGCATCAGACATGTTACTTGCACAGAATCAGCCTCTAGGGTTTGCCTTGTTCTCTGTTCAGCTATAGTTGCATTTTCTGGCATGGGTTCAGGGAGAGGATTGTCAATAACTTTTTCCCTTCCTTCAGCTCTGAGAATGATTCTCACAGCCATTTCCCATTCTAGGAAGTTATGTGCATTCAGTTTGTCCTTTTCGAGTAAATAGCGCAAATTAAAACCGGGAGTGTTGTTGTTGGTTGAACGAGACATGATAACTACAACAAAAGAATATTTAAGCAAGATCCAATCAATATTTATCAAGAAAGCAACAATTAAACAAATTTTAATTACTACTATCCTTTATTCAAAATGAAAGTCCCCCATTGAATAAAGAAATAACCAAGATCCCCTCCCACTACAATCAAACGGACTTTGGCCCTGCCTTCAATTTATAGGAGTTGAGGTAAGTAAACACTTTACTAATTATAACTAATTATAATTCTTGGTAGACAGGTTAACAACTCCTTGTTTACTCCTATCTCTTAGCTTCAAAACCCAAAACATTGTCTTTTGATGATTTTGTTGAGTTGAACCAAACATTAACATGTAAGGTTCAAAAAACCTACCCTACTATCCCCGGAACTATGAGCAACACCCTGCTTTGGCAGAACCTATTACTCATGATCTAAGGCTTTATAGGTGTTGTTTGGAAAAGCAATTGAACTCAATATTACTTTTGGGGACCTAAGTTTACTAATATGGTCAATTAATAGTGAACATATGAATCAATTAACCACAAACAAACTTAGAAGCAAGCATTTAAACAAAATAAATGCAAGAGAATTATAAAAGCAATAATTAAATGATCTAGTATGACCCCTATACTTAGGAAAATAACTAATCTTCATGAATCCTCCCTTGAATCTCCATGGATCACCATCCTTGAAACTCCTTGGATCCTCATGCTTTGATTACATAATTTGAATTAAATAAATAACTAAAATTTAAAGTTACAAAAATACAAACGATTCGCAGATCGTATATAATTTACATTCAAATATAACGATTCGCAGATCGTAATTACTATCCTAATTTGGGCCATACTAATCATAATATGCAAAATATAATATCACATATATTATATTAAACATCCACGCATCTATAATATCAAAATAAAATAAACACAAACGATTTACTTATTAACAATTAATAAGCAAATAAAACTTTCCATAATAATCATAAAACTTAACAATTTTAAGCTAGTAATTATTTAGGAAACTTTATTATTTTAATTCAATTACTCATTTATACATGGCAATAATCATTATTATTCACAAATTTGCAAAATAGGAAACTTTTGGATTTATGCTCAACTTAGGAAAATCAGATTTTCCTTAAAACCAATTTTTTTTTTTAATTATTAGAGTTGACCGTTAACCAGCAGCACAAGGCTGCCAGTCAACAGCCAACTCCACGCTGGAACCACCAGCCTTCATTGCACGCTGCACAAGCAGCCACAAACACCATCACCACACTAAGTCACCAAGCCAACAACACGCCAGCCAGGACGCCAGCCAGCGCACCGCCGGCATTCGAACACCGCACCCGGCAGTAGACGCCGGCAACCCAGGCTACCAAAACCGCCGGCAGCACGAGCCACCAGCTCTACAGCAGTTTCAGCGAGGAGGGAGGGGTTGCGCACGTCGCACGTGCGCCGCCCACCCTTCCCCACATGTGCCGCCTTCTGCCCCGCCACATTCCGGCACTCCTCCAGCCACCGTGGCTCCACCGACAGTGGTGGGGCCACCCAGCCATGGCTTCCTCTTTAATTTTGTAACAATTACTTTTAAATTAAAGATATCTTTATTTAACAATTAATTAAAGATTTAGGAGATTAATTAGGTTATAAAAAAAATCCAAAAATTATAGCAGAAATTTTGAATCAATCAACAAATCTTAAACAAATTTTTAGGTTTGTTGAGATTAGATTTGAATGAATAATCTCCATTAAACATTAAATCTAACAAGAATTCAAAATAAGGGCAAGAATCAAATCATATCCAAAAAATTCAGAAAATTAACAATTAAAATCTGAAAAATTCGGAATTTATTATTAGGGTGATCTACTGAATTATCTTAACAAATAAAATCAAATATTTTAATATTTATCTTTAAATTTTATGAATAATCAAATTAAACTTAAAATTTAACCATAATTCATTAATAATATGATTAAATTTCAAAAATTTATGGAAAAAATCCGAAAATTATTTCCAGCTATCATAATATTTTAGATCTATGTGGGTGATGAACATTAGATTTATTTAACAAGTAAAAATCAAATCTTTCAATTGTTAACAAATTATTTCAATGATTAATCAAATTAAACATTAAATAATTTTAAATCTAACAAATCTATTTATAAAAATCCGAAAATTTTGGAGTGAATTAAACAATTTATTTCGTCCATAATATAAAAAAATCGGAACTTTATAAAATTATTTGAGCATAAATCACAATTAAATCAAATATTTACAATTTCCAATCAATTAATATCAAATATCAATTATACAAATTCAAGCCATAAATAAATCCTCCCTTAATTGAATAAAAATAATAACTTTGCATACAATTACATGATCATATGAATATTATGAATTAGGCAAAACTGATACCACTGTAGGAATATATAGATGGATATAGCGGAATTTCAGGAAACAATTTCCTAACATCTATCATAGGATCGCAAACATAATCAAACATATGAATCATTCAATAGGGATTAAATGTCAAACCTTTGTAGCTTGATTTCCCTGTTGTATGCAAGATTTGAAGATCCGAGAGCCCCAAGTGTTGCTCCTCTAATCAGTCCACGAGCACCAGTTGAACACCAACGTTTGCTAGAACGGAAGAGAAGAAATCTCTTGCTTTTAGGTGGTATAGGCGCCGGTTTATTGAATAGGTCTAGGGTTTCTCTTTCTCTCTCTAGTGAAAAGAAACTGATCAATGAATTGATCACCTAAACCCTAATATTATATCCTATATATAATAGAAGAGTCATAGCTTAGTTAGGAGAACTAATTCTCCTCCTATTCCCCTTTGGACCGGCCCAATCCTAATCCTAAATGGATTTGGATTGCTTTGTCCAACTTGTGCTACAAT
Source organism: Beta lomatogona (assembly GCA_947646795.1). Lineage (NCBI taxonomy): Eukaryota > Viridiplantae > Streptophyta > Magnoliopsida > Caryophyllales > Amaranthaceae > Beta > Beta lomatogona. The sequence continues at coordinate 638,521 of CANSNZ010000424.1, read as the reverse complement.
GTGTGACCTCATAGGATTAATCTATATATATTTTAGTTATAGGCCCAATCAATATTGTCCTATTAATCATATTTATTCTCTAGCAAGTATATACGAATACTAAAATAATTAACTTTATTATCTTCATAATATAATTCCTATTTATATTTAGTAATTGCCGGGATGTCTAAGGACATACTCCTTCAAAGGCTTCAAGAGAAAAAGAAAAAATCAAGGGGACGCTGGAATTGGGTTGACAAGAAGACTCGAACCGCTCGCCTATTTTTGTCATGCATGTGATGTGCAAAGGGTTTGACACTGCAGCAAATTGAAATACTCCCTCTCCTTTTTTTTTTTTTTTTTTTTTTTTTAAAAAGTTGGTAAGATAAATTACATTAACGCCCTCTCATAGGGCACCTAAATACAACCTACCCCAAAGCCCCCCAACCCCCTGATGAGAATCAAACCCACAACCTGTGGGTGGAAGATGAAAGGGCTTACCACCCTTCCACTCCCTCATTCTCCTTTTCTTTTTTTTCTTTTTTTTACTTGCTACATTGTTGTTTTCACTAGTTTTTAAGATATGTCCTTTTCAATCTTTTTTGGTGTATTTTTTGACCCCTTTAACATTAAATGATGTGGGGGAGCTTGCTTTTTGAAGGAAAAAGTGGTAAAAAAATTCTTTAATTTCTAGGAAAAGTACAAAACATAATAAAAATTATTACTTTTTGGTGGGCCAAGTCGAAAGTTGAAACAATTTAACAAGTAAAAAAAACAACCATTTAAGGAAAACGTAGCAAGTAAATAAAACGGAGGGAGTAGCTGATATTGTAGTGCGGATAAAGATTTTATACCGTTTTTTAATATATCTGGACTCTGACGGAAAAAGATATTGATTTATTTTGGTGGGGCATATGCCACACAGTCCCCTTAATAAATCCGCCCCTGGCCCCATGGCAGATTTCACACATCATACAAGACATCCAAAACCTCCTGCAACAATTCTCTAGTTGGAGCATCAACCACATTTACCGTGAAGTAAACAAGGTAGCTGATTGGATTGTCAATGTTAGTCACCTAGTTCATTTCACTTTCTTTATTGATGATTGTATTTTTTCAGCTCTTAATTCAATCCTTGTAACTGATAAATTAGGAGTTCCGTACAGAGGGTCTCCTAATTTTCTACTCTTCTTACCTTCAAAAAAATAGCAATATTCTAAATTTGTCACCTTTGAGAATAAGGAGGCCCTGTTCTTTTAGACTTATTTCCAGTTCAGTTTAATCCAGTTTAGTTAATTTCAGTTCAGTTTTTGTGTGCGATTCAGTTTATCTCAGTTAATTTCAGTTAATTTTAGTTCAGTTCAGTTCAGTTCAATTTAGTTCATTTTCTTTCATTCCAAAAGAACGGGCCTAAGGTGATGAGTTGATGACTAGAGTACACACGTACAGTAAATCACTTTGAGCACCGCCCTCTTACGCAACCCTAGATACAAGCATAATTAAGGGGGAAAATGTCAACCTTTAATTGACGCAAAAACAAAGCTTTAATGGCTTCTTATTAGACAAAATTAAGGATACGCTGATTTCCTTTGATTGATGCCATGTCTCCACCTCCAAATTTGAAAAAAGCAAGGCTGAGTAATAGTTTTTGACTGTTGTCCTATGATTTGTGGATGATACTTTTGCAACTACAATTGTTTGTGGGTACATTAGCCCCTGTCTCTGATTTTTTGAATAGTAATTTTCCAATATAAGATCTACTTTCGAAAAGGATCCCAATCAATCGAAATATATATAATTTAAAATTGTTATGTATTTCATATGTTATATGCAATTTTAAACATTTTAAAGGGTCGTTTGGTTCAAATTTCAAAATATGGAATGGAAAGAGGATGGTAACAAAAATGGTTACCTTTATTAAGTGTTTGGTTCAAGCCAAGGAATGAAAATGAATGGTAACCATTACCAGGTAATGGATTTTGTTACTTGAGGGGGAGGGGAAGGTAACAAATTGGGGATTCCATTACCATCAAGTAATGGTAATGGATTGATGAGGGGTTGAAACAAACAAGAAGAAAGAGAACAAGTAATTGATTCCGTTTTTTGGAGTCCAAAAATAGTGAGCCAACACCACCCCCCTCCCATAATAATTAATTAATTAGTAAAAAGCCAAATAAGTTGATAATTTGAATTTATATATTAACACAAGTTCAACATCTTACATACTAAGTTACTAAAAAAATTATCATACATTATGGGGGTACAATGAGCATGGTACACCAAAAACTATATTTTTTTGCTCATTACTTATTTGAAGCTCTGCCTATTATATGATTATGCTCATTTGGAAGTTTCAAATAAGCAATGAGCAAAACATAGCTTTGAGTGTACCATGCACGTGATACACACGGGTATATAAATGCACCCCTAAGTTACTAATTTCGTTTTTATATATTAGTAGAAAAATATGGTAAAAAACAAATTATCAAAATATTGTATATTTCATGGCCAAACAAATTTTTTTTTGACAGGAGAATCGAAACATTTTATTCAGAAATCAAATACTTCCTCCGTTTCTTTTTAAATGCAACAATTGGACTTTTCCACTATCTACACCTACCACTTTGACTAAGATTTGTGATTTGTACATAATGAAAATATAGTCAAGTGAAATCTTGTTAGATTTGTCTCGTGACCTACTTTCATAATATGTAATTTTTATAATTTTTACCTATATGTAATTATAGATATTTATGGTCAAAGTAATGTCTCGTTGCTCGTGAAAGTCCAATTGTTGCATTTAAAAAGAAACGGAGGAAATATGATATTACAGATTGCATAGCACTAGAGGGAATTTCTTCTAACCAATAAACTCGCATCCCTCATATGATGAGCTCAATTTTGCTAAGCAGTGAGCTACACAATTTGCATTACGCCTAATATGACTAAAAGAAATTGAAACAAAGTTTAAACTAAGCATATGAATATCATCAAGAATCCTACCAAGAGTTGATCTTTCTCTCCTATTCTTCTTCAAGCTCTGAATTAAACTCAAACAATCTGATTCCACCTGCTATTCAAGCCCGAGTCTCCCGCCACTTGAATTCCATGTCTGATTGCCGGTGCTTCAGCTTCTTCTGGGCTATTCCATGTCGCCACCTGCCAGCATGTTGATAACATTACATCCCCTGTGTGATCCCGAATAACAGAACCCAAACCCACCTTGCCTTCCCCTAGCATGGTTGCATCAGAGTTGAGTTAAAAAAGCCCATCAGGAGGGTTCGTCCAGCGTGAAGGGCTCTGCTCAACTACTGTTGTTCTGGCATCTCGCTTCTGCGCTTGCTCATACTCATTCATTAAACCAACTGCCTTCCCTACACACTCCACCACCCCTTTTTTTCCTCATATTAAAAACCCAATTGTTCCTCTCAATCCAGATAGCCCAGAATATGGACCAAAAAAGGCTCCACCACGTCAAACATTTACATCTCGCCCACAGTTCCTGCATCCACTCTTTCACGGGACGCCCTTCAAAATTCTTTGTCTCCAGCTTCAAAGGTGATGCATACCAAACTCTAGCAGAATCTTCACAAGAGAGAAGCATATGATTAATAGTCTCACTTTCCACCCCACATTTTGGGCACGTAATGTCCACTTCAATTCCTCTTCTTGCCAAGTTTGCTCTAACTGGAATGCCACTATGAATTACTCTCCGGGCGAAGCTTTAAACTTTTGGGGGAACCTTGGCATGCTAAATATTCTTCCACATCCATTTTGTTGCGCTGCTATCACTCGGCCCCTCTTCTTTATCCACCTCCTGTAAAGCATGGTAGTAAGCACTTTTAACTATGAAATCTCTCGATTTTGTAAAACTCCACGCCTAATAATCATCTAGTGGATATGACGGAATGTGAACTTTGCGAATTTCGGCCAATTCCCAGTCTGAGAGATATTGTTGAATAGTATCTAGCTTCCATTGCCCCTGGTTTATCAGCTCACTCACCCAAAAAACCCCTATGTTCGGTTTATTCTCACGTGGAAGTAGGCAACCCGTAGGCAGCCCTGGGACCCATGGATCAGTCCCAAGACACGTTGTCTTCCCATCTCCTATCACTCTTCTTGCACCTTTTTTGATCAAATCTTTTGCAGACATAATCGATCTCCACGTATAGCTTATATTTACTTTCACTTCAGTTTCAAAGAAAGATTTTGTAGGAAAAAAATTTCCTTGTTAACACTTTTGCCATCAAAGAGTCTGGGTAATTTAGAATCCTCCACCCCTGCTTTGCCAAAACTGCCCTGTTGAAAGCATGGAGATTACGGAAGCCTAGTCCCCCTTCCTTTTTAGATCGACATAGCACCTTCCAAGCTATCCATGGGATCTTTTTCTCTGTACCTTTTTGCCCCCAATAAAAGGATCAATAAAGTCCTTCTATCTCCTGTACCAAATTTTGAGGAAGAAGAAAGCACTGCATTTAGTACATAGGAATGGCCTGGGCTACAACTTTGATTAATATCTCTCTTTTCGCATGTGACAAGAAGCCTCATTTCCACCCTTTAAGCTAATTCCATACTCTATCCTGAATTGTTTGGAAAACAACTTTTTGGGAGCCTCCTATGAAAGTAGGAAGACCCAAATAACGATCATGATCTTCAACAACCTTAAATTGCAACTTCTCCTAAAGCATATTTTTCTTCTTCCATATTTCGGTTAAAAGAAACCTCCGATTTTTCCAAATCCAGCTTTTGTCCGGAAGCCGCCTCATAGATGGTTAAGATATCAAGAGCATTATCACCCTCCTCTTCATTTGCCCTGATGAACAACAAGCTATCATCCGCAAAAAATAGGTGAAATATTGGAGCAACATTTCTCCCTATTTTAACCCAATGAATTGCTTTTCTCTTTTCCGCATCTCTTAGGAGTGCTGACAATCCCTCTCCACATATAATGAACAAGAAATGTGATAGCGGATCTCCTTATCTGAGACCCCGAGTAAGAGTGAAAGTTTTAGAGGGTTGGCCATTTATTAAGATCGAGAATGATGTAGTTGTCCTTGTCACACACTTCATTATTAAAGACACAAAGGCATTCGAAAAACCCATTTTAATCATCATTTTCTCCAGGGTACTCCATTCAATTCTGTCATAAGTCTTATTCATATCAAGTTTCAACGCCAAATTACCTTTTGCACCTTTTTTCTTCTTCCTCAAATAGTGAAAACATTCATATGCCACAAGAATATTATCCGTATTAACTGACCTGGCACAAAACCACTATGGAATTCATGAATAATGTGAGGGAGTACCTGTTTAAGTCTGTTAGCTACCACCTTAGATGCTAGTTTTTATATGACATTACACAGACTAATAGGCCTATAATCAACAGGTGAAGTGCAACTCTTTTTTTGGGATTAAAACAATGTATGTTTTATTTAATTCCTCTATATCCCCTCCCCCATTAAAAAAAAACACCTTTTCAGCTACACCCCCTCCTACTATGCTCCAGTACTTTTGGCTAAAGTAGACATTCATCGGGTCCCGAGGATTTTGTGGGATGCATTTGGTCCAAAGCCACTTTTATCTCTGCTCCCGTGAAATCGCCTCTCAAACACTCTGCCATCTCTTGTGTTACTGTTCAATCAATTTTGTCTATCACCGGCATGGGGTCCACATTGGAACTTGACGAGAACTGATCATCAAAAAAATTGACAAAAATGTCAGCAATTTCCTCCTCTTTCTCGTATACCTAACCAGCTCCATCTTCAATTTTGTTTATTGCATTTCTCGTTGCTCGCTGTTGGGCATTAGTGCGAAAGAAGCGCGTATATTTATCCCCGTCTTTTAGCCAAGTTTGCCTACTCCATTGTTTCCAATACACCTCTTTTCTCCCCTCTAATCCATCCATTCTAGCATCCAACAAGATCATAGCCATGATCAACTCATCTGTCTGATCCTCCCGCATCAAATTTTCCATCTCTTTTCGACAAGCCCGCAGCTCCTACGCCACACATCCAAAGGTTTCGGCTCCCCATTTGCTCAAATTTCCAGCAGTACGGCAGATGTTACGGATCACATCTCCCCCATTTTCCTTGATTCTCTTAGCCACATTTCCTCAAATCGAAAAAGCTTTCTTTTTCTTAGCGTCTCTGCACTCCCTTGGCCCTCCATGATTTATAAGGATTGGGAGATGGTTGGAGTTACGCTTTGACAGATGCATAACAAAATCTCCTGCAGATTTTGATTTCCAGCTTGCGTTTGCTAGATATCTATCAAGGCGTTCTTGGATATTATTCTCCCCAACCTAGTTGTTGCTCCATGTAAATTCGTAGCCTACAAACCCCTTGTCATGAAGCTCGCAATCCTACATGGCTTGTCTAAGAATCCTAGCTTCTATTTGATTGAAACCATTGCCTCCTTTCTTCTCTTCTGACGTGAGCACAAGATTTATATCACCCCCACATAACCATGGCAGTTGGCTGTCCCCATTTAATAACCTCAGTAGATCACCTGTCTTCTCTTTGTTCTTCTCCTCTGGAAAGCCGTACACCCTAGTGAACCGCCACACAACCTCATCCCCTTCTACTATATTGACATCAATGTGATTAAGTGAGTAGGAATTGATAACTACACTCACTTTTTCACTCCACAAAAGAGCCAGCCCTGCAGTACATTTCCGCCCATCACCATTACAACTTACTGCCAGCATATTTCTCATCCTCACTTTATGTTTCACTGTCTCCATTTCAGCATCTTTCATTTTGGTTTCCGAGAGGAAAACCAATTAGGGATACTCTAAGGTTGGAACTTTTTGAGCGCATTAACTGCCCTGGGACTCCCCAACCCACAACAGTTCCAAGATAAGGCTTTTAACATTGTTCACCAAGAGCCCAAGGCGTGAGGCCCACCACAGCATACTCCAGATGCATGCATTGCTTCTTTGGTACTTCTCTACCTTCTATGTCTATTTCTTCTTCCATCCCATCTACCCACTCACTCCCACTCCTTTTTTCTCCACTATGTGTGACCTGGTCCGGAAGAACATCCTCTTCCCCTCGCTGCACCCTTTTCCATTTTCTAGTTGTTTCATCTTTTTTATCACTCAACATGACCTTGCTTTCCTTCATCTTTTCACGGACACTAGTGTCTACTGGTGGTTGCAGAATTTTTGTTCCACTCCTAGTATCTGTAAAACAGAACTGGAGATTTTTTTCCTTTTGGGTATCCAAAGTAACAACACATATACTAGCCAACACTCCTTCCACCCTTTCTTCCTGCTGTGGTGAAGGACTTTTTGATGGCTTTGCTACAAATAATTTCCTCCTACAGTCCTCCTGTTCCTCCTTTATATTCTCCTCTTCTTCTTTTTGTCCTTTCCAAGGCAAGACCCAAATCCAGCTTCCAAGTTTTCTTACTAGGGAATGTTCATCATGATTCTCTCGACATTCACGTTTCCCATTCCCCAGCCTCCCACACACATAACATAGTAGAGGGAGTCTTTCATATTTAACCATCACTTTAACTTTGTCCCCTCCCCGAAGCTTCACATTAATGGTGTCCTTTAGCGGAGATCAACATCCATCACCACTTTACCCTAACCGATCTTTCGATATCAAGGTCACCTGATTTATCAATTTTGATGAAAGCACCCACTTTCCCAGCAAGTGCTTGAACATTTTCATCATGTCCTCAACATTTTCATCATGTCCTCGTCCCCTGAAAGGCAAGTTGTAAAATCTTGCCCATATAGGTAAAGAGTGCAATTGTGTCTCCGAGGCTTTCCCATCCTCCTGAATGTCACTAAAACACATAACATGTCGATCAAAGTGCCAGGGGTGGCCATCAAGAATTCTCGCCATATCCCTCCAATGATAGAATTGGAAAAAGAATAAATTTTCATCTATTTGTCTCGCTTCCAACCCAAGAATTGGGTTCCAAATCTTCTTTAATGTTTCCATTAAAGCCTTCGCATTGGCAGTTTGAGTCGACCATAATTTCCCGATGAGCATAAGGGAGGCTTTGTCATCTTCATCCCCTTTCTCACCCACAAACCATTCAACTTCATCTTCATTCGTCTCATCCTCCTTATTCTCATGTATCATATCGTTTGCTACTTGTATTTCTTTACTCATGGTTGGCAAAAGTGTGAAAATCTCAAGAAAATCTTGAGAAAAATCTCCAAGAGGACGAAGCACTAGGAGCCCTAGAGAAACCCTCGGAAAGAAACCCTAGAGGGACTTATGATATCGAATTTGGAAGTAATTTGAAATAAGGGGCTAATGACAATAGAATTGTGAAGGTCAAATTTCATGGCCAAACTATATCAATTGATAAAGGACATAAGAATCTATATCTATAAATCTATTAAAAGGCGTTCCTAAACAAGGAAATGTGCCATTTGACATCTATTAAAAGGCGTTCCTAGACAAGGAACTGTGACATGTGTCATTCTCCCTAAGAGGGTTTTATTTTATGTAATCCATGTACACAATAAAAAAACTTAGAAATTACATAATATATGCTTTGATCTCGTGACCTTAAGTCCATATACTAAAATCTTAACCACTAGACCAAGTGGTATTTAGTATGATCCTTTTAAAGTACAATATTAATAAATGAAATTTTTTCTTACCGAGGCATAACTCGGGCCTAATAAGTGTTACGTATCTATTATCATTCTTTTCTCTCTTTCCTTCCCTACTGCTCAGCTATTTTGAGTTTTGACACCTCTGTATTTAACCTACTAAACTAATCATCGCTCAGACAATTAGATAATTTTGAAAAAATACCTCATAATTAAGATTATTCTAGAGTAATCAATAGAGAACGTTATAAGAAAACTGGTCATAATTCGTGCTAATGAGCCGACACCATTAATTCTGTTGCTGAAAGGTCTACTGATCATATCTCTCTTTCTTCGTTTGGAACGGTGTGAAATTTGAAATTGCCGAACAGAAACAAATTATGCTTTTCTGTACATCACAGTACATGTACATGTGCTCGCAACTGCTGAATATACTGAAGAGGTGCTGCAACTTTTGCCTTTAGTGTCTATGTTTTATTATTGGCCTGCTTATCCCAAACATGAAGGGTTGCACCATGTGCTAGAATGTTTTTCTTTTGTTTTTCAAGGTGGCAGGGAGTAGACTAAAGTTTTTATGCAAATTTCACTGTATGGCCTACGTTAGATGTGTTTGATCTTCTATGTGTGCTGTGGATCTGCGGAGTTATTATGTTTTTTTTTTTTTCTTGAGTCATTGGGTAAATCTAAGCCCAATGGAAATCCTTCCTCAGCATCCCAAGAGTTACATCTACTCTTCCAGAATTGAATCCAATACCTCCTAGAGGAAGATCAATTCCTCACCCTTCAAGTAGGATTATGCATTATCGGCGTGATATCATCCGATTCAGATCCAAAAATTTCGGATCAGATCCGATATCCGACCCGTATATCTAAAATGTCCGAAATCACAAATTACAAAACTAAAAAGAAAGGCGTGTTATTCAGCATTCCAAATCAGTTAACAAAGAAATAAATATAGATGAAAATCAAACATACCTCAGACAAAAAAAATAAAAAATTTTGAACTTTTAGAACTCCAATAACCCCCTCTTCTTTGCTCTAAGAACTAAGAAGGCTTGGATACTATGATCATAAGCCTTGAGATATTATGGCCCGTCTTCGACCATTAGATTACTCTACTAGAGTGTATGGGTGGGAGTTTGCCCTTGGGCTATTAAAGGTGTAATTGCCACTATTGTTGCTTTGCCGCTAATTATAATTAAATGTCTCTATTTTCACCGGAAAAAAATAAAGATAAACTTGGACTTTTCCGGTGAATCACTCTTGAGACATCTCGAACTGTATTTTATATGTAAAACTAGTTTTTAAGCCCGAGCTATGCCCCGGATAATTATAATTATCATTTATTAACATTTTACTTTATAATTATAACACCAAACATTACTTGATTTAGTGGTTAAGACTTTAGTGTATAAGCTTGAGGTCATGGGATCAAATCTTATAAGTAAACACACTAAGGGATAGAGCCACGTGGCGTAGTTCCTTGCTTAGGAACGCCTTTTAATATAGGAAAAATTGACGCTAGGGGTCTCAACTATGGCTCAACAGTTTTAAAAGGTTCGAACTATCAATTAACCTGTGTAGGTCCTAACTTTGAGGGGATGTGACTTTTTTTGGGCCTTGATGACTTATGACCTACTAAATAGGTAAACTGATTTTCTTTTCTTTTATTTTTTTATTTCTAAATTCTTTACCATCTCTCCCCCAAACACTACCTCACTCTCTGCACTCCCTTATATATTCTCCCATTGTTGCCGGCCGATCCCACTTGGCCTAATCCTGGCCCTCTCTTTCCATGGCCCTAATCTCCTTCACCATGGTTGTCGATTTGAACTCCTAGTCCTGCTCCTGCAATTTACGCTTTCTCTCCTTAATTTAAAGTTTTTATGCCGAAGTTTGATGGCATTAATTGATGCTCTCTTGCCGCAAATTGTAGGTTTTCCGACATTCTCGCCAAAGTTTGATGGAATTCTGGCTCAAGCTAATGCTTACTCGCCGGAAGCTCTATGCACTTTGCCATTCCAAATGACGCTTTCTGGTCAATTTGAGATTATTCGTCGGAAATCAGTGCGATTCTAGTGTCTCATGATGTAGCATTCACCAGAGGAAGCTTCAACTCAATTTCAGTTCCGCCAACTGATGCTTATTTTCGGAGGATGACATAATTCAGGCGCCTTCGCCAGCGATAGACTTTCTCTCTCCTACTAAGTACTGGAATCCCTCAGTCGCAACTCGCAACATCCACCACCTCCAACCCAAACTTAACCACTCGCTTCTACGAAACCCACCCCCTCCCTCTCTCTCCTCCATAGCTCCAGTCCCCCACTTTCACTCCTCGACCACCCACTCGAATTTGGACCCAGCTTCACAAGAAATGGAGAAGAGAATGGTTGGAGTATCCCACACATCAATCCTAAAACCATAAGAGGAATCCAAAACAAAAACTTAAAAGAGTAATGTTGTTCTCTTGGATTCATATACTAACAGATGCAATAATTTGGATCAAACAACGAAATTACAAAAAATTCAGATTTATCAAAAACAGATAAATCACATGCAAAAAGGAAAATATCAAAAAGCACAAGATGAAAAACTACGAGATTGCAAAAAGGAAAAAATCAAAAGAGAATTTTGGTGCCATATTTGATGGCTGGTTTAGTGTGGAAGATGCCATTTTTATTGGTAATAATACCTTGGGCAGATGATGCGAGGAAATAGCAGAGAGAAGGAGAGAAAATAGGGGTCATGTGTGCTTTCAATGAGGTCACGTGACCAGTAACCTGCTACAACAGGTTAGACAACCTATAAGGTCCGCCCAAATTCACAACCCCCTAAAGTTGGGACCTATACAGGATAATCAGTAGTTGGTACCTTTAAAAAATGTTCGGCCTTAGTTGGGACCCCTGGTGTCAATTTTTCCTTTAATATATTAGTATAGATTGGTCAAAACATGAATGTTCTAATACACTCAAAGACCAAGAAGAAAAGTTCTATGGCGTTGTTGGCACTTTAATGTTGCTGAAAGTCAAGAGTCATAGATAAGCATGTAGCATTTCTCCCTTATGTTAGCAGCTCGCACATCACCCCATTATTATCAAACTCAAAAATCCACCATATTTAGGATTTTTGTAAAGTTAACCATATAGTTCATTTTATACCTCCTTATCAAACAAAAACCAATAACAAAGTAATTGAAGTGACATACAAATGCTGAAAAATGGAAGCAAGAAAACGTGACATAAACAACTATTCAATAGAATTGTAACACATGAACATCAAATCTCAGCTCACAACGACAAAAGTGAGCAATTAAATTCACAACAACGAGTTCATTCATCATACACCCGGGTGTATCATAAAATTTTTGCAGCAACACTAATCAAACATGAACTCAAATGGAAGCATGTAACTTAGGTACAAAAGAAAACCAGCGAAATCCACAACTCCATTTGTGAGGCAAAGCAGGGCATTTAGGCAACCAATGCCACGTCCGCCTCGAAACCCTGTAATACAAAATCTCCGGCCAACTATGGCAACATATGCATATCATACCATTGTGCCAAAAACAATAGATATGCTCATAATTGTGATAACAAACTGATACCAATTTTCTGTACATCAAATCTGGCAAACTTTCCACTTCCACCCAATTATTATTATCATCATTTTGCCCTTCATATTCCCACACCTTCAAACACCTCGAAATCCCATTCCCTCCCACCCCACCAATCACATACATTTTCCTCCCCCCTACACCATCTTCACAATCATCACTGATCACAATCCTAGCAAAAATGAGCTCATTTGTCGGCATTTCGACGAAAGGATAACCCCAAACACCCTTTTCCAAATCAAAGGACACGACTGAATAAGGATGAGAAGTTATAAAATACAGATAACCATCTCTGTAAACACCTTCTTGGTGAATATTATCATTCCATATTGAATCAAACCCGCCAAAGTTTCGCCAGGATCGGACCGTAGAGTCGTAGAGGAACACAGACTCTGATGAATAAACAAAGATCTTGAACCCATTTGGTGAAGAAACTAGAGTAAGCAACTCAAACGTGAAGGGTAATCTAGGAGATTTGACAAGAGTAGAAGAGCCAGACAATAGATTAGAGACTAAAAAAGTTGAAGAATTTGGAAGATGAAAACAAAGTAAGCCATTAGAAGAAGATAAGAGAGATGATGACGAGGGACAGGGGTTAAGGAGTGAAGGTGATGCAGAGGATTCTCTCCAAGTTGCAGAAACAGAGTTGTAAAGAGGAAAATGGTGGTTGAAATGAGGATGAGATAACAAAAGAAAAGAAGAAAATGGAGAAGAAGACGAAGATGAAGATGGGTAGAATTTGGAAAGAAAAGAAGGATTAAAGAGAATAGATTTGAAGCGTTTACAGGTTGATCTGAGATTAAGGATGGATTTTAGAGAGAGAAAACAGAGGATATAATCTAAGAGTTCATCTGGTAGTTTGCTCCATATTGAGGGATCCAAATCTGGGGAACTTTTAGCCATTTTTTTTTGTTTCTGGGTTTTTTGGTGATAGAATGAAGAAGAAGGAAAGAATTGAGATGGAGTAAAATATACTTTTGAAAAGAGGTAAGAGTATTGAAATTTAAACGTTGAATAAGAGTTGAAGTTTGAGATTTAGTAGGCGTATTTGTTAGCTAGCGCTGCCAGTCGGAATACGGCAAGAATAGTTGCAGATAAATGGATGTATGCTCATAGGAAAGAAATTTGTAGTTGCACTTCTCTAACTAGATATTTGAATTAATGGTTTGTCTAATGTATGTTAAGTTAAAAACTAGGTAAAATTATCAGAAACTATCTTTTAAAGGCATTTAAAAAAAAAAAAAAATGTTATATCACGTTTATTTTACAAAACTATCTTGTAAGTGGAAAAACTTTAATGCCAAATTTCGATTTTCCTAACCATGGTTAACTATTCCCTCCAAATCCCTCCATTTTTTTTTTGAGATTTCCCTCTTCTTTCACACGATTATGCCCTCTATAAATTCATTCCTCCCATCTCATGCTCTCTTCTCTCAATCACGTAATTGTAACTTAGGGTTCATCTTATTTTCAAGATCGAGTATTTGATTTTGGGGGCAAACTGCGTACAATTGACTTGGAGTTACGTGATTTGCTAGCATAATTGCACCAAATTTGCCTCTTTTGTGCTTTAAAACGAAATCTTTTTCGCTGCAAAAATAAATCTAATTTTTTTCCATTGTTTATGAGTTTTTGAATGCAAGCGAATGAATGAATTCGCTGGATGAGGTCAAAGAGAAGAGATAGGGTGGTTGGGGTAATATAAGGGGGGGTACTTTCGTAATCTCACATTGGATGGATTTGGAGGGAAAACCATGGATAGGGAGTTCTAAATTTGGTAGTGCTTTTTAAAGTTTTTCCACTTATAAGGTAGTTTTGTAAAATAAACGTGATATAAGGTAGTTTTTTTTTTAAAAAAAGTGTCTGTAAGAGGTAGTTTCTGACAAATTTTCTTAAAAACTATTACTTCCTCCATTCTAAAACAAGTGAAATATTTTTCTCAACAAACCCTCACATAAAGGAGAAAAGTGTTTCACTTATTTCAGAATGGATGAAATATTTATTTTCGGCTTCTTTGCTGCCAAATTATAGAAAAACACAAAGGAAATTTATTTGTATAACATCGTGATAAAACTTGAGCGAAAAAGTGCATAGAAGCTACTCTAATAACACATTACATGATTATATATATGCTTTATGATATTTGAAAAAAAAATATCAAGATGACAAGATTAGTATGCATGTCAATTTTCTATCAAGATTGCAAGTATTAAAAAAAAAGGATATTATTTCAGATAACCCTGACTTATAGGCCTTTTTCCAATATAACCCCGACTTTGGAAGCCCTGTCTCCGATAACCTAAACTTGATTTTTGTCATTAAACTGGACGGAATTTGTAACACCGTTAACTATTTTCAAATAAAAATACTTACTGCGATTTTTTAAAAAAAAAACAAACTCATCTCTTTCTCTCTCTTGTTCTTCATATCTGCTCAAACATTCATCCTTCTTTACAAATGAATCTGGGTACATTACCTATAAATCGCTGTAAACTTTGCGAATTCATCAAATTCGGTCAAAAGTGAATTATCAAATTCATCAAATTCATTCTATGGGTCATGGGATTTTATGGTTGCAACCACGATTAACCACAACATCAACACCAACACCTTCATCTTCGACCTCCATTCTTCTCCTGTTTCTTCGTCCTCCTCTGTCCTCAAACTTCACATCCTCACGCCTTGTCCCCTTCTCCCCTCCGACACCCACTACACCACAACCATAGACGGCACCTTCGAAATTCCAGCCTCGTACCACCGTCCCCTCCTGTTCTGGGCAGCAACCCAACGAACCACCCCTGCTATCCTCTTCTCGTCCGCCCTCACCGTTTCTCTCACCAGCACCCACGCCGGTCGATTGTTTCCCAGATTTCTGGGCAGCAACAACCACAAGTTTAGGGTCGATTTTTTAGGGTCGATATCTGGGCAGCAGCAATCAGATTTACAGTTCATCCACTCTGAATTTTATCTCAAGTCGAAAGAATTTCAAGTATTTGTTTAGAAACTCGAACTTTTGAGGTCCTTTTTTGTTATATATTTTCTTTCTTTTTAGGTTTTTTGCATACTTTTCATACTAGATTACATATTTAAGATGATATCTGATTGGTGATGTCAAAACTAAGCTAAATCCTAGTTGCGAACTAAGACTGTGATGAGGCGGTGCAACAAAGACGAGGAGGAGTTGAGTAGTAGTGAAAACGCCAAAAACCAGAACTTTTGAAAGCCCAGTTTGATTTTCAATTTTCACCGCTTAATTCTTTGAATTTCTTGGTAATTTTGTTTAATTTTGAAAGAATTTGATATGTGATTTCTTATGGTGAAGAACAATAGAGAGAGGAGGAAGAACATAAGATAGAGGATGAAGAAAACAATATATATATATATATATATTTTAATAAAAAAAATAGGTTTTTAATGATAGATGTCAAAATAGTTAACGGCATTACAAATTCCGTCTAGTTTAATGACAAAAAATAAGTTCAGGCTTATCGGAGACAGGGCTACCAAAGTCGGGGTTATATTGGAAAAAGGCCTATAAGTCAGAGTTATCTGAGATAATATCCAAAAAAAAAAAAAAAAAAGTATAACATGTCAAGGCTGCAAATATTTAAAAAGAAGGAAGAAAGTATGACATATTGACATGTTAAGATTATTAGGCGTGATTGTGTAAAAATGGAATATAATTGCTAAAACTCACAAACTACTATTGTAATATATAGATTGTTTGCATAGTATAGTGACAAATTAGTAAATATTTTTTTTTGTGAAATAATAAAGAAATAGTCAAAATCACTCGCATGATAGCATCAAATGAGGTCGTATACCATCACCCCTCCAGTCTTAAACTTTAGGTGTTATAAACAAGTTTATTTTAGAAAGTAAGAAAATTCTCTGAGAACTCCCTCTTTTAGGAAGCATTAATTAATAAAGATTATCTTCTCTTACCTACCCTTTACCTCTTGTCGCTCAAAGTCTCAATCATTTAATTTCCACTCCAATTTCTCTACCTAGCAAGATTATTGTTAAACCATATAGCTCAACCACCAATCCAACATTATCATTCGTTGGAGTGTGAGAATCAATTTTCATTTAAGCTGACAAGGTCAGTGTATTCAAAAAGTACTCCTTCCATCTCCTGTTGTTTTTTCCTAATTTTTCAAAATGATCTTAAAATATTATGCATACCAAAAATGACCACGAAAATCACCATTTTACTCTCATCCACTCTATGTTTTTTGTGGTCCTTTTGAA
Organism: Beta lomatogona; assembly: GCA_947646795.1. NCBI lineage: Eukaryota > Viridiplantae > Streptophyta > Magnoliopsida > Caryophyllales > Amaranthaceae > Beta > Beta lomatogona. Next base: position 622,097 of record CANSNZ010000424.1, on the reverse strand, counting down.
TGTTCCAAAGAGAGATCAATGAATTATCATGACCGCATCATGACCTTATATAGAAGCTGAGATACATGACTTGGAATTATCATGACCTTATTTAGATACATGACTAGAATGTTCATAAAATGACCAATATTTATTTTCACGTTATTTAGATACATTAAATTATATGCCAATGGCCATTACATTTGAATTATCAACACTCGAGATCAATGATTCATCAGCCTATGATTTTTCCATGACATCAGAGTAACTAGCAAGTATATCACTCCTGCCAACAAATGTGATACTACATGATACATATGCGAGATGTCAAACTTGAGATATTTGCAGTTTATCACACCTTTAAAGAATAATTCCTCGAGTCCATTAAGCCACAACGGAATATCATGAAATAACAAATCTTAAACGCTAGTAGCAACCAACTCAGAAGTATCATCCGTAGACAAATGCCAGGAGATTATCTGAAAACATCATATAGGGAAGGTAAGAAAAACCTCTTCGTCGCAAATGATCCTTTAATCACTCCAATTATCCTCATCTTTTAGGGGAAGTTTTCCTTTCGCGGTCCTGTTATCCTGCTGGATTACAATAAACAGCATTACTACTTCCTGATTTTCCAACTCGACTGTTTCAAGTGCAAAGAAAGCCTAAAGAGTTGTTGGAGGGACAGTTGTACAACTCAACTCCAATTAAAGTTTCCTTTTTTTTCTGAGAAGATCTCCAGTTAAAGTTTCTTAAACATGCGGCAGCTGAAGTATACCAACTTGCTTCTTTGTTTGTTATTTTGACATAAAATCCGTTCTTTTGAAGTAGAACAATCCTAAATCATAAATAATTGCCATAGATGGATAAAAAAAGACCACAAGATTACCATATCATCAGGACATAATTCAGATGAAGACCAGACAAGAATCTGCCTATCATTTCCACCTGTGTACAACTCCTGAACATAACATGAATAAGAAAATTATAATATTTATGTAAAAGGAACAAAATAATGTTAATACGCCACCTAATCCCTTTGTTTAATGCACATAAACACAGAATTTGATAAATAAAGTGATCAATCAAATTTTGATTGCCATCATTATTGTAAAGCAACAAGTTGGTATTTTGAAATGACAAGTAATATGAAACCCAGAAATTTGAATTGCTAATTTTTTGAGTTGGGTTGGTTGAGGTGGAAGGGCATTTGCCTTCACACTCACCACCCATGTTCGATTCCTCAGTCCTCAACCCTAGCCTACACCCAACCCCCCCCTCTCCCCCCCAAAAAAAAAAAAAAAAAAAACTCATGCTTAGAACCCTTGCTGACATTCCTGAGATAAGACCCCAACAAGAGACCTGTTGTGTACCAATCCCAAAAAAAATTTCGTGATTTTCTAAATTGGGATGAAAACTAGCTGAGATTTCAGATGCTACAATCTATTTTCCTTCACATAAATTCACCACAAAACATTGGATAAATTGAAAGGCATCACGCAAATATGAAAGAAAGAAGGCTCAGGCCAAATAAATATATTCTAGTATTAGAGTTCATATTCCACCAAGTATCCTCCACAATACAACATCCTCCATGAAACATCAGAACATCTCAAGATTGACCATGATCTATCAGAAGCATGACATCATATAGGCCTTACTTCTATCTACTCTCAGCTTCACTGCATCATACTAGGCAGAAGGCATCATACTTGAAGCGTTTTGACAGCATAATATAAAGAACAATGTCTTACCTGATCTTGATCATTAAACCAGCAACAATTTACACATTCATAGTGGGCACGAAAAGTCAGAGATGTATTGCCAGACCAAAGATCGAATGCCTGAAGATAAACAAAATCGTAAGACTGCAAATCTTAACCTTGATGGGGAGGTCAACAGAATACACAAGAAAAACCTTACTTTCACAGATGTCATGCAAGGAACAAACACAAGAGACGAATCCTGAGCCACAGCTATCTGTATCCCTTTGCTGTTTTGCAAGCGCACAGTTTCAAAATTCACTAGAGTGTTACAGCCAGATTCAATATCCCACAATCTTAATCTTGAATCAGAACCTGAAAATGAAATTATAAATGGCAAAATTTAAACTATGTTCTTAACCACTGACTTTTCTTGCAAGTTGCATCTAGGACACATTTTCTTGCAGTGGAACAATATACAATCACAAGCTCTTCCCTCAAACACAGAGAATTACTACCTGCACTGAGAAGGTACATGCCATCTTCAGTTGCTTTTAAGCCTGTGACAGCACCATAGTGCGCAGTTGCATGATCTTGACTTGACATCATGCCAGGATGGCGCCTTTGCTTTGTATATCCCCCCTTTAGTTGAGAAGGCATTCTAGACACAGCAGAAAGCTTTGCACCATTACCAAGAGAAACTTTCTTCTGCTGTCCCCTATTCTTTGCAGATGAACTCTGCCCTGTTGCCTTAGATGTTGCTTCCTAGAGTTGACGCAATTGTGTTTAGAGTTCAGAAAACAGGTGAAATGTGACACATGATTTAGATTTACGATTAAAAAAGACATCCTGGTTCAAAAATTATGAAAAGAAAAAAATTGATGTCAGGTTTCCCCCCATCCTAGACATAATCAGTTCTTGTGTCCCTGCGCTATACTAGTGATGTGACTTCGAGTGTCCAGATTCCAGAATCAGGACAATAAATCATATTGCTCTGAATTGAGAATGTAGCGTAATTACTGATAGCCTCAGCTGTCTAGTTTACATCATCTATAAACTGATACTTCTTGACATGCTTGATGCCATCCTCAGCACACTGAATAAGAACTTAAAAGCAATTATCACCATAAAGACTGTCAAGCAACTTTTGTCTCGAGTCCTGACACAAAATAACTTCTAAGGATGATATTTACATGATCCAGCGCTAAAAAAAGGCAGAAAATGGTATGAAAGAAACCTTGTCAGCAACTGAACGTTCTAACAATGGTGGGCGTCTCCCAAGTTGAGATTTGGACTGATCCAAAACCAGAAAACATCCAGCGCGTCTGATATCCCAGTAACGTATGGCACCATCACAGCCACCTGTCATCAAAACCCACTCGCTTGATGTAGACCATTCAACTGCCATTACACCATCTGCCACCAGAGTGATGATTCCATATGAGATCTCTATACAGGCAACTTTCCTCCAGATATGGTTAATTAACTAACCCAAAATAGAGAAGCAGACTCAGAACAACGAGCTAAATTACATGTCATTTATCAGTGTGCAAGATTATATCTTCCACAGCAAGACATAATGATCCCTAATTACTATCTACCTCAGAATAATACGCCACATTTGACTTTTGTGGTTAAACCTTTTGAAGTTCAGTCAACATGTTACAGTAAATAATGATCTAGTTGATTGATACATGTAATAAACATAATACAATGATATTAAAGAGTGGTATTCAATAAATCAAAAATAATACACGTACATTCTGATATAATACATATTTAATAACCAAAATGTCAAATTGGCAACTCACAAGTAACTTTCAAATATGGTGCATCACAGGGACGGGGGCCTAGGGGTTGGGGAGGGATTGAAGCGGTGGGCAAGAAATTTGTTCTCCTACCGTTTTTATGGACATCAACACCCATCTTGTAAGAAGAAGAAGGTTCAGATTTAGGCCCTCAAATAGAGCAAATGGTGACAGGTGCTTTGCTAATCAGCTATCAAAACTAGGTGACAGTTATGAATAATAGATATCACAATAATAATTGATAGTTAATGTAAACATTAATTTATTAGTATTATGAATGTCATCATCGTTACTATAATTCTAAATACTTGATATTTTAGATGTTTTAATCTGCCGTGATATATTTGATGTCTTAAAGTACATTTACGTGGAAAGAGAAAGCTTGGCTCTTGCTCTTGCTCTTGTTGGAGGCCCGATCAAAACAATAATAATTTGTCCATTCAAACCTCACATCCGAGAAGAAGTGAGTAAAAAGTGAGTTAGAAAAAAAATAAATAACATCCAATTCCACAGTATTGGGGACTGTACAAGAGTTGTCTATTATAACAAACCATGGTAACATGCATAGCATAATGGTTACCAAAGAAATTAAAATTGCCAGTATGTTTTCACGAGTTATCTTCATGTAAATGACAGAATTTTCATACTTAATCTAAAAATCAGAAAAACTCTATGGAATTCACAGAATGTTGACCCTCGGACTAGCTAGGCATTAGGATGCTAAGAAATACATATGTATATGCATCACCAACCAAAGTTTAGAGTGTTTACCATTTGTATGGCACTTTACAAGAACTAAATTTTATCGTTTTGTTAATCTCAAACTGAAAACAGATCTCCATCTGGGCAAAAACTAGACTCCCCGAGGTGTTAAAGTCCATAATATGGATCTTTGGCAGTATACACTATACACAGAAAACATCATCTATGAATATTTATCCAGTCCATCGAAGGACAGCCAGAAGACAGAAAGACACCTATCCCTTGGACCTAGTCTCATCTCCTTCTCGACACCACCATGGAGGCATGGATCATGAAATACTTGTACTCAACATCAACACTTTTTAGTTATCAGGATGGTATGATGACTAGATGATGTGTAATGCTCAACACTACATAATAATACTCAATAATTCAGACATATATTTAATTTTTCCGAGTTATAAGCATACCACGATGGCCAGACAACGTATGAGAAAATGCCCCTGAAGCAATATCACAAAGACGAACTTGAACATCTTCAGTTCCAGACGCTATTAACATATGGGAGGTAGCAATAGGACTCATGGCAGTCTTGTAAACTTTTCCAGGCATCTTAAAATTCATAACCACCTATCTGACAACAGTCTAAATTAGTAATCTTCAATTATTATATCATGAATGAAAAAACTGAACAATTGGGCAGCAAAGTGTACCACGCACTAGTACCTGAGTTGTGTTCGTATCCCAAATATTGATGTGATGATCATAGGAACCAGTAACGAACAGCCCGGTATCAATTGGATACCATGTGGCTGAGGATATGGCGTACTTGTGTCCTTGTTGGTGCTGTTTATCAATAACAAAAAGGCACTTGTGCTTCGCAACGAGGCCTCCATCCTCAAACCCTGAGGCACGTTGAACGTCGAAAACAGCAGCAGATGCATCTGAAGCACCGGAAAGCAAATATCGCCCCTCTGTTAAATCAACCTGATTTTCTATGTAAACATGTGACACAAAGATCTCTCAATAAGGCAAGATCAAAATCCAAACAAAATCCTTCCTTGTGTGAAGTAAGAAAACGAATACCCCTGTCCATTTCATAAAGTTCATTCTGCTTTCTTTTTTAGTATGTTTCAAAATGAATGCCCTAATTATCAACTATATCTCTGTGGATATTATGCACTGCCTATTAGTTTTTCCTATTATCCGTGAAAAGTGAAGCAGGAGAAACAATGCAAAATGGGGGACATACTACGTGTAGGCTTTGTTCTCTTCACCTTAACAATTCGGATTTCATGATTAAGTTCAAATAAGGAAATATAAGCTCTGATAAGAGACGATAAGTTTAGCAAAGGGCTATCCAAGTTAGATTCAAAACCTATATTAGTCCAACTAAGGCTCAATAACTTCAAATAAGGAAAAACAAGTTTAAATATGAGACTTTCATATAAATTTTTTACAGGTTAAAAAGATTATCAAAAAAAAAAAAAGCCATAGTCATATTTAATCCTATTAAGCAAAGAAAAAATATGAATATTCCTGGAGTTAATTTAGCAGCTTACAAAATTAATAGCATATCAAACTATAGTTGCATTCTCTTCACCTTATTTTTCCTCAACTTATTTGAACTTAACTTAACTTATGTAAACATTTTTTTGAAGTAATTTTATAAGGCGTGAGAACTTATTGAAGCTTACATGAGCTTAATTGAATTTATTCGAACTTCTTATAACTTATTGAAACCTATTGAAACTTATTAGAACTTATTGAAACTAATATGAACTTAAAACGCACCGTACACTGTCGGATTGTCAGACGACATTCTACCAAATGATGGACAAACAACGATAAGATCATTTCTTCACAACTTACGAATATTTTTAAGGTTTTGAAGATCAATAACAAGTACAAACATGACAAATTTCATCTTTAATACACATATTCATGAATTACGCCATCACAAGTCTAGTTTAGCGAATACTAATCCGAGTAAAAGTGTAATAAACATAGAAAAATTCAATTGAAGCTCGAAAAAATTAACAATTAATAAAGTAAATTGAGAGGGAGAAAGAGAGGGACCTGGAGAGAATTAATGGCGCCGCGATGTGGAGAAACGAACTCTTTGAAGTTGGAAAGCTGAAGAGAGGAAATGCGACGAGATCGAAGGCGACGGGAGAAAGAATTAGGTCGTAATCTACCTTCATCTCTACTCGTAATCTCTTTCCACAACATTTTCGGCGCATCTTCCACCTTAATTTCTTGCGCCTGATTTGATTACTGCCGATTCTTGATGCAAAGATTATCGACTTTGTCTTCGCGTTGATACCAAAGTTTGCTGGACTAGATGATGAATTGATGCTCGTGTTGATTACAAATTACTTGCGAACCTAGACCTGAGTAGGCTTCCCAGTTCACAGCAATCAGTACGAGCTTTGGGGAATTGGGGTTTGCCTAGTCTTTGTTAGAGGTGTCAATTCACTTCAACAGTTCAGTTATGGTTATATCCAAACAGTTTAGTTTATATCAGTTCAGTTTACAGCAGTTCAAATTATTAGCAATTCAGTTCAGTTAACAAACTTTTCAGTTCAGTTTAATTCAGTTATTTTTCTTTCCGTTTCGATTCGGTTCGATTGCGGTTTAAACCAGGTTTTACCCAAACAGTTAAACCAACCAACGGTTGAATCCATAGCAGTTAAAACATGTTGCAGTTATTTTCGATTTTGTTTCAGTTTATTTCAGTTATTGACGAAAATCACATAAGTTCGACAGTAATCGCATCGGTTCGGGTAGAAGTTAGTCACATTCTTATATTTGTTCGAGAAAAATGGAACTTCATATCAGTTTTTTAGTCTAATGTTTTTCCGGGTTCGGCTAAAATTAACGTGGCAAATAAGTGTAGTTCGACACTTACCTCGAAAAAACCGGTTGTCCTTCCCAAAAACATGTATGAAAAGTGACATTGATATATGTGTATTTTTCTGATATATTCGACAATTTAAAATAAGACAATTTTATATAAGTCGATATCTAAACTTTTAGTTGTATGCAAATCACTTCATGTTTGGTTAAAAAGGACATCTCATATCATAATAAATTCTTATAAACTTTCTCGAAAGATGAGTTATACATTTTTAAAAAGCTGATTAGATCAAATGTCTTACTATAACTATATTAGATTGATCAATGGATTAATATAACTATACTAGTCATTAAGCTATATGCATTTTGAAAACTTAAAACATATAATCGACGTAAAATAAGTTAATATTGGATTAGATCAAGGTATCTATTTGAATCGATAAGTTAAATCAAGATAACAAAACTCCATTTAAGTTAATTATCGTTAACAAATTATATTCAATTTGAAACTCATACATCTTAGCCAAACCGAGAGAAATTGATATTAGATTAGATGAATGTATCAACGTAAGTCGGTAAAGTAATTGCAAATAATTGTGCTCCATTTAAAGTAAGATTAAGTTGTATCCATTTTGATTTTAAATCATAATATTGGAGTGAAACAAATTGATACTGGATTATTAAATCAATGTATCAATGTAAATCAATAAGCTAAATCAATATATGAATACTCCATTTAATTAAGCTAATTGTTAACCAAATTTAATCATTTTTTTAGACTCATACATCTAAGTCAAACTGAAAGACATTGATATTAGACTAAATGAATATATCAATATAAGCTAGTAAGATAATTGAAGATAACAACGCTCCATTTTGAATTTAAAACATAATATTAAAGTGAAATAAGTTAGTATCGGATTATTAGATCATTGTATCAATGTGAATCAAAAACTTTTTTTTTTTAAAGAATGTGAATCAATAACCTAAATCAAGATAAGAACACTCCATTTTAGTTAATCGTTTATAAGTTACAATAATATTGAAACTCATAATTAGACTGAAATAAGGTGATACTGGATTATATAATGTATCAATGTAAGCTGATAAGGTAATTGAAAATAGTAATGATCTATCCAAGTGAAACCTGATTAAGCTTTATCTATTTCGAATACAAAACATGTTACTAAAGTGAAACAAGTTGATAGTGAAGTTGTTATTAACTTATTCAATTAGATGAAAGTTATGTGAATACATCTAAATATATAAACAAATTGAAACAATTTGTTATTACATAAGACTAATGTATGCTGATATTTGATTAGATCAATTTATTGATATAAGTCGATAAGCTAATTGTTGTAATATGCCTTGAATTATCTTACGCTTCGATTAACCAAGCACGAGTGTATATGGTTTACATGGACCGTTTATGTTAAAGATACTTTTATTCTGATATACTTTGTATTATGTATTAAACATAACAACACTCCATATAAGTTGATCGTTTTTAAGTCAATGAATTAATTAAAGATATATAATGAACTGAAACAAACTGTTATTGGATAAGATCAATGCATTAATATAAGCCAATAGTGTAATAAAATAATTCAAAACACCATTTAAATTAATCGTCTCAATGTGGAATTAATTTTGTAACAAAATATTTAATTTTATTAGTTGTATGCAACATCTATCAAATTGTTATTGCATAAGACTAATAAATAATGTTGTGACTTGTGATTGGTCAATTTAAAAAAACATGGATCATCATATGGGACCATTGATCTATTTCACCCACATCCTACAACCGTTGATTAAAAAAAACACGGATCATGACCCATATTCATAAAAGCTGACCGTTGATGATCAGCACACAAAATGATTGCCGTTGATTTGCGTCCCACCCTCACCCTCATTTCTGAAACCCTAATATTATCTCTCTTACTCACCCGCCTCCTGCATCTCTTTCTCTACCACAAGACTCTCTGACCTCTCTCCCTCACACATATCTCATTTATTTTATGTTACCACCCCTCAATTGATTCCGCAAAAACCATAATCAATTGCATTTGATTTCATTGTTAATTTCAGGTAAGAGTGATTTTTAATTACCTGAAATCTTTGTAATTCTAGTTCGATTTATTGATCATTTCTGCTTTTGTTCTTGAATGATGTTATTGATTTTAGGGTTTGATTGTTTTTGAACTAATTTTTGTTGTGGAATTAATTATGGATTCTTGGTTGCTTCAGATCTGAGTTTGTGAATTGGGTTGGTTTGGAGATTAATTTGGTGTCATATGTTTTTTTGGGAAATGCTTGTTGTACTTGTAGGGATCAGATTGTTGGGAAATGCTAGATTTGATATTAAAATTCACTCTCAATGTCCGCAATTAAAATCTGATGACCAATTCTTACTCTCCTCTTCTTTCTTTCTTATTTCTCTTCTTTATTGATTAATTTATTATCTCTTGGTTTCTCTGGTAATTGTTTGGGCAAGATAAATGATGGATGGAGTTTTTTTTTTTTTGTTTCTTGGTTCCTTTTATTTTTGTTCAGTATTCTCATTTCTTCTTCTTCAATTTTTTTTGTTCTTTTTGGGGTTTCTAGGGATGAAGTTGGATTCTTGTTTTATCCGTAAATGACATTAATAATTGGTAATTGTTTTATATATGAATGGAAAATAAATAAATATGATAGATTTGATATTTTTTTATTTTTATTTTCTTAACTGTATGCTTCTTGATTTCCAGATCCACCTCTAACTTTGTTATCTTCTTTTTGACAGAGATGTCCACAAGTGTTGCAGAGTTGATGCGTTGAATTCTAAATGATTTTGATTTCTTGGGTGTTTATGGATGGAAGCATAAGTTTAATAGATTTCTTTTTAGGATTATTTTAATGTATTAAAATTTTGTGTTGTAATTTAGTTTATCATATCCTCTCAATTCTTTTGAGACTCAATTGTATGTACTATACCCAGTACCTATTATGGATATTGGCAGAAAAAATTGAAATCATTTCAACTAAAAATTGAAGACATGGCAGCAATCCTTGTCTAATTTGAGAAACAAAAACTGTAAAATTAATCAGACAAAAGATTGGCCACAATTAATGAAATAACAGTTCTACTTTAATATGGGTAACGAATTTTAAATTGTGTGGCCCATGCGTAAAAATGTCGGGCGAAGAAATTTATATAACTATCGCCTAAAATCTCACAATATGGGCAACGTAGTATGTGAATGTGACGCCCCAAGATGGGCCACAAATATAGATTTCGTGGCACATGCTTCCTAGTATAGGCGACACAATCTGATGTTTTGACGCCCTAGCCTTGGGGCGACGCTAATAGAGCAAAAAACCTAGCGTCAAAATATAATTTATCTCCCAAATTTGGGCATTGAAAATAAAACCATGGACGACGCTTTATTTTGACGCTCAAAGGCTGTTTCTTTGAAAGACACATTGTGGGCTCATTTTTTGTGTTTGTATGTGAATTGGAGGTACTATCATGAATTTGGCTAATATGACATTCGATTCGTGTACAATTAAAAATAAGTTTTAAAAAGTTTCGGTTTGAATCAGTTTCGATTCGATTCGGTTCGGTTTCGGTTTGAATCGGTTCGATTAATTGATTAAATATTCAGTTCAGTTCAGTTCAGTTAATCGATAACTTTTCAGTTTTTCACAGTTATTTTCAGTTACAGTTTGTTTCAGTTCAGTTGCAGTTCAGTTTTGGTTTTTTATTTACAGTTTATTTCGGTTTCGGTTCAACTTTTTTCGTTTATTTCGATTCTGATTACTCCCAGTTCAGTTTAATTCAGTTTAAATTTCAGTTTGTTCAGTTCAACCAGCAGTTCATTAACCAAACTGACAGCTCTAGTCTTTGTGACAAATTAGGCACAAGACCTAATATTTTCGGGGAGGGGTTGATAACTTGCAATAAAGGGTAATATAAACGTTCAAAATATAGGGTAAAAATAATGAAACATGTGGAAACCCTTTAGATACAGGGAGAAAACTACGAGATGATTGTATCTTGTCAATTCACTATATATATTGAGTTTGAGTATAAAATAGATTGAGCGTGACTGCGTGAGAGATTAAATAAGATAGAATAAGATAATGTACATTTACACAAGTGAGCTACTAATCTAGTCCAATTTGAATGTCGTTGGGCCACTTGGCCGTTTTTATGTTGATAGACTTTGAATCCTATCTTGTAGGGATTCCATCAAATCCTTGGAAGTGGTTAGAAAGATCAATGTTGTAATTTCCCCGCATTGCTAATTGCTTCCTTCTTCTCCGGATAGTTGAAAACAAATCGATTACCATGTCATCAATCCATACCTCATTGTTTCGGCCTATCACCTGTTACCATTTGTGCTTGTAATTAAACACACACGCTTCCAATCATTAACTGTCAGGTATGCAGAAATTTATCCGATAACAATAGCCCCTAATATTTCCTTTGGGCGACAAAACAAAGTGGAAAATTGACAACTGCCTTGCTCAGCGCCTTTATAATAACGATTTTTTTCGAATTTGAATTTTGCATGTTGTGATTTGACAACTAATCTCCTTCTCACTCAATAAATGTAGTTCAAGCAATAAGAAGAGTTTTCCTCCACTTTATTTCTCTCACCTACTTACTTGAATCCGGTTGTCAGGTAACTCTATCTTCATCTTTTTCTTCGTTTTTCCTTTGATAATCTTGAATCTCCTTGGATTTTCTTGCTAGTTTCTTAATTCCGTTTTAGTTTTCTACAACTTTGCCTTTTCTATTACTCAACCATGACTAGAGCAAACCTTATGGGATCTTCAAGAATGCTTCTAAGCCTGAATATTTTCCATCCTCTAAAGGTTTTAGATTATAAAACCAGTTTTTCCTTGCGAGTTTTTTAGGGCGAATCTGAAAATTATCCAAAAGAACTATGGGTTTCCTGTAGATAGTGTGATTAGGTTGCCTCTAGTAGGAGACGAGAGATTCGATTGGGTTTGCCCAAGATGGATGGCTTTTTATGATTACCTTTTGCAAAATTAGGGCACAAGTTCCCCTTTTCTCCTTTCATTAGTCATCTTTTGCGGCCACTAACATGGCTCCTTGCCAACTCATGCCTGGGCATGGAGAATTTTGACAAGCATTGAGATATTGAGCAAGAATCTTGTAATAGATTTTAATTAAACAATCTTGCCTACACTTACCAAATTAGAACCTTTGGCAAGGGGTGCTTCACCTTGGGTACAATATAAGGTTGTGATGGTTTGATTGAAAAGACCGATAAGGGTCGTGATAGGGGGTGGGCACCAAGATATTTTTATGTCAGAGCAGATTATGTGGGTGACTTTGGCTCTTTTCCAAAGACACTTGGTGACTTGAAGGTATTTGAATACAAATTTTTGCATTTTATTTGTGCCCTTTTAACATTTTTGCTCACGTTCTTTGCTTGATCGGTGTTTCCCTGAATTCCAACTGTCATGAGCAATCTATTGGCTTTGCAGATTTGACTTTGGCTCTTGATTATGAAGACAGATCATTCATCATTATTCCTGCGGTGGTGATAAACCCTGCTCAAGATGCTTCGTCCAATAAGCCAAGGAGAAGAACTACTCGCACTCATTCTATCTCAAACATGTCAATCGATATGCTCTTCATCTTTGAATACTCAGTTGCTTTCAGAATTTGCTTTTTCATCTTGCTTACTGGTTTTGCTCCCACTTATTGCTTATTGAATCTGCAGAAAACTTCTGCTTCCCAGCGTTCTACTCAACTGTCCACCCATGACCAGATTGTCAGGATGCGCAACAAGTGGTGCCACTGCAAGGCCTTCTAACTCTGGTGCTCTAACTCGCCCTCCAATTCACCCCATTGTTCATCCTGTTGTTTCTTCTTCAATCTCCTTGATTGGCCAAAAGAGGAGAAGTATTGAAATCGAAGTGCTTGAAGATTTCTACTCCATTTCTGTTGATGCTAATCCAACTTGGCCTCATGCCAAAAGCATATGGTTCTCGATGGCGAAAAGTCGCTATGAAACCATGACACCTCTCAACATTGCTTCAGAAGGTGTCAGCCTCTATGTTAAAGTATTTTGCTTCAACTTGCTTCTGGATTTTGCTTATCTTGTCCTTTTATTTTGAGACTGTTTTTTTGCCTTTTACAGCTTTTGCAGGCTTTTCTTGCTACCCACCAGAATCTGACTAAGTTGGTTGACAAGGTTACTTCTCTCAATGAGGAGAAGGAAGAAGCTGACGAGAGGGCTAGGCACTAGATGGACAAGGTGAAGGCGGAGCAATAAAGAAACTGAAGGCAGAACTAGAAGAAAAGGACGAGGTCATGGAGCAGGCATGTGAAGCATTTGTACGCCATTAGGAAGTTCACTTGGTTGACCTAAAGTGAGGCGACGGAGGAGTATGCCAAGGGCACGCATACTTCTTGGGACCCAATGTCTGAGAGGTTAACGTTAAATAACGCCTTCAAGGGGGAGGTCGCTACTGTGGTGGCCAATGAGGAAACAGATGATGCCTCGACTCTCATGGACACCAACGCGACAAGTGCTCCAGAGTTGGTTGAGTTGGACGCTGACAAAGGCACAGAAGATGCTGCTTAATTCTACTTTCTACTTTGTGTGGTGTAATTTGCTTACTCATGCGTAGAGGTTTGCATTGGTCCAGGACTGGACCGGAACCGGCTGGACCGGTGGACTGAAATATGGGATTTTCTTGGACCGGAACCGGACCGGAATTTCTGTTGGACCGGAATCTATATTTAGAAAAATCTTTTTTATTTTATATATATATATTTATAAATTAGATATATTTAAAATTAATAATTTTAATAATAATATTCCTAAAGTAATAAATAGTAGGTTTTTAACTTTCTACCTTTTTAAACTTTTTTTAACATATAAGCTTTTTTTTAACTAAAATAATATAAATTCCGGTCCAACGGCCTGTACTGGACCGGACCTAAAACCCGGAATCGGGATTTTTTGTGGACTGAACCGAACCGAATTCCGGTCCGGTCCAAATTCCGGTCCGACCTTGGTCTTTGCACAGCCCTACTCATGGGAGTAAGTTTTGGATATTTTGTTTGTTTGTGAGTAAGTTTTGGATATATTGTTGGTTTTTTTGTCCACTCACGGAAGTAGATTTTAAACTTATTAGTCTGCTTATTCTGCTTGCTAGAAGTAAATTTTTTTTTTTTGACAACGGGGAAAATGTGCATTAATTAAAACCGAAAGTACATCTGAATGCTAATACAACCAAAGAAACTAAACTGAGCGATACTCGCTCTTACATAACAAAAACTTAAATAACGTAAACTAGGATAAAACTGCTCGATCTGGAGGCCTGTGTTGATAGCGAACTGTAGTGAAAAACTGCTGTTGATGGATGACGATCACCAGAAACCTGACAAAAGGAGCGATAGGAGAGGGCTAATTTCACAAGCGAGGAACCAAAGTAACAGCGAGATTAGGAACTCGCAACAGGACCAATCCCAGTGACCTTCTATCACTGGGATTCTACGACCAAAGGTCCTGGAAGAGTCACATGCCTTTATGACTCAATACCCTTTTGGAAGGGTATTTCTGGCTTCTCTTGTGATGAGAAGCTCGATTGAGTTGACGCGCTATAAACCCAATTGAAAAATTGGGGAGCCGTCTTCAGATATTGTTTTGTCAAGGCAATGATTGAGAAGATCATTACCAAGCGAGATTGAAATCTAACCAATGTTAGATCTCGAACAACCATCCGATTATCAAAATCGGATAAAATAAACCCCATCCATGAAATCGGTTGCCACGCAAACCCTAACCAACCACATAAACCAGATCCAACATCTTGCAGACAAAGACTTCCTCCAGCAATTAACAAAATCATCAAGTAGGATAAGTTAACAAACGATACAACCATACTAATACAACCCATAGCTAACAAACGAAAAACAGATAACTAAAACTAAAAGGGAAGGGGGAAGGAAGGGCGCACCGCCGGAAAACAAAAGGGGGACGCGAAGCAACACTAACAGGGGAGGGGGAGTGGGATGCCTTACAACTTTTGAGCAACACAACACTACAATTTGAACTGCAACAACACTAACAAAAGGGGGAAGGGGGAGGGGAAGCCCTACAAGTGTACGCGACGTAACTAGGGGGGAGGGAGGGGGAAGCCCAAAACGACAGCCATGGGGAGGGGAAGGGGAAGGGGAAGCCAACCAGAGACCACAGGGGGGAAGGGAGGAGAAGCCCAAACCTACTCTAGTTGACCATGAAACAGGGGAGAGGGAGAGGGAAGCCCAAGCACATGACCAGGCGACTAGCTCGCCGACTATGACAAAACTAGGGGGAGACCGACGATACCATTAGGATAAAGGGGAACTACGTTGCGGCGGGGCGGTGGAGCGACACTAGTAAACGTGGGGGATGGGGAGAGAAAACCTAAGACCGACGAGGGGAGGGAGGAGAAGAAGACTCAACAAAAAAAGAAAAGACCTCTGGACGTGCAGGCTCGCCGGTGACTGGGGAGCAACGCGGCGCTCCGGCCGGCCACCGACAAGCCTGCTGGGTGGCGGCTGAAGCTTTTAGGTTTTAGAGATGTTTAGAGGGAAGCGAGAGAATTTAGGGTTAGAGAGAGAAATATGTATGCTAGAAGTAGATTTAGAAACAATTTAAATTTGCTGTTGGTTTTCGCTTTTTAGAAGCAGGTAATGAAAAACAAGTGTTTGTGTTGTTGTTGTTTGGTTGGTTCCTGTAGGCGTGTTTTTATTTCGCCTTCGCGGTGTGAGCGCGTATTAGATTTGACTACCTCACTGTTAAGGTTTTATTGAAAATTGTTTTGTATTGAAAGAAGTCGCCAACAATTCTTTTTAGGAAGAATCATAAACCTAATTGGATATAGGAAAATCATAGGGAAAAATTATCCAATGTAGATTTCCCTGTCCTGACTCCATAGATGGTCAAAATGAACCAAAGATTGAGTTCAGGGGTGAGGCTACAATACAGTCAGTAACCATATTGCCCATTGTTGGCCTCTACTAAATATCGATTCATTACAGATTTTATGCCAAAGAATAATCAAACAATGTTTTTATACACCCTAAAAATATTTAATCTAAATTGGTTCAGGAAACACATAAAGAGACTATTTTTTAGTGATAAGTTATTATACAATCAATATTACAGGGAACCTAGCATGTTGTCCAAATTAATCTGATTACTATTAGAACATTTATTTAGGTCTTTGATTAGCAATAATAACATGTGGGGTGATGAAAGCATTAAAGCAGGACAATCATAATAGCATGCATGTAATGATCAGACAAGCATAATAATAATGAAAAATAAATAAAAAGAAAGAAGAGAAGAGGTTAGAATATACAGGAGATCGATTATTACTTAAAGATCTACATCATGAAAGAAATAGTTAGTAACTTCAAAGCAATAAAAATAATTGATTCAAGGATCCTCAGGTATTATACCTGTGCGGCTTAGATTGAGGAGCGCAACGATCTTTAGGCGGAGCAATCGTGAAACCAAAATCGCAGTGAAGCCGGATTGAAAGTATTGAAGAGTATTGAAAGTATTTCAGTGTATTTGAGTGTTTGAAGTATTCGAAGAGTATTTTGGAGTATTCGGAAGTTTTTGTGTGCGTAAGTAATAATTTGAAAAGCTGTCCTTGATTTGGGGAAATCACGGAGTATTTATTGGAAAAAGAGGCGTGCGCTGCACGCAAGCCTACGTGGCAGGCGCACTGCCACGCGTCAGGTGCACATTGGTGTGCCTGACGCAGCCAGCCCAATCAGGTTTAGGCACGTGTAAACGCGTTTTGAAAAAGATAAGAAAGAAAGTTGCGTCTCACACAAGACTTGGGTCTGACGCAGGACTTTGTGTGAGTCATAAAATCTACGTGTCAGGCGCTCATTGGCACGCCTGACGCGATATGACCAATGTATTGGACGCACGTGGTGGCTGAGCGCAGCCCCCGCGTCCGGCGCATATTCGGGAATATTCGAGCATTTTCCTTTGCGCATCTTTCAAAGATACTTCTATATCCCTAAAATTTCAGAGATGGAATTTTATGGGTTAAAAATCTGATTTTTGATTGAAGATAATGAAAATAATTATGAAAAATATTTATTAAAATAATAAATATTTGATTGGGCTTTTAAAATGGATTTAAAACATTTTGTGGGCTTAAAATACAATTAATCATCATGAACAATTAATCGGGCTTTAGAATATCATTTCAAAACACATTTTGGATGGGTTCTTTAGATTGCTCTTCCGTTGGGTCGCGCCAACTAATGTCGCGGTATGTTTCATCATCGGATCCTTAAATGGGGAGACACGATTATGTGTCTACAGAAGCCCCCACTTTGACTGAGGTTCAGGAAACCGATAGTCAAAGTATACGTTGTCGGGACGGAGAACGATTCTAAACGCTCTGCAGTTTAGAACTGATCTATAACCGCCGGTCTCAGCAAAACAAAGTCAGTATAAGCAATGTGATTATCTGCAGGGAAAGATGCTAGCAGATAGGTGCAAACAACTCACATAAGCATATAGAATGATCAGAAATGGAAGGAAAGATTTTCGAAAATCGTTTTTAGAAAATAATCGGGGTTTGTAAACGAGGTCCGCGGAGTACAACTCTTCGGGAGTTTGATTTGAATTAGAGGAACCACCACACATAGGAAGCCCCCACTTTGGGTGAGCTTGCTTTGAATTAGGCATGAGCCTTAATTGAAATGTACTTGATCTGATATTGAAACGTAGTTGCTATGTCTTGAACATTGAAAGTTTTCACTGGGGATTGTACTGGGGATTCTTCTTTAGGAAGTTGATATAGGCAAAGTCAAATATCGCCGGAAATCATGGAATTGTCGGAGAGTCCTTCGGGAAAAAGGAGAGCTTGGATTGAAAAATAAAAGGTTTAAATTTGTGGCTTAAATGAATATAGGTGCGAAAAGGCTTTAACGTGGCTAGGTGCAGACTCGAGTCTATGTCGGGACCTAGAGAAAGTATGCTCCTAAATTCTAGAAAGTCAAATCATTAGACCATGACTAATTTTATTTTATTGAAGCGGTCGGACCTCGAGATGAGGATTCCTACGTATCGTTGCAGTTGCAGACCATTCGTAGTTCTCGATCTGATTTCTTTTTGTTTATCATATTTTTTTGTGCCCTAACTTTTTCCTAGGCCGCCCTTTCGGGTTTTCAGCCTAGCGGACTTGAACCTACCTTGAAAAAGGAGTTAGGATTGATGAAAGGTTGAATAATTTAAGGGTTGAGGTTTAGATGAAGGTTGAATTGGTTGGTCTAATGGAGGAGCATGGATTTGGATTGTATGGGTTAAAATGAGGGGTAGAACTTGTGTGCAAGCCCCCTAGCTTGACTTTTTATTTCTTTGCCTTTAGCTTTTTCTTTTTGAATCTTTTTTTTTTTGTGCGTTTTCTTTTGCTTTTGCTTCTTTTTTTTTCGCAATTTGAATCACTTTTTTTTATTTGCCTGGCATTGATATTTTTTTTTTGTGTAATAAGGCTTGCGCACAAGTTATGGGTTTAGGGTATTGAAAGGTTTAAAGGTTATTTGTGGAATTTTGAATTGAAAGGCTATTTGGCTAATGGAAATGATGGTTTAAAGGATTTTTGATTTTTCCTTGGTTGTATGAAGATGGCTTATGAAAGGTAATAGAAGGGAGAGGGGAATAACTCCTGATCCAAAGTGTGTCCTTTTTATTTTTCTCTCTTTTTTTTCCAGCTCTCTTTTTATTATTAGTCAAGTTCATTAGGTGATTTAAGTTTCATCATTGAATTAGAAGCATAAATAAAATCGTGGAAGGCCAATGAAAATGAAAAGAAAATGCGATTATTTTATTAATTGAAAATGACTAAAACAAGGCTTATTAGAAGTAAAAACCTATATGACATAGACTCGACTGGAAAGGAAATGAAGGAGCTAGGGGAGGGACTTTCCGACTCAACATAGAAAACTAGCGTTACATGACTAAGTCTCCTGCACTGTTGAGATGATACCTAAGGGGTTGCTGTTGTTATTGACTTTTGGCGGGATCGTAAGTCTGCCACTTTCAACCATGTCTTGCACAGTATTCCTTAAGGCCCAACACGTAGATGTTGGGTGTCCATTCCCTCGGTGGTACTTACAATAGGCATTAGGGTTCCACTTCTTGTGCCTATTTTTAGGTGCCGGGTCTGGAGTGGGACCGATAGACTGTATTGCTCCTTTTGCATGAAGCCTAGTGAAGGCTTCTTCCAAAGTCATGCCCAATGGAGTGAATGTTCGTTGAGGCGAAATCTCCCTTTTCAGTAGTTAGGGCATTGACATTAGAGCTAGAAGGGTTGTTACTACTCTTCTTGAAAGAGTTGTTGTTGTTGGAACCCTTGTTCTTGTTGGCTTGTACCTCTTCCTCAATCAACAAGCCTACCTTATAGAGCTTCGTGAAAGACTCTACAGGTTGGAATTTAATATGTTCTCCGTACTTAGGCTGTAGATTACGGATCACCATTTGGACTTGATCCGCTTGAGATGGCCTGTTAGTCATTTGTGCAGCTTTTTCCCTCCATCTATTAAGGAAGGTGACGAAGTCTTCATTGGAGTTTTGTTTAGTCAACTCCAGCTCATGTAGGCCAATAGGAAGCTGAGTATTGTATATGTATTGTTTGTGGAACTCTTCTCTGATATAGTCCCAGTCATTCAGCTCAGCTTTGTTCAGTGATCTGAACCACTTGGATGGATGTGCATCCAAGGTTAAAGGAAAGACATAAGCAAACAGGTCCTTGCTCATGCCCTTTAGAGCCATAGAGATGGAGAAAGCTCTCAAGTGACCATCTGGGTCTTCGACCCCCTTGAATTTTGGGAGGTCACCCATTGTTACCTTTTTAGGGAGTTTTTCCCTTAGTTCAGGATCAATGATGTCATGGCCATGAGCCTGACTCTCGAGCGCAGGAATTGACTGGATCAATTGCTTGAGTTTTTCAAATCTCAACTCTATCTCAGTTTTGATCGCCTTGCGCGTCTTCCTCACTTAGCTTCTCCCTCAGTGTCTTAATCTCTTTGTCTTGTTCCTCAAGACGAGAGTTCATCAGTGTGAGTTGAGCCATAATGGCACCAAACTGTTCACTAGTATCCCCCATTTCGGATGATGATTCAGAAGAGTTGGAGGATTCGTCTGAAAAAGTGAGGATGCGCTTGACGAGTCTAGGAATAGGTTGACCTTGTTGCCTCGCTGTTGGACGTTCCCAAATTATAATCTCACGACCTGTCCTGAACAGAAATCGAATGGACCTCGTGAATTTTAAGAAACAATGTTTTCGAAATGAGAAATGAAGATGAGAAATGGAAATAGGAGAAATGAAAAGTGGAAATAGAAATGGAAATGAAAATGGAAAGTGATTTTGAAATGGAAATGGTTATGGGTTTTGGGCTAGTATAGACTTGACCATGATGGAGACATGGGCCTAACTATATACAAATGCAGACATGGACTGGACTGGACTATGCAAGCAGACTGGATTCCACGATTGGGTTTGGGATAAACTAGACTTTGAACTTACGGGTGAGCAACCAGGCTAGATTTTAAGGAAGGTTTGACAATAAGGGAGACTAGACTCTTAACTTAAGGCAAGCAGGCTAGGCACCTAGACTTTGAACTTACGGTGAGCAATCAGGCTAGACAATTAGACTTTGGAACTTACATTAGACTAAGCGGGCTAGACTCAAAAATTGCCTATGGATTTATGGGATGCTAGACTTTGAACTTACGGGTGAGCAAGCAAGCTAGACAACTAGGAAGGCCAAACTCTTAACTTAAGGCAAGCAGGCTAGGCAACTAGACTTTGAACTTTCGGGTGAGCAAGCAGGCTAAACAACTAAACTTCGGAACTTACATCAAACTAAGCAGGCTAGACTCAAAAATTGCCTATGGACTTAAGGAATGCTAGACCTTGAACTTACGGGTGAGCAAGCAGGCTAGACACAACAATTGCCTATAGACTTAAGGAATGCTAGACCTTGAACTTACGGGTGAGCAAGCAGGCTAGGTTTTAAGGGATGAACTTTTATAGTCCTAAGACTGGATTTTTATAGTCCGAAGACTGACTAGGGCCTACATGGAGATGCAAACTAGACCTAGGATATGAATTGGGCCTAAATGGATCGAAGATTTGGATTGGACTAGCCTTAGACTTAGATTGGAATTGATTAGGGATAGACTTGGATCGGACTTCACATAAAGATGCAGATGGGCCT
Organism: Beta lomatogona; assembly: GCA_947646795.1. NCBI lineage: Eukaryota > Viridiplantae > Streptophyta > Magnoliopsida > Caryophyllales > Amaranthaceae > Beta > Beta lomatogona. The sequence goes on along the minus strand of CANSNZ010000424.1, from coordinate 600,777 downwards.
AGATTTTGAGGTGAACTGGATTTATATGGGCCTAAGATCGACTCAATGCTAGTGAATGTATGGACTGAAATGCACATGGGCCTAAAATGAATGCAAGATGGACTCTAATGCATATGGGCTTAGAATGAATGCAAGTGAATTGGGTCGAATTTGATTAATTGAATTGAATGAAGGTGTTTGGAATGGGCTTAGAATTTTCGAAATTCATTTTTGAAAGGAACCCCTTGTTTTATCTTTTGTTAGGAAAAGATGATGGATTGATTTTGAAAAATATTTTTTTTTTAAATTGAAATGCCGTGGCATGATGATGATTAGTATATGTTTTTGAAAAAGAGTAGAATAGAAGGAGGTGTAGGATTGATTTTGAAAAATGTAAGTTTTTTAAAATTGATGAATGTGATAGGGTAGGATTGATAGGGTAGGATTGATAGGGAAGATTAGTTGAAAAGCAGGGGGAAAATGGGAAGAGGTAGACATGCATGACAACTCTAACTCTACAATGACCCATTTTAGGACAGGCTTGACCTTGCATGAAAAGACTGATTTTTTTTTATGTTGAATTAGGTGATACGCCTAAATGACCAAATTACACAAATGCATACAGACAGACGCACATAGGACTGAACGTAGGATCGACAATTACGACGGCTAAATTGTCGAAAAACGTGCGATGCCCAGACTGCGTGCCGCGCAGCACCGCTACGCGCGGCGCATAGCCGTGCGTCTGGCGCGGGAGTGGTGCGCCAGGCGCAACTTAATGTGTTTGGCGCACTACTCCCCAACACGTTTTTCGGGGGTTTAGGCGACGAATTTGCCGATTGACGATTTTTTTGCTTGTTCGTTAGACGCGATTGACGATGACAATTTGACAAAATAATAGCAGGCAAGAATTGCAATCACAGACAAATGTCATATAACATGGATGCAAAAGTTTCAACCTAAAGTCCAGTTCTATGTTTGAAACTATTGGTCAGGTTTAGGTTCAGTCTGAAAAGGGTCCATGACTAAGAGATTGATCCCACGCTTCATACCCCTGCTTAAAGAGGTGGCCACGTGTAAGACGCACTCCAGTCTCAAGTCAGGATCAAAAGAACAATGCCATGGTTGGGTAGGTTTGCTTATGACTAAGATCCAACACTATCGCTCAGGAAGCTTTTTGGAAGGACAAAGCGCAAACCCCCCGGTGGTGACCTCACACATAGAACATGTGCTAATGAGGCAAGGTAGATTGTCCTTATAGTGGCTGAACAGTAGCCATGCATATGCAAAACAGTATATTATTCAAAGGCATAAAAATAAGAATGAATCGTATTTTCCAAGTTTCACCCAGTCATTAAAAAAAAAAAAAAAATTTTAAATCCTCCCCAGTGGAGTCGCCAAATTGTAGGCGTGTTTTTATTTTGCCTACGCGGTGTGAGCGCGTATTAGATTTGACTACCCCACTGTTAAGGTTTTATTGAAAATTGTTTTGTATTGAAAGAAGTCGCCAACAATTCTTTTTAGGAAGAATCATAAACCTAATTGGATATAGGAAAATCATAGGGAAAAATTATCCAATGTAGATTTCCCTGTCCTGACTCCATAGATGGTCAAAATGAACCAAAGATTGAGTTCAGGGGTGAGGCTACAATACAGTCAGTAACCATATTGCCCATTGTTGGCCTCTACTAAATATCGATTCATTACAGATTTTATGCCAAAGAATAATCAAACAATGTTTTTATACACCCTAAAAATATTTAGTCTAAATTGGTTCAGGAAACACATAAAGAGACTATTTTTTAGTGATAAGTTATTATGCAGTCAATATTACAGGGAACCTAGCAAGTTGTCCAAATTAATCTGATTAATATTATAACATTTATTTAAGTCTTTGATTAGCAATAATAACATGTGGGGTGATGAAAGCATTAAAGCAGGACAATCATAATAGCATGCAAGTAATGATCAGACAAGCACAATAATAATGAAAAATAAATATAAAGAAAGAAGAGAAGAGGTTAGAATATACAGGAGAGCGATTATTACTTAAAGATCTACATCATGAAAGAAATAGTTAGTAACTTCAAAGCAATAAAAATAATTGATTCAAGGATCCTCAGGTATTATACCTATGCGGCTTAGATTGAGGAGCGCAACGATCTTTAGGTGGAGCAATCGTGAAACCAAAAACGCAGTGAAGACGGATTGAAAGTATTGAAGAGTATTGAAAGTATTTTAGTGTATTTGAGTGTTTGAAGTATTCGAAGAGTATTTTGGAGTATTCGGAAGTTTTTGTGTGCTTAGATAATTATCTGAAAAGCCGTCCTTGATTCGGGGAAATCACGGAGTATTTATAGGAAAAAGAGGCGCTGCACGTAAGCCTTGCGCCTAGCACAAGCCTACGTGGCAGGCGCACTGCCACGCGTCAGGCGCACATTGGTGTGCCTGACGCAGCCAGCCCAATCAGGTTTAGGCACGTGTAAACGCGTTTTGAAAAAGATAAGAAAGAAAGTTGCGTCTCACACAAGACTCGCGTCTGACGCAGGACTCTGTGTGAGTCACAAAATCTACGTGTCAGGCGCTCATTGGCACGCCTGACGCGATATGACCAATGTGCTGGACGCACGTGGCGTGCTGAGCGCAGCCCCCGCGTCCGGCGCATATTCGGGAATATTCGAGCATATTCCTTTGCGCGCCTTTTAAAGATACTTTTCTTTCCCTAAAATTCCGGAGATGGAATTTTACGGGTTAAAAATCTGATATTTGATTGAAAAAAATGAAAATAATTATGAAAAATATTTATTAAAATAATAAATATTTGATTGGGATTTTAAAATGGATTTAAAATATTTTGTGGGCTTAAGATACAATTAATCATCATGAACAATTAATCGGGCTTTAGAATATCATTTCAAAAAACATTTTGGATGGGTTCTTTAGATTGCTCTTCCGTTGAGTCGCGCCAACTAATGCCGCAGTATGTTTCATCATCGGATCCTTAAATGGGGAGACACGAATATGTGTCTACAGTTCTCGATTTGGCATTTTACTCAATTGTTTGGTAAATTTGGTTTGTCTGTCATTTTGCTCAAAATGATGCATTTTTCTTTGAGTCAAGCATGTATGTTGTTGCTAGCTAAAATGCCTTTCCGTTTTGAAGTTCACATTTTGTACTCCTTTGCTTTGTATCATAGTGTTGGTGCATATTCAAAGATTTGCACCATTCGCTATTTGCAAGCTTTTGCACTAAAATGAATTTGGCATTTGACTGGGATGCTTTTTATTGATTTGCTCCGTAAATCTAGATAAATAGAAAAACAGATTATTTAAGGCAAAAACATGAATGAAAATAACACATCTTAACTTAATTATAAATAAGATTATGTACGACGCTGTTGAATTACTTGGCTAACTTTGACGATTTCATTTCCCTTATTTTGCGTGTTGCTTCGTGGCTTTTGCCAGCCCTTGATTTTTCCAATCTGAAGTCTTCGAGTTGGTTCTTATCACTTGTGGTGGTTTTGTATCCATTACTCAGCTTTTTGTGCAGATTTTGGGGAATCTTGCGAAACAAAACTGTTTAAGTTTTGGATATTTTGTTTGTTTTTGTGCCTACTCATGTGAGTAGATTTTAAGTTTATCATTCTGCTTATTTTGCTTGCTAGAAGTAGATTAGAAACAATTTACACTATTAAAAAAAAATTCAACATTCCGGTCAAAATAGGCCTTACCGATCCGGTTTTTTGTCAAAATAGGCCTTACTCAGTTGACACATTAACTGGTCTGGTTTTTGGTGAAAATCGGATCAGTTCCTAGGTAACTGATCCGGTTTTCAACAAAGAACCGGATCAGTTTGTGAAGGGTAGGAAATAAAAAAAATTGTTGCCCAGAATCTCAGCACGCCACAAAAGCAAATTCACGAAACGAAGATAATATCAACCACGCCACAAAAGCAAAATTTGTTACCCAAATCAGACGAAACGAACATAACTAAAATTGACGAAATTATCGAAATTACAAATTCAACCAAACTAACAACAAAACGAAACTAAATTGACGAAAATAAATAAATAAATACAAAACCTAGATATGAACAAACCAAATTACAGAGAGAAAATAATATATGAAAAACCCTAAAAAACTAATAAAAGAACAAAACAAGATCTGACAACATACACCTTCAAAATAATATAGATAATAAAATGAAATTAGACACGTAAAACTAAGAGAAACATAACAAAATCTGGAAAAACCTAGATCTGAAATTGCGCTTGAAAAACTTGCGGTTGAAATCGTTGCGTTTGAAATGATAAACTTGTGCTCGAAATGATAAACTTGCGGTTGAAATCATTGCGTGTTTCGCTGTGTTTGAAATCCGGTGAAGTGGTAGACGATGGTGGTTGATAGTTGGTGGTGGAAAAAGGACATAGGAGTAAAGAGAAGGGAATTCGTCGGTGTTGCGATTCATTGGTAGTGGCTAGTGGAACGAAGAAGGGTGGTGTTAGTGATTTGTCGGTGGGTTAGAGGATAAGATCAGAGGGAAGAGGGAATTCATGGGTTAGAGGATGAGAGAGGGAAGAGGGAATTCGTGGGTTAGAGGATGAGAAAGGGAAGAGGGATCGAAGAAAGGGGCTAGGGTTTTGTGGGTGAGAGGATGAGAGAGGGAAGAGGGATTAGGGGATAGGGTTTTGTGGCTGAGAGGATGAGAAAGGGAAATAATGATCAGGGGATAGGGTTTTGTGCGCTTAAAATAAATCAATCAAGTGGGTTGCTGTGAGCATTACTTTCATTTGGGCCATCAAAACTCGAACTAACTGATCCGGTTTAATAAATGACCGTATCAGTTTATTTTAATTGATCCGGTTTGATAAATGACTGGATCAGTTAATTTTAACTGATCCAGTTTTGAAAAAACCGGATCAGTTATCTTGTGTCATATAAGGTTTTAGGTTTTTTCCACTAGTGTTACATTTGCTGTTGGTTTTTGCTTTTCAGAAGCAGGTAATAAAAAACAAGTGTTTGTCGTATTGTTGTTTGGTTGGTTCCCATTTTGGCATTTTGCTCAAATGTTTTGCAAATTTTATTTGTCTGTCATTTTGTTCAAAACGATGTTTTTTTCTTTGAGTCATGCATGCATGTTGTTGCTAACTAAAACGTCTTTCCATTTTGAATTTGGCATTTTGTACTCCTTTGCTTTCTATCTTAGTGTTGGTGCATTTTCAAAGATGTGCATCATTCACTATTTGCAAGCTTTTGCACTAAAATGAATTTGGCATTTGACTGGAATGCTCTTTATTGCTTTGCTTTGTAAATTACATAGATATAAAAACTGATTATCTGAGGCACAAACATGAATGAAGATAACACATCTTAACTTAATTATAAATAAGATTATGTACAACGTTGTTGAATTACTTGGCTTAACTTTGACGACTTGATTTCCCTTATTTGGCGTGTTGCTTCGTTGATTTTGCCAACCCCTTGTTATTTTTCCAATCAGAAGCCTTTACCTTGGTCCATATCACTTGTGGTGATTTTGTATCCATTACTCAGTTTTTTGTGCAGATTTTGGGGAATCTTGCAAAACAAAATTGATTAAAGGTTAGGCCGTTGGCGAGGCTAACAGCCCTTGAATGCCTAAGTCAGTATGTGCTCTTGGAGAGATAAGGTTAAATGGAAACAAGAGTATAAGACTAAGATATAGCATGTTATTCCTTTTGGTCACCATAAGATGCCTTCTTGATTTGCCAAGACATTTTGCTTGCCTGATCTATCATAGGAGAATGTTAAGCGATCCGCCGTATCTGTCTGATCCGTCATTTTGCCGCTGAGCCGCTTGCAAAACAGCTTGATAAAACTTAGGCCTTGGCTAGGCCGACGACCCTCCGATGCTTACGTCAGTAAGTGTTCAAATGAAAGAGTAACGTGAAAGGAAATGATATGAGACAAAGTTTAGAAGTGATATTGTTTCAAGTGTGTTGAGGCATCCCAGCTTCTTGGGATTTGTACATTGTAGACACATAATCATGTCTCGCTGATTTAGTACCCGATAATGATACATATCGTCGTCCTAATTGGTCCGATCCAAAGGAGGGCAATCCGCAAAGCTAAGCCCAAAACCCTTTTAAAAGCGCAAAGTCTATTTATTTGTTTAAAAGGTTCCAATCCCAGCTTTAAAAGACCAATTAATTATTCACGATAACTAATTGTATTTTCTTAGCCCATTTTTAAAAAGTCCAATTAATTATTCTTGATAATTAATTATATTTTAACAAATATTTTCTAAATTAAAAGATGTCATGAAAAATAAGTTTCTATCTTCTAGATAATTGATTTTCGAATTCAAATGATAATATTTAATTAAAGATAAAACGATTCTCTGAATTTCAGATAATAAATAAAACCCAGCCAAATCTGCGGTTGTCCGATGTGGAGCCTGATGTAAGCGCGACATCGAGACAGTCAACGAAATAGAGCAACACAAGAAGCCTACGCTATGCGCACGGGCCTTGCGTAGACCGCAAGCTCTTTACGCGGCGCGCAACGGTCCTGCGTGCAGTGCACGAGGATTTTTATCTTTACGCGATTTCCGAAATGTTTTTTTTCCTACAAATATGCCTTGATTTCACCTGATTTTGGGGCGGATTTACATGCGGATATATATCTCTCCAAATACTTCAAACATAAACACTTCAAAAACACAACTTTCAATCTCCATCAATTTCATCTTCAAGCTCCAAGATTGCTCCTCCTAAGTATCGTTATTCAAGACTCAGGTGACAAAAGTATATTTTAATTCATATTTAATTTATTAAGGTTACTACAAGTTTTTCATGATGTAGATCCTTAAATAATTCACGATTCTTGTATATTCTTCTCTAATATATTTTTCATATTTTTCTATACATCAAATGCATGCCTATGTGTTTAATGCCTTCATCATCCCATATGCTTATTTTTGCTAATCAAAAACCTAAATAAATATTCCAGTATTAAACTCAGATAATTTGGATGATTGGGTTAGGTTCCTAGTAATTTGATTGCTTAAAAACATATCACAAAAATTAGTCTTTTGCTTGTTTAATAAACTAATGTAGATTAATTTTTAGAATGCATGAACATATTGCTTGGTTGTTTATTTGCATTAAACTAGAACATGAATTGTATTAAATAGAGGCCAACAATGGGCGAATTTGATTCATGATCATATTCATACCCTTATCCCCCGAATTCAATCTTTGGTTCATTGACCATATCTGAAGTGATGACGGTAAAATCCACATTTGATAAGTCACTAAGTTCTTTCTATGGTTTTCGATATCCAGTTAGGTTTTTAAAGACTTGTTCGCGATTTCTTTTTTGAAACGAATTTGAAAACTATTTTTTTTTACAACGAGGTAGTCAAATCCACGCTCACACCGCGTAGGCAATAAAAATATGTATACACGTCATTTCTGGTAATCAACATGTAGGCTCCATGGACAACTACCTTATCAAGCTGGTATGGCCCTTCCTAGTTTGTTGCCAATTTGCCTACCTTGGGGTCTTTAGTATTTTGAAACGTCTTCTGAGGACCTAATCTTCAACCTGGAATTGCTTTATCTAAACGTTTTTGTTGTCGCTTTTTACTACTGTTTGCTGGTATGTTGTCATTCTCATCCTCACTGCGTCTTTGATTTCTTCGATGGTGTCTAAACTATGTACCAATTCTGCGTTGTTTTTTTTAATCTGGCTTAAGGTCATATCTTGTTGTTGGCACATACAATTCTGCTGAATAACTGCTTCACAACCAAAAACTAAAGAGTACAGAGTTTGGTTATTTGCGTTCTTTGGAGTAGTTCTGTCGGACCAAAGGATCATAGGTAATTTATCTGCCCACCTGCCTCCTACTTCTTCGATTTTCTTTTGATGGTGTTGACCATATCTTGTTGTTTGATTCTACTTGGCTGTTAGTTTGCGGATACCTGGGTGTTGACGTGTTGGGTCGAGTGTTCCATTTTTTGCAGAACTTGTGTGTTTTGCTACTTATAAGTTGCGAATCATTATCAAAAACTATTTCTTATGGAATGCCAAACCTGCAAAGTATAATATGTTGCATTTTATAAAAGAAATTACCTCAATATTTGTTACTTGTCAATAGGCTTTTGCTTCAATCCATTTTGAAAAGTAATCTATCATGGCCAACATAAATATATGTTGCGCTGAAGCTTGGGGAAGTTTGCCAACTATATCCATTCCCCATTTCATGAATGGCCAAGGTGCCAGAATAGTGCGGAGTTTCTCATATGGCAAGTGTGAAAGTGTTGCGTGTTTCTGGCAGGCATCACACTTCTTGGTGTAGTCCATGGCATCTTTCTTCATAATACTACAGTAGTATCCCATTCGTAGTGCTTTGTTGGATAGACTTCTTCCACCAAAATGGTTGCCACATTTGCCATCGTGCAATTCACGCAAAACGACTTGTGCTTCGTCTTTCTTGACGCATCTTAAGTATGGTCCTGCAACTGACTGACGAAACAATGTGTTGTCAATCAAAATGAAATGGGAGGCTCTTACCTTAAAACTTCGAAAATCTACTTGTGAGTTTGGCTGAATGCCTTCTTTTAGCCATTGGATGTAAATTGTCCAATCTGCATAATCGGACGTTGCTATGGCATTTATCTCATCTGGATTGCACCTTAGTGAGACTCATATACAATAGTAGTATATCAGGCTCATACAGAGATTGCTTGAATAAATTCCTTGGGTAAGAGTAATGTTTTATAAACCTTGATAGCTCTCATTTCATGATAATCCATCAATGTGGGACGAATGCTTCCCCTACTTTGCACCTTTCCCACAATTTTGCTGCTTCCTTCATCTCCCTTTTTTTTTTCTTTTCTTTTCTTTTTTCTAATTTGCTGATTCTTTTGTTAATAAAATTCCATTCTAATTTGGATAAATTTGATTCATATTTTCGGCATTATAGGTATGGAAGAATTTTATTTTTTTACTTGATGTTTATATGAGTGCCTATCCTATATTAATAAATAAAAATAAATTCCTAGAAAAAATATATAAATGATCGAGCTACTTGCGAGCTTATCGAGTAGAGCAAAGTCATGATCAACATATGCTTGTTAAGGTTTCGAGCCGAGTTGAGCTAACTTGAGTTGAGTTCGAGTTACTGGCGAGGTGCTCAACTCGATTAGCATCCAAAAACATCATTAAGGTTTCACCTTCAAATTGTTCGTCAAGAACAAAATATATTCTTGAAAGTTGACCAATCCACAAAAGCTCAACATCTTGCACTTATTTCGAACCTTGTTTCCAATCACCTTGCATATCCTTTAAACGTATCTCATAGCCTCCAAATGCAATCTTAAGCGAATAGAAACTATCCTTTATGCACTTACAGCATAACCAATGGTTGATCCAAAATTTTGGATCATTAATTATTTTAATATTTCCTCTCTCTTCCACCTCACTTATGATATAACATTACTTTTTATGGTTTTTCTTACCCCTAATGGATGATCTGCTTTTTAATTATTGGGTTTTCTATAATATACCCCTGTGTTTTTAAAAATTCTACGTTATACCCTTAATGTTTTTTTCTTCTACACTGTACCCTTAAGTTTTTAAAGTTTTCTACATCGTACCCCTATGTTAAGTGTACGTAACGTTTACCGTTAAATTCTCTTTGCATTTCTGGGCTTCTCTCTCAACTCTCCCCCATGCCAACCCCCCAGCCCCCACCCCTTCCCTCTCCCCTCCACCCCCGCAACCACCATGAACTCCGCCAGCCCAGCCCCCACCCCTCCCCCTCCCCTTCGATTTCCCGCAGCCCCCACCCTCTCTCCTCCACCCCTTCCCTCCCTCGCACCGCAGCTGTGAACAACAACCACCACCACCCTCGCCATTGTTTTTAAAAAGATTAAGCCAGATTACATCTTGTTTCAACGCAAAATCAATACTCAGATCTCTCTCTTCCATCTACAACTGCATGATGCATTAAAAATTGTTGCGGGAAATGGGAGCTGTGGTGGTGGAGGGAGGGGGGAGGGGGTTGGGGTGGAGGGAATGGGGAGGTCTGGGTGGGAGTAGATTGTACTAAACGGAGGTTTGGGTGGGAATTCAAAAATCAATAACGTCCGTTTTCATTAATACGCACTAGGGGTATCTTATAGAAAACTTAAAAAACACAGGGGTACAGTGTAGAATAAAAAAACATTAGGAGTACATTATAGAATTTTAAAAAATACAGGGGTATATCATAGAAATACCCTTAATTATTTATGCTCTTCTTGTGCCCAGTAGATGGATGCCAACTCACGATACATGGGGCCTGCCATTTATTCTCTTTCATGGCTTTTTGGCTTTGATCCAACTATGATCAGATCATTGGAATGATCTGATTATCCCTCCCTCTCTCCTCTTTGTTTTTCTCTCTCTTAATTCTTTATTATATTTTTCTCCCTCTCTCCTAATGATCTAGCTTATAGATCATCCAATGGGCTCACTCTTAAGCTGCACAAAATTAATAAGAAACCAATTAAGCTATTAGGAGCCCAATAATCGTTATGAATCTATGATACAATGAAGACTTAAATTCAAATTAAGTACATTTGAGACTTAATGCTCCTGCATTAAGATATACTTAAAACTAGGTCCATCAATTATATTATGAACGACTAAATACCACCTATTTTTTTCTTATTAACGCCCTAAATACATAGAGGTCCCACCTCTATGTATGCATTTACCTCCATTCCTTTCATTCCCTCCTTCATTCCCCCATTCTCTCCCTCGTTCCACATCCATCCCCTCCATTCCTCCTTCTCACAAAGTTTTCCGACGAGCTCACATTCTCCCGCAAACTTGAAGTATTTCGACCACCTCGTCGCTGGCACCAAAAGTTTTCCGACTACCTCGTCACATCGCCTGAAAAGCTTAGTGTAACTAAAAAAATTGCGAAGAACACCTCGGGCTGGAATAGGACTCGCCAGAAAATGACTTGAAATTGTCGAAAAAAGAACCAGACGTCTACCATAGACGCCAGAACCTCTAGTCGGACGTCCAGTGGCGGATCCAGGAATTGAATTGCGTGGGTTTTCAAAGTCATTAAAAAAATCAAATTAGATTAATTAAAATATTCTAATATATTTATTTTAATTCCAAATTACTACTGATAACTAGATTTGACCTATTGGGTTAGATTTTTTTAAAAAATAATATCAATTATGTGTACCAAAGGGGCATTTGAAAACCAATATCATAAAGATGGATAATTTCAAAAATAAAAGTGTTCAAAAATAATTTAGGAATAGAAAACAAGGAAGGAGTTCAGACTATTCTGGAACGAATAGAATAATTTTCAGTATAACTAGCAATTGGTTATCACTAATTTAAGCATTGAAAAATACATATATATAAGAAGACTACCGAAAAAACATTTTAAAAGATATTTATTATATACAAGATACATCAACTATTTGCAAAATACAAAATGAGAAGAAAATAATCTAAAATTTAATAGGTAGAGGAATGGAAGACATTTCAAAAAAAAAAGAAAGAAACAAAAGGAAAATGAGATTAAAAAACTTAAAATGAAAAGAAAACAAAAGAACAAATGAAAAGTCTTAAAGAACCGAGAAAGTAAACAAAAGAAAAAAAAGGAAAGATGAAGTATTACAGCCTACAGGACGAGTTTGGCAAAAAGAACAAAAACAAAATGAGAAAATGCTATCTTTGGGACTCGAACCAGCATCACATTGGGTTCAAAAGACCAACACGTAGCTTGTCAACCAGTGAGCCAAGACTTATCAAACTAAACTAAAAGGACGCGCCATTATTATATCTGTTATAAATTTTTGTTTCTTTTGCCTATTCCATTCAGTTTTTTTCACGGATCTTCGTGGGTTCAGTTGAACCCACTGAACCCACGCTTGATCCGCCCCTGCGGACGTCTATAATAGGCACCCAACCACATGAACAAGCGCCCATAATTTGCACCCAACTACTGATACAAACGCCTATAATAATTGGACATTTCTAAGATGGTCTGATTTGATTTCAGACCATGGAGACAAATGAATGTGAGCCACACATTCTTGCTTGTAGGACCCCCATTTCTTTTCTTTTTCCTTTTCTTTTAAACGCCAAAACTAATTTATTTTGATTTTGTTTATTTACCAAAATTTATGAAATATATTTATAAAAATAGAAAAAAAAGGGAAAAATCAGAAAATCATAATTTTTTTTTTTTATGAAATTAATTTATGAAAATCGAAAAAATAAAACATAAAAAAAAAACGAAAAAATCAAAATTTTTTTTTTCACCTTCCAAACGGTGATTCAAGCTTGGAAAAAAAAATTTGGAGCCAAATTTTTTTTACCCATTTTCTCTCTCCTCCTTGTTCTTCATGTTCTTGGTGTTCTTCACCAAAAACTGAAGAACACCCATCTTCCACAATCGAATTTCTCCCAAATTCGACCCATTCTTCCACCTTCTCCCTCAATTCGACACTATCATCCATCTTCTCCCTCATTTGGACCTATTCTTCACCTCCATTTCGCCCAAAACCTTCACCTCCATTATTGAAGTTCGCGAAATGGATTTCGATCTAAACTCTTCACCCGTACAAGAAATGGATGTAAGTTTACTTGATTATTTTGCATATAGTAACAAATTAATCATTTTCTATCTTCATTTGTGTGTTTGAGTAGGATTAAACTTGTGATTTATGAAAAATTTCCCCAAAAAAACCTAGGGTTTTAGAGAAAATAAAATGACGGTATTAGTGATTAAATTGCTCTAAATCAATGCACTTCACACTTTTATGCGACGATTTGTGGTTACATTTGAGTAGTTCATACTTTAGTTTAGCTACAAAGTGGAAAAACTTTTCAGATTTTTCGCGACCTCTATGGGAGGTTGAGCTAGTTTTAGTGTAAGGTACTGCAGTGGTTTGGTAATTACTAAAATATTTTTGGACATGACCACATAAAGAAGTTTTGGTAATTACTAAACTTTTTTTGGACATGACCAAAAATAAAATAAAGGTGTGTGTGAGATAATTGCAATAAATCAATGCATTTCACACTTTTATTAGGTTACATTTGTTGAGTAGATTATAATTTCGTTTAGCAATTAAATGAAACAAATTTGCAGCATTCCCGGGACCTCCATTATAGTGGAGTGTCTACTAGTTTTTTGTGCTACAGGGTTTAGGTAATTACTAAAGTTGTTTTGGTCATGACCTAACATAAACCCCTGCTGCCCCCTGCTGCCCCCTCGCCCCCGCCGCCCTGCACCCCTGCCCCCCAAACTATCCAAGAAGACCCCCACCCCAACACCCCCTGCTCCCCGCCACTACACCCCCAGGTTCACCTCCAAATTATAGCGAATTTGGTTTTATTTTCCTGGTTCTATCATCTCCAAAGAAGTTGCTTTCGAGGGATCCGGATGCTAGTCTTGGTGGAGTTGTTGTAATGCTAGTTTGTGTTTGTGATCCTGCTCATATATTGCAATTTGAACACTCGAGGGCAGCCTCAAACTAATGTAATTCAGTTATTGTTTTCTCTATATTTGTGTAAAAAAACATAATTTATGATACTAATATATATATATAACTGTTTAGGAACATTTGGGACAAAAAAATGCAAAAAAAAAATTATTTTTTATTTTTTTTGGGTCACAAGGGCTGCGGTTTTTGCCTTGACCGCAGCCCTTAACGTGTTAAGGACTGCGGTTAAAAACCGCAGCCCTTCCTAAATGCCAAGGGCTGCTAGTCCAATGGTTGCGGTCAAAAAACGCAGCCCTTGGGCCCTTTTTAACCACAGCCCTTGGGCTTTTTTCCTCTAGTGATTGATAACTTAATCCGTGTATGATGGTGGCATTGTATACTTAAGATGTGGGTTATTGATAACTTAATCCATGTGGTTTTATGTGGTTTATATTGAGTTGGATTTTGGTCCCCCATTATCCCTCATTGTACTAAAAAGTCCAAATTAAACCCAAATCATATGCTTTTAGGTAATTACCAAACAATGTTTGGGCATTGCCAAACCTATCCAATCACAATCCATAGACATTACTCATCAAAGTCATCCCAAAAGGATTGGATAATCATGCCCCTGAGTCTCTTAGGCACAATACCTCACCAAACCCCATGAACTTGAGTTTTGGGCCCCCATTGTCCCTCCTTGTACTAAAAAGCCCAAATTGACCCCAGATCATATGCTTTTAGGTAATCACCAAACAAGGTTGGATAATCATCAAAGCCCATTACTCATCAAAGCCATCCTAAAAGGATTGGATAATCATGCCCCTGGGTCTCTTAGGCCCAATACCTCACCAAATCCCATGGACTTGAGTTTTGGCCCCCCATTGTCCCTCCTTGTACTAAAAAGCCTAAATTGACTCCAGATCATATGCTTTTAGGTAATCACCAAATAAGGTTTCGGCATTACCAAATCTACCCAATCACAATCCATACCCGTTACTCATCAAAGCCATCCTATGGAGATTGGACAATCATGCCCCTGGGTCCGTTAGGCCCAAAACCTCACTAAACCTCATGGACATGACTCTTGAACCCCCATTGTCCGTCCTTGTACTAAAAAGCCCAAATTAACCCCAATCATATGCTTTAAGGTAACTACCATACATGTTTAGGCGATTACCAATCCCACTAAGTGGAGGATGTTCTCCCAATCTCAATCCTTTATCATTACTCATCAAAGCTATCCTATGAGGATTGGAAAATCATGTCACTAGGTCCATTAGGCCCAATAACTCACCAAAGCCCATGTAATTAATTTTTGGACCCTAATAACCACTATATATGGTAGGTCATCACCTAATCATTTTAGGGCATTACCTCACTATAACATATATGATGATGGCATTATATGCTTAAGATGATGGCATTATATTGATAACCTAATCCATGTGGTTTTATGTGGTTTATATGAAAAGGTGGTATCGGGGTGAAATGTTATGTTTTTTCTTGTTCTTTTGCTTTCAAATGATTTTATTCAATGACTTTGATGACATGAAAGGTCCATTGATAAAAATGTTTATGTTAATAGAGGATTGAAATGGTAGAAGAATCTCTAAAAAGAATCATCTCCATTGTAGTAGAGTGGTTTTTTGTGCAAGTTACTGCTGGGTTTAGGTAATTACTAAAGGTATTTTGGTAATGACCTACCATAACCACTATATATACTAGTTAATCACCTAATTAGTTTAGGATATTGCCAAACATTTTAGGTCATCACCTAATTATTTTAGGGCATTACCTAAAATAATAATTGACATGGGCAATGGCATCAAATTATGTGACTATAACATATATGATGATGGCATTCTATTGATAACATAATCCATGTGATTCTATGTGGTTTATGTTACAAGGTGGCATCGGGGTGAAATGTTCCATTTTTTCTTGTTCTTTTGCTTTAAAATGATTGAATTGAATGACTTTGATGACATGACATGTTCATTGATAAAAATGTTTATATTAATATAGGATTGGAATGGTAGAAGTATATATCTAAAAAGAATCCTCTCCATTGTAGTGGAATGTCATTGGGTTTTTGTGCAAGTTACTACTGGGTTTAGGTTATTACTAAAGGTATTTTGGTAATGACCTACAATAACCACTATATATATACTAGGTAATCACCTAATTAGTTTAGGATATTACCAAACATTTTAGGTCATCACCTAATCATTTTAAGGCATTACCTAAAATAATAATTTACTTGGGCATTGGCCTTAAATTATGTGACTATAACATATATGATGATGGCATTATATGCTTAATATGATGACATTATATTGATAACCTAATCCATGTGGTTCTATGTGGTTTTTATTACAAGGTGGCATCGGGGTGAAATATTTCGTTTTTTCTTGTTCTTTTGCTTTTAAATGATTATTGAATGACTTTGATGACATGAAAGAACCATTGATAAAAATGTTTATGTTAATAGAGGATTGAAATGGTAGAAAAATCTCTAAAAAGAATCCTCTTCATTGTAATTGAATGTCACTGGTTTTTTGTGCAAGTTATTGTTGGGTTTAGGTAATTACTAAAGGTATTTTGGTAATGACCTATCATAACCACTATATATGCTAGGTATCACCTAATTAGTTTAGGATATTACCAAATATTTTTGGTCATCACCTAATCATTTTAGGGCATTACCTAAAATAATAATTGCCATGAGCAATGGCCACAAATTATGTGACTATAACATATATGATGATGGCATTATATGCTTAAGATGATGGCATTATATTGATAACCTAATCCATGTGGTTTTATGTGGTTTATATTACAAGGTGGCATCGGGGTGAAATGTTCCATTTTTCTTGTTCTTTTGCTTTAAAATGATTGAATTGAATGACTTTGATGACATGAAATGTTCATTGATAAAAATGTTTATGTTAATAAATGATTGGAATGGTAGAAGAATCTCTAAAAAGAATTTTCTCCATTGTAGTGGAATATCATTGGGTTTTTTTTGCAAGTTACTACTGGGTTTAGGTTATTACTAAAGGTATTTTGGTAATGATCTACCATAACCACTATATATGCTAGGTAATCACCTAATTAGTTTAGGATATAACCAAAGATTTTAGGTCATCACCTAATCATTTTAGGGCATTACCTAAAATAATAATTGACTTGGACAATGGCTTCAAATTATGTGACTATAACATATATGATGATGGCATTTTATGCTTAAGATGATGGCATTATATTGATAACCTAATCCATGTGGTTCTATGTGGTTTATATTACAAGGTGGCATCGGGGTGAAATGTTCCGTTTTTTCTTGTTCTTTTACTTTCAAATGATTTTATTGAATGACTTTGATGACATGAAAGATCTATTGATAAAAATGTTTATGTTAATAGAGGATTGAAGTGGTAGAAGAATCTCTAAAAAGAATCCTCTCCATTGTAATTGAATGTCACTGGTTTTGGTAATGACCTACCATAACCACTATATATGCTAGGTAATCACCTAATTAGTTTACGATATTACCAAACATTTTTGGTCATCACCTAATAATTTTAGGGCATTACCTAAAATAATAATTGACTTGGGCAATGGCCTCAAATTATGTGACTATAACATATATGATGATGGCATTATATGCTTAAGATGATGGCATTATATTGATAAACTAAAGTTAGTGTTCATATACAATACACTTCAAAATTGCAAGTTTTGAGACTTCTTTCACTTGCTGTAAAGTTTTTGGTAATTACCGAAACTTATTTTAGTAATTACTAAAATTTCCGAAGTTTTGAAGGTATTTTATTTGTTTATAAAATGTTTACTTGAAATCATATATATATTATCCACCAGATGCATTATACACACTAAAACATCCATATTATAAACTAAACTAACATCCCATAAGTGTTAGGATATTAGATTAAACATCATAGTCGTAAACATATACATCGAAAAGTGAAATGAAATCCAAACATTTGTCTTCTAAATAAAAATTATCCAAACCACACACCGAAGTTCATAAATATTATCCAAACCACAACCACGAAAATAGTTTTTTAGGCTAATAATGCCTTAGCAACAACATCATCTTTGACAGAATTATGCTCCCAGCAAATGGCATCGACCAAAGTGTTGAGGCAGTACCTATCCATATCCTACATAAATACAACAAAAAGCAAGTTAATGATATACCTTTTATGCAAATTATGACTGAAATCATGCCCCTGGGTCCATTAGGCCCAATACCTCACTAAAGCCCATGGACTTGACTTTTGAGCCTCCATTGGCCTCCTTGTACTAAAAAGCCCAAATTAACCTAAATCATATGCTTTAAGGTAACTACCAAACATGTTTAGGAGGTTACCAAACCCACTAAGTGGAGGATGTTCTCCCAATCTCAATCCTTTATCATTAATCATCAAAGCTATCCTATGGGGATTGGACTAGCATGCCACTGAGTCCATTAGGCCCAATACCTCACACAACCCTATTGACTTGAGTTTTGGACCCCCATTGACTCTCCTTGTACTAAAAAGCCCAAATTAACCCTAGATCATATGCTTTTAGGTAATTACCAAACATGGTTTGGGCATGACCAAACTTAATCACAATCCATTCCCATTACACATCAAACCCATCCTATGGGGATTGGACAATCATGACCATGGACCATTAGGCCCAATACCTCACCAAAGCCCATGTACTTGAGTTTTGGGCCCCCATTGTCCATCCTTGTACTAAAAAGCCCAAATTAACCCCATATCATATGATTTTGGGTACTTACCAAATAAAGTTTGGGCATTACCAAACCTATCCCATCACAGTTCATTCTCATTGATCATCAAAACCATCCTATGGGAATTGGACAATCATGCCCCTGGGTCCATTACGCCCAATACCTCACTAAAGCCCATGGACTTGACTTTTGGGCCCCCATTGGCCCTCCTTGCACTAAAAAGCCATAATTAACCCAAATCATATGCTTTAAGGTAACTACCAAAAATGTTTAGGGATTACCAAACCCACTAAGTGAAGGATGTTCTTCCAATCTCAATCCTTTATCATTACTTATCAAAGCTATCCTATGGGGATTAGACAAGTATGCCACTGAGTTCATTAGGCCCAATACCTCACACAACCCTATTGACTTGAGTTTCGGGCCTGCCTTGTCCCTCCTCGTACTAAAAATCCCAAATTAACCCCAGATCATATGCTTTTAGGTAATTATCAAACATGATATGGGCATCACCAAACTTATCCAATCATAGTCCATTCACATTACACTTCAATCCCATCCTATGGTGATTGGACAATCATGACCATGGATCTATTAGACCCAACAATTCCCCAAAGCCCATGGACTTGAGTTTTGGGCCCCATTGTCCCTCCTTGCACTAAAAAGCCCAAATTAACCCCAGGTCATATGCTTTTAGGTAATTACCAAACATCGTTTGGGCATGACCAAATTTTCCAATCACAATTCATTCCCATTATACATCAAACCCATCCTATGGGGATTAGACAATCATGACCCTGAGTCTATTAGGCCCATTACATCACCAAAGCCCATGGACTTGAGTTTTGGGCCCCCATTATCCCTCCTTGCACTAAAAAGCCCAAATGAACCCCAAATCATATGCTTTTAGGTAATTATTAAATAAAGTTTGGGCATTACCAAACCTATCCAATCACAGTTCATTCACATTGCTCATCAAAGCCATCCTATGAGAATTGGACAATCATGCCCCTTGGTCCATTACGCCCAATACCTCACTAAAACCCATGGACTTGACTTTTGGCACATTGTCCCTCCTTGTACTAAAAAGCCTAAATTAACCCCAATCATATGCTTTAAGGTAACTACCAAACATGTTTACGGGATTACCAAACCCACTGAGTAGAGGATGTTCTCCTAATCTCAGTCCTTTATCATTACTCATCAAAGCTATCATATGGGAATTGGACAATCATGCCACTGGGTTCATCAGGCCCAATACCTCACATAACCCTATTGACTTGAGTTTTGGGCCCCATTGTCCCTCGTTGTATTAAAAAGCCCAATTTCACCCTAAATCATTTGCTTTTAGGTAGTTACCAATCATGGTTTAGGCATGACCAAACTTCTCCAATCACAATCCATTCCCATTACACATCAAACCCATCCTATGGATGTTGGACAATCATGACCCTAGGTCCATTAGGCCCAATACCTCACCAAAGCCCGTGCACATGAGTTTTGGGTCCCCATTGTCCCTCCTTGTACTAAAAAGCCCAAGTTAACCCTATATCATATTCTTTTGGGTAATTACCAACTAAAGTTTGGGCATTACCAAACCTATCCCATCACAATCCATTCCCATTGCTCATCAAAGCCATCCTATGGGAATTGGACAATCATGCCCCTGGGTCCATTAGGCCCAATACCTCGCTAAAGCCCATAGACTTGACTTTTGGGCCCCCATTGGCCCTCCTTGTACTAAAAAGCCCAAATTAACCCCAATCATATGCTTTAAGGTAACTACCAAACATGTTTAAGGGATTACCAAACCCACTAAGTGGAGGATGTTTTCCCAATCTCAGTCCTTTATCATTACTCATCAAAGCTATCCTATGGGGATTGGACAAGCATGCCACTGGGTCCATTAGGCCCAATACCTCACACAATCCTATTGACTTGAGTTTTGGGCCCCCATTGTCCCTCGTTGTATTAAAAAGCCCAAATTAACCCTAAATCATTTGCTTTTAGGTAATTACCAAACATGGTTTGGGCATGACCAAACTTCTCCAATCATAATCCATTCCCATTACACATTAAACCCATCCTATGGAGAATGGACAATCCTGACCCTGGGTCCATTAGGCCCAATACCTCACCAAAGCCCATGCACTTGAGTTTTGGGTCCCCATTGTCCCTCCTTGTACTAAAAAGCCCAAATTAACCCCATATCATATGATTTTGGGTAATTACCAAATACAGTTTGGGCATTACCAAACCTATCCAATCACAGTCCATTCGCATTGCTCATCAAAGCCATCTTATGGGAATTGGACAATCATGTCCCTGGGTCCATTAGGCCCAATACCTCACTAAAGCCTATAGACTTGACTTTTAGGCCCCCACTGGCCCTCCTTGTACTAAAAAGCCCTAATTAACTCCAATCATATGCTTTAAGGTAACTACCAAACATGTTTAGGAGATTACCAAACCCACTAAGTGGAGGATGTTCTCCCAATCTCAATCCTTTATCATTACTCATCAAAGCTATCCTATGGGGATTGGACAAGCATGCCACTGGGTCTATTAGGCCCAATACCTCACACAACCCTATTGACTTGAGTTTTGGTCCCCTCTTGTCCCTCCTTGTACTAAAAAACCCAAATTAACCCCAGATCATATGGTTTTAGGTAATTACCAAACATGGTTTGGGTATTACCAAACTTATCCAATCTCAATCCTTTATCATTACTCATCAAAGCTATCCTATGAAGATTGGACAAGCATGCTACTGGATCCATTAGGCCCAATAACTCACACAACTCTATTGACTTGAGTTTTGGGCCCCCATTGTCACTCCTTGTACTAAAAAGCCCAAATTAATCTGAGATCATATGCTTTTAGGTAATTACCAAACATGATTTGGGCATTACAAAACGTACCCAAACCTATTAAGACATTGTTATCTCTTACATGTTGTGACTTTATAATTCAATTTGGCTTTTTTAGATTAACATATTTATATCATATTGATTAATTTGTACTTAGTATTATTTAGTTCAATTGTTTATTTTTCAATACACTTTGGAATTGGAGGTTTTAAGACTTCTCTTAGTTTCTGTCACGTTTTGGTAATTATCGGAACCCTATTTAGTAATTACCTAAAGTGTCTGTTCAGTCATCTTCTGTCAACTTCATCTTCAACTTTTCGATTTTTTCTCTCTCCTCGGAAATTCTTCATCTAGTTTGACAATGGTAATCAATACTTAAAAAACGCACAAATCGATCCGAAATCGGCGGTTTTCCAACATCATACAACAATCCAAACTATGTTTTTGTTAAATTCATAATGACCTAGAATTTTGATTTTGAGTTTCTTCATTTTGAAACTCAAACCTTTATTTTCATGGATATTCGGGCGTTTATGGTGTACATACGATCAGCAACTTTATGTTTCTTCATCTATTTCATGGATTTGCAAATATGAAAGAGTGAAAAGTGAAAAAAAATTCCCCAAAAATTTTCCCTGAAAATCGAAAATTAAAACTTCGATTTCACAACTTCTCCATCACAAATTCTTGATTTCTTCATGAATTCTTAACATTTCATGGAAATAGAAGGGTCCAAGTAAGAAATCTACTGAAAATTCGAGAAGAATCGAAGATCCATGGAAGATTTGAGGGAGGAAGGGGTAGAGGAGAGGAGAGAGAAAATCTAGGGAAAAAAAAAATATTTTCCCAAATTTTTTTTGGCCGAAATTAATTTTCGAATTTTTCAGAATTTTTTTCAGATTTTTTTTATATTCGAAATTATTTAAAACATTTTCAGAAATTAGAATAAATGATTTTGGTATTTTCTAAAATCATTTCAAAGCATTCCCATTACATTCCCCTTACCAAACTTCTTCAATCATAATCCATTCCCATTACACATCAAACCCATCCTATGGAGAATGGACAATCATGACCCTGGGTCCATTAGGCCCAATACCTCACCAAAGCCCATGCACTTGAGTTTTGGGTCCCCATTGTCCCTCCTTGTACTAAAAGGCCCAAATTAACCCCATATTATATGATTTTGGGTAATTACCAAATACAGTTTGGGCATTACCAAACCTATCCAATCACAGTCCATTCGCATTGCTCATCAAAGCCATCTTATGGGAATTGGACAATCATGTCCCTGGGTCCATTAGGCCCAATACCTCACAAAAGCCTATAGACTTGACTTTTAGGCCCCCACTGGCCCTCCTTGTACTAAAAAGCCCTAATTAACTCCAATCATATGCTTTAAGGTAACTACCAAACATGTTTAGGGGATTACCAAACCCACTAAGTGGAGGATGTTCTCCCAATCCCAATCCTTTATCATTACTCATCAAAGCTATCCTATGGGGATTGGACAAGCATGCCACTGGGTCTATTAGGCCCAATACCTCACACAACCCTATTGACTTGAGTTTTGGGCCCCTCTTGTCCCTCATTGTACTAAAAAACCCAAATTAACCCCAGATCATATGGTTTTAGGTAATTACCAAACATGGTTTGGGTATTACCAAACTTATCCAATCTCAATCCTTTATCATTACTCATCAAAGCTATCCTATGGAGATTGGACAAGCATGCCACTGGATCCATTAGGCCCAATAACTCACACAACCCTATTGACTTGAGTTTTGGGCCCCCATTGTCACTCCTTGTACTAAAAAGCCCAAATTAATCTGAGATCATATGCTTTTAGGTAATTACCAAACATGATTTGGGCATTACAAAACGTACCCAATCTCAATCCTTTATCGTTACTCATCAAAGCTATCCTATGGGGATTGGACAATCATGCCACTGGGTTCATTAGGCCCAATACCTCACCAAACCAAATGGACTTGAGTTTTATGCCCCCATTGTCCCTCATTATACTAAAAAGCCAAAATTAACCCCAGATCATATGATTTTAGGTAATTACCAATCGTGGTTTGGTTATAACCAAAATTATTTTGGCTATTACCAAACCTATTAAGACATTGTTATCTCTTACATGTTGTGACTTTATAATTCAATTTGGCTTTTTTAGATTAACATATTTATATCATATTGATTAATTTGTACTTAGTATTATTTAGTTCAATTGTTTATTTTTCAATACACTTTGGAATTGGAGGTTTTAAGACTTCTCTTAGTTTCTGTCACGTTTTGGTAATTATCGGAACCCTATTTAGTAATTACCTAAAGTGTCTGTTCAGTCATCTTCTGTCAACTTCATCTTCAACTTTTCGATTTTTTCTCTCTCCTCTGAAATTCTTCATCTAGTTTGACAATGGTAATCAATACTTAAAAAACGCACAAATCGATCCGAAATCGGCGGTTTCCCAACATCTTACAACAATCCAAACTATGTTTTTGTTAAATTCATAATGACCTAGAATTTTGATTTTGAGTTTCTTCATTTTGAAACTCAAACCTTTATTTTCATGGATATTCGGGCGTTTATGGTGTACATACGATCAACAACTTTATGTATCTTCATCTATTTCATGGATTTGCAAATATGAAAGAGTGAAAAGTGAAAAAAAATTCCCCAAAAATTTTCCCTGAAAATCGGAAATTAAAACTTCGATTTCACAACTTCTCCATCACAAATTCTTGATTTCTTCATGAATTCTTAACATTTCATGGAAATAGAAGGGTCCAAGTAAGAAATCTACTGAAAATTCGAGAAGAATCGAAGATCCATGGAAGATTTGAGGGAGGAAGGGGTAGAGGAGAGGAGAGAGAAAATCTAGGGAAAAAAAAATATTTTCCCAAATTTTTTTTGGCCGAAATTAATTTTCGGATTTTTCAGAATTTTTTTCAGATTGTTTTTATTTTCGAAATTATTTAAAACATTTTCAGAAATTAGAATAAATGATTTTGGTATTTTCTAAAATCATTTCAAAGCATTCCCATTACATTCCCCTTACCAAACTT
Organism: Beta lomatogona; assembly: GCA_947646795.1. Lineage (NCBI taxonomy): Eukaryota > Viridiplantae > Streptophyta > Magnoliopsida > Caryophyllales > Amaranthaceae > Beta > Beta lomatogona. Next base: position 576,598 of record CANSNZ010000424.1, on the reverse strand, counting down.
CTTCAATCATAATCCATTCCCATTACACATCAAACCCATCCTATGGAGAATGGACAATCAAGAGCCTGGGTCCATTAGGCCCAATACCTCACCAAAGCCCATGCACTTGAGTTTTGGGTCCCCATTGTCCCTCCTTGTAATAAAAAGCCCAAATTAACCCAATATCATATGATTTTTGGTAATTACCAAATACAGTTTGGGCATTACCAAACCTATCCAATCACAGTCCATTCGCATGGCTAATCAAAGCCATCTTATGGGAATTGGACAATCATGTCCCTGGGTCCATTAGGCCCAATACCTCACTAAAGCCTATAGACTTGACTTTTAGGCCCCCACTGGCCCTCCATGTACTAAAAAGCCCTAATTAACTCCAATCATATGCTTTAAGGTAACTACCAAACATGTTTAGGGGATTACCAAACCCACTAAGTGGAGGATGTTCTCCCAATCTCAATCCTTTATCATTACTCATCAAAGCTATCCTATGGGGATTGGACAAGCATGCCACTGGGTCTATTAGGCCCAATACCTCACACAACCCTATTGACTTGAGTTTTGGGCCCCTCTTGTCCCTCCTTGTACTAAAAAACCCAAATTAACCCCAGTTCATATGGTTTTAGGTAATTACTAAACATGGTTTGGGTATTACCAAACTTATCCAATCTCAATCCTTTATCATTACTCATCAAAGCTATCCTATGGAGATTGGACAAGCATACCACTGGATCCATTAGGCCCAATAACTCACACAACCCTATTGACTTGAGTTTTGGGCCCCCATTGTCACTCCTTGTACTAAAAAGCCCAAATTAATCTGAGATCATATGCTTTTAGGTAATTACCAAACATGATTTGGGCATTACAAAACGTACCCAATCTCAATCTTTCATCGTTACTCATCAAAGCTATCCTATGGGGATTGGACAATCATGCCACTGGGTTCATTAGGCCCAATACCTCACCAAACCAAATGGACTTGAGTTTTATGCCCCCATTGTCCCTCATTATACTAAAAAGCCAAAATTAAACCCAGATCATATGATTTTAGGTAATTACCAATCGTGGTTTGGTTATAACCAAAATTATTTTGGCTATTACCAAACCTATTAAGACATTGTTATCTCTTACATGTTGTGACTTTATAATTCAATTTGGCTTTTTTAGATTAACATATTTATATCATATTGATTAATTTGTACTTAGTATTATTTAGTTCAATTGTTTATTTTTCAATACACTTTGGAATTGGAGGTTTTAAGACTTCTCTTAGTTTCTGTCACGTTTTGGTAATTATCGGAACCCTATTTAGTAATTACCTAAAGTGTCTGTTCAGTCATCTTCTGTCAACTTCATCTTCAACTTTTCGATTTTTTCTCTCTCCTCTGAAATTCTTCATCTAGTTTGACAATGGTAATCAATACTTAAAAAACGCACAAATCGATCCGAAATCGGCGGTTTCCCAACATCTTACAACAATCCAAACTATGTTTTTGTTAAATTCATAATGACCTAGAATTTTGATTTTGAGTTTCTTCATTTTGAAACTCAAACCTTTATTTTCATGGATATTCGGGCGTTTATGGTGTACATACGATCAGTAACTTTATGTTTCTTCATCTATTTCATGGATTTGCAAATATGAAAGAGTGAAAAGTGAAAAAAAACTCCCCAAAAATTTTCCCTGAAAATCGGAAATCAAAACTTCGATTTCACAACTTCTCCATCACAAATTCTTGATTTCTTCATGAATTCTTAACATTTCATGGAAATAGAAGGGTCCAAATAAGAAATCTACTGAAAATTCGAGAAGAATCGAAGATCCATGGAAGATTTGAGGGAGGAAGGGGTAGAGGAGAGGAGAGAGAAAATCTAAGGAAAAAAAAATATTTTCCCAAATTTTTTTTGGCCGAAATTAATTTTCGGATTTTTCAGAATTTTTTTCAGATTGTTTTTATTTTCGAAATTATTTAAAACATTTTCAGAAATTAGAATAAATGATTTTGGTATTTTCTAAAATCATTTCAAAGCATTCCCATTACATTCCCATTACCAAACTTCTCCAATCATAATCCATTCCCATTACACATCAAACCCATCCTATGGAGAATGGACAATCATGACCCTGGGTCCATTAGGCCCAATACCTCACCAAAGCCCATGCACTTGAGTTTTGGGTCCCCATTGTCCCTCCTTGTACTAAAAAGCCCAAATTAACCCCATATCATATGATTTTGGGTAATTACCAAATACAGTTTGGGCATTACCAAACCTATCCAATCACAGTCCATTAGCATTGCTCATCAAAGCCATCTTATGGGAATTGGACAATCATGTCCCTGGGTCCATTAGGCCCAATACCTCACTAAAGCCTATAGACTTGACTTTTAGGCCCCCACTGGCCCTCCTTGTACTAAAAAGCCCTAATTAACTCCAATCATATGCTTTAAGGTAACTACCAAACATGTTTAGGGGATTACCAAACCCACTAAGTGGAGGATGTTCTCCCAATCTCAATCCTTTATCATTACTCATCAAAGCTATCCTATGGGGATTGGACAAGCATGCCACTGGGTCTATTAGGCCCAATACCTCACACAACCCTATTGACTTGAGTTTTGGGCCCCTCTTGTCCCTCATTGTACTAAAAAACCCAAATTAACCCCAGATCATATGGTTTTAGGTAATTACCAAACATGGTTTGGGTATTACCAAACTTATCCAATCTCAATCCTTTATCATTACTCATCAAAGCTATCATATGGAGATTGGACAAGCATGCCACTGGATCCATTAGGCCCAATAACTCACACAACCCTATTGACTTGAGTTTTGGGCCCCTATTGTCACTCCTTGTACTAAAAAGCCCAAATTAATCTGAGATCATATGCTTTTAGGTAATTACCAAACATGATTTGGGCATTACAAAACGTACCCAATCTCAATCCTTTATCGTTACTCATCAAAGCTATCCTATGGGGATTGGACAATCATGCCACTGGGTTCATTAGGCCCAATACCTCACTAAACCAAATTGACTTGAGTTTTATGCCCCCATTGTCCCTCATTATACTAAAAAGCCAAAATTAACCCCAGATCTTATGATTTTAGGTAATTACCAATCTTGGTTTGGTTATAACCAAAATTATTTTGGCTATTACCAAACCTATTAAGACATTGTTATCTCTTACATGTTGTGACTTTATAATTCAATTTGGCTTTTTTAGATTAACATATTTATATCATATTGATTAATTTGTACTTAGTATTATTTAGTTCAATTGTTTATTTTTCAATACACTTTGGAATTGGAGGTTTTAAGACTTCTCTTAGTTTCTGTCACGTTTTGGTAATTATCGGAACCCTATTGTAATTACCTAAAGTGTCTGTTCAGTCATCTTCTGTCAACTTCATCTTCAACTTTTCGATTTTTTCTCTCTCCTCTGAAATTCTTCATCTAGTTTGACAATGGTAATCAATACTTAAAAAACGCACAAATCGATCCGAAATCGGCGGTTTCCCAACATCTTACAACAATCCAAACTATGTTTTTGTTAAATTCATAATGACCTAGAATTTTGATTTTGAGTTTCTTCATTTTGAAACTCAAACCTTTATTTTCATGGATATTCGGGCGTTTATGGTGTACATACGATCAGCAACTTTATGTTTCTTCATCTATTTCATGGATTTGCAAATATGAAAGAGTGAAAAGTGAAAAAAAACTCCCCAAAAATTTTCCCTGAAAATCGAAAATTAAAACTTCGATTTCACAACTTCTCCATCACAAATTCTTGATTTCTTCATGAATTCTTAACATTTCATGGAAATAGAAGGGTCCAAGTAAGAAATCTACTGAAAATTCGAGAAGAATCGAAGATCCATGGAAGATTTGAGGGAGGAAGGGGTCGAGGAGAGGAGAGAGAAAATCTAGGGAAAAAAATTATTTTCCCAAATTTTTTTTGGCCGAAATTAATTTTCGGATTTTTCAGAATTTTTTTCAGATTTTTTTTTATTTTCGAAATTATTTAAAACATTTTTAGAAATTAGAATAAATGATTTTGGTATTTTCTAAAATCATTTCAAAGCATTCCCATTACATTCCCATTACCAAACTTCTCCAATCATAATCCATTCCCATTACACATCAAACCCATCCTATGGAGAATGGACAATCATGACCCTGGGTCCATTAGGCCCAATACCTCACCAAAGCCCATGCACTTGAGTTTTGGGTCCCCATTGTCCCTCATTGTACTAAAAAGCCCAAATTAACCCCATATCATATGATTTTGGGTAATTACCAAATACAGTTTGGGCATTACCAAACCTATCCAATCACAGTCCATTCGCATTGCTCATCAAAGCCATCTTATGGGAATTGGACAATCATGTCCCTGGGTCCATTAGGCCCAATACCTCACTAAAGCCTATAGACTTGACTTTTAGGCCCCCACTGGCCCTCCTTGTACTAAAAAGCCCTAATTAACTCCAATCATATGCTTTAAGGTAACTACCAAACATGTTTAGGGGATTACCAAACCCACTAAGTGGAGGATGTTCTCCCAATCTCAATCCTTTATCATTACTCATCAAAGCTATCCTATGGGGATTGGACAAGCATGCCACTGGGTCTATTAGGCCCAATACCTCACACAACCCTATTGACTTGAGTTTTGGGCCCCTCTTGTCCCTCATTGTACTAAAAAACCCAAATTAACCCCAGATCATATGGTTTTAGGTAATTACCAAACATGGTTTGGGTATTACCAAACTTATCCAATCTCAATCCTTTATCATTACTCATCAAAGCTATCCTATGGAGATTGGACAAGCATACCACTGGATCCATTAGGCCCAATAACTCACACAACCCTATTGACTTGAGTTTTGGGCCCCCATTGTCACTCCATGTACTAAAAAGCCCAAATTAATCTGAGATCATATGCTTTTAGGTAATTACCAAACATGATTTGGGCATTACAAAACGTACCCAATCTCAATCCTTTATCGTTACTCATCAAAGCTATCCTATGGGGATTGGACAATCATGCCACTGGGTTCATTAGGCCCAATACCTCACCAAACCAAATTGACTTGAGTTTTATGCCCCCATTGTCCCTCATTATACTAAAAAGCCAAAATTAACCACAGATCTTATGATTTTAGGTAATTACCAATCGTGGTTTGGTTATAACCAAAATTATTTTGGCTATTACCAAACCTATTAAGACATTGTTATCTCTTACATGTTGTGACTTTATAATTCAATTTGGCTTTTTTAGATTAACATATTTATATCATATTGATTAATTTGTACTTAGTATTATTTAGTTCAATTGTTTATTTTTCAATACACTTTGGAATTGGAGGTTTTAAGACTTCTCTTAGTTTCTGTCACGTTTTGGTAATTATCGGAACCCTATTTAGTAATTACCTAAAGTGTCTGTTCAGTCATCTTCTGTCAACTTCATCTTCAACTTTTCGATTTTTTCTCTCTCCTCTGAAATTCTTCATCTAGTTTGACAATGGTAATCAATACTTAAAAAACGCACAAATCGATCCGAAATCGGCGGTTTCCCAACATCTTACAACAATCCAAACTATGTTTTTGTTAAATTCATAATGACCTAGTATTTTGATTTTGAGTTTCTTCATTTTGAAACTCAAACCTTTATTTTCATGGATATTCGGGCGTTTATGGTGTACATACGATCAGCAACTTTATGTTTCTTCATCTATTTCATGGATTTGCAAATATGAAAGAGTGAAAAGTGAAAAAAAATTCCCCAAAAATTTTCCCTGAAAATCGGAAATTAAAACTTCGATTTCACAACTTCTCCATCACAAATTCTTGATTTCTTCATGAATTCTTAACATTTCATGGAAATAGAAGGGTCCAAGTAAGAAATCTACTGAAAATTCGAGAAGAATCGAAGATCCATGGAAGATTTGAGGGAGGAAGGGGTAGAGGAGAGGAGAGAGAAAATCTAGGGAAAAAAAATTATTTTCCCAAATTTTTTTTGGCCGAAATTAATTTTCGGATTTTTCAGAATTTTTTTCAGTTTTTTTTTATTTTTGAAATTATTTAAAACATTTTCAGAAATTAGAATAAATGATTTTGGTATTTTCTAAAATCATTTCAAAGCAAAAAAGACAAGGTAAAAGAATGTTTATGTGGTTGGCTCACATTCATTGTGGCCCCACATATTCCATGGTCTGATTTCAATTTAGATCATCTTAGAATTCTCAATAATAATTAAATTAAGTTAGATGGCCATCCTGATATCAAACCAACATTAAACACGAGCAATATTTTCCATTTTGTTACTTTTGATGCATGGGCGTGTTATTTTCTATGGTCCCTTTTTACATACCAAAATTGATGACTCAATTTGTTGGTACTAAATATCGTTTTCAAATCATTGTCCACTTGCCTGTAATAATATGAAAGGATGGGCCGTATAGCAAATGCAGTGCTCAAATGATTCAGTAAGCTCCCAACACGTAGATGGAGTACATTTCGCCATTTTCTGAGACGAGCTGAGGCAACCTACCAATGCGATGCGATTGCAGATCTACTTTAATTTGTTGTCTAGCTTTTGGGCAGTGGCAGTGCTTTAGTATTCCAACTTTTGCCACTTTGCATTTTCCGATCACTAGACAAAATTTGACATCAGAGAATTGGTTACATCTGGAAGTTTCGCAATTTTGGAGCAGTCCACTGGAAACTGCATTTTATGAGCTCAGTTTCACAAACGCAAATAAGGCAACTGATCACAAGTTCCATAAATTCCATCCTCTAACCAATTTGCGAATAGGACGAGCAGTTTGCTAAACTTATAAATTAGTCTCCTCACCCGTAATTCTACAAACGTGAAACAATACTTTACACACACTTAGGGAAATCTTATTCCTCAACACCTTCTGTCTTGTATTAATCGTTACAATTTGACTTTCTTGCATATCAATGCTCTTTTTTAATCATATTAAATAATTATTAGCAAAAATTATAAAAAAAAGTTAGATTTTGAATATATAAAATGAGACAAATCTAACAACATTTTATATAATAAAAATTATGGTCAAAGAAAGTTGTATGAATATTACACATGGTCAAAGTTAATCAATTACTGTAATATGGAACTGAAGCAATAATAACTAATTACCTACTTTTTTTTTTGAAGGGATAATAACAAATTACCTACTTGGTCCCTTCAATTGCCTTATTTTCTATTTGGTTAATTTATGAAGAACTGTGTTGAGTGGATAAGTAATTTTGTTTTGTAGTGTGTGAGGTAGGAGAAAAAGCAGAGAGAGACCATGTTACATAAATAGAAAATGGGACAATCTTTTAGAGACAAACTAAAATAAAAATTGGGGTAATTTTTTTGGAATGACTCGGTAAGATATACTTTTTGTGCTAATATAGTTATTAATCCAGGATCGTTTAAATCAAAGTCATTTTGGAATTCTTTGCCTCAAATTTGGCCCTAGAGCAACGCTTATTATCAAGGAAAGATAGGTTATTGTTAGGAAATTTTGTCAAAAAGACATTGTTTATTAAAAAACTTTGTAAGAAAACACCTTATATAATCAAATTAATAACAATATAGAAAATTAATGATAATAGTAAAATTAGAAAATTAAATAGAGAGGAATCGACTTATGGCACCATAGAGATAAATATAGTGAACAGAATTGAACTAAGCCGACTACAATATATTTGGAATGGACTTTACTCAACCCTTAATCTCCTAAACTTAGCATTTTTGTGTCTGAAGACGTGTAGGTAGCTACTAGCTATAGGAATTAAAATTGGTAGAACAATACTAATTAACTTATCTGAAAGCCGTGGCGTGATTTAACACTGCCCTAAAGTTGAATTTTCTCAGTAATGTACACATGGACTTTTGGCAACCAACCTCCAGTAATACATGACTACTGTTTCTCCGGAAATATCACACGCCCGAGCCCGGACCGGCCGGCCCGCGCGTGTGTGGTGATTAGATCCTTCCCACTCAACCTTCAACAAATGTATAAAGAAAGAAACTCTACAATGGGATGGGAAAAATCCTTTAAACTACCAATGTAGGACAATGAACTTTTTAATCTTTTGAAGCAACTTTTGGAGTGAGAAAACTAACGCTCCACTCAGTAACTCCAACACTAGCTACTACTGTTTGTTAACCTTCTACCAAAATATTACAGCACCAAATACTAGGTAAATAAGGAGAACGCACACATTGAGTATGATATTTGTACCTTTTGTTAAGAGAGAAAGACTAATGAATACATAATATGTATTATATAAATGGGTCTCATAAAATGGATCAATGGAAAAGGTCATTACAAAAATTTTAAGTAAACAGGAGAAGAGCCAAATGAAACGAATAAATAACGTGAAAGGTGATAGAATGCAAAAAATAAAGGGTGTATATAGTTAACTTTTTATGTTAAAATAATTATTAGTAACACTTATAAATTGATGAGATAGAAAGGTATTCTTGTTGGAACTAGTAGGAGAAAATATAACAAATTTATCTAAGATCAGACGCCATGATATCATTGTCCTAAGCAGGACCATCTTGGATATTTATGGGTCCTGTTCTAAAATGGAAATTGGGCCTTTTGTTTCCCCTTAGTGAGAGAAAAGGACCACAATTTTTCATACGGGGTAGAGAGAATCAATACTAATTGATAGATTGATTTTATTTTTGATAATTATGAAAAATTATTGATGATAATACTAAAGTTAAAGATATGGAAGGTTGAATTTTTGATGGAAGAGATTAAGGAAGATGATAGGGGATAACATGAATTATGGAGTCAGGAGATGAAAACATAGAACGTTTGCCGTTTACTATTTACAAAACATCATATTTTTCAAATTGGGCCCTTTAATTTCAAATAAAAACTGGGGCCCAGTGCGGAGAGTAGACTTCATAACAATTCTCGACTAAAGTTGAGGGTGATAAAGATCGAACCTCAAACCTCGAGAGACACTTACCATTCAAGGTGCCACTTGAAACTTGGAATGATTATATTAGTCCTTGCCTCATTGGTCGTGTAGAATACTCTTTTGTAACTAAAATATCAAAGAAGTCCTTGTGGTGTCTCTTCAACCTTGAATTTTGAGTGTGTGACTATAAATATTGAGAGCAAGCTGAGCCATTAATTAGTTTACCGTCAAATAATATTACACCCAAACATAGTTTTTGAGCCAAAATATTTCATTGATTAGTAAAGAGGGTTAGAAGAACATCGAACAATGAAAGGAGAGGCAGTCTGCGTTACGGGTTCCAGTGGTTTCATTGGGTCGTGGTTGGTTCAGCTCCTACTCAACCGTGGCTACACTGTTCACGCTACTGTCCAAGATCTCAGTAACCGCTCTTTCTCTCACTTTCTTCCATAACTAATTAACCTTTTATTATTAGATCAGCAAAAATATAACTAATTTTCAAATTCTTTAATGTGTGGCAGGGGATATATAATACCTTGGTCCAAATTTAATTGTCACAAAAATATTTTCAATTTGCATTATATTGTTGACATAACAATTCATTTTGGATGGAGATAATATTGGTATATAACTATATATGATGCCATGATGGAGACTAATATATTGGTTAAAACACTTTCCACGTTTAGAACTGAAATACAAGTATTTGGAAAAACAATCAAGTACCAAATATTTTTATTAAGAAAGAAAGGAAACACTAATTATTTTTTAGGCATTATTCTTTTACAAACATTTTCATTTTTTATTAATTCAAAGAAGGCCACCAAAATAAAAAGCTCAACAAGATTCTTCTAAACATGGCTATTGTTATCTGTAGATAGGTAACCGGATCAAAGTTAAAAGTTATAACAGTTAGAAATATAGCCTTTTCACAAAGTTATCTTTAGAAACTATTCAAAAATTCCTCATATTTTTTCAACTATCTCGAACCCCCGCATTTCTCTGATTCTGTTAATCCTCAAAAGCTCTTTGCTAAGTGAAAATTTAGCTCATAAACATAAAAATTAGGATACATCCCATCATTATATTGTTGTTAAATGGTCACTTTTCGAGTCAAATTAGAATCTATGTTGAATGCACCATTACAATAAATAAAAAGAGAAATATATATACATAATTTGCCAATATAAATCAATCAATCCCTTTTAATATTATTTTGTATCACGTTTTTCTTTTAATAAGGCGGCAATTCAAACATAGCTGCTGAAATTATTATATATTTGTAGTTAACAAGAGCCCATAAACCCACGAAAGACTGGTATTTGGGGCAAATGCTTGACCAAGATACCATGCGGATTGAGGTGTAGACATGATCCTTCTCCTTACCATTATATAGTAAATAAATAAACATAAATTAGACAAACTGTTTAGCTAAAACTTAACTCATAAAGGGAAATTGTCCTAAATACCCTGGACAAAATGTTCATCTTTTGCCTTGTTTTAGTTGTTAAGCCATTAACCGGACTCATATCTATTAATTCGGCGTCTCAACAGATGATAAAAAGGAAACAGCACATCTGTTAGCATTGGAAGGAGCAGATGAAAATAATCTGAAACTATTTCAAATGGATTTACTAGATTACGACTCTATTGTTGCAGCTGTTAAGGACACTGCTGGTGTCTTTCACCTAGCATCGCCCAATGTCATTGGGAAAGTTGAAGACCCTCAGGTAATCAGCTGCTTTCCTTTCATAACATTACATTACTTTTCTGTCTTTCTTATTATAACATGATAATTGATAACATCCTTAATTTTATATGTATTACTTCTATGTATGACCCAAATATAAGTATATCTTGAGCTTCATGAAAATATATACCCCTTTTATTATATAATATCATTACATGACATAAATAAAGCCAAATAGATTTTGAACATTGTTCTGTCACAGACTCAATTAGGGACCGCCTTTGATTGTGAAGCTTTGTAATTTAGTTAATTTTTATATTTCTATTAGGATGATAAGATATTATCATTATATCTTTATTATCCGGAATATTCCTAATTTCTTTTCTTATTTTTAAGGTTTTAGCTCTTGGCCTTTCCTTGAGATAGGATGGCTATTACACTTGTATACCTTTCCAATCCAAAAAATAAAAGTAATCTAGTAAGGGTGCTAAAATCTTGGATAGGTTTTCATGTTCTCCCCCTAATATATTGACCTAAATTTTGCATGATGATTTTAAACAATGTAGAAAGAGCTGCTTGAACCAGCAATAAATGGTACCAAAAATGTAATAACGGCAGCTAAGGAGGTTGGAGCTAAACGTGTGGTGGTGACTTCATCAATCTCTGCAATCGTGCCTAGCCCAAATTGGCCAGCTGATGTGCTCAAATCTGAAGCTTGTTGGACTGATGAGGATTATTGTAGGAAGAATGAGGTAACATACTTTGCCTTTATTTGGAATTTCATTTGACATTATCTGAATGTTAACGATAATAATTACTTTATTATAATGGGCATTTGGTTCAACGATGGAAAATAAATACTTATAAATATATAGGATTAAGGAGGTTAATGTCAACAAGGTAGCATGCGACTTGTTGGGCTTTTGTCCTAACATTTGACGCACTAGGTAAATGTTGGTATTGTTTTTATAGTTATGGTATCCGCTCTCAAAATTGTGGGCTGAGAAAGCCGCTTGGGATGTTGCCGCCGAGAAAGGTGTGGAAGTGGCTGTTGTGAATCCAGCTACCGTGTTAGGCCCAGTTCTTCCACCTGTACTCAATTCAAGCATGGCTGCAATTCTTGGTATCCTTCAAGGTAAATTTTTTTTATAGAGCTCCGTTTCTTTAGCTACTCAATCACTAGTCATACTAATTATACTCTAGTCCGTAGCATATTAAGAGTGTATTTGGTTCAATATTTTCGGACTCCGAGAACGAAGTAGAAACTTTATTTTTTCTTGATAGTTCAACTCCTCCTCAATCTATTACTATTGTTTAGTAGTGATGAACTCCTCGAGTGTGTTCCCATTCTCTCCTACCTTAAGTAACAAAATCTATCTTTTGGTACTATTATTCTTTTTTCATTTCATAGCTTGAACCAAACGCTTAAGTTAAGAAAGGTAACAACTATTTGTTAAGCCTTGTTGATGCCATTAATAATTAAATAAGACAAAAATGATCTATTGTTTGGAGTTGACATTTTGTTACAAGCACAAATCATGACTTGATGATTGGATAATGAGTTATAAAGTGAAAGCTCAACTGTTCGAAACCTCTTATAATCATTTTTCTTTATTTTATGAGTAACAAAACGATATTGTAAGAAAGGCCATGTCATCTATGACGACATGGCATCATGTCAGCGTTTTAGAGGAAGGAGAGCGACACGTGGTGGAATATAATTCTTGCACATGAGTTTCTATAAATAACTAGTTCTTAGGCCCGGCCTACGCCCCAGATACTTAAATTTTGCATTTATTAATATTTTACTTGAAAATGATAACACCAAATATTACTTGGTTTAGTGGTTAAAACATCAATATATAAGTTTGAGATCATGGGATCAAATCTTATGCAATGCATTATTGTATTTTTTAATTGTATGTGGATTACATGCCTTTTAATATATCAGTATAGATATGATTATGTTACCATTCCTCTCCATCTGATTCAATTATCTTTGCATTTCATGGCTTAAACCAGACAAACACTAACATCATTCAAAGTACTATTTTAGATATACTTACTATTCATTAACGAATATATATACTATGTTGATATACACGGACTATTAGAACAAAAGATAACAAAAAAATTCTTTAATTTTTCTTAGTTTTCGACTTTGATGTTCACATCTGTTGCTGCACAACTTTTGACCATTAATATTTTTAATGTCAATTACTAAAATTTATAAGAAGTTGACATTTTGAAAATATGAATCTAGACAGATCTAATATTATATTACATGATAAGTTTAGTAAAAGACTACAGTAAAAGCGGCATATCTTCTAAAGGTGAATAATTTCGTATTATTGTTCACGACATAAATTCAATGAACAAAAAACACATTTAGAGTAAAAGATTATAAATAATATAAACATAACACTTCTCTTACAGAAAAATGCATAAAAATATATCATTACTATTAACGTCATTTATTATTGCAAATCAAACATGCCATAAGAGGCCCATCTATCCATGATAGAGCTCAGAGTCTAATCAATATTACAGAATGAATCCCACAATTTACTAATTACTACCCCTTTTTATAAAGGAGAAATTTCACTACATATATAGGAAACTCCCAAAATCATTAAGGGAGTATAAGATAGTAAAACAAAAGTTTATAATGGATTTTGCAGGAAGCACTGAAACATATGCGGACTTCTATATGGGATGTGTCCATGTAAAAGATGTAGCTATGGCACATATTTTGCTGTTTGAGAACAAATCTGCAACTGGAAGGCATCTGTGCTGCAAAGATATATCTCATTTCAGCGACTTGGCTGCTAAGGTTGCTGAGCTTTACCCTGAATATAAAGTCGCTAGGTATGCATTTTTAATTACTTTTGATGTATACAAATTCTAAAGTATAGTACGTGGAAGATTGGTTTACATGTTGTTTTATTTATTACTCTATCTATTTCTTTTTGTTTTCCCCAAGACCCCAACAACAAATAAAAAGGGAGGGAGAAAGAAAATCAAGTCGAGCTTACTAAAATTTCCTTTCAGATGGACGAGTGATTAATCTTTGCAGTATAAGTGATTTTTTTAATTAGATCACTACTCACTAGTACAATTCCAACTATATACCTTTGTATTTTACCTCTTTAGACTAACATCAAAGCTCATTAATTTCATACAATATACACTTTTGATTAATTGTATAAAACATATATGATTAGTACATTTTGTTTAGAGTAATTTATATACTTTCTCAAAATAAAAACGAAGAACATTAATATCCTTGTTCATGTTAAATATATTAGGTTCCCAAAGGACACGCAGCCAGGATTGCTTAGAAAAGAAAATGCAGGGAAGAAGCTAATGGACCTGGGCCTAGAGTTTACTTCATTGGACCAGATTATCAAAGATTCTGTTGAAAGTTTGAAGAGTAAAGGATACTTGTCTTGATCTACAACTTAAGAAGTTTCATTCCTCTACAATCAAAGAACTCGATATAATAGCTATGACATTGAGGCCCTCCTTTATTAATTACTATTATTAATAATATCGATGTTAGGGTTGTGTCTGTGAGAACTCCCACCTTAGCTTACCCTATGAAGGTCATGATAATTAGAATAATGGAAAGCTAGTAGAGATGCCTCATTCGCCAGTCGCCACTATGGTGTAATAAACTCTTTAATATAAGTGGACGTAACAGCTTATGTTACATTACTACCTGTTGTTTTCCTCTTGTTGGAATATTTATAGCAAAATATATGTGGTTTGTTGGATAGGCATTAATACGTAGGTGTTGAGGACTGAGAAGTTATACGTATGTATGCTAGAAGATAAAATATATATACTACATTTTTATGACAACTTGGACGAACCCTCATACTCGATCGGACAAGTATGGGACTTAGGAGGCAGAGTGTTATACTCGGACGAGCAGGTGTACTGAAACCGCTATCACGCAAATGCTTGTGCCTTTTCGGTTTGGTTGTTTGCTTGTTTGTCGTGAAGCGTGGCTTTATTCCTAAAATATTCTAATATGGTTTCCTGTTTGAAGGCAGGGAAAAATTCTAGTTAGTAAGAAAACTGTTAATTTTGGTGATTGAACTCGATTAATGGATTTGAGAAAAGAGCTGAAGAAGGCAGTACCGAGAGAGAAGAGAGGAGAGAAAAGAAAGGGACTACATTGTATTGTATTATATGGTGTTATAAAATGAAGTGTTTGGGCTCATTTAGTCAGCAGCCTAATACAGGAGCACAAAAGCCTACTAAAGCCTGGGACAGGTGGCAGCTGTGGGTCCCACTTGAAAGTTGACCTAATCACCAGTATTTGGGAAACCTCTAAAAGGTGAAGCAATCATTGCCTGAAAAGGTAACATGCCCATTGCTACCAAAAAGGCCCATCTGAATAATGTTTCCTGTCTGGGAAACCCCCAACACTATAAAAACCAACTGCCTCATCAATGAACAGGTATTCAATTCTCACCTAACAAAACTAGAGCCTCTCTCTCTAGACTTTACTTCTCTTTCTACCTCAATCACATCTGACTTGAGCGTCGGAGGGGCGATCCCGGAACCACCCCCGGGGTAGTTTAACCTTGTTTTGCAGGATTCCGGCGTACGGATATCAGAGCTCAGGCGATCGCTCTTGGGGCCCACATCACATATCTCAACCAATCACAACCCTTAATTTCTTAGCAGAAACAGTTTGGCGCCGTCTGTGGGGAAGTTACAATCAAAGTCGCTTCGCCACCACTTAGTAAGATCAATTCTGTAATGGCCCCAGCCAAAAGCACTCGTACTCGCCAGCCCTCCGCACGGGCTCAGAGGTCCGAAAGGAGTCCATCTCCATCTCTTCAACGAAGGTCCGAACGGCCCAAAACACCGACCGTTCAAACCCTTGATCATGAAGAAGAAGAGCATTCCATAGAAGACGAGGCGGGACCCCAGTCGCCTACAGGGCCGCTGACCCCCAACCTATAACCACAACGGATATAAACATGATAGCCGCACAGCTTCAGCAAACCTTGCAACAGAGCCTGACAGATATGCTGGCCAACCCTCTTCAGTCCCCGAAAGACCAAGCCCTAGTCCCTTCCCTTCGGGCGGATAACCATGGTCTGCCTAGCCGGCATCCATAGGGGGCAAGAGAATATAGTCAGCCTGGTCAGCGCCGATCAAAGCAGGGGGAAGATGACCGACGCGAGTCTAAGGGAAGATCAGTTAGAGCTGCTGAATAGACCCACATATCCAAATCCCCTCGGGGCAACGCGGGCCACAAGCAAAACGATGCCCGACACTTCCTCAACGAGAAGCGTCTCAGCAAGGGTTATGATGCGAGGCACATATTAAACAAAAAGGCCGCTCGCGCGAGGGGCCATGGTGATTCCGCTCGGCGAACCCCATTCGGATCAACGGCGGGGCACTCAAGTTCATGGTCCCATTCGGCCCGGCCATACTCGAAGCACCCAACCCGGGAAAAGTCAAGACCCCCTCTGTCGAACCATTCACGGGCCTAACCGACCCGGATGACCACATGGCAACATATAAAGCTCAAATGAGCGTCCAGACCGGATGCGAAGCCACTTGGTGCCGCTTCTTTCCAACAACCCTCAAAGGTCTGGCCCTAAGTTGGTTCCAGGAGCTTCCGGCAGGATCATTACCGATTTCTCGATCCTCGAAGACCTATTCATTCACCAGTTTGTTGCGGGAAAAAGGCAAAAGAAAACAAGTCTCCACTTGATGGGGGTCAAGCAGGAGAAGAATGAAAGCCTGGCCGACTATATTAAAAGATTCAATGAGGAGTCATTGAAAATTTCGGATCTGCAGGATGCGGTAGCATTCGCCGCCCTAATGTCTCGGACTCCACTGGGCCTGGCTAAGGTGGTCCTTGGCCGAAAACGAAGTCAAAACCTTCTCTGAGGCAATGACTCGAGCTCAAAGATTCATCCAAGCAACCGACATATGCCGTCACTCAGACGATGGGAGCAAAAAGAGGAAGGAAGAAGGAAACCCCCGGGATCAGTCGAAGCAACAGAAGACGGGTGGTCGGTCGGACAGATTTAACGACAACGGTATCGACCCCCGGTTCAGTAAAAACAGGAGAGAGATATACTTGGACGTAAAAGACAAAGTCACTCTCCCCCGCCCACCTCCCATCAAAACCTCAGCTACCCGAAGAGACAGGAGTCTGTGGTGCGAGTATCACAAGGAATGTGGACACACCACTAAAGATTGTAGGGAACTCAAGAAATCCCTTAACAACCTGGCGGACCAGGGAAAACTGAACCGATACCTCAAGCATTCCAGCGAGGAGAAGGGCAAGCAAACGGCAGGTCAGTCCAACAGCGGAGACACGGAGGGGTTCATCGGAGTCATAGCAGGTGGCTTCGCGTCAGGAGGCCTAACCGGTCGATCACGCAAAGCCCACCTCCAAAATCTTAAGCATCAGGTACTCGATGTCAACCACCCCCGACCCGACTGCCCTGTAATGACATTTGGGGAGTCCAGTAGGCCACTACACACGCCCCACGACGACCCCTTGGTCATCGAGCTCAAAGTGGCCAACACAAGAGTCAAACGAGTGCTAGTGGACAGGTGGTCCTTCACCGATATAATCACGTTGGAATGCCTCAGAAATTGAAGTACACTTGAAAAGAATGTGACCCCACTCAATCAGCCACTCATAGGCTTCGGGGGAAACTCGGTGCACCCGGTCGGGTCTATAAAGTTGCCTACTCGGATAGGAGAGAAGGGCAAAGGAAGAAGCCTACCGATTGACTTCTTAGTGGTAGACATCCCTCTGCCATACAACATCATAATGGGAAGACCAACGCTGAATAAGGTCAAGGCTGCAATTTCCATCTATCAGCTCCTCATGCAGTTCGAAACCGACGAAGGTAGAGTCGGAAAGATCCAGGGGGGATCAAGAAGCGCCCAGGCAAGTGTTATGTGAACAAACTTTAAAAGCAAGGTCGACGTCCAAGAGGACTCGAAGAAAAGAAAGCGAGAAGATGGTCAGCCCCCAAGTGAGCTCGGGGTCTACCTTACGGAGAATACCAAGCAATACGAGCGCCCTCAGCCAGCTGAGGAGGACGAAGAAGTCATCATCGATGAGAAACATGGTCGGACTCTTAGAGTAGGCAAGGCCATGGACCCTCAAACAAGAAGGGAGATCATTCAAGTTCTAACAGAATACCGAGACGTCTTCGCCTACGAAGCCAATGAAATGCCCGGGCTCGACCCTAAAGTGATGTGCCACGAGCTAAACATCAAAGAGGGGTTCAAGCCGGTCAAACAAAAGTTGAGGCATCAAGGCCCTGAAAGGAACGCCGCAGCAGCTGCAGAAGTTAAGAAATTGCTCGAAGCGGGGTTCATTGAAGAATGTCAGTACTCGGAATGGCTGGCCAATGTTGTCCTGGTCAAGAAGTCGAGTGGGGCATAGAGAATGTGTGTGGATTTCACAGACCTAAATAAGGCCTGTCCAAAAGACAACCACCCTCTGCCCAAGATTGATAGGTTGGTCGACTCAACTGCAGGTCACGCCCTCTTAAGCTTCATGGATGCAAATGCGGGGTACCATCAAATCCCGATGGCTGAACAGGACCGAGTCCATACCGCGTTCATCACCAACCAGGGGGTGTATTGCTATAAAATGATGCCCTTCGGGCTGAAAAATGCAGGGGCAACATACCAGCGCACCGTCAACAAAATCTTTAGCGACCAACTTGGTCGGAATATAGAAGTATATGTCGACGACATGATTGTCAAAAGCAAAGTCCACAGCCATCATCCCTCTGACTTAAGGGAGACCCTCGGGACGTTGAGGCGTTTCCGCATGATGTTAAATCCGAAGAAATGTGTCTTCGGAGTGAAAGGGGGTAAGTGCCTCGGATTCCTGGTTGATGAGAGAGGGATCGAAGCAAATCCCGACAAAATCAAAGCTGTAATAGAAATGAAGTCTCCGCGGAATGTAAGAGAAGTACAACGCCTAACCGACTGTCTGGCCGCCCTCGGTCGCTTCCTATCCCGCTCAGCTGATAAGAGCTTGCACTTCTTCAAAACACTGAAAAGAAAAGAGTTCACTTGGGATGACGAAGCCGACCAAGCCTTCACCTCCCTAAAAGAACATCTCCTAACTCTCCCAAAATTGATCTCCCCCTTGCCGGGGGAAACATTATTCATTTATTTGGCTATTTCAGAATACGCACTCAGCGCTGTCTTGATAGCCGAAAGAGAAGAAAAACAACACCCAGTCTACTTCGTTAGCCACGCCTTCCGAGGAGCAGAGGCCAAATACAGCGAAGTGGAAAAAATGGTTTTTGCATTATTAATGGCTAGTCGGAAGCTCAAACCTTACTTCCAGGCCCATCCTATTAAGGTCCTCACTAGTCAGCCGCTCAGGAAGCTCATTGAAAGCAGGAACCACTCTAGTCGGATGACCGATTGGGCGGATCAGCTAGCTGACTTCGGGTTGGAATATGAGCCCAGAAGGGCGATCAAAGCCCGTGCCCCGGGCCGATTTCATAACGAGTGCACCTCCGGCCCCCAATCGCGGAGACAAGATAGCTGGGAGCTGCAAGTGGATGGCTCGTTTACCAAGACAGGTTGTGGAGCCGGACTGGTCATCAAACCCCCGGTCGGAGAAAAGATGGAATACGCCATCAAATTTGAGTTCCTAAGCTCCAACAATGAAGCAGAATATGAAGCCCTGATCCTCGGGTTGGAGTTATGCATCCTGGCCGGGGCAACCGTGATCAATGCTAAATCCGACTCACAATTGATAGTGGGTCAGGTATCGGGTGAATATGAGGCTAAAGAAGACAACATGAGAATGTATCTGGCCAAGGCCCGTAAAATAATCGAGCGATTATCTCGGTTCAATATCACCCACATACCCAGTCGGAAAATCGCAGAGCCGATGCCTTAGCCCGAATGGCCGGTTCGGCGAAGGGTTCGGCTCCCCGAACAATCATGTGGGAAGTCCTTAGGCTGCCCAGCATCAATACCAAGGAGCAGCTGGTAATCGAACATCTGAATGGATGGACGAAGTAGTCGGATATTTAAGAGACGGGAAATTACCAGAGGATTGCAAAGAGGCTGATCGGGTCAAACACAAGTCCGGATGGTTTCTATGGCATGAGAATCAACTCTACAAGAAGTCCTTCACCCATCCCTTACATAAATGTGTCACCCCCGAGGAAGGAAATTACATCCTCAGGGAAATCCACCAAGGGGCATGTGGGAGTCACCAAGGGGGAAGAACCATAGCTGGAAAAGCTCTCCGAGCCGGATATTACTGGCCCACTCTGAAAACCGATGCTCAGGAGCTGGTGAAGAAATGTCCGTCCTGCCAGATCCATTCGGACATTCCCCGAGCACCGACCACCCCCTTGACAACAATTCAAGCAGTCTTGCCATTTGATAAGTGGGGCATGGACCTACTCGGACCATTCCCCCCAGCCTCAGGTCAAAGGAAGGTCCTGATAGTTGCCATTGACTACTTCACTAAATAGACTGAGGCCGAACCACTCTCCTCCATAACGGATAAGCAAGTTCAAGTGTTCATTTGGAGGAACATCATCACCAGATTCGGAGTCCCCAGAGTTCTGATCTCCGACAATGGACGACAATTTAACAGTGGCCCCATTAGAGATTATTGCGCTCGTTTTGGGATATGCACTAAATTCTCGGCAGTATCCCGACCACAAACAAACGGGCAAGCTGAATCGGCTAATAAGATAGTTCTCAAGGGAATCAAGAAATCCTTGGAGGCTACCAAAGGAGCTTGGGTTGATGACCTGCCCGGGGTCCTCTGGTCGGCCAGAACTACTGCCAAAGAAGCAACGGGTCACTCGCCATTCAGCCTTGTGTACGGGAGTGAGACTGTCTTACCAGTAGAGATTGGCATCCCATCCCCTCGGATGACCTTCTATGAATACGAGAAGAACGAGGAGGAGAAACCTGCCAACCTAGACTTGTTGCCAGAAACAAGGGGGAACGCGCTGCTAAAATCCATTCGGTACAAGCAAAGGGTCACTCGGATGTTTAATCGCCGAGTAGGTCCCGCCCAATCCAACTCGACGATTGGGTCGTTCGGAAAGTCGAAGCCACGGGGCTCTCACACTTAAAGGGGAAACTAGGACCTAACTGGGATGGTCCATACAAAGTCACAGAAATCATCAAGCCCGGCACATTCCGACTAGAGCCCCCCGAGGGCGTCCCCCTAGCCCGACCCTGGAATGGGGACAACCTCAAGAAATATTTTGTGTAGTTTGTTACTTGCAATAGGGGCATATTGTAATAGCTCAATCATAGCCGGTCGGCATTTTTATTAAACAAACAAAGTTTGTCAATTTCAACTTAGACTTAACCAGTCGAAACAAATGATATTTTTCCAGCAGTTAGAGTCGATCAGCATTTTTATTAAAAAAGCAAGTCAGTCGGAACTAATAAAGTTAGTCGGGCAACATTGCAATCAACAAACAAAAACACTGGAGACAAAATGACAAATTTCATTCAAGGGAATCAGGCACTACAAATAAGATAGTCGTTACAAAGGCAAAGGAGGCAAAGTGTAAAAACAGCCAAGTATAAACGACAATGTCCTAAGAGCTAGGGGGAGGGAGATCAGTTGCACCCTCGGTTTCAACTTCGGTGTTATCTCCGACCAGTTCCCCTTTCCGACCAGCATCGTTGCCCTCGTCGGCCACATCATCATCTTCATCATTGTCGCCGTCAACGACATTGACATTCACTCGGCCCTCATCTCCGTCATCATCCTCTTCATCACTTTCAGACCCCTCAGCCTTCAGCTTAGCTAAGATCTCGGCTTTATCAGCGTCGATTGACATCTGATAACCCGACCAGACATCGGCCCAGACCAGATTTGGGTGGGATTCGGCCAGGACCTTCTTCAGCCGGTCGAGGGCCTCGTCCTCCCCCATTTTGTGGGCTGCGCTGCCGACCTCGTTGGCATAGGCTTCGGCAGCATCGGTCTTCTCCCATTCATAGAACCATTGCTCCTCTGTCTTAACCAAGCCTTCAAGCTCAACCAATCTAGCCTCGAGCTCGGCAACCTTCAGCTCGGCAGCTGTTTGCTTGGCGAGGGCATCATCCCTCGCGGTCCGAGCCAAGTCACGGGCGAGAGTGAGGTCGGCCTTCTCCTTCTCCCACTTTGCCCGCTCAACGGCAAAGTCATCCTGGTCTTTCTTAATTGCGGCCACCGCTTCCTCAAGCTTGGACTCGGCAATGCGCTTGTCTTCCTTGGCCTGATAGACCTCATCGAAGTGCTTCTTGGCTGCTTCCTTGAGGTCGGCCACTTCCTCAGCCAGGCTCACCCGGTTCTGAGCAACATTGGCCATCCGAGCTGAGAACTGAAATAAAAGAAGGGTCAGAAAATCGCGAAGTAGTCAAAGAAAGCCGAACAGGAAAAACAAAAACGCTTACATCGTGCCAGGAGCGAAAAAGCTCGTTGGTCTCGCTCTGACCATGGGTAACCTGAATGTACTCTCGGTCGGCCGGGGTGTATATGAGCTCGATGGCCTTAGACCAACGCCCATCCTTCTCCTTCCTGCTCAGCCCCGGGAAGGGAACGGGCATCGAAATTGCGCCCCTCGAGCCGTCCCCAGGCAACCCCTCAGATGGAGACAAAGGAGTATACTGGGGACTCCCGATGGGTCGGAAATCAGAGGAATGAAGAGAAATATCTCCCCCGTCGGTCGGATGGGGGAGTCCCTTGGGGCTGATGACTTCCACGGATCTGCTCCTCTCAGCCTCCTTACGATCGGCCTTGGCCCTCTCTCGCTCGGCCTTTGACCGAGCGACAGCCTTCTCAGTTTGGGCCACCTTATCAGATGACCGCTCTTTCCGCTTCTTGGTCTTAGGCTTGGCAGGGTCCTACAGCGAGGAAAACAGTCAGTAGAAATTAGAAAGAGCCACGAAACAGTCGGTCGGCCCAGAATGATAGCGTCATAAAGGTTCAATTTTTACCTTAGGAGGAGCAGGGACCTTCATGGTCTTTGCAGCAATTTCAGCCTTCAGCCGAGCGGCCCTCATCGCTGCAACGTTTAGTTTGTCGGCCATGGAGGGGTCGGTTTCGTCAATATACGCTCGGGCGGGTTCTGTAACAAGGCAAAACAAAAAGTTAGTCAACAAAGGCAAAATACTGATTAAAGTTTACCATACCAGCCACCTAAACTAACTCCCCGGCAGATTACCCTTCGGGAAGGTCGAACTGAGACCCATAGCCGAAAGGAAATGCTCGTCCTTGAACAGTTTGCAGTCGGGAAGCCACTGGCCGGGCACAAATATTTCACCCCCGTCCATAATTTTGGACTCGGTCTGCATATAGCAGGCCGCTGCTCCCTCCTCGTCATCAAGTTCACCCACTCGGCAATTTAAGGCAAGGACGGGCTCGGTCGGGGGCGGAACAAGGGGAACCCCCCAATCACCGCCAAAGTAAATGAAAGCAAACTCCCTTCGAAACCCCTTCTACGAGGTCGGCAGATTAAGGACAGTGCGGTACCCCGGTCGGACCTGAAAACTCCACCAACCCGGACCGTTCGTTGCGGCCATAACCTCGACCAACTTATAAAGGTGCCTCCATAACTTGAGAGTTGGTCGGACATGTATCAAGTCACAGAGTACCTGAAAGGCATTGATCCCACCCCAGGAGTTTGGAGAAATTTGACAAATTGCCAAATTATACGCGTTCAACAAATCCTTGACGAAGCCGGTCAGCGGAAACCGAAGCCCCATCTCCATTGACTTGTAATAGACGGCAATGCATCCGGGTGGCGGAGACAGTACTGTATGATAGGCGTTCGGTCGGACCAGATAGTAAGGATCCTTTATTTGGAACCGGGTCGCCGTCCCCCGAAGATCCTCCGTCAAAGACTTTATTACGCCGGGCTCGGGGAAGAAAGTTCCCGGCCCCCCTTTCGGATCCAAGTCGGGAAACTCTATTTCTCGGCCCGAAGTGGATGCTTCTCCTGCTCCCCTCGGCATGGCCACCCGCACTACATCACGAGACAAGTATTTGTCTAAGTAACTCCTCGAGGGGGGATAGGCCAGCGACACTTCCCAGGGGTAGGGAATGATACCCTCGGCCTCCTCCTCCACTGAAGACGACGGGCTCGGAAGAGCAAGCTGCGTCGCGAGGGGCCGAGGGTCGGGCTTTATTTATTACAGCCGACACCAGCGTTATTCCCATCCCCCTCACCTCCTCGGATAATTTATAGGGAGGTGAGGTCGGAGGTGTCGACGACTCGGACGAATCTCCCATTATTTATGGACAAGGGAGTCGGCCGAGATTATTAGAAAGAAAGGAAAGAAAAAGAAAACTTAAAAGAACAAAAGCGTACCTGGTCAGACGAAGAAGCTTGAGGAATAACTTGAGAGAGAATTGGAGAGATTTCGAGGGAGAGAAATTGAAGAAGTGAGCAAATGATTCTGAAAATCTCTCCCCTCTCACACATATATAGGAGGACCTCGGGGGATGTGCAACGCAAACCCCCCCGCGTCGCTCTAATGGGCTTCCAATTAAGGCCCAACTGGACCTACTCAGCCCATTCCATGCAAAGTCCAATAAACTTGAGGAAAACACCCCTTGAGCCCGAGGGAGCTGAAGCGTCAAGAGTTCCTAAAGACGTCTCTTCGGCTCGGCCTGTAACAAAGGACCAGACATCCCAAGTATCAAGAGTGACCATGGGGCGTTTCAGGTCGGACCTACTTGGTCGGTCAAAATAGGCGCAGCCTCATCATCCGTAATGCGAAACCTACTCGGAGCATCTTGGGGCTCATTAGCCCCTCATCCGAGTGGCAGCATTCCCTACTCGGCCAACAGGAGCCCTCCTCCTTTGCCGAGTCGCTTCTATACTTGGTCAAGTATGGCCAAGTATCAGCTAGCACCCACTCGGACCATCTTGGGGCTCGTTAGCCCCTCATCCGAGTGGCACCATTCCCTACTCGGCCAACAGGAGCCCTCCTCCTTTGCCGAGTCGCTTCTATACTTGGTCAAGTATGGCCATGTATCAGCTAGCACCCACTCGGACCATCTTGGGGCTCCTTAGCCCCTCATCCGAGTGGCACCATTCCCTACTCGGCCAACAGGAGCCCTCCTCCTTTGCCGAGTCGCTTCTATACTTGGTCAAGTATGGCCAAGTATCAGCTAGCACCCACTCGGACCATCTTGGGGCTCATTAGCCCCTCATCCGAGTGGCACCATTCCCTACTCGGCCGACAGGAGCCCTCCACCTTTGCCGAGTCGCTTCTATACTTGGTCAAGCATGGCCAAGTATCAGCTAGCACCCATTCGGACCATCTTGGGGCTCATTAGCCCCTTGTCCGAGTAGTTCAAACACCTTACTCGGCCAAAAGGGGTTTCCTGCTCACCCTCGACCTAAGTATCGGCTAGTGGTGACCGGGTCGGCGATCTCCCTTCACTAGGGAGGGACCCGGTCGGCATAATCCCCTTCACAGAGGAAATGACCGGGTCGGCAACCTCCCTTCACCAGGGAGAGCCCCGGTCGGCGTCACCCCCATCAAAAGGGAGATGATCGGGTCGGCACTCTCCCTTCACCAGGGAGAGCCCCGGTCGGCGTCACCCCCTTCAAAAGCGAGATGACCGGGTCGGCACTCTCCCTTCACCAGGGAGGGACCCGGTCGGCATCACCCCCTTTAAAGGGGAGATGACCGGGTCGGCACTCTCCCTTCACCAGGGAGGGACCCGGTCGGCATCACCCCCTTCCAAGGGAAGATGACCGGGTCGGCAATCTCCCTTCACTAGGGAGGGACCAGGTCGGCATAATCCCCTTCACATAGGAAATGACCGGGTCGGCAACCTCCCTTCACCAGGGAGAGCCCCGGTCGGCGTCACCCCCTTCAAAAGGGAGATGACCGGGTCGGCACTCTCCCTTCACCAGGGAGAGCCCCGGTCGGCGTCATCCCCTTCAAAAGGGAGATGACCGGGTCGGCACTCTCCCTTCACCAGGGAGGGACCCGGTCATCTCCCCTTTGACCCGGTCGGCATCACCCCCTTCAAAGGGGAGATGACCGGGTCGGCACTCTCCCTTCACCAGGGAGGGACCCGGTCGGCGTCATCCCCTTCAAAAGGGAGATGACCGGGTCGGCACTCTCCCTTCACCAGGGAGGGACCCGGTCGGCATCACCCCCTTCCAAGGGAAGATGACCGGGTCGGCAATCTCCCTTCACTAGGGAGGGACCAGGTCGGCATAATCCCCTTCACAGAGGAAATGACCGGGTCGGCAACCTCCCTTCACCAGGGAGAGCCCCGGTCGGCGTCACCCCCTTCAAAAGGGAGATGACCGGGTCGGCACTCTCCCTTCACCAAGGAGAGCCCCGGTCGGCGTCATCCCCTTCAAAAGGGAGATGACCGGGTCGGCACTCTCCCTTCACCAGGGAGGGACCCGGTCATCTCCCCTTTGACCCTGGTCGGCATCACCCCCTTCAAAGGGGAGATGACCGGGTCGGCACTCTCCCTTCACCAGGGAGGGACCCGGTCGGCGTCATCCCCTTCAAAAGGGAGATGACCGGGTCGGCACTCTCCCTTCACCAGGGAGGGACCCGGTCGGCATCACCCCCTTCAAAGGGGAGATGACCGGGTCGGCACTCTCCCTTCACTAGAGAGGGACCCGGTCGGCATCACCCCCTTCCAAGGGAAGATGACCGGGTCGGCAATCTCCCTTCACCTGGGAGGGACCCGGTCGGCATCACCCCCTTCAAAGGGGAGATGACCGGGTCGGCACTCTCCCTTCACCAGGGAGGGACCCGGTCGGCATCCCCCCTCTTCAAAAGGGAGATGACCGGGTCGGCGTCTATCCTTCAGCAAAAAAGGGGACACGGTCGGCGTTGCTCCTTCCAGCAGGAAGGAAACCGGTCGGCGTTCCTTCCTCCAGCAGAAGGTAAGACGGTCCGCGTGAGCCTCCTCAGCAAGGGTGAACTCGGTCGGCGCCATGGTCCATTCCACCTGCCTACTTAAGGCGGTCGCTAACCAGTCAGGGATAAGACGACCGTTATTCCGCCACAGACGGGTTCCCATCCAGTCGGGTTTCCGTGATCCCCCATCTATGGCGTGGGGCTAATTGTTTGGGCTCATTTAGTCAGCAGCCTAATACAGGAGCACAAAAGCCTACTAAAGCCTGGGACAGGTGGCAGCTGTGGGTCCCACTTGAAAGTTGACCTAATCACCAGTATTTGGGAAACCTCTAAAAGGTGAAGCAATCATTGCCTGAAAAGGTAACATGCCCATTGCTACCAAAAAGGCCCACCTGAATAATGTTTCCTGTCTGGGAAACCCCCAACACTATAAAAACCAACTGCCTCACCAATGAACAAGTATTCAATTCTCACCTAACAAAACTAGAGCCTCTCTCTCTAGACTTTACTTCTCTCTCTACCTCAATCACATCTGACTTGAGCGTCGGAGGGGCGATCCCGGAACCACCCCCGGGGTAGTTTAACCTTGTTTTGCAGGATTCCGGCGTACGGATATCAGAGCTCAGGCGATCGCTCTTGGGGCCCACATCACATATCTCAACCAATCACAACCCTTTATTTCTTAGCAGAAACATGAAGTACAAGAAACTATTAATACTAAAACTAATTACATCAACTAAAAAAGGAAACTAAGTAACAAACACTGTAATCATCTATATATTCTAACATCCCCCCTCAAACTGGAATAGTGACAAAAGCATTCTAGTTTGAACTATAGGACTTAAACCCATTAGCTGAACTTAGCAACAGAAATGAGGCTGTGTAATCACTGTGAAGACTTGCAAAATCCCTGGAAATGAAGGATGCAACTACAACTACTAAGTTACCAAACTACCACTAAAGGATTGTGCAACTTCCTGTCAATCATCATGTTGCTGCAAATTTGCTACATCAGAGCAAGACATGGTTGGAAGCATGCCTAGTTTGTGTAGAAGAGCAGTAAACTCAAGAATCTTGTCTCAAATTGCATCCTTCCAACCCTAGAACTACAACTATGGATCACAAAGTTGTAGGAGGACATGTAGTAACTTGTCTCTACTCAATAACCATCAAGTTTATTATTGGCAGCATCAAGTACATTCTCCAAGCAACTAACCTCTCAGACCCAAGGTACCATAATGAAGCAACAGTCACATTTTTGTCAACATCAAAATTTTGTTTTTCTTCTCTGCTGGCTTGAGAGTTTGAAAATAGCACATAAGGTTCTCATCGACACTCATCATTGTTCCAGCATTATCAAATTCACCACAGTAGTTCGGGGCTGAGAATATAGTAAACAACTGCCTATCTGCAAAGAATTCATAACCATGCTCCACCACCTGATGTGCACGGCAAACCAGATCCAAATCATGCTTTGACAATATTCTGACAACTTATCAGCACCAAAGGTGTAAGAAACTCCTTTATCATTCATCGCCCATCCTTTAACATCATGACCAGTGTCTGCCCAAAGCAAATCACAAAGCAAACCAGTATCGGGGACAACAACAGGGCGACGTAAGCTTCTAATTTGGTCCATGATACTACTACCAACTTAGTTATCCTCAAACTTGCACACCAAAGCTGCCCTCAAAGATGCATTTATGCACAACACAGTATCAGCATAACCCTTGTGATTGCTCCAACTTGAGATATATCAAACATGCCCCCCTCAAGCTTGGAAGGATTGGAAAACATGACAAGCTTGAAGAAGTAGACCAATTCACCAATACACACCAATATACCACAACACAAGACACCAACCAAAGGCACCAATATGCCACAACACACTAAGAAAAAAAAAAAAAACTGATCACATAACATAAAAGGAGAAAAAAATAATGTGGAAGTGTGAAACGGAAAGTGACGAAGTAGAATGATGAAGTAAGAATGAAGGATTATGAAAGTATGGAAAGTAATTAGACAAATGACCATCTAATAGGTCTTGAAATTGACCTCTATGGGTCATGGAAAAGGGCCTCAATGGGCACAATAAGATGACCATCTATGGGTCACAAAGAAAATTTGAGAAAATTGAGATTAGAGCCATAAGACTATAGATGAGGTAAAAGTCATAAGACTATCAAGAATTTTGGAGGTTAAAGTTATAAGACTATCAAGAATTTTGGAGGTTAAAGTCATAATTAAGACTATGAATTTTGGAGGTTAAAGTCATAAGACTATCAAATTTGGAGGTTAAAGTCATAAGACTATCAAAAGATCACTATGGATCATTAAAAATGACCGCCATGGGTCTTTAAAACCCCTTTTCTCCACCAAAAACCCTAGAAACTGAAAATACTCAAGAAACACATTTGGAGGTAGAAGAGCAAAAATCTGAGACTCCTAGAAGAAGTACAAGGAGAAGGAGATTGATTGGAGAAGATGATGAAGAAGAAGAAGTTCATGATACTGTTGAGGGGGAAGAAGAACCGCAACCTGTTCCTATTCCTCTCAAAGGAATTGCTTCTACTTCTTTAAAAGAAAATAGTTGAAATAAGTGAATCTAGGTATGTCCTAGGTTTCCGTGTTAATTTAGATTGGGTTAAGAGTGTTAATTTTATTGAAGTCTTAGAAATTCTAAAGGAACAGGGTATGGAATATTTGTTTGAAACCGGGTTTAATAACTCGTTAGTTCCTTTAGCAATGGATGAATTTTGTGCAAACTTTGTGAATAATAATGGTGTTTGCACATTTGAGGTTAGGTGAAAGAAAATTAAATTTAACCAAGGGACCCTAGGAAAAATTTGGGATGTTCCTTGCAAAGGAACTGATATATATATCAAGAGGAAAGGAACTGTGACATTTCCAAAATTTTCCCAGGACGATGTTGTCCAATATTTTGAA
Source organism: Beta lomatogona (assembly GCA_947646795.1). Classification (NCBI taxonomy): domain Eukaryota; kingdom Viridiplantae; phylum Streptophyta; class Magnoliopsida; order Caryophyllales; family Amaranthaceae; genus Beta; species Beta lomatogona. The sequence goes on along the minus strand of CANSNZ010000424.1, from coordinate 547,106 downwards.
GGAACTGCTGGTCAAACCAAATTGAATCACAATGCCCTATCCCCTCTCCATAAAGTCATGTTTAACCTTGTATGGAGGGCACTCATTCCTCGCACTAAAAAGAGGAATGAAGTTGGTCTCCTGGACATGTGTTATATGTTCTGCCTAGACCACCACATCCAAATCAATTTTCCCTCTCTCTTTATTCAACATCTAAACCACTATATTAAAAATCATTGTGTTGTTGGCTATGGAGCCCTATTCACCTCTCTTATCACACACTTTAGAATCAAAACAATTGGTTGGCCTACCTTGGGAATTAAATAAGGAAATATTTTAAATGAGAAGACATTGTATGGCTTGGACTTATCTGTCCAAGAGGGGATATTAACTCAGGGAAGAATTCCTCTGAGTTCCTCTCAAAAGAGGAAACTGCCTATGGCAAGGGAAGAGGAACCGGTTGAGGTAATATTAGAGAACTAGTTCCTAAACATGATAAGCATGAGAAACAACCCAAAAAGAAACCTAAAACAAATCCGAAAAAGGTTGCTAAACATGTTCCTAAGAAGACTCCTTCCTTAACTTCAACAAGGAAGTGTACTAGGTTGAGAATTGCTAAAACCGCACATGTTCCTTCTAATGAGGATGCTCCTCTTGTTGTTTCCGGTGAGGAAGACCATCCTAAGGAGCAACTTGCTCCCACCTCTCCTCTTTGCCTTGAAACATTGCCTCCTTCACCACCACAAGATCCTCCTTCTCTTCCACTCACCATAAAAAAATATCCCTCAACTTTATCCATCCACTTTCTTTGTTCCTTCCAGTTATGAACAGGTTAAGGCTGCCATAAATGAACCTAATCCATTTGCTATCACCTCAGATAAACTGCCTCCAACCCCTCCATTTCTCTCTTATCAATATGAAGACAATTCCCGCACTGTTCCTCTCACAAGAACAACAGATCCTTCACAAGTAAAAGCACCTGTTCTTCCACCCCAACTCCCTACAAAAACTAGTTCCAAAGGAAAGGAACAAATTCCTTCGAATGAGTGTGGGTGGGTTAATGAAGTTTGTCTTCCTGCTCAACACATGATAGAATTTTACAATCATCTTCACTGTACTCTAGATAGTAAAACTAATAAAATATTGGGTTTAATAAAAGTCCTTAGTGATACGGTTATTGAGCAACAGAAGAACATGGCGATTATGGTGCATGCCATGAATACATTGAAGCAGCAGTTGGATGGTTATCATGAGGATGTAATGAAGAAACTGGAGGAAGTGGTTGAAGTAGAAGTGATTGAGGAACACCAAACCCTACCATCTTCTAATGTCTAAGTTTTTGTTTCTCTTAAAGGAACATGAACTCTTAGCTTTTGTTTCCTTTTGTTATATTTTCTTTCTTTTTCTTTTGTAATCCTTTTGGAACAAGTGATATAAGAATATAAATTTGCTTTTTGTCTTCGATTTTGATATGATTGCATAACTTCTTACTTGAAATGGCTAGTATTATGTGATTGATGTTTGAGCAAGTCTACTCTTTGATTACTAACTTAACCATTTTTGGAGCTTGTCAATGGTCTTTGCAAAAATCAGTCTTCCCAAAATCAGCAAGAGTTTGATCTTTTTGAGGATGACAAGGGGGGAAAAGATACTGGGAATAATCTAAGTTGTTAAAAGGTTGACAAAACTGAAAAAATTAAATTCTTAATTTGACCTTAATTAAAAATATAAATTATTATCTTTCATTCTCTTATTTTATTTGTTGTTTTTATCTTCCTTAGTTTGTAACTTTGTTGCATCATCAAAAAGGGGGAATTTTTTGAACCGTAGCTATAGTTTTGATGATGACAAAGGAACAAAGATGCAAAAACTAAGTTATAAACTAACAAATTGTTGAGTGAATAAAATATGAAAGGTATCACTGCATTGAGCTAAGAGAATACTAAGTCTAAGGAAGAAATCAAGTTTGGATTTTGAAGACTAAGTGAAGATGCTCAAGGAACTGATACTGGAGATGCATTGGAGCAAAAGAATCAAAGCGAGACTTTTATCTTTTAGTTCCTGTGTAAGGAACGAGTAAGTTTAGGTAAGGAACAATGGCTAAATAAAAGAGAATGTCTGTCTGTTCCTCTATAAGGAACAAATGTGCTGGTACTATTAATTTAATTTAAGGGAACTAAGAAGTAGTCAAAGGAACTAGGCGTGTGAAATAGTGTGCAACGGGTTAATTAATGTCTGTTGAGATATTAAAGGCTAAAATTTAGGAAAACGATTTTATTTGGTTAAAATATGATTTTAAAGGAAAATCTTTTTGAGAAAATTTTTTTATCTTTATTTGAAAATAAAATCCTTTTTAGTTTTAGAAAGGAAATCATATTAGATATTAGTTGGTAAAAAGGATTTAATTTAGATTTATTAATTAAATTAGCCTTTAAAAGAAAAAAAAAACCGAAATGAGTATATCATGCACAAGTAACTACTAGTTTATAGGAATTTCATTACTGGATTATACACAAGTTCAAAGAGAACGTGGTGTTCATAGGAAGATAATGGAACATGTTCCTTAAACTAAGGAACGTCATAGGACAAATGTTTTAACCACTAACATATATTTTAATCCCACGTTTTACTTGATGACTGCTATAAATACATAAGTCTAATTAAGTTCCAAATTATGTCTGACTAAGTGATTAAGTGAGTTTAACTAATTAAAGTGTCGGTACCTTCATTCTCTTATAAGCCATTTGTTCTTTGTCTTCTTACTCTATTCCACTAAGTTTTATGATCATTTTAATTTTGGTTTTGGGTAAGGGGATTTTGAGTGAACACCTATACAAGAGAAGCTTTGAATGAAGTAAGTTAAAGTGAGATAACTTCGAGTGAAGTTGAGTCGAACAACTGTTAAGGGAAAAATTGTTCAGGAACTTGAGTTTAGGAACTCAAGTTGTGGTCCTTGAGTAAAGTTAGGTAGTAACAAAGTTGTTTGGCCTAATTAATAAAAGATTTGAGTTTAAAATCTCTAGTGGTCGAGGTTGTTTCTTCTTGTTGGACCCAAGAAGTTTTTCTCGTAAAAATCTCTTGTATTCCTTTAGCTTGTTTTATTGTTTTAGTTGTATAAAATGCGTTTATTTCTATACCTACAATTCACGCCCCCTCTTGTAGTGTTCTTATTGAGCTAACATAATCTTTTAGTGATATGACTAGAAACTGAAAATTTATCCAAGAGTAGATTTCACAACAATTCTCGATTAAAGTTGAGGGTGATAAAGATCGAACCCTGAACCTCCAAACACACTTACTATTCAAGCTGCCACTTGAAACTTAGAATGATTAGTCATTGCCTCATTGGTTATCTAGATAGAATACTCTTTGGTAAAATATCAAAGAACTCCTTGTGGTGTCTCTTCGACCTTGAATTTTGAGTGTTGGACTATAAATATAGAGAGCAGGCTGAGCCATTTATTAGTTATACCATCAAATAGAATTACATCCAAACATAGTTTTTGAACCAAAATACTTTATTGCTAGATTAGTAAAAAGGGTTGGAAGACCATCAAACCATGAAAGGAGAGGCGGTCTGCGTTACGGGTTCCAGCGGTTTCATCGGGTCGTGGTTGGTTCAGCTCCTACTCAACCGTGGCTACACTGTTCACGCTACTGTCCAAGATCTCAGTAACCACTCTTTCTCTCTCTTTCTTCCAGACATAACTAATCTTTTATTAGATCAACAAATAAATAACGAATTTCCAAAATTCTTTAATCTGGCAGGCGATATATAATATCTTCATCGAAATTTGATTGTCACAAAAAATATTTTCAGTTACATTATTGTTGACGTAACAATTCATTTTGGATGGAGATTTTATTGGTATAGAAGTATGATGGAGACTAATATATTGGCTATATTTGCGGAAGCATGTAGGTATCTTAAATAATAAGGTGCTAGAATATTTTAGGTGTTAATATAACTAGTAGTGTTTGGAAAGCACCTAAAAATTTTAACTTATCAAGATAAGGTGACTGAAATTTTGAAAAACCTTTCTAAAATTTTGATAATAAGTAATTTTGCAAAAATGATGTATCAATTTAAGTAACTAATCTTACCAAACAGTTAAGCTAATTAGCTATCTTAACAGTTACTCGTACTAGCTACCTCATCAATTTCAGCTAACTTATTTGTTTCCTCTCCTTTTCAACTGATATTACCAAACAGACCCATTGGTGCCAACACTTTTCACATTTGGAAGTAAAATACAATTATTAGGAAAAAAAATATAAGTTTGCGATAGTTAAAAGAATTTGATTTCTCGATGATTCTGTTGCTACCGCTTTCCAACAAGTGAGGGAGCCCTCGAAAGGCGCCGAAACGTTTATGAATAAGCTAGTATCAAAGAAACTTAGATTCCTTAGAAGGGTAAAAGAGAGTAGTTCGTACTTGATCAACAAGTAGAGGAAGTACAATCCTCCATGAGGGCTGCCTACTTCTCTTATTCATCACCGCTATCCCATGCGCATACCAAATATTTTTATTAAGAAAAAAGAAAGGAAACAATAATTAATCTTGGAAAAATTGACAACAAAGGTCTCAACTTTGGGTGATAATTTTTAAAAGGTCTGAACTATTGATTAACCTGTGTTGGTCCCAACTTTATGGGGTCTTAACTTTTAGCGGGCCTTAGTGACTTGAAACTGGCTTAATAGGTCATCACTTGTAAAATTTGGGTCACACCAGATGGGTTAATTGAGGGAGGGATGTAGGAACTAGGTGAGATTTTAAAAAAAATCGTCAGTTTTGAGTCACCGAGGCCCGCTAAAAGTTAAGTCCCCCTAAAGTTGGGACCTACACAGTTTAATCAATAGTTTAGACCTTTTAAAAATTATCACCCAAAGTTGAGACTTCTATTGTCAATTTTTCCATTAATCTTTAGGCATCATTGTTTTTACAATATTTTCACTTTTTTTTTAATATTCACAAAAGGTCACCAAAATCAAAAGCTCAACAAGATTCTTCTAAACATGGTATTGGTATATGTGAGTAGGTAATCAGATCAAAGTTATAATAGTTAAAAATATAGGGTCTTTTCGGTAAAAGTAGCTGTTGTAGAAGTAGTTGTTAGTTGTTGTACTAGCTGTCAGCTGTCAGATATTAACTATTTGAGTTTGATTGTGAAAATAGCTTTTATGATAATTAGTGTTCGGCAAAACTAACTGTTAGTTTAAAAAAAATAACAAAAATAAACTATATTCAATTTTCAAAAGGTACTCCAAAAGCTACCTCTATCTCAAAAGCTGATATTTATAGCTTTTCCTAGACATTAGTTCAAACACCAAAAGCTACTCCAAATACTACTTCACCAAACACAACTTTTCACCAATATTAGAGTTTTGACTTATTAGTTCAAATACTAAATGCTACCTCAAAAGCTATTGCCGAGTACACCCATAGTCTTTTAATAAAGTGTTCTTTAAGAAACTACTCAAAATTCAAAACTCCCTCATACTTTTTCAACTATCTCAACCTCTCATATTTCTCCTCTTAGTTCCCAAAAGCTCTTAGCTAAGTGAAATATTTGCTCATAAGCCTTAAAATTAGGATACACCTCATCATTTTATTGTTGTCCAGGGTCACTTTTCAAGTCAAGTTAGAATCTAAACTATATGCATCATTACAATAATTAAAAAAAAGTAATTTACATAATTTGCTAATATAAATTCATCATTATTCCCTTCCAATATTATTTTGTATTACGTTTTTCTTTTAATAAGACGGCAATTCGGGCAGAGCTGCTGAAAATACTGTATATTTAATTTGTAGTGAACAAGTGCCCTAAACACACATTAGACAAACCATTGAGCTAAAAAAAACATTTGTCTAGCTAATTCAAAAAGGGAAATTGTCCTAAATACCCTGGACAAATTATTGTTCATCTTCTGCATTGTTTTTTTTTGAGGGAATCTTCTGCATTGTTTTGGTTACTAGTTATTGTTAAGCCATTAACTGGACTCATATCTAATAATAATTCGGGGTCTCAACAGATGATAAAAAGGAAACAACACATCTCTTAGCATTGGAAGGAGCAGATGAAGATAATCTGAGACTATTTCAAATGGATTTACTAGATTACGACTCTATTGTTGCAGTTGTTAAGGGCACTGCTGGTGTCTTTCACCTAGCATCGCCCAACATCATTGGGAAAGTTCAAGACCCTCAGGTAGTGATTAGCTGCTTTCCTTTCATACATTACCTTTTGTTGATGACTTTATTGTCACGAAATTGCTAAGCATAATATCTTCTCAACCCTCTTCTTCATATTGTATTTGATCTGCCCTTAAATGAGCAACATTACAACTTATATATTGGCGGCTCAGCTCAAAGCGAGTGCCCTAAAATATTGACATAAAGACAACTGTCCTAGGATTTACCAAAAAGACATATCAATCCCTAGGTATTTACATCAGAGAGCATAACAATATGATGGGCCTCTAAGGACCACAATAGCAACTAATAGAGAGCCCAGGACAGTAATATAGCTCCTTCAACACTCCCCCTCAAGCTGAGAGTGGACAGTGTGAGTGCACTCCCAGCTTGGAGAGAAGGTAGGTGTGTTGTTGAGTAGGTAGTATCTTAGTGAATATGTCTGCAATTTGCTGTTTGCTGGAGATGTGTGAGAGTGAGATTGTGCCTGCAGTAGTGTGATCCCTGATGAAGTGTCAATATATGTCCACGTGTTTGGTCTTCTCATGATGGACAGGATTAGCAGCTATGGCCAAGGCAGCTTGGTTGTCACATTTCACATGTGTAGTGCCCAGGTGCTTGAGACCAAGATCCTTCAACAATTGCTTCAACCACATCACTTCACATAGGGTAAGAGCCATTGATCTGTACTCAGCTTCTGCTGAGGATCTAGCAACAACTGATTGCCTTTTTGCCTTCTAAGATAGGGGAGAGTTGCCCAGGAGAATGCAATAGCCAGATGTAGACCTTTTAGTAGAGGGACACCCAGCCTAATCACTGTCACAATAGGCAGTGAGTTAGGTGGAAGAGTTGCTTGCAAGCAAAATGCCTTGGCTAGGAGAAGAAGATAAGTATCTCAAAACTCTCTTGGCAGCTTGGAGATGTGTAGTTGAGGGTTTGTGCATGAATTTGCTCAAAATGTGAACTGTGAAGGCTATGTCTGGTCTTGTTAGGGTGAGGTAGATCAAATTTCCTACAAGTCTTTGATAGATGTCAGGATTAGGTAGAATATCTCATGTGTCAACAGTGAGCTTTAAATGGGTGTCCATATATAGGCAACCTGAGGGGTTTACAATTCAGCAAATTGTACTCCTTCAATATGTCTATGACATATTTTTCCTGTGACATGAAAATCCCTTGACTGGTCCTGTCCACCTCCAGTCTAAGGAAATACCTGAGGGATCCCAAGTCTTTCATATGAAAGTGAGATGACAAGAAGTGTTTAGTAGCCTGTATAGCTTGCATATTGTTCCCAGCCAGGAGGAGATCATCAACATATATGAGCATGATAGTCAGAGTAGCTCCCTCTTGTTTTGTAAACAAGGAATAGTCTGACTTAGATTGGTGAAAACCAAATGCTTTTAAGGCTTGATTGAGCTTTGCAAACCATTGGCGTGGAGCTTGCTTTAATCCATAGAGGGATTTTAGCAAACTTACACACTTGAGGTGGTCCAGAATTTTCAGTAGAGTGAGGGGGATCATTCAAGCCAATTCTGTGCCCCATCCACAAGTAGCCTGGAGGTAGCTCCATGTAAACTCTTTCCAGCAGATCACCCTGAAGAAACGCGTTTTTAACATCCATTTGGTGTATGATCCAACTTTTAATAGATGCTACATCCAATAGAGACCTAACAGTAGCCATTTTAGCTACTGGGGCAAAAGTTTCCCCATAGTCCACCCCAAAATTTTGTCTGTTCCCAAGTACCACAAGTCTGGACTTGTTTCTCTCCACACTCCCATCTGGATTGTACTTGGTTTTATAAAGCCATTTGCATCTTATAGCCACCTTGCCTGGAGGTAGGGTTGTGATTTTCCAAGTATTGTTTTCCTCCAAAGCTTCTAGTTCCTCATTCATTGCCTTGATCCATTTGGGATCTTCAGTTTTAAAATTGGTTGGTTCAGGTGAGTTGGTGAAATTGGTGAGAAAACAGAAGAATTGTGGTGACACAGGAGTATTTGTGAGAGCTTGGATTTTAGAGGGTGTGGTGACAGTAGCTTGGTTAGAGTAATAGTCCTGTAACCAGCTAGGAGGTTTGAGAGTTCTAGTTAATTTTCTTAGCTCAGGTGTAGTAGGAGTGGTAGGTATGAGTTCAGGCTGGGTTTTATTTGTGGTGTTGATAGGTTGAGTGAATGAATGTGAGAAATCATCATCCATCCAAGGTATGGTTTGGTTTGAAGGCTATGAGCGCATAGGTGAGGCTTCACTGTGAGGTTTGAAGGTTTGATAAGGGTAGATGTGTTCATAAAACTTAACATCTCTGCTCACAAAGGTGAGTTTAGTGAGCAAATTCAGTAGTTTGTATCCCTTTTGACTGTGAGGATACCCAAGAAAAGATACATGGAGCTCCCCTTTCTCCAAACTTATCATGATCTCTGCTGGGATTACTAGCCATAGCTAAACAACCAAACACTTTCATATGGTTATATTTAGGAAGGGTGTTATAGAGTACCTCAAAGGGACTTTTGTGTGACAACAAAGGAATGGGCAGCCTGTTGATGATGTACACAACTATGAGAACACAATCTCCCGAATAACACAAGGGCAGCCCTGCTTGAAACCTTAGAGACCTAGCCATCTCCAGGATATTCCTGTGCTTTCTCTCCACCCTACCATTCTGCTGAGGCCTATCAGTACATGAAGTTTGATGTGAGATCCCCAATTTTACAAAAAATGGTCTGCATTGCTTGTCTTGGAACTCTAGAGCATTATCTGATCTGAGTGTTTGGATGTTGGCATCAAACTGATTTTTGCTCATGTTCACAAACATTTCAATGGCTTCATATGCATCACTTTTCAGTTTGAGGAGATGAACCCATGTAACTCTGGTGTGATCATCAACTATGGTAAAGAAATATATGTAGCCTCCATTAGTTTGGACCTTGTATGGTCCCCAGATGTCAAGATGAACTAGTTCAAAGGGCTTGTTTGCTCTGGAGTTGCTGCTAGTGTAAGGGAGTTTGGTAAATTTTGCTAATGGACAAGTGATGCACACATCCTCCTGCTTTGTAGTGTACCCCTTCAGGTTGTGAATCCTGTTTATCTTACCCATGGGAGCATATCCAAGCATGTGATGCCATAAAGTAGACCCCTTCAACTCAATCACATTGCTCACAGTAGCTGGAACATGAAGTGGGGAGACAACATTCATTGCTTGCTTCTCACTTCCAGTACTTGCACTCATCACCTTGCTTTGACAACTAATCAGCTGCTTCAAGGCTTGTTGCACTGGTTCTTTTACCAGATAATATAGGCCATTCTTCACCTTACCTATGCCCTTCACTACTGAGCTTGCAACATCTTGAATGATTCAGAACTGAGAGTGAAAGATCACTTTGCAGTTCTCATCTTATGACAACTTCTTTACAGACAACAGACTATGTCTAAATGCTGGCACATGAAGCACACTCTTCAATTTCAAGTCATTAGCCAGCATGACTTGACCTTTATGAAAGATTGGTGAGATGTGCCCAGTGGGGAGGTTTATAGAAGGGTTGTTTGAGCATGGCCGAGGTTTGCTCAACATTTCACAATTGCCTGTCATGTGGTGAGAGGCCCCTGTGTCTATTATCCAACCATCTCTTTCATTGCTTGCATAAGGACAACTCACCATCATTGCATAGCTTGTATCCATTTCATCCTCAGTGTCAGATCCTCCACCTCTTGAGGAAGTTGGTAACATTCTGAGCAATTGTTCAAGCTGTTGCACAGTAATATTACTTCAGCTTCACTTGTAGTGTGAGCATTTGCAGCTAGTTTTGACTTGTTTGGCTTCCCTTTGTTCCATTTTCCACCATTTCTTCCACTGGCATTGTGTTTGAAGATTGGTTTGTACCCTTCTCTATTTTTGTTTCTCTGGTTGTTCGTTGGATGACCACTGGGGTATCTCTCAGCAAGGTGCCCTGCTTTCCTACATGCTGTGCAAGACACCTCATTACCCTTGATAAACATAGCAATTGCTTCTGGTTCTTCTTTGACTGTTTTCAGCACAGCCTTTTGAGATTCTTCTTGTTGTATACTGTTACAAGCAACATCTACAAGAGGTGACATCATGAGAAGATTACTTCTTTGAAGCCCATAGTCATCATCTAGGCCATTAAGGAATTGAAAGAGTCTAAGATCTTCCTGATTAGTGTTCATAGCAAGAACAGATGCATTGACTTCTGTTGTCATAGTGGTAATTGCAGGGAGAACAATAAGAGCCTCTATTTTCTCCCACAAGGCCCTCATTTCAGTATAATATTCAGAGATAGTTCTACCTTGCTGCTTACACTCATATACCTCTTTGTTTAATCTATATTTTCTTGACCCATTTGTGACAAAATACCTACTCTCAATATATTTCCAGATTTGTGAGGTTGTGGTCATGAACATTATGGATTTCTTTATGGGTTGCAGCAACAGACCCTAGAATCCAAGAGATCGCCATATTATTGCAGGTGTTCCAATGTTCTCGTTTCACCTTATTAGACTTATCTCTAACCACAGAACTTGTCACAAATCCTAGCTTTCTCTTGGAAGCTAGGCTGATTTCAAATGTCCTCTTCAGGGATCTGTAGTTAGATGATCCCTGGAGTTTTTCAACATTTATAGTACTACTACCATCTGATGGGTGTAGATAAAGTGGACTAGTAACATCTATGGTCGTAGTATTGTTTGTCATAGCTAGAGAGAAGCACTACAACAACAATTAACCGATACTAACACTACCACATATAGAGAAAGAAAATATGTTTTTCAAAGGTGGAAACTTTCAGATTTCAATGGTGAGAAAAGTTACCAGATTGACGTAAGAATGAAAGATAGGTTGAGATTTCTTCGAACCTCGCTCTAATACCATGATGACTTTATTGTCACGAAATTGCTAAGCATAATATCTTCTCAACCCTCTTCTTCATATTGTATTTGATCTGCCCTTAAGTGAGCAACATTACAGCTTATATATTGGTGGCTCACATCAAAGTGAGTGCCCTAAAATATTGACATAAAGACAGTTGTCCTAGGATTTACCAAAAAGGCATATCATTCCCTAGGTAATTTCATCAAAGAGCATAACAATATGATGGACCTCTTAGGACCACAATAGCAACTAATAGAGAGCCTAGGATAGTAATATAGCTCCTTCTCAACATTTGTCTTTCTTATTATAACATCCATAACGTTTATCACCAAAATATAATTCTATGTCCTGCTTCATGAAAATATATACCCCTTTTTTATTACAATATCATTACATGACAAAAATAAAGCCAAATAGATTTTGAACATTGTTCTGTTACAGACTCAATGATAGGCTGCCTTTGACTGTGAAGCTTTGTAATTGAGTTAATTTATATGCTTCATTTCTTCTTTATTTTTAAGGTTTTAGGCTTTTAGCTCTTGCTCTTTCCTGTACCTTCCCAATCCAAAAGAAAAGTAATTTCTCTAACAAGGGCGCTAAAATCTTGAGAATACATAGGTTTTTATGTTCCTTAGCTTTCTCCTCAGGCCAGCCCTTAGGGTTGTTTTGAGGGGCAACCGCCTAGGGCGCATGAATTGAAGGGGCCTATTTTCCGAGAAACTTGTATAAAATAAAGCAACAATAATATATTCAATGAATTTAAGCTTGGCTTGGTGGTTTGCTATATATTTTGCTACTGTGGTGATAACGGGTTTAAAACCCATAAGGCAAAGAAGTTGCATTTTAATTTTGAAGGAAGAAGTTACAGCTTTCTAATTAAATTTATTCCAAAAGCTTTTGGGCGTTGCTAGTGGTGTTCTAGGATATCATGGGTTTTGCTTACCTTCTTTTTACGATATTTCTATTTACATTTTCCTTTTCTAATCCCTTTAATTTATACACTTCTTATTTTTATTTGTCCTACACTTTTTATTTCATTGATTAAATAAAAAATAAGGACAAACAAACCCCTTAACAGTCTAATTCCTTCCGTTTGATTTTCTAATTATTTGCAACTAGTCTGCAAATTGTGAAAGTTTCCTTCTTCATTACTATGCAAATATGAAGATCATAGGGCATCCGATATCTTTGGTTCTTTTTCTGTTGATAATTTAGGGTCATTCTCATTATTTGTCAATGAAAATAAGTTATAATGAGAAGAATAAAATTTAGATATAATATTAGAGGTGATTAGTGGTGATCGACACTCACTGTAGACTCATTGGTAAGTGTTAGAGGAAAAAAACACTTAGTGGCAATATTCTAACTCCGCCACCATATATAAGGGGCCCTAACCTTTTGTTTCTCCCAGGGCCTATAAAATGTCATGAACGGCCTTGTTTCCCCTAATCTATTGACCTAAATTTTTGTGTGATGATTTTACATAAACGTAGAAAGAGCTGCTGGAACCAGCAATAAATGGTACCCAGAATGTAATAACGGCAGCTAAGGAGGTTGGGGCTAAACGTGTGGTGGTGACTTCCTCAACCGCTGCAATCATGCCTAGCCCAAATTGGCCAGCTAATGTGCCCAAATCTGAAGCTTGTTGGACTGACGAGGATTATTGTAGGAAGAACGAGGTAACATACTTTGCCCTTATTATGAATCACATTTGACATCATCTGAATATAAACGATTCAATGTTGGAAAAGAAACACTTATGCATATAGGAATAAGGTAACGTAACATGTTATCATAGGGTTGAGAAGGGAATGATTGGGAATATGTCATAAAGGTAGCATGCTACTTCCCCTAAAAAAAAAAGGTGGCATGCTACTTGTTGGGCTTTTGTCCTAACATTTGACGCACCAGGTAAATGTTGGTATTGTTTTTATAGTTATGGTATCCACTCTCAAAATTGTGGGCTGAGAAAGCCGCTTGGCATGTAGCCGTTGAGAAAGGTGTGGAAGTGGCGGTTGTGAATCCAGCTACCGTCCTAGGCCCAGTTCTTCCACCTGTACTCAATTCAAGCATGGCTGCAATTCTTGGTATCCTTCAAGGTAATTAATATTCTGATATTAGCTCAATTTCCTTAGTTCAATTACTGCCTTACCGGTCCTAAGAATCATACTGTAACATATTAAGAGCACGTTTAGTTTAACATTCTCGCACTTCAAGAAACGGAATTCATTGCCTTAATCTCATTCTTCTTGTTTGGTTCAACATCTCCTCAATCTATTACCATTATTTGGTAGCGCAATGACTCCTCTGGTTTGTTATATTCTCTCCCCCCTTAAGTAACAAAATCTATCTTTTAGTAATATTGGTTATCATTCTCTTTCCATTGAATATCTTGAACCAAACACCTAATAAAGATAATAACTAGTATTTTTGGCCTGGGCGATGCCCCGGGTAAGTTACAATTATCAAATATATTATTATTCACAAATTTCAAAATTGATTATATTAGCTTTACGTAATATTATGTCTAGTGTGAAATTGAAAAATGGACATTATGGCATGATAAGTTGTTTTAAAAAAAATTCTAAGGAATTGGAGATAAAAGTAACAATTTCAATGGAATTTGGATAAGAGAATGTTATTACTTAATAAAGGTTAAAGATTAAAAAGGCTGTCTACATGTTTTTGTAATTACATATAATTATAAGAATTTATTATGTTTTACTTTGAAACATTAAGCATTGAAATTGTAATGGATTAGTGGTTAAACTATCACATTTCATTTCAAATGTCATGTGTTCGAATCCTAGTAACTACACGTTGTTAATATTTTTGATTGAGATTATAAACATTTGTATTAAATAGAAGGTTCAGAAGAGTGCCATGTGGCACCGTTCCTTTGATAGGAACACCTTATGATATATTTATTTATATAGATTATTTGTTAGGCCTTGGTGAAGCCCTAGATAATTGAATAAGATTACTTGGTGATTGGATTATGACTTATAAAGTGAAAGGTCAATTGTTCGAGACCTCTTAGTTCTTACAATTATTTTTGTTTACTTTATGAGTAACAAAAGGATTATAAGAAAGTCATGTCATCTATGACATGGCACCATGTCAGCATTTTAGAGGAAGGAGTGCGACACATGGTGAGCTAGAATTCTACACACGAGTTTTACAAATAATATGCTTATTTGTTACCAATCCTCTCCATTTGACTCAATTACTTTTTTCCATTTCATGGCTTCAACCAAACAAACACTAAGAACATTCAAAGTATTATGTTTAAATATATTCACTATTCATTAAGAATATATATACTATGTTGATATACACAAACTATTAGAACAAAAGGTAACAAAATTTTCCCTTAAGTTTTCTTAGTTTTCGACTATGATATTCACATTTGTTAATGCACAACTTTGATCATTATATTATTAATATCAATTACTCAAAATTATAAGAAGTTGACATTTTGAAAATATAAATCTAGACAAATCTTATATTACATGTAAAAGAATACGGTAAAAGTGGCATATCTTTTACACAAATTATTAGAATAGGCGGTCTGATTTTAACATAAAATTAGACAAACCTAAGCTTGGATTTTTCTAACCAGCCCATTCCATTTCACTCTGACCCAACACTATCCTAGTCATCCCTTCTTTTCTCCTTTTATTTTCTTGATTCTCGAACTACAACAGACAATTTCAAAAAAAAATTACCCGAAAGTCTTACCGAACGAATTAAACTAGTCACGAAATGGATTAAACTACTCACTGAATGAGTTAAAGAAAGTCCTTACTGAATAGATTAAACTGGCCACGAAATAGATTAAACTGTTACCTAAATAGATTAAAATAGTCACTATATTTAAAAAGATGGCATGTTCTCTTCTTTATATTGGGCTTGGGTCGTGCCTAATTTTAAATTAAAAGTAGATGGTCTCTTACAAGACCAACTGTATCTTTTAAAGGTGAATTTCATATTATTGTTCATTTTAGAAATTCAATGAAGAAAAACGTGCATTTAGAGTAAACAAGTATATAAATTATATAAGCATGACACTTCTCTTACGGAAAAATGCATAAAAATATATCATTACTATTAACGTCATATATTATTGTCAATCAAACATGCCATCGCCCATAAGTGGCCTATCTATCCATGATAAACTCAGATTCTAATCAATATTAAGGAAACTCCCACAATTTACTAATTACTACCCCTTTATAAAGGATAAATTTCACTACATATATAGGAAACTCCCAAAAATCATCAAGTATAAGATAGTAAAACAAAAGTTGATAATCGATACTGCAGGAAGCACCGAAACATATGCGGACTTCCATATGGGGTGTGTCCATGTAAAAGATGTAGCTATGGCACATATTTTGCTGTTTGAGAACAAATCTGCAACTGGAAGGCATCTGTGCTGCAAAGATATATCTCATTTCAGCGACTTAGCTGCTAGGGTTGCTGAGCTTTACCCTGAATATAATGTCGCTAGGTACGCATTTTAAATTACTTTTGACGTATATAAATTCTGAAGTATGGTACGTAGAAGATTGGTTTACCTGTTGTTTAATTTATTGCTCCATCCATTTCTTTATGTTTGCCCCGGCAACAAAGATAAAGGGAGGGAGAAAGAAAATCAGGTCGAGCTTACTACCAAAAACTCGACCTAAACATCTTTTCAAATGGAATGGTGGTTAATCTGTAAAGTATAAGTGATTCTCTTAGATCACCAGTAGAGATGGCAATGGGTAGGATCTGGACAGGGTCCTTTAGGATCCAGATCCGTATCCTTTTTTAGGCTAGGATCTAGATCCACTGGGTAATAAAATTAAGGATCCAGATTCAATGGATCCTACGGATCCGGGTCCTAAACGGATCCTAACCTATTTTCTTCAAACGACCCTAATTTTCACAATAATTGGAGATTTTAAAGAACAAAATAACGCCATTTAACATCTTCATTTGTCGATGTTGAATTAAGCCAGCATTCAACCTTAATATAGCAAATCCGAGCATAATTAACATTAAGAGTTTAAGATTAATTTTTACGCTTTTAATTATATATTTTAAAATAACTTTCATACAAAAACTAGGATCCATATCCTACCTGAATTTGTAGGGTCCAAAATTTGAGGATCCAGATCCGCTAAAAACGGATCTGGATCCACGGATCCGGGTAGGGTCCATTACCCATTGACATCCCTAATCACCAGTACAACTCCAACTATACACTTTTATATTTTACCTCTTTTGATTAATATCCGAGCTCTTTATTTTCTTACAATATATACTACTTTTGATAATTGTATAAAACATACATATATTTTTTTAATAGGTAAGAAGAAATCCTCTGGGCTGTCCTCGCAGAAGGCCCCATCCAGAGGCTACAAGCCTTCCACCCTCAACCCCCCTTAAATCCCAAGCAAATGTTTGGAGTAGAAATTGGACCCTAGACTTTGCTAGAAGATGGAAAAGCTCACCACTTGAACCAACCCCAATTTCTTGTATAGAACATATTGTAGGAATTTAGATGCTTAATGCGGAAAACGAGTATCATATACTCAAACATCTAACACCAAGATCTTTGCATAAATCAACATGAATCTACTAAGAGTATAGAATATACCTCTTGATGCATGAGTTCCTCTTACACCACAAGTCTTCTAGTGGAGATCCTTTAGAACGTCAAACGCCGTCCCTCTAGTATTGGTCCACGAACAACCCTTGGATCACCACGTATGCTAGTACGTAAGAGAGAGAAACTCCCTTACTTTTGAGGTGTGTGAGAGCCGAATGGGAAAAGAAGAGCAAAGAGAAAAAAAAACAGATTTTTCTCTCCAAAGATGATGTAATGTTACCTACACCTTTGTAACCCCATATCATTATATAAGGTGGTTACAAAGAGGTGTTTCATGAGGCTTTATTTTACCTCATAATGTCATACATTATGAGCCTAATAAACTCACGAGTTACAACTCTTCCATCCATAATAAAACCGCCCAACCCATTTCACAAATGGATTTGGGTAATATGCAAGGGTTGTCACATTGTGTGACCTCATAAGACCCAATACATATTAGTAGTTGGCCTAAAAATACTAGCCCAACAAACCGCAATTAGCTTCTAGCAAAACGTTGCGGTCACCTAATATTATTGAATATATTATCTCCATAATTTGTCCATATACATTTAGTTTGTTACACTTGATCGAGGACAAAATCCTTCAATCTCCCACTTGTCTAAGAACAAGTGTGTAACCTTCAAACTCCTTAAATCACTTAATGTCTAACTTGATGACATGGTAACATCATATGCAAACCATACGAACTTTCAAGTTGTTTCTTGAAATCCGAGTTCGAACTGTCGAAACAAATGATTAACTCCTTAATCTATTTGAGCACGGCCATGCATTTTCAGTTCTCGCTCTTCAAGAGGCCTAGACACCAATCCTAACTCTTAGAAGGACTTTATCCAGTCTTGTATAACCAAAACCCCCACTCAGTTCGTAGCAGTTCCGATCACTGCCTTTATTGCCTCCTTTTACGGCACGACGTTTTGCAGTGTCAAAAACATACTAATCCTTAAGTAAGGATAATGTAATACTCATGTCAAAGGAATCCACGAAATATATTAATGAGATTCTCATAAACCTTTTAGAGAACTCCCACTAGGTCTGCACAACGTGTATCAACTATACACGCTTATGCAAATGACTAGACATCTCTATGCCCCCATAGCCCATGAAACTGCGCTATCAATCAACTTGCAATCTAGTCCATGAAACAGAATCATTTACGTTCAATTTTAATGATTCGAACTAGGGACCAAGGTAAATTATAACTCCTATTCATTGGATAGGGTTTAATTTGTGAAATCACATATTTGACAATCCTATCAAACGTTATAAAATACTCTGAACGTTTTATTTAATACTAAACCAATATTAAATAAGAACATAACCTTTTATTGATAAACATAACCAAACATATCACAAGAGTAACTACAAGTGAACTAATTAAAAGTAAATAGTACACAATCAAAACCACTCTCCTACATGCTTAAGCCCTATAGCCCTAGTATGACTCTCATGCTCAGGCTGAGGCAATGGTTTAGTCAAAGGATCAGCGACATTGCTATCCGTATGAACTTTGCTAACTATTACATCTTTTCTCTCAACGATTTTTCGTATGAAATGAAACTTCCTAAGTACATGTTTACACCTTTGATGTGATCTTGGTTCCTTAGACTGAGCTATGGCACCATTGTTATCACAATGTAAAACAATACCATTTCCAACACTAGGCACTACTCCTAGCTCCAGAATGAACTTCTTCATCCAAACGGCTTCCTTTGCGGCATCTGCCGCAACAATGTACTCAACTTCTGTTGTAGAATCAGCGACAGTGCTTTGCTTTGAACTTTTCCAGCTCACTGCCCCTCCATTTAGACAAAAGATGAAACCAGATTGGGATCGAAAATCATCTTTGTCAGTTTGGAAGCTCGCATCTGTGTAACCCTCAACAACTAACTTACTTTCACCTCCATACACTAAGAAATTATCCTTAGTCCTTAGGTACTTTAGGATATTCTTAGCTGCACTCCAGTGTGTGTCACATGGATTTGATTGGAATCTGCTGCACATGCTCAAGGCATATGAAACATATGGGCGAGTACAAATCATGGAGTGCATAATGGACCCTATAGCTGACGCATAAGGAACATTACTCATTCGCTTAATCTCTCCAGAAGGACACTAAGTCTTGCTAAGTGACACACCATGTTGCATGGGTAGAAAACCTCTCTTAGAGTTTTCCATATTGAACTTAGTAACGATCTTATCTATACAAGTCCGTTGACTAAGTCCAATCATCCTCTTAGACCTATCCCTATATATCTTAATCCCCAAAATGTACTCAGCGTTTCCAAGGTCTTTCATAGAGAAACAACTCTTCAACCATTCCTTGACTGACTCAAGCATCGAAATGTCGTTTCCTATGAGAAGTACATCATCTATATACAAGACCAAGAAGACTATGTTACTCCCACTTTCCTTCTTGTAAACACAAGACTCTTCTCCGTTTTTGAGAAAACCAAACTGTTTAATTGCCTCATCAAAACGAAGATTCCAACTCCGGGATGCTTGCTTCAATCCATAAATGGACTTTTGAAGCTTACCTACCCTCCTAGGATATTCTGGATCCACAAAACCTTCCGGTTGTGTCATATACACATCCTCTTTCAAGAACCCATTCAAGAAAGCGGTTTTGACATCCGTTTGCCAAATCTCATAATCATAAAAGGCAGCAATCGCTAGGAGTATCCGAATGGATTTAAGCATTGCTACTGGTGAAAAGGTTTCGTCATAGTCTATACCATGAACTTGTTTGAACCCTTTTGTAACCAACCTTACTTTGTAAACCTGAATGTTACCATCCTTGTCTGTTTTCACTTTGAAAACCCATTTGCAACCAATAGGTGTAACCTCATTGGGCAAATCCATCAAGTCCCATACTTGATTTTCAGACATAGATGCCATTTCGGAACTCATGGCTTCAAGCCATTTTCCGGAGTCTTCACTCATCAAAGCTTGCTTGTAAGTAGTAGGTTCCTCAAATTCTAAGATCATTATCTCATAACTTTCAGTTAACAAGAAATAAACAAACTTTTTGTTTGGTATTCTTGATCTACTAGTCCTACGAGGAACTGCAACAGGAGAAATTTTCTTCTCAACAATTTGAGAATTTTCGCACGAATTAGATTTGAGTGGGACAGTAGGAGGTTCGTGTACAGGATGCACGTCCTCCCACACTTGGTCAGTTATGGGAGAAGATTCCTCCAAAGGAGGAACTACTTCAAGCTCCACAGCTGGCACTTGTGCTTCTGACTCTAACATAGGTTGAACTATGTCCATTTGTTGCTTTTCTCGAACCTCTTCGAGAAATATATTACTCCCACTTGCCTTTTTGGAAATAAAATATTTTTCCAAAAAGGCACCACGACGAGCAACAAACACTTTGCCCTCAGTTCGATGGTAGAAGTAATAGCCCTTGGTCTCTTTGGGATAACCCACAAAGAAACACTTATCTGATTTAGGGGCGAGTTTATCTGAAAGTAAACGTTTTACATAAACCTCACAACCCCATATACGTAGAAAAGACAAACTTGGAACTTTTCCACTCCACATCTCATATGGTGTCTTTTCTACTGCCTTTGATGGAGTTCTATTAAGTGTGAAAGTAGCAATTTCGAGAGCATATCCCCAGAAGGAGATGGGAAGATCAGCAAAACTCATCATAGACCGAACCATATCAAGTAGAGTTCGGTTCCTCCTTTCGGATACACCATTCAACTGAGGTGTTCCAGGCGGAGTGAGTTGTGAAAGAATTCCACAACTCTTCAAGTGATCACTAAACTCTTGGCTCAAATATTCACCACCACGATTGGATCGTAGTGCTTTGATTGTTTTGCCAAGCTGGTTTTGGACTTCATTCTGGAATTCTTTGAACTTTTCGAATGATTCCGACTTATGCTTCATTAAATAGACATACCTATATCTACTTAAATCGTCAGTAAAATTAATGAAGTAACCAAACCCTCCCCTAACTTTTGTGCTCATTGGTCCACACACATCAGTATGTATTAGGCCCAATAGATCACTGGCCCTTTCACCCTTTCCAGTAAAAGGTGACTTTGTCATTTTACCCATTAAATAAGATTCACACCCATTTTACCCAAGTCAAATGATGTTAGAAGTCCATCTTTATGTAACTTTTGAATGCGTTTCGCGTTTATATGTCCTAAACGACAATGCCATAAGTAAGTAGGATTAGTATCGCTTGATCTATGTTTTTTGCTGTCTATGTTAAGGACATCTTTGTCTAAGTCTAGGAAATATAGACCATTAGACCTTTTAGCAGTGGCATAAAACATTGAATTCAAATAAACAGAGAAACAACCTTTCTCAATTGTAAATGAAAACCCTTCATTATCCAAAACATGATTAGAAATAATGTTTTTGGTAATAGCAGGAACATAATAACAGTTATTAAGCTCTAATACTAAACCGAAAGGCAAAGGTAGACTATAAGTCCCAACTGCAACGGCCGCAACTCTTGCACCACTTCCAACGCGCAGTTCTACCTCCCCTTTAGCCAAGGTTCTACTCCTTCTTAGTCCCTGCACATTCAAAATAATGTGAGAAACACAACCGGTATCAAATACCCAAGAAGTAGATGTTGCTAAATTAATGTCAATGACATAGATACCTGAAGAAGAATCCCCAGACTTCTTAACCTTCAGATACTTTGGGCAGTTACACTTCCAATAACCCATTTGATCACAATAGAAGCACTTGGCATTTGCGGCCACCTTTGGCTTTGCCTTTGCCTGTGGCTTATCAGCAGTCTTAGTGGCAACTTGCTTGCCCTTATCTTGCTTTTTCTTGCCAGCCCATTCCTTCTTAAAACCCTTTCCTTTTTGAACCATAAGAACTTCCTTCTTAGGTGCAACAGAGATGTTTTGCTCGGCAGTCATGAGCATCCCATGTAACTCAGCAAGGGTTTTCGACACCCCATTCATATTGAAGTTCAACCTAAACTGGTTGAAGCCTTCATGAAGTGAGTGTAATATGATGTCAGTAGCCAACTCTTGGCTATAAGGAAAGCCCAACCTCTCCATTGCCTCGAAATAACCAATCATTTCGAAGACATGAGTGGCGACCGGCTTGCCTTCGACTAACGCACACTCAAGAATAGCCTTCTGAGTTTCGTACCTCTCTATCCGAGCTTGTTGCTTAAACATGGTTTTCAGCTGTCGAATAATACTGTAGTCATCCAAGCTTGCAAACCTCTTTTGAAGGCTTGGTTCCATAGCCGCGAGCATAAGGCAAGTAACAATTACTGACCTTTCTGCAACAGCCTTATGGGCCGCCTTTTCGGCTTCAGTAGAGGTGGTTATTAAAACCGGGATCGAGGTTTCAGGAACATCCTCTCGACCTTCGGATCTAAGAACAATTCTTAGGTTCCTTTCACAATCAAGGAAGTTGTTCCCGTTCAACTTATCCTTCTCAAGGATTGAACGTAAGTTAAAAGGTGAATTATTGTTATTACCAGACATGATATCTATATAGAAGATGCAAAAGTAATAAGTATGTTTATCATAATAGCTTTTAACAAAGTTTAAACACTTTAAAATAAAAGCTATGCACTTGATCAATTTTCAAAGTGTCCCTTTTGAATCAAGTGCTTCTAAGATCCCATCAAACATGATTTATAAGTGGACTTTGGCCTCAACTTAAAACCAAGTTTAAAAAGCTAAGTAAACTCCTTTACTAATTACAACAATTGTAATTCTTAGTTGATGGGTGATTGCTAAGGTGATCAAAGATCCCACGTAAGGAAGTTACCCACAACGTTGGGGAGAGCATTCCTAATCCTAGACAGAACTTGTCACCCAACCACAAAAAACCCAATCCTTTGCTTCAAAATCCAAAACCGTTTTGATGATTTTGTTGGGCCAAACCAAACTAAACATGTAAATGTCGGAAATTTACTCTACTTAGCCCAAGATTGGAAGTAACACTTTACTTTGGCAGAACCTATTACTAACGATCAAGGTTTTAGTAGATGTTTATTTGGAATAGCAATTACCCAATATTAGCTTTAGGGACCTAAGTAAATTATTATGTGATTTAATTACTAGTGAATTCATTGCAAAAATAAATCACATGCATAATAAAACATAGAAAGCATTCAAAAGCAATATTTAAATGCATAAAATAAAATGTGATCCTAGTATGGCCCCTAACCCTAAAGACTACTCTTTAAGGCCTCCATTCTTGAATCACCATGGATCTCCATCCGTGTGCTTCATGGGATAAGATTGAATCACCATTCTTCTTATTACAACTTGAATAATCATTTTTGGAATTTTAAACTAAAAATTACAAAAATACCAACGATACACATATCGTATTTAGATTACAAAAATACATTAACGATACGCAGATCGTATTTTCTATCCAAGTTTGGGCCATACTAGTCACCGCATGCATTCATAATATCATATATATAAAACATGCATTTTAATCAACTATTAAAATAAATTATTATGCTTTAACAACTTTAAAACATAATAACACCATCTAGATTTAATCTCATATATGGTTAGTACCTTAAGACAAATTTTAATCATATTAGAATTTATCTCCCAAGGGCTTTAAAATATTAATCTAACAAATTTAATCAACTATTAAATTTAAAGAAAATACATAAGCATTTTTAGGCACCACATATATTTTAATCATATTAAAAATATAAACATAACATGATATTCAATCACATATACTAGCATGAAAGAATTAATCAACTTATTAAAACTAACATCTTAACATAAAATTAAATATCATAAAATAAACTCCCAGCATACTTTTAATTCATTTAAGCATTAGCATAGGATACCAAGCATAAAAGCTACTTAATATGCATTAAGGGAATAAACAGATTTATATGTTTTAATCCGTTGAAAACAAGAACCAGCCGTTATGGCCAGAGAACTGTCGCACCCCGCGAGCCATGTAGCACCCCGCGAGCAGGGTCGCACCCCGCGACCTGGGTAGCACCCGGCGACCAGGCCCTGCCTCCGTTTTTCAATCTCAATTCAGGAATTTTAATCGATAAACTCATGATTTTCTTTATACATTAAAACATTTTTATGCATAAATAAATCATACTTGGCCTCAAATTCAAGAATTCATGCCATGAAATTATACATAATCAAATTAAGCATAAAAACTCAAAGCATGCAATTCATGAATCATTCATATATACATCATATTCTAATTAACAACTTAAGTAAAACATGAAACAATATAACGATGATATATATATACATGTATCGAAAAATGTATAAACAACTTTTATACTCCCACTAGATTAAAATCCTATTTTAATCATGCAAACAATATCCTCATGCTAATACCCTCCCCTAAATGAATTAAAATGAAGGAAAACATGCATCAACATGATCATATTAATCTATGCAATAGGCTAACTGATACCACTGTAGGAATTTAGATGCTTAATGCGGAAAACGAGTATCATATACTCAAACATCTAACACCAAGATCTTTGCATAAATCAACATGAATCTACTAAGAGTATAGAATATCTCTTGATGCGTGAGTTCCTCTTACACCACAAGCCTTCTAGTGGAGATCCTTTAGAACGTCAAACGTCGTCCCTCTAGTATTGGTCCACGAACAACCCTTGGATCACCACGTATGCTATTACGGAAGAGCAAAGAGAAAAAAACAAGTTTTTCTCTCCAAAGATGATGTAATGTTACCCACACCTTTGTAACCCCATATCATTATATAAGGTGGTTACAAAGAGGTGTTTCATGAGGCTTTATTTTGCCTCATAATGTCATACATTATGAGCCTAATAAACTCATGAGTTACAACTCTTCCCATCCATCATAAAACCGCCGAACCCATTTCACAAATGGATTTGGGTAATATCCAAGGGTTGTCACATTGTGTGACCTCATAGGACCCAATACATATTAGTAGTTGGCCTAAATATACTAGCCCAACAAACCGCAATTAGCTTCTAGCAAAGCGTTGTGGTCACCTAATATTATTGAATATATTATCTCCATAATTTGTCCATACACATTTAGTTTGTTACACTTGATCGAGGACAAAATCCTTCACATATATGATTAGTACATTTTGTTTAGAGCAATTTATATACTTTTTAAAAAAAAAAAACAAAGAATATTAATATCCTTGTTCATGTTAAATATATTAGGTTTCCAAAAGACACGCAGCCAGGATTGCTTAGGAAAGAAAATGCAGGGAAGAAGCTAATGGACATGGGCCTGCAGTTTACTTCATTGGACCAGATAATCAAAGATTCTGTTGAAAGTTTGAAGATTGGAGGATACTTGTCTTGATCCCCAACTTAAGAAGTTTCATTCCTCTACTATCAAAGAACTCGATATAATATTAATAACTATGACATTGAGGCCCTCCTTTATTAAGTACCATTATTAATAATATCGATGTAGGTTTGTGAGAAGTTATAGGAAGAATAAGATCAGAATTGTAAGAAGTATTTCATTAGATAGAGAAAGAAATGAAACCCATAGTTTCTTACAACAGAAAAAATTATTACAACTAACTAACAACTTCTCTATTTATACATGAGATAGCTAACTAACTTTTCTAATTGTTGTAATAATTTATAATATAGCTTTTACACCCCCTTCAAGCTGGACTTCTGAAACAAGACCAAGCTTGGAACATATAGCAGAGTGTTGAGGAGAGGCAAGTGCCTTTGTAAGAACATCAGCTAGTTGTTGGCTGCTAGAAGCATGAGCAGTAGTGAGAAAGCCTTCAGCAACTTGTTCTCTTACATAGTGCATGTCTCTCTTCAAATGTTTGGTTTTCTCATGGAACATTGGATTGTGAGCCAAATGTTCTGCAGAAGTATTGTTACAGTATAGTGTAATAGGTAAAGGAACTGAGACTTGTAAATCTGCAAGCAGTCCATGAACCCATACTAATTCACTTGCTGCATTTGACATGCTCCTGTATTCAGCTTCTGTTGAAGATTTGCTGACTGAAGATTTCTTTTTGGTCTTCCATGAAACAAGATTGGACCCAATGAACACAGCATATGCACTAAGTGATCTACTACTGAATTGGCATGCACTCCAATCAGAGTCACTATAGGCATGTACATTGAGATTAGTATCAGCAACATAATGTAAGCCATGATCCAAAGTACCCTTTAGGTACTTAACAACATGTAGAGTTGCCCTTAAGTGAGGAGCTCGAGGAGTATGCATAAATTGGCTCAAATATTAAACTGCACAAGAAAGATCAGGTCTGGTAAGACCAAGATATAAGAGTCTACCCACCAATCTCCTGTAAACATCAGGTTCTTCAAAAACATCTCCTGTTTCAGTGCACAGTTTCAATAATCCAGTAGATAGAGGCGCATTGACAGATGAACAATCTTCCATTCCAGTGTATGTGAGTATGTCTTTAATATATTTCTTCTAAGACATAAAAGTACCAGTTGCAGACCTTGTAATTTCAACCCCAAGAAAATAATTAAGATCTCCAAGATCTTTTATAGTAAATGCCAAGTCAAGAGCGTTCTTCACTTCTTGAATCTGAGTGAATGAAGTCCTTGTGACCAACATATCATCTACATATACCAAAATTACTATGAATTCACCATTCTTTGTCCTTGTGAATAATGAGTAGTCCTATTTAGACTGTTGGAACTCAAGAGAAATCAAAAATCTTGTTAACTCTTTATTCCATTGTCTAGAAGCCTATTTTAATCCATAAAGAGACTTCTTGAGCTTACATACTTCACCCTTCCGAGCCTTGTTATACCCTGCTGGTGGTAACATGTATACTTCCTCATTAAGAAAGCCATGTAAAAAGGCGTTATTTACATCCAATTGAAATAAATGCCAATGATGTACAGTAGCTAAGGCAATCACTACTCTGACAGTTGCCAATTTGGCAACTGGAGAGAAAGTTTGAGTAAAGTCTTCCCCTTCCACTTGTTGATATCCAATAGCCACCAGTCTTGCTTTATGCCTCTCTATAGTTCCATCAGGTTTAAGTTTTGTTTTATAAACCCACTTGTAACCTATAGCTTTCTTTCCTCTTGGCAACTCAGTTAATTCCCAAGTATCATTATCTTCAAGAGCCTTAAGCTATTTATTCATGGCTTCAATCCAATCAGGATCATTCTTAGCCTGATGATAATATTTAGGTTCAACAATATGACATGAATTCACAGCAAAGGATTGAGATTCAGAACTAGAAGATGGAAAGTGGTTGGTTTTGTGAGGGATATATGTGTTTACAAAATCAGTTAGTTTAACTGAAGGAGTGATATTTCTAGTACTATGTCTTAGGATTGGATGTGAGTCATTAGAAACAGAAGAAGAAGAATTATGTGAGGTAGAAGAGCTGTTTTGAGAATTATGAGAATTATGTTGACTAACATGTTCACTGTGAACAGAAGTCGCTGAATTATCATAAGTAGGAGAAGTAGAAGAATTTTCAGAATTGGAAGGAATAGGTGAATGTATCATAGGAGAATGAACAGAATTTTGTGGTGAAAAGGTATCAAAAGAATGATTAATAGGATGATGATCATAACAACAATTATCTAAATCACTTTCATCATTAAAGGAAACAAGATTAGGTGTATAAATCTTTTGAATAGAATTTTCAGTATGATAAGGAAATGTTTGTTCAAAGAAAACAACATCTCTGGAAACAAATGTTGTATGTGAATCAAGATCATAAAGTTTATAGTCTTTTTGTCCATATGGATAACCTATGAATATACACCTTCTAGCTCTTAAATCAAACTTATCTCTCTTGACATTCATGTTATATGCATAGCATAGACAACCAATAAAACTTCTTAAACCAATGTAATCAGGAACTTTTCCAAACATTACTTCATATGGAGACTTCCAAGATAAAACTTTTGTAGGAAGTTTGTTGATTAAATGTGTAGCAGTCAATATACACTCTCCCCATAACTTCTTAGATAGGTGAGCTTGAAACCTTAATGCTCTAGACACTTCTAATAAGTGTCTATGTTTCCTCTCAACACGAGCATTCTGTTGAAGTACATAAGGAACACTCCTTTGCATCAAAATTCCTTTTGATAAAAATAAATTCAGACACTCTTCTTTTATGATCTCTGTCCCATTATCTGACCTCACTTGCTTTATTTTCTTTTCAAATTGAGTTTCAATCATATGCAGAAAATCACTGATAGTTTTAGCAACTTTCAACTTGTTATATAACAAGTATGTCCAAGTTACACGACGACTGTGATCATCTACTAGGGTCAAGAAATAACTTGCACCATTTAAAGCATGTATCTTATAAGGACCCCAAAGGTCAATGTGCAGCAAATCAAAAGAACATTCTGCTCTACTTGTACTAACAGGAAAGGGGAGCTTATGTTGTTTAGAATGAAAACAAACAGCACAATTATATTCAGTCAATCCTTGACAGTTACAAGCATCAATGTGTTGCATTTTGGATAGTACATGTCCTAGTCTACTATGCATCAATTCCAAACTATCACCAGCATTACCCTTATTCACTCTACTAACTGCAGTCTTATTTGGCAATTTACAAGAAGAAGGCACATTATGACAAGCAGAAAACATACCAGAATCTTGCTGTAAAGATGATGTATATGCATCATGTTCAGAACCATTTGAGCTGAAGTAGTAATACAAACCTCCTTGCTTTTTATCACTTCCAAGAACTTGTAGACTACATTGGTCCTAAAAATAACAAGCATTCTTTGTAAACTGAACCAATATACCAGCTCTCTCTGCTAACTTACTAACAGATAGTAAGTTATATTTGAAACCATCTACTAGCAACACATCATGAATGATAATTCTTTCTCCCAAAACAACACTATCAATCATGTTCACAATTCTGAATGAGCCATCAGGTAATCCTACTCTAATCTCCTTTTTCAAATGTCTTTTATCGATTAGTTGCTTTTCATCAAACACCATATGATCACAAGCTCCTAAATCAATAATCCATATACAAACATCTTTATTTGATAAAGCAGAACAGGAAGAAATATTAACATTACCTGCAAAACTAGCAAAAGAATTGTTGTAAGCAGGTTGTTTCCCTTTCATTGCCCTCATAACCTCCTGACAAATTGTACTCAGCATATCTTAATCCATGTGACTTCCTGAAACACTTCATGAAGTACTAGCCATATTGTGATCAAGATCCAGAGGTGACTCTTGACTATTCTCTTAAGAAATATGCACATTAGCAGTAGATTTCTTGTTACTTCCATTACCAAAACCACTAGAATTTCCTCTTGCTGATTTAATGGCATTGTACCATTCTAGATATCCAATGAGTTTAAAACATCGGTCCATAGTGTGTCCTTTACCCTTGCAATGATCACACCTTTTATCCTGTTTATCTTTCTTCCAGTCATGCTTCCCTTGAAATTTTTGACCTCCATTTGCTACTCCTTGAGAGAATCTCTGAGCAGCCATAGCACTGCTCTCAGCAACACCTTGAGATAATATCTGAGCAGCCATAACACTGCTCTCTGCAATCTACATAGCACCAGAAATTCCTTTCTGTTTCTCATTCTGTTGAGTGATTGAGAATACTCTATTAATTGTAGGTAAAGGCTCCATTGACAAGATGTTAGTAATTGTACCATCAAAACCGCTATTCAATCCTAACAAGAATTGCATCAACTTATCCTCAGCTTCAAGATCATATACTTTCTTTAGAAATTGACAACTACAAACAGGAAATGATCTTAATGACTTAAGCTCATCCCAAAGCTTCTTGATCTTTCCATAATATGCAATAATAGTCAAATTTTCTTGTCTTAATCCATCAATCTCTTTCTTTAATTGTTAGATCAGAGGACCGTTAGATTGGACAAATCTTTCACACAACTTTTGCCACAAGACAGCAGAAGTAGACACATGAAAAATCGTCAGCTACATCTGGACTCATAGATATAAGAATCCAACTCATCATCATATAATCAGCTCTAGTCCATCTAGAATAATCTTTGTGACCTACTTCAAGCATAGGTAATGATCTAGTGATAAAACCTTCTTTATTCTTAGCTACAAGAGCACGCCTAACATTTCGACTCCATCGCACAAAGTTCGTACCAGAAAATGTAGCAGAAACTAAAGAAGCAGTAAGATTATCTGAATTTGCAATGAAGAGAGGATCAAGATTACCTCCATTAGTTGCATTTTGCACATCATCATTATTGAGTCTTACATCATCAGATTCCGCCATTGATGAATTCTTGAAGAATAATCAATAATCTCCAGAAAAATCGAAGAAATCAAGAAATTGTAAGATACAATTTCGATTATTAGAAATCAGCAATTGCAATCGATTTAACAATGTTCGATTTCAATTAAGCTAAGAAAACCTCAATCTGAAAACGCGAGATTCAGCTCTTACACCATATAGGAAGAATTAGATAGAGAAAGAAACGAAACCCAGAGTTTCTTACAGTAGAAAAAGTTGTTACAACTAACTAATAACTTCTCTATTTATACATGAGGTAGCTAACTAACTTTTTTAATTGTTGTAATAATTTATACGGTTTTTTCACCAAATACCCCTGACAAATAAATTTATTCACCAAATACCCCCACTTTTTTCAAAATTCACCAAATACCCCTGACTTTTAAAAAAATTCACCAGATACCCCTGACATTTCAAAAAATACCAAAAATGCCCTTTTTGGCTAACGGACGTTAGTGCTCCGTTAATTACTTAACTAATTAACCTAAAAACCCTAATTAAACCCTAATTAAACCAAAAAACCCTAAAACTCTAACTAACCCTAAAACCTTAACTAACCCTAAACCCACCCCCAAGCCCACCACCCTCCCACCCCACCCCACCCCCCCCACCCCCACCCCCTCCCACACCCCAATCGCACGCGCCTCCCTCCCAACCACCCCCGCCGTCGCACCTCCCTCCCAGCCCCACCGGCCGCATCCTCCTCCCTTCCCGAAACAAATCGGTTGCCCCTCCCTCCCCTTCCACAGTGAACTCGGTCGCTCCACCTCCCCTCTCCCCCGCCACCCCCCGGCCCGCGCGCCTCCCACTCCCGACCACCCCGGCTTGCATCCCCTCCCCTTCCCAACGAAATAACATTAATTCTACGGTGGGGCTACTTATTTCGGGGGAAGGGGAGGGGATGCGAGCTAGGGTGGTCGGGAGAGGGAGGCGCGGATGGGCCGGGGGTGGCGGCGGGGGGAGAGGGGAGGAGCGACCGAGTTCGCGGGGAAGGGGAGGGTGGGGCAACCGATTTCTTTGGGGAAGGGGAGGGATGGGGCAACCGATTTCTTTGGGGAAGGGGAGGGGGATGCGGGCTAGGGTGGTCGGGGCCGGGAGTGGTCGGGAGGGGAGGTGCGGCGGAGGAAGGGGAAGGGGGAGGGGGGGGGTGGGGTTGGAGTTGTGGGGGTGGGAGTGGTGTCTTGAGGGTGGGGTGGGAGGGTGGTGGGCTTGGGGGTGGGTTTAGGGTTAGTTAGGGTTTTAGGGTTAGAGTTTTAGGGTTTTTAGGTTTAATTAGGGTTTAATTAGGGCTTAATTAGGGTTTTTAGGTTAATTAGTTAATTAATTAACGGAGCACTAACGTCCGTTAGCCAAAAAGGGCATTTTTGGTATTTTTTGAAAAGTCAGGGGTATCTGGTGAATTTTTTTAAAAGTCAGGGGTATTTGGTGAATTTTGAAAAAAGTGGGGGTATTTGGTGAATAAATTTATTTGTCAGGGGTATTTGGTGAAAAAACCGTAATTTATAATATAGCTTTTAGAAGTTCCACCTTACCGTGAAGGTCTTGATTATTAGAATAATGGAAAGCTAGTAGAGGTGCCTCATTCGCTTATATGGTGTAATAATAAACTCTTTAATGTTAGTGGACGTAACAGCTTATGTTGCATTACTACATATCTGCTGTATTCCTCTTGTTGGAACATTTATAATAGAGGTGATCATGGGCCGGGCCCAAAAAAGCTGCCCAAACCCGCCCAAAAATCGGGCCGGGCTGGAGTTGATCACCTCTAATTTATAACAAAATATGTATGGTTTTTTTGGATAGGTGTTGAGAAGTTTATACATAAGTATGCTAGAAGATAAAGTGCACTACATTTTTATGACAACTTGGACGAACACCTCGTACTCGATCGAACAAGTATGGAGGCACAATGTTAGTAATCTGTAGGAATTAGCCTTCCGGTCAGATGAGCTAGTCATACTCGGACGAGCAAGTGTGCTGAAACCGCCATCACGCAAATGCTTGTGTCTTTTCGGTTTGGTTGTTTGCTTGATTGTCGTGAAGCGTACGTGGCTTTATTCCTAAAATCTTCTAATATGGTTTCCCATTTGAAGGCAGAGTGAAACATTCTAGTTAGTAAGAAAACATCTGCAAAAATATTGTATTGCCATCAACTTTTGTTTTCAATATCAATTCAAAGTAAGTTTAAAAAATTGGAAAAATTGACAAGAGCAGGCCTAACTATGACCATTCTTCCATAATAGATCCCAACTTTCGATTATTCCACACCAGTCCCAACTTTGGAGGGTCTTTTACGAAAACAGTCCAAGTGGAAGGGTGACCTGCTTAACCTGTAAAAAAAAAATTCAACCCATCTCCTTCCTCCTTTTTCAGTCTTTCTCTCTCCTTTCCTGCCACAAAACCACCAACCAGCCACCCATACCACCACCTCCAAACCTGCCAGCCACCATCACCCCCCTTCCACCTTTACTGCCGGCGCCGGACCACCCTCTCGGCTGGCGCTAAGGCTTCCTCCCCTGCCGCCGACCGTAACCTAGGACCCATGAACCCTCCCCGACCCTCTTTCCCCCCACCTCGACCAACCACCGCACCTCGCTCTCTCTCCTCTGTCAAAACCGAAACCCACCACCCACACCATTTCAGACCCCCAACCTCAAGCCCTCCTATTTCCATTACGAACCCTCCCCGACCCTCTTTTCCCCCACCTCAACCAACCGCCGCACCTCCCTCTCTCTCCTCTGACAAAACCGAAACCCACCACCCATACACCCTAAATTGCAACCGGTTCTTCGCCATTGAATATTATATCGAAACTCCATGGAAGAAGATGAGAGAGGGGAGGGAATCGAAGGGCTGGAGGGTGGTGGAAATTGGGGTGGTGGAGATTGGGGAAATCGAGATAGGGGAAAGGGTCGGGGTGGGGCTGGGCCGCTGCGGTGCTGAGTTAGGGTCGACGACGGGGAAGGGGGTTCGGTTTGCCGGCGAGGAAGAGGTAGAGGGTGAGGGTGAGGTGGAGGTGGTGGCTGGGCATGGGGTTGCCGGAGGTGGTGGGGGTGGGGGTAGAGTCGTAGAGAGAGAGGGGGTGGAATTGTTGTTGCTGTGCAGGGGAGGAGTTACGATGGCGGGGGAAGGGGTGGCAGTGCAAAGCAGAGGGTGGCAAGAGTGGTGGTTTCAAATGTTTACCTGTTGTAGCAGGTTAGGTGACCTGCTAGGACCATTAATGTAAAGCACCCCCCAAAGTTGGGACTGATGTGGAATAATCGAAAGTTGGGATCTATTATGGAAGGGTGGCATAGTTGGGCCTGCTCTTGTCAATTTTTCCTAAAAAATTACGTCTCATTTTCTTTCTGTTCAAATTAATTTTTGTTGATATATTTATTTCATGTATTTATTCGCTTTTTAATATTATTGTTTTACAGTAGTTGTAGTTACATGCGTATATTATCTTGATATCCGATAATATACTCCGGTAATTACAACTACTGTAAAGCAATAATATTAAAAAAGCGAATAAATATATGAACAAAAATAAATTTGAACAGAAAGAAAATGAGACATAATTTTTGAAACTTATTTTGAATTAATAGTAAGAACAAAAGTTGATGGCAATACAATATATTTGGGGATGTTTTCTTACTAACTAGAATTTTTTCACTCTGCCTTCAAAGGGAAACCATACCCCCTCTTATAGGCAAATTCAAACATTGTGAATCATACAAATACACTAGAATAATGGTAAACATATGATGTCCACTTTTGAATACTTTACGCCATATGATGACTACTGTTGAATAATTGTCACTATAAATTGAACATTTTGCCTTCATTAGAAGTAGTACGTAGGAGTGTTATTTGACATATGTTTATTTGGTGTTGCTTTGTCATCTTAATGTCATCTTGATGTCACTGTTGATGTTGTTCAATATGCTATCTTCCAGACTTTGAATAATAAGTCTTTGTATTTGTTTTGTCTGTGTTTGTCTGCGAATCACTTAAGTAGCTACCAATAAGTGTTAGAAAATATGTCGGGCTAATTTTTGCGTGGATACTTCCACCGGGTTTTTTCTTCTTTTTTTTGGGAATTTATAATTAATTACTTTATACAAATGGGTGCTGAGAACATGGACTTCCAAAAGGACTATGAGCAGAAGATTCTCCAGAATTGATGGACTTGGTATCTGAAGAAGCTGGTTTCTTTTGTTTAAGTATTCCATATAGCTTTGAGCCAATGCTGGATCTTTTTCTAGAATTGCATTAATTTGATTTATTCCTAAGTTAAAGTTGATCCTTTTGGTTATCTGATGAACTTTGATGTTTTTGATATATTTGATGGAGAGTGAATGATTTATTTTTTTGCTTGATTTGTATTAATTTAGATCCGAACGAAGTTTTTTTTATGTTGTTAAAACTTCTTGAACAGCTTAAATTGAACAATATTTGACAGAACATGTAGCCCACCATTTGACCTTAAAAATTCGCGCCAAAGATATAGGCATAGGTTTTGAAATTTTGTATGATTTCATAATCCCAGCAAAGAATCCATGTAGCTCTAAATTCAGCATAGAACATGACATGTTTGCTATAGTCTTGGAGCTTTGAATTCTTTTTTCATTGAAGTTATCCTTCTTTTGCTTGTGGAGGAAGAATGAATATCTTCAATTGGCCCAAAATTATGCCACCATTCATAAAACCATATAGGAAACTACTTTGGACAGTGTTCAACAAAGTTAAAGAACCATGAATGGTTGAAAGGTCTGACCAAAAATGCTCTAAACCAAGCCAATCTGTAATCTTGAAATTATATCCTCTAGGAAGAAAGTCCACTAAGAATGGTCTTTAATAAAGGGGAGCATTCCAATCTTTTGCTAAAAGAACTCTTTTGGTAATGCATTTGGAGTAAACAAACTCATTGGGAGAATCTTTTTTAGTGAATTGATCTCGATAGACTGAGTATCTATCAAAATAATTTCGTAAAAATTCCTTGTTTTCTGCATATGATCCGGAAACCAACACTAAAAGTCATTAGGAAATACAATTCAACAAAACCACTTAAATTTTCTCTAAGAGGAACTTCAGTAAAGTTTATTGGTTAGTACAATATGTCCAGGGTTTGGTTTTGGAAGGTATGAAGAATTGAAGGTTTCAATATTTTTGGAAATAGTGTTTGAGTAGGCTTTTGAGTAATAAAAGTTTTGGCTGCTTGATTGTACGTTATTGGGGGAAAGTCTTGAAAAGGGTTTGGAGAATTTTGAATGGGTTTTGTTCGTCCATGATGGACAATATGAGTCATTGCTAGTCTTGAGGTTGTTGAAGCCCTTTATCTTTGGACTTTAAAGTGCTCGAACCCATTATATAATTTGAAAAGCTATTAGCCTTGCCTTGTAGGAATTCTCTTGTAAGAATATATGTTAATATAATTTTCTCTCCTTTTATACACTCGAGGTAAAAATCAAATACATATAGAATTGCTTGAATCGAGCAAAAAATTGTTTCGAAACAATATTTTGAACATCCTTTTGTATAACTTCTTTTGCTGATTTGCAATCAATTCTTAATAAAAACTTTTTATTGTAAAGAATATCTTGAAATTTTAAAATGCACAGAATGATTGATAACATTTCCTTTTTTATAGTTGAATAATTCTTTTGAGGACCAATCCACACAACAGAATGTGATCTAAAATTTGTTTTATTTTGCTAGAATTATGCCTTTGTTTCAAGATACCTCCATAGCCTGTATTAGATGCATCTGTCTATACAATCATGAATGCATGAGGGTATGAGATAACTAGACATGGTAATGCCTTTACCTTTTCTTTAAGCATCTTAACTATATGAGTATGTTGAGATGACCATGCAGGAGAATTGTTTTGTAATCTTTTGTAGAGTAGAGCACAAAATTGTCGTAATTTTGGAAAGAAATTTGCAACATAATTTAGACATCCCAATGACAGGCTAAAGTCGTATCACCTTATCAAAAATAACTTAAGGTCCACTAACAAGTAGTCAAAGAAGTCAGGATCGGATCCACAGGGAGAAAATTATACTATTGTATCTGAATTCTAATATTATACTAACTAAATCAGATGAAAATGGGTGTGTGACTAAACTAAGCAAATAACAGAACTAAATACGAAGGTAAGGATCAATTAATGAAGAACTAGAACTATGGATCACTATGCATACAATTTGGGAAATCAGAGACGAATAATAACCACCCAATAAGTCAATTTATCTAGGGCACATGTAATTTCTCTCGAACATTACCTCCCTCAAAGATCACCTAGCCGCTCTCACATGGTCAAGGATCACTATGCCTAATGATTGAAAGCCTATACGAAATCTCTCCTCTCGAAGCAGATTCAATATTGCGATAATAGAAATACAAATCAGGCCTAATTCATAAATCTAGCATGAATGATTCAATCACGGGAAACAATTGAAATAAAGGGTAATTATACTAATCTATCAATCCCTCATTGCATACATAGATCCCCACAATCCTAGAAATAAAACTACTCACTCATGCTTGAGAAAACAATAACAAATTCCATGTAAAAATTCATACTTTGAACTATTGCAAATAACTAAGAAATTACTCTAATTAATAATAGAGAAAGCAAACAATAATGGAGAGAACAAGGAAGAAGATTACCAAATTAAAGAACACTATTGAAATTGCGAATAATCCAAAGGTTTGATCTTGAATCCACAATGAAAAGTAGTAAAACTAGGGTTCTTGAGAGAAACTATGAGAAAATAAGGACTAAAAGATAGATGATTAAAAGATGTTCTGATTTCCTATTTATACTAAGTAGCCCGAAACTCATTAAATGAGCGCGCGGAACAGACTCCCGATCGGGCCAAGTCAGCCCGATCAAATCGGGCTCAGCGCAGCAGCAACACTCCAAGAGTAGCCATCCGCCCGATGCTGTCGGGCTAGGCCGCCCAATGATGTCGGGCTCATCGAGGATCAGTGCGATGAAGTCGAAGACGCACACAGCAGCAGCAAGGCACCCGCCCGATGGAGTCGGGCGATGGACTTCGCAGCACTCGACCACCCTCGCCACGAACACGCCCGATGACGTCGGGCCATCTCGCCCGATCGGGCCAGACACCGAAATACGACAAGGCGGATCAAGCCCGATAGGGCCCGCAACAATCTTGCTTTTGGCAGTGATGGACGCCCGATCGGGCGTCAGGAGCCCGATGAAGTTGGGCGAGGCACCGTTTAGTCATTCCTTGGCTTCAGACGCCAAGGATTCACTTCTTCTTTTGTCCAAGGCCTAGGAAAATATTCTCGGGACCCCGAAACTCATCATATATGCCTTCGAACCTCTCCATTCGATTGTGGTAGACGAAAATCAGTAGAAAATAGGGAAAAAGCTCCCCAATACCTACCAATCATCACAAAACAGAATACCACAACTGAAGAAGAAAGTTAGCGTGAAATGACTCCTAAGAGCACCATTGATGCACATTTTAGCTCAAATATAGGGGGAAAAACTCTATATAAAACCATAACATCAAACTCCCCCACGCTAAACCTTTGCTTGTCCTCAAGCAAAGCACAACATGAATAAGAATAGGAATGCTTCACCCCTTAGATAGGGAATTTGAAACTCAATTATTTCCAACTCAAAATCGTTCAAGCAAGCAAAATTCAAGTTCAGTTGCTCAGATCACCTTACTACCAATCACTTAAGCAAACCATCAAATGCAGCTGCCCTACATATCATACAAATCTTGAAAAGGTGCTCACCGAGGTGTCACTCCTCTCACTTTTGTGGCGTGCTAAATATGTGCCCGATCGCTCACCAACCCAACCATTATAGCCCTTCCCACTCACACTCTCATGTGTTTAGAAAGGTATAATATCGCTCATCCTAATCAGGTCGACTCAAATAACAAACTTAATCTTCAACTTTGGCATATTGACTCAGTATTATTCCAATAAACAATCAAACATGTGCTCAAAAGGTCTTTCTCAGGGTTGTAATGGGGCTCGGGTAAAGGTAAGGAAATTATTTAAGGCATGTGGTGGAAAAGCCAAGAAAGGGGAGCAAAAAAACACTAGTAGGACTAGGTGTGGTCGAAACAACTCCCATGGCATCAACAACATAACCAAGATAATAACCAACTCTGAAATTTCACGAACCAACCAATAATTGCCTCTTTCAACATAATTTCCAATGCTTTGAAAGTTAATGAGTGAAGATCATAGAAAATTTTCAAATTTTTCACTATCATTTTTCACTTTATTTTTCCTTTTTCTTTGTACCAAAATATCATTATTTTCCAACCACCCTACGGAATCAACCACACAATATAATATCAACTTAACAAATGCTCCCCCAAGCTAGGCTTGGGACAATAGTCATTGTAAAGGCTCAAGGCGTGTAATGTGGCTTAATATAGATACAAAAAGAAGTCATTAGGCTCAGCGGGGCTAGGGGGAAAATGATTCATTAAACAACTCTGAGGCTTAAATATTAAACAAATGAACGCCTCTATCATAGCACATGTCTAAAGTCACCAGAAATCAACGAGTACAATGCCAAAACCAAGATAAGAATGCTACGAGGAACTAACACACAGGAATAGACCGGATATAGAGATAAATCCGAGGGCTAGAATGAATCCTCACAATCTAACCAATTCAAGCATGCAGTTAAAATAAGCACTTTATCATCAAAATTCATTCAAGATCAAGGCAATCAGATATCACATCACAACATCCCAATCACAAATGCCCAACTATCCAGTATAAAGAGTTAAATCGTTTTTCAAAACAAAGTTCGGGGCACAGGGAAGCAATCAATCTGTTCGTATTCAACTCGTATTTTTGTGTTTTTTTCAGCAATATTTCTTTTTTTTGTGATTTTCATTTTTTTTAAAGCAATTAAACTAACTTAACTAACCTAAAAAGCAGTAAAAACAAAAAGAAAAACAATACTAATACTTACAGAAATCCTCCCCCAAGCTTAACTTGGCAATGGCCTCATTGCAACAAGGGGAAGGAAAGGGACATGGACATCAGCTGCCCATCAGCCGGGATCGAGCAGTTTAGTAGCCGCATGTTGTACCACCGCTTGCAACCCGCGTTGGACTGTAATTCTAGTGTGGTGGCCCTCATGTAGATGAATGCGATGCTCATTAAAGTCAGGGCTTATTCTTGTCAAGTCATCAGTGCTATAGCCAATGGTCTTTTTATGAGTCTGTAAGACCGTTAGAAAATGTTCTTCACCTGCAATACGCTCTAAGACAAGCACATCATTTGAAGTATCACGGGAGGGGGAATGAGGCATGCAATCATGGATCGGTTCATCGATAACATCAACACTATAACATGATTCCTCTAGCATTGGGCTTTTAGGGGCATTGTTTAGGCTAAACATAACCTTATCATCTCCCACAGTCAGTGTCAGTTTCCCACTTTTAACATCTATAACTGCCCCAGCAGTATGGAGGAAGGTCTCCCAAGGATAATGGGTGTTTGAGTGTCTTCTGCCATGTCTAATATAACAAAGTCCACAGGGATAAAGAATTTACCTACTCTAACAGGAGCGTCCTCTAATATACCTAGGGGGTATTTCACAGAACGGTCAACCATTTGCAGAGTAATGGTAGTACATTTTAATTCACCCATGTTCAGTTGCTTACAGATAGAAAGAGGCATGACACTCACACTGGCACCCAAATCACATAAAGCTTTATCGATAAAAATGGTGCCAATATGACAGGGGATGGAAAAACTCCCTGGATCTTTCAATTTAGGTGGAGACTGGTTTTGCAAAAGAGCGCTGCATTCAGCAGTAAAAGCCACAGTTTCCACCTCATTGAGAGTCCGATTCCTCATCAACAGTTCTTTTAAAAATTTAGAATAAGCAGGCACTTGATTTAATAATTCAGTAAAAGGAACTGTTACCTGCAGATTCTTTACCACCTCTAAAAACTTACCATACTGGTGGTCGAGCTTCTTCTTAAGCATCCGATTTGGGAATGGTAGCTTGATCACCGGAGGCACAGTTTTCTCCTTAGTCACCTCCATAGTCTTGTCTGCAGCTCCTTGCTCTGCCTGAGGTTCAGCATCCTCAGGCACTTCTTGTGGTTTCTTAGCAATTGATGATTCCACCTCTAGCATTGCCGGAGCATCGTACTGCACTCCGCTTCGAAGGGTAATAGCATTGGCAGTGTCCCTTGGTTGCATTGGCTGCGAAGGCAATGACCCAGATGGCCTACTAGCAGAGGAACTAGCCAGCTGAGCTATTTGTGACTCCAACATCTTATTATGTGTCCCTTGTAGCTTATTCTGAGCATGCAGGCTCTCAAATTGAGACCTGGCATCTGCTTGAAAGGAAATAATACCTATCTGCATCTGCAATATGAGACTTTTGAGTTCAGCTATAGCTGGGTCTGAAGGACGTGTGTTATGATGCTGTTGAAACTGAGTTCTCTAATATCCAGGAGGAGCTTGTGGTTGATATTGTTGTTGTTGTTGATGTTGTGGATAATGTTGTTGTTGCGGATTCATCACATTATTACTCCTATACGAGAGATTTGGATGATCTCTCATCCCAGGATTATATGTATTGGAGTAGGGATCGAACTGGGGCTTGTGTTGGGATTGTAATGCGTGCACTGGCTCACTAGAATGTGAGAGAGCGGGGCACTCTTGAGAGTTATGTCAGAGTTATGTCCAGCTATCCCACAAGCGTCACATATGAAAGCATTGTAACCAGAAGCACTAGCCATAGCATTGACACTCATGTGAGGGGAGGAATTGTTACCTAGCTTCAAAGAATCAATCTTCTGGTGAAGAGCAGCTAGTTGCCCGGTCAGTAAAGAAATGGCTTCAACATCATGTTTGCCTCCCTTTGTCATAGAAGAACGAATAGTAGACGCTTGGTTAGAAGCGAGTTTCTCCAGAAGTTCATACCCTTCGTTTATGGCTTTATCCATGAAGAACCCACTAGCAGCTCCATCGATTACCCGTCTAGTATCTGCATCAACTCTAGTGTAGAAAATATGGCACAGATACCACTTGTCAAAACCATGATGGGGACAAAGACGTTGCAGATCTTTGAACCTCTCCCAAGCTTCATATAGTGACTCATGACGCATATCTGCAGTCTTTTGGTAAGGGTACCACTTGATGAGAAAGATCTTTGAGAGTTCTGCCCAGGTGGTGATGGTGGAAGGCAGCTTATTATACCAAAATAAAGCTTTGTCGCGCAGAGAGAAACCAAATAAGATGAGTTTCATCTCATCAGCAATAACACCAGCTTGTTTCTGAGTAGCACAACATTGTAAAAACCACTGCAGGTGCTGATTTGGGTCTTCAGATGGTAACCCAGCAAACTGATTATTCTGAACCATATTCAGAACATGAGACTTGATTTCAAAGTTTGCGGCAGCAATAGTAGGCAACCGTACCCCAGTGGGCACATTATCAGGAGATGGTTGTGCATAATCTCTGAAGGTCGGTTTAGCTTCGTCACCCATTCTAGCAGTATTAGGTGAGGCGGGGAATCCTTGTTGTGGTGAAGATGGTGGAGAAGGTGCCTTTTGGGAAGGTGTCCCTGCAGACAACTTGGTTTGCTTAGTTGTCTTTTTGAGTCTACGAGCAGTCTTTTCAATCTCCGGGTCAAATGGAATGAGATTTGGGGATTTCAATTTCCTACTCATACACCAAAAACACTAAAACAAACGTGAGATGCTCCAAAGAACAGGTGTTCTTCGGAGTAGAGGTTAGTGTAATACTATAATTCAGACAAAATAAAAATAAACCGTCTCCCCGGCAACGGCGCCAAAATTTGACAGGCTAAAGTCATATCACCTTATCAAAAATAACCTAAGGTCCACTAACAAGTAGTCAGGAAGTCAGGATCGAATCCATAAGGAGAAAGTTATACTATTGTATCTGAATTCTAATATTATACTAACTAAATCAGATGAAAATGGGTGTGTGACTAAACTAAGCAAATAACAGAACTAAATACGAAGGTAAGGATCAATTATTGAAGAACTAGGACTATGGATCACTATGCATACAATTTGGGAAATCAGAGACGAATAATAACCACCCAATAAGTCAATTTATCTAGGGCACATGTAATTTCTCTAGAACATTACCTCCCTCAAAGATCACCTAGCCGCTCTCGCATGGTCAAGGATCACTATGCCTAATGATTGAAAGCCTATACGAAATCTCTCCTCTCGAAGCAGATTCAATATTGCGATAATAGAAATACAAATCAGGCCTAATTCATAAATCTAGCATGAATGATTCAATCACGGGAAACAATTGAAATAAAGGGTAATTATACTAATCTATAAATCCCTCATTGCATACATAGATCCCCACAATCCTAGAAATAAAACTACTCACTCATGCTTGAGAAAACAATAACAAATTCCATGTAAAAATTCATACTTTGAACTATTGCAAATAACTAAGAAATTACTCTAATCAATAATAGAGAAAGCAAATAATAATGGAGAGAACAAGGAAGAAGATTACCAAATTAAAGAACAATATTGAAATTGCGAATAATTTAAAGGTTTGATCTTGAATCCACAATGAAAAGTAGTAAAACTAGGGTTCTTGAGAGAAACTATGAGAAAATAAGGACTAAAAGATAGATGATTAAAAGATGTTCTGATTTCCTATTTATACTAAGTAGCCCGAAACTCATTAAATGAGCGGCGGAACAGACGCCCGATCGGGCCAAGTCAGCCCGATCAAATCGGGCTCAGCGCAGCAGCAACACTCCAAGAGTAGCCATCCGCCCGATGCTGTCGGGCTCATCGAGGATCACTGCGATGAAGTCGAAGACGCACACAGCAGCAGCAAGGCACCCGCCCGATGGAGTCGGGCCATGCCGCCCGATGGAGTCGGGCGATGGACTTCGCAGCACGCAGCACTCAGCACTCGAGCACCCTCGCCACGAACACGCCCGATGACGTCGGGCCTTCTCGCCCGATCGGGCCAGACACCGAAATACGACAAGGCGGATCAAGCCCAATCGGGCCCGCAACAAACTTGCTTTTGGCTGTGATGGACGCCCGATCGGGCGTCAAGAGCCCGATGAAGTTGAACGAGGCACCGTTTAGTCATTCCTTGCTTCAGACGCCAAGGATTCACTTCTTCTTTTGTCCAAGGCCTCAGAAAATATTCTCGGGACCCCAGAACTCATCATATATGCCTTCGAACCTCTCCATTTGATTGTGGTAGACGAAAATCAGTAGAAAATAGGGAAAAAGCTCCCCAATACCTACAAATCATCACAAAACAGAAAACCACAACTAGAAGAAGAAAGTTAGCGTGAAATGGCTCCTAAGAGCACCATTGATGCACATTTTAGCTCAAATATAGGGGGAAAAACTCTATATAAAGCCATAACATCACCCAAAAATCTTTGAAGTTGGGTTTTTTATTTATCTCATCAGAAAACTAACCAACAAACTCAATTGCTCTAGCAGTTGGTTTAATTGTTCCTTGATAGATATAATATCCAAGTAATCTGACTTTTGTTTGAAATAATTTCATTTTCGTTGCTAAAACTACTAGTCCAAATTTCTTTGTTACATTCAAAAAATGCTTGAAATGTTGGTCTATTGAGGTAGAAAATGCCAGAAAATCGTCTATGTAAACTATAATAAACTTGGTAAAATGATTAAAAATATCATTCATTATATTTTGAAATTTCGACGAAGCATTTTTTAGTCCAAAAGGCATTACATTCTATTCATAATCCCATATGGAACAGTAAAAACTATCTTGAACCTGTCTTCTTTTGCAATTTGAATTTGCCAATAATCAAATTTTTTAGCTTTATTCATTCTTCTATTTGTTATTTTCTTTTCTTCCATAGATATAGATCTTATAGTTTATAGATTCATAATTGCTCATTGTTAT
This sequence comes from Beta lomatogona, assembly GCA_947646795.1. NCBI lineage: Eukaryota > Viridiplantae > Streptophyta > Magnoliopsida > Caryophyllales > Amaranthaceae > Beta > Beta lomatogona. Next base: position 503,224 of record CANSNZ010000424.1, on the reverse strand, counting down.
TTTTATTAATCATCCTTTATCATGTTTAGCGATTAGTCTATATTTCCAGATATTTATGCCTAGATTCCACGATTAGTGAGTAGTCTCCTATCTAGGGTTTGGGTGAAAGTAAGAATTACAAAATAATAGTAGTCTTTCTTTCTCCCCTTTTCTTCTTGTGAAACTTTGGGGATGGTTTTTGGTAGTGCTGAGGAATTGCATTTGCATATCTCTTATGCCTGTTATATGAAAATGAACTCCTCTTTTTTTGTTTATGTCTTACAGAAGGAGGGTTAAGTCTTTTCATACCAAAGGCTTCACAGAATGATCCCAATTCTTTTCTTGTTTGAGATATCTCTAACCCATATTTGGCTTGAATTTACAATTCAAAACAAAGAGATAATCCTTCTTTTCTTATGAAGGAAAATAATTGTCCGAATGTTATTTGATTAAAATGAATTTCTTCTAAGCTAGTCTCACCTTTGAGCTTATTAAGAATTCTTTAAACAAAAAGTTTAGGAAGTCTTGTAATATATATTTCCTTCCAAAAAGATGCATTACAATCTTCTCTTCTTAAGACATAAGTTAAGAATATGTCTTTGTACCATCAATAGTCTCCTAAAGCTGGACATTTAATATTTGTGAGGACCAATTTGGAAGAAATTAGTTGAACTCTTGGATTTCCTAAGAAATGCATTCCTATATGGTTAATATTAGTAAATAACAAGCGTCTGATTGTTCAACTATGGAACCATCAAATAGCTCAACCAAAGCCTTATAGTCTAAGATTTGAATTTTATCTTCAAGAGTTAGGCAATGGTCCCACCAAATTTTTAGTTCTTCAATAAATCCTGAGACTAGGAAACTTACAGCAGCTTCTTCGCTCATTCCAGCCGGAGAAACCTTGTATGCCATTTTGTCCATTCCCATCTCTGGCAATTTTTATAATATTTCATATTTAGATTTACCATCTATAGTCCACTCATAATTTGCTTGACCACTATAACTAGTGGAGCGGAATTTAGATCGTTCTTCATACTGAATGTCAGGAGGTGAAGGTTTTGGATAATAGTTCTTTGAAGAAATCCTGAAGTTTCTTTGAGCCTTGTGATGATTTTTATTAGTTTCAGAAGTAAAAGACTCATTAAAATTATGCTCTAAAGCAGCAACATTTTAGAAGTCTTTGTTGCATCCGGTTCATTAGAACTCGATTGGAGTTTGATTCATGAGGACAAGCTTTATATATAAATATCTAAACCACTCTTATGGTGATAATTGTAAGAACCACTCATTTTTGCTCATTTTATGAAGATTTTGCTCAATTTACAATGTTTTTGCTTAATTTACAACGTTTTTGCACATTTTATGTTTTTCCTCATTTATAATTTTTGTGCTCATTTCGTAACTTTTTTGCTCATTTTATGTTTTTGCCCATTTTATGTTTTTTTTGCTCATTTTACGGTGTGTGTGCGTGTGTGTGTGTTTGTGTATATATGTATATATATATACACAATAACCAACTTGCATTAGAGAAATACTCAAATATATTCTCTTGTTTTTCCCTTAAGAAAAACAATAAATACAAACCTTTGTAAAATAGATTCTTGACAATAATTAAGATTCTATCATTCTTGTTCTTCGTATCTTATAAGTATTACCATGAATTTGCTATAGTGGGTTGGTAAATTACTTATAGGAATTCACATAAAAAACGTGCTGGGAAGATTTATCCAGCTTCTCTCAAGACAACAATTTCATTCTAATTTTCTCACATCTTTTTGATACATTATGGGTCTTTTATGAATACAATCAAGCTTAAAACAACTATATGACCCGCACATAATAGGAAAAAAAAAAAAAAAAAACCATTGTTAGGAAAGACAACCAAATTAAATAGGTGGTATTCTTTGTTTCTAAACCATTATTATCATCAAGCCAACTTGATAATGAAAAGTTCAACAAAGAGCAACAACATTTATTAGATAAAAGTACAAAACTATCTTATAAAAACTAAGTTTTGTCAAAAACTAACTTATAAAAAAGCTCTAAGAAACTATCTTTTGAAACAAAAAAAAAGTTGTGCAAAGCTACCTTTTGGCTGAATTCTAGCTGTTGACCATCTTTTTGGTTTTGATCTTTTCTACTTTTCCAAACAACCAAATTTCGAAGGAGGGTGAAAATTTGGGTAAAAACTGAGGGAAAAGGAAGGGGGAAAAGGCCAAAAGAGAAATATTTAACGTCAAAAAAATGATCAACCGTCGGAATACGGCTCAAGGTAGCTTCTTACAACATTTTTGCTTTAAAAGATAGTTTCTTACAATATTCTTTATATAAGGCAGTTTTATATAAATAAGTGATTTTATAATATAGTTTCTAATAAAATTCTCTATTTTAAAGTGTATTTCATAAGTCAGTCTTAACTTTATCAATTTTGAGGCTGCGTTCTCTTCAACTTATTGAATCTGAACTGAACTGAACTGAACTTATCTGAACTGAACTTATTGGACCTGAACTGAACTGATTGGAACTTATTAGACCTAATTGGACCTGATTTAACTTATTGGACGTGATTGAACCTGATTGGAACTTATTGGACCTGATTGAAACTTATTGGCCTGATTGGAACTTATTAGACCTTATTGGCCCTGATTGAAACTTATTAGACCTTATTGGACCTGATTGAAACTTATTAGACCTTATTGGACCTAATTGGAACTTATTTGACCTTATTAGACAAAAAAAATTGCTGAGTAATAACATAAGTTTTACGTTTTTTTCACAAAATACCCCTAACAAATGAATTTATTCACCAAATACCCCACTTTTTTCAAAATTCACCAAATACCCCTGACCTTTAAAAAAATTCACCAGATACCCCTGATATTTCAAAAAATACCAAAAATGCCCTTTTTGGCTAACGGACGTTAGTGCTCCGTTAATTAATTAACTAATTAACCTAAAAACCCCTAATTAAACCCTAATTAAACCTAAAACCCTAAAACTCTAACTAACCCTAAACCCACCCCCAAGCCCACCACCCTCCCACCCCACCCTCCACCCCCACCACCCACACCCCCCACAACCCCTCCAACCCCACCAACCCCTCCCTCCTCCCAACCACCCCGGCCCGTCGCACCTCCCCCTCCCAACCACCCCGGCCCGCGTCCCCTCCCCTTCCCCCAAAAGAAATCGGTTGCCCCACCCCCTCCCCTTCCCCATGAACTCGGTCGATCCCTCTCCCCTCTCCCTGCCGCCACCCCCGGCCGCCGCGCCTCGCTCCTCCCGACCACCCCAGCTGCTCCCCTCCCCTTCCCCAAATAAATAACATTAACTCTACGGTGGGGCAACTTATTTCGCTGGGGAAGGGGAGGGGGATGCAGGCAGGGGTGGTCGGGAGGGGGAGGCGCGGTGGGCTGGGGTGGCGGCGGGGAGAGGGGGAGGGGGAGCGACCGAGTTCGCGGGGGAAGGGGGGGGGGCAACCGATTTCTTTGGGGAAGGGGAGGGGGATGAGGGCTAGGGTGGTCGGGCCGGGGGTGGTCGGGAGGGGAGGCGCGGCGGTGGGGAAAGGGAGGGGGGGTGGTGGGTTGGAGTTGTGGGGGATGGGGGTGGTGTCTTGAGGGTGGGGTGGGAGGGTGGTGGGCTTGGGGGTGGGTTTAGGGTTAGTTAGGGTTTTAGGGTTAGTTAGAGTTTTAAGGTTTTTAGGTTTAATTAGGGTTTAATTAGGGCTTAATTAGGATTTTTAGGTTAATTAGTTAATTAATTAACGGAGCACTAACGTCCATTAGCCAAAAGAGCATTTTTTGTATTTTTTGAAATATCAGGGGTATCTGGTGAATTTTTTTAAAGGTCAGGGGTATTTGGTGAATTTTGAAAAAAGTGGGGGTATTTGGTGAATAAATTTATTTGTCAGGGGTATTTAGTGAAAAAACTGTAAATTTTACCCCTAACGTAAATACTACCCTTCAAATTTTATTATGAAGTAATAATTATTAACATTCGCCCTTTAAAAAAAGGAAAAATTCACATCAATAATCCCAACTATGGGCACTCTTCCAATATTAATCCCAACTAAGGGTTATTCCAGTATAATCCAAACTATGAGGTGCATCTTCCCAAAACGATCCTAGGTGACCAGTGACTTGCTAAACTGGTAAATTTTGTAATTTCTCTTACTTTATTTAATTAAGTTAATAAGCCACCACCTAACCACCGTTGATAACTACCATACACCACCGAACCCACCATCGCACACCACCACACCCACCGTTAACCACCATCCCACGACCACAACCACCACCACCTAACCACCGTTGATCACTACCATACACCACCGTACCCACCATCGCACACCAGCACACCCACCGTTAATCACCATCCCACGACCACAACCACCACCACCTACACAACTAACACAAAGAATCCACCCCCATTGGAACCACCACGCACAATCGCACACACAATCACAACCACAATTACCCAAACCCACCAGAAAAACCCACTGCGATTACCGCCAACAACTCCAACCACAACCCACCTGAAACACCATGCCCAAAACCGCTCCCCTAGAAATGCCAAAAAAAGTCAGTTTTGGTTGAAATACGCGAGACCATATAGAGTCCAATTTCGCGAGAGTATCAGAATCAAGGACAGGGGAATCAGCAATAGTCTCACGCACTTGAGCAGCAACAATAAGTCGGTTTTGGTCGACGCCGGTGATGTCGGTTTTTGTATTTTTGAGGGAGGGGGTTCGGGGGAAGCAGAAAAGTTGGTAGAGGTTTTGAGGGTGTAGAGTTGGGGAGGAGGAGGAAGAGGGGATGATCAACTTAGGGACTAAAGGTGGGGGCGAGTTGGCGGAGTAGAATTGGGAGGTGGGTTTGAGGGGTGGACGGAGGGAAGAGGGTGAAGGGTTGGGGACGTGCACCGCATGAAGGTTTTGGGGACGGCGAGGCGGTGAGGATAGTGAGGGAGGTAGGGCATTTGACGTCTGGTTGGTGATTTTGGTGGAGGGGTGGTGGCCGGTGGGTGGGTGAGTAGGTGGGAGGGTGGGTGGCATGTGGGTTATTTCAATGGTCGGAGGAAAGAGAGAGAGAAATGGTGGTGAGGTGGGTGTGAAGGGAAAGAGAGAGAATGAAATGTGGAGAAAGAAAAAATAAAAATAAAAAATTTGTGACTTAGATTGCGCCACATAAGCGAGTTAACCTGTTAAACAGGTTATAACAGGTAATAGATCAATTTGGGAAGACAACTGATATAGTTAGGATTATACTGGAATAACCCTTAGTTGGGATTAATATTGGAAGACTGCCCATTGTTGGGATTATTAATGTGAATTTTTCCTTAAAAAATAATAATTATCAATTATTTCTTATGATAAACAATTTAACAAAAAAAAATACTATTTATATACTTGCCTACACATAACTTTCACCACTAATATATCTAATAGTCTTGTTTTGATTTCATAAAGCACTAGTAGAAAACCAAAAATTGATTAACATTTATTGCTAACAAGTGAGAAATTGCCACATATGGAAAAATTAACATGCACGCTACATATTTTTATTCGTTTACATGATTTAGGGATTCCAGTTTCGCAAGTAGTTGAAATCATGGAACCAAGAGCTGATTTAAATTTGACTGACAAGACGAGAACAAAGAATATGGAGATTACTCGGGCAAAAATTGCAGATGAAATATGGTTGGATGTTGGTGAAGAAAACGTATTGATTGAAGAGGAGGATGTAGAAGATGAAGAAAGATACTCCGATGAAGAAAGATACTTCGGTGATGATAATGAAGCAATCAATTGATAACATTTATATCTTTCATTGTTATTAGTAACGAAAACATGTCATCTCTAGTTATTTAAAGACGAATTGCAAAATATTGTAATTATGATGATTATTATTGTTAACCTTATTTAACCATGATTATAATATTTTTAATAATAATATAATCAGCTAATAGTAATATGAATAATAAAATAATAGACAATAATACAAGTATAATACGATATAATCATTGTGGTACTTTAATTAAAATTCTAATATTAACATAATCAGCTAATAGTGATATGAATAATAAAATAATGGACAATAAGTCAATAATACAAATATTTATTGATCATTGACTATTTGGACCTTATTGGAACTTATTGGACCTGACTGAAACTTATTGCACCTAATTAGAACTTATTGGAACTTATTGGATCTGATTGGAACTTATTGGACCTGATTGAAACTTATTGCCCTAATTGGACCTGATTGAAACTTATCTGAACTGAACTGAACTTATCTGAACTGATGAACTTATTGGACCTGAAACAGCTAAAATTTGATGGAAATAAGTCTACTAAACAAAAGATTTGAATGAATATATAAAAAAAAAACTAAAAAGACAATAGAGTACTAAATATTTGTAGAACTGTGGGGTTAAGTGGTAACTGAAGTCCCCAGCTGCCCATAAGACATTGTCAAAATTCCAAAATATAAAATGAAGTTAATGTTGGCCAAATGACCAACCATAAGCTAAGAAAATCAAAATGAAAACCTAAACTGCACCCCAACCAGTAATAGCAGAAAGCATTATCAGAAAGACTGAAGAAGAGAGAGAAAGAATCCAATCTTAAATGTGCACAGAGAGATAGAACCCATTTTCATTGCCAGCCCATACTACTAAGCAACACACACAAAAAAGGCGCTTAAAGACAAAAAAAAGTGCGCACTCAACTTAGATCTCTATAGTCTTCTTTTTTGACAAATTTATTTGTAATTTTTGGGTCGTTTTCATTTTTTGCTCTGTTTTTTTTTTAAAAATATGCAAGAAAAAGTACTATTCACATATCCAAAAATTAGCTCACAAGAACCCCAGAATACTGAGAAACTGTAAAGATTCTCTCTTTGAGAAGTTGCTTTCATGGCAGTAGAAGAAGACGAGAGAGAAAACTGAGTTGTTTCAGTTTTTTTTGTTGGTAATTTCGAGGCATTGTTTTTTTCTGACCATTTTTTGGCTTCTTCTATTTCACCTTAATTGCATTTGTTGAAATCTTATTCTTCTACTAACATTTTGTCTCCAAGCTCTTTTATTAGTGGGATTTTGCTGGGTAATGAATAATGATGTTCTATTAAAATTTGAATGTGGGTTGTTTTATTTATTTATTTTCATTACTTGGGTTTCTTTTCTTTTTGTCACCAGAGTTTATTAATGCCATGTTGATCTGTTTTATATATATATATCAACTCTTTAAGGTTAAAATTTAGAGACATGTAATGTGAAAGTTCTGTTGATTAGTGAATAAGATCTGATGTTTTTATCCATTTGATTATTTTTTCCATTTGTTGCATGACTCTGACTATCTTTGGTAATGCACACATTGCAGAACTTCAAATTGAAGGCTTAAATTCAATTGTTGTGTTATTTTGAATTCAAAACTCTGTAAAAAAGAAAGAAAAAAGAAGTTGTTGCTTGTTGGGTAGAGGAACAATGTTGTGTGCTTGTTCAGGAGAACAATTTAGATTTGAAGAAGCGGCGCCTCGGTCGCCGGAGTCGTTGGCCACGAGAGATTACTCGGTAAGCGGCCTGTCGTCGAGGACCGGCGATTTGAAGAGTTTTTCTTCAAGGACTACTGGAGATTTGGGATCAAAATATGAAGATGCTCATGTAGATGAAGTTGAGTCCACGTTGAAGGAAGCTCTCTCATTAAACTATGAGGTGGTGCATTTTCAACTTCATTTTATTAAGTACTTATGGTTTGAATTTGATTAGGTCTGATTCAACTTTAATTTATATGGTACTTGTTGTTTGATCATGTCTAATTGTTCTCTGTCTTTTTAATAATAATGCTATATTCTATTATTTATGCTCTTTTGTTTTTGGTTTTCAACTTCTTTTTTTAGTTTAGAAAATGAACTAAAATTGAGTGATCATTTGCTATCAGGAAGCTAGAGCTTTACTGGGCAGGATAGAATATCAGAAAGCGAATTTTGATGCTGCTCTACAACTTTTTGAAGGGATTGACATTAAAGCATTAACCCCAAGAATGATTACTGCTATTTCAGAGCGCACTCGGCCAAGAAAACTTAAATCCAAGGGTGATAATTCCCTTGCCGGTGTGATGTCTTGGCACTCGGTCAGTCTTCTCCTTGAAGCCATTCTACTCAAGTCTAAGGTTTTGGAGGAACTTGGGAGGATTTCAGGTACTTTCTTATAGTATTATTAGAAGCATTGTATGATTTTGTATGGTATGCACTCTTGAATGTACCCCAATTGATATTCTTGGCATTAGTTAATAGTCTTGAATGAGTTGAATCTATGCGTCAGTTCACCAAAACTAAGAATACTTAGTGCGTTGTAAGTTGTAACTTAAAAATCAAAATCACTGAATTATCACCAGACGGCAGAGAATATTTAATTAAAGGAATTACATAAAGGGCATATTTTATTACTTGCTCTGGTACAGTACTATATGATTACAAACCTGTTATATATCATCTAATCTAATTGTGCTATGCTGTTATCATAATCTACCAGAGGCTGCTAGGGAGTGTAAACTGATTGTAGACATAGTTGAATCGGCATTACCTAATGGAATGCCAGCAAAATTCAGTAAAGATAACAGGATGCAAGAGATGCTTCACAAGGCACTGGAATTGCTTCCTAAACTATGGAAAGAAGCAGGGTGCCTTGATGAAGCCATTGTAGCATACCGCCAAGCTCTTGTGAAACCCTGGAACTTGGATCCTGAGACATTAGCTAGTGCCCAGAAGAAGCTAGCTGCTATATTGATTTATGGTGGTGTTGAAGTGGGCCTTCCCCCTCAGCTACAAATATGGGGTCCATCTACCCCTAGGAATAATCTTGAGGAAGCAATCCTTTTGTTGTTTATCCTAAGTAGAAAAGCATCATGTAACGAAATTGAGTGGGACCCGGAAATTGTGGATCATCTCTCTTTTGCATTATCGATGTGTAATGGTTTCGAGTTTCTCGCGAATCATGTGGAGCAAGTCCTTCCAGGAGTCTACAACAGAGCCGAGAGATGGTACATTCTTGCACTTTGTTATAGTGCTGCTGGGCAGAACAAGGCGGCTTTAGATCTGGTAAGGAAGATTACAGGACCTTCTGAGTCAAAGCACATACCCCACATGCCTTCTCTTTTGTTGGGAGCAAAGTTATGTACGGAAGATTTGAACCTTGCTCAAGAAGGAATCAATTATTGCCGCGAAGTTACTGAGTTGGCCGGTGATGGAAACAAGCATTTTATGGCTCAGGCTCATAAATTCCTAGGGAGGTGTTATTCAAATGCTGCCAGAGTATCTATATCGAACTTGGAGAGGGAGATGTATCGGAAGGGATCACTAAAGTCCCTAAGCGACGCGCTTCCAATTGCGAAGGATGATCCAGAGTTGATATTCAACCTGGGTCTGGAAAATGCCGCACAAAGGAACCTTGATGCTAGTTTTAGCTACACCAAGTTGTACTCCAATATGTTAGCTGGAAGTTCAGGGCAAGGGTGGAAGCTATTGGCTCTAGTAGCTTCTGCACAGCAGCAATTTGAAGATGCTGAAGACATAGTTGATATTGCTTTGGATGAAACCACCGGCATCGATCGGTTACAATTGTTAAGATTAAAGGCTGTTCTACAGATTGCTCAAGAGAACCCCAAGCAAGCTATAGAGAACTATGTGCTTCTGCTGGCACAAATTCAAGCAGCAAAGAAGCGCAATGCTAAGAGTCTTGGTCTGGAGGTATGTGCATTTTCTGATCATCTGATGTTTGCTTTAGCTTCTCGCAGGTTAGTTCAAGCTAGCATCAGGCCCATTTCTTATTCTTATCAACTATAGGAGGAAGTGACAAAATCATACTGAACTATGCATCATCAAACAAAAATAGACCGAAAATGTATAAAATTAGACTAACTTGAGAACATTGGAAACGAGAATAGATATAGTGATGTCAAAGGTTGACATTCAGGTATCCAAGACATAACTTCCTAATGATGTCGCAGGCGAAGATTCACTTAGTAATGTTAGTTTTTCATTCTTTGGAGTGCTTTAGATGCTTGAAATTCCAACTTCGATGTCACCAAGTCAATTTTTGATACTGTGGTTCATAGGTGAATCTTATCTGTACTTTTTCTTAGTTCAGTCTATCTTAGGGCCCAAAATTCAGTCTATTTTGTCGATATTTTCCTTATTAATATTGTTATTATTATCATTTTAAATTTTAGGTTTTAAAATTCCAGTTAATAACCTGTCTCATGTGCCATCTAAACCATCTCCATAGCCTGGTACTAGCATGGTGGTTATTTTATTGGAGTGTCTTTGGAGCATGTGGGATATCTTATTCAAGTGGTCATGTTTTTTATGAATATAAGAAGACAATGAGCATATCCTGCAACTCATGTTACTGAGATATTTTCGTTTTTGTGTATCTAAATGTTTTATTAATCCTCTCACAGGCAACAGAAATGAAATTTTTAGAGATGGAAGCTTGGCAAGATCTGTCCAACTTATACACAAGGCTTGAATCATGGGGAGATGCTGAAATTTGTGTGGAAAGAGCGAAATCAATCAACTTTTACAGCCCTCAAAGTTGGCATGTAGCTGGTAAGTCTTAAAGGGAGGAAAGAAGAGAGTTGCAAATAATTGAAAAAGGCTAAATGGAGAACAATTCTTTAGTGAACAAGAAAGACAGATTGGTGTGGGATCCACATCAAGTGGATTTACCAAATTGCCTTCTTTCACTTGTTCGCTGGAGAACTGTTCTCCATTCAGCCATGCTCCAAATAGTTCACTGATAACTTTGCTGTCATATAGGTAAACTGTTCAAGGCTCGACAACGATACAAGGAAGCGCTTGTAGCTTTCTCTGTCTCGCTATCAATCGATACAAATTACGTTCCTGGTTTAGTTTCAGCAGCCGAAGTGTTCATGGAACTTGCTCCGTCTTCTCTCCCTATAGCCAAAAGCTTCTTAATGAATGCCCTACAATTAGACCCAACAAATCATGATGCGTGGTTGCATCTTGGCTTGATTTTGAAGAAAGAAGGTTTAATAACACAGGCTGCTGACTGTTTCCAAGCTGCGTGTGAACTGAAATCCACAGCACCTATTCAATCGTTCTTATAAAGCTTTTTTTGGTCCTGACAATTAATGGAGTTCAGAGAGGTTCTGACAATATTATTCATGGCAGGAAAGCTATATCTGTCCAGCTTATTTTTGTGTTAATTTAAGTACATGTATTGTATCCAATATATTGTGGTAAAATGTGTATTTCACCTGATGTTTTTGTACATAGATGTGATTTCTGGCTAAGTGGTTGATCAGTAGTTCAGTATTTGCCTCTCTTGTAAGTTGTAAACTGCAGTGTAAAATTTCATAATTTTTTTGTTGTATGTTTGAAGTAGCTCATTCACCCACAATCTCTCATATTTCCTAGTACCGGATATCTGACCAATTGATGAATATACTTTTTCTCCCTGTTATTTATGATTCTGTAATATTGAAGTTTGTATTTCAAATTTAACCAGATTTAGGTGTATATAGGTGGGGATGACCATTCCCTTCTCCCAACTTGATCCTAAAGAAATATTCAATTTGAATCCGAGAAAATGAAAATCCAATCCAAATTCTAAATATTTCCACCACAATGCCACCATAGGGTAACTATTATGCATCGTTAATAGTCTATATACATAGTAAAATTCTTTCCTTAAGATTTGATTTTTGAGATTTTTAAGTGATAACATTAGTACGAACCCGACTCAAGTCTGACTCAATCTGAGGAAATATAATCCAATCTAATTCAGAGAAATATAATTCAAATGGAAAGTTACAGATCGAATATTAAATTAAAAGAATCTATTCAAATTCGATCCATTATCATTCCTACTACATAATCATATGCTATTTTTTGCTATAACAATCAATTATTTTAATTACGACATTTCCGAGTGTAATTTTTAAAACGAAATTGTGGTCTCACTCTCACAAAAGAGTCATGTTAGAAGATAAAATGGTGCCATATGAACCATTACACAGGGAGAAAACAGTAGTCTCATTCAATGTCCTTTATAGTCAAAACTCAAAAGCTTTGGAACAAAACGTTGTTAGCAATACTACAAAAAAGAAACCAAATAAAGCCAAGAATTCTCTCAACTTCTCTCTCTAAAACACTCCCAACCCTAACCCTAAAACACACACCCCCACCGCCCACCTTCCTAGGCTCGCCGGTGGCTGGCATCTCAGCCTCGTCGCCGGCGAGCCTAGCCCCCATTAGTTGCTACTTTCGCTTCCCCCTCCCTTTCCCCCAAACGCTCCCCTGGCCCGCATTTCCCCTTCCCCCCAAACGCTCCCCTAGCCCGCATTTCCCCTTCCCCATGTTTTCCCTTCCCTTCCCCATGTTTTCCCTTCCCCCGCTTCCGTCGTTTCCCTACTACCCCTTCCCCCGCTTTCGTAGTTCCCCCACCCCCCTCCCTTGCATTTTGAATCATTTACTAGCATATTGTCGATCCAAATTATGTCAATGAGCACATGAATGAGTTCGGTTCTTACGGTTCGTCTCCCCACATACCATCCACATTCCATATACCATCCACATCCCATCTCGATACTCTAGATCAAAATGATGTTGATTTTTTGGGAAATGAGGAGGAGCATGTGGATTCCGATAGGGAGGAGGACGATGATGCAAGGGAAGCGAACTGATAAGGCAATAAAGTCCGGTGTTCCTTCACAAGATTAGCTCGGAATTGACGAAGTTGATCAAATTAAAGGACCCCGCCTTCCGTCGTTCCCCCACCCCACCCCTTCCCCGTGCTTCCCGACTTCCCCCATCCCCGTCCCCGTCCTCGAGTCGGTCGGTTTCCCTCCCCCTTCCCCTCGTTCCCCGTTTCCCACGTCTCACTATCCCCCTCCCCCACCGTTCGCGAGTCCCCCCCTCCCCGCCCCGTTCCCTCGTGTCGTCGTGTCTCCAAGTGTTCCTTCTTGTGTCTCCCCCCCCCCTCCCCGGTCGGTGTTTGAGTCTCCCCCTCCCCGTTTAGTGTTCGTGTCTCCCCCTTCTCCTCCCTCTCCCCTGTTTAGTGTTTGTGTCTCCCCCTTCCCCTCCCCGATTTTATGTTCGAGATTTTGTAATTTAAGGTGTGGTCTTATGAATCTAGTGATGATATTTTTAGTTTGTTTAATGTTTATTTCTTCAAGATCCAATAACCCTTGCCTTTTTGTGTATGGTTGTGCTTGGGTGTTCGTTAGTGGTGATCAATGGGCGACGGGGGTTCTTGGTTTTCTATGACAAATAAAGATCTAGGAAACCTGGTGAATAGAGCTAATGATCATGGAGTCGGCCATGGGGGTTTATGCCGTTTTAGAAATTCGAGTGTCGGTTAAGATGAGAGGAGGTTCTCAATTCAGATATGTTGTGCGTCGTTCTTCTAGGTTTGGGATTGCGATGTTGGATCTTCGGATCCGTAAGTGGGGCGAAGTTCATTAATCTAACTCACCCCAAGTTCTCGTGATGGCTTCAGGTGTCATCACATCTAAGAAATGCATCTTGTGGGAAGCCCTCCAATTTGCTTTGGGGCAAGTTTCGACCTCCACGTATTTCGAGTTTTAGTCCAGTGAGACTAAACTCTGGGTACCCTTACGACGGGTCGAAGTTACCAAAGGACGTGACTTCGTTGTTAGTTGAATCAGTAGAATCCCAAGAGGATGGTTCTCTTCAAGAACCTTGGGATTTAGCGTCTAGTAGACATTGGGGTCTACTAGCTGTCGCGTGGCAATCTCTCTTTGAAGATTGTCAGGGTTTTGTATATCTCAACAGGTTCCCTCTCATATCAAGTATTTTTCATCAAGACATATAACCCAATCTCACCCGCCATCGTTCAAGACAAACTTCTTTTGGACTAGACACATAATAATTAGTTTTTTACGAGCAAATAAAGCTCTTGTTAGTTTCATTTTATTTTTGTTTGGTTGTATTAGCATTAGGTTGTACTCCAATTTTAATTAATGCAAATTTTCTAGATGTAAAAAAAAAAACATTGTTAACAATTACAATTTTTCAGGATAACAGTTCTCAAGGTCAATAATGCAAAGCATAATCACATATTTACATCAAGAAAAAACAAGAGAAAAAGGGATTCGTATGTACGGAAAATTGATCAAACATTTCCCACTAGAAATCACACATTTGCTGGACCTCAGAACAATAGCTGCCAGCTTCCATAATAAGTGCTCTCACTCCACAAATAAGATCAAATTCTGTGCACAAGAGAAGATGACAATAAGTGGTTAAAACTATGAACTAGCACAACTATCTCTATGGAAGTAGTAGATACCACTAAGTGAACGAAAATTAAACACTGAAATTAGCAAAAATAAATTGACCCCAAACCATTGATGATTCTAGAATAGGCAAACTCATATAGTTGCAGTTCGAGCAGAGGCAAAGTTCAAATAACAAAACAAACCCCTTATGCCTGCCTTGAAACCGCCATAAAAATAAGCATGAACAAGCACACAAGTGAAACATCATCTTTCAACTTCTGTCACAAGAAGAACGCCCTATGAAGTATGTAGTATTTTTTACTAAAGCACCAGCAGAAAGCTTAAACAACAGAAAGTTATACAGACGTGGTGATCAGTTAGATTCTTGAGTAATTAAGAACTCTATTTTTTAGTTGCCTCCTCTCTCTAAAGCCACGAGAGGTCAAGTTGACCAAGAATTTCCAAGAAAAAAAAGGGTTCTAAATTCGTCCAGGTCATGCCTACATACAAATAGTCTAAAGTAAGGTTCAGAACGTTGCTGGACTCTTATTTTGATTAAACAACCTAACAGCTAGTATCGACTCCTCAACACGACTTGCCACCTTTCAGCTTTTCCTGCACTCAGCACCATCATATCATACCACTTACCATCCCAGAACCATGAAGCGTGCAAGATCAGTATATCACAAAATGGAGTCAGAAGTCAAAATTCTGTTCAGAAAAACTCTGCCAACCACAAAGTTCTGATCACCTATAGGACAAAAACAACCCTCCATCTCTCTTTATACCCAAAGCATCTTTACAACCTCCATATTACATAAAAAAGTTGGTCTTTCCAGAACCTCATAACTCTAAAACTCACTAACAGAGAGAGAGGGGGAGCAAGAAGGATGAGTTAGAAACAAAAAAGATTTCAAGCACCTGAACAGTGTCATAGACATCCGGTCTTGACCGAAAAATAATTGGCTTCTTAAAATCAGCATCAAGCTATCAACAGTCCATGATTAAGATGATCATCTCTCTTTCTTTCTTTTTTGGTTTTCTAGCTTTTTTTTTGGGGGGGGTGGGGGTAGGAAGACTATTGTATGTCAACCCGCAATCAGAAAACAATCATTTCATGCACTAAAACTCCTATATTGTTCAGCTTGTTCCAGGCCAAGCCTAGATGCTCGACTCGAAACATTGTCCAATAGTTCATATGAGCTGAATTTATCTCGTTTAACTCTATGATTAGATAGCAAACTGAAATACAAGACTATAATGTCCTTGATTACCAGTATGTTGGGCATTGTAAATGTGTAAATATGTAAAACATATAACATATAACATGTGCCTCACAGTGAAAGAGATTCAATGCACATCACTAGTACATATCTTTCACGACATACTAATACATACTTCATCCATTTCAAAATACTTGCATCACTTCAACTTTCACGCTTGCTGCCGCTCAAACTATATCTTTAATTATCTATTAATAAAAATTTAGAAGTTCATATTAATAAATATACATCGAGACTAATCCAATAACATTTTACATAATAACATCTATAATGTATTAGTAAAAAAAAACAATGTGCTCTAAGCTAGTATGTGAATAGTGCGAAAGTCAAAATGTTCCAAGTATTTTGAATCAAATGAAGTATTGAATAGTGCTCTTTCTTTGTCACTAATTATTTTTCTTTCTCTTAAAAGTTAAAACAAAGGGAAAAAAGAGTAAGCATTTGTAACCAAGCTGACCTGCCCTCCTCCACAAAGAAAAAAGGAGATGTCACTAACATTATCTATCTTGAATACTAAAATTACGTATACTATATTACCAGAAAATTTAGGTCAAGGGTAGTATCTGAAATAGTGTCAAATGTCAAAACGTTTCAACCAAAAAAAAGAGGAAGTATACTATATATATCCATACATAATGTTTCTCTTCCATATCTACATTGATTGCTTTGTTTGTCGTGCTCGTGCAACTTCATACGGCCATCCATTGTACAATGTTCTCCAAGTGTGCTAATTCCTTAATGCACAGTTACCTCCATATTTCTTCTCACCAGGGTAAGTCTTTGTGAAATAACTCTAATAAAAAGAAGAAAAAGGAAGGCACTAAGAGACCATCCTGGCCAAAGCTAGCCACTCTAAGATCCTATCCTTTGTCAGACATGCTCCCATTTCAAGTCAAATGATACATAAATCAAGACATCATAACAATAGACTATTTCTGATCATGCTGTGACCAATAATATCCCCAACCCACCATATGACCCATAGTACTACTCAGAGACCTAGCACTAATTACACAAAATCCTATATAAGTTCAAAATAAATTGAAAGCCTGCTGATAGCAATCATGTTCCAAGTTTTGCTTCCGATATATGATTGTTTTTCCCTGATAGTTTCAAGTAACAATATCCGATGTTCAGAAAAATAAATAAGGACAAGAGAGATAGGGAAAGGGTATATGATCCTTTTGAATTAACTCATGCCCACAGAGCATTGCTTGCATCTCATAAATCAGGGTTCAACAACCCAAGATACACACTGGCTGTATTCTACACAAGTAAAAATTCAGCCAACCCATAGTACATGCAACCAAATCACTTTGAAAGATACATCAATAACATTTGAAGAATACTGTTTTGCATACTGTAAACTACCTCTATCAAAAGAGTAAATATCTGATTTCACATTTCAGAATCTCCAAATCATTCTCTCTCTCACTGTAGTAACAACAATCTAATTCAACTTATCACACCATCCTTCCTCATAAATTTTTGATGATACAAAGTGCCTCTAAAAGTGATGATATTTTGTGATGCTAGTAGTAACAATTTTAAAACTTAATACTTTCAAAGCTAGTATCAAAATTACATGATAAAACAAAAACTGAACCAACAGGTGAGATGTTTCACTTACATGATTGTTGAACAGTAAAATGGTGAAAACTTATCCCATCTGCCACTGCATCCACATATCAATCAAAAATGAAACTCATATAAGACAATTAAGCTGATGACAACTAGAAAATCAAGCAACAAGAATTTAAGAAGTGAATCAATTTATACAGGGTTCCTTTTCATGTGAATAATTTTCATGCACCAATTATTGTCAGGAAATTTTTAAGTAATGTCCTAACCAATATTACCTTAAGAACTGGTTCACCCTTATTAGCGTTCCCAGACTGCTTCTCTTTTGCAGCCTGTGCACGGGCAGCTCTACCTAAAGCAGACTGCTCAAAGTCCTGTTGCCTGCATTTATTCCAGAAATTTCATGAAACACTTTATACAAGAAACAGACTGGAAACTGTCAGATTATTTGGACAACTAGTTGCAATGAGCCAAAAACAAGTACATGCATAGTTAATGACAAGTATATCTCGCAAAGGAAAGAACATAAAACCTATATCAGACACGCATGTGCATGTAGGGTGCAACTGATCCGGCTAGGTCCACGAGTCCTAGGACTACACTAGGCCAAATGTTTGACCGAGCCAGCTGTGCCTTGAGCTGAGCAGAATCAAGCCCAAGCCAGCTCAAGCTTGGCTCCTTATGGTCTATTCGGGTCATATGTGATCTCCACTTTTTGCTTCTCAATTGTATGAGGTACTAGGTGTTATTCATTGTTAATACTATACATATTTTAAAGTATTTCCTCTAAAAAAATATAATATATAATAATTAATTATAAGCTTTAAGCCAATGGAACCTAATAAGAAAGGACCAAGATCAGGCTCTCAAATCAAGGTTTTGATGTACAAGTAGAGCACTGGAGCTGAATGTCATCAAGCTAGATAAGCTTCTCATCTTTGTCTTTTCCTGACTTTGAGGCTTTGAGCTAAGCAAGTCATGTCCAATTTCTTGTAAAGATTGACTCTACTTAGATAAAGATTAAGAACAATATTTCTAGAGTAGAAGGTCTTATGAGGATCAATGACTTGGATAGAGGGCGTTATAATGATCTGAAGATATTAAGTTTGCGGAAGCATATAGCCGACACCATGAGAAGAAATCTAGACTCAAAAAACTGACCACATCCTATTGGTATTAAGGCTCTGGCATCGTAATGATATGGTTTTTGAGTAGGCACAAATAAAAAGTGACAATAAAATAGAAGGAATAGATCCAAACTCTCATAAGAATTGAGGGTTGCTTGTCAAGCACTCTCAATCATAGTCAACGAGATGAACACAAATTACAACAAGTATATTTGGTTTTACCGAAATTAAGATATAGCATGAAACTCAGCAATTTTCATAGGATTATTCAACGAAAATAAACGCTAAAAAATCAAACCCTAAAAAATCTCTAAACCTATATAGATATGGAAAGACACACAGCCACAGTCCAACTGAAAATCCACACTGATGTGATGCAACCTGATAAATGAGCATTGTAAATTGATTCCCACAATATAAACCCTTTATAACCCTTCGTCGTTCTAATTGTTACAATAGTCAAAAGCTAGTAATTTCCATACAAATATACAATCATAAACATACATCCCAAAAGTATAACCTACTTAAGGGCTTGAAGGTATCTGAAGAGAGGAAATAAACACTAGTTCAATAGAGTTCTTTGATGTAGCCTCTTACTTCGCCAATTACACCTACTTTTGATAGTGCTTCTTCTCTTATATATGATCCATCTTTCCTTCTAAAAACCAGATATGAGATCAGAATACACAGCAGCATAAAGAGAACGAATAGAAGAAACTACAACTAACACAGGATAGCTTGCACTACGCTAAAGAAAGGACTGAAATTGGATGTGTTTACAAAATGACTACAGAACTTAGAAGGGGTGCTCGTGCCTTAGGGCTTACCAATGCAACTCCGAAGGCTGACCTTCTTTCCTAAGGAACTGTTGATACTGGCAAGTTAATGAAAGGAACAGGGGCATACCCTAGGACTTAAACTGGAGAGACTGAAGATTGCCCGGAGGAAAGATCCCGACGAGAAGAGAATGACTAAGGCTTCGTTTGTTTTGAAGGAAAATGTTTTCCAGGAAATCAATTTTCCCCATTTTCCGTTGTTTGGTTGGACAAATGATTTAAAAAGGAAAACTTAAGTGGAAAAGAGTTTTCCATCCCTTTGTAAACATTTTCTTCCACTATCTCATACCCAACATCTCTATTTTCCCCTTCTTAGCTTATTAGTTCTCCATCAAACCAAACAAAGGAAAACTAATATATTTGCGTTTTCCTGGAAAACCATTTTCATGGAAAGTAATCTCCATCAATCCCAAAAAAAAGAACTTAATTGTAAATGGACGAAGCATTCGAACGCAAAATGTCTAGAAGGGAACTGGATTGTAATAAAAGCACTCTCAATAACTATCTCTATACCTAATCTCTAACTAACTTTCTCACTGGCGGGCTTACACAACCC
Source organism: Beta lomatogona (assembly GCA_947646795.1). Lineage (NCBI taxonomy): Eukaryota > Viridiplantae > Streptophyta > Magnoliopsida > Caryophyllales > Amaranthaceae > Beta > Beta lomatogona. The sequence continues at coordinate 483,602 of CANSNZ010000424.1, read as the reverse complement.
TAAACTTAGCACTTCCACTGGCTCCAATGGAAAAGGAAAGCACCTTCTTTCTTGGCTCGTATTAAACTCCCTCCCATTCAAATGGAATAGCACATGCTCTCAAAAAGAAGGAATTAAACTAGACATATGCAGTAAAAAGCACCTCACTCAAATCAGTTGCAAAATCCAGATTACCGGTCCCTAAAGTTACAATAACTACTGGTAGATATATACACAAAACCCCTATATTGACTATTCTCTTATATGAACCTAATTTTTGCAATATTAGATGAGTAAGTACCCAAGAAGGTCCTTGAGAACATCTAAAGTCTCATTAACAGAAGCATAATACATCTTTTTCTATCACATTCCACAAATTTGAGCATCTTCACATATTTGAGAGAAACAGGAAAGTAACACTTAACAGATGACCCTATAACATAATTCATTCAGATAAATGAATCTCAACAAGTCCAAAATGTGACTTCTAAGTCACCAAGGCAAAAAAAAAAAATTGATTCTTTTAAATATATTGTTGACTGCAGAAATTATTTAGAATTGCTACAGCAATATGCTACAACAATAAATTGTTTGAGGCTTTGAGCTCTGATCAAGGTACTTCTAGAAAAAAAAATCATTGAATTATTCATGAATAATCCTAGATAATGAAGAAAGCAAATTGCAGAAAAGAGAAAATTGAAAAGAGTGGAAATAAAAGGGGGGAAAAAAAAAAAAAAAACCTTTTTTCGGCAGCTTCGGCGGCTTTGGCGCGAGCTTCAACGGAGGCCAAGCGTTCCTGCTCTTTTCTCTGCTGCCTCTCTTCACCGTCGAAACACGAGCATACGCCTCCCATCCTCTACAACTGCTGTTACTTTACTCGGTTGACTCTGCCTTCTTTGTCGCTCGATTTGCTACTGGTTTACGTCTACGCGCTTAAGTAGTTGGGAGGTTTGGGACTTGGGAATGTTCTGAAAGTTTTGAGATTTCGTGAGTAGTTGAGTTGTTCAGGGTTTTGGTACGGTGGTCTCGTTGGGTACGTTTTTCAGGACAACTAAGGTTTTGTTAGTTTTTTTTCCAATCGCTATTTGCCACCCGTATTTACTAAAAATCGCGCATATTTTTCCTTAAAATTCCCTCCATACCCCTTTCTTTTTACCCCACTCTTACTATCTCACCTCTCGCACTACCACCACCCGACCACCACCACCACCACCACCACCACCACCTAATCACTGGAGCACCACGAAGAACCGTCAACGTTGCCAACCACACCGGAACGGAATGTGGTTAGTTTTAAAAAAATTTTCCCGCCACCAGTGCACGGTAACGGATGAAAATTCTGTTTCCTCCATGGAGGTCACGAAATTTTCATCCGTTACCTCCATGGAGGAAACGGAATTCTTGTCCGTTGCCTCCATGGAAGAAACGGAAATCTTGTTTGTTTCCTCTATGGAGGGAACGGAATTTTCATCCGTTACTGTGCATTATTTGAATTAAAAAAAAACAAAAATTATACAAAATACAAAATATAAAAAACTTGAAACATTTTTTTTTTTTGGAAAAAGCCATGGTTAACAAGATTTTATGTGAGAGTGGTGGTGGTCGCCGGTGTGGTGGTGGTTGGGGTGGTTGACGCCGTGGTGGTTGTGGTGGTGGTGGTTGCTATGGTGGGTGGGTGGTGGTTGGGGTGAGGTAAGAGTGAGTGAGGAGTGAGGAGTGAGGAGTGAGGAGTGAGGAAGTGAGGAGTTAGAGTGAGAGTGAGTGAGAGTGAGTGAGGGAGTGAGAGGGGTAGTTGAGGGATATTTAGGAAAAAATACGGACGGTAAATAGTAATGCCCTTTTTTTAAGGTTAAAGTGAAGGGGCTTACTTGAGGCGGATACGAAGAGCTCCTCAAATGAGTCCGATGAAGTTTGATCTCTAGACTTCAGCGATACGAGGGTGGGAAACAGTGGCGCCTTGGCGGAGCCACTTAGTAACAAGGGGTCCTTGATTTTTTTTTTTTTTTTCAAAAAAATGAGTTACTATATTGCCTTTTGCACTCCTTGACAAATAAATAGTGTAGCGTAGTTGGTTATGTTGAAACTTGAAAGTTGGAAAAGTTCATAGTAATTGTTGAAAGCTCTTTGTTCAAGAGTCCTCAGTCTACTTTTAGTGCTTGATTGTATTTTTTTTCTTTCCTCTAGTTTGACTCAACTATTGCTTGTATTGTATATTTGTTTTTCTCTAACTTGACTGACTCCACTATCCATTATTTGAAAGCAATGCCTTTTTTCACTAAAGTAACAATCAAGTTCAATTACCTCTCTAGTTTAAGATTATAGATATCTTTTATGAACACTTTGCTTAAATAAGGAGTATACTTATATTTGGGCTATTAGAGGTTTAATTTACAAAGTCAAATTGAAAAATAAAGTAGTTTAGAATTCATGCCTTGTCTATCTATATTCTAGTTTACACTTTTTGTTAATAATTAGCTTTGAAAAGTGTGATGCACATGTTTAAAAAAGATTAAATATTACTTTCTTTATATCCTATTTGCTCTTGAAAGTAAATTTTTTCTTTTTTGATAGCAAAATTTTTCCAACATTAAGGATCTATTCTGTTTACCTTATTTTTGGTTATCTTATATTATATTATTTTTTCAAAGCTTTTCTTATTTTTGTACTTTCCTTCTTTTTTTACTAAACTTTTTCTACAATTAGTATGAACTTTTCCTCTTTTTTTTTTAACTTTTTAGAACTTTCTTATTTTTTCTAAACATTTTTTTTTCTAAAAATAAGCAACAATAAGGTTAAGAAGACCGGCACTAACTATATTAGGTGATGTATAAATTAATAAACACATAGTCATATAGTCACGTGTTACTTCAAAAAAAAAAACTAAATAGGTGTTAATTATTCAATGTGCCTCAATGTATATTACTTCATCTCAAAATGCATGATAAGTTGAGAAAGATTAGTTATTCAATTGTCAATCGGTACTAAAATATGAGAACTCGATGGTAACTATTATAATTTATTCGATTAAAGTAATATCAGGTTAATTTGGATATATACTACTTTTCGAGTTTCATAGTTTAAACTTGGTATTCGATGATAGTGCAATATTACGCTACCCCTCACCCAAAATCCTGGATTCGCCGCTGGTGGGAAATGATGTCATTACTCCAACATCTCAGCCTCGATTTATTTTCCCTAAAAACTAACTTATTATTTTATGGGTTCTTCTAAACACTACTCTTATAGTTTTGCTTTTTCTATATTATATTCTTAGAACAGCATGATTCAAATTTGGTTTTGAATAGCTACCCACCTATTGTAGATGGGTTTCTATATTATATTCTTAGGATTGTTTGTTTTGGAGGTTTAAAGAAAGGGAAAGGAAAGAGAAACAACAACTCTGATTCTTTTATGTGTTGTTTGGTAAAGATAAACCATTTTAGTTATTCCCTTTACCCCTTAATTGCCTTCAAACTCCTCTATATTGATTCCCACCCCTTTCCCATGATTTCATCTTCCCTCCAAATTCCTCTACACCTTGACCACCTCACTTCATCATACAACCACTTAACTCCACCACCTAACCCCACCCGCACCACCTGATCCCACCATCTCACCCCCACCAAGACCTACCCACAAGGCCACAACGACCAAGCCACTACAACCACCACCTGAAGCTATCAAGCCACCACAAGTTCGCAACCATTATTGAAGCTACCAGCAATAACACCACATATCCACAAAATCCACCCACAAGCACCATAAAACCACCCATGAAACCCACTAAAAAAACACACAACCCCATAAAAAAAAAATCAGAAGTAAGAATGGGAAAACCTCTTCTTATCATTAGTCATGGCTTTAGATGGTCAAATTCGACCATAAAAATTCTTGATCTAAAATTTTCATGGTCGGATTTAACCTTTAAACCTCAAATTTGACCTTTTGTGGAGCTAGTGAGACATATGAGAAGATATAGAGAGAAAGGGGAGGCAATACCATAGGAGTGAAGGGCGGCGACAATTGTATTGGGGAGGGGAGTTGGCTGTAGCATTGATACCGGGGAGGGCATGGCGATATCCAAGTAAAAGAGAAGGAGATTATGATGGAGCGGTGAAAGGAGAAAGAGAGTTGGAATGATCAAATCACCCAAGCAACATCTTATATCAAATGATTTGAGGTTTCCTTTCCCCCCTACTCATCTACTTATTTCTTGTTTCCATTCCCTTTACCCTATAGAAATTAAATTAAATGCCTCCTCGATGTTTTTAGTAGTACCCTTGAAAACTTCTATATGTTCTATGTTGTACCTCTCCGAACTTTAAGTTTTTCGTTAGCCTTTTATTTTTATGTTCTTTACGCTGGCATTAGCAGAAGGAATAGATATTTTTGTTATAAAAGGGTTGCTCACAATATAGTAACAAAAGTAAATTTTTTGCTGGAAAATTTTCCTCCTAATGTAAGTCTAAATAATTCATAATAAGAAAATAAACTGAAATCTAAACATTGACTTAATGAAAAGTGTACATCATAGAATGTTGCATTGTGGTATGGAGGCCACTTCCTTAAAACCAAATTTGACCACCGTAACGGTGCAGGCTTATAACGACGGACGCGCCTCAAGGTCAATACAACACCTTAAAACTCTTCACACCGAACTCAAAGGTTGGAATTGCTAAAGAACTGCTCAAAGCTTGGAGAAGAAAGGTAGGTTGTGTGTCTAGTGTTAACAGCTTTGTGAACAAAATAAAATCAACAATAAAAGGAAGTATCTATATCAAGGAATAAAATAAATCTCGAAAAATCTTTATCTGTGAAAAGATGCGGGCCCACCTCAATAAACAGTGTGGGTGCACCAAAACAAAGTCTTCAGGTTCCTTTTGGATAACATCTAACAAGGTTGGTGGGAGGTAGTACAACTATTTGAGATGGTACCAGGAGTAATAAAATTGAGGTAAACTGAACTGAAATAAAATAAGAAGAAAGTAGCTGAACTAAAATTGTGCCTAAAATTACATATCCTACGGATTCGAACTCCAACCAAGTGACCAACTGTAAGCCCCCTATGTTCCTGTGGTCGGGCATGGTGTGTCCTTGGTCCGGATCACACCTAGATCTACCTTGGTGGAGTGTGGACGGCGATGTGACGTCGTGAAGGCATAGCGTGGGCTAACCAAGCCAAGCCAAGGCACGTTTGAGTGTGACCTTGGAAATATAATAAGTGGATGCCTTTTAATGTGGCTGGCTGAGTTACTTGGTCTAGGGCATAGCTCATGTGCGTTGGGAGCATGGTGCATTGTCTTAGCGTGCTTTGTGCATGGCGTAAGGCTGCTAGATGCTTGGTCATGTGTTGTGCACGTGTGCATAGTGGGCACGCTGTCAATATTCAGTAAATAATGAACAGGCGTGGGAAATAAGGGTGCATGTTTGCCACGCTCCCGCCTCATGGGCAGCATATGAGGAGCGAAGCAACGTGACGGTTAGCATTGGCGGTTATTGTTGACTGGGCGCAAGGGTCGCATATTAAGGCGTGCCTCTTGGAGTTTTATTACTGCATGCTTGTGCCACATATGTTGGCGGTTACTAGAGCAGTTACTTTGCTCAGACAAAGGGGCTTGTCTCTGTCATCATTGCCTATATATAGACAACCTTGGGGATTGTCCAAGGGGTTGGAGAAATGTGCAAACATTACTAAGAAATAAAAGTGATGTGCTTTATTACATATGTTGAGTGTGAATTAATATTGTTGCGATTTATCATACGGTTATCTTGTTAGGCTGCTTAGATTGTGATCTAACGCCCACCCGGCAAAAACGAAATATTACGCTGTCACAATTTGGTATCAGAGCAAGGCTCGAGATTATCCATGCCCCGCGAAAAAATCTAAGTTCAATAAAGTTTCGAAACCTACAGCCCCATACTTGCGTGAAATTCGAAGAATTCGAAAGGACAAAAGATTGTTTTACGATTAAGTTGCCTACTGTGTCGTTGATACACTTGAAGGTGCGTTGAAATTTATTTATCCTGATCATACAGGTTATACAGTCCGGCCATTTCTTGGACGAAATTCTCCAAAGTCAAGGACGACATAATTAAGTCCCATGTGATTAGCGTTTTTCCGGCACATATATCAGTTACAACAAGAGAGAGATCGAAAACTATGGCCCGACGAAGTTCAAAGGCTCGTCTCGATCAAATTGAATCCTATGTGGGCGTTGGGGGGGGGGCAACGATGAACTTCCCGTCAACACGGCAATGGATTCGATACAACTTCTCTCCGAACATTTATCGGAATGAATGGTATGCTTCAAGGATTGGTTGACAAAGTCGCGAGAATTACTCCTACTGGCGATGATGTACTTCCTCTTATTGATGAATTAATGGAGGAAATAATTGTTTTGAAGAAGGCGGTTGGGGCCCCTGAAAATATCGTGAGGAACTTTGATCGGACTAAGATTCCGGAACCGAAGGCTTTTGATGGGACTCGTGATTCAAAGGCACTGGAGAATTTCATATGGGATCTTGAACAATATTTTAAAGTTAGAAAGCAGGAGGATAGTCGAAAACTTGACGTTGTTGTGTTATATCTTAGTGGCGATGCCAAGTTGTGGTGGAGATCACGCCAATTTGGTAGTACAGATGGCGCCACGCCCGTCAAATCATGGGATGAAATGAAGGCTGGTTTACGCAAATAATTTCTGCTTAACAACGATTCTTGGGTTGCTCGTGGAAAGTTGAAGGAATTAATGCACACGGGAAACATTAGAGATTATGTGAAGGAATTTATGTCCCTACTCCTTGATATTACGGGGATGTCCGAAGAAGATAAACTCCATAATTTCGTATCTGGTTTGAACCGTGGGCTCAAACAGAATTGCGTAGACAGAAAGTTACTAGTTTGGAAGAAGCAATTGTTTCTGCTGAAGCCCTCGTGGACTGGAAATACAGTGTGGAAAGTTCTAAAAAGACCAACACTCATAAGGAGGACCGAGATCGGGGGAAAAAGAGAAAGTTCAACAAGAAGAAAGGGAAGCAGATTGATGAGAAACCGTTTGAGAAGTCGAACCATGGAAATTTTGAAAAGGAGGAAGGATCTTCGAGTATAAAGCCTCGTTTCAATGATGGTTGCTTCATTTGTAAAGGGCCACATATAGCAAGAAATTGTCTGAAGCGTCAAGAACTTTGTGCATTGTTGGGCAAACTCCTCGTTTCAGAAGAGGAAGATCGTGAAAGGGAGCAAACTCCTCCTCGGGTCGGAACCGTGAAATTATTGAATGCCATTAACTCCAAACGTTCCCTATAGATGGTCTTATGTACTGCAAAATTCTAGTTAATGGCATAGATATTATGGCTATGGTGGATACTGGCGCGACACACAACTTCATCAAAATAGAGACGACAAAGAAAATGGGACTACATACTAGACCGACGGCGCATATTATGAAGGCCGTGAATTCGGTCGCTTCTAACTCTGTCGGTCTCATTAAGAATGTCCACATTTCTGTGGGATCTTGGAATGGAAGAATAGACTTATTAGCGGTAGCCATGGACGATTATTATTTGGTTCTTGGCAATAAGTTTTTCAGGAAGGCCAAGGCTTTTGTGGCGCCGCATCTGAGCGGCATTCTGATTAACGATGAAGCAAGTCCATGTTTCGGTTCCGGTAAGTCTTTGTCCAGCCCCTTAACTTCTGATGGGGTGTTGTATGCCATGTAGGTTAAAAAGTGTATGAGAAAGGGGGAACCTACCTTTTTTACTGCAATGTTGAGATGAAGAGGGATGTGGTGGTGGAGGTGTCCGATGTGATCGCGGCAGTGCTAGAAGAGTATGAGGGGATCGTGCTTGACGATCTCCCTAAGAGACTCCCGCCTCGAAGGGTTGTTGACCATGCGATTGAATTGGAACCAGGCGTTAGGCCACCTGCAAAGGCGCCCTATCGAATGGGTCCATCCGAGTTGGCAGACCTTCAAAAACAGTTGGATGGGTTGTTGGAATATGGATTTATTCAACCATCCAAGGCCCCTTATGGTGCACCTGTTTTGTTCCCGAAGAAGGCAAATGGGTCCCTCCGCATGTGTGTGGATTATAGGGCTTTGATCAAAGTTACGGTGAAGAACAAGTATGATGCCGAGGACAAATGATTTATTTGACAGATTGTCGAAGGCTACTTACTTCACTAAACTCGATCTGCGCTCTGGGTATTGGCAAGCTAGGATTGCTGAAGGCGATGGATCAAAGACCACTTGTGTAACTAGATATGGTTCTTTTGAATTTCTTGTAATGCCGTTTGGGCTCACTAATGCCCCGGCTACCTTCTATAATTTAATGAATGATGTGCTTTATGAGTATCTCGTTTGTTTTTGTGTTGTTTATTTGGATGACATTGTTGTATACTCAAAAACATCAGATGATCATGTTAGACATCTTAGGCTGGTATTTGAGAAACTAAGGGAGTATGAGCTATATATATATAAAAAAAAGAGAAATGCGAATTTGCTAGGTCTGAGATTATGTTCCTTGGACACAAAATCAGTAAAGGCAGCGTGCGGATGGATGAGGCCAAGGTTAAGGCCATTGTAGATTGGGAACAACCTAAATTTGTCTCGTAGTTACCATCCTTTCTTGGATTAACCAATTATTATTGGAAGTTCATTAAAGGTTATTCATAAAAAGTATCATCGTTGACCGATTTGTTAAAGAAGAGTCAGGCGTGGGAATGGACAGAATGGTGCCAATCTGCTTTTGAAGATTTGAAATCTGCAATCTCATCCGAGCCAGTGCTCAAGCTTCCGGAGTTTGACAGGCCATTTGAAGTACAAACTGATGTTGAAGGTCGAAAGCTCAAAGATGCGGAGGATAGATACTCAACACACGAGAGAAGAGATGCTTGCGGTTGTGCATTGCCTGAGGATTTGGCGACATTACTTACTGTGTACGAAGTTTATAGTGCTTATTGATAATGTTGCCAACATGTTCTTCCAATCTCAGAAGAACTTGTTACCTAAACAATCCCGTTGGATGGAATTTCTTGAGGAATATGATTTAACTTGGCAGCATAAGCCTGGTAGACATAACATGGTGCCAGATGCTCTTAGTCGTAAATCACAAGAGGTGTTTGCGGCTATTTCGATGGTTGAGTCAGACTATACCAAGCGAGTGCGTGAGGAAAGCAAGAATGATCCAGATTATGTTCGTTTGTGTGGTCAAGTGAAAGATGGTTCTGTGCGAAGGTACTAGATTGATATTGGGCTGTTGTTGACAAAGGGGTGAAGTTGTACGTACCCTCAGGTAAATTGAGGCACGAGTTGTTAAGGTCGGTTCATGATTCTGTTTGGCCCGGCCGCCCTGGAAGGGAAAGGACGCAAGCGTTGCTAGAAAGAAATTATTTTTGGCCAAAGATGCGATGGGAAGTGGAGGCCTATGTGAAGTCCTGCCATGTATGTCAGTTGGATAAGACTGAGAAGTGCAAGGAGGCGGGTCTTTTGCAGCCTCTATCTGTTGCGGAGAAACCTTGGGTGTCGATCGGTTTCTATGGATTTCATATCTGGGTTTCCCTAAGTGAATGGACAGTGGTCGATCATGGTTGTGGTAGATCGCTTCTCGAAGTATGCTGTGTTTGTTCCAGCCTCTAATGTATGTCCAGCCGAGGAGGCAGCAAAGCTTTTTCTTGGCTATGTGGTGAAGTATTTTGGACTTCCGAGCGACATCATTAGTGATCGAGACACCAGGTTCACCAGTAGGTTTTCGGTGGCGTCGTTCAACTTGATGGGATCCTAACTTAAGATTTCAACTGTGAATCATCCTCAAACTGATGGTCAGACGGAGCATATTAATGCCTTGTCGGAAGAGTACTTGCGGCATTATGTGACGGCTTCGCAAAAAATTGGTTAGAACTCTTATACACTGCTCAGTTTTGTTATAATTTGCATAAGAGTTCATCTGCAGGGTTGAGTCCTTTTGAGTTGGCAATGGGGTGGCGGCCTCTAACCCCACATGAGATAATAAAGCAGAGTAAGGATGTGGGATGTCTAGCCGCACATCGCTTTGCTCGCAGCCATCAAGAGTTGATGGAGGAGGCGAGGGATAGCCTTGAGAAGGCAGCCCACCGCATGAAGAAGTATGCTGACAAGGGCAGGAGGCCTTTGGAATTCAGTGTTGGGGATAAAGTGTTGTTAAAGCTTACACCCCAAATCTGGAAAAAGATAAGTACGAAGTCTGCTCAGACATCCTTGATTCCGAGATACGATGGTCCCTTTGAGGTTGTGCAAAGAGTTGGTGCAATGGCGTACAAGCTGAAGTTGCCAGAAAGATTAAAAGTTCATCCGACATTTCATGTGAGTTACCTAAAGCCATATCATGAGGATATGGAAGGTCTGCACCTCCAACATCAAAGAGGAACCCGCCGACAATCCGAAAACAGTTCACTAAGGAAGTGGAAATGATCCAGTCGGGTGTTGGGACAAAGTAAGAATAATCAACGAATTGAATACTTGGTCAAATGGAAAGATTATCTCGAGTCAGAGGTTTCGTGGGAGAGAAACACCACACTATGGCAGTTTAAGGACAAGGTTGAGGAGTACTTGACGAGGGCGTTAAGATCTTCAGGTGGGGGTGATTTGTAAGACCCTATGTGCCCGTGGGCGGGCATGGTGTGTCCTTGGTCCGGGGCTTACCTAGATCTACCTTGGTTGAGTCAAAGTGGAGTGTGGACGGCGATGCGACGTCGTGAAGGCATAGCGTGGGCTAAGCCAAGCCAAGGCACGTTGAGTGTGACCTTGGAAATATCCTAAATGGATGCCTTTTGATGTGGCTGGCTGAGTTACTTGGTCTAGGGCATGGCTCATGTGCGCTGGGAGCATGGTGCTTTGTCGTAGCGTGCTGTGTGCATGGCGTAAGGCTATTGGATGCTTGGTCATGTGCTGTGCACGTGTGCGTGGTGGGCACACGCTCAGTATTCAGTAAATAATGAACAGGCATGGTAAATAAGGGTGCGTGTATGCCACGCGCCCGTGTCATGGGCGGCGTATGAGGAGCGAAGCGACGCGACGGTTAGCATTGGCGGTTATTGCTGACTGGACGCAAGGGCCGCATATTAAGGCGCGCATCTTGGAGTTTTATTATTGCATGCTTGTACCACGTATGCTAGCTGTTACTAAAGCAGTTACTTCGCTCAAACAAAAGGGGCTTGTCTCTGTCATCATTGCCTATTTGCCTATATATAGACAACCTTGGGGCCTGTCCAAGGGGTTGGAGAAATGTACGAACATTACTAAGAAATAAAAGTGATGTGCTTTATTAAATATGTTAAGTGTGAATTAATATTACTGCGATTCATCATACGATTATCTTGTTAGGGTAGTTAGATGGTGATCTAGCGCCCTCATAGCAAAAACGAAAAATTACGCTGTGACACCAGCTATAGTGAGGCGCAGTTGTTTTGGGTTCCGTTGGTCAATCAGCTCTTCACTCCCAAACTCTCAAAACACAAGAGGCACACACAGAGACATACAACAGACAGACATGAGCAGCATCAGCAGTTCGAAAGCACAAGACACCATCTCTCCAACAGAAGCATTCGAGCTTACCAACGGCCTCACTCTCTCTCCTCGAATCAACCTCCTCCTCACAATCCACCGCGCAAACCCATCCTCCATCTCTCCCTTAGACGAATGGAAATTCAAACGCTCCATCATAAACTTCCTCAAATCCTCTTTCTCTCTCCCCATTATCGTCCCCGAAGAAGACCTCCTCATCACCCGCTTTCGAGACCTCAAGAAGCGTAAACGTGAAGACCCTGTTGCTGTTGCTAATCTCTTTGTTCGTGATTTAGGGTTTGTTGTCTCAAGTGCGAATAAATTTAGGAGCTTTGAGGATGATCTTTCGTTCGAGAAGAAGTTTCTCGAATGGAGGAATGTTCTGTTGGAGAAGATGGATGGTATGGAAGTTAATTTGGAAGGGGTTCAGTTTAGGGTTTGTGTTAATTTGCCTGTTTCTGATGATTTTTTGAAGATGAAAAAGGAGTGGCTGGAGTTTTACGCTTTTGGTCCAGGTTTGTATGTAACTTGTGTCATTGTTTTTAGTCTTTTTTGATGCTGATAGTTGGATTTTTATGTACTACAATAACAATGGTTTTAGTCGCAAAATGATTTGGGGTCGGCTAACATGAATTGTCGTAAGAAATCGTTTCCGTGACAAATGATACAATAAAAGTAAAGGAATAACCGAATAAGAGTGTAAACAAGGAAATATTGGATTTTCATACATGTCTTAAAATATGTGAATAAGAAGTAGATAATTGGAGAGGATTTTCATATATGTCCAGGTTTGTAACTAGTGTCATTGTTAAAAAGTCTTCTTTTTTGATGCTGATGATTGGATTTCATGTACCACAACAACAAAGCCTCTAGTCGCAAAATGATTTGGGGTTGGCTAACATGAAATCGTCATAAGAAATCGTTTCCATGACAAATGATACAATAAAAGTAAAGGAATAACCGAATTAGAGTGAAACAAGGAAATATTGGATTTTCATATATGTCTTAAAATTTACGAAGGAGTAGATGATTAGAGAGGTTTTTTGTTTGTACAGGGTCTGGTCTATATAATCGAATTTGTCTTATTGAAACTTATTGGTGATTATATAAATGAGCCTTTCCCTGTTCTGGAAAAACTTTCATTTACTGGTTTCTCGAAATGGAATGGTAAATAGAGCTTTTCTTATCGTCGCAGCTAGTTAGGGACTTAGGGTAAGGCTGCAGCTTCTGATTCTAAGGAGGAAAAAAGCATTCTACGAAATGCAAAATATTTCATTATGATTGTCGTGGAGCCAGAAATAAAGCGTTTGTTTTGGTTAATGCAACTGTGTTCTGCATTCTTGTAGCGCAGTGGAAGGTGCTATGTCTTCATATATGCAAACTTGTTTATTAGAAGTATTGATTGTTGATAATTGTAACATTTGGATGACAGGGAGTTATTCAAGGGATGCAAAGAAAGAGCCGGATACGATTATTTTAAGAGGTTTGCCATCAAGATGGTTTGCGGAGCCACGTGTCTCGTCTAAACCGTCAATGCTAGTTACACATACCATCTTTTCGATCTTTGGGAAAATAAGGTGTGAAGTTGCATTATAATGATGTTTTTATTGTTTTGTTTCTTTGTCTTCTTATCAGTCATGTATTGATTTAGAGATCTTATTTGATGTTAGTTGCTACAATTAGTCAACTAGTTTTGTTGTCACTTGTAGCTCTTTAGCTTCTAGGGTGAAACATGCTGGTAATCATATGTGGATTGACAACTATAACGAACCGTGGAAAACATTTGCTAAGTGGCTAGTATTATATATATTTCTACATTTGATGATGGTGTAATGTTGTAAACAGCTACAGTTGAAGAGTTAGGCAATGCATAGTTTTTCAAAAGACTCCATGATACTGCAAACATGATACTTCTCAGGGTTCCCTCTAGTTGCCTGCTGTCTTGACTCGATGTGAAAGATAACAATCTACTCTCTGTTCCGCCAACAGTTCTTAGTTGTCAACTCACCCGCCATTATCATGTCCTGTGTTCTCGTTTGCAAAGAGATATTGGTATAGGTCTTTGGGAGTCATTTGGTCTATCACTTTCGTTATGTGTTGCACAATTTCTGTCTGCCTAACATCTCCTCAACGATATAAGGTCCAAGCCTGCTCACCTCATTGCGCATCTAGTGTGATTTATGTTGAGTCTTATTAGCTTGCTTTACGTTGCTGGTTTTCATTGATCTTTGTCTTCAATAACCATAATGACTCTTCTCTATTCTGTTCAGTCTCTGAACAGTGAGATAGATGATTGCATATAATTTTGTTGATCTCCAAACTCACCAATAATAGGAATCTTAATGTTGCTGAGGACGATGATCCAGGTAAGGATACGGATGCAGATGATGGAGATCTAGTGTCAGGTCTGCGATGCAAAATCATCGTGCAATTTGAGGAACACAGGGAATTCTTCAATGCATTGAAGGTCTTATGCGGTCGTTCATTGCAAAAGGTAAAAATTTAGGCTTTTCTTCACCCTATGCCCCTTATATTATCTAGAGCTACACTTAATATAGATGATTTTAGACTGCTCCTTATCTGAAGTACAATGATGATTGAACAATGCCTTATTGGACCATCTGCTGTTGAAATCAAACCCATAAGCACCCTCCTTAGAACCTTGCCTTTCGGTGCTGGGGCATTTCTCATGCTATCTAGGTACTTTCCGAAGGAGAAGAATTTGCAGTTGAAAATGATGTATATTCATGACTTTTGATTTTTGAGAATGAACCATTGCATGAGTTTCATTTTTACCTGCAGGGATCCTGACCTTTCCTAGCCTTGTTGATGTGAGCTGGAATTTACCTATTCAGAGAAACCTTCCTAAGTCTTGGTAACTTTTTGATATGTAATTGGCCAAATAATCCGCCCCATGGGGTCTTCCCTTCGATCCACTGTAAGGTGATTGATAAGGTCTCAAGTGTAAGTAGTGGTGCTAAACTAATTTTCTTGATAAAGACAATAAGGAGTCGCCGATGTGTTTTTAAAAGGGTCAAATTTATAAACTATGTTTTTAGATCAAAACACAAAATTGACGACGGCAAGGACAAATTTAAATATTTCCTCCATTATGAAATAAGTGAAACACTTCTCTTTAAAAGCTCTCACATAAAAGAGAGAAGTGTTTCCCTTATTTCAGAACGGAGGAAGTATCATAATTCAGCTCTATAGATCCCAAGGGGTGACTCCAAATTGCTAATGGATTATGGGGTAAAGGTACTAATATGATGGAGTGCACCATACTAGCCCATAGACTACCTCTGCTAAGGTTTCCTCTTATAGTGTATATTTTGATGATTTAAAGTCTAAGCCAAATAACATTATTATTACATTAATAATATAAGGTGGGCTATTTGATCACACAAAATACTAATATGACATAACTGTTGCTGTGATAGGTTTTCGGCTGAAATGGTCGCCACACTGTTTTTGTTTAATATTGAGCTGTTTGTCCTTTAGGATTTCATACTGTTGAGATTTAGAGAAGAGGAAGAGTTGTGTATTATATTTATCTGTATTACACCATGTGGTAGAAACCAAAACAATATATAAAAGCTACAGCATATCACGCCAAGGATGAACTGTAGAACTCAAAGATAGTTTCCTAAACCAATGCCAATACTGTAGCATAATATCAGCAATATCCTAAAGATATTACTCACCAAATCCTATCCTAATTTCAATATTGAAAATATATCACAATAGATATAGTTCCTATATCTCCAATATCTATTCCTAACACATACGTTTGAGATGCCTGTGAAGCCCTTGTTTTGAGATAAGCGTATTGGCACATCATGTAGATAATTTTGTGGCAAGTAGTTTGAGCAGTCAATATGCTGATTTCAAGTGTTTGTAAAGACTAAAGAGCAATCCAATGCTATTTTGGTACGTCTTTTAAGTGTATATTTGCCCTTTTGGCTTTCTGCCCAAAATTTTGATTTATAGATCAGGTGTAAGAATGTAAATGATTAATTGCTAATTCATTGACTACTTTTTATGGATTCTGCAGATGCTATTTCATTGTGAAATCTACTAATTGCTTCCTTGGTTACTCCCTCGTTTCTAATGTGCAATGACCTGGAGCTATGGGCAGGAAGGATCACGTATGAAGGCGGACTATGAAGTAACCTGGGATAAGGACAGATTTTTCCATAGTGCACGGCGTCACACACAAGAGAGGACGAGCCGAAACCCGGCAGTTGGTGCGGGCCAATACAGAAATGAAGGACGCCCATCCTACAGGTCTCGCTACAGTCCTGAGGATATACGCTCAAAAAGATCCAAGGTGAAATTTTCAATGATTTGGGGCTTTGATATACTATACGGTTTTATCTCTCTTTCTAGGTCAACTTTGTAGGTTTTGATCCAAAATTATAGTGGGCTTTTTTAGCTTAATTTTAGTTAGCTAAATTATTGTCGCCTGAGTCTAGTGGGGGCTATTTGGCACCTTCTGATGTCCTATACTCTTATATGAGAAATTAAAAGGTTTCCTTGAATGCAGGAATAAGGATCCATTTGAGAAAGGAGCTATTGTTTAGGTTGAAGATTAAATGGGTGAACACTGGACAGGCGTAGCTGGGACCATTTCGGGTACCCTAAAGCCTCAATTACTGGTCACATCACCTCTTAAGATTGCTGTTATGATGAAGTTGTTCTGCTTAAAGTTAAACGTCTCAGATCTCACTGTTAGCCAAGAGTGTAAAAATGTGTTTATCTCCTTACCATACTTCTGATGTTTCTTTGATATGCTGATTCTGACAAAATAATTGGACTGGCTAAAGAGTTCTGAAAGTGTTTTATTTCCAGTAATTCTTTTTGCTGTGTTTTAGTCATATTTATAGTCACTTTGTATTAGATTCTAGCATTATTTTTGATGCGGCAAGTCTGTCAACATGATTGTGTTATGAAACTATGTTTATGCTTGCAATGTGCATGATGTTGTGGCGGAAAGCCGGAAACTACGTTTACTCCAACATCACGACAGTACACAGGGTTATGTTCGATTGTTTTCAAAATTTGGGCGTATTTTTCGTGGATCAAAAGGTGATGTTACTAGAGTTATTTGAGGGTATGATCCTCCACTAAAACTATTTTTCCTCCAACAACCCAGAGTGTACAAAGGGTTCTGTTTGATTTTTTTATGGTGTCTTATTTTCCGCCTATCGAAATGGTGATGATACTAGAGTCATCTGTGGCTATGATCCTCCATTGAAGGTTTTATTAATCACTCCAGTGTTTTCAAGCATATATTTTTTGCAATGGGGTGTACATTTGAATTTTCAACATAGAAGAATTCTTCATATTTCTGGATATAAGGTAATTAATCACATTAATATTACCCAACACGACGTATACGACTTTCCTTTGTTTTTGTTGGTTCCGTTTGCTCTTAGTAAGTCAAAGAGTTTTCTAACTTTAACCTAGCATATGATTTAGATATATAAAAAAAACATGTTAGATGTTACTATAAGTTACTTATACTAATACAATTAATGATTTTTTTGTCAAATATTGTAACAAGATAACAACCAAGTTAAAATTGAGAATTTATAACCATTATTTAAACATAATTTACCCCTCTACACGTGTCTTCTCCTATAGTCTTTCTTTTTGGAAAATGCAATGGAAAAGTTCTACGCTGTTGGTTTTTTTCCTTTCCATTGAACATGATCTTTTCCGTCCTCTTTTCTTCCATACCTTCTCATATTTATCATTCAGTTCTCATGTTTAATAATTAATATTCTTACCTCTTTTCCTTCTTTTTCCTTCTCCTTTTTTGCTTCTTACTGCCACATTCAATTCTCATGTTTGATCAACGTTTATTTCATTGATATAATTATGTATCCAATTACAATTGTTTCAATTCATACCTAACTGAAGAAAAAGGAAGAATCTCCGTAATCACTCAAATCCACTTCTCTACATTTTGATCAAGGAAGTCCAAAATACTCCCTTCTCTCCTCGTCCAAGTTGACTCTGTTTTATTTATTTATATTCCTCGCCTTTTTTTCTTGGTTTTAGATAGACAAGTTGAAGTCTCTTGCAAGTTGCAAGTAGGAGGTGAAATTGAGGATCCTTATTGCGAGGGATAAAACTTAATCCCACGACTATCAGAGGTGATGCCAATACCACTAGTTGAAGATATTATATGTTTCATTTATTTCCATGCCTTCTCATACCCAACGGAAGAAAGGAGGAGGAAGTTTCCAATTACAATTACCACAATAAGTTTTCTGGGTTTTCGCTTATGCCTTGGTTGGTATATAATGTACTCCTATATTGCTAAAATTGGATAAGATAACAATTTATTTGTACTAGTAATGATAAGAGTAGGTTTGACTGGTGTTATATTCTCCTTCTATTTTGAAATGTTCTTTTTACTTTTTTTTTTTTTTTTTCTCTAAAGAAGATTCCAAATAAGAAGAACAAAAAGAAACACAGGGAGTATGATTTAGCAAATCTACCAAACAAATTGTATCCTCGTGTCCTCGTGGATCGAATGGCTGCAAAGACTAGTTAATACTTAATCATGAAGAAAATCCAGCATATAATCTCTTATAAAAGAAACAACAAAGCAGAGTTTACAGTAATATATGAAGGTTTGCTCACTAGAAAGAACAACATAATGGTAGAGATTAACATTTTGAAGTGCCCTTGTCTCTTGCTAGCCTTGCCAAAGTTGAAGCCGCATCTGCTGGATTATTATCTCTTGCTCCACTCAAATTCCATAATATTTCCAGAAATATTAGTAGAAGCAATGCCGAGATCACAGTAGCAACCAGATAATAGTCAAGTTTCAGCTTCTCTTGTGTTTTCTCCACAGCTGAAACCTCCACTGAATTGGGTGCAACTGCAACTGCAGCTGCAGCTGCAGCACTTGTGTTATTCTTTAGTCCGATATCACTCTTCGCCTTAATGATGATCGGCTTTAGCTTGTTATGATCCGAGTGCACGAAACGGACCATCAACGCGTTGTCTGTCCCACTTCGCTTCAAGATCCTTTGCTTCTTTGCCTCAACCTTCGCCATTAGCTCCGAAAACTCCTCCCTCCCTCGAGCTGCAAAGGGATTTTCCTTGGTTTTGTGGGGTGGTTTAGATGACGATTTTTTATCATTTGCAGCTTCATGCCGGAAACCACAGTTCACACAGACACATTGTTTGGCCATGAGTAGGAGAAGTTGAGAACCACTAAGTTGTTAAAGCAGACTAAACTTTAAAAGGATCGGTATTCTGGTAGCTCTATATGATTTAAGAAGAGATATATGCGGACATTGTCAATTATCAAGACTCTAAGAGTGAGTGATTGAAACTCTTCACTTTTTTCAACATAAAATTCTATAGATTGTACGCATTACTTAATATCATCATAGTACTAATTTGACTTCATTCGAGTTGGAGATGAGGGAATGTCAATATGTCATAGTAATACCGAATGGTTTCATACTAGTATCATTCTTTTGGTTCAAGATGTTGATAAAAATACTTCCTCTGTTGGAGATATTGTTTTGCATATGGTTTTCCTTAGGGTTTTGCTAAACAACGCCATAGAATTTCCTAGTAACGCCATAAATACTGTATTTTTATACGGTAGTTAATACTTACATTTCTTTTCTCTCTCCTCCCCTTGACTCACTTCCCTAATATTTTCCCTCCCATCTTCTTCCACTCACCACTGCACTCACCACTGCACCACCACTGCACCGTACCCGCACAACCACCACCGCACCACCACCGTTGTACCCCACCATCACCACCGCACCGTACCCGCACAACCACCACCGCACCACCACTGCACCACCACCGTCGTACCCCACCATCACCCTCTCTCACTCAATGAAGCATCGGTATTGGTTTTGATCAAACCGCTAGGCGGAGCACACCAAGTGTTTGGGTTGGGAATTAACCGCTTTGACGAGCCAGCATAAATCCGTTGAGTGTACACATTATGTTCTTCGCATTGGCGATAAACTCTTTGGGCAAGGACTTCGAGAGAAGTGCTCTTGTTCTCAAACACGAATTTGTTTCATTCAAACCATATATTCCAGGATAAGAAGCAACCTCGTTGCACCATCTTTGAGTCCATCTTGCTCCAAAGAGCCAGCAGCTCGAGGGCCCCCATATCATCATGGCCCTGCACCATGTCCTCGCACCTACATTGCTGCCACAAGGACCGAATCCGCTTACACCCAATTAAAGCATGAAACATAGTCTCGTCTTTGTCGGGTCACCACGGACATGGGGCTTGTAACACCCCGATAATTCTCTCTTTTCAAAAATACCTTTATAATATAAAACTTAGATAATTACCCAAGTATTGTCGCCCGTGTGATAACGTATCGGCTTATTCAGAATTTTGCAGCGGAAAAACATCAAACTAAACTTTATAAATAATTAAATAAGTACTTCATAAATAAACCACTCTATAAAAGTCTATCAAACCAACTTATAATAACATGATCCGACTAAGGCAGAAAACATGATAAACTAAATTTACACAAGCTCTCCATTCCCAGATTCCCAATGATGCTACATCTGCGAACCTGTAAATGTCAATGCTCTAGAGAATCTGCTCACCAAAATTGGGTCATCACAGGATCAATAAGGCAAAGCCATGATCAACACATACAAACAAAGCACGTAATCAGCAAAGCTGAGTACTACATAACAATACACAAACAATCATAATCATGATACTAAGAAATAATAAACAGGAATAAATAATAATTCAACAATATAACATTATGCAGATAACTTCTACTGAACTAAACTTTAGTCATCTTTTATTACTTTAAATGGAATAGTTATTGGACCGAGTTGTCTAACTAGAAACCAGCCTTCACCTAGGAAGACGAAATACGGGCGCGACTCCGTATTCCATAATGACCTGCGATATCGAGGAACCTTTGAATAAAAAGAGGAACGGTGATCAATCCAATTCCCAGAAAAAGCCATGGCACGCTCACCATGTACCCCAACTCCTGATTGTCCAACTTCAGACGTGCACCAGTCTAAAGTTTATTACTATCCAAGTTACACTTTACGTGATTTACAATTTATTACTTGTTATGACACACATACAAGCAACACAGAATATAATTCAAACATTCACAACTGAACTTCTTTTATCTTAGGATTTAATAAGTGATCACAACTTACAATCCAAGATTACTTTCTTTAATTCCAACCTTTCTTACTTTGTTGAACCTAGCCAACAATCAATCTTACCTTTCAAAGGCATAACTTGTCAACTTACCAAATAAGGCCCACAGTCCTCATAAAGTAGTGAAATACAAAAAGGGAACAATGATCAAACATGATCCAATACTAATAAATATATTAATTCCCCCATGTGAATTAATAAATTGAAGTTCCCAACCAACATGCTTGCATCAATATTCCATACAAACATGATATAAATCTCATAATATAATCTCATAATCAACATGTTTACACCATGGCGTAAAACATGCAAAAGCCAGCATAATAAATATCATACATGAACTCAACATAGTTCCTATACATGATACTACATAATTCTCCTTCATAAAATCATGATACTATCTCAATCATCACATAGGTATGTACGTACCTTGTGTAAACTAGTCGACAGGCCACTTTTAATCCTTTAAAAGTCTCCTACGGAATACTCTCCGCCTAGAAATCAAATATAACTAAAATCAATACTCTTAAAGAAAAAGACAGCAACTTTAAAATATTTAAAATCCCCTTTAAACATATTCAAAAGTTGATTTTACTATCAAAACTTCAATTACTTTTAATTCCTAGCATAGTACTACCATACTAGCAATTAAAATTCTTAAAACTCCCTAGATAAAATACTTTCTGAAATTCCAGCAACTTATAAAATCATAAAACCTTCTTTAAACCCTCTTAAACATGCTTAAAATCATAAATTAAATCAATCTCATAGTATATAATATGCTACTATGGTTTTCTAATAATTAACACCCTAAAAATCCATGCTTTAATGATTAAAACTTCAATCTAACAATAATAAACAAATCTGAATTTTTATTCTTATAATATAATATATATATATATGAATCAAGATTACTCATTAAAACAGTAAATAACATTGATAATCATGATTAACATTAAAATAAAGCATAAAAACATAGTCTTTAATGGAAAACTTGAGGAAAAAGGAAAAGAATTTAACCAACACAAAGAAGAATCAAGAACACGCCGAAACAGGTGGCTCACGGCAGCAGCAACAGTACACGAACTTGTGATTTTGGAAAGCTTTGTGATGTTTCTTGTTGAGGAAGAAACGTTACTTGAAAAAGAAGAAAGAAGGAAAGAACTTGAAAGGGAAAAATTGTGAAAGCCGTGAAAGAGAGAGAAAGTGGCGTGTGATTTGAGTGAGAGGAGAGAGAAGATAATTCTTGTGTAGGGTAAAATAATTGGGCTTAAGGTATTTATAAGTAGGGTTTCCTTTTGGGCTTAGGAAAAGGAGATTGAGTTTAAATAGACTTTGATGACAACTAGGATTGATAAATGAGGACTCCTAGCATCAATATAACTCCTCTTTCCTAATCTACTTAGAATTTGGGTTCCTCAAGTCCATTAGACTTCTTTTCTAAATCAAATTCATATTTTAAACCTTTTTCAAAGCATGCCTACTTAAAATATTTTCAACTTCCTTAAATCCTTAAAATAATTTCATTTGACTTTTAAAATAGTCAACCTTCTTTAAATAATTAAATCATTTAAACTAAAATATAAATATACAAATACTAAAATATATTCATAAAATCTGTTAAAATTATGGGGGATTACAGGGCTTCATCCAAGAGATGCCGAGCCATGAGTGTTGCGCGAACAGGAAGAGAATTCATGCACACTCTCCACATAAAATGCTGAGCCTTAGGAGAAATCTCTAGCTTCCATAAATCAACCCAAGCACCATGAAAATCATCCAAGTTCCCCCCCTTTCCCAACATATATGCGGTTTTCACCGTGTAACATCCATTTTGTGAGTATGCCCACATGAAATCATCATCGCCTCCACGGGAATAAAGGGGAATAGCTAGGATACACTTTATATCTCTTTCATTGAAGTATTGATCAAGCAACTCAATTCTCCACTCCATGGTTTCAATATTAATCAAATCTGCCACAACGTTAAGATCACCCGATTCTTCACTTTCTATAAACCTCCCACTCTCATCTCCCACCCAAGGATCTCTCCAAATATTAATATTCCTTCCACTACCAACTCTCCGCATGATCCCTTCTTTCACCAAGCTTTTGGCACTCCAAATACTTCTCCAAGAGTAGCTATTTGAGTACCCTAAGCTTGTATTGAGCACATCACTTCCAAGATAGTACTTAGCCTTCATAACACGACTAAGAAGGGAGTTATTGAAATGAAGGAGGCGACATACCTGTCTTGCCAACAAAGCATCATTGAAGACAGCAAGATCTTTGAATCCCATGCCTCCCATACACTTCGGTTTGCACAATTTCTCCCAAATAAGCCAATGCATCTTCCAGGCTTCACCCTTGCCACCCCACCAGAATCGAGCCATAGCAGAACATGAATAATAGCAACATGAAACTTATAAACCCCCATGAGATAGATAGGAATAGCTTGAATGACAACTTTGATTAACACTTCCTTTCCTGCTCGGGATAGTAACTTCTCTTTCCACCCACCCAACTTTTTCCATACACGATCTAGAATGCTACGAAACATCAACTTTTTTGAGTTACCACAGGATGTAGGGATACCCAGGTACTTTTGGTGCTTATCCACTTGCTTCATCTGGAGTAGATTAATCAACACTTCTTTTCTTTCTCTGCTGACACCTTTATTGAAAGACACCTTCGACTTTTCATAATTAATTTTCTGCCCAGATGCTTTTTCATATTAGGGTGTTGTTGATGAACTTCTTCCGGAGCTTCCTTAGCTTCTAGTGCCCACTTGGGCACCTTTTTTCAGGCTTCGAAAGCTACTCCTCGCTGGAATGAGGGTAGGACCGTCGGTTGAGAATATCAACTATTGTTAAGTATTCTTGTCGGGTAGCTCTAGTAAAGAGCAAGCTGTCATCTGCAAAAAGAAGGTGAGAAACTACAGGACCATTTCTGCTAGCTTTTGCACCATGAAGCACTCTAGTATCAATCTTCTGCTGGATCATATGCGAGAAAGCATCTGCTACTAAGATAAATAAGAAGGGAGAAAGCGGATATCCCTGTCTCAGACCCCTTAGCAGGAGAAACTGAATCACAAACTTTGCCATTAATGATGAAGGAATAAGATACTGTTGTCACACATTTCATCACCAAGTTCACCCATCTACCATCAAATCCCATAGTCAGAAGAAGCTTCCTCATAAAACCCCACTCCACTCAATCATAGGCCTTGCTCATATCCAGTTTCATAGCTATAATACCTGTCCTGCTTTTGTTTCATTGCTTCATAGTATGAAATAATTCCAGAGCTATCAAAGAGTTGTATGTAATCATGCGATCAGGGACAAAAGCACTCTGGTTCTCCGTTACAATAGCAGGCAGAATATTATTAAGTCTAATTACAAGAACTTTAGAAGCAATCTTATACAAAAAACATTACATAGACTTATAGGCCTAAATTCAGAGACAATAGTAGGGGACTTCACTTTGGGAATGAGTGCAATATTAGTACAGTTAACATCATCAGGGAAATAAGTGCCATGTAAAATATTGCTAACAAACTCAAATACCTCATCTCCAATAATGTGCGAGAATCGCTGATATTAAACCGCACGCATCCCGTCTGGACCGGGAGCTTTACAGGGGTGCATTTGGCTCAGAGCCATGTAGATTTCATCCTTTGTATAAGGCCTCATGAGATCTTCATTAAACTGGGATGTGATGGAGCTTCAGACATTTTTCAGAACTTCTTCAAACTGAGACGCGGATGGATTATCCGATGAGAAAATATTGTGAAAATAATTTTCAATTTCCGCTTCAATCACCTCTTCATCAGTTTGCCAAGTGCCAGAATTGTCCTAAATGCCTTTGATTGAGTTACGTTGTCTACGCTGAGATGCTTTATGATGGAAATATTTTGTATTACGATCCCCATCTTTGACATCCGCCACACTCGATCTAAGGTATCAATGAGCTTCCTATTTAGCATGTAAATCATCAAGCTTATGCTCCAAATTTGCACACAAATCACAATTAGCTTGAGAAATCGGGGCCTTTTGAGCCTCGTGGAGAGCTTTCTCCATTTTTTCAATTTGTTTCGGAAGGTTGCCATAACCCACTTTGCTCCACCTCACCAACTCCCTAGCAACTGCAGCAATCCGGGACTGAATAGGAGCCCCCACAGCCTCATCCCACGCCTTCCTCACAACCCCCTCACAGCCCTCGTCCAACAGCCACGAGGTCTCAAAGCGGAAACCTCATCCCCCTCTAAAACGCCTAGGCTGAGGCGTTTCTTCGCATTGAAGAAAAAATTGCAGCATGATTAGATTTGTAGCGTACAAGATGTTCAATATAGGCACCTGGAAAAATTTGAAGTCAATCCATAGTGATAAGTAAACGGTCAAGACGTTCTCTTACTCTTGTTTCCGAACTATTCCCTCTCTCCAAAGTTGTTAAAATCGAGATTCTAGTTTGAATCGGAAACGACCTTTAGCATCGAATCGTAAAATCAAATCATAGAATCGTAAGATTCTACAAACACGTATAATCAAGATATTGCACTCAATCTTCATTGAATGTGCTAAAATTATAAGTTAAAAACCCTAAAAATTGGAAAAATTAGTTGTTTACCCACTATATTGGCAATAACTAACAATACATATCTATTATTTACTTTGTTAGCATGATTTAAATTTGCGAGGTTTTCGCTAGTCAAAAGAAATGTATAGAATCGTCTAGAATCGTGAATCGAATCGTCTACCAAATTTTGAATCGTAAAATCGTAAGATTTTGAGATTTGAATCGCGATTTTAATAACTTTGCCTCTCTCCCATGTATACCATTGCCCCACAAAACGCAAATCTCCAAAACCGCAGTCCTCCACAACACCACGGAACCCCGATATCTCCATCCTATCTTTGTTTGCCCCTCCCTCTTTTTCTCCATAAGCTAAGATCTCATTGAAATCCCCCCCCCCAACAACAATAGGAAGCTCTGTATTTGTGCAAAGAGAACGAATGAGAGACCATGTTTTATGCTTGTTTGCTTCCTTGGGCCAGCCGTATAAGCCTATAAATCTCCATCTCAAATCACCCTTGCTTACAACATCACCGCAGATATGATTTTGAGAATAAGAAACCAAAGTGAAAGTGATGTTTGCATTATTCCACATTAAACAAAGGCCACCTCCAAGTCCAACACTAGACACACCAATAGCATTGGCGAACCCAATTCTATCCTTCAACTGTTCAGCAACATCTTTTTTAATTTTTGTTTTCGACAAAAACAACATGTCGGGGGCTAGGGATGTAAACCATCTCCTTATTTGACTAACTGTCCAGGGGTTGCCCAAACCCCGACAGTTTCAACACATTATATTCATAACTCCGGGCGGGGTTGGTTCAAACCAACCTCCGCCTCGACAGTTACCACACCACTGCCAGGAACAACAATCATATCAATTTTCTGCTTTTTCACTTCTAGTTTGTCACCTCCAACTTCATCATTAACAAGCATGGGGTCCGGTAGTTAACGTTTATCACCAATAGAACCAATGTTATTTTCCTCCAAATCATGCAATATGGTCTCATTGATTTCCATTGGAACTATTCTGGACTTTATTTTATGTTTTCGGTTTTTAATAGTAGAAGTTTTAGGAGTGGAGTTAAAAGTAAAGGGCTGAGAATTACTAACCAAAGGAGTCATAACCTTACTGGGCTCAACAAGAGTTCCCTCAGCCCCCGAAGAAGTGATGGCAGGGCTCTCGACACTACCTACAATCACTGCATGATGATCTCGGATTGGCGGAGGAGAGGCTGGGGCCTTTGGCAGACCTCTCGACTCGGTTGCAGCAGGACTCGGGCTCGTAAAGTCGAGAGCTCGAGCACAACCAAGAAAAGCTTTAGCTCCTTCTTCCATTTTCTGCCTTCCTACCTCGGTGAGGCTCGAAGCCAAGAGCCCCACTGTTTCTCAATCTCCTTGTCCTCCTCATGGCACTTCAAATAATATCTCTCTATATGTCCTATTGTTCCGCATACATAATCGAATGTTGGCAGTCGTTCATATTTGAATTCCATCATAGCAGCATCACCTTTTTTCAAAGCAATCCTTTGAACCCTACGAAGAGGCTTTGTAACGTCCAAAAGAATACGAACCCGGGCCGACTTGTCCCATCTAATACCATCGGAATCCACCTCCTGCACCTCACCCATACATCCCCCAATCAATCTCACATGTTTCTCCGTCCGGTATGCTAAGGGAAGGTTATATAGTCTGACCCAAAACGAGCAAAGGGTCATAGAGATGTTCGAAGGTTGTAATTCCCCGTTTATTTCATTCAACAAGACAAGGTTTTGATCGAACATCCAAGGGCTCCCAACCATGACCTTGGATTTGTCACGATGATTAGCAAACTGCACTACGAAGAGCCCGTTCTCTATGGTCCTGAACAAAGCGCCATTAGAGATGGCCTAAATTTGGTTTAAAGTTCTTTTTGGGGCTTCAAAATTGAATGAACGAACCGTTAGCACCTTCCCGGCCAAAGATAATTCAATATCTTGATTAGTCTCATCACCCCCGACGTCGTCGAGAGCAAGCAGTTGATCTTCCGCTTCAGTTATTTTGAGATTCGAAACTTTGAGTGAAATTTCTTCAGCCATAATGGCTGGCTCCAATCCCCAAGAAGGGATCAAAGCCTCGAACGATCGAGAAGAAATATTGGAGAACTAAGACTCGCACTCTCAAACCCTAGAACGCTTAGGGAGAGACTTTTTTTTATAATTTGTTAGTTCCCAAGCTCAGCTTGGTATATATATGTATATATATATATGTATATATATGTATATATATATGTATATACACTATTCTTCTCATTTTCTCTCCTACCACATCGAACCATATTCTTTATCTATTTCTATGCCTCTCCACTTTTCCTTGAAAAATGTATCAATCCTATATGTTACAATTAATATAGAACAAAGGAAACATTCGTGAATATCTATAGTCTAAGTTTACAATATCACGAGATAGATGGAAGGGAAAAGCTTGAATTATTATTAACCCAAAGGGAATATTTATACTACTTCAAATAAAACAAAGAAAAATTAGTCTTGTAAGAGACTACCTACTTATAATTTAAAATTAGGCAACGACTCAAGCGCAATATGAAAAAGAGAACGTGTTATGATTTAGAAACAAGTGCTAACTAGTTTGTGCAATCAACAATAATCAAGAACAAGCATGAAATTGAAATAACAACCAAGTAAAGCAAAGAGTGAGAAAACAAGAAAGAATACACCAATTTACGTGGGAAACCCAAGCTCCGGGAGGAAAACGTAACCCACAAACTTGCACTATGGAATCAATTGAGAACAATGGTGAATATACAAATCTTCCACAAACTCTCTCTCTCTCTCTCTCTCTCTCCTAAAACCCTAGAAAAGATGAGATATCAAGTTTGAACTTTGAGATTGTGTGCTACACCCTTCTAAAACCAGAAAATAGGGTATCTATACTACAAGGCATAAAAACAATCCAACGGCCACAATTAAAACTTAAATCGCGAAAACACGTGCAGATTTAGGTTTGCCCTCCAGAGACCGAAAATTGCCCTCCTAGGCAAAATGCTTGCCCGCCCGGGGTAAACTTCCTCGAAGTTCATTCCTCCGCCTGAGCCAAGAAGTGCCCGCCTAGGGACACCGCCCACCTGGACCACCTGCTGCTCGCCCGGGCTGCTGGTTGCTGCAGCACTTCCTTCACTTCTTCCTCCCTTGCTTGCTTCACCATTCTCCACTCAACCATACAATCCCCACATGGAGATCGGTTAAGCAAGAGAATATCTTACCCATAACTCCATAAGCACCCATGACCATCACCATCATCTCTCCATACATTAGCCATAGCCAATCCCGCTTCCTTTTCACCAAAGGAAGCAACACCGAAGTTTCAACCAACCCCGATCTAACATCTCTCCAAACCCATCATGGCCATGCTCTCACCTAGATGCAAACCCGAGCATTACAACCATGCTCCCACCTAGACAAAGCATCCCCATGATAACACATCTCCTCTACACCAAGGAAAAGTCATCGAAGTTTGCACCAACTTTAATATAAAGACATCAAAGCCTACACCAACTTTGATTCTCACTAAACAACCTCCAAATCATTGCACCATCTCTACATCAACCTACACACCCTCCTAACCCGGAGGTCGGTTCATCTAAGAGACGACCATAACTAAATGAAGATATCTTCCTCATCAACCAAGGAAGATAACCACTTCCTCTCCAACCAAGGAAAATAAACCACTTCCTCTCCAACCAAGGAAGATAAACCACTTCCTCTCCGACCAAGGAATCCCATTGAAGCCCAATCCAACCCCAACAAAACAATTCACCTAAGCCAAAGAAACTTCTCATTGTTCTAGGAACAAACTCACATTGCTCCCACCCGAACAAAACACCCTTTGCCCCACTTAAGATTTCCGGCACAACATGCTTGTGTGCTGCTCTTCACATTGTGCGCTTACTGATCAATTTGCCACTGGGACACCGCTTCACCACGGCTCTCATACCTTGGCCACTATTGATAGATTCTCGACCAAACAACACCTTACATGAAGTTCCCATCCCAATTCCGGACCCCTTTCTTGTGCTCCCCATGGTGTAAAGTGTTCCACTCCTTGTCCCTCGAGCTATGATCATAGCTCCTTTGATGATCTTCCAAGAACCACCATCAAACACAACATTGTGACCCGATGTGGCAAGTTGAGTCACCGATACCAAGTTTTTCTTCAACCTTGGGATGAACTTGACATCCTTCAACTCCAACAAGCCACCATGAGTGAGTTTCACACTCACATCACCTTGCCCCATGACTTCCACTACCTTGCCATCCGCAAGATAGACTTTTCTGAAATTCTGAAACAACTCCTTGCATGGAGAGGAATGATGAGAAGAACCCAAATCCAAGATCCATGATCCCGAGCACCCAACCAAATCTTCCGGATCACCCATGCTTACCACCAAAGCATTCTTCTTCATCATTATCTTAAACCTTCTTCTTCCCTTTTCCATTCCCTCTCTTAGGACAATCTCTTTTCAAGTGTCCTTCATCATAACAACCCTAACACACCATATGAGCTCCCCATTCGATTTACCTTGTCCTCTTGATCGACTTCGATCTTCTATGACTTGCATTCCCCTTTTGTTGATTCCTTCTCCCCCTACTTTTACTACTATAAACACCACCAAATGATTCACCGGACTCTCTACTTCAAATGCTATTACTCAAAATCAAGTCCCTCACACCATCATACTTCAACTTTTCTTTACCGGAGGAGTTGCTAATGGCGGACACAATAGTTTCCCATGACATGAGCAAAGAAGACAACAGAATCAATGCCTTCACTTCATCATCAAATTTGATACCCACCGAAGACAATTGACCCAAAACCGAATTGATCTCATTGATGTGTTCGGCAGCCGAACTACCATCAACCATTTCCATTTCAAACAAACGACGCATCAAGTATACTTTGTTGATAGCCGACGGTTTCTCATACATACTTGACAAAGTTTTCATTAAACCCGTTGTTTTCTCATCCTTGACATTGAAAGCCACACTCCGGGCTAATGTCAAATTCACAACTCCAAGTGCTTTCCTATCAAGAAATTTTCAATCATTCTCAAGCAATCTATTTAGTGACCAGATTAATCTATTTAGTGATCAGTTTAATCCATTCAGTAATCACATTCTTTGATCCATTTAGCGATCAGTTTCATCCTTTTAGTGACTAATTTAATTCATCGGTAAGACTACCGGGATGTTTTTTAAAATTATCTGCTGTAACTCGAAATTCAAAGGAAGGATAAGAGAAGGGACGACTAGGTTTGTGCATGATGTCTAGGGATAGTGTTGAATTAGACTGAGATGAAATGTGCTTGTTAGGAGAATGTAGACATGGTTTCATAAAATTAGACCGCATATTCTAGTAATTTGTGAACTAAGAATTAGCAAAACATATCCTAAACTAAATATAATACAAAAAATATTATCTCTAGATAAATAATTTTAAATAGATTTAGGAAATACTCGTAAATCTATCCAATAGAATATTCGACTTAAAACAAAATAAAGTACTTCCTCCGTAACAAAATAGATGTTACACTTTGAAAATTGCACTATTCACTTACTATATTTGACCATGCATTTTGTAGTTTTAGATAAAATTAACAGATTTTTCACCATATACCCCCGATAATTTTTTTTATTCACCATATATCCTTGCACTTTTTAGAATTCACCATATATCCCTCAACTTCTTCAAAATTCACCATATGTCCTTAATGACTAAAGACCCTCACGTTTTTCTGTCATTAACCCCTAATTTCGTTACCAAACTCTAATTAACCCCTATTTGAGTTGTTAACCTTAATTGATCACCATTAAAAAACCACAAATGGCCCCTTTTATCACTCTTCCTCCATAACTCTCTTCCTTCTTTTTTAGCCTTACGTGCTGTTTCAATGCTATGCTATTAGGGTAAATGAGTGAAATAGGGGCTAATTAATGTTTAGAAATGGAATCAGGGGTTAATGATCAAAAAATTTGATAGTCGTTAATCATTAAGGGCGCATGGTGAATTATAAAGAAATTGAGGGGTATATGGTGAATTTTGAAAACATCAAGGGTATATGGTGAATAAAAAAATTAATCAGGGGATTATGGTGAAAAATCCGTAAAATCAACCGTTACTATATGATATTTTGTTGGATTCGTTTCAATGTATACTTTTATAATATTAACTTCTTATAATTTTTACTAATACATAATTAAAGTTATTAATGGTTAAAAAAACTGCATCGACAAGTGTGAAAGTCAAAGTATAACATATATTTTATTATTATAGAAGAAGAATGTGAATTGTATCAATAGACAGAAGAGCTTTAGTTATATTTAAATTTCTTTTTCCCGAGCCAGGATGACGTTTTAGGTATATCCGGCGGTGGGTTATCTAGAAGAATGCAAGTATGTAACCACTAAAAATAAATATGGACAAGAAAATTGAAAACAGAAACTTGATAATGGCATACCGCAATACCATTATTATAAACAATTATCAGCTTGACCAAGCTGGGGAACGTCACGTCACCCCTCACACTGCTGTTTCGAAGAATTCGAATATATTGACTTTTGATTGGGTCATCTCAAATTAAATATAATTAAAAAGTCTTTTGATCAGGTCGAATGACTTCAATCATAAAAAACAGCACCCTAATCCTTCTCTTAAAGATTTAGATGTTGAAATTTAAAACAGCGTAATCCTGCAGTCATTCCCTCTTTCTCCAAAAGGCCAAGAACCTCGAGACTTTGACGACCCATAAACCATCAGAGTATTGGAGACATGATTGTAGAGCTTTATATTTAGAAAAAGGAAAAATTGTTTTAAATAAGTCAATTTTTACGCGGTCTTCACGTTTTAAGTCTACCTTTTGATTATCCCTGATTAAGTTAGGCTTGTATGTTTATTTCCTTCTATTGAGTTTTAAACTGTTTGTTACTTGTTTAGTAGGTTACTTATGATACGTGTTACAATGTCCCTTCTTCTAAAACAGGCGAAGGAGGCGAGGGTGGGGTTGGGACATTGTAACACGTATCATAAGTAACCTATTAAACAAGTCACAAACAGGTTAAAACTCAATAGAAGAAAACAGACATACAAGTCTAACTCAATGAGGGATAATCAAAAGGTAGACTTAAAACGGGAAGACCGCGCAAAGGTTGATTTATTTAGGTCTTTCCATTTTTTTGAGTATTCTTTGAATGCATCTTTTGAGTATTCTTAATTGAGTTAAGCTTGTAGGGCTATTCTTTTCTAATGAGTCAAAATACTTACAACTTAAACAACAAGTTTTATTTTATTTTACGTTTTAATTTAATTTTTTTACTTCTTATTTTCTTTTTTAATTCTCACCCACCACCTCCCTCCAACAACCACTACCCAACCCACTAGCATGGGTATGGGTGGCAGCCAGTTGGGGGCTGCGTGAGATGGGGTAGGGGTTGTGGGGGGTAGGGGTGAGGCTGTTGTGGGTATGGGTGGGAACGCAACGGGCTAGGGGGGGGAGGGGAGGGATGGGGTGGGGGTTGCTACTGGTGGGAACATATCGGGGGAAGAGGAGGGGTGGGGGGTGGGAGGTGTTGTTGGTTGAAACGCAACAAGGGAATGGGAGGGGGGGGAGGGGGAGGGGTGGGGTGGGGGATGCTACTAATTGGGATGCGAGGGGCGGAAAGAGGGGGGTGGGGGGCTGCGGGGGTATGGGTGGGAATGCAATAGGGGAGGGGAGGGGAGGGGTAGGGTGGGGGTCTAGTGGGGACATAGCGAGGGGCGAGAGGAGGAGTAGGGGTGGTGGTGCTGCTAGTGGAAACGCAGCGGGGGGCATGGGAGGGTGGAGTGGGGTGGGGAGTGCTGGCTGGTGGGGATGCGGGGGCGGGGGCGGTGGCAAGGGTGGGAGTGGTGGGGATGCGGGGGCGGCGTGGAAGGTGGTAGTGGTGGCTAGGTTGGTGAGGAAGAAGGAGTAGGGATGCGATGAAAAATCATTTTTTTAATATTTATGCAAAAATCAGAATTAAAATTAAGGATATGAAAAAAACACACAAAGAAAATCAATCACATTGTAACACGCATCACAAGTAACCTACTAAATAAGTCACAAACAGGTTAAACTCAGTAGAAGAAAACAGCCATACAATCTTAACTTAATCAGGAATAAACCAAAGTTTGACTTATTTTGGGAAGACCGCACAAAGATTAACTTATTTAAAAACAATTTTTCTTATAATTATAAATTGCTATTTTGATCACTAATTGCATAATAAAGAGCACGGTTCTTGGGAAAAATGTATGTTTAGATCTTACTCTAGTAGGATTGGGAATTAGTTTAAATTAATAGGGACTCGTAGGATCAAATTATGGGAACGTAAAATCTACTATTATGCAAAAAGAATGAAGTATATGATGATATGCTAGAAAATAATTCTTAAAGAACGTGACAACAATAACAAAAAAAGAGTGTCAAGAATATAGCTATATAGTGAATCAATGAGACGACTATGAACATCTAACAGTTATAATGAAATGAATATTTGGTTTTAGCTAATTTTATTTAATGTTGACTTATTGAGATAATTGTCTTTAAAAAAATTTATTGAATTTAAGTACCTTTTACATTGTACAATATTGGAATTGTTATCGAGTAACAAGTTACGTACAAAAATCCGTCTACATGGCCCATTATCTTATTATTCTCCATCTTGCCCTCAACTCTTCCCTGCTTGGCTGCTTCCTCTTGATTTATTTAGTAAAATTTGTAATGAAGTTGTTTAGAGTATAATCTACATGTGAATTGGGAACAGTTGTTCCACATGGAAGAAATAGAGAGAGAATGACTAATATATAGATTGGTAGGTTACTTCACCCATTACCAATTGGTTTTAGGATGGAACTCTGTCAACCTTGTATGTTGTCAAACTCTCATCCGGTGTGGACTTGTATTAGGCCCAATGATAAAGCGTGGGGTTAGGCCTAATGAAGTTTGCTATGATGTTAAAGCGGATGATCTTGACCTATTATGAAATGCAAGATGTCTAAAACTTCTTCTTTAACATAAAAGGTGGTAAGTTTGCTATGATGTTAAAGCGAATGATTTTGACCTATTATGAAATGCAAAATGTCTAAAACTTCTTCTTTAACATAAAAGGTGGTAATATTTGATAAAACTTTTGGAAAATAATTATTTCAAAAAGTCGACATAAAAAGGTACTTAAAACCAAATAAACCATACAAACAATGGTTACTGTACATCATCACATGCATGCTAATCAAATTTTGTAGTCTTGCTCCTCAAGCAAGTCAATGCATATATACACATCATCCAGATCCAGAAACAATATAATTATATAGCTGAAGAAGTTTCTATTCCATCCATTTCAAAGTACATTTCATTTGACTATTCCAACTCTATCCCCATTTCCCACCCTACATCACTAGATTTAAATCCCTTCTTCATCTTGTTTAAGTACCAAAAAGCCTTCCTTCTTTTCCCCCTTGTCAAACAACCAACCATATCATTTTTATCAACAAAAGTAAAACAACCAACCATATACATCACTCTGTTTTTATATCATTGATTGCATCAAACTCCTAAACTGTTTTCCTACAAAAAAATGGTGAGTGGCTTCATTTGTGGTACAAATAGTTTCCCTCAAGAAGAAGGTGACACTGAAAGACGAACTCGAAGCGCAGATTCTTCACCTCAAAAAACAAGATCATCAAAGAGCAGCAACAAGAACCCGTATTCGAGCCGAGGCCTAGACAAATTCTCAGCTCTTCTTGCAGAGATTGAAGAAAAAAGACAGCAAATCTACTCTCAGGTTCACCCTGATGAGATTTCCCTCGTTCGTTTCGTCTACGCTGGAGATCATGATTTCAAGCCCATTGTAGTCAAGGTTAAAGCTAAAGCTCATGATCATCATGTTCCTGCATCACCCAAGCAACTACCAAAGTATGATAATAATATTCAAAAACCTGCACTTCTAAGTAAGCTAAATTCCTCATCATCTATGAACATCAAAGAGGATATTAAGGCTTGTGAAAATGAGGCTAATAATTCAAAGAATAAAAAAATGGGATTTAGTAGAAAAGTAGGGTTTTATCAATGGAAAAAACCAAACTTTTACTTGCCCATGATTGTTATTTTAACCTTGGTGTTTTTGGTATTATTTGGGAGATCTTTTGCAATTATGTGCACTTCAATTGGGTGGTATGTTATTCCTTCCATTGCAAAAAGTTCAAAATTTTCTTCCAATTCAAGGGTTTCTTTTAAGAAGAAAGATTATGCAATTAGGAGATTGAGTGAGAAAAAACTTATGACAAATGAAGGGACAAAGTCCTTTAAGACATCTGATGGAAGATCTTAACCTATGCAGCACGAAAACAGTTGGGGTTTCGGAAACAGAAACGTTATTAAAACGAAAACCTCAAGTCCCAGTCATTTCCGAACTAAGTCCTGACCTCTAATGGAATATATTAACATCAAACGGGGAATTGGAAGATTATTTTGACTCATTCCAGACTCATTATCATCGTTGCTTTAGGGTGTACATTTTGTAGAGATCATAATGTTAGAATTTTTTTTTTTATTAAGTTGTATAGGGTAGATTGTAGAGAACTTAAAACTGTATAGGTATATGATTTTCTGTATATTATTATGCAAAGATGAGGATGGAAGATGAACCAGGGTAGAAGAGGACTCTGTTTTACGTCCAATTTTCTTTTTTTTTTACAATTATTGGTCTTTCTTATCTACGTGTTGTATATTCCAAATCTGAGGGCGCAGTTGCGCACGTCTGCTGAACTGTAAATGAATTGATAAATCTAATCTAAGCTTTGAACTTTATGTAATTATACACCGTCTTCCTTTTTTTTTTTTCAATTTTGACTTTTGACATTATTCATGAACGAACTTCGGCAGGAAGATTTGGAAGTAAAAAACTAATTTCAGTATGTAAAATAGTATATTTTTGGATGATTTAATCACAATGTATATTTTTCACATATCGACTTTTTAAAAATATCTACTAAAAATCATTTAATGATATTATTAGTTAAAATTGTGCAACTAAAATAAATGGAGATAGTTAAAAAAATGATGATAAATCAAAACTCAAACCCAAAACAAGACGAGATTTCTTTGGGTTTAAATTGATGAGGGCCGGCGAAAAAACCATTCAAAAGCACTATACGTCTACAACTACTCTTTCGAGCTAATCAAATAGGCTAATTTAACTAATTATGACCTAATATCGTGGCATGGACAATTAACTAAGCATATCCTAACACATAATGATAAACCAAAAACAACCCCCTAAATTTGGAAGTCTCTATTTTTAGGCTATTAATTGACTTGGATCTATCATTGGCTTCATTTCTAAATCCTCCACCAAAGAAATTCATCTAATTCTTAAATGACGATCATCCTTCTGAACCCAC
Organism: Beta lomatogona; assembly: GCA_947646795.1. Classification (NCBI taxonomy): domain Eukaryota; kingdom Viridiplantae; phylum Streptophyta; class Magnoliopsida; order Caryophyllales; family Amaranthaceae; genus Beta; species Beta lomatogona. The sequence continues at coordinate 446,838 of CANSNZ010000424.1, read as the reverse complement.
ATGAGTTGCTAACTTTGAAACAATAATGCACAAAAAACGCGCAAATTAGATCCTGGAATGGGGAGTAGGATGAGCATCCTACACCTTCCCCTAAACGGTGTCGTTTGATGTTTTTTAGGGGAGCAAAAATTTGGCTGGCTTTTGGCGGTTCTTTTGAAAGTGGGCCAGCTCTCACATGCACTGTCATTTTGTACTTTGTTGCTTACATCAGTCAATCATTCACTCTCTTTCTCTCTCATTTATTTTGCAAGAAGCATTTCAATTTTCTCTCTCTTATTTATTTTGTTCTTCATTAATTTCTCCCTGATTTTCATTTATTTCTATCATAAATTCCCAAAAGTTGATACTTGGTTTGATTTTCTGTTTTGCATTTGTAAAACTTTGCATGTTTTATGATACTCAATTTGCAAAATGGAAAATATAAGTGAAAATGATGGAATTTCATTTGATAATGTTATTCCTTCTAATGCAATGGGAGATTTAGGGGATGGAGGAGAAAGAGAAGAAGATGAATTACCAGGAAATAATGGTATTTATTTCCTGAAGCAATTTTTTTAATGTACAAATGCATGTGGTTTGGTGTACAATAATATACGAGTGTACATTTGGGGATTTTCAGTGATCAAAGTAATGACCATCAGTGTACATTGTGATTTATCCTTATATGCGTTGGTTGTGGTACCTTTGTTTTATTATTAGCTCCACCTATAGTTGCATGTACATGCACGTACTTTTCATGTACACTTTGTTGACTTTCATGTACATTTACTAGGTTATAATGATGTTGTTATGTGTTGACCTTTTGTTTTAATACCCATATTGAGTTTTTATTTTTATTTTTTTTGTGTCTATAGAATATGTTGAGTCTGAGACACCTGAATTGATACACAAAGAGGTTGCCAATGACGAAGAAGCTTACAAATTATACAATGACTATGCATTTAAATGTGGATTTGGGATCCGCAAGGCCAAAGTTTCTTGGAGGTATGATACAAAGACCATCAGACAACGTTTTTTAGTTTGTAGTCGTGAAGGGTTGAAGGACACAAAAGGTGGTCTGCCTAAGGTATGTTTTTTGTTGTGTGTTGTTTAATGTAGGTAATGGTTATAATAGTTATGATAATAGGTACATTGTAGTATAGTATATGCTATGCTCCTTTTTTTAAAAATTAGTATATGTAAGTTTACATGTTAGTGGGTATTTTTCATGTAATGTAAATTAGTAAACATGATGTAGTTTATTGTTATATAGTGTAATTTAAGGGGGTTTTATATATTATTTTAATATAGAGTACATTATCCTTGTATATTAGTTATTTTTTTTTATATTAGTGTATGTGGTTTAAATGTAAAATGTGTTTATCACAAGGTATAACTTTTTTATTATTGTTTGAATACTTTATAAATTAGTAAACACGAGATAGTTATTTTATTTGGTGTAAATTATGGTGTTTAAAATATTTTGGGTAAAGATGTACATTGGCATAATTTTTTATATTAGTGTTTGACATGGTGATGATTATTAATTCACACCTATTGTTCACTGGAGTATACTTTATGTTCTTTTTGGCACAGGCATATACTAAGCTTGATCAACGTTGTGGATGTAAAGCATATATTCAATTTGATGTTTGCAAAGAGTCTGGGTTATTTATTGTTACTAAGCACCACATGATTCACAATCACCCCATGGTGCCATTGAAACAAAGACATTTAATAAGATCTCATAGGAAAGTTACCGTCGAACAGTTGCACATGATTAATAATTTGAGAAGTTGTGGGGTTGGGGTTCTTTGAAGGCGTGCGCGTATTGAGGAAAGAAGCGGGGGGATCGCCAATCTTGGATTCGCGAACAGGGGATGCCTATGATGCGATTCTTTGCTCAAAGAAAAAAAGAACTTGATGGTTGTGATAGTAACCAACCGATTAAGAACTTTACACAAAGACAAGCGGACGAAAGTGATTTTTATTATGATGTTCGACTAGATCTTTGGAGGGCACTTAATCGGTTTTTTTGGAGAGATGGAAGAATGAAAAAGGATTATGAGGTGTTTGGGGATTTAGTTGTTCATGATACGACGTACCGCACCAACAAGTATGGGATGATTTGTGGCCCCTTTGTTGGGATGAACCATCACCAAAGGAATGTGATGTTTGGAGTTGGTTTCCTATTAAACGAGGATACCGATTCTTTTGTGTGGTTGTTTGAATCTTTTTTGAAAAGTATGGGAGGTAGGTCACCCATAACCATTATGACCGACCAAGATGCCGCCATGGCCAAGGCTATAAGCATTGTTTTTCCTAATGTTATACATCGTTTGTGTATATGGCACATAGGGAAAAATTCCATTAACAATATAAAAGGCTTGAGGCGAAAGGCTGGATTTGTGGATCTATTCAATTATGTTCTAAAACAATGTGAGACCAAGAGTGAGTTTAAGCACTACTGGAAAAGGTAAAGGATGGTTTTTTGCACTGTAAATTTATGTTCACTGTATTACTTAACTTGTTCACTGGTTTAAGGCAAATGATCATTATGTATCTAACAAATGTTCACCTGTCTTGTATATACGATATGATTACCAAGTACAATTGTCTTTGCATGTCCTTGGTTGATTAGGTTGTACAAGTTAAGGAAGATGTGGTGTCCGGTTTACTCCAAGGATTACTTCTCTGGGGGGGTGCTGTCTTCTCAAAGAAGTGAGTCCACCAACCATTCTTTGAATGAAAGGCTTCATAGGATGCAAGGCCTGTGCGATTTCTACAAAGTTTTTATAGATGTTGTTGAGGAGTGGAGGGATAGGGAGAATGGTGAAGATTACCATGCCCTAAATGGTAACAAACATCTAGCATTTGTAGATGTTAAGTTACTCAATGAGGCCAAGAAGTTATACACTGTGGCTGTCTATTTGACATTTGAGGAAAATTTTATAAGAGGCGCATCGTTTTGCCAGAAACTACTCAAGTATGACCCGCCTTTCTTTGAATACCATGTGGGGCGCACTGAGAAAGAATATCTAATGCACCTTGTTAAATTTGACCAACAAATTATGACAATTGATTGCACATGCAAGTATTTCACTGAAATGGAGTGCTGTTATGTTCTCATTCTTTGAGGATTTTTCACATACACAATGTGGAAAAAATCCCCCAGAGATACATTTTGGGTAGATGGGCAAAACATGCTATGTGTACAAGAGTGGACGATGACGCTGACAAGGATGTAAATGTTCTTCAAGCGTCGGTGTGGCGTGTTCAAACTACAAGGGATGCTTTTTCAATAATAAATTCAAGCCAACATGACATAGCTGCTAGAAAGGTTGTGGAGAATGCTTTTAGTGATTTGAAGATAAAGGTTGAGTCCCTTATTGGGAAGGTTGATGAATCAATCACAATTGATCTTTGTGAAAAATTTGTTATATCTGTTGTGAAAGATCCACCTAAAAAGAGGAAGAAAGGAACTAGAAATGTAAGGTTGAAAAGCACTGTGGAAAAGCAGGTGAACAGGCTAAAAGGTTGGAAAAAAACTGCTGAGAAAGCTGCAATAAGGAACAAGGCAAAAGCGCAGAAATCTGTCCAGGTACCATTTGTACATTTCAATTGCCCAAATGTTCATCTCTTAAGTTTACATGATCATTCTCTAGTTATGTGGATAATAGGATACTATGATGGCATATTTACACGATATTATATGTGTGTACAATAGTCTATTTGTGTAAGATTGTTTTTTGTGTGATGTACAATAGCTATGGTTCCATGTACTTTGTTATTATGTTGTGTACCCTAATATTATGTTGTGTACATTATCCCAATTGTGTATGATTGCTTTTGGAGCGATGTACATTTTTCACGGTGCAATGTACTTTGCATGTAGTAATATTGTACAATAACAATATGGTAAATATTCATTGTATTAAAATGATTAATTGGGCTTTTATTAGTTTAGCCGACTAACTTTGTCTCATACAGGGAATACATTGATATCCATGAAGAAAGTACTGTAGCTCACTCAACACACAACAAGTCTCTTCTTGATATCTATGGCCCCGACGATTATTTTCCTATTAACCACATCCCCGAGGAAGGTAGTAAAGTTGAGCAATTTGCATCATAAAGGCTGCTTTGGATGTCTACCATGAATATTGTGAGAAGCTTTTTGGGAATTGAGGCGTGGTATCTGGACATCTAACATGAATATTTTGAAGAGCTCTTTGGGAAATGAAACGTAGTCCACCATGAATGAGTTGTTGATACACTAATTTATTTTTTGTAATTCATGTAGCTCATTCACGTTGTACTTGGTCTAATACACCAAAAACTGCTTGTTTTTAATTGAAGGTGATGCTAAGTTATTCAATGTTTAGAATTTATCTATATATTAAGTGTAGTTAGTGAACATGAAAGTAATGATAATGTACATGTAAAAAATATTAGTAAAGAGCTTAGTATTTTGTATCTAATGTGATGCAAAAGTGTTAAAGTCACACAATTGAGTGTTCAAATCACCCGAAAGCGAGGTTGTTATTATTTGAAGGTGATGTTAAGCATAAGTAATACAATGTTTAGAATTTGTATTTCTAATAACTGTAGGTAGTGAACAACGCAATAAAGCGAGTGAACATGGAAATAATGATAATGTACAATATAAAAATGGTAGTAAAGAGCATTGTATTTTTATGTAATGTGATGGAAAATTGTTCAAATCACACACGTGAGAGTATATATGTCAAATAGTTTGAAGATAGTAGCTATACAAAAGTATTCTAGAAAGGGAGTAATGTGATACAAGATTTGGTATGTTTTGTTAACCCAAAAGTTAGTAGCTATACAAAAGTAATCTAGAAAGGGAGTAACAAGCATTGGTATGTTTTTTTTAACACAAAAGTATTTCTAGAAATGGATTTGGGGGGGGGGGAACCATGTGTTGCATACATAGCATCAATGTAGATTGTTTAATAGCCCAAAAAGGAACTCTGTCAATTGTCTGCAAAAAGTACGTGAATGCATCTATGTGTCTTGGCATTTCCCTTTAGCCCGTGCTTTGGCACTATCCGCAACCCAAGATGCACGGTTGTTGACTTTGCTCATGAGAATGTCAATGCGATGCGAAATCCTCGGTTGTTTGATCTGTCAAGCCGAGTACCAAATTTATTTTGTTAGGTTGGGGAACATGCGGTCAAAAAGGTTGTTTCAAAGTGTACATATAAAACAAATGCAGTGAACATATAAGTAACTACAATGTACACAGTTTCAAAGTATGGGAATATTAGCATATATAGAAGTATATCATGTATATCAAAGAATTGAACAATGACCATGATGAAATAATTGCTTACATTATCAGCTTCCAGGCCGGTTTCAAAGTTGGTTTCCCATTCGCCGTTATATTTTTCCATGTGTCGCATCGCAAAAATGCCACAATCCAAAGTGTTGTTGTTAGTTCTCCATGGCATTTCCACTATGCGAGGCTTTAGAGGACTTGTAATCATGTTGAAGCCAAGGGATACCAAAAACCTACCATAACCAATGGCCTGCACACAAGAGATAGGTGAGAATATTGTAAAAAACATGAGGTAGTACTCGAGGAATTCACTTGGTACTTACGATTTTAGCTGGGTAGTCTCTATACTTGTCATGAATGGAGACATTTTACGGCAATATTCATTTGTCAAGTATATCCAAAGTCATTTTGGAGAAGTTTAAGCAAAAGACATAGAAGTGCTCGATGCGCACACGGGGAAGAAAACTGCGACAATAGAATGTACAATCAATAAAACTCGGTGAACAATTAATTAAATGACAATGTACATATAAAACAATTGACATTATAGGATCAGGGAAGATAACATGGATCAAACCAATGTACAACTGGACAAGAACAGTGAACAATCAAGTAAATGAAAATGTACATAACACAGGAAAGAAAACCTACGACAATAGAATGTACAATCAATTAAACGTAGTGAACAATCAAGTTAATGACAATGTACATATAAAACAATTGACATTATAGAATCAGGGAAGATAACATGGCTCAAAGCAATGTACAACTGAACAAGCACAGTGAACAATCAAGTAAATGACAATGTACATAACACAATTGACATTATAGAATAAGGGAAGAGAATGGCTGAAAGCAATGTACAAGATACCAATCACACTGAACATTTAAACCATTAAAATGTACATTACAAGTATTGACGAGCTTACCAACTCAAACCGGTCAACATTTGCAATGCCCTGTTCTATGCACTCATTGGTGAGCCTTTCCACAAATTGTTCCATTCTTGAGTGCTCTGTGAGTCTTGCATTCTTCCTATCTTCTTCCTCTTGTTCAGGGGTGCTCGGGGGAGGGTTTGAAGCATTTGGGAACAATAAGTGCTATAAAAAAATTCAGTGTGATTTGGGAACATAATAAAAGTATATAGAAAAAGTAGAACAAAGTGAAAGAGATCTACATGTGCTGTAGTTGAAAAGAAAAGGCGCTGCGTTGATCCTGACATTCGATCTGAGTTCCGTTGGTTAAGAATCCGGGCCCATGCATCAATGAAGCCGTTCCAAATCTCCACGTCGTCCCCCAAAGAAAGGAAATGCGATCTGTTGAGGAATGTGTTACCATCATCGTAGAGCAAGTCCCTGAGTTTGACCAAGAGTGAATCAATAATATTGCCCAAGTAAATTATACCAAAACGAATAGTAGTGGTTGACATTTTTATAGCATCAGTGTACATCATAGCCAAAACTGAGTTACATATGTAACAACAACAAAGTACATGAATATATTGATAGTGTACATTCATGTAGAGGCAAAGTAGAGCAAGTAGTTTATAGCTTACTCATTATCTCCAGCATCAAAGGCAAAGTCTGCCAAGTAGGTGTTGTCTATTTGTCGCTTGCCTCTTTTCTTTTCTATTAGATGAGAGTACTTGACCAAATACGGCGATTTGAAAATTGCGGGTTTGATGATTGTGCGGTGTGGTCTCGCTTGTAGTAATGCCCTTGGATATTTCTTCTTTTACGGATGATTCATTTTAAGCTTGCAAGATTGGAAAGTTGGAAGTAATTTGGTATTGGACAATAGATATAAGGAAAGAGGAGTTACCGGTGTGGTGGGGAATGATCCTCTGACCCTGATTCGTCATCTCTTCCAAAAGAAACATATGTAGTATAAGTTATGATTCGGCAAGGAATAAGTAATGATCCTGTGCGCAAAAATGAAAATAAATGCATACCTCATTGAACTACTTAGAACCGACTCAGCTGTAAAATCCTCCATTTGCAGTGGCTCACCATACAGAACACTATGGGTTTCAAAATTAGGAAAGACTAAAAGAACCCATACTAATACAGTAACTAACACAATGAACAATAAGCAAAGTATACTGATCAACCTTAGTAAACCATTGAACACTCAGGAGAGTGCAATGTACAACACTAGAGGATCATCAGATGAGCTAGACAAGGTGATTATATATAATTGATCACAATGATCATCAGTAACCAACACATTGTACAATAAGGAGAGTACATTGATCAAATAAGAACAGATCCATTGATCATATGCACGTCAGTGATCAACCACAATAAACCAATGAACATAAGGGGGAGTAGAATGTACAATACCGGACAAGACATGAAATGAGCTAGATACCTTTCATGTGATTTGATGTAAGGTTTGTGAAAAGACATCTACTTCAGCGTTGAAACTGGGGTAAATTCAATCATAAATATATTAAAAATCATTGGCATATGTCTACTAAGAAAACATTCACACAAAGGAAACATTCGGTCAACAAAGTAACTAGTTGGTGTTAGTAAATTAGTGAAATCTGGGCGATTAGCCAAGTGTACAAGCATGAAATTAGTCTACATAGGGATTACCCCTTCGGCGGATCGGTGTTAGGCTTGCTTTGGACTGGAAGAGGTTATCAACATGTAGGTCCTCATGATCTTTGAAAAAAATCGGCCCGGCGACAAAGATGGGGAAGGCGATGAAGACGGGCGATCTTGTCGTTCCGATGGCCTGCCTACACTTAACTCCAAGTTCAAGTTGAAACTCGGGGCATCTAATTCACTGGTTGCTTGATGCGGCTTGAGATGTGCTTGTACAGCTTGGTCCACCATTTCCCAAAGCTCCGAGGAGTGGAAAAATGCGTTGTCTTGACTTAAAAGGGAGCACGGGTCTTGATTAGCGGCGGGGTTGGGAGTAGGATTGATTGTTGGTTGCGCGGCATTCTCATAGCGAGTCCGGATGGCTCGAATAATGGATGGCGCAAAGCCACCGACCATGGGATCCAGATTGAGATGCGAGCCTTGGTTGAGTAATGCCGGTCAACTCAACGAGATTAGCCGTGAACTTGGAACAAACATTCATGAAGTTTGATTTCCAAGTCTGCATAAAGAAGGAAACGTTATAATAGTGCACATTTGTGATAAATATGTAACATGTACTTTTGTCTCAAAAGAAAGTGCCCACCTCAAGGTCAGTGGGGGGTTGTTGTTGTTGTTCATGCTCTGGAAGAGGTGGTTGTTCCTGTTGCTATAAAATAACCACAATGTACAATTCATAAGTACACATTGTACAAATAAGCAAAAGTCAGTGTACAATACAATCAAGACAATGTACAATTAGGAATTACACATTGTACAATCAAATAGACACGGGCGGCCATCGTACAACCCGATAAACCCCGTGTACATTTGGAGAATAACAATGTACAACAAGCGGTGTACATTCTTCAAAGCGAGAATAACAATAATGTTCAAATAGAGAAAACACATTGTACATTATGTGTATTTAATTTGTACAACTACAAGCCCTTACCTGTTGTTGTTGATCTTGTTCTTTGTTGTTGAGGTTGGGTTTGTTGCAAATGTTCTTGCTTGAAGCCAAGAAGTAGAATATTGTAAGCACAATGTACATTATGTATGGCAAAATATATAGTAAATTAAAACAACTCAATAGCATAAAGACAATGTACAATCGGGAATTACACATTGTATAATCAAATAGACACGGGGCGACCACTTGTACAACCTGATAAACCCCGTGTACATTTAGAGAATAACAATGTACAACAAGCAGGTGTACATTGTTCAAAGCAGAATAACAATAATGTTCAAATAGAGAAAACACATTGTACATTATGTATATTTAATTTGTACAACAAGAAGCCCTTACCTGTTGTTGTTGATCTTGTTGCTGTTGTTGGGGTTGGTTTTGTTGCAAATGTTGCTGCTGAAGCCAAGAAGTACAATATTGTTAGGACAATGTACATTATGTATGGGAAAATATATAGTAAATTAAAACAACACAATATTAAGATATTTTAGAGAGGTTGCTTTACTTGTTGTTGTTGTTGATCTTGATGTTGTTGATTTTGATGCGGCCCGTGCATTGGAGCGATGATCCTTGGCGAACAGTCCCCATGCCAACTCCGGACTGGAATTCCCATGTAATTCTGCTCTTTACAATTTCCCGTTTCCATATAGAGAGAAGCGGGAATACACGGGGAGGCTTGTGGAGTTCCTTCTGTAGACGATCAAAATAGCATACCTAGCAAATAGTAGAAGTATAAATCACTGAAATGTACCCATTAAATGATCATTCAAAGAATAATGGACCATGTTGATACATATTGAACATTCAGGTATATACAATAATGTTACAGGTGATTTGTACCCCATTAAAATAAGTGATCACTTATATATAAACCAATGTACATACAAGGCAAAGTACAACAATAATTGAACATTCAGTAAGTGAATATTGTACAACACCAATAATATTAGTGTACAATAAAGTGAAGGCGATGAACAACAATATTAGTGTACAATAAGTAATATAACAGTGATTATTGAGCTAAAACCAAGTGTACAACATGAAGTGAACTATTGATCATTAAACAACAAGAAATATCAATGTAGTATTACGTGGCATATGTGTACACTGTAAGAAAGCCATAGGACCAGCAAAGAACCTAGTTGTGTCCTCTTGCCAAGCACGAGCTGAATGAAGCAAAGAATCTGTGGTGTACTTGCACCAGTTGTAGTTTGGGATGTTGTTGACGTCCATGGAAGCTGTCAAGAAATGTGTGAGAGGCTGGGGGTTTTGGGTTGATTTAATGCAGCAGTTTACGGCCATGACTAGGAAGGTCCTCTTCCAGTTGTCCGTGACAGGCACCGCGGGATCGGCAAGGTGCGTCGCTAGCGTAGAAATGAATGGGGAACCCCTCTGGACGCCAACATATGCCCTCCACCCCTCTAGCATCACTTTATATTCAGCATCACTCTCCTTGCTCTCATCAACCTCCAACCCTCCCAGGGGGAGCCCATACACCAAATGGACATCCATTTCCACGATATCGATTTCCCCGCCTCGGCGAAGCAAGAGGGAGCCACTACCCACACGAGCACTGCTAAGGAGCTTAGCACGAGAAGATGGGGTCATTCCTTGGCATGTCTAATTCAAGGAGACCACCGAACCCCATATCAATGATTGTTTGCCTCTTTGCAGGTTGCTCACTAATAGCAGTCAGGAAGGTTTGGAATGGAATAGTGCTTTGCCTGACCTTGACAGAGAGCTCAGCAGGAGTAGCAGTTGTTGATTTTTTAATAGAGGGCTTCACATCAACAGGTACTTCCCTACAATGTACATTTCAGCATATGCAATGAACATCCAAGCAACCACATTGTACACATAGGTCAAAATATTCAAAGAATATCTTGAACATTCAGAAATAACAACATTGTACATTCAATCATAGTAAGTGAACAATCTTGCTAGAATATCGTACATGTAGTCATATGATGTGATCTGAAAGTCTAACAATAATGTACATATTATGAGTCATAATAAGTGAACATCCAATGTACATTTCAGCATATGCAATGAACATCCAAGCAACCACATTGTACACAGTGGCGAGATAAATCTAATGTACATTTACTTAAACACGGTGAACATTAAGGCCACTGTAATGTACACAGAATAAGATCAGCTCTATAAAAAAACCTGGACAACCAGGCATAACAACATTGTACATCGAGTGCTATACAATGAACATTCAATCAAATAATAATGTACATATTTTGAATCATAAGCAACATTGTACATTCAGGCTTAGTAATTGAACAATCTTGTACACTGAGTCAAATCCAGTGAACACTCAGTCAAACAATAATGTACATATTTTGAATCATTACCAGTGAAAAATATCAGTTTCAAAGAATACCTTGAACATTCAGAAATAACAAGATTGTACATTCAATCATAGTAAGTGAACAACCTTGCTAGAACATTGTACATTTTAGTCATATGATGATGTGATTTGAAAGTCAAACAGTAATGTACAAATTATGAGGCATAATAAGTGAACATCCAATGTACATTTCAGCATATGCAATGAATATCCAAGCAACCACATTGTACACAGAGGCGAGATAAATCTAATGTACATATAATTATACACAGTGAACATTAAGGACACTGTAATGTACACAGAATAAAATCAGATCTATAAAAAAAACCTGGACAACCAGGCATAACAACATTCAATCAAACATTCAACATTCAACATTCAGACATAATAACATTGTACATTCAATCATAGTAATTGAACAGTCTTGCTTGAACATTATACATTTAGTCATATGATGTGAACATTCAATCAAACAATAATGTACATATTATTAGTCATGACAAGTGAACATTCAATAAAATACTATTGTACTTTCATGCATTAATAATGTACATATACATATGTATACTGATCATATTACCTGGGCAGAGTAGACTTCTTTTGTTTGGGGGCTGAACTCTCAACTGTAGCTTTACCCTTGCCCTTGGCAATTTTGATTTTCAGGGGATGCTCTGGGGCCTTCCTCTTCCCAGCCTTTGTGGGAGTAGCTTCAAGTGGGGCCTTGCCCTTGGCAGCCTTGGAAGTTGTAGAAGGGCCCTTGTCCTTGCCCTTAGCAGCCTCTGCAATCTTTCTTCTCTTATGGGGTTGGGCGCTGTAAGAAGTAGGTGCAAAATTAGTCAGCAAAAGATCATAAACATATTCTCATTGAACATATAAATATTTGTATTGTACAAAGAACATACACTTGGGCATTTTTCATTGCCTTGGCCCTCAACACCTGCAATGGAACCCTTCATGACAATATTTAATGTACATAGTGTCAGATGCAATGAACATTAATACAGTCCTGTTGTACAAATCATAGATGTCCATTGTACATCAACTATATATAATATAAACATATCCCTTACTCTTCATCATCTTACGGTGGTTCTTCCTGTTTCTGAATCTTCGGTGGATTTTGCGTCTTTCTTTGTAGGGCCCTTTTTCTTCCGCCTTGGGTTAATGAACATATCATTAGATGTAATGAACATTAAAAAGATTTTGTGATGTACATTATGAAATACTAATGTATGTATAGACAATGAACATATAAGTATATGCAGTGTACATCAATAATACACTAATGTACACTGTAGGGAGACAGACTAATTACTTGAGATTTTGTGCAGGTATTTGTTCAGAATTGTGAGGTGTTGATGATGGTTGTGATGGTTGTGATATTGGTCTGTTAGTCAGGGAATCACAAAGTTGATAGATGTTAGTGAGATAAAATGAACACAATGTACGTTATCAGTGTACAACCACTTACATCTCAGTATTTGCTGGAATTGCTTCAGTTTCAGTAACAGGGGGCCTGACATTGTACAACAAACATGCAACAATGAACAACTAGGCAACTATCAGTGTACAATGAACTTTTAAAAAATGTACAATGTTGTTCCGCCTTGGGTTAATGAACATATCATTAGATGTAATGAACATTAAAAAGATTATGAATATACAGGTGGCCTGGCATTGTACAACAAACATGCAACAATGAACAACTAGGCAACTATCAGTGTGGAATGTACTCACTTATCAGTGAACAACTAGGCAACAATGAACAACTAGGAAACTATCATTGTACAACTACACAACTATCAGTGTACAATGTACTCACTAGGCAACTATCATTGTACAAAAAACATTCCAGAATGAACAGCTATGCAAAAAACAATGTCAAACCAAGGAGTAGATTAAATAGTGTACTTACTTGTCAGCAGTGGTTCTTGATTCAGTAGCGGGGGGCCTGGCATTGTACAACGAACATTCCACAATGAACATTTATGCAAATACTAATGTACAATAAATACTAAACAAACTAATTAATTGAGAGTTGTATGTATTTGCTTAGAATACCAAAGAAAGGCAATGTTTCTGAGATACAATGAACACAAGTGTAATATCAGTGTACAACCACTTACATTTCAGTATTTGGTGGACTTGTTTCCGTTTCAGTAACAGTTGGCCTGTCATTGTACATCAACCATTCAACAATGAACAACTTGGAAACTACCAATGTACAATGATCTTTAAATCAAAAATTTACTCACTTGTCAGTTGTATCCTTTTCCTTTTCAGTGGTAGGATCCTTTTCTTTTTCAGTAGTAGGATCCTTTTCCTTTTCAGTGGTAATGGGCCTATCATTGTACAAAAAACATTCCACAATGAACAACTATGCAAAAAACAATGTAATGGGCTTATCATTGCATACAAAACATTCTAAAATGAACAGAAATGCAAAGACGAATGTACAAGTAAGGGGTAAAGAGAAAAATGTACTCACTTCTCAAAGAATCGGCAGGAGTGGGTCCTGTTTCCTTCTCAGTAGAAAGAGGGCTGTAATTGTTACACCAAACATAAAATAGTGAACAACAAAGCATTTACAATGTACAATTTGGTTAATGCATTGTACACGCACCCCTTCAAGAAGGGGGTTCGTGATTGTACATACACAATATAACACATCTTTTGCATGACCAATGTACATTTGAGGAATTCTCACCAAATATACTTACTTGTCAGCAGTGGTAGATATATGTACATTTTGGTGTTGTTAATGAACAACCACGAATCCAATAATGTACAAAGGAATGTTTCACTCTCACTTGTGGGGTGGCGAGTGTCATTGTACATATATTCAATTTTAATGTACAACCATAGTCTATCATTTGTGTACCTTTACCCCCAGTAGTGTACAATCAATTTCACTTAATGTACAACAATGTACAATAAATACTAAACAAACTAATTAATTGAGAGTTGTATGTATTTGCTTAGAATACCAAAGAAAGGCAATGTTTCTGAGATACAATGAACACAAGTGTAATATCAGTGTACAACCACTTACATTTCAGTATTTGGTGGACTTGTTTCCGTTTCAGTAAAAGTTGGCCTGTCATTGTACATCAACCATTCAACAATGAACAACTTGGAAACTACCAATGTACAATGATCTTTAAATAAAAAATCTACTCACTTGTCAGTTATATCCTTTTCCTTTTGAGTTGTAGGATCCTTTTCCTTTTCAGTAGTAGGATCATTTTCCTTTTCAGTGGTAATGGGCCTATCATTGTACAAAAAACATACCACAATGAACAACTATGCAAAAAACAATGTAATGGGCTTATCATTGCATACAAAACATTCTAAAATGAACAGAATTGCAAAGACGAATGTACAAGTAAGGGGTAAAGAGAAAAATGTACTCACTTCTCAAAGAATCAGAGGAGTGGGTCCTGTTTCCTTCTCAGTAGAAAGAGGGCTGTAATTGTTACACCAAACATAAAATAGTGAACAACAAAGCATTTACAATGTACAATTTGGTTAATGCATTGTACACGCACCCCTTCAAGAAGGGGGTTCGTGATTGTACATACACAATATAACACATCTTTTGCATGACCAATGAACAACCACGAAGCCAATAATGTACAAAGGAATGTTTCACTCTCACTTGTGGGATTGTCAGTGTCATTGTACATATATTCAATTTTAATGTACAACCATAGTCTATCATTTGTAACTTTACCCCCAATAGTGTACAATCAATTTCACTTAATGTACAACAATGTAATTAATATGAAGTAAAAAGAGATATCAGTGTACATTTTGATTTGGTTAATGTACAGCAACATACACAATATACACATCTTTTGCATGACCAATGTACATTTGAGGAATTCTCACCAAATATACTTACTTGTCAGGAGTGGTAGATATATGTACATTTTGGTGTTGTTAATGAACAACCACGAAGCCAATAATGTACAAAGAAACATCAAAGAATAAAAGTATTCATTTGGCATCCTAGTTGCATGAAATGTTTCACTCTCACTTGTGGGACTGTCAGTGTCATTGTACATATATTCAATTTTAATGTACAACCATAGTCTATCATTTGTACCTTTACCCCCAATAGTGTACAATCAATTTCACTTAATGTACAACAATGTAAGTAATATGAAGTAAAAATCAATATCAGTGTACATTTTGATTTGTTTAATGTACAGCAATATAGTTCTTTTATGTTTCTTTGTACATTATTGGCTTCAATCCATAACAGACATGCAAAGTTTTTTTTTCAATTTTGTGTTCTTGCAACCCCCCAAAAAAAACGAAACTAAAAAAAAAAACGAAATTTATAAAACGAAATCATTAAACATGGTAGGAGTAGAAACATACTCAATTTCGCCACCCATGGTTAGTTGTGGAGATGGAGGAATGATTTGCAGTGGTCTTGGGCAAGGAAGTACAGTTTTTTTGGGTTTCCTTGATTGTGGTGGTTGTGCTGATTTCCTTTTTGGAGGTGCCATAAACGCAAGAGACCAATTTTTTTGAATGGTGAAAGATAATTGTACCGAATTGTAATGGTGGAAGATTTTCGAATGTGGAGGTTATGGAAGATAATTGTAGTGGATTGCAAGAGTTTCGGTTTTTTTTTTTGGAGAGAGAAAATGTTGGATTTTTTTTGGAGAGAGAAAATGTTGGAGAGAGAAAATGTTGAGAGAAAATGATGGAGGTTGAGTGTGGAAGAGAAATAATGAACAGTTTATCGGGCAAAGGGATGGCAGTTGACATCAAATCAGTTATTAAATGGTGAATAGTTAATGTCAAATCAGTTACTTTTTCAATCTTATGCATGTACATTGTAAATAAGGACATGTACATTGGCTGCCAACCCATTAACCAAAAGCGTGCGTTTTATTCTTGTTTCTTTGCGTTTTGGACCTGGTGTAGGATGCTCATCCTACACCTCATACTAACATCTACTAATTGCAAAAAACGTATCTAAGACTCGCTTTTAAGCAATTAGCAAATCCTTATATGCACAACACGTGTTGAAGCTCTAAGATTACTAGATAAATAAATAATAATTCCTCCATTTCTTTTTAAGTGACCTATTTTCCTTATTTAGAAATGTCACAATAAGTCAATCATAACTCAAAACGGGTTTAAAAAAACTTTCACTTATTTACAATTTTGTCACCTGTTTGGGCCCATTTCTGGGACCAGCCCACCTATGGCGAAGTTACTAAAATACCCCTACATCTAGGGAAGCCAACCCTCCACCAGCTGGAGGTGATTAAAATACCCTCATTTATTGGGGCTCATATCCTCTATAAATAAGGGTTGTCTCATCAGACAAAGGTATTCAATTCTCACCTAACAAACTAGAGCATCTCTCTCTAGACTTTCTCTCTCTACCTCAATCTCATCTGACTTGAGCGTCGGAGGGGCGATCCCGGAGCCACCCCGGGTAGTCTAACCTTGTTTTGCAGGATTCCAGTGTATGGATATCGGAGCTCGGACGGCCGCTCTTGGGGCCCACATCACATCTCCCAACCAATTACCACCCTTAATTTCTTAGCAGAAACATCACCCACTTTCAGTTTAATTATTCTTACCCTGAACCATGTGGTCCCTAACTTTTTTTTTTTTTCTCTAAACTCCTTAGTATTCCAGCATTTCTTATTAGATACTGAAATAAGGAAGGAAGTAGATGACAGTAAAAGGCAATCATAACTCCAAACTAATGGAGCCCATTATCTTGGAGGGGTGTGTCCCGACTCCCGGTTGAATAACGTCTTAGCTTTAAACTCAAGAGCATTAATGCCAAATTTTATTAAGGGGACTATTTTGAATAGAATGAATGATTATAATGCACGTCATAGTAGGGGACTCGGCTTCTCTCAACTTCCAAATAGGAATTAAAATCAAATAGCCTCGGGTATACCATGCTTACGGACTTACAGTACACCCAAGTGTATAATAAAATTTTTGCGAGTTCATTCATCACACACACGAGTATATCATGTATATGATACAACCAACACTAATTTTTGCTCATTTGGAACTCTCATTTTTAGGCATTTTGCTCATCAAAATGAGCAATGAGCCAAAAAGTAGCTTTTGATGTACCATACTCACGGTACACCCGAGTATATGATAAAATTTGAACTTCCTCCGTTTTTTTCTTACATGTTACACTTTCACTTTTCACCTATGCCAATCCAAAACTTTCAGGACATATATCTCTAATTTTGTATTTGTAAAAATTATAAAAAGTACATATTAAAAAAATACATATTAAAATGAATCTAACAAGATTCCACATAACTATATTTTTATTCACGTATAAATCACAAACGATGGTGAAAGTAAAATTTGTGAATAGTGTAAAATGTCAAAGTGTAACATGTAAAAAAAAAAACAGAAGTATTATTTTTGGGATGAACAATAAGGCTTTCATTAATGATCATAAGACAGAGAGGCTAATACAACCAAATCGGACATCCAAGTAGGTGATTTATCAAACCATGAATCATCGCAAAAGCTAGAGACAGAACATTTGCTAAAAGATGAGCCACACCCTAATACATTCACGAACGAAGAAAATGCAAGAGTATCATCAATAATGAGCACAAGATCCAGCCCAATCAACGAGTACCTCAAGCAGAAATATAGCATACTCCCTCTGTTTTTTATTTGCTACACGGTTGTTGCGCGGTTTTCAGGATTTAACCCTTAATATCTCTTATTTCGTTTAAGTAATAATTATAAAATTTTGATATTATGAATCTACACATCGAGATGAATCTAACAAGACCACACATGACTATATTTTTACTTATAAAAAAATCAAAATAATCGGCCAAAGTTAGTGGCTTCATTTTCCAAAACAACAATGTAGCAAATAAAAAAAAAGCGGAGGGAGTAATATGATGTGCTGCATGATAATTAGGTTCTTGTAGACACTTACATATTAAAGTTGATCTGCTATTTCCGGAAAACCGCAAACTCAGGGGCGCCCTGTAATTCCTTGCTTATACCTTCACTAAACATCGCTAATACTAAGCTAAATTCAGTGTTCTAACATTCTCCAGCAGAACAAATGAGGTAAGTGAAAAATGTGCAAATTCTAACATATACAAATGGTACATTACATGCCCTAGCCTTGCCAAATATTTGTCTATACTATGTCATTCTTAGCAAAGAGGCTCCAATTTCCCATTCATGAAAATGCAAGCTGCCTATGCATTGGAGTTGATATCAGGTTCAAAAATATCATCATCCTTCACGTACTTCTCTTGTACTGCTGCCACTGTAAAATACTTTGTTAAGCAAAACAAACTACAATCCAGCCCAGCATGTAAAATTATTTGAGAACTTGCAGATATGTTGGAGACATCGAATGTATTTGGATAAATCATTTAAGATAGAAGCAAAAGAACGAAGGAGAGAATGAAATCCCTTTACTAATGATTCAAAACAATAATGATGACGACAATAACGATATTGATTATGGTGATGATGACAATGATGGTGATCTGGTGATGATGACAATGATGGTGATCTGGTGATGATGACAATGACAATAATGAATTGATGATGATTTTGGTGATGATGACAAGAAACCGAGAAAGCTTTCAATGAGCACAACCACCCACATTTAGTCACCAATGTTTACCTCAACAGTAGGTATTCCATTGTCTAGGCTCTTAAAGAATTGAAGCATATCAAAAGTTGATCAACAGCTCCTTTCCGAGTCAAATCGGTGTCATAAAGGTGTAGCAAAGTTCATACCAAGAAGCTAACCTGAAGCCAGGAAGTATTCTTTACTTATTCACCTCATTCTAGCAGCTAAGTAGGCGAGTGATAGCTCAAAGTTTAAATCTAAGATTGCAAGTCTCGGATGACAAGCCAGCTAGAACAGAAATGGCATATATTGTTGGTTTGGGTCTTCTATTTTGGTAAGAGCAAGTCGTATCTGGAAGCGGTAACAACTCAAACCTCGATTAGAAAAGGTGTAACCTAATCCCGGCATATTTTCCAAGTTCACTGCTGTCAAATTATCTTCGAAGCATGGAAACTACAATTACATTAATATATAACACCACCAAAAAAAGGATATCTGTAATATTCCCAATCAACTTGGCGAACTGCAACTTTGCTGAACTCCACTGCACTTCCATCTATGCCAGCAAAGATGTACCCATTTGTCTTGTCGATCAATTTCACGAGGTTTCCAACACTTTCTTTATCCTGAAAAATAATTAGCAGCAGTAAAAATATACATCCAATACAATGCAAAGCATATTTAAACCAAGAAGAATACGGAAGCAATATCATGCCTGTATGTCCAAAGTCGTGAAATTGACAAGATGAAAATCTTCTATGACCTCACATAGCTCCTTTGTGAGCTTCCTGGATCGAATTTGCACATATAAAGTTCAGAAACTTGAGAATGAAAGAAGTTAAGGATTAGTCTCGTAAAACACGAACTGACTTCATGCTGTTTTCTTTTTTCCTTCATTACATTCCTTTTTGTCTTTCCCTTTCTTACCGTTGTTATGCCAAAGGTTTTTGTCTATGTGAGTTTTGCTATCTTCCACTTATTTATTTAAAGCGATTATGATAATTATTACTAGATTTTGTTTTTTAAAAAAATTACCTTTGCATATACTTTTACAGATTCACTTTATAAATTCCCCTTCTACTTTGACCATCACACTGTAACAGCTTGTTTCGATTGAAGGAATGGAGGGAAATGGAGGGATGGATTTTCCTCCATTTGGATACCAAATGAGGAGGGAAATGGAGGGATGGATTTTCCTCCATTTGGATACCACATGAGGAGCGAAGGGAATTCAAGGGAGGGAAATGGAGGGATGAATTCCTTCATATTTTACTCTTCCTTCCCCTTCCTTTCCCTCCCCTCCCCTTCTCTTCCCTCCCCTTCCTTTCCCTCCCCTCCCCTCCCCTTCTCTTCCCTCCCTTTCCTTTCCCTTCTTCTTTCTCTAACCAAACACAGCGTAGGAGATGATACAAACTACAAGTTAAAAAAATGAGTTCCGAAATATTACCGCCACTGAAAGATGCGGGTATATGAAAACAATGAGCTCCCCGAAATTCTAATGTCTACAATTGTTTTAGAGATATGTGGCATAAAAGCATTAATAATTAGCAAGTGGCTATAAACCAAATTTCTTAACATCTAAAGATGAACTTCTCTAGCGTAAACCTAATCTAAAGATCAACATCACTAGCTTTCCCCTTGCCTAAACTTGATCTAAAGATCAACTTCGCTAGCTTTCCCCTTGACCTAAACCTTAATCTAAAGATCAACTTCCCTAGCTTTCCCCTTGACCTAAACCTTTCATAAGGTAACTCAAGATTAGAGATTAATAGATTAGTTGAGAGAGATCAAGCATCTAGAAGTTGCGGGGATCCCTCATCATTGCTTTGACGAGAGTAGAGCTTTGAGCCTTTGACAAAGTTTTACTGAGCTCAATGTCTTCAAGTAAAGATAAAATATTGTACAGATTTATACCAAGGAGGCAAGGATCGTTGAGAGTCTGAAACAAGATTAAAACGACTTATCGGTCAATATGCTTCTAAGGAAGATCAGATCATAATCAATGGTATGCAGGTATGGCATAATGCAAAATGAGGTTACTGATTTTCCAATCCTATTTTGACAACTCGTGTACATTTTATTGTGCAAATCTATAATCTAATTATTATTAAAAGACGTGGGTAATGCATGCAATCTGCCATGTGTCTCTCCCTCTCAAGCGCTGAGCCGCTGACATGGTACCAACATCATCTGTGACATAACATTTATGAAGTTTTCTGGAAATATTTTGGGTGACCCTAAGAATTCTTGAACCTTTGACCACTTACTTTACATGTCATTATCCAACCACCAAGCTACAGATTTGTAACAAAACACCATGTCAAGTACTACACCCATCTACCTTATCAAGTGAGTCAATCCAAGACGTCGTCTTCTCCCTAATTCACTACGTCTTACTACATCTTTATAAAGATGATACGTTCATTTATGACCTTAAAGATCAACATTTTAAGATTTGTCCATTTATTGAAATAAATATTACTTCCTCCGTTTCATAATATTTGCAACACTTTTCAAATTGCGGACTCCGAGGCAATTTTTCTTAGTGTACAATTGAATGGAATTTGGAAAGGGGTATGTGATTAGACTAACTAATAATACAATAAATACATTATATCAACACCTAGGATCCACCATCACCACCATACTACCCCCAGCCGCCACCACCCCGCCAACACCACCACCACAACCACCCCGCCACAACCACCCCGTCAACACCACCACCACAACCATCCCGCCACCACCATCGAACCACCACGACAACCACCCCGCCACCACCATCTTCCATTTCACGAAAATTCACAAAAATTCACCACGATCTTCATCTTCTCCATCTTCATCTTCTATGTGAGTAAATTCAAAAAAAAAAAAAATAGATCTAATCTAACCAATTAATAGACAGATCTAACCAAATTACGAGATCTAACCAAAAACAAATCAAAGACGAAGGAGAGAGAAAGAAGGAGATCTACAAAGAAGATGAAGACGAAGGAGAACACCTAGGAGAACAAAGGAGATCGATGAAGATGAAGGAGAACAAAGAAGATGAAGACTTCACAGTCAAATGCTTCGTCTTCGCTCGACTTGGCAGCGGTGGTGGATTGGTTCTTCGTCGTTCGTTCGTATTCGGTCGACTTCGCAGCCGTGGTGGATTCGAATGGAGAGACAGTCGTGAGGGAGGAGAGAGAGGCCGCTCAAAATTCCGACAATGGTGGCTTTAGTGTTGTGTCGAGGGCATGAGGGAGGAGAGAGAGTGGAGGTGGTGGGGAATGGGTTGGGTTTTTGTGGTGGGGTGGGAGTGGTGGGGTGAAGGAATGGTTGTGGGTGGAAGATCATGGAGTAGTTAGGGGAAAGAATAGGTAGTTTAATTGTTTTAGATTAGAGTATGTAATCAATACTTATTTTATAAAGTAAGGGTATTTAAGTAATTTCACCCCCCAAAACTTACTAAATAAGGAAACAAATAAAAGTGTTGCATTTATTTTAAAACACCCCTAAATGGAAAGTGTTGCAAATATTATGAAACGGAGGAAGTATATTTATTTTTTCGAAATCAAATATGATATTGCAATACAGCTTCGGAAATCTAAAAACTAAGAAGCCAAACATAACCGTTACAATTTCTATTTATGATATTACCCGTGAGGCCATCAACAATTTTTCGTTGAACAATTAAAAACTAGTTTTGTAACTAAAACGTTGCCCAAGTATTACAACCAAAATAAAACGGAACTCATGGAAAGTACCAGTACCCACCAAGCTTTTGTTACTTACTACAAACATAAGGAAGCAAGTAATAGAAGACAAAGATATGATCATCTACTTAACAAATTATTATGATAAAAATATGGCAGTTGTTCATGTCATAGAGATCTCATCTCGCCGTCATGAATATTACAAGCTCCTCCAACAGGCATCACAAGTTCACAACAGCCTGGTCCATACTCCATTTGTTATGCCAGAAAGAGTAGCTCAATCAATGAGGTACATCTTCAATAATTTAGGAGTAAAGACCAATTCATCAATGTTCTGCATTGCTTGTGACAAACTGGCAATATGTCATGTGGCATACCTATGTCCCGATCCATAGAGGCAAAATAGCATCAGCCTGACTGGATGCGCTGAGAGGAGCGCAGATGTTAGAAGTATGTTCAAAGGTTCTTAGGAACTACGGATCCTAATAGGGCCAAAATTGTAGATTAGTTTGACTTCTAATATAATGCTGAAATGACTTAATTTTGTAATCCTTCATCTTTGGTCACAGTTAAGGAGAAAAATAGCTGTACAAGTCTTTTCTTTACTGGATGGCTAATAACTAAAATCTATTGAGCATCTAGGATTTGTGTATTAAAAGATGCACAAGGAAAGAGCAATAAATATATGGATTTAATTGACTAGGAAAAGGCATATGATTAAGATCTTAGAGAAGTTCTAAGGAGGTATTAGAATCTGAGGTAGGAATAGTTGCTTATATTCTTTGTACTAGAAATATGTATGAAGAAGCAAAGACTACTATGAAAATATTAAATGGGAATATGGAGCACTTCCTATTGATATACGGTTATATTGTAGACAAGCTTCTAGCTCTTTCCTATTGCATAACTGTAATGTAGTCACAAAAGAGCCCAATACTATTTGGGTGGACATTACAAAACACTATTTGATTCTATCATACAAGATAAGGTGTCAATGACAAACAAGAACATTGGAATACCTTAAGATAAAAAGAACTCAAGTCAAGGAAACTTTACATTTAAGTCTTCACTAGGATTAGGACAAGTGTTATAACATAAAAAGACTGGTTCAAATATCTTAGGTCATTCATCGAAGATTGTGAGAGATAACATACATTGCATAAGTGCAACAGAAATGGGATGGAACACGGAGTCTTTGTGTAGCATGAAAGTGTTGGTCAATATCAAGGCTAAGTTCGCCATGGAATTGGCTCATTTCTGTAAGTGTATAACGTTCTGCTACTTAAGCAGGCACAAGTGCACGTTTCTAAATCAATATTGGCTAAAATGAGAATGTTTTGTTGGATATAAGACCGTGGGTCATAAATGCTAGAATACACTTTTCATGTGTGAACTCCAACTTGGATCCGCTGATCCCAATCCAAATGAGCTGTAGATTAAAAAACACCCAATTTGATCATGCTTTTTCATAATTAAGGGTTTCGAAGTTCATCAATATCGGTAACATAGGTTTGCCTAAGGCCAATCAAAGAGTCCAAACTTTAGCCAATTGATATTATATCTTCAGCATTTAGAAGATCTCTTTCTTTTGGCCAAGTGGGGGGACTTTCAAACCCTAGATTTAAGAAAACGAGATCAGATTGGAGTGAAAGTTTCAGCTTGATAGTTGATCCGGATTAAAATCTATTAGCAATTCAGATCAACTGATCCAAAGCAAAGTTTCCCTGGAGGAAAGCAAATTTTGGCAATAAGGTTGCTAGACCTCCCTACGGCCTACACTGATTTACTGCAGAATCTACTATAGATAACTGTTGTTTTTGCTGTTGATTGAAGAATGCATAAGGGTCTTCCAAATGTGCTTGCGTTTAAAATATTAGCCCTTGCTTTTAGGGCAAATAGATGGTCTGCTTAGCTAATTTGACTTGTTCCGCTCTAGACGATGGGAGCTCTTATGTTTGAGAACTTTGAAAAACAAACAAGAAGTCAAGGAAATTTGCAAATTTTGTGCTGCTTAAAACAACAACAAAAGAAAGGGACCAAAAGCAGCAATATGACAATGACATTTCACACTGAACAGCTTAAGTGCACCTGTACTTAGCAGCACGAGGATCTTGATCAAGCCATTGTTGCAAATATGATAAATCTTGAACATCAGTGTAATAGTCCAGGTTAAAAGCTGCGATAAGGAAAAATCTAGTAAGAAACAAGGGAGGCCTTCATTTCAAGAATTACTTATAAAAGTAGAGTCCTAGGAAATACCTAATTTGCCATAGCTTTCAATTAGATCGATCTTTGAGAACACATTTACATGAGGAAGCTCCAAATGAAGCATGGTTGACAATGATAGTAGCAGTGCGCTAATATACTTCCCAGCATCACTGCAGAGATGAGCATCAACCAGATGAACAGCAGTCAGCTGCATTAGAGTCATAGAAAAAAAAAGATTATGTTAGTTATCCAAATAGTAAAGAGAGAGAGAGAGAAAACTAATATGATCTTAAAGAGGTCACTATAAAGGAGCATACCCTAAGATTCAACTTCTTTATTAAT
The DNA here is from genome assembly GCA_947646795.1 of Beta lomatogona. Taxonomy (NCBI): domain Eukaryota; kingdom Viridiplantae; phylum Streptophyta; class Magnoliopsida; order Caryophyllales; family Amaranthaceae; genus Beta; species Beta lomatogona. The sequence goes on along the minus strand of CANSNZ010000424.1, from coordinate 421,771 downwards.
TTCATTATAACTTCTTTCACGCTTGAATGCAGAAAAAACAGCTCAACTTGGCCAGGAAAATCGAAAAGTAGATAATGATCTGCAAAATAACAATCAATTTGCATTCTAAGCGTAAACAAAATGCTAATATTATTATGACAGATAGATATGTGCCAAAACTTAATGATGCACATACAAGAATAGATCACCCAGATAAGATTTCCAACCTTTAAGAAGTGGCTTCAATTTGGACTCCAGCCAATCAATGTTCTTCTCTAAGTAATCCATACAATAGACAAGACCTACACATTCATTAAAACTGCCAATGAAGACAACTTTTTCTATAGAAAAAAGGGCAAGAAAGCACTTCATATATGTACAAAGAACTCTAAACAGAAGACAACACATTAAAAAATTCGAAATTGATGAGCCACGTCCATACTGGCTGCTAAGATTCAACAACCAAAATCAAAACAGGGAAGTGGGAGCATATGTCAGATGGAAGAATACTAGATATACACAAGAAAAGTCCACAAGTTTAGCTTATAACATCTTATAGTGGAACACCCCCCCCTTTCAAAAGATAAAACCCAGCTGTAAATCTTCGCCAGCTTAGCAACAAGACCTCCAATTGTCAATACTTGATCTTTCCACTCAACCTTAATTTACAAAGATAGGGGCAGGGGGAGCAGACAAAGTGGTATATGGATTATTGGAGTTTTGCGGATTATGACCTTAACTCCAAACCTTAGTTTTGAAAAGCCTGAGATGCTCTGAGGTCCAAGGGGTTTGCAAAACCGAGGAGCTAGGTGTAATGTGGAGCTGTAAACTTGATGAACATAAGCACATTAGCTATACTTCTTGAACTTATCTAAACCCTAGATACATACTTCAGTACTGCAAAATTGCATTAAAGAGCCCGAAAACATAAGTAACATTGATATAGATAAACAAAAATCTTTTAAGTCCAATGATAATACAGTGCTACGCTTTAAAAAAGTAAGAAAGCAAAAAAAACAAAGGTAGAAGAAGATCCCCATGCCCCCCTAGAGAGAGAAAGATGAAGAGGGCCAAACCAACCAGAAGAAGAAAATGATCAAGATCAAATAATCTCCTGCAGCTCAATGGCAAGATAGAAAGTCACAAAACAAAACGTTAAGGGGATTAAGAAACCACGAGAGAGGAAACAATGGCTATTGTCTAACCAGGAAAAAGATTACTCGCAATACCCATTGGTGGTGAAGGAGCAACAAGAATCACCGAAACAACTATTTCCAAAAAACCTTTCTCAAACCAAATGATATTCAGGGACCTCTGATATGAGTTAAGCTGCTCACCAAAAGCCAAGCACCAAATTCACTTATTCCAGGAAGTTAGAGGCGTTCAAAGAGTATCCTCTTATTGTAATCCTTGGGAGAGAGTTGGCCACTCAAAAACCACACAACTTGCTATCAATCATACAATCAATACAATACTCTCTTTCTCTGTAATTCTTTCTTCTATCTTATGGTTTGAGTTTACAATGGGCATAAAATGTGATTCGTGAATTAGGGTAAATATCAAGTTGGAGGTTTGGTTTAAGGTTGTTTACCTTGAAGATTTTTTTGGGATCAACTAAGAGCTTTGCACAAATATGGATCTTTTAGTTTAGATAAGATTCAATTTGAAAAAATTCCGTGTTTGAACACTCCTCAGCTCATTTCTTTCCCCCAGATTGGACAGTTTCTTATATATGCTATTGATGTCTAAGAGGCACATTCAGTATAGCAATTCATGCTTCACCAGGCATATACAAGCCAAGCGCCTTCATGAGCCTTCTAAATTCACTGTACCTAGAGAGCACCAGAGCGGAAGGTCAAGAGGCCAGCCCCTCTCTCCACCTTGTAGCTGGCTAGAACGGATATTCTAAGTGTGCAAGCACCCAACATCAGTCAATAAGATGAACATATGCAAGAACTATGCAAAGTTGCATCATAAACAACCAAGTGGAACTGGCTCTTCAGCTAAGAGTGGGTCCAACGGTGTAGGTGTGCATACTGCATAGTCTTACTCTTACCTCTACTATGCAAAAAGATTGTTTTGTTCATCCTCCAAGAACAAAACAAAGCAATTATAATGTTCACAAAACATAAACATTCTAGATTTTTCATTACTAAAAAGAAATAAAACAGCTATGACAGGTATCCAGAAGAAATCTCAGAAAAAAAATCCCCCATGAAGTACAATATAGCTATTACACAAAGCCTCCTGAACTGTACTCTGTTGAAATTTTCTATCATTTCTTGCTCACCACAAAAACCAAAGACATAATATTTCCTCCCAAAAAGAAGATGTGGCAAAAGGAAGGCTACAAACCACCGCATTCCTAGAATTTCGAACAAGTTCTTCAGGAGAACAGAGCCACTCGGTGTAAAAGGAGAAATCTCTGTATCACATCTTTGGAGGCACAGGATACATCAAAGAAATATACTTATCAAGAGGCCGAGTACGAATCATCAGGGCTTCAAATTCTTCACACACAGTCCACACAAAGGGTTTGACCTTCCTTGGGATCTTAGATTCCCAGATATAATCATATAATAGGTGGCCAACCATGTGCACATGTGTGCAAGTGATTTTATTTTGTTTTTACTCCTAATATTCTATAAGGAAACAGAAAAAGAGGCTAGCCGAATCCCCCAAATCGTGCATCCTTTTTGGTGAATCATACAGATTTATAAGTCTACAATATCTAACATCATGCAACGAAACTGAGCTCCAAGTAAGATTTCTCAATATCTTTCAGAGTTGATAGTATTCTGTGTTTCTAAATTTCTTCAGATTTTAGGGACAAAGTATCTGCAACTTGCTTTCAAATATGGAGGTTATCTATACCAATTTTGTTTTGCTTCATTGCGAACATTTGTGAATGGTTCCTAGAATAAATTTGTGAAATTTGTGAAATTATTTTAGTTCACTGATATGCTTATCTTTGATTGTTGTAGTTCTTAACCACATTGGCCAGATTTCGGGTCGTCCATATCTCTTTGTAGCATAATCTCAAAGGGTAGGATAGGAACCGAATGGGGCCAATTCACTATTCTAAATCTTTGTTTACCAAAGGAATCAATTAGTGGATCAAAAGGCCGGTCACCTCATTTGTTTCCAATCCACTCTCTCTAAGACGCTAGCCACCAAACATGGCAAATGACTCAACGGATCAACCGTCAACTCGAAAAGAAAAGCACAAATTGGATCACTCTACCTCCAGCCCTTCATAATTCTAATCCATGAAAATATTCTATAAGATCCATGCAACAAGAAGCCTAGAACATTATCAATTCTTGAATACAAATTTTCGACATGAACATTATAAATCAAACCAGAAAATTCATCAAATTAAACAGGTAAGCTGACCTCCATTAGGCCCAAGTGAATGCTCATTCATCACATCGCTAAGCTTGACCAGATCCTCGATATTTACAGCACATTCATAACTTTACCTTAAGTTAAGGAAACCATTGACAATCAAAAAATAAGATTACTTCCACAGAAATAGCAAAAACGGCATATTGTGTGGTTGGTTACTAAAGAGGATACGGCAATGCATCGTTTGCAGGATCCAAATTGATTATAGCAACCTTCCTGCATTTGGAGACAGTAAAATGTCACTTGTAGAGGCAGCTAATAACAAGGATTGAAATAGCCTACACCACTTCTGTCCGAAGCTCGTAAAGAAGAATATATACCATGCACAGAACTCCAAGGAAAAGAAAGGAAAATCAGGAAAAGAGAACAAAAGAAATCGCATGAGGCTATATATGACTATGAGGAGGGCCCCCTATTAGAGCTGTTAGGAGCCAAACTTAAAACAAATTGAGCAATATCAGATTATTATGGATCATTATATGAGTGAAAGTTTGCCATGAGATCACACAACCAGGTGTAGAGATAATGTTGGAAGATTTGGCATCAGGCCTCTTAATCCGTCAAAACTCTAAATTGATGCAGTGATGGTGCAGATGAAGTAAGCGGAAGCAGAAATCGCCAACAGCCAAGAAGGAAAACTCCGTGAAGTTGTCACAGTTCACAAAACTACTAAAGTAACCCCTCATACATTCAAATGAGAGTTGCAGTGGAGCTTCTGCGACAACATCACCCAAGATCGAGTGTTAAAATCTCATTGATGCAAGTTCGGGATCCTCCCTCCTCCCCCACACCATATCAAGGTATGGAATGTGGATACCATCATAGCATATCTATCCTTGTCCGAAAAAATATATTCTGACAAAAGACATCATAGCTTAGGATGCTTGCAGGTGTCTACCTCCATCTAATATCACTCATTTCTTCTTCTTACCCATAATAAGTTTCAAAAAACTAAGCACAATACCTGTAACCATAACCTTCTAGGTTCATGTGCCATTACAGGGCACCCAACACACCAGCAACAAACAAACTTTTCGTTTAAATAGATTGAAAAATTGTTTTGACATAATATCGATAACCTATAGTGTAAACACCATAACAAGTAATAACACAACTACACAAGTTGAATTCAAACACTAAGCCAAAAAGTCCTACTGAAAGCAGCAGCCACAACAACTATAAACCATTAGTCTCAAAATGATTTCGGGCTCGACTAACATGAACCGTCATAAGAAACCATCAGTGAGAAGTATATAGGTTTAAGAATTGCTTTAACATAATACTGATGAACTATAGTGTAAATACCATAACAAGTAATAACACAACTACACAAGTTGAATTCAAACACTAAGCTTAAAAGTCCAACTGAAAGCAGCAGTCACAACAACTACAAAGCATTAGTCCCAAAATGATTTTGGGGTCGGCTAACATGCATTTTGGTTTGTTTTAGTCCCAAAACCATTAGTGAAAAGTATTTAGATTTTAACCATCGTTACAACAACTAACTAGCCTAAAAGTTCTTGTCTTTATACAAAAAAAAAAAAGTGGGTATTGGTTTGTTTTAGAATCATCTTATACCCATCAAGAAAAGTAATGATTTTTTGCAAAATACAGAAAATCAGATAACAGCCAAAAGAAAGTTGAAAGATTGTTGAAACTTGAAAGCTTATGAAAGAGAAAGATGGAAATTTACCGTCCAATAAGGGGGAGAAATTGAGACATGCCATTACAATAAGTAGTTTTACCGGATCCTGGAGGCCCGATAACTACTTGCCCGAATACCATGGTTGAGTCTTTTCACTGATAAATTTGAGGAAGATGAACTCAAGTAGGGCGACTAAATTAGAGAAGGGAACATTAATTTCAAGGGCCAAAAAAAAAGATTAGGTCTTTGAGGGGCATTCCGAGAATCGAACTCGGGACCTCTCGCACCCAAAGCGAGAATCATACCACTAGACCAAATGCCCTGCTGTACCAAAGGTTACATTATGAAGTATCTTGTTTATTGTTGAAAGTTTTTGTGGATGGTATACCCGTAAATAAATTTAAAACTGATGTAAAATGGGATTTATTTTTAAATTTTAAGGTTAAATAATAATAACCTTAGCTAGTATTGACCGTAAAATAATTCCAACAATCGATTAACTTAAAATAATCTCAACTATTATTCTACCTTTTTTTTTTTTTTAAGGAATTATTCTACCTTTTTTTTTTTTAAGGAATTATTCTACCTTTTTTTAAATAGTGAGAAAGATAGAATAAAACAGCATGCTCAATCTATCATCCTTCTCATCTGTCATGTTCTCTTGTTCTCTCGGCTCTCGCCATCCTTGTCTGTTCCGGAGTTTAGGCACCAGTGACGGAAGCGTTATTATCGCCCCACTTCTTTATTTGCTTGTTGAAAGTTATATTTTTTTTTTTTTTTTTTGAAAGGAAAACTCCAATAGTGCATTAATCAAATGGACAAAACGTCCGACAATACATAGGGATTAATCTCCGCGGGACAATGATTCTCCCACACTTGTTCTACCCCAAACGGCACTATTTTCGCTAAATGGTGAGCTACAAAATTCCCACCCCTCTTCACATGAGACCAAACTACAGATTTAAGACAAGAGCTAAAAGATAAAATGTCCTCTAAAACAGTATCTAAATCAGACATAAAAACTACAGCTTTGGAGAGGCGAGAAACTAGAACTTGACTGTCCGATTCCAGAATAATATCTTCATATCCAAATCTCTTGGCTAGCTTGATGGCTAAGAGAATAGCTCGGCTTTCGGCTATCTCCGAGGTCCACCACGCACGAACTCGTCGAGTTGCAGCAAAAAGCACATCTCCTTTCTCATCTCTTGCTATGATTCCTAGACCAATCCATCCTTCAACAGCTAGGGAGGCATCAGTGTTAAGCTTCACCACACCCGAAGGTGGTGGATTCCACGAGTTTGCGCTGAGGTGTTGTCTTGGAACATTAACCTTGTACACTTGGTTGGTATAGTTATTTTGTTCCATTACCTGACGAGCCACACGAGCTAGAACAACTTCATTTGGGGATGTGCGAGCTTGGAACACTTGTTGATTTCTCTCGCCCCATAAATTCCACAATAAAACTGCAGCAGTTTGGAGGTTTTTAGCATCACCCTTCGACCATTCCAGCAAGGTTTCACTCCAGCCATCTCGCGCACATTGGGCTAGGGCCTCGCAGCCACACTCGGACCACAAGTTGCGTACCCGAGCACAACGAACTAGCACATGGAGGCTAGTCTCTACAGCAGCCTTGCACCTCGGGCATGTAGCTTCGTCCAAAGCATATGACGATGTTGCAAAGGTGCCTTTCGTGGGCGCATTTTGGGAGCAAAGCCTCCAGGAGAAAGTGCTTCACTTTTGGTGAAACATCCATACCCCAAATTGCCATCCAAGCCCCATGAAAATTCTCTAAATCTCCCCCCTTTCCAAGCATATATGCAGTTTTTGTAGAATACAATCCATCCTTTGAATATGCCCAAGTAAGAGAGTCTTTGGGAACTCTCACACTTAGAGGAATAGACAAAATGCATTGTTGGTCTCGCTCATTAAAATGAAGAGAAAGAAGGTCGGTTTTCCATTCCATTCTTGAAGCATCAATTAAATCACTAACCTTATGAATATCATCAACACGAGGGCTAGTAACAAATCGGCCTTCTTCTCCTACAACCCATGGGTCTTCCCAAATGCTGACTTGAGATCCATCACCTATCCTCCACAGAACACCTTCCTTGACTAAAGCTTTGGCACTCCAGATACTCCTCCATGAATAACTCCCTGCATAACCCAAAGAAGCTTCAAGAAAAGACACTTTGGAGTAATACTTTGCTTTCATTACTCTCCCCATCAGAGACTCCGGATACTGAACTAATCTCCAAGCTTGTCTACCAAGTAAAGCATCATTAAATACTCTCAAGTCTTTAAACCCCATCCCACCTAAAAATTTTGGAGTGCACATATCCTCCCAATTCTTCCAATGAATCTTTCGATTTGGCCCAGTTTGCCCCCAAAAGAAGCGTGCCATAGCCGAACTTATCTTTTCAATGATCGAACAAGGTAATTTATACACCCCCATTAGATAGGTAGGAATCGCCTTAATCACAGACTTAAGAAGAATTTCTTTCCCGGCTCGAGATAACAGCTTCTCTTTCCATCCCTGCAGTTTCTTCCAGATTCGATCCAGTAAAGTTTTGAACATAACTTTTTTGGATCTCCCCGCAATAGTAGGTAAACCCAAATATTTGCCATGCTCGTCAACTTGTCTCATATTCGAACTCCCATCAATTCTACTTGTTGTTCAGCACTAACCCCTTTGCTAAAAGACACCTCCGACTTTTCATAATTAATTTTCTGCCCGGATGCTGCTTCATACTGGTTGAGAATATCAACTATAGTTCTGCATTCCTGTCGGTTTGCCCTCGCAAAAAGAAGGCTATCATCAGCAAAAAGAAGATGAGAAATTTCTGGACCATTTCGACTAGCCTTTGCTCCATGGATCTTTCTATCCTGCACTTTTTTCTGAAGCATGTGAGAAAAACCATCAGCTACAAGGATGAACAGATAAGGAGAAAGAGGATCCCCCTGTCTGAGACCCCGAGAAGGGGTCATATCACCACACACTCTTCCATTCAGAATAAAAGAGTATGAAACGGAAGAAACACACGCCATCACCAAGTTAACCCATCTTCCATCAAACCCCATAGTGAGCAGTAATTTTCTGAGGAATCCCCATTCTACCCTGTCATATGCCTTGCTCATATCTAGCTTAAGAGCAATAGTCCCTCTGCGCCCCTTACTTCTTTTCTTCATAGTATGGAACAGTTCAAGAGCAATAATGGCATTATCAGTTATCAAGCGCCCCGGAACAAGAGCACTCTGATTTTCAGTCACCACATGAGGAAGGATAGTTTTCAGACGCATCACCAGAGTTTTTGTCACTAGTTTATATAATATATTGCACAAACTAATAGGTCTAAAATCCACCAGAGAAGTCGGAGATTTGACTTTTGGGATTAAAGCAATGTTAGTTTTATTTACATGATTAGGGGAAATCTCACCATGTAGAATATCACTAACAAATGTAGTTACATCATTCCCTACAATATGCCAAAAACGCTGATAGAAAATAGCATGCATACCATCTGGCCCCGGGGCCTTACATGGGTGCATTTGAAGCAACGCAGCGTGAATCTCCTCTTTCGTATATGGCTTCAATAAGCTTTCATTATATGCCGCAGAGATGGACGAGCCCACATGAGATAAGACTTCATCCAACTGAATTGAACTCGGTTTTGTCGAAGAAAAAAGAGACGAGTAGTACTTCCTTATCACTTCTTCCAACACGTTATCTTCCGTCTGCCATTCTTCATTCTCATCAAATAGACCCTCTATTCTGTTTCTTTTCTTCCTCTGAGTTGCCTTGTGGTGAAAATAGCTTGTGTTTCTATCACCATCCTTAACTTCAAGCACTCTAGATCTAAGATACCAATAAGCTTTGTTGAAAGTTATATAATCATACTAGTTTGTGTTACCAAGAATAATTATGGTGTTGTTATAATGATTTTAACTAGTTTTTTTTGCCGAGCGATGCCTCGGGTCAGTTACAATAAACTAATATGTTATTATTTTTAAATTTTATAATTTATTTTGCTACTTTTCGTATTTTTTGTCCATTAAGAAATTGAAAAATTCATGTCACAACGTGATAAGTAAAGAAAAATTGAAAGGTTTGAGTTTGAAAACAATACCTTAAAAGGACTTGTGGTAAGAGAATATGACATCAATATTCTCTTGTAAGTTACGTAATAAGAGTGTTAGAGATGTATATACTTGTTCAAGTCTTTTTAGTTAAGTATAATTATTACAAGACTTTATCATATTTTATTTAAAACATTAGACAACAAATTCATAGTGTATTGATGGTTAAGCTTTTACTTTTCATCATTTCAAATGTCACGTGTTCGATACCTTGCACTTACACATTTTTTTTAAAGTGAGGAGTACGCATAGACATAAAGCATTTGCATTAGAAAGTTGAGGCGAGTGCCACGTGGCACATAGGCTTTCTTCCGCACGCCTTTTAATATATTTGTATAGATAAGGGAATTTTTCATATTTATATTATGTTTATAGAGTCTAATTAGTATAATCCTATTATATTATTATCGGTAATACGTACATTATGCTTTTCATTGGGATATATGGGATTCGAAAGATAGAAATCGTATAATTGTATTCATGTGATTATCATGTTTTAACCCACAAAATATTTAGTAATATTTTGAGTCACCAATTGTTTTTAGGAAAAAATCAATAAAACCAAAAATAAGAGATTTTGCATTCGAAGTGAATTTTCTTACTTATTTAATAATATATTCAAAAATACATGCACATAGATCGACTAATTGCATAAAGACAAACATGTTAAAAGTTAATTTTTTAACACATAAGATCTAATTATGGTGATCACTTAATTAAATCGCAAGATTAATAGGTACTTTGATCGATTGTCCACTTTATCTTATTATGTATGATTTAACTAATTTGCAGGTTTGGTTAATAACATTGGGTGATCATGTAATTACAATTAAAAAGGCATAATATATATTCAAATAATTATTAATATTCATGAAAATGAATAAAAGGAGAAGATGAAATATTATACAAAATATATACAGATTTGCGACTTTATGAATATAAAGACCGACATCATGAAAATATATTGTTACTATAATAAGAAATAAATTGGAATTGACCCTCATGAATTGTACATTTTTATCGCCTAGGTTTGACTATACAGACGTTGGAGGAATCAATCTTAGCCTTGAAAATGTGATTAACTTAAATGAAGATTCGAAGATAGAATAATTTAAATTTCTAAGATTGAATGTGTTTGAATATGGTTTAGATGTAATTTGCGAGAGGTTTTTTTATTTTTTAGATATATTGAAGTATATGTAACGGTTAGAAAATACGAGTAAAAACAGGGTATTTATAATGAAAAATACAATTAGAATTCGGAAAACAGAAGTTGTGGATTACAAAAAGTTGCGCTCCACGCTTGATCAATTTGCCTAGCGCACCAGTGTCGTGCACCACGCAACAGCCACACGTCAGACTCATGGGTGTCGTGCGCTGTGCAATGTCCTCGCGCCAGACACAAGATCATCGTGTCGAACGCATTGTCCTTGCGTGCAACGCATTTATGTTTTTTTTGCCGAAATCCAGTTTTTATCTTAAATTAATAATCGTTTTGACTTATATTTTGTCAATAGTTACCATTGAAGAACGAATTTAAATCATAAAATCTGATTTTATAAAAAATAATTTTATTAAAGATTTGTTTGAAAATTCAATTAATTATCATGAATAATTAATGGGCTTTATTTTAAAATAGACTTCAAAAACATATTTGGACTCAAAAAAGATTTTTGGGCAAGGCTTTTGATTGCTCCTCTTCTAGTCCGGACCAAGTAGAACGACGATATGTTTCACCGACAGGTGCCAAAAGGGGAGACAAATTTACGTGTCTACAATAATCAAACTATGTTTTTCATGATATATAAATATGATGATATTATTAAACTTAATCTAGGTTGCGAGCTCTTAAAAGTCCCTTTTTGAGAATTTGGATTAGTCTTGGTAGTGACTAGTGCCAATTCAAAAGTTCACACTTGTAATCTGTTTCAGGATTATTAGAAGGGCATGTTAGGCTCCTATTATTGTTTAAGGTGTGATTATATAATAAGTTATCATTTTAATTAAGAAATAATTAATCCGAAACAAACGGAGTTCAAATTCTATAGCAGAGTGGCAAATTGCTTTAAGCTAAGCAAGTGAGATTGTTTATAGAGATATATTAGGCAAATAAAGGAGTGAGTTAGAGAGTCCAGTGTAATAACTGTGACCTTTAAGAAGTTGTTGAGGAAGGATAGATATAGAAGCATCCAATTTTAGTTGGTGCATAAGCACAAACTGAATCAAGAGGAAATAATGGTCAGTGCGATGACGATTCATGAAGATAGAAAATGCCATTTATATGAGTGACCATGAGCGAGCACTGGAATTCAAGACTCAAGAAAAGCTTTGTTAGGATCTTCTAAGAGAAGTCGGCCAACAAAATTCCACTGGGGGTACTATTAAGAAGTGAAAGAAGAAGACAACAACAGACTAATGAAGTTGACAATACTCCACATCGTTTCACCCAGATGCACCAATCAGTGAAGATATAGGGAATTTTAGCCAATCTTAAGCAACAGTTCCTATATGATTAAATGCTAAGGACATTAACACATCATTAAATGCCCCGAACAAACAAATTTAACGTGGGCAAATGAAGTTATAACAAAACGTAGCTTGTTATCATAGAGTATGAATGAGATTTTGAGGCTAGAGCCTTGGTTGTCGTCTAATTGTCTGAGACTCCAAAAGTTTCAGACACTTTTTCATTGGTACTCACATCTCTTCAAATTGACACTCATGTCACTTCAAATTGGAATAAAAAATACAAATACCGTTTTGAACCCAAGGCCATTCCAATTAGTACTCAGTTGGTATCCAATTTTAGTACCAATTGGAAGATGTATTACTATTATTTGTACCAATTAAAAGAGATATGAGAACCATATGGTATACAATAATACAATTATGTATCTTAGTCTTCTACAAGGCTAAGAGTTAAGACTATTGAACGCCAACATGTATTAGATGTTTGATTCAAGTGATGTAATAAAAAATGAATGATAACCATTATCACAAAGAAATACATTTTGTTACTTGAGGGGGGGAGAAATATAACAAACTAAAGGAGTCTATTATCAATTTACCACCAAGTAAATAAGTTTTGATAATGGATTGAAGAGATTGAAACAAATAAAAAGAGAGAAAAATAAAGAATAAATGATTAATTTCGTTTTCTGAAACTTAAAAATTTTGAACTAAACATGTTCTTAATTTCTCTCGACGCTAAGAAGGTTAAAGCCTTGGGGGCACGTATGGCAGGAGAAGCAGGGGAACAAAAAGAGTATACTCAAGGGACGTACCAAAACAATAAGTAAAAAAAAATCAGTCAACGTGTTTAACCCCAAACTGAAATCTCAACTGCTTCCATGTTCATCCTTGAAAGCTGCCACCACAGAACAACGTGTGCAACCTCAAACTGAAAAAACCTACACTTTCGTGCACATTATCAATTTATCATCACTCACTTGTAAAATGACAATTCTACCCCTACACAGTAAAACCACAGCCGCAGATCTAAGGAAGAGAAAGACAGGATCTTCCTCAAAGCATCAGCATCCCATTTCCTTATTCCTTCCTCTCTTTCTCTCTCCTCAAATTACCCACCTAAAAATCCAACCCCATCCATTTCTCTTTCTTCTAAATCCCAATTTATCATTTCTCATCTTCTAAAATTTCCAAACTCTCAACAAAATCCCAGATCAAAAATCAAATTTTTATATAAAAAAAAAAAAACATAAAAAATGGCGATGATTTGCAGTGAAAATTCAACATTCACGTTCTCAGATTTCCCAGAAGACGTACAAATGTGTATCCTTTCATTCCTAACACCTTCAGACATCTCCGCCTTCGTCTGCACCTCGAAACGTTTCGTTTCTCTTTGCCGAAACGGCGTTCTTTGGTACGCCATGTGCGACCGAAGGTGGGGCCAGAAAACCCACATCAAAAAATGGGGCGACGGTAAAATCTCCTTCAAACTCCTCTACAATACTCTGTCGGAGTACGAGGATCTCATCGGATTTTGGCGCCGGAGCGGCGGAATCTCCGGCGGCGGTGGTGGAATCTCCGGCGACGCACCACTTGTGTTCTTCGAGTGGGGGGTATCGTGTGTGACAGCGTCTAGGATTTCGCCTTCGAAAGACGGGTCTTACGACGTGATCAAGTCGCCGTTTCTGTGGATGAGTTTATCCGGTGATGGGCAGGTGTTGAACTACCTCAAGGTCGACAAGGACAAGAAGCCGCATTCGGGTGTCGAATTGATTCAAGTGAGTGTGAGTTTTATGGGGAAAGGTCATGTGGTGTTGGAGGAAAGTGATTGGAATATGGGGACTACTTCAGGGGGTTCTCCTAATGCTGCCAATGTTAGTGGGAGGAAGGAGTTTGACAATGTGGGTGTTGGAGGTAGCTCAGAGGTTGAAATTGGGTCGCCACCTGATCGGATGATGTCCGAAATGTATCAGTATTTCGCTAACCGGAGGAGTCCTGGGGCTAGTGGCGATCGCGCGTGGAGGCGGCAGAGGAGGCGAGAGAAAGAGAGGCAAGCTAGAAGGAAGTGGGAGCCTGAACATCTTGTTAAGATTGTGAATTGCTCCCCTTCTCCTTCTCGCCCTTTGCAGGGTCTATGGAAGGTCTGTTCTTTTAACTTTTATTCAATTTTTGCATTTTTGTCAATATATGGTTGTCTAATTCTGTATTTATGTGTGTGATTCTTTGGTTTATTATGTTTGAACTTTTGGTTTATGACTAATTACTTTACTAATTCTAGTGTATTTGGATTTATAGTTCAGCTTTCTGATTAGTATGAGATGTTAATACTTCGGTTTTCTGATTACTATGAGAGGTAGTTTTTACTTTAGTGATATATTTTGTCGAATTTCGTGTTCGCAGTTCAGGAGCATCGTGATCGTTTAATATGACTGTAGTTTCTGATTTGCATCTGCTTCTTACTCACTCTATTGTAATGCTGAACTTTTTAGCCACGCAAATATGCAACGCAGTTTGATTTCTACTGCATGTTTCCTGTTATAATGCCTGATGTTGAAGAAATATGCTTGGTGAATCTTAGATTACCTCATATCTTGCTGCATTTTTGGTTCAGGTGTTACTTGCCAAGATAAATATGCTTCTTATTATAGATCTTTACTGTTGTCTCCCTTCCTCACCTTTGAAGTATGCTTCCCTTGGGCCCTTGGCTGGTTGGCCCAGTTAGTTTATGTATGTGGTAATTTATCTTTCTACTGGAGGATACATCAAGCAATGTCAAGTTATGAGATGCCACTCATCCGTTGTTAAGTATTTCTTCCGTTTCTATTTGTTGTTATAGTTTCCCCATTGGTATGTTTCTAAAAGTTGTTCTTAGAGAGAATATTGTCTTATTTGGATAATAAAGTGGGAGAGAAGTTTCAAAAAGTAAGATAGAAGTTCCAAAAAGTAATAGAGAGAGTGCTTTTAGTGATGCCTTGGTTTTTTCCCATGTCCCCTTTAAGAACAATATCTGTGAATTGGGGGAGTAATAAACTAATAATCAATCACAGAATTTTTAAAAAATTAAAGTTCCATTTTTTGTTCATTATAAATATAGGAAAGTTTGCTTGAACCTAGCTTATATATAGTACTGTTTGGAAATAAGTATTCCCTACGCTCTTTTTTTTTTTTTCTCTATACCCTTTCCATTTTTTTGGGGTTTTTTATTTGTTATACACCTCTACTCACTTTTTATATATTTCTAATTTGACAAACAGAGGGACTTTCGTTTATATATATCTTTTGAAACAACGAACTTGACCCTTGTATGACTTTTGCCGCTATAAATCACAACGATTAAGTTTTTTGACTAATTTGACGTTCATTTTATTGCTACTTCTCCCTTTTTTTAGTTGTTCTACTTTGGTTTTCATGTTTGTTAACACACAACTTTGTCCATTAATATTATCTTTAGTTATCTACTAAATTAAAACTGAAAATATAGCACCTTTTTCCTTTTTTGTTCTTCTCATATTCATTTTTGGGGTGTTTTTTTGCTCTTCTCACTTTGCTTTTCTTCTCACAACGACAACTTCATGTGACTCCAATGGCCCACCAGTAACCCTTATGCCTCGTTTTCAAAAGCAATTGGGAAAAGATGAATAACTAAAGAATACAGAGGTATGAATAAGTTGATATTTAATAACTAAATTGAGACAAATCCTGGAAACTTTTGACATAATAATATTTGTTTTATGTACTAGTAAAAAATTTTAGTCAAAGCTCAGTATGTAAATAGCGCGACAATCCAAGTGGAACATCTAAAGTATGGAGGAAGTATTTTGCTAGTTAAGGGTGAAAGGATTATGGTTATCACTCTTATTGGTAATTTAGAGACAATATGGTTATTAATGAAGGGTCAAATGATGCTAGTTTTTTCTCAGCTTTAAAGTTGTGATGTACAAGAAAAATTAGAAGGTACTCCCTCCGTTCTCTTTTGTTCATCCTGTATTCCCCATTGGGAAATTTCACAATGTTCTTATATTGAATCTTTCCATATACAAGTAATTTTTTTGGACTAAAATACCCTCATTAGGAAAAGTAAATCCCACCCTTGTCCTTTTTACCTGGTCCCTCATTAATGTTTTCCAATTCCCAAACTATCTTCACCCACTACATCGTCATTTCTTATAACACTCTTTTCCGGTTTACCTAAACCCTGATCAACCTGATGAACATCATCAAAATATCCCAGATCTCCACTTTTATCAACACCCATCTCAATCTTTTGAGGAGAATTTTTCTCGATTTCAAGATGACAAACTCCTTTTAAAAATTCTGATTCATCAATCACCATTGCTTCCTCTTCACCTAAATCATCATCATCATTCACGACCCATTAAAAATAACAGTACCATTTTCTTTTTTCCTTTCTATTCTCCTTGAGTAATTTTTCCATGTTTATGAATCTTTGAAGCCTTGTTTTATTTCCAATTGGTGTGTAATTCGAAGTGTAACCCACAACATTTGAAATGAAACAGGGGAAAACAGGGTTATGGAAAAATGGTGGAAGAAGATGAACTGTTTTCTTTAATTGAAGAGAATAATAAGATATAATTAAAAACGTTTTAAAGTGATTTGGAGTTTGCTCATGTTCAGTCCATATTGGACCATAGGAAAGATAGAGGGACCGAAAGAGGAAGGATGGTGAACAAGACAACGAAGGAGGAAACAGAATAGTATAATGCCATTAATGCAACTTTTATTTTTTTGTTTTTTAAATTCTTTCTCTCTCTTCTAATATGATTTTTTTATTTTTCTTTTTCTCAAGATGGAATCTGATTTTTTTATTATTTTCTCTCACTTGTCAAATGTAGAATCTAACTAAACATTTAATATTGCATTGGTTCTTCCCCTGATTCCAAATAGGAAGATAGAGGGACCGAAAGAGGAAGGATGGTGAACAAGACAATGAAGGAGGAAACAGAATAGTATAATGCCATTAATGCAACTTTTATTTTTTTGTTTTTTAAATTCTTTCTCTCTCTTCTAATATGATTTTTTTTATTTTTCTCTTTCTCAAGATGGAATCTGATTTTTTTATTATTTTCTCTCACTTGTCAAATGTAGAATCTAACTAAACATTTAATATTGCATTGGTTCTTCCCCTGATTCCAAATAGGAAGATCAAAAGAGAACGGAGGGAGTACTTGTTTGTTAAAAATATATATGTAATGCATTAATTCATAAAATGTAATATATAGAAAGTTGGCCTTGAACATGTACCCCTAATTAAATGCTAAGGCTTCTCTTGGTTGGACAAGGGATATTGTGAAAAGAAAATTGCTTTCTTCGGAGAGTTTCAGCTGTTTGGTTGATGGTTACCGGCTTACCGCATCTTCTGTTTTCAGGCTTATATGATAGAAGAGACTAGAGGCAAACTAGAGAAAGGGTTGGAGGATTGAGAAGTTCATTATGATTTACAAGCCTCAATGGTTTTTATTCCACAATTAACAGCTTTCCTCTTATTCTCACTAGTCATAATTGCAATGGATTTGCGACTGCAATTTGATCGAAAAAATAGCAAAGTTTTAATTTTATTCATGGTGATTAAATGAAAATGTACGCTTTTTTTTGAAGGGATAATGTATGCATTTTGTAACCTTTTTACATCGTGTTGCCAAAATGTTGCTTGCATGCGTGTTTAAATCTGTTTCATAAGAAGGTTGCTTCAACCATGGTGGGCAGGACAAATGATTTGAAATCTGAGAGGGGAGAAGGAAAGGGGAGAGAGAGAGATTCGGAGAATATGAGAGGGGAGAAAGATGAGATAAAGCAGGGACAAAGGTTAGAGAGCCGGAGGATCAAGTGATCAACATTCACCAAATGGCAAATTAGGGAGTAAGAGTAAGGTAGTATTTGGAAGGAAAGTACAATATATTTTCTTTCATTTAGGAAATTATTTTCCACCCTTATTTAAAAGTTATTTTCCATATGAAATATCTTTTCTTCTCTTTTAAGAACCCAAGAATTGAATATTTGAGAAATCTTTTTTCTCGGAAGTATTTTCTATCCATCTAAAGGCAGCCTAAAAGCTGGGAATGATATTTTGCATTCCCAATTGTCAAACACAAACTGGGATTTGGATTTTCAAATTATTGAAAGTTTTTTCTTTTTTGTTTTGCCAAGTTTATCAGCAGAGTGCCAGAGTGAGTCACTAAAGATACAATTATAGAAGGCGCGAAAAAGGATATCAACGGAGAAGAGCCAAGTATGGCCTGGTCTTCTCAGAGTATATCAGTAATTCAGTATGTCTGTGCATCTGTGTCAATATGGGATGATAAATTGTAAGAAAATAACATTTACAAGCATTATCCTGTAAGCTTTTTGTGTAGTTCTTGGCTTCTAGTATTGATTATACATACACCAAGTATGGCCTGGTCTAGTGGTGGGAGCTCTACTTGAAGCTCCCAAAGTTCAAGCCTCAATGCTAGTTCATGTGGGGAGTTTCTCCCCATCCCCTCCTCACATGCTCCCTGTATGTACCTACTACCTACCCATAAATATATTGATTATGAATATACTGTTTCTCTGAAGTATGTTGTTAATTTTGATGCATATATACTTCCTCCAACTGCTCTTCTAACCAACTTCTCTTTTTCATTTTGGTGATATGTAAGAAAATTTTTGAACATAAAATTATAACCAGCTGTTTTTTTTTTATAATCAAACTAAGATTGCTTTGGTTTTTTTTGCTTTGTTTTTCTTCATCAATCTTTGCACCTATCTAAAGCTTTATGATGCCTCAGTGCTGCTTAGCTGACATTATCCTTGATGCTGCAGGGTATATGTGATGACATGAGCCTTGATTTTTATCTTGTGGCATACGATGACATTGGAGGTGTTGCCTGTCGAAGAGTTGGGGACTCATTGAAACCTTTCTCTGGTTACGCACCTGTATTTTGGACTTCAAATGCTACATTTGTCGATTCCCCACTATCTCATGAAGAAGACTACGTATATTATACCCGCATGCATCTTCGACCTGTAGCTGAAGTAGAAGATGAAATTAACGATTATTCGCCTTCACGTATCATGTACATTAACTCAAGTTACGACCTAGTGATACCCGAATTGGCAGGGTCTTCTGCCAATCCTCGGCATGTGGAGGGAAGGATTTGGGAATATGTTGATGGCACATTTGGATTTGGATATCTTCGTAATAATTTTATCGTGGACCTGAAGCATATTGCCCAAGATGGCCGTCTTTTGGATGCTGCTGAACTTTGTAGTGGCTGATCCACTATTCTCTGGATCCATTTATGTACAGATAACAGAATTCAGACTAGTCCAGTTAATTAGGCTCTGCAGCTTGTGATCCTGTGTGTGTAACATATTTTTATTTCGGCTTTTGTAAGTTGTAACATATTCCTGTAGGACATACAAGGAAAAGCTATTTCCTAGTTCTACTTGATCCTATCCATTCTTTTCCTCATCATAAATTATGGTTGCATGTCACAGAAACAGCAATTTGTAATAATTTATTTTCCAATAATATGTATCTGTGACAGCTTTTACAGAACAGATTGCTGTAATCTTAAGCGGTTGACTATCAATGTTTTAACACGCACTCCATATGGTAGCAAAGATTGTGGGTAACTGGAATGCCCTTTTCTTAGTTTTGCAAACTTTCCAGTTTCCATCATAATGTCATTCCTTAGAGCAGGGAGGCATTTATGTAAAACCTACTATAACTCTATCACATCTAGCTGTCCAGACTCCAGAGTTTTTCGATTCCTAACGCGAGTTAAGAAGGCAATTGTGAGAAAATGCTTTTATTATGGTGGGGTATATACGGTGCAGAAGAATTCTCTGTTGGGTCTCGTACAAGGGTTACCTAATTTACTTCTTTTTTTTCTTTTTCATTATTTTTATTAAAAAGTAATAATACAATGTATACACTATGGTCATATTTGGTAAATGGCTTTTCATTGACTTTTGGCTTTTCAATTTGGTCAAATAGTCAAAAAAAGTGTTTGGCTGGCTGAAAAGCTGCCTGGAGCAACTTTTTGGATTGACTTTTGGCTTGTTGGCCCATAAATTCTCTAATAAACAGCCAACAACCACAATTAATTTTGCCAAACACTTTTGCAAACAGCTGGCTTAAACAGCCAACTTAAAAAGCCAATACATACAACCAATGCTTCCAGCCAGTTAAACAAGCCAACTAAATCAGCCAAAAGCCAACAGCCAACAGTCGATTGCCAAACAACCCCTATATAAGAATTTTTTGTCAGGTCTAGTGACGGGGCCGGGGGCGGTTGGGAGCCATGGTCCTGACCAATTTTTGAATTTTCCTAAATATTAAGATTGAATATGTAATTTTTTTAAATAAATAGGTTAATTTTTATATTTGGACTCCTTTAAAAATACAAAATTATACTTCCTCCGTTCGAAATTAAATGCAACAATTTAGATGGCACAGTCTCCTAGGCAAAATTTCTTAAGGTGATATTAAGAAAAAGTAAGGGCATGTGACTAATTTAATATGGAGAGAGAAAGTGGGACCACAACAATTAGTGTAGTTAAATAAGGCTTAATTAGTTTTAGTAAGGGTATATTTGTAATTTCCCACTCAAAAACTTTACCAAGAATAGAAAGAAGTAAAATGTTGCATTTAATTTGAAATTGCCGTTTATGGAAACTATTGCATTTAATTTGGAACGGAGGAAGTATTTATGTCCTCTCTAAAATATTTTTCTTGATCCGCCACTTAGGGCTGATTAACAGATCAGGTCGGGTCGTGTTCGGATTCGGGTTAATAATAAACGGGTTGAACATGTCCCAACCCCAACCTAACCCGTTTAATAAACGGGTTGAAATACTCAACCTTGACCCGACCTGTTTATTAAACGGGTTACCCATATAACCCGTTTAATACATTTACATATTCATTACTATTAAATTTTTATTAAAATTATTAGTTTTCAACAATAAATTCACATAAAGTATGCATGATTAGATTTTCTTTTCAGTATTTGCGTCCTACAATTAGTATCTTTAAAACTTTCACCAACTTTAACACAACTTTTTAGGAAATTTATATTTTAATGAGTTAAACAGGTCAAAGCAGGTTAATTTCGGGTTGAAAATATCAACCTTAACCTAACCCATTTAATTAATTGGGTAAGTCGTGTCAATCCATTTACTTAAATGGTCAAAAATCTCTACCTAAACTCGCTTATTTTAGGTTGGATTCGAATTCGGTAAACAAGTTGGGTCAGTTTTTCACGCCCTACCGCCACTGGGAAGATCCTATACCAGCCGAAGTTGCAAAAAGTTTAGCCTTGCTCCTTATTCTTGTTAAACTTTAGTTGTGGAGGGCCATTACTTTCTTTTTTGATGCAAGCAGCTTAGTGAATGCCTGCATTGGTAGTTGAAGCTTAGTTTTCAAATCAAGTGTTGTAGTTAGAACCTAGCTGTTATGTCGGTATCGTGCAGCTGCTGCATCCATCTGCATTGCTGGCATCCTTCTGGTGGTTCCTTTTTATTGTCTGATGCTTGGAAAAAGACCTGATCTTCAGAATTCAAACTTAAACTAATACATTTATTCCGAATTATTAAATACACTTTACACGTTTTTATGATATCCAGAGATGTGGCAAAATTTCAAAAGTAGACATAATCGGGTTGATTCTTTTAGCTCTTTTTCTTTCTTTTTCCACATTTGATTCATTGCCACATGTGTACAGTTCATGCTCCTCAATGCACATAATAAGCTTTTTAACTACGTAGCCTGGAACTAGCCGGTGTTAGGGAAATGAGATGTGAAGCCTTGGTCTCAACTCTCACCTACCTATTTGAGATACGGTAAAGTATCAAGTTATATAGACTTAGGCTTTGTTCTCGTCAACTAATTTTTGGTAAAGGACTGTTCACTTCAAGGTTTTAATCTACAAAAATAAGCTTCAATGAAAAAAATGTAGTTTTATATAAGAGAAAATAATAGAGGACCTACAAAAATTAATTTAATTAGCAAAAATGATTTCACTTTAGTAAAATTCAAGTGAAGGAAACAAGCTTAACTGAATTCATCTTTTATCTTTGCTAAACTCATCTTTTTTTTTTCCTGCTGAACTTGACTAATTTTTGCTCCAAAGTCAGTTGAAAAAATTGAGAAGTCTGAAAGATAGTGTGGTTTCTCTAAAAAATAAGACACGTAATTGTATCCCCCAAAAAGAAAAAAAGTTATGTAATTTTGTAACGCAAGAAAGATTGAGTTGATATCGAAACTTGACTTGAATTGCACATTGTCATTTTACCATTGTATTGCATGCCACAACATCACAACACAGCTCAACAAAACCATACAACTCTACAACCACAAAGAACTGTAAATTGAAGGTTTCGATCTCTTTTATTGCTGCAAAAAGCCAATAAAGACTGCATGAAAATTGATGCCTCATATCCAAAAGAGACATGAAGGAAACACAGAGAGTACTGCTGTTATGACTCTGCAACAACTTCTGTGACTTTTGACGAGTTCTCCAGGTCACCCTCAAGCTGGCTGAGGTTACCCTTCTCCTTGATGAGCTGAGCATGGTGGTGCTTGCAGTACAGCCTCCCCTCGTGGCCGATGTAATTAGAAGGGCTGATTGTGCATCCTCCTTGATAGCACTTGAAGCAGCTCTTATGGTACGCGCTGCCATTCACCGTTACCTTCAAAAAGAGCATTATATTCATTGAGTGCACTTGGCTTTGAACCATTCATAGATTTTGCCACTCACCGGAGCTCTTTTTTTTTTTGTTATACACTACATATGTGTAGTGTACAACTGTACATATATTATATCATTTCATATCCTATATTCTTCAGTCAATTCACCAATACAGAGTGATGAGGGTAAAAACCATATGGAGCTCTTCCATTCATTTCAGAGCTCTTCAGTTTAACTCCACTTCTGTTTCATATTTCCATGATATCTTCACAGCAAAAGAACATATAATCTTGCTATAGCAAATCATCCTAAGACAGACATTAGTAACTAGTTCCCTTTTAGACTTCTCTGTCACCGGTAATTGCACTCTCCATTTCATATGTAAGACACAAACAGTTTTGAGATTTTAATTTGGACCGCAATATCTCAGAATAAGATGACAAAATAAGAACAATTTCTTGTAACCTTTATCAAAATATATTGAAAGTAATTGACAGTCAAAGTTCAATCTCGATAATCAGAGGAAAGATCATAGATTCTCTGTCAAGATGGAAGATGGTTTAATTTGATTTCCACTCGAACTATATACAATTGTGGATACCTGGAATCAATCAATATACTAGAACAATAAGCATTACCTTTTCAGTTGGATAAGCAGTCTTGGAGCATCCTGCACACTTATCTCTGGTTCCACCAAACATGGAAGAGATTTTGCTTGGAGGTTTCTGATCCCCAACAAAAAAAAAATCAATATGTTACAATAAGTCCTAAAATTTCAACATATGAGCATAATATCGTGCACCTTATAGTCAAAAGCCTTTGAGATATACCTCACTATCAACATGTCTTTCTGGTTTTGTTTTAGGTGTACCTGAAACCAAAGTTCAAGGGCAGATAATTCAACCGAAATCGAAGCCAAGTGCTTGTTTCATTAATATGAAAAATACATAAGAAGTGAAAAACTGCCTAGTATTTTGGTTGACATAAAGACCTAAAACTTTTTACATGCCCTAAGAATTATAAACTTCATCGGTATCGAAACTTCCAAGGGAATCATACTTTCTACATTCAACTAAACGACCACTAATGGTATTGTAAAACGAAGGAGTTAGATCAGTATACCGTCAAAGCTTTTGTCTAAGCTGCCAGTTTGCTTATAGAGCTGGTCGAAGTGCGGCCTGCAGTACAAAACCCCTTCAAAGGAGTTATAGTTGCTAAGCTGCAAATTCAAATTTCATTTCTTAGTTAAAATCTTTTTAAAAATCTTTCTGACTTCAGATCTACCAGAATTATAAACTGTTACAGCATGTCAGCATCTTTCATTGACGCTGCAACCTTTGCACAACAACAGGCATCAAACTTACAATTCAACAACTTTGATTATATGTAATCAAATTTAATGCATATTGAATGTCTGGTTTTAATACTTCCTCCATTCTGAAATCAATGATACACTTCTCTCCCAGAGCTTTTTGAGAGAAGTGTTTCACTTATTTCAAAACGGATGAAGTATATTGGATTCAATATACCGTAAATGTGATTTTCACGAAATGATTGGTTTTAATATACTGTGGATGCGAATCAATAAACGATCAAACTAGTTAAATACTAATTGATCTCTGAGATAAACATGGGAGTATATAAATTATAAAGTGGCATTGATTTATTATATACAGTCGTAGTTGTTGAATATACAATCGAAGATGTAATGATATTTTTAGCTTGGGTTATAGTATAAAGATATGATATTTTTTGGCAAATCTATACTTTGAGAAAACATGATTAAAAAAAGGAGAAAGAGAGAATTAGTTGGGAAAAGGACCTTAAGAGTGCCCTTGCAATGGTGGCAGCGGAAACAAGCTTTGTGGAAGACCTTATTGTCGGCGGTGAGCTTATCAACAAGATAGACAGTTTTATCACAGGCCTTGCATTTGGGGTTTGTGCTTGTAATTGTTGTAGCCATTATAATTAATTGTTAATTGTATTGAGAGGCTTTACAATTACAAAACCCAAAAAGAAAATGCAAGATTCTTTCTTTCTTGTTAATAATGGTTGTTGGGTAAAATGGTGGTGGTAAGAGGGTTTTGTACAAAAATAAATATCCGAGGAAGATAGGGATGAGGATTGAGGAGAGAGATAGAGAGAAAGAAGAGTGGTGGGTCTGCAGGGGATTGCGGAGACCAAAAGCAGAGGATGGGAGTTGGAATTTTGAAAGCAATGGTCTTTTAGCAATCATTTTGTCCGATTTTCAAGCACCTTAACCACCGCTGTCACTTCCTTTTTTTTTTTTCTCTCTCCCCCCTTAATATAAATCACTTGTTTTTTCTTTAATGAGAAAATTACAATTAGGAGGTCTTCCTCTAATGTAGAATACTTAATTGATCACTTTCAAAAATCGAGAGGAGTTGCGGGCTATTATCGGTATTGATATACATCGAAGAGGTTACAAGATGTCCTACATTCGCTATCTAATTATTTCCTTCGCGGTAAACATGATTGATTTTCCAGTGCTCGAAATATTGAAGAAACAACTTGATGTTGTCCGGTGATAATATAAATTAGATGTCAATTATGAGAATAATATCTTTAATTAGGTATATCATATTTATCAATTTTGTTGAATAAAGTAGAAAAAAAATAGCTAAACCTATGCACTAGGTGCATATGTTAAAAAAACTCTTAAAATACAATAAATACTTGAATATTACTACTTATTTTGCAACATAGTAGTATAAGAAAGGAAAAAAAGACACTAAACACAAATGAGGCAATTCAGCAAAAGCTATGGACAGCTATGGACTGAGAGAGTGAGAGAAATTGTAAGGGACACACAACATATAAACAGGTGTGCATATCTATAGGCCTAGAAGAAAGATCAATGATTGAGCAAGCCACAAGAATCAAGTCCATATGAAGCACAAATTAAGCTTCACAACATGGAAGTTGGAATGCATTTAGAGGCCCAAAATTTTTAAACTAAATTTAATAAACTAAAAATAAAGTTAGTTACATAGGTAAAACGATACTACTCCTTATAAAACAATACAAGGATATGCTCCATAATGATACAACATCTGCCACAATATTGTAGTAGTAGAAACAGGACTTGACTCACATCAGAAGCACTCCTGTAATGCTTCTTTTGAAGAAACCTTCTTCTTTGCAGTTGCATTAAGCAGACTATTCATAATATCCCCTGAAAAGCATTAAGCAAGTAGAAAAATCAGAGGAATCAGTAATGATAAAATGTACATTACACAATGTGAATGATAGGTTTTATACTGTAAAAATAAAATGTACTCACACTTGCAGATCAGGAATATGCTGAAGGAGGTGGTAATCTTGACCATCGGGATTTTTATATCTTTCTTTCAGTTCTGGGCAACCTTCAATATAAAGTTTTTGTAAAGAGGAAAGGCCTTGTAAGTTGTAATGATAGTGGAAGTAACGCCAATTTTGGACAGTAAAATATCCGAAGCTCCGAAAGCAGGGAGAGGTTGCCGATGTCTTCTGGGAGAGTTGTCAAATTCTCCAAAAATCCAATTGTAAGCATCTGAAGCTCGGTTAGGCATGCAATTCCTGGAGGAAGCTTCTTCAACTTGCTGATGTTATCTAATTCCAAGCGACGGAGGCTCGTTAAGCCTTGCCAATACCTAGTACTAGTAGTCTTCCTTTCTTCTTCCTCCACAAAATCTTCATTACAGTGGCTGATGGTCAGTGTCTCAAGAAAAGGAAAATTTCCTTTTAGTATGTTAGTCCAGCTACTACACCGATTTATTCCAATATACTGAATGGAACTTGGGGATTCAATCATCAAACTTCTCAGTTCGTTGCAATTGCCTATTCCTAACATTTCTAGTTTACACAATCTACTGCTGATTGACAAAGAAACTAGTTCGTTGTCAATTGAACTAATTTTCAGCTGCTTTAATGACGTGAACAGAGTTGATGATGCTCCTTGATCATCTAGTGACTCCAGATTGGATTTAAACAGCTTTCCATTGCAACGACAAACCGACAATGACTCCAGCTTTGGTGCTAGAGGTATCGACACTAGCTCTTGACAATCAATTACTTCCATCTGTGAAAGACGAGGAAACAACAACTTTTGTCGCAGTAGTTGTCGCTCACCACCGCTTCTTGATGGTCTTGTCCACTCCTTTAGTCGTGGTAATTCACTCAATTCTAATACCTCTAAGGCTGGGAAATAGTGGGATAAATGACCACAATTTTCACCAACCCTGATGTCGTCCTCATCTTCTACATACTCTAAGGCATCTAGTGTTCCAAGATGAACATATTTGAGATGAGGCAGCTGACTCAAGTGAGGAAGAACTGTGCAACTATGGCACGATGAAATAGTAACAGAAACAAGCTTAGATAACCCATCAAACCACCTACATTGCATCTCATCTCCACTATAATTATGAAGTTGAAGATATCTAAGATTTGGAGGTAGTTCCAAGTGAAGGATTTTGTCCTCGATCAAGTGTAACAAACTAAATGTATATGGACAAATTATAAAGATAATATATTCAATAATATTAGGTGACCGCAACGTTTTCTTTAGAAGCTAATTGCGGTTGGTTGGGCTAAGATATTTAGGCCAACTACTAATATGTATTGGGTCCTATGAGGTCACACAATATGACAACCCTTGGATATTACCCAAATCCATTTGTGAAATGGGTTGGGCGGTTTTTATGATTGATGGAAGAGTTGTAACTCATGAGTTTATTAGGCTCATAATGTATGACATTATGAGGCAAAATAAAGCCTCATGAATCATCTCTTTGTAACCACCCTATATAATCATATGGGGTTACAAAGGAGATGTAAGTACATCATTTTTGGTAAGAGAAAAACTGATTTTCTTTTGCTCTCCTCTCTCCCATTCATTTGGCCATCATACACCTCAAAAGCAAGAGAATTCTACTCTCTTCCGTACTAGCATACGTGGTGATCTAAGGGTTGTTCGTGGACCAACACTAGAGGAACGGCAGTTGACGTTCTAAAGGATCTCCACTAGAAGGCTTGTGGTGGAAGTGGAATTCACGCATCAAGAGGTATATTCTACACTCTTAATAGATTCATGTTAATTTATGCAAAGATCTTGGTGTTAGATGTTTGAGTATGTGATACTCATTTTCCGCATTAAGCATCTAAATTCCTACAGTGGTATCAGTTAGCCTATTGCATAGATTAATGTGATCATGTTGATGCATGTTTTCCTTTATTTTAATTCCTTTAGGGGAGGGTATTAGCATGAGGATATTGTTGCATGATTAAAATTGGATTTTAATCTAGTGGGAGTATAAAAGTTGTTTATACATTTTCGATACATATATAATTGTTATATTATTTCATGTTTTAGTTAAGTTGTTAATTAGAATATGATGTATATATATATATGTATGATTCATGATTTGCATGCTTTGAAGTTTTTTATGCTTAATTTGATTATGTATAATTTCATGGCATGAATTCTTGAATATGAGGCCTAGTATGATTTAGTTATGCATAAAAGTGTTTTAGTGTATAAAGAAAATCATACGCATTTCGATTAAAATTGCCTGAATTGAAATCGAAAAAAAAAAACGGAAGAAGTAAGCTTCTCGCAAATCGCGACGAGCATCGCGGGTCGCGACCACTGGTCGCGAGTCGCGACCTAGATCGCGGGTCGCGAGCAGTGTTCTGCCTCGCTTGGCTCGTTTGCTTTTTCAACGGATAAAAACTTTAAAGATCCGTTTATCCCTTAATGCATATTAAGTAGTTATTATGCTTGGTATCCTATGCTAATGCTTAAATGAATTAAAATTATGATGGAAGTTTCATTTTATGACATTTAATTTTATGTTAGGATGTTAGTTTTAATAAGTTGATTAATTCTTACATGTTAGTGTTTGTGATTAAATGTCATGCAATGATTTTATGTTTTAATATGATTAAAATATATGTGGTACCTTAAAGTGCTTATATATTTTCCTTTAAATTTAATAGTTGATTAAATTTGTTAGATTAATATTATAATGCTCTTGAGAGATAAATTCTAAGATGATTGAATTTGTCTAAAGGTACTAACCATTTAATTTAATATGAGATTAAATTTGGTTGATGTTATTATGTTTTAAAGTTGTTGAAGCATAATAATTTATTTTAATAGTTGATTAAAATGCATGTTTTATATATATGATATAATAATTGCATGCGGTGACTAGTATGGCCCAAACTTGGATAGAAAATACGATCTGCGTATCGTGAATGTATTTTTGTAATCTAAATACGATCTATGCATCGTTGGTATTTTTGTAATATTAGTTTAAATTTTCAAAAATTATTCAAGTTGAAGTGATTCAAAGATGGAGATCCGATGTTTTTCATTTCCATGGAGCACAAGGATGTAGATCCAAGGTGGTTCAAGGATGGATGCCTTAAAGAGTAGTCTTTAGGGTTAGGGGCCATACTAGGATCACATTTTATTTTATGCATTTAAATATTGCTTTTGAATGCTTTCTAAGTTTTATTATGCATGTGATTTATTTTTGCAATGAGTTCACTAGTAATTAAATCACATAATAATTTACTTAGGTCCCTAAAGCTAATATTGGGTAATTGCTTTTCCAAATAAACATCTACTAAAATCTTGATCGTTAGTAATAGGTTACGCCAAAGCAGAGTGTTACTTCCAATCTTGGGCTAAGTAGAGTAAATTTCCGAAATTTGCATGTTTAGTTTGGTTTGGCCCAACAAAATCATCAAAACGGTTTTGGATTTTGAAGCAAAGGGTTGGGTTTTTGTGTTTGGGTGACAAGTTCTCGTCTAGGATTAGGAAGGCTTTCCCCAACGTTGTGGGTAACTTCCTTACCTGGGAACTTTCATCACCTTAGCAATCACCCATCAACTAAGAATTACAATTGTTGTAATTAGTAAAAGAGTTTACTTACCTTTTAAATTTGGTTTTAAGTTGAGGCCAAAGTCTACTTATAAATCATGTTTGATAGGATCTTAAAATCACTTGATTCAAAAGGGACACATTTAAAATTGGTCAAGTGCATAGCTTTTATTTTAAAGTGTTTAAAATTTGTTAAAAGCTATTATGATAAACATACTCATTACTTTTGCATCTTCTATGTAGATATCATGTCCGGTAACAACAATAATTCACCTTTTAACTTACGTTCAATCCTTGAAAAGGATAAGTTGAACAGGAACAACTTCCTTGATTGGGAAAGGAATCCGAGAATTGTTCTTAGATCCGAAGGTCGAGAGGATGTTCTTGAAACCCCGATCCCGGTTTTAACGACCACCTCTACTGAAGCCGAGAAGGCGGCCCATAAGGCCATTGCAGAAAGGTCGGTAATTGTTACTTGCCTTATGCTCGCGGCTATGGAACCAAGCCTGCAAAAGAGGTTTGCAAGCTTGGATGCCTGCAGTATTATCCGACAGCTGAAAACTATGTTTCAGCAGCAAGCTCGGATAGAGAGGTATGAAACTCACAAGGCTATTCTTGAGTGTGCGTTAGTCGAAGGCAAGCCGGTCGCCACTCATGTCTTTGAAATGATTGGTTATTTCGAGACAATGGAGAGGTTGGGTTTTCCTTATAGCCAAGAGTTGAGCTACGACATCATACTACACTCACTTCATGAAGGCTTCAACCATTTTAGGTTGAACTTCAATATGAATGGGGTGTCGAAAACCCTTGCCGAGTTACATGGGATGCTCATAACTGCGAGCAAAACATCTCCCTGCACCTAAGAAGGAAGTTCTTATGGTTCAAAAGGGAAAGGGTTTTAAGAAAGAATGGGCTGGCAAGAAAAAGCAAGACAAGGGCAAGCAAGTTGCCGCTAAGATCGCTGATAAGCCACGGGCAAAGGCAAAGCCAAAGGTGGCCGCAAATGCCAAGTGCTTCCATTGTGGTCAAATTGGCCATTGGAGGCGTAACGCCCGAAGTATCGAATGATAAGAAGTCCGGGGCTTCTTCTTCAGGTATCTATGTCATTGACATTAATTTAGCAACATCTACTTCTTGGGTATTTGATACCGGTTGTGTTTCTCACATTACTTCGAATGTGCAGGGACTAAGAAGGAGTAGAACCTTGGCTAAAGGGGAGGTAGAACTGCGTGTTGGAAATGGTGCAAGGGTTGCGGCCGTTGCAGTTGGGACTTATTGTCTACCTTTGCCTTCCGGTTTAATATTAGAGCTTAATAACCGTTATTATGTTCCTGCTATTACCAAAAACATTATTTCTATTCCAGTTTTGGATAATGAAGGGTTTTCATTTACAATTGAGAAAGGTTGTTTCTCTGTTTATTTGAATTCAATGTTTTATGCCGGTGCTAAAAAGTCTAATGGTCTATATTTCCTAGAGTTAGACAAAGATGTCCTTAACATAGACAGCAAAAAACATAGATCAAGCGATACTAATCCTACTTACTTATGGCATTGTCGTTTAGGACATATAAACGCGAAACGCATTCAGAAGTTACATAAAGATGGACTTCTAACATCTTTTGACTTTGAGCCATTTGATGTATGTGAATCATGTTTAATGGGTAAAATGACAAAGTCACCTTTTACTTGGAAAGGGTGAAAGGGCCAGTGATCTATCGGGTCTAATACATAGTGATGTGTGTGGACCAATGAGCACAAAAGCTAGGGGAGGGTTTGGATACTGCATTACTTTTACTGATGATTTAAGTAGATATGGATATGTCTATTTAATGAAGCATAAGTCGGAATCGTTTGAAAAATTCAAAGAATTCCGGAATGAAGTCCAAAACCGGCTTGGCAAAACAATTAAAGCACTACGATCCGATCGTGGTGGTGAGTATTTGAGCCAAGAGTTTAGTGATCACTTGAAGAGTTGTGGAATTCTTTCCCAACTCACTCCACCTGGAACACCTCAGTTAAATGGTGTATCCGAAAGGAGGAATCGAACTCTACTTGATATGGTTCGGTCTATGATGAGTTTTGCTGATCTTCCCATCTCTTTTTGGGGATATGCTCTCGAAACTGCTACTTTCACACTTAATAGAACTCCATCAAAGGCAGTAGAAAAAACACCATATGAGATGTGGAGTGGAAAAACTCCAAGTTTGTATTTTCTACGGATTTGGGGTTGTGAGGTTTATGTAAAACGTTTACTTTCGATAAACTCGCCCCTAAATCAGATAAGTGTTTCTTTGTGGGTTATCCCAAAGAGACCAAGGGCTATTACTTCTACCATCGGACTGAGGGCAAAGTGTTTGTTGCTCGTCGTGGTGTCTTTTTGGAAAAGGATTTTATTTCCAAAAAGGCAAGTGGGAGTAATATATTTCTCGAAGAGGTTCGAGAAAAGCAACAAATGGACATAGTTCAACCTATGTTAGAGTCGAAGCACAAGTGCCACTGTGGAGCTTGAAGTAATTCCTCCTTTAGAGGAATCTTCTCCCATAATCGACCAAGTGTTGGAGGATGTGCATTACTGTACACGAACCTCCTACTTGTCCCACTCGAATCTAATTCGTGCGAAAATTCTCAAATTGTTGAGAAGAAAATTTCTCTGTTGCGGCCCCTCGTAGGACCGGTAGATCAAGAATACCAAACAAGAAGTTTGTTGATTTCTTGTTAACCGAAAGTTCCGAGATAATGATCTTAGAATTTGAGGAACCTACTACCTACAAGCAAGCTTTGATGAGTGAAGACTCAGAAAAATGGCTTGAAGCCATGAGGTCCGAAATGGCATCTATGTCCGAAAATCAAGTATGGGACTTGATGGATTTGCCCGATGGGGTTACACCTATTGGTTGCAAATGGGTTTTCAAAGTGAAAACAGACAAGGATGGTAACGTTCGTGTTTACAAAGCAAGATTGGTTGCAAAAGGGTTCAAGCAAATTCATGGTATAGACTATGACGAAACCTTTTCACCGAGTAGCAATGCTTAAATCCATTCGGATACTCCTAGCGATTGCTGCCTTCTATGATTATGAGATTTGGCAGATGGATGTCAAAACCGCTTTCTTGAATGGGTTCTTGAAAGAGGATGTGTATATGACACAGCCGGAAGGTTTTATGGATCCAGAATATCCTAGGAGGGTATGTAAGCTTCAAAAGTCCATTTATGGATTGAAGCAAGCATCCCGGAGTTGGAATCTTCGTTTTGATGAGGCAATCAAACCTGTTTGGTTTTCTCAAAAACGGAGAAGAGTCTTGTGTTTACAAGAAGGAAAGTGGGAGTAACATAGTTTTCTTGGTCTTATATGTAGATGACATACTTCTCATAGGAAACGACATTCCCATGCTTGAGTCGATCAAGGAATGGTTGAAGAGTTGTTTTTCTATGAAAGACCTTGGAAACGCTGAGTACATTTTGGGGATCAAGATCTATAGGGATAGGTCTAAGAGGATGATTGGACTTAGCCAAAGAACTTATATAGATAAGATCGTTACTAAGTTCAATATGGAAAACTCTAAAAGAGGTTTTCTACCCATGCAACATGGTGTTTCGCTTAGCAAGACTCAGTGTCCTTCTGGACCTGATGAGATTAAGCGAATGAGTAATGTTCCTTATGCGTCAGCTATAGGGTCCATTATGTACTCCATGATTTGTACTCGCCCAGATGTTTCATATGCCTTGAGCATGTGTAGCAGATTCCAATCAAATCCAGGTGACGCACACTGGAGTGCAGCTAAGAATATCCTAAAGTACTTACGAAGGACTAGGGATAATTTCTTAGTATATGGAGGTGAAAGTGAATTAATTGTTGAGGGTTACACAGATGCGAGCTTCCAAACTGACAAAGATGATTTCCGATCCCAATCTGGTTTCATCTTTTGTCTAAATGGAGGGCGATGAGTGGAAAAGTTCAAAGCAAAGTACTGTCGCCGATTCTACAACGAAGGCGAGTACATTGCTGCGGCAGATGCAAAGAAAGGAAGCCGTTTGGATGAAGAAGTTCATTCTGCAGCTAGGAGTAGTGCCTAGTGTTGGAGATGGTATTGTTTTACATTGTGATAACAATGGTGCCATAGCTTCAGCCTAAGGAACCAAGATCACATCAAAGGTGTAAACATGTACTTAGGAAGTTTCATCTCATTCGAGAAATCGTTGAGAGAAAAGATGTAATAGTTAGCAAAGTTCATACGGATAGCAATGTCGCTGATCCTTTGACTAAACCATTGCCTCAGCCTAAGCATGAGAGTCATACTAGGGCTATAGGACTTAAGCATGTAGGAGAGTGGCTTTGATTGTGTACTATTTATTTTAATTAGTTCACGCTTATAGTTACTCTTGTGATATGTTTGGTTATGTTTATCAATAAAAAGTTATGTTCTTATTTAATCTTGGTTTAGTATTAAATAAAACGTTCAAAGTATTTTATAACGTTTGATAGGATTGTCAAATATGTGATTTGACAAATGAAACCCTATCCAAGTGAACAGGAGTTATAATTTACCTTTGTCCCTAGTTCGAATCATTGAAATTGAACGTAAATGATTCTGTTTGATGGACTAGATTGCAAGTTGATTGATAGCGCAGATTTCATGGGCTATGGGGACATCGAGATGTCTAGTCATTTGCATAGGCGTGTATAGTTGATACACGTTGGACGGACCTAGTGGGAGTTCTCTAAAAGGTTTATGAGAATCTCATTAATATATTTAGTGGATTCCTTAGACATGAGTATGACACTATTCTTACTTAAGGATTAGTATGTTTTTGACACTTGCAAAACGTCGTGCCGTAAAAAGGAGGCTATAAAAGCGTGATCGGAATTGCTACGAATTGAGTGGGAGTTTTGGTTATACAAGACTGGA
Organism: Beta lomatogona; assembly: GCA_947646795.1. NCBI lineage: Eukaryota > Viridiplantae > Streptophyta > Magnoliopsida > Caryophyllales > Amaranthaceae > Beta > Beta lomatogona. The sequence goes on along the minus strand of CANSNZ010000424.1, from coordinate 387,644 downwards.
TAAAGTCCTCCTAAGAGTTAGGATTGGTGTCTTGGCCTCTTGAAGAGCGAGAACCGAAAATGCATGGCCGTGCTCAAATGGATTAAGGAGTTAATCATTTGTTTCGACAGTTCGAACTCGGATTTCAAGAAACAACTTGAATATTGGTATGGTTTACATACGATGTTACCATGTCATCAAGTTAGACATTAAGCGACTTAAGGAATTTGAAGGTTACACACTTGTTCTTAGACAAGTGGGAGATTGAAGGATTTTGTCCTCGATCAAGTGTAACAAACTAAATGTATATGGACAAATTATAAAGATAATATATTCAATAATATTAGGTGACCGCAACGTTTTGCTAGAAGCTAATTGCGGTTGGTTGGGCTAGTATATTTAGGCCAACTACTAATATGTATTGGGTCCTATGAGGTCACACAATATGACAACCCTTGGATATTACCCAAATCCATTTGTGAAATGGGTTGGGCGGTTTTTATGATTGATGGAAGAGTTGTAACTCATGAGTTTATTAGGCTCATAATGTATGACATTATGAGGCAAAATAAAGCCTCATGAATCATCTCTTTGTAACCACCCTATATAATCATATGGGGTTACAAAGGAGATGTAAGTACATCATTTTTGGTAAGAGAAAAACTGATTTTCTTTTGCTCTCCTCTCTCCCATTCATTTGGCCATCATACACCTCAAAAGCAAGAGAATTCTACTCTCTTCCGTACTAGCATACGTGGTGATCTAAGGGTTGTTCGTGGACCAACACTAGAGGAACGGCAGTTGACGTTCTAAAGGATCTCCACTAGAAGGCTTGTGGTGGAAGTGGAATTCACGCATCAAGAGGTATATTCTACACTCTTAATAGATTCATGTTAATTTATGCAAAGATCTTGGTGTTAGATGTTTGAGTATGTGATACTCATTTTCCGCATTAAGCATCTAAATTCCTACACCAAGTACATTAACATTTTATTCCTCCCGTCAGGACTAGCTTCTTCTGCCTCGAGAATCCATTCGAAAGTAAGATTGCTCAATTGATGACTATCCTTCAATTTTGCCCTCTTTGCTTCCAAAATAACATCATTGCGCCACTTGCAAAATTTAATATGGAGGTTCCCCGTAAGATTCAAGGTCGGCAATCGAGTCTATACCATTGCTTTCCCCAACTATAAATTCATCTAACTCTTGCAGAGATGTCATTTTACCAAATCCTGATGGCAAAGCATTCAAACCACTCTTAGCAATTGTTAAGTGTCTCAAGTTGGGCAATTTAGTAAAATCTCTAGACAACTCCTCAAGTAAGATGCAAGCAAAAAGGTTAAGTGTTTGCAGGTTCTCAAGTCGTGTTATTATGGCTTGGGGAAGAAATTTAATGCCACTGTAACAAAGATTAAGGTATCTCAAATGTCTTAACCTCCCAATCGACTCTGGGACCCTCTCGATCCGCATATTCTCCAAGCTTAAGACCCGTAAGGACTGGAATCTTGATATCGACCCTTCCAGTTCGGAACTTGCAATAAATAGCAATGACCGTAGTAACAATGAAGACGACTCAACCAACAACATGCTCTCTTGACCAGCCTACATGTTGTGCCAAGTCATGAACTAAGTCGTGCATTTTGCACCTTTCAACATTCCCTTCAAGATCTTCTCGAGGATCTTGAAATAAATTCCTCCTTAACAACTCTAGAAAGGAATAGTCCCCAATATCTCTGCTTGATATTTCAAAATATCCTTGAGCCATCCATAGATGAACCAATTCAGTCCGTCTAAAATCATGGCCTTTCGGAACAATGAACAATAAGCAAAGCATTGCTTTAATGCTGGTGATAGGTCATCATAGCTTAACTTCGCATGTAGGCATGATGTCGCCACCTCTTGTAAGTTGCGCCTTTGAGCGTTGCGCATCTCGACATACAACCACTCGTTGGGAGTGTCTGCGGAACGGAGGAAACCCGCAACAACCTTGATAGAAAGTGGCACGTTTCCACACAATTCGACAATTTCTTTCCCAATATCACCCAAAGTATTGAGAATACTGCTCTCTTGTTGTCGTGGTTTAAGTGTCAATCTTTCAAAAAGATTCCACGACTGATCATCAGTTAGAGTTCCCAATATGTAGGCTTCCTCAAGCGTGCCAATACCTTTTGCAACAACACTAGAGCACGTAGTTACAATTACTTTACTACCAGGTTTACCACATTTCAGCAAGTTCACAAGGTCAATCCATCGATCACCTCTGTCATCCCAGATGTCATCTAACACAAGCAGATACTTATTGTTTTCTATTGACACTCTAATGCCGCTTTGAAGTTCTTCTAGTGGGAGATTATGATACTCCTCACCGGTGAAGGACTTGAATATCTTTCCTATTACAACAATGCGGTCATTTTTGTCAGGGACATGAACCCATTTAGCAAGATCAAAATGGTTTTGAACCCTCTCATCATTAAAAACAAGTTGAGCTAGAGTAGTTTTCCCTAGACCCCCAAACCCCACGATTGGAAGTAACCCTTTCCCCATCATACTTGGGATTAAAGAGCATCTCAATTATAATCTCTTTATCATTTTCCCTGCCAATGACATCTTCTGCTTCCATAAATGAGGCTGTTTCTTTGTTCTTCATGAACCAGGCCATTTCACGTTGTGATTCTACTCTATGTTGATAGGAAGGCAAGTTTAAGCCAACCGTATCGGATTCGATGGCATCTAGTTGTTGTCTGATACACTTGATTTCTCGAGCCATTTTCCTGTTTAAAGAAAAAGGGCTTGACCTCCAGGAAAAGAAGCATACCTCCTTGTTTTGTTTTCTCCGTCGGTTGCGGCTATCAACAGTGAGGATGTGATCAAACAAGTCATCAGCTTGGTAAAGCACCAGCCTCAGCCTGCAAAGCCATTCTTTGATGACATCGCTGCCCTCCTCTTCCTGATACTTTTCAGCGTCACGAACTCGAGCTTGGATCATCCTGATGCTATTCTCAAGCTTCTTCAGATCATCTCGTGCACCCCACCAGGATGCAGCCTCTCGCAGGGTTGTTTTTGCTAAGTTTTCCAAGGCTTTTGAAGCCAAGTTCCAAAGAACTCCTTCTGCCATTAAAATTTACCACCACTCTCTATGTGAATTGGTAAGGATAGATTTTTTGACAAGCAGCAGCTAACTTCTGCACACCTTTGTTTCTTAACTACCTAGTAGAAATACTCTCTTTGTTTTTCTTGTTTCTGTTTTTATTGGTACAAGCAATACTCTCCTTTTTCTGAGTTGCCAATGATGATTTCTGCACTTAAAACTTCCAAATATGCAGAATTCAGATGCAATTAACGTTTAGATCTCTACTGTTTACTCCTTTGTTTGTGCAATTAGTAGTAATATTTTTTTTTGACGGGAGTTAGTAGTACCACTTAATACTTTAATTAGGAACATTAACTTTAAAGGTAAGCAAAAAACACCAGTTTCAGGTGCGAAAAATGTGAAGGATTTATGTCCTCGACTTAAATGCAATTACTAATTATATTATGGATCGTATTATAGAGATAATAAATTCGTTCTATTGGGTCGTCTATACGTCTTGCTAGAGAATGCTATAGAACTTTGGGTTAGGAAATTATAAACCCAAAGCCCAATATAATGGATCATATTAGGTCACACAAAATACTTGGATCAACAAAAGAAACCTAGAGCCCGTAAGGGGTCCTAGGGTGGCCGGCCAAGAGGAAGGGAGAGGAGAAGTGATTCTCCTTCTAACCTAAAATATATTTATATATTTGGTTAGGCAATAAGGGAATATATACAAGATATCTCTCATTATTCTTCTCTCTCATATTCTTTCCAAAAGTCACAAAAACTTTAACCATTAAAGTAGAAGAAGAATTTCTTCCTTCCAACTAGCATTGGTGGAGTGTTGATCCGGGTTGGTGGACCAAGTAGAGGAATCACAATTGAGGTTCTTAATCCGGGTTATACAAGCTTTGTGGAATTCACGCTTCAAAGGTAAATTCCTAACTATTATGTGATCCTTGAATATATATGCATGAGATCCTGTTTTAAGTGCTTATGAATTTGATTCATGAAATTCCGCTTAGAGTACTTATATAATCCTACAGTGGTATCAGTTTTAGCCTATTACATATAATTTTTGGTCATAATAATTAGATTTATTTTGATGTGTTCTTCACTAATTTTAATTGATTAAGGGGAGGAATTGAATTATGGATGTTTTATTTAATTGGATTAATTAAATTTGATTTAATCTGCCTAATAAACGATTTTAATTTCTAAAATTCGACCTAATATTTTTTTTCTCGAAATATTATATTTTTTTTCTTCCCTTGGCCGAATTTTATGAAAATAAAATCCTAATTTTCGAAATTAAAATTCAATTTTAGATCTCAAATTTTTTCGAAAATTTCGAGAGTTAGATTTATATTATTAATCTTTTTTTCATATTTAAATTGTTTATGTATGAAAATTAATTCATGTGAAAAGTGTTTTGTGTGAATTAGAGATTAATACATATGAATAATGCTAAAATTAAATTAAAATAGAGATTTTATGTTAATTTCGAATATTCAACTCATATAATTAATCTGAATTTTCATATTCAAATTGTTTATGTATGATAAATTAATTCATGTAAAAGGAGTTTTATATGAATTTAAGGTTAATTGATATGAATAGCCCTAAAATTAATTAAAATGGAGATTTAAATTAATTTGCAGAATTAGGCATAAAGGAGTTTATGTTTAATTTATTTTGATCACTAAATTAATTTACAAGAAGTTGTGATTTAATTTAATTCCCACAAAAGAAAAAAAAAATAATAAAGGAGGGAGGAGGAGCAGCCACGGCTGGGTGGCGCTCCCACCTGCTGGTGGGGCCACGATGGCTGCTCCAGGTGGTCCTTGGTGGGCTGCCATGGCTGCGGCAGCAGCAGCAAGCCACGTTTTGCTGCTGCCCAGCAATATTTTAATAAAAAAAATTTTTTTTTTTTGGAAAATCATTAAAACAAATTTTCAGTATATTGAGCAGATTTTCAATTAAATAATTCCATAATTTCATTCTTTAATCTAATTAAAATTAGTAGGAAAGTATTATAGGATAGAATCTTTAGATGGTTAGGAATTACTTAAATATTTATCAACTTGCTATAATTAAGAATATTTGATATTTTGATTGATGGCAAGTATAATATGTGATATTATGATGTGGCTTTTATATATTTTGATATAATTGCTATGTATGACTAGTATGGCCCAGATTAAGTTAGAAAATACGATCTGCGTATCGTGATGTATTCTTGTAAATTTTAAATACGATCTGCGTATCGTTAAGTATTTTTGTAATTTATTTAATTTAGTTATTATTTAAATTATTTTGATACTTATGTAATCCAAAGACGAAGTCCATCAAGAGAAGGCCCATGGATAAGGTGGATGGAGATCCATGAAGAGTCCAAGAATGAGCCATTGATGCTTAGTTCTTAGGATTAGGGGCCATACTAGATCATTTTATTTTCGCATTTTATTATTCTTTAAAATGCTTATAAGTTTATTGTATGTTGATTGTTGATGCGCTAGAGTTCACTAATTCATAACAACATAATAAACTTAGGTCCCGTAAATATTAAGGTTGCTTTTCCAAACATAAAGTACTTATCAAACCCTTAATTAATAGTAATAGGTCATGCCTCCGCAGGGTGTTATCATTAATTTTGGGAATATAAGGTAAAATTGCGAATTTTACAACTTAGTTTGGTTGTCCTCAACAAAATTATCAAAAGCGTTTTGGATTTTGAAGGAAGAGATAGTTAAGCATGCGATGTTTATCCATCTAAACAAGAGTTATAATTTGTTATAACTAGCAATTTATGCACGCGATGCGTGCGACAATATATTAATATTAATAGTAACATCAAAAAGTGTTAAAAAACTAACTTAAGAGTGTAATATTTATGGTGAATATTTGATGAACGTTATGATTTTTTATTTGCATAGCTAGGGTAAAGAGTAATGTTTTTCAGAAAGGACTAAGTCGAGGTAGGATATGTGTTATCGTGTATTTGGAAGAATATTCAACAATTCTCCTTTTAAACAATGATCTAGGTTATGTTATTTATTTATTTGAAAATACATATATTTTATATGCGTATTTTATGAGTAGTAGTTCAATTTAATTTCACTGGGTAATAGAGGTTTTTAGGTATACTATGGTGAGTATTGCTTCAATTAAAAAAAATATAAATTGATATTATCTGATGATGTATGTTTATATCTTTAATTAATTATTATCCCAGCTGATTTTGCTCCCCAAAAAATTTAAAAAATGATATTCTCTAATTAAGTTTCTTAATTCTTTTATGGTTTGTTAATGCATGTTATTTGAAATTGTTATTGCAACTGAGAGTTTAGATAGTAAGAATCTTGTGAATCTTTGTTTTTATAATTGTTTGAAAATTGATATAGTCATCAATTTATATTTTCAATTGTGAGTTTCCTCTTTTTACACATTTTTATGTATTTCTTTTTGGTAAGGTAAAACTTTCTTTACTACCCATATTTGTAAATAAGGAAAGAATTAAAAAAATCTTTTCTTTATTATTTTTTGTGAGATGAAGGGTATATAAGTATTTTCAAGAGGGGACACCATAGCTCCCCCCTTGGCTTATATAATAGAGATTAGTAAAATAGTTTACTTACCTTGATAATGTAACGTTAAATATAAGGCCTCCGTCTGCTTAGTGTTGCATGTTGATAGGATCTTGTAAAACACTTATTCAAATGGGATATTAAAATTGAATAGGTGATCAACCTAGAAACCTTTGCATGTTTTAGGTTACTTTATAAACATAAAAATTGAACTTTGCTTTATTTTTCTGTATGTAGATACTATGTCTAATAACAACAACAACCACAACTCCGGTTTCAACATTCGTCCTTTTCTGGAAAAGGACAGACTGAATGGTGAAAATTTCCTTAATTGGGAAAGGACCTTAAGACTTATTTTGAGGTCTGAGGGTCGAGAGGATGTCTTAGAAACCCCACTTCCTGTGATTACTGATAAGTCGACTGAAGCAGACAAACGTCGTGCTAAGCAGGCCAATGATAGGTTTGTACCAATCACTTGCTTGATGATAGCAGCCATGGAGCCGGACCTCCAAAGGAGGTTCGAAACCAAGGATACTTATACCATCATGCAAGAGCTGCGGGCTATGTTCCAAACACAAGCCCGAGTTGAGCGGTATGAGACTAATAGGGAGATACTTGAATGTCACATGAAGCCGGGTCAAGCTGTTGGCCCCCATGTTTTCGCAATGATGGGTCTTTTCGAAAACAAGGAACGACTTGGATTCCCTTATAGGGTTGAGTTAAGCTACGACATTATTCTCCACTCATTACCCGACAGCTTTCAATCGGTTCGTAATGACCTACAATATGAATGAGTTTGAAAAGACTTTGCAAGAGATGCATGGATTGTTGGTCAACGCTGAAAGGAACATCCCTAAGGTTGAACCAAAGAAAGAGGTTTTGATGGTTCAAAAGGGAAAGGGTTTCAAGAAGAAATGGGCAGGAAAGAAGGACAAAGGCAAGCAAGTTGCCACTGTTGCTGAAAAACCTAAGCCAACCGCCAAGCCAAAGGTCGATGCGGAAAGCAAGTGCTTCCACTGTCACAAGATAGGACACTGGAAGAGGAACTGCCCGATATACTTGGAAGAAAAGAAGTCTGGGGCTTCCACTTCAGGTATATATGTTATAGAAATTAATTTGACTTCTACTTCTTTATGGGTATTTGATACCGGTTGTGGTTCTCACATAGTTAATGATGTGCAGGGACTAAAAAGAAGTAGGAAGCTGGCAAAAGGCGAGGTAGAGCTACGCGTTGGAAATGGAGCACGAGTTGCTGCACTTGCCATAGGAAGCTATAGTCTACACTTGCCATCTGGGCTTATTTTAGAACTAAATAATTGCTATTTTGTTCCTTCAATAACTAAGAACATAATTTCTGTTTCAGTTTTGGATTCTGAAGGGTTTTGTTTTGAAATAAAGAACAAGTGTTGTTCCATTTCTTACAATAATATGTTCTATGCCAATGCTAAATTGATAAATGGCTTATATGTGCTTGATAGGTCATTACAAATCTATAACATAGATAGCAAGAAACAAAAATCAAATGATTCCAACCTAACCTACATTTGGCATTGTCAAATGGGTCATATAAACCAAAAGCGTATTCACAAGTTACAAAAGGATGGTATAATTCCATCATTTGATTTCGAATCATTTGATGTATGTGAATCATGCTTAATGGGGAAGATGACAAAATCACCATTTACCGGAAAAGGTGAAAGGGCCAGCGATCTTTTAGGACTCATACATACAGATGTGTGTGGTCCTATGAGCACAAAGGCAAGGGGAGGGTTTAACTACTTCATTACCTTCACTGATGATTTGAGTAGATATGGATATATATACTTAATGAAACATAAGTCGGAATCTTTTGATAGATTCAAAGAGTTCCAAAATGAAGTACAGAATCAACTTGGTAAGACAATAAAAGCACTACGATCCGATCGTGGTGGTGAATATTTGAGCCAAGAATTTGATGATCATCTAAAGGATTGTGGAATTCTTTCACAATTAACTCCACCAGGAACACCACGGTTGAATGGTGTATCTGAAAGGAGGAACCGAACCTTGCTAGATATGGTTCGATCAATGATGAGTCTTGCTGATCTTTCGATTTCTTTTTGGGGATACGCTCTCGAAACTGCTGCACACACACTAAATAGGAGCCCGTCAAAGGCTGTAGAAAAGACTCCATATGAGTTATGGAATGGAAAACCTCCAAACTTGTCTTTTCTTAAGATCTGGGGATGTGAGGTCTATGTAAAGCGGTTACTATCAGACAAGCTTGCACCCAAGTCAGATAAATGTCTCTTTGTGGGATACCCAAAAGAGACAAGGGGTTATTACTTCTATAACCGTCAAGAGAACAAAGTGTTTGTTGCTCGTGATGGTGTCTTTCTTGAAAATGAATTTGTTTCTAGAAAGACAAGTGGGAGTTAAATAATTCTTGAAGAAATTCGAGATGAGCAACAATTAGACGTGGTTCACACCATGTCAGAGACGGCCCGACAAGACGAAAGTCTAGTTCAGGAGATGATGTATTCAACGCATGAACCTCCTACACTCCCACTTGAATCAAGTGAAGATCTTCAAGAAGTTGAAGAGAACACTTCTCTTGATGCTCAGGCCCTGCGTAGATCTAGTAGAGAAAGGATTCCAAACAAGAGGTTGGTTGATTTCCTGTTAACTGAAAACTCTGAAATTATGATTGTGGAGAATTCAGAGCCTACTACCTACAAACAAGCTTTGACGAGCCCAGACTCTGAGAAATGGCTTGAGGCCATGAAATCCGAGTTAGACTCCATGTCTGAGAATAAATTTTGGACCCTGGTCGACTTGCCTAATGGGGTTAACCCTATTGGATGCAAGTGGGTGTTCAAGTTGAAAACAGACAAAGATGGGAATGTCTATGTATATAAAGCAAGACTGGTTGCAAAAGGATTCAGACAAATTCATGGTATAGACTATGATGAGACCTTTTCTCCAAAGAGCAATGCTTAAATCAATTCGGATACTTTTAGCGATTGCCGCATTTTATGATTATGAAATTTGGCAGATGGATGTCAAAACTGCATTCTTGAATGGGTTCTTGAATGAGGATGTGTACATGACACAACCTGAGGGTTTTGAGGATCCAGAAAATCCTAAAAGGGTTTGCAAGCTTCAGAGATCCATTTATGGATTGAAGCAGGCATCTCGGAGCTGGAATCTTCGATTTGATGAAGCAATCAAGAAATTTGATTTCATCAAAAGCGAAGAAGAATCTTGTGTCTACAAGAAGTTTAGTGGGAGCAGCTTAGTCTTCTTGGTATTGTATGTAGATGACATACTACTCATGGGAAATGACATACTAATGCTTGAGTCAGTCAAGGAATGGTTAAAAAGTTGTTTCTCTATGAAGGACCTGGGAGAAGCTGAGTACATACTGGGAATCAAAATCCATAGAGATAGGTCTCGAAGGATGATTGGACTAAGTCAAGAAACTTATATTGATAAGGTTCTTACAAGGTTCAACATGGAAAACTCGAAGAGAGGTTTCATTCCCATGTCACATGGCATATCGCTTAGCAAGAATCAGTGTCCGACTGAGGCTGATGAGTTAAAGCGAATGAGTAGCATTCCTTATGCTTCGACTATAGGCTCTATCATGTATGCCATGATAAGTACTCGACCAGATGTTGCATATGCCTTGAGCATGTGTAGCAGGTTCCAAGAAAATCCAGGAGAAGCACACTGGACTGCAGCTAAGAGCATCCTTAAGTACTTGAGAAGAACTAAAGGCATGTTCTTAGTCTATGAGGGACAAAGTGAGTTGGTTGTTGAAGGTTACACGGATGCAAGCTTCCAAACCGACAGAGATGATTACCGCTCTCAGTCAGGGTATGTCTTTCGTCTAAATGGAGGAGCAGTAGAAGAGCTCAAAGCAAAGCGCTATAGCAGACTCTACCACAGAATCAGAATATTTAGCAGCGGTTGAAGCAGCTAAAGAAGCAGTTTGGATCAAGAAATTCTTGACAGAGCTGGATATCATACCTAGTGCTCGGGAAGGGATTGAGTTGTTACGTGATAACAATGGTGCTATTGCGCAAGCAAAAGAACCGAGATCACATAACAAATCCAAACATGTAATGAGGAAGTATCACCTCATTAGGGAGATTGTTGACAGGAAGGATGTCAGGATCTGCAAAGTTCACACGGATGAGAATGTGGCTAATTCGCTCACTAAACCACTACCTCAACCCAAGCATGAGTGTCATGCTAGGGCTATAGGCTTGAAGCAAATGTTAGAGTGGCTTTAGATTGTACTAGATTTAGAGAAACTTGTTACAATGTAAAGACATGGTTTTGCTATTTATGTTTATGAGAATAAATTTTATCTTATTTAATTATTGGTTTGGTATTAAATAAAATGTCCAAAATATATCTTGAATTCTATGGTTTTATCAAATATGTGATTTGATAAATGAAACACCATAAGTAAACAGAATTCATAGAATATTAAAGTTCCTAATCTAAGTCATTAAACTGGACATAAATGACTTGTTAAAAGGATTAGCATATAAGATTGATTGATAGCGCAGTTTCATGGGCTATGGAAACATAAAGATGTTTAATCAATCATATGGATAAGTATAGTTGATACATAGTCGAACAAGACCTACTTAGAAGTTTTATAACTTCGAAATTATATTAATAGATTCCTTAGACATGAGTGGAACATTACTTAGCCCAATGATTGGTATAACTTTGATACTGTCAAACGTCATGCCGTAAAAGGGGACTATAAAGGCAGCATTCAGGTTGTGCTAAAAGTTGAGTGGGAGTATTGGTTTCCACAAGATTGAAAAGATCCTCCTATATGAGATAGGATAGGTGTCTTGGCCCCTTGAAGAGCGAAAATTGAAAAATGCATGGCCGTGCTCAAATGCATTCGATGATCATTTGTTTGTCAATTCAAACTCGAATTTCAAGGATTAATTTGAAAACTAGTATGGATGATATATAAATATGATCATACTAATTAAGACATTAAGAGACTTGAGGAATTCAAACATTGCACACTCGTCTCGGACAAGTGGGAGATTGAAGGATTTATGTCCTCGACTTAAATGCAATTACTAATTATATTATGGATCGTATTATAGAGATAATAAATTCGTTCTATTGGGTCGTCTATACGTCTTGCTAGAGAATGCTATTGAACTTTGGGTTAGGAAATTATAAACCCAAAGCCCAATATGATGGATCCTATTAGGTCACACAAAATACTTGGATCAACAAAAGAAACCTAGAGCCCGTAAGGGGCCCTAGGGTGGCCGACCAAGAGGAAGGGAGAGGAGAAGTGATTCTCCTTCTAACCTAAAATATATTTATATATTTGGTTAGGCAATAAGGGAATATATACAAGATATCTCTCATTATTCTTCTCTCTCGTATTCTTTCCAAAAGTCACAAAAACTCCATTAAAGTAGAAGAAGAATTTCTTCCTTCCAACTAGCATTGGTGGAGTGTTGATCCGGGTTGGTGGACCAAGTAGAGGAATCACAATTGAGGTTCTTAATCCGGGTTATACAAGCTTTGTGGAATTCACGCTTCAAAGGTAAATTCCTAACTATTATGTGATCCTTGAATGTATATGCATGAGATCCTGTTTTAAGTGCTTATGAATTTGATTCATGAAATTCCGCTTAGAGTACTTATATAATCCTACAAAATGGGACTCGGTCAAAATCGAATTTGGTTCTGCTATCAGATTTTGGTCTGTTGACCACTGGTTATTTGTTGTAGTTGAGCATCTACAACGATATGTACTAATATCAACTATCAAAGTAGTCACCATAATCATTTTCTAGTACAAGCAAGCTTTGCCCAAATATAAAGAATTTTTTTTATAACAACAGACAACAAATTAAAAAGTGCAATGGAGTATACCAAGAAATTAGTATATTGAAATAAAAAATAATAATATTGTTCTAATATAGATAATAGATACTAGTATTAGTTATATATGTTGGTTATTTATAATTTTATACTACTTTTTATATTTAATATAATACATTAAATATATTACACTTTTATAAGAATACACCACCAAATAATGTTATAGACACTGTAGTTATAACAGCTCTGAACCGGGAATTTCTGGTACAAGTATGACGGCACTACGCTGTGACTACATGAGAGGCTTAACCTAAAGATAGTAATAGGCTGAGCTTTGGCCCAGCCCAGCCCGACGGGGAAAGCTGAATTATGTGACAATAAAGGAAGTGAGTCACTTTACGATATTTGATACTACTAAGAAACATATGGCTTTCAAAGAAGGCAAATGAAAAGCAATAGCTCCATAAAATTTCTCCTTTGAAATAGCTCTATACAATTTCTCCTTTGAAATAGCTCTATAAAATTTCTCCTTTGGGTCAATAGTTTTGATATTTGGGAAATTAGTTATTGTGATTTTTTGGATTATAGTTGTTTCTGCCTAGAAACTGTCAAATGTGAGTGTAGTGTTGAGAGTCTTGAAATCCCGAGAAGGTTTGAAGAGCCGAGGAAGAGGTCTCCGATAATCCTGCAAAATACAATGAAAAACTGTCCTGGGGGTTTTCCCGGGAAAGCCCCTCCGACGCTCAAGTCAGTTGAGATTGAGGTAGAGAGAGAAAGTGAGTAAATGTAGAGAGAGGTGCTCTGGTTTTTGTAGGTTAGAATTGAATACCTTTGTTTGATGAGACAACCCCTATTTATAGAGGATGAGACCTCCAATAAATGGGGGCAATTTAGTCAGCTCCAGCTGGTGGAGGATTGTCTTCCCTTGATGCAGGGGTATTTTAGTAACTTCACCATAAATGGGCCAATCCAGGAAATGGGCCCAAACAATTAGCCCCATGCCAAGTAATCGGAGTGAAAATCCACCATTTTTAATGCGGTTGGTTGGCGGAATAATAATGTTGTTGCCGAGGTTGAATGATGCTTTGAGTTAGCTATATGGCGCTAGGATTAACTATGCGGAGCCCGAGGAGGGAGATCTCATGCTAGGCCGAGGCCCCCATGATTCTCATGAACTGAGTCGAGGTTGATCCCGAGTCCAAAGAGGGGGCTCTCGTGGACTGTCGAGGGGCTGCTTGTGAATTCGCGAGTGGGTAGCGCCCGAGTGGTACGCTTGTCGTTGGCTGGCTGAGGGGCATCATGCCCTCGGGAACAAGGGGGGCTGATGCAGCGCCATGTTGAATCCCGAGTCGAGGGGCATCATGCCCTCGGGAACAAGGGGGCTGGTGCAGTGCCAGGCTGAGTCCCGAGTCGAGAGGAGCGTTCGGGGCTGGCTGAAGGGAGTCATGCCCTCGGGAATAAGGGGACATCCATGCGCAATGACCGAGGGGCTCCCATGGTCGAAGAAGAAACTCCCGAGTTGCGTGCCCAGATTACCGAGTGGTTAAGTTAGGCGCACATAGCAGATCATGTGCGAGACAGCGAGAGAGTAGATCCCGAGTCGAGTTGAGCTCTCATGATAAGAGGAGTTGAGTCGGGGTGGGTCCCGAGTCCATGGAGGGGGCAACGTGAACTGTCGAGGGGTTTCTTGTGAATCCCGGAATGGATGCTGCCCGAGCCAAAGATAATCATGCACGGACTCGGGAGTAATGTGAGTGACGAAGCTTTCATATCCTACAGCCCGAGTGACTCGTTTCCCGAGTCGAGGTTCCATATCCGTGCATATGCTCGATCCCGAGTTGAGGGGAGAGTTCTGTGATGACCGAAGGCTCACATGGGTCGAGGGGGAGGCTATCGGGATTTCCTCGAGGAGGTGACAGTGCATCAAGCACGGAAGTTGGCGCCGAACACGTACTAGCGCGTGTCATGCATGGCTGTAGCGTGGCAAGCTCTCGGGTGCGCCAGACACAATCTGGATGATCTTTATTGTGCCCTCTTGGAAATTCCCCTGAGCCGGGGACCTCACAAACCCCGAGTAGCTTCATGTTGCCGCATCCTTGCCCGAGTTGGTTTTTAGACCAAGGGATGTGCCATTCTCGAGGGGATACTTTCCCGAGTTGGTGCTAGACCGAGAGGGTCAAGCCAAGGGCATCCTTGCCCGAGGTTGTTCTTAGAGCGGGGGGTGACAATGAGCCCATGCTTCCCGAAGAGGTCTCATGACGCTACTCGGATCCCGAGTAGGTCCAAAATTGTTGATACTTAGCCGTTTTTCGGCTAAGTTAGTAGGAAGCTCCTCTTAGGACCGAGGAGGTGCAATGAACGAGGTTCTCGACTCGGGGGGCTAATGAGCCCCATGCTTCCCGAGGAGGTCTCATGACGCTACTCGGATTCCGAGTAGGTCCAAAATTGTTGATACTCAACCGTTTTTCGGCTAAGTTAGTAGGAAGCTCCTCTTATGACCGAGGAGGTGCCAATGAACGAGTTTCACGACTCGGGGGGGTGCTAATGAGCCCCATGCTTCCCGAAGAGGTTCATTTGTTTGCACTTAGCTATTTTCGCTAAGTGATAGGGTACTCCTGGCATGGCCGAGGAGGTACCACGAGAGATGTGCTCGACTCGGGGGGGTAATGAGCCCCATGCTAGGCCGAGGAGATTCATTTGTTTGCACTTAGCTATTTTTGCTAAGTGGTAGGATACTCCTGGCATGGCCGAGGAGGTACCACGAGAGATGTGCTCGACTTGGGGGGAGGGGGCTATTGAGCCCCATGCTAGGCCGAGGAGGTTCATTTGTTTGCGCTTAGCTATTTTCGCTAAGTGGTAGGATATTCCTGGCATGGCCGAGGAGGTACCACGAGAGATGTGCTCGACTCGGGAGGGCTAATGAGCCCCATGCTAGGCCGAGGAGGTTCATTTGTTTGCACTTAGCTATTTTCGCTAAGTGGTAGGGTACTCCTGGCATGGCCGAGGAGGTACCCCGAGAGATGTGCTCGACTCGGGGGGGCTAATGAGCCTTATTCTTCCCGAGGAATTTAATTTGTTGAGACAACGACACTCGGATGTCGTGTGATCGCAAATGATGCTTAGCCATTATTTCGATAAGTCGGTCGGGGCGCTCCATGACCGAGGAGATGTCATTTGGAGAAGTTTTTGACTCGGGGGCCTAACGAACTCTATCATACCTTCGTCGAGTGTATTTATTGGACCAGCTGATGAGTTCAAGTAATTAGCCCCACGCTGGATGAGAAGCGGTCGTCCAGCGGAACCTGAGAGAGGCTCCTGCTCTGGAGTACTATGTCTATCTCGGGAGGGAGGGAGGGTTCAAGATTGCGCCTTGTCTCTAGGTGCCCTGATGTGCGGGATCCCCATATGTTATGTTTTTTGAAGCCGAGCTGGGTGAGCCTCATGGGGGAACCGAGATGAACTCAATCCCCGAATTGGGGGAAGCCCCAAATTTCTCGAGTTGGGTGTTTGAGGTACTTAGCCAAATTTAGGCCAAGTGTTGAGCCCCCTGGCAAGGCCGAGAAGGGTGATGCACCAACTCGGGTGCTAATAAGCCCTACATGGTAGTCCCGAGTTGGGTGTTGAGGTACTTGGCCAAATTTAGGCCAAGTGTTGAGTCCCCTAGCAAGGCCGATAAGGGTGATGTGCCAACTCGGGTGCTAATGAGTCTTCTGATAGGCGTGTCGCGCACCTAACAAAAATAATTTCCTAACTAATCCTCCTAACTATGTAGTAGGGTAAGTCAAGGTCGAATCCACAGGGACAAACAGTATCAAACACTAGAAATCTCGACTCAATTTAACTAAACAAGTGACAAACAATGGTGAAAAGGTGTTGAACTAATAATAATGCTAAATTATAACAAATATTAAGAACAACGAGGTAAAATCAATCAATAAAGACATCTAGAATTAAGTATCCCCTCTAGCACGAATAATACATGAATAATTCCCATCCCAATAAACATAATCAATGATTCAAAAGGAGTAATGCACTCTATAACTACCAAAGATCTCTCCCGAGTACCTATGGCTACTCTAAATAAGCAATCAAACCTATTCCCATGGAATCATGCAAGAAAGAGACATTAAGCATGGCATCACAAATAAATTCCTAGTAATCCTATCTACTTATTCCCATAGAGATATTCATACTTTTGATTAAATCAACAAATCCATCTAGATTCAATTCCCATTGAAAACAAGACATAAGGAATCAATTCAAAATCACCTATTCCTAGTATGATAATGAAACTAAGCACAATTCAATCAAACAAGAACAATTAATCACATCAAATTGGAATTATGGGAGGGATTCATGCATTAGTCATTGCTAGGGTTCAACTTAACCCTAGATTATAAAACTACTCACTCATAATTGAAATAATAAAGCAATTGATAAATAAATTATTAAAAGACATAATAATAATAAAGGAAAAGAGGAAATTAGAAAAACTTAGTCTTTACTTGAATGAATCAAACTTGTAGAATTCAAGGTTTAATAATGGAGTTTCCTCTCAAAAAGCTCTCTAAAAAGTAGTACTATGTTTTCTAATCTTCCAAAAAACTACTCAAAAGTATGTTTAATCAAACCTAATATCGTTTACAAAAACTAGAAAAGGAAATAATTAAAGTCGCGGAAATCAGGCGAATAACAGCTTGCACGGGCAAGCAGAAAACCGCACGGGCGTGCGCTATGTCGCACGGGCAAGCGAGATCTCGCTTGGGCGTGCACGCGAGACAGAAGGTTTTCTTGATTTCGTTCACAGATACGCACGGGCAAGCGGGATCTCGCTTGGGCGTGCGCGCAAGACAGAAGGTTTTGTTGATTTCGTTCACAAATCTGCACGGGCAAGCGGGATCTCGCTTGGGCGTGCGCCTTGGTGCATGGGCAAGCGAAATCTTGCGTGGTCCCGCGAAAACAAAATTCTTCAGTATCATCATTCCTTCAATCCTAAAGCATTCAAACTCATTCTCTTGCATCCGGGAGTCATCAACTAGACCATCTATGAGCCAACTTATCCTCTCTTGGTCACAACCGCCCATAAAACCTGAAATTCAAAAATAAGAGGTAAAAGTATCTCCGAACAACACAATGGTTCAAAAGAATGCTCAAATCATGCAATTAGACCTAAGATGCACTAAAAACTACATGGAGATGAGACTTAAGACCTACTTAATCTTACCACAAACCAATCAATTCCTTGTTAACTATGAGATTCTCAAAAACATTTTTTCTATTTTCACAAGCACATGCATAGATCTTTGCTATCATTGGGGGACTACTCCTAAATGCAACCTAAATGCAAAAACTACTACGCAAATGATATGCAAGATGCATCCTAAAAATGAAACTAAATGCAAAAACGGGAAATAAGGAATGCCTAAATGATGACTAATATGTACGCATGGTGTGATATATATCCCTTCCCCCAAGCTAAATGGCACAATGTCCTCAATGTGCAATAAAAAGCATGCAAAGAGAAGGGATAAAGGAAACTCAAGGATCAGGAGGAGCATCATGCATGGAATGATCGCTGGAGCCGCCCGGTGTCCATCCTTGCGATATGTGCCATCCGCGAAGATCGCGTAGCAACTCGGGAACATCACCAAAGGTGGACTGGAAAGCCTGGTACTGAGAGGTCATCACATCCACAGAACGCTGCATAGCGGCAACAGAATCGGTGTGAGACTGATGGAGCAGTTGAACCTCTGTACGAAGGCTCCCAATATCTCCTCTGAGCGCATCAAGGTGGTCAACATAAGGGGGTACTGGAGGCTCGTCAGCCTGAGTAGACGACCCTAGAGCATGGCTTGGCTCGCCGCTCGGTTCCTCAACAGGAACCCAAGGAAAGTCAGGAGCAAAGAGCCAGTTCTGCGGGTCGTAGATGACGGTGCGCTCCGGGTTTGGAAGGTAAGCATAGGGACGTTGCCCAACCTTCCAAACATACCCATTTGCAGTAACCTTATTGGCTATCCAACCCATGGTCTGGAAAGCCTTCAAATCAAGTCTCGTGCTGCCGGGTATGACCTGCTGACCTGTCAAATCAACACCAAAGGAAAGAGCAATCACAGAAATCATACCACCTATAGCAATTTCACCCTGAGAGTTGGCAACCTCATCAAAATGATCCATAAGCCAAACAGCGGGGTTCAAGAAACTGGCTCCATCTACAAGGCACCACAATATAAAAAGCTCACGAGAAGTGACAACCCCGACACTATCTCCCCTAGCAAAAAGAGTCAAAGAGAGAAATCGATGCGTTGTGCGAAGGCCGGGGCTAACAATCCCAGAAGCCTTAGCACGTTGGGGATAATAGACAGCTTGACCCGTGATCAAGTTCCAAAAAGTATTATCATCATAGCGCTCAGGTCGATTAGAATGGAGGCCATAGGTACCCTCGGTAGGCCAACCGAAAATGGCATTTAACTGATCTATGTTCAATCGCCTAGGCTCGTTCATGAGTTGAAAGGAGATGGAACGAGGATTCTTAGTAGTAGAACGAACGACCTCTAAGGTAGAGAGAAATTCCAATGTAATGCGTTTGTAAGAGAGGGCATGCATGTTGAGGAATTGTTGCCAACCTACAGAGTAGAACAATTTTTGGAGGTCGCCATCTATTCCGAGTTCAATTGCTATTTCAGGATCATAGAAGTGAGTGGCGCGAAGGCGACGACCACTAAGGACACGAAAGCGCTCTAGGTGAGCCGCACAAGTGAATTGAATGCCTAGGGTGTCCAAAGGAGGTGGGTCAATGGCGGGTGGAGGAGGTGGATTGGAGGGCACATTGGGAGTACGGGTGTTTCTGAGATGGGAAGAGGAAGTGCGCCGGACCGGGTTTGCTCTAGAAGATGGCTTAGGAGGCATGATGACTCACGAAGGAGGCAACAAACAAGGGAAGACACAACCAACAAATTCACAACACAATCTCCCAATGACAAATTTCCAACCAAAGAATGTCTACGAACTCTCTCAATGCAAAGAGCTCAATACCAAGAATAACAATAGCACCAACAATTCAATTCCACAACTATACAATGCACCACTAAAACTTCAATTTTCATGCACTAGCCAACACAAAAATGTTCAATATTGAGCAAGAAGACAAAAAAGTCCATCCAACAAGCAAGTATGCAACCCACAAAGCAATGTCAAGCAAGCAGTGCAATGAATTTCAAATAGAAAAATCAAAAACACTATGAGATGGAAAATAGAGTGGAAAGAGTATACCAAACTTGAGGTGGGTGTCTAATACCCGCAATTGATCCGGTCTTCACTTCCAAATGAACTAGAGATGCTTCCTTGCTACCCAAATTGCTTCAATTTCGAACCACAAACAAACCCCCAAATTGATTTCAAGTTAGGGTTTTCAGAATTTTTGAATGAGAGAAGGGAGAAGGAAAAATGGAAAAAGGAGGAGAGGAGTGCGTGAAGGCCGCCGTGGTGAGGGAGGTCGCCGGTGAGGAGGCGACGGTGGGCCGGCAAGGGGGTGGTGATTGTGAAGGAGTGTGTGAGAGAGAGAGAGAGAGAGAGAGGAAGGAAGAGGCTCGAAAATTTTGAAGAGGGAGGTGAGAGAAAAAAAAAACCGTGAAAAGGGGGGTTATTGAAGCAGTACGCCAGGCCGCACGGGCGTGCAACTTTCCGCTCGGGCGTGCGACCTGCTGATTGGACGTGAGCTATGTCGCTTGGGAGTGCAACTCTGCAGGATTACATTCCAAACTCTCTGCCTCGACCGCACGGTCGAGCAGGATATCTGTAACACCCCAGAATTTCAAAGACCGAAAAGAAAGAAATAATAATACATTTAATAGGACGATGGCGGAAACATCGTCTTCTGGGAATGTCACTACTACAAGAATAGTGTTTAACTAACTAAGTGATAAAAACAAACATAAGTAAATACTATAAGTAAATTAATTACTTAGATTAAAATCAAAATGAGAAAACTATCTCAAACTAAAGAGAAGTCTAGAACTAAAACCCCTAATAGATTATTTCTCGCATCTCAACCCGAGCCCAAAATCAAAGAAAATCCCCATCAACAAAACCTGCAAAATATACAACAAATATCCACAATCAGTGGGGAGTAACTAGCAGTTCTCCCAGAACAAAAGCAATCAAAGTACGATTCAGACATAGATTAATAAGAAAGGAAATAATTAAATCAAGTTAACTACAATATGCATCCACTTCCATATAACTCACAAATAACGCAAATGAATAATAAATAGCAAGTGAGTTGGATAAAAATAAATAAATCATCTCAAGAGTACTTTTAGAAAAATAAAAGTATAGGTAAAACAAGTGTCTGAGACAGAAACCGAACGCTAGTGATTCGCAAATCACTTCCTAAGGTTTGTCGATCGCAATCTCCAGTCGGTCTATGGGCTTACGTTCCCCACCGCCCGTGTCTAAGAATGGCCAAACTCCCGATGCCGGGTAGAACACGCAGAACTCCCTGACTCTCGGACGACAACAATTAACCCAGGTGTACCCCTAGTTCGCAAACCAGGTGGTTGGCATGTTCTTCACCGGGGACTACATCTATCCCACCGGATGTTCTTATCTCAAAATAAAATCATAAATATCATCAAAGTATCATTCATCTCAAAAATATTCGTCAAAAGGGATGCCACCCGACCTTATACCCATAATTCATCAAAAGTAATTCTTCAAAAATCTTCAAAGTAGTAACTCACAAATTTACAACAAATATCTCCAACCACAATACTTTAAACATCACTAAGCATTAACAATGATATTGGAATAGTTTTTACAGCAACTACAATTCAATCAAAAATACACCACCAATTAACTCTAAATCATATTCATTAAAAGAGTAATAACAATTAAATCATTTTATTTCATAAATCAAACCTAAACATGTGGTTACCCAAATGATGCATACTGTATACTACTGAAAATCAGCAACCCAGAATATATTAAATTATGAATTATATCTGATTTACAAGACCTCAAACAATTTAAAAGTGTGTCCTCAATTTCATCACAAAAACACCATAATAATTATGAAACTAACAAATTCGAGCAGTAAAATCACACAAAAATTATCATATGACCCTAATGGCTCTACTGACATGGTACAATTTTTATTTATAATTTTCGGACTCCAAAAGTATTTTTAACAGTTAATATACAGATTCCTCAAATAAGCCATTATAATAATTAAAAATATAAACAGACGCCCAAAAATTACCAAAAATTCACATAGCATGTAAAAACTCACGGAAATACATATTATTCAAATAAATTATTTTTTTGCCTCTATAAATAATTTTCATGAATTATATACTGACTGAACAGAAATTACAAAAACAGATATATCAATTAATTAAAACAGTAAAAAGTAGATAAAAATTATTCTAAGGCATGGAATACATTACACGCATGTAACATGATCTAAGAAAAATGATTTCATCAATTTTAACAGTCGTTCAATAATTATTATGAAATTTAGCCTAAAACACACAAAATACTAATTAAATCAAATAAATATTAAAAATCATGCAAAAATTATTTTTCTCTACACAGTATCCTCATAGCATGTGTCACGTATGTTCATGTCAAATTTCATCAAAAATCTCATTCAAAAAGTATTTTAAACAATTCCTAACGTAGTAATCTAATACCGAATAATACCCTAATCACTATGGTTCTAAGATAACAACTAGTTACCTAGATAGTCGGGAGGAGAGCTGAGTCTAAAGAGACAATCATGAGTTAAACATGCAATCCAAATCCTCTTCTAACCCCAAGGCATAACGAACGAGAATTGTAGCAACAAGACACTAGGCATTTCTTCTTGAACGTTGAAAACTCTTGTTTCGTACTGCTCTGTTACGACCATGATTCCCGATGATCAAAAGCTCATATTCTAAATCGCTCCAGTCAGAATGTAGAACAAAATGTTATAAACGTTGTGTCCAAATTTGAAGACGATCCAACGGTTAGATCTCCGGCTACGGTTATTTTCGTGAAGGTGCGACAGGAAAAACCGGGTTGAACCTTTCTCTTCTTTTGCTCTTCCTTTTCTCTCTTTCTTTTCTTGAAACGGTGGGGGGTAAATGAGAATGATGCTGCTGAACTTCTTTGAATAAAAATCAGAATTTTATGGATGTTTAATGGTTGAAATAAAGGGTTTTAATGAAGGAGAATAATTAGGGGGTTACAAAGCAACAAAGAGTCATGAGAAAAACAAAAGAGAAAAGAAAAGGAGAAGGCTCCCCTTAATCCTTCACTTGGCCGGCTGCCCCAAGCCCAACACCCACACAAAACTTTTGGCCCAATTCAACAATGATCCATGCTCCGAATGCCCGTTACGCGATAAAACGATTAATTCCTAAATCGCGCCTAAACTTTGAAAATACTTAATAATGAAAATAATTCTAATGAATTATATTATAAATATAAATATAATGCACACATTAACACACCATATAATAAAATATTAATTCGGCTCCCAAATTATAAAGAATAAAAATCATTGATCTAGAGAAAATAATAAATTATTTATTTATTTATTTTTACGAAAAGAATATCATTTTAAAATAAACTAACACCAAAAATAAAGAGTGAAAATTAGGGGATGTTACAAACACTCCCCCTTAAAAGAGTTTCGTCCTCGAAACTTCAAAACAACCAAGAGACAAAAGAAAGTACTCTAGATAAAGAACATTAAGAAAACAGAAATCGATGGATTTTAGTTAAGAATTAAACAACTTTGCAGGTATAAAAATTTGATAACTCAAATAATATATATTTTATTTTGGTAGACCAAAAGAGTTGTATAGTAAAGAAGCACGGTAACAACAATCATTTTATAAAATGTGAAAGAACCAAAGACAAGTATTAGAAAGTTTAAGGTAAAAATTTTGCACAATAAACTATAGGTAATTTTGTAAAAGAAGCAGGAATAAATAGTTACGTAAAATTATAAAAGAATAAATCCGACCATACATAAATATTTTTAGAAAAGAAACGAAGAAGAAAAAGTTCGTAAATAGATAGCCAAACCAATTTAAATAGAGGTAACCACACGGGCTTATACTCCACTTAAAGAGATAAGAACACTTTAATAAAGAGTAGCTAGCTGCTTTATTAAAATAGCACTTACGAACACAAGTCATGACATATGTTATAAGAGCGTACGCCTCCTAAACATATATATGAAAAATTAAAGTTCGCAAAAGAAATTGAAAACTTTAAAATAAATTTCACAACGACGAAACACTAATAATAAATAGGCGATAAAGTAATAAATTATTAACAACAATTATAAAATTTGCTATGTCGACACAAATGTGCATGGAACCACCCATTGCAACCTAGTACCAACAAAACAATATTTGAAAGCCAACTTATCAAATCGACATTAGAGTTTACTGGAATCACCCAATATAAACTTAATATCAACTGAAAAAGGAAATAAAATCAAAACAGATAAAATGCGTCAACTTAACAAATTGACATACAAGTCAAAGGAATCACCCATTATGACTCAATATCAACTCAAACAAGTTTAAAATTTAGACTTATCAAATTGACATACAAGTCAAAGGAATCACCCATTATGACTTAATATCAACTCAAACAAGTTTAAAATTTAGACTGAGTATATAAATTTCATTTTCAAAGAATATAAAACAGATCAGTCAAAATCAGAGAATTAAATAAGAAGTAATGAAGACAACCAAAATTTTTCTATGAAATGAGAAAGCACTAAATATTTAAACAAGAAACAACAAATAGTAAACGAGATCCTTTCACGTATTTGAGTTCGAAAAAAAAATAATGCTAATAAAAAAAGTAAATTAGTAAGTAAAATAAAAGTTGTTGAATGCTAACCTTTAAAACAAAATAGTTTTCATCTACTTTTCAAACTAACACCAAAACAACTCATTAGGGTACTTTTATTTTCAAAGACTACAAAACTTATTACCATAATTAAAGGCTAAATAAGGATTAACATGGAAAATAAAAATATTAAAAGGAAAATATTTATAACTATAGATGGTCAAAAACGGTAAGAGAAATTTGAAGACAATTGAAATTAAACGTTTTTCAAAAGAGTATGTCAAAATATTAACAATAACAAAATTTGAAAGTCAGAAAATAACTCTAACATAAGTATTTTTATTAAGTTCAAAGATATAAAATATAATTTGGAATATAAATTCAAACTAGAAAGTTTTGTAAATAATAAAACAGATACGTAGTATTCACATAATAAACAACACTTAAATGAAAAAGAACAGAAAGTATATAATGTCTCACATAATAACATATACTATCAAGCAACTAGCAAATAAAATAAATGCAATGCAACACACAAGACTATACTAAAATTAAATTAAAGCTTATTTCTAAATTGCAAAACACAAAACAAATTAAACACAACGAAACCGAAAAGGCTATAAATTACTTTGCTTTCGCTGCGCACTCTGATAAAAGAGAAAATAAATTACATGTAAGAGGCCCTGCAAATAAGATTAGCAAACTTGGTAGACTAATTCCACCAATAATACAAATAACTATACATATAACATAGGAATTGGAAAAATTCACATAATTAATCCCAACTTTCACTCATCTTCCCAAATTAATCCCAACTATTAATTATTCAGGAATAATCCCAACTTTAGGGGTGAGTTTCTCAAAATAATCTGAATTGTTATTTTACTTATTTTCGTTGATCCATTTTGGGATTATTTTGGGGTAGAAAAAAATATTTCGGATCATTTTGAGAAGGTACACTTGAAACTTGGGATTATTCTAGAATAATCAATAATTCGGATTATTTTGAGAAAATGGTCAATAGTTTGGATTATTTATGTGAATTTTTCCTATAACATATGCTCCATAAGCATGAGAGCACATCACATTCCCATAAGGCTTCCCTTTTACTTACTCTACCCATCACACTCTCATTATAAACTAAACTTAATTCTAAGCAAATTTTATATCCTATGGCTAACTAATAATTCTAAAGAATCATTAGCAACTCTTTTTCAGAGTTTAGGAGCGTTTTGCTCTGATACCAACTGTAACACTCCAGAATTTCAAAGGCGGAAAAGAAAGAAATAATACTCCCTCTGTCCCATAATACTCTTTACACTTTCCCTTTTTATCTGTCCTAAAATACTCTTTACACTTCTATTTTTGGATATGACCCACTATTATTTTAATCCTTCTACCTTTTAGCCATTGGCCCACATTCTCTCTCCTCTAAATAAAATAATACCACTTCTATTACCAACCAACTCTAACCATGGCCCACATTCTCTCTCCTTAAAATAAAATAATACTATTTTTACTAGCTACTAACTCCTATCACATCTACTTTTCAATAAAATAACAATTGATAATTAAACAACTTATCATCTAAAACTACGTGCCTTGATAAGTGTCAAGAGTATTCTGGGACGGAGGGAGTAATATATTTAATAGGACGATGGCGGAAACATCGTCTTCTGGGAATGTCACTACTACAAGAATAGTGTTTAACTAACTAAGTGATAAAAACAAACATAAGTAAATACTATAAGTAAATTAATTACTTAGATTAAAATCAAAATGAGAAAACTATCTCAAACTAAAGAGAAGTCTAGAACTAAAACCCCTAATAGATTATTTCTCGCATCTCAACCCGAGCCCAAAATCAAAGAAAATCCCCATCAACAAAACCTGCAAAATATACAACAAATATCCACAATCAGTGGGGAGTAACTAGCAGTTCTCCCAGAACAAAAGCAACCAAAGTACGATTCAGACATAGATTAATAAGAAAGGAAATAATTAAGTCAAGTTAACTACAATATGCATCCACTTCCATATAACTCACAAATAACGCAAATGAATAATAAATAGCAAGTGAGTTGGATAAAAATAAATAAATCATCTCAAGAGTACTTTTAGAAAAATAAAAGTATAGGTAAAACAAGTGTCTGAGACAGAAACCGAACGCTAGTAATTCGCAAATCACTTCCTAAGGTTTGTCAGATCGCAATCTCCAGGTCAGTCTATGGGCTTACGTTCCCCACTGCCTGTGTCTAAGAATGGCCAAACTCCCGATGCCGGGTAGAACACGCAGAACTCCCTGACTCTCGGACGACAACAATTAACCCAGGTGTACCCCTAGTTCGCAAACCAGGTGGTTGGCATGTTCTTCACCGGGGACTACATCTATCCCACCGGATGTTCTTATCTCAAAATAAAATCATAAATATCATCAAAGTATCATTCATCTCAAAAATATTCGTCAAAAGGGATGCCACCCGACCTTATACCCATAATTCATCAAAAGTAATTCTTCAAAAATCTTCAAAGTAGTAACTCACAAATTTACAACAAATATCTCCAACCACAATACTTTAAACATCACTAAGCATTAACAATGATATTGGAATAGTTTTTACAGCAA
The DNA here is from genome assembly GCA_947646795.1 of Beta lomatogona. Lineage (NCBI taxonomy): Eukaryota > Viridiplantae > Streptophyta > Magnoliopsida > Caryophyllales > Amaranthaceae > Beta > Beta lomatogona. The sequence goes on along the minus strand of CANSNZ010000424.1, from coordinate 360,664 downwards.
CTACAATTCAATCAAAAATACACCACCAATTAACTCTAAATCATATTCATTAAAAGAGTAATAACAATTAAATCATTTTATTTCATAAATCAAACCTAAACATGTGGTTACCCAAATGATGCATACTGTATACTACTGAAAATCAGCAACCCAGAATATATTAAATTATGAATTATATCTGATTTACAAGACCTCAAACAATTTAAAAGTGTGTCCTCAATTTCATCACAAAAACACCATAATAATTATGAAACTAACAAATTCGAGCAGTAAAATCACACAAAAATTATCATATGACCCTAATGGCTCTACTGACATGGTACAATTTTTATTTATAATTTTCGGACTCCAAAAGTATTTTTAACAGTTAATATACAGATTCCTCAAATAAGCCATTATAATAATTAAAAATATAAACAGGCGCCCAAAAATTACCAAAAATTCACATAACATGTAAAAACTCACGGAAATACATATTATTCAAATAAATTATTTTTTTGCCTCTATAAATAATTTTCATGAATTATATACTGACTGAACAGAAATTACAAAAACAGATATATCAATTAATTAAAACAGTAAACAGTAGATAAAAATTATTCTAAGGCATGGAATACATTACACGCATGTAACATGATCTAAGAAAAATGATTTCATCAATTTTAACAGTCGTTCAATAATTATTATGAAATTTAGCCTAAAACACACAAAATACTAATTAAATCAAATAAATATTAAAAATCATGCAAAAATTATTTTTCTCTACACAGTATCCTCATAGCATGTGTCACGTATGTTCATGTCAAATTTCGTCAAAAATATCATTCAAAAAGTATTTTAAACAATTCCTAACGTAGTAATCTAATACCGAATAATACCCTAATCACTATGGTTCTAAGATAACAACTAGTTACCTAGATCGTCGGGAGGAGAGCTGAGTCTAAAGAGACAATCATGAGTTAAACATGCAATCCAAATCCTCTTCTAACCCCAAGGCATAACGAACGAGAATTGTAGCAACAAGACACTAGGCATTTCTTCTTGAACGTTGAAAACTCTTGTTTCGTACTGCTCTGTTACGACCATGATTCCCAATGATCAAAAGCTCATATTCTAAATCGCTCCAGTCAGAATGTAGAACAAAATGTTATAAACGTTGTGTCCAAATTTGAAGACGATCCAACGGTTAGATCTCCGGCTACGGTTATTTTCGTGAAGGTGCGACAGGAAAAACCGGGTTGAACCTTTCTCTTCTTTTGCTCTTCCTTTTCTCTCTTTCTTTTCTTGAAACGGTGGGGGGTAAATGAGAATGATGCTGCTGAACTTCTTTGAATAAAAATCAGAATTTTATGGATGTTTAATGGTTGAAATAAAGGGTTTTAATGAAGGAGAATAATTAGGGGGTTACAAAGCAACAAAGAGTCATGAGAAAAACAAAAGAGAAAAGAAAAGGGGAAGGCTCCCCTTAATCCTTCACTTGGCCGGCTGCCCCAAGCCCAACACCCACACAAAACTTTTGGCCCAATTCAACAATGATCCATGCTCCGAATGCCCGTTACGCGATAAAACGATTAATTCCTAAATCGCGCCTAAACTTTGAAAATACTTAATAATGAAAATAATTCTAATGAATTATATTATAAATATAAATATAATGCACACATTAATACACCATATAATAAAATATTAATTCGGCTCCCAAATTATAAAGAATAAAAATCATTGATCTAGAGAAAATAATAAATTATTTATTTATTTATTTTTACGAAAAGAATATCATTTTAAAATAAACTAACACCAAAAATAAAGAGTGAAAATTAGGGGATGTTACAATATCACTCGGGCGTGCGACCTGCAGTCAAACGCCAATAAAACCTTTTTTTTATTTTTTTTATTTCTTGAGATTAAACTAGCGGATTAGAAAATAAAACTATAAAAGATATTAAATAAATCAATAAAAATCTAGAAAAGAAAAAGAAAGTAGAAGAGAAAAAGATAGAAAATTGGGTTGCCTCCCAATAAGTGCTAGTTTTTAAGGTCATTAGCTCGACCTCCTCATTAATCAATCACATGAAGGAATAGAGAGTATGATGTCAACTCTCTCAGCAATGGGATCTCCAGCTCGGTAGTGCTTCAATCTATGGCCATTCACCTTAAAGGTGCCATATTGGCGGTTCCATAATTCCACCGAACCATAAGGAAAAACCTTACAAACCTTGAATGGACCCGACCACCGCGAACGGAGCTTACCAGGAAATAGCTTCAGACGGGAATTAAAAAGAAGAACTAAATCTCCTTCCTTGAACTCTTTTCAAACGATACCTTTGTCATGCCATCTCTTGGTCTTCTCCTTGTACAACTTTGAACTCTCATAAGCATCAAGCCGAATTTCATCAAGCTCATTAAGTTGAAGAAGTCTCTTCTCACCCGCCGTTTGAGAATCGAAATTGAGGCTCTTGATAGCCCAAAAAGCACGATGCTCTAATTCAACAGGAAGATGACATGCTTTCCCATAAACAAGGCGATAAGGGGTGGTACCTATAGGAGTTTTGAATGCCGTTCTATAAGCCCATAGTGCATCATCAAGTTTTGCTGCCCAATCCTTCCTCGTTCTCGCAACCGTCTTCTCTAAGATGTTTTTGATCTCGCGATTAGAAATCTCCACTTGACCACTAGTTTGTGGATGATATGAAAGACCCACTCTATGGTGCACACCATATTTCTTGAGCATAGCTTCAAACTTGTTCTCCAAGAAGTGCTTGCCTCCATCACTAATCAAAACCCGTGGAATGCCAAATCTTGGAAAAATAGTTTTCTTGAAGAATCTACTAACCACACGAGCATCATTAGTAGGAGAAGCAAGAGCCTCCACCCATTTGGAGACATAATCCACATCAACCAAAATGTACTTGTTCCCATAAGAAGAAGGGAACGGCCCCATGAAATCCACACCCCACACATCGAATAACTCAACCTCAAGGATGGTGTTGAGAGGCATCTCATTCCGACGGGAAAGATTTCCCGTCCTTTGACAACGATTACAAGAATGTACATAATGACGAACATCCTTAAACAAAGTAGGCCAATAGAAACCACATTGAAGAATTTTCGTTGTAGTTTTATTAGTACTAGCATGGCCTCCACAAGGTAAATCATGACAATGAGATATAATAGGTGATACCTCATTTTCAGGAATACACCTTCTAATCACCCCATCTGCACAAGACTTGTAAAGAAAGGGATCATCCCAAAAATATCTCCTCACCTCCTTAAAGAATTTCTTCTTTTGTTGTGATGAGTAGCCATGAGGAATAGTGTCACTAGCCAAATATTTGGCTATATCAGCAAACCATGGGATCTCCGTAGTGGCTAGAGCTAGGAGTTGCTCATCGGGAAATGTATCGGCAATTGGAAGATCCTCATCACCTTCAATATCAAGGACAAGTCGAGAAAGGTGATCAGCAACAACATTTTCGGCTCCTTTCTTGTCCCGAATCTCCAAGTCAAATTCTTGTAGCAACAATATCCACCGAATCAAGCGGGGTTTAGCATCTTTCTTGCTCATCAAATACCTTAATGCCGCATGATCAGTGTGAATTATCACCTTCGACCCTACCAGATAAGATCGAAACTTCTCCATCGCATACACCACTCGCTAACAATTCCTTCTCGGTTGTGGCATAATTCATCCGGGCTTGGATTAAGAGTCTTGCTTGTATAGTAGATGGTATGAAGCTTGCCATCTTTCCTCCGACCCCAAGACTCGCCCCACAAAGATAGTCACTAGCATCGCACATAATCTCAAAAGGGAGATTCCAGTCGGGCGATTGAATGATAGGGGCAGAGATAAGAGCTGCTTTTAACCCGTGAAAAGCCTCGGTACAAGCATCGGTAAACACAAAAGGGACATCCTTGCCTAAAAGTTCAGTTAGAGGTCGAGCAATTTTTGAAAAATCTTTTATGAAGCGGCGGTAGAAGCCCGCATGACCAAGAAAACTCCTTACTCCTTTGACAGGGTTAGGAGGTGGTAGACGCTCAATGACCTCTATCTTTGTTTTGTCGACTTCGATGCCCCGATGAGAAACAACATGACCCAAAACAACTCCTTGTTGCACCATGAAATGACATTTTTCCCAATTGAGAATCAAATTAACTTCTTGACATCTATGGAGCACCTTTTGTAAATTAGCAAGGCAAACATCAAAGGATGTCCCATAGACGGAGAAGTCATCCATAAACACTTCCATAGAGTTCTCAATAAGACTGGAGAAAATTGCCATCATGCAACGCTGAAAGGTGGCAGGAGCATTACATAATCCAAATGGCATCCTTCGATATGCAAAGGTGCCATAAGGACATGTAAAAGTAGTCTTTTCCTGGTCACTTGGATGAATGGGAATTTGGAAGAAACCGGAGTATCCATCCAACCAACAGAAAAATGAATGTTTTGCCAACCTTTCCAACATCTGATCAATGAAGGGAAGGGGGAAATGATCTTTTCGGGTGGCCTTATTCGATCTCCTATAATCAATACACATGCGCCACCCTGTAACAGTTCTAGTTGGAACTTGCTCACCCTTGTCATTCTTGACAACGGTCATGCTTCCTTTCTTTGGGACTACTTGAACAGGGCTAACCCACTTACTATCAGAGATAGGGTAGATTATTCCTGCATCAAGCAATTTTAGAACCTCTTTCTTGACTACTTCCATCATATTTGGATTAAGTCGTCGTTGAGATTCTATAGAAGAAGCATGTTCGTCCTCAAGAATGATTTTATGCATGCAAAATGAAGGATTAATGCCCTTGATATCATCAATGGTGTACCCAATGACATTCTTGTATTTTCTCAAAACAACAAGTAGCTTTTCAATTTGAATGTCATCAAGCTCAGCATTAACAATAATAGGGTAAGTATCATTGGGACCCATGAATACATATTTTAAAGTAGAGGGGAGAGGTTTCAGTTCTACCTTAGGAGGCGTAGTACTCTCCTTAGTTTCTCTCGAGCTCAATATCTCCTTGATAGGCTTTTCAGATTCAATGGCTCGTGTCTCCTCTAGAATTCTCTTGTATTCCTTGGTTTCCCAATCTTCCTCATCAGCGCTACCCATCAAGACAGTTTGTAGTGAGTCATCAAGTTGCAGACTGAAAGCATTGGCTGCTATAACTTCATCAAGAGCATCCACTCTATAAACAGTTTCTCCCATTGAAGGAGAATTCATGGAGTTTGTGAGAGTGTATTCTATCTTCTCGTCACCTACTTCAAAGGTGATCTTACCCTTCTTCATGTCAATAATGGCTCCAGCAGTGGCCAAAAAGGGTCTCCCAAGGATGATGGGAACTTGTGCATCTTCTTCCATCTCCATGACAACAAAATCACATGGAATGAAGAATTTTCCAACTCTAAGAGGAACATCTTCAAGGATACCAAGCGGAAACTTGACTGTTCTATCTGCTAGTTGGAGAGAGATGCGTGTGGGTTTTAGTTCACCCATGTTGAGTTTCTTGCATATAGACAAAGGCATGAGACTAACACTAGCCCCAAGATCACACAAAGCATTCTTGATAGCGATATCACCAAGTTTTACTGGAATAGAATAGCTGCCTGGATCGCCTAGCTTCTCTGGAAGCTTGTTCTGCAAAATAGCACTCCACTCAGCTGTTAGTGAAACAGTGACATTCTCTTCAATTTTTCTTTTGTTAGAGAGCATGTCTTTCAAAAACTTAGCATAAGAAGGCATCTCAGAAATAGCATCCAAGAAAGGGATGTTGATGTGCAGCTTCTTCAAAATGTCAAGGAACTTCCCGTATTTCTTCTCAAGTTTTGCCTGTGCCAATCTTTGAGGGAATGGAACAGGTGGCTTGTATGGTGGAATAGGGATGACAGTGGGTTCCTTTTGCTCAGTCTCCTTAGCTTCATCATCCAAAACTTTCTCACCTTGATCGTCTTCACTCAACCTTATAACCTCTTCTGCACTTTTCTTTTGCTCGGTTACCTTCTTTGTAGGCTCTTGCAAATCCTTACCGCTCCTCAATGAGATGGCATGGATATGCCCCTTAGGATTTGGTTCAGTTTGCCCAGGAAGTTGGCCTGAAGGTTTAGAAAGATGACTGATTTGTTGTGCAAGTTGGGTCATCTGATTCTCCATCAACTTATTGTGAGCATTGATTTGTTGGAGAGAGTTGTTGAAGAATTCATTTTGCTTGGCTTGATATTCAACTTGCTTTGCTTGAAAAGAAGCTAGATTCTCCATGATACTCTCAAGGTTGGATCTAGAGGATGAGGAGGAAGAGTTGAAAGGTGGTCTTTGTTGGAAACCTGGTGGTTGGGAGTAGTTGGTGTGTGGAGGTTGAGGTTGGTTATTTTTATAGGAGAAATTTGGATGATTCTTCCAACCTTGATTATATGTGTTTGAGTATGGGTTGTTTTGTGGTCTTGTGTTTGTGTTTAGGAGGGCATTGTCTTGCTCAAATATCATGCCCATGGTGTTGTATTGACACTCATTCAATGAATGGCCCTGCACTTCACAAATCTCACAAACAGGTGCTATTGGTCCGCTACTCAATTGATCAACCTTAGCTGCCAAAACTTGCACAGTGTTAGTTAAAGTAGCAATAGCATCAACCTCATACTTACCTCCCCTTTTAGGGGCTCCACGAGACACACTCCAATCATTCAAATAGTTGTTGGCAGCCATATCATCCAATAATGTCTTAGCAGCTTCCGGAGTTTTGGCCATGAAAGTACCGCCAGATGCGGCATCAATAGAACTTCTAACCTCATGCTTCAGACCATTGTAGAATGTCTGAATCAAGAGCCACTCAGGAATGCCATGGTGTGGGCATTGTCTTTGCAAAGCCTTGTACCTCTGCCATGCCTCATAGAGAGACTCCAATTCATGTTGTTGAAAACCAGATATCTCATTTCTGAACTTGGAAGTTCTCATAGGAGGGAAGAACTTGTAGAGGAAAGCCTTTTTCAATTCTGGCCATGTGGCAATCTTTCTTACTTCTTCTTCTTTCAACCATTCTTTTGCTTCGTCCCTGAGAGAAAAAGGAAAAGCACAATATCGAATTAGATCATCAGAAACATTTGTTAGTTTCAAGGTATTACACTTCTCTAGAAAGCTAGCCAAATGATCAGTAGGGCTCTCTTTTGGTGTTCCCGCATAAGAGTCCTGTGAAATAAACTGAATAAATTGTGGCTTAAGCTCGAAGTGTGTTGCATTGGTGGTTGGCCTGGTGATGGTGGTGGTGGTCTCATCGGGCATAGCATATTCCCGTAGAGACTTTGGTGGTGTTTCGTCTCCCATTGTTGATCTTTGTTGTTGTCTTCTTCGTTGACCTCCTAATCTCCTTGCTGTAGCTTCAATCTCGCGATCAAGAGTTGCTAGATCTTCTGGACCCTTGCTACGAGTGCGCATGCAACAATGAAGACTGAAAGAAAAGAAATCAAACAGCAAACAGAGTAACAATAATCGAACAAAAAATAAGTTTAGCTAACTAAATCAAAGATAAACTAGTCTAATACCGTTAGTCCCCGGCAACGGCGCCAAAATTTGATAGGCGTGTCGCGCACCTAACAAAAATAATTTCCTAACTAATCCTCCTAACTATGTAGTAGGGTAAGTCAAGGTCGAATCCACAGGGACAAACAGTATCAAACACTAGAAATCTCGACTCAATTTAACTAAACAAGTGACAAACAATGGTGAAAAGGTGTTGAACTAATAATAATGCTAAATTATAACAAATATTAAGAACAACGAGGTAAAATCAATCTATAAAGACATCTAGAATTAAGTATCCCCTCTAGCACGAATAATACATGAATAATTCCCATCCCAATAAACATAATCAATGATTCAAAAGGAGTAATGCACTCTATAACTACCAAAGATCTCTCCCGAGTACCTATGGCTACTCTAAACAAGCAATCAAACCTATTCCCATGGAATCATGCAAGAAAGAGACATTAAGCATGGCATCACAAATAAATTCCTAGTAATCCTATCTACTTATTCCCATAGAGATATTCATACTTTTGATTAAATCAACAAATCCATCTAGATTCAATTTCCATTGAAAACAAGACATAAGGAATCAATTCAAAATCACCTATCCCTAGTATAATAATGAAACTAAGCACAATTCAATCAAACAAGAACAATTAATCACATCAAATTGGAATTATAGGGAGGGATTCATGCATTAGTCATTGCTAGGGTTCAACTTAACCCTAGATTATAAAACTACTCACTCATAATTGAAATAACAAAGCAATTGATAAATAAATTATTAAAAGACATAATAATAATAAAGGAAAAGAGGAAATTAGAAAAACTTAGTCTTTACTTGAATGAATCAAACTTGTAGAATTCAAGCTTTAATAATGGAGTTTCCTCTCAAAAAGCTCTCTAAAAAGTAGTACTATGTTTTCTAATCTTCCAAAAAACTACTCAAAAGTATGTTTAATCAAACCTAATATCGTTTACAAAAACTAGAAAAGGAAATAATTAAAGTCGCGGAAATTAGGCGAATAACAGCTTGCACGGGCAAGCAGAAAACCGCACGGGCGTGCGCTATGTCGCACGGGCAAGCGAGATCTCGCTTGGGCGTGCACGCGAGACAGAAGGTTTTCTTGATTTCGTTCACATATATGCACGGGCAAGCGGGATCTCGCTTGGCCGTGCGCGCGTGACAGAAGGTTTTGTTGATTTCGTTCACAGATTTGCACGGGCAAGCGGGATCTCGCTTGGGCGTGCGCCTTAGTGCATGGGCAAGCGAAATCTTGCGTGGTCCCGCGAAAACAAAATTCTTCAGTCTCATCATTCCTTCAATCCTAAAGCATTCAAACTCATTCTCTTGCATCCGGGAGTCATCAACTAGACCATCTATGAGCCAACTTATCCTCTCTTGGTCACAACCGCCCATAAAACCTGAAATTCAAAAATAAGAGGTAAAAGTATCTCCGAACAACACAATGGTTCAAAAGAATGCTCAAATCATGCAATTAGACCTAAGATGCACTAAAAACTACATGGAAATGAGACTTAAGACCTACTTAAATGCAACTAAAAACCGACTTATCATCTTCCATGATAGTCCCGAGTTGGGTGTTGAGGTACTTGGCCAAATTTAGGCCAAGTGTTGAGTCCCCTGGCAAGGCCGAGAAAGGTGATGTGACAACCCGGATGCTAATGAGCCCTCCATGGTAATCCCGAGTTGGATGCTCAGATACTTAGCCAAATTTAGGCCAAGTACTGAGTCCCCTGGCAAGGCTGAGAAGGGTGATGCACCAACTCGGATCCTAATGAGCCCTCCATGGTGATCCCGAGTTGGATGTTGAGATACTTAGCCAAATTTAGGCTTAAGTGTTGACCCCCCTAGCAAGGGCGAGAAGGGTGATGCACCAACTCGGACGCTAATGAGCCCTCCATGGTAGTCCCGAGTTGGGTGTTGAGATACTTGGCTAAATTTAGGCCAAGTCCTGAGTCCCCTGGCAAGGCCGAGAAGGGTGACTGTTTTCCGGAGATGTTCTCGACTCTGGGAGACTAATGAGCCCGGTGCTTCTAGAGGAGGTGCCTTTGGAGATGTTCTCGACTCGGGAGGCTAATGAGCTCCATGCTTCACGAGGAGGTCTCACGGCGCTACTCGGATCCCGAGTAGGTCCAAATTGTTCATACTTAGCCGTTTTCGGCTAAGTTATTAGGACGCTCCTCTTATGACCGAGGAGGTGTCAATGAAGGAGTTTCTCGACTCGGGGGGCCAATGAGTCCCATTTTCCCGAGGAGGTATCACGACGCTACTCGGATCCCGAGTAGGTCCAGTTGTTGATACTTAGCCGTTTCTCCGCTAAGTTAATACGACGCTCCTCTTATGACCGAGGAAGTGCTAATGATGGAGTTTCTCGACTCGGGGGGGCTAATGAGCCCCATGTTCCCCGAGGAGGTCTCCCGGCGCTACTCGGATGCCGAGTAAGTCCAATACACTATACTTGGCCGTTTTTGGATTAAGTTCGTTGGGGAACTCCTCATGACCGAGGGGGTACCGTTGGAGTAGTTATGGACTTGGGAGGCGAATGAGCCCCGTGTTTCCCGAGGAGGTTCTCATTCTCTCGAGTTTCCTTTTGCTCGCCCATGTTGGTCCGAGTCTTCAAACTTTTGATAGTGTAAGGCTTTTGATAGTATGCCTTTAAGGCTAAGGCATATTTCTCTTTGGATCTTGTTAAGTTGAGGGTCATTTCCATGACCCGAGGGTGGAGGCCCTCTACCGAGGATGATTGTTTTGATTATGATTGTTGTCGATGGACTCCCGGGAGGGTGCCTCTCCTTTCGCTTCCATGATTTCTCGCCGGTAGGCTTACAAATCTCTTTTCGTGCTGCCACCCAATATTAAATGTTGGGCAGTTCGTGATGATACCATGAAAGAGTCCCGAGAACCTGTTGAGGGCCCGAGTTGCATGTTCCTTCTTTGTGCTTGTTGGATCCGAGAGGGATCCCTTCACACTTTCTTTGAGGGCTTGTGATGCGCAAGTACTATCTGCGAGATCCTTCTCCCTGACTTGCTTCAAGATTGTTGACAACTTGGCATGTGTCCTGCTCCATCTTACGCCGACTTGCTGCTGTGGAATCGCAGCATGTCGAATAGAAGCTCTTGAATACTTTGTTGAATGTCTAGTTGAACTGATCGACTATCCTCTCTGGGTTAGTCGTAGTGACTAACTGAGGTGGATTCAGAGGAAATTAATTCCAGATGTTGAGGCTGTTCTGCTCATCCCGAGAGGTAGATCCCTCATCTTCCTAATGAGTTGGTTCCACACTAGGTGTGGTATGACGACAGGATGGGAGCTCTTCGGCCCAGGTGATAAGCTCTTGTCTTTCTTTAGTCGGGTGCCATGTTGCTCTCGGTATGTGACTTTGAGATGTAGCATCCCCACAGACGGCGCCAAACTGTTTATGCCTAGAAACTTTCAAATGTGAGTGTAGTGTTGAGAGTCTTGAAATCCCGAGAAGGTCTGAAGAGCCGAGGAAGAGGTCTCCGATAATCCTGCAAAATACAATGAAAAACTGGCCCGGGGGTTTTCCCGGGAAAGCCCCTCCGACGCTCAAGTCAGTTGAGATTGAGGTAGAGAGAGAAAGTGAGTAAATGTAGAGAGAGATGCTCTGGTTTTTGTAGGTTAGAATTGAATACCTTTGTCTGATGAGACAACCCCTATTTATAGAGGATGAGACCTCCAATAAATGGGGGTAATTTAGTCAGCTCCAGCTGGTGGAGGATTGTCTTCCCTTGATACAGGGGTATTTTAGTAACTTCACCATAAATGGGCCAATCTAGGAAATGGGCCCAAACAATAGTTATGACTTTCTGGTTATTTGTTCTGATTTTTGGATTAATAGTCATTCTTTAGACAAATAATCATATAGTATCAGCATGACGTCATGCTGATATCAACTATTAACTAATTGTCAGACCGTATGTAGGAGGCTCGCATGAGAGTTTTCTAGCACCAATAATGGCCAAAGACTCCACCTTTAGTGGTGGATCAAGGGAACGCAATTAGAGATGGAGAGGAAGGAAATTTTGGTTTTTTTTTTTTAATTTCCATTCTCATCTTTTCTCAAATTCAATTGATATGGTTGTACTTAATATGTATAATTTATGTATTTAAGATATTTTGTATCATCATAAATGATTTTTGAATTTTTTTCCCCGGGTATTTTTCCTAAAAAAAATACATTTGTAAAGAAAAAATGGTTATATATACTAATAAGTGTGTAATCTCACATTTGGGTAAAGTTGTGGGTTTAATCACCACAAGTGAAACTTGAGGGGCCTAATCTCACTTTTGAGCAATCTTAAGGGGCCTAATCATCATTTTGCCCGATGCCGATAACTTGATGAGTAGTCATGGTTTGCTTGATTAATCTAGAGAGTTTTGAAAGCTCTTAATTCTTCTAGCACTTTTTTGTTTTGGCATCAATAGAATTTGTATCAATTAAAAACTAAATTATATATAAAACATCCAAATGAGAAACGGAAAATAAACGAATACTGGATTGTGTTTTAATAGCTATTATAAACCATATATAAAAAGTAAAACCGACAAGAAGTTAAGAACTATTTTGTTACCTTACCAATACTAAGTTCTATGCAGAGGATATGATGAAAATCACGTAGGGAACTTCTCTCCGGTGGTTTTTGGTGGAGCTGGCATTTTATGTCTTGCAGAAAAAGAACTAATTAAATGTGATGAAAACTTCAAGATTTTGAAGAAAATTGATCTTTAATGATGGATTGCCAAATATGTCCTTGTAAAACCAGAGGTCCACAAGACGATAAATCCCAAGGCCTTTTAAATGAGAGAATCTTATTGGGATTCTACAGATTGAACTAACGAGGATGTGACTTTCTTCTCTGACTTCGTACCTTGCACAGAGGGTATCATGAGTTTCTCCTCAAAAGGAAAAACTGAAAATTTGTGGAGGTTGAAACTTGTCCGAAATCAAAATGGAGAGCCTCCCTAAAGCCATCACATGAACATGGGGTGATTTGAATTTCTTTAATTCATCACCTAATAAACTGATATGAAGATCGAAACTTGCAATCCCGTAGAAGATCAAACCCATTCAAAGACAGATGTAAGTTCTAAAAGAACCTGAGAACAAGGATCTCTGATATAGATAAACACCTATGTTCTTCACCAACACACATATACCTATAGTTACGCATATCCAAGTTTGGCAAACTCCAGGATTGACTTTTCTTTTGATATGATTTCCTAGATATTTCTTTGTCTTAGAAAAACCAGATACATCCATTGCTTTGACAACTTCATGATTAAGGAAGGTTAGATATAGCAACCCAATGCTATTCTTCCTAATTCGCAACAAAGAAACTCCTACCATTGTGAAACAAAAAACTAGCCCAAAATGTTCATCTTCCAAAGAAGACCATAGATGGATATGGTTAGACACCAAGCAAATTATCGCATATCACCTATCTCCTTCAACACTAAAAAAACATCCAAAAATAACCATAGAAAGTGAAACAACAAAACTTGGGATTGATTAAAGCAATACTTATGCTAAGGCAAAATGAATAGTTCAAGAAAGTTGAACAACTAACCACCGGTTCTAAAACTGCATGTTGATGTTCGGATGCTTCCGAAGGAGCCGCCGTTGTTGAAGCTTCGAGATTTGGCAGACCAAAGTTCTCCTAATGTATTCACCACTAAGCAGCTTCATGAAATCAACTCCACAATCAAGCTTCTGTTCATGCTTAACAAAAAATTGGAGAAAATTTTCGTCGTCCTTCCATACAGAGTTAACTCAACGCCTTTCCCATTTATCTTTAAAATGTTCTTCGAAGAAGATGGCGAAAACAGAGAGAAGGAGGAGAGCATAAGACCTAGGCTTTCACCCCCGATTCTCCATATTTCCAAACAAAGATGGTGATTTGAAAGAAAAATGATTTTTCTAAACGCCACCCTATTTTTTCTTAGTAAAGCCCTGTATTTTAGTATAAAAATACGAGAGTCTTTCTTTATCTTTCCACTCCATTCCCCCATTCCATCCTTCTGTCCCCTACCATTCCCCCCTCCATTCCTCCTCACCCCTTCCATTCCCTCTCATCTCTAACTCACTCTCTTATCCCTTTCCGGCAAGCTCACACTTTCTATGACTTCAAGTTTTTTGACCATCTTGTCATGTCACCGGAAAATGCTAATGTATTTTTTTTAAATAACACAGATGGAATGTCTTGAATCTATTTGAACAACTTAGCACGAAGGTCTCGCTGCCCGGTCAGCGAGTCGGGGACAAGGGCGAAGCACCTGGTTTGGGGTTTAGTGTAACGATTTTCTGTTTTGGTCCCTATTTCAGCCGATTTTGTTTAGGTTAATTAGAAGACACCATATTAGAGTAAGACTTGCTAGAAACTGACTTGAAATTGCCGAAAAAACACCTAAGCATCTATTATAGGCGCATGAACAAGTGGTTAGGCGTCTATGGTAGGCGTCCAACCACAGGAACAGACACCTGTCACATGCGCCCAACCACAGGTACATGCGCATATCCCTGTGGTTCGGCGCCTATGATAGGCTCGTGTGCATGTGGTTGGGCGCCTATCATAGGCGCATGTTCCAGTGGTTGGGCGCCCATCATAGACGCCTGGGTGTTTTTCTTAGACAAGGAACGAAAACGAGGAGGTCGTTGGTCAACGGGCATGAACGCCGAGGCTGCTCAGGCGGCGGTCGACCCCTCTTGTGGTTTCCATCTCGTTGCGCTTTTCCTTTTGGGGTTGGGAGCTTTCCTTGGCAAAAGGGTTTGATGTTGGTCAATATACCTCTAGCTCTTTTTGGAGGAAGACATGACCAAGAGAGAGAAAGGAGTTGGATATCGGTCATCACTAATCAAACACAAATTATTGCCTAATTCTTAACTAACAAAAGAGAAGAAGCCCAAATACGCCAAATAACAAATGAAATGGAACCTGTCTCTCCCAAAAGAGTACCCGTACCCTACTCGCGACACAGCGGTCTAAATATACTTCCCCATGGTTCATAACTTCACACCACAAGACAAGTGCATCACATAGGATTACTAGCCTAATCAAAAATGGCTGGAGCGAATTTGACACACGGGGTAACCATCGCATCATATCAGACTCTAAAAAATTAGAACATATTAATGTGAATTTTTTGAAAAAAATTCACGCCGAATCTGTCGCGATCCATTTCCTTATCCGTTACAAGCCGCTTTCGCGATAAGGTAAACGTTACCGCGATTGCTTGTGCAATTTTTTTTCCTTGGTTCATCCTAACTAGCCCAATAAAAAACGGCAGGAGCCAATTGACCCACCCACAGCAGAACGGGCTAACCATCGCATCATATCGGACTCTCAAAGATTTGCCCCTCCATTGATTCGGCTGTGTAACATTTGCAATTGCAGGCACATCCCTGTAAAAAAGAATAGAGAGAGAAAACAAACTTGTAAAAAGAAAGAACAAAAATGGCGACCTCTCTGCAAAGAGCAGGTCTGAGACTATCTCAACTTCACCGATCTGCAATCCTTTCGACAAAGTCCTTCTCCTCTCAAGCCGATGCTTTGGTCGAAGTTCGTCCTGGCGAGATCGGCGCCGTCTCCGGAATCCCTGAAGAACACCTTCGCCGACGCGTATGTGTTTTCCTCGTTAATCTTCCTTTATTATTTCATCATTTTTTCTCGAATTTGAGTTTTTGTTACTCATCTTATTGTTAGCTGATGAATTTTATGATGAGAAATTGCCTTTTTTTTAAAAAAAAATATAAATTGCTAGCTGGTTGAAATACGTGATTTTGTGTATCTATGATTACGATTAGAGAAACGATGTTCAAATTCTTGGAGATTGAGTGGAATGTTTAGCGGTTTTTGTGTATGATTTTGTTTTCTGAGTTTGCAATGCTAGATATAGTAGTTGTAATATCATTCATTTGTGAAGGAGAGATTTAGTTTGAAGCGCTCATGAAAAACTGCGGCATGTTTCGTTCGTTGGTGAGCTAATGTAGATGATTGAGGAATTGTTTTACCCTTCATGTTTATAGATACTTGGCATTAATAATTAATTTTATTTGTTTTATTTTTTATTTGGAATTGTGATTGAATTGAAATGAATACTGTGGCTTAGGGTTAGATTGCCTACAGTCATATAGCAGAATCAAATATAATATTTTGAAGAAAAGTGGCAAACTCGAGCTGAAAAAGTCATTTTCTAGGTTAGATATTTGCTGCTGAGGTTCAAATGCAGAAGCCATGGTGGTAATTTTTCTGTGGTGGTGCTGTATGTATTAGAAGTTGCTTGTCATTGCAGATAGGTCACCTATCGGTTACATCCTTTGGTAATATGTATGGCCTAGCTGGTTTCTGTTGAATCTGCTATCAATCATGCAATCTATCCTGATTGTAATATATAGTTATGTGTTGGTATCCATCCTTGTTCGACCATATGTCCATACATTTGGTACATTTGGGATTTGATCAACTCAATTAGAGATGCTCGTTGCAGGTCACTAACTGCTGTTGTTGTCTAAATTAAGTAAGAAGGCATATGGACGTTGCATAATAATTTGCAATTTGTCAAAGATGGACTTCACTTCACAAAATCATAGCAAAGTCCATGTTAGGATTGCTCTTGTCATACACATATGCAACTAGATTTTGGCCCTAGCTTAGGTCTGCATATGTTCTTAAGGGAAATTTGCGAAAAACTAGCTCTTTTTGAGGAAAAAGGTACCGCTGGACTAATTTTAGTGGGTTGTCTCTGTTTTCCAACGTTGACTTTTTACTTTTACCCATTTGTCCACATTTTCCCTCTCAATGTTTTGACCCGACTTCTCACCTTTTCCAGCCAAATAACCCGTTATGATGTTTGCAACCTTCTTCCCAATCCTCCTGCTTCTTTCTGCAAACTCACCGGCAATGGAGGAGGGTTTCCAGATTCTCATCTCTAATTTGAGCTTGATCTCGAATGTTATTAAGATCTTCTCTCTTCTTATTAAATTTTTTTGTATCTTTTCCTTTTTCTTTTGCGGTGAATTACCACTACAATTTAAATTCAAATGCTGTAGTTGTGGAATGTTTGATTAACAATGTACATTTAGAGTTGAAGCTGATATTATGATCTGAATATTTATAAAAAATATATACTTGTCTCCCAATGAAGTACAGATCTTGTTTATTTTAAGTGAATTGAATTTCTGGAGCTGGAAATTCATGCCATATTATGCTAAGCACACAACCAGTTGTTGGTGACATGGGTCCAGCCCTCAATTTCACTGGGAAGATGCCAGCTGAGACATACCTAGAGAGTACAGTTATAGAAAGTTTTAAGTGAAACATCAGTTAAGCAATGTAAAAGGACTAGTTCTTCAAATATTTGTTGAGTTATGTTTCTCGGCGACACCGATAATGAGCTTCGTGAATGCATACTTCCATAAAAGAGGGGCAACTAGAGGTGGGCATGGGCTGGGCCAGCCCGGCCCGTCACGGTTGTCCGCTCCGTGGGCCGTGGGCCTGCCACGGACAAGAAATTTTATTTCAGGCCCGCACCGGCACGAGCCCGCCTATATGGCCCGTGGGCCGAACGCCCTTTTTCTTTGTTTTTTAGCCTAAAACCTAGCTTGCACAGAGTCGCGAAACGGGTTCGGACACGGGGAAACGCAAATTTCAAAACTGAGAAAACGTGGGGGAAACACAATTTTTTTCTAACAATTGGAAATAAAATTATTAAAAATACCTTGCAAAAAAGAATTGTAAAGCAACTTGCAAAAGTCACATGAAGATTGATGAGTGATGACTGTCGTACCGGTACCACAACAAGTAATTAATGAATAAAATAAGCCTAAGCCAACATACAAGTAAACAATAAAAAAAAAAATTGACAGCAAGATTGATGATATTGATTGATGACTGTAAAAAAGTACCTTTAGGAGGAGAAGGTAGTGTGAAACTGTGAATAAAGAACTGTAAAAGGTTAAAGTACTATCCCTTCAGTCAGTTTGGAGTTTGTACTGGTGCAACGGTACAATATTACTATCCCAATACACGGTTTTTACTAGCAAAAAAAAAAAACAGCTTCGTGGCGCGTGTCTGACACGTTCTCCAACGTTTTGACACGCGAAACGTAAGGTAGTTCAGCGTGTCAGTGCTTCTGAGCCTAAAACTGCCAAGAATCCAAAAAAAACAACATAAAACACGGGCCAGGTCCACAGGAGGCCCGAGCCCCGCCCGCGGGCCGGTGGACAAAAGCTGAAAATTTCAGGCCCCGCCCGCCCACCACTCACGGGCTCGGGCCCGGGCCGGCCCGCTATTTCCTCAAGCCCGCGGGCTGAGCCCGTGAACAGGCCCGGCCCATGCCTACCTCTAGGGGCAACTAACACCCTCTGGTTGACAAAATTCAGGTTAAAAAGAGAAGAAAAGGAGGAAAAATGAGAAAAGTAAAAAATCAATATCAGAAAAATATCCACCCACGGGATCCGCCAATGGTACCTTTTTTGTCTCAAAAGAATTATATAAGGTAATTTTGTGCCACATTTTTTATTAGGTAGATTCTTGCAAAAAGTGCATTTTATGAGGTAGTTGATCCTATTAAAAAGTGTTTTTTAAGGATTGAATTTGAATATTTGATTTAAATCTTCTTAAATTGTTTAAAATTTTTAACAAAATCAGTTTATCAATCAATTTGAGAATATTATCTAAATTTTCACAATAAAGAATATAGTATAAAATAAAAGATTTTATTTTCCATAATTTTTTACATATGATTTAGGCGGGAAATTTTTTAAGGAGAGGGTGACATGTGTCCTCTTCGGTTTCCGCTTTAGTGTATTGTAATAGATTTGACTTTGTAGTCTAATCTAGCCTATTATTTGATGAAACCAACTTTGATGTCCTATGTTGCTCGGACTCGGGTACCCATGTCCAACACGGGTACGCCGTACGTGTCCAAGTGTCCGACTTGGCTATTTTTATTTTTTTACTTTTTCAAAATTTTTGGCCCAAAACGAAGTGTCCAAGAGCCCCACCATGTCCGAGTGTTCAGGATCCGACACGGGTACTTGAGGTGAAATGAAGAGTCCGAGTAACATATTTGATGTCTCTTTCTGTGTAGCTGTTGGATTCTTCAGTCTTCAGTCTTCACCACTCTAGCGTCTGCTCTTGGATAGCTATACAAGTAATTCTTTTTTTATATTAAAAAATCACTTGTAATCAAGCGGTTTAGCTCTCATGATATTTGGCATCCTATTAAATTGTAGTGTGATACTTAGTAATAGACCTTGATGTCTCTCCTCAATTTAGAGTTTTGTGGTGAGGTTTGGCTAACAATGTTTACAGAGGATTGAAGATGTATATGTGCTTTTAAAATATATTTATTGAAGCTCAATATCTAGACTACATATGACGATGACCTCATTAACTTGTGAAGCACTATGTTCTTTATCAATCTTCCAAACAATAGTGATGACACTAATTACCAAAGATATGATGTTAACTTGATGACATAACACATGCAAACTTATTTAAATATATTTTGTCAATTTGAATTTTGATTAGGAAGCAACATGTTATAGCGAGTCTATTGTAATTTTCGAAGTGCATGTGATCCTTTGGGGGGTTTTGAACTAGTTTCTGTTTTGTTTCTTATTCTTGGCTATGTTCTCGTTTTTATGGTGTGCTTGTTGTAAGTTGTAACTAGTAAGATAATTGAAGTTTATGGACTTTCTTATCTTCATATCTCAAATTGTATATTTGTCTTGTGAGTTATGTTAAGCCTTCCTACTGACTGTTTATTATGAGCCCAGGTTGTGATTTACTCACCTGCTCGTAGTGCAACACAGCAAGGTGCTGGGAAAGTTGGGAAGTGGAAGATCAATTTCATTTCCACACAAAAGTAGGTCACTAGATCCTATTTTACTTTTAGACAATGTGTTATTCTAAATTTAGTTCTGAATAGTGCTAGTACTGTCCAGAATGCTATGTGGTCTGATAATCGGAACAGAAATGTAATTTGCTCCTCGTTTTTTGTCCAAGCTAGTCCACAAGCCTAGTGTATCGTGTACCAGTTCACATGTACCCAAGGGAGGTGAGGGCCTGAAAGTGAATTTAAGTAACGTCAATGTACATCGATGGCTGAGCGTGGGGAGTTATTTTGTATAGGAAGTTGATTACTAAGATGATTCCTTGCCAAACATTAAATGGTCTAAAAGTTCACGTGTATAACAGTTAGACCTGGTTATTGGGCATATTGGGCCGAATCAATGAAGGTCCATAGCAAGTTGGGTCATTAGTGGGTGATCTTGTAAATGGGCCAAAGTGGCCTGGGCGGGTTAATCGCCTATGGAGAACTTAGGGGCTGATAGAGGAGTAAGGACTAAGGAGATAAGGGATCGGAGAGAAAAAAGCACATGTAAAAACTCAACCATACGTGAATGGTTGTATACAAAATTATTGGTCAACAAATTTGACCCTTATTGAACCAGTCCAAAAAGGCCGTATCCATCAAAAGCCCAGTTCACTAAAACCCTCTAATCTTGATCCAACCCTTAGGCTCATTGGGTTATCCCGTCCATTAAACAGGTGTGATAACAATCAATGCAACCCACATGTTATTGGTGTTGTGTTGGGCTTTTCTTTCAATAATATTCAGTATGGTTGGCTGCATTCTGAATCTTGAACTCATTTCCATTTTTTCCTCATTGGTCCTTGAAATTTTACGTTGTTTTATTCTTTAATCAATAGTATCTTCTTAATGTCTGGGGAAAAGGGTGGTGCATGGTGTTTTACCCCTCCACTGATCTTATTTTCTGTGGAAAAGATTTTGAAGATGAGTCTGCGGGATATGGTGTTTAAATAACTCACGAAGCTGGTCTAACCATTATTTGGTCTATTCTGCTGTAATTGTGTTCGCAAGTTTCTTGTCTTATTTATCTTCTTGAAGTGAACAGTTGTGAGCTGTGACATTGAGAGGTTTTGACTATCACGGCCCGTTTGGTTAGATGTCATAAATGGTGGTAATGGTAATGCATTATAGTGTAAATTTGTAAAGGAAATCCCACATCATTACCCATGGTAATGCTTACTTGATCCCAAAACATCCATTTTCTTCCTAAAATCTCATTACCATCCATTACCACTTGGAAATGTGGTATTGGATGGTAATGAAAATTTATATAGGAAAACCCATATTTTGTGATGAAGTTTCATTACCATGGTCATTGACATGAGAACTTCTTTACAAATTTACACTAAATTACATTACTATTACCACCATTCATGACCACTAACCAAACAGGCCGTTAATGCTGGATATCAGATGTTTTCTCTATGTTGAATTTGATGACTTTTGAGGAACCACAGGATGCCTGATTGTGTGTGCTGTGTGGTTTAATAATCTGTCCTTGATATTTCTTAGGTGGGAGAATCCACTGATGGGGTGGACATCCACAGGAGATCCATATGCCAATGTTGGTGAAGCAGCACTGACTTTTGATAGTGAAGAAGATGCAAAAACCTTTGCCAAGAGACATGGATGGCAATATGCGGTATGTTTTTTTATTGATATTTGTAAATGTGCCTTTGTTCATGGACATATTATATTTTCTTGCTTCAGGATAAGTTGTACACTTGTACTATATGATGGCTAATTGCCTTTACCTGAGTCCTGACTAAAGCTTTCTCTGATAACGTGTGCTATTTACTAAGAACAAAGGTGCTGTTATCCATGTCTTCTCTCTTGAGGCTCTTTTAGTGCAAGTATATATAGAATTCTCAATTCAGTTAGGTGTTCAAATTTCTTGAAAACATTTGCTGCCATGAGGACTTTGTCCTTTTCTTCATCATTAATGGAAAAGTAGGACGTTTATTCCATTGGTAAGTTAAAGATCTTGTGATTTCCTTTCACTTCTTGTCTGGTTGAGATAGTAATATGTTGTGCGTACTCTGTCTATCTTCTGATGCATTTTAAGTGGCCTTGGAGGAGTGGTTTTTGTTTGTAATTTTTTATTCTGCACCCCCTCCCCTGTCTCCATTTCGCTTTTCTCTTAAATGTTTAGCTGCCTCTGGTTAATACTGGCTTGTGAAATTTCTGTGCAGGTAAAGAAGCGTCACACACCACTTTTAAAGGTGAGATTGTTTGGTTTCATCAAGTTTCTGTTTAGTTTGAAGATACCGTCCTCTCCTTCCAAAGGACTGGATTTTTTTATTTGTTTCTGATATAAAGTAATATTGTGGTCCATTCTTTTTCTTCACGAAGCTTATGCCCTGAATCAATCAATTTCTCTACCTGGAGTTTTGATTTTTAACTTCCTTTTTCCGATAGATAGAAATTTCTCCCCTTGAGATCTCTTTTCGACTTCTACTAGAATACCCTCTGAGAGTTCTTTTCTGAATCACAAACTTACTAGTATGCTACAATTTTTATTCTGACCTTGGAGCATCACATCTATCGATTATTTCCTATCACGAAAGGTCTACTCTATGGTGGTGTATTCGGGATGACAGTAGTAGTCTTGATCTAGGAATACTTGTAGAAACTAGATAGCACCACTAATATTTGGAGGGGGCATGGGGACAATCGGGTGTTCTAGATAAGTTGGCCTCTTCTCGCGGAGAAGTTCAGTTCCCAACTTCCAGCGTGATTAATTGATAGATAGAATGGCATGCTAGGGCTCTGTTTGGTCAGAGAGATCGAATTTCTTACCCTTGATCTGGATACATTGGCCTCATATCCATTTGGTAACATTTTTAGAACTTAAGTGTAGTGCAGTTAGCTGAGCTTTACGTTTCTGGCTTTAACCTGCCCTCCTGCACAAATTGATTCCCGCAGTATGTATAATTAAAAGCAGTCTGTTTTTCTTGTTATTTTTACTTCCGTGTTTATGTGATTTTGTAACAAACCATCAGATATAGAATTGTGAAGTTGTTCCTATCGAACTTTCCTCTTCCTGAATGGATAATGACACATGGTTGTGTACTGTTCCCTCGTTGCAGCCTAAGGCATACGCAGACAATTTCAAGTGGAAGGGTCCTCCGAAACAGGAAAACTAGAGTTCATCGTTTCTTTGACGATGTAAAGCTCCATTGTTACAAGCTTTATTACCTTGTTCATTAATGGTGCGTTTTTCTTTCTTTTGCTGGAGAATAATTGTATGCACCCTTTAGAATATGTAGAGTGCTGCGGCAAAAGAACATTGATATTTTAGTGCTGTTTGTTTTAAGTTTTCAAGGTACTTTTAAGAACCAAATTTGTCGTGTATGTTCACTTCTACATTGTGCTTTGAGTTCTTTAACGAGGTCAACAGATCAAGGCGTGTGGCAAATTTTTGCTATAGATCGTGATATCTTTGAAACTATTGAAAATAATCTATCCACAAGCAGGAATGTTCTGATACAATTGTTGCACTACGTGGTAATACAACCCTTTCATGACCCCGGAAAAAAGGGGTTTTGGGATTAAACATAAAAATAATATTGGTTGAGAATTTGGTTGTACCACGTAGGATTAACTAACAGTTTTTGGGGATATTTGATTATGCTCTAGTATGACATCAAACATGAACCTTTTAAAATAGTACACATAACACATCTGCCATGAACTTTTTTGAAGTGGTACACTAGTAATATTGTCATGGTACAACTCGAGCTCTCATTTGAAATATTTTGTTGCATTTAGGCTATTATGTAACAGCCCGTACTTTTGAGTTGTTAGCTAATCACACTTAAGATTTACTAATCACAATTAATACTTAATAAACCTCGAATTATATTCTCTCGCAATGAAAACATAACCTTTTTACATGATCCTGGACCTGTGGGTTAAGGCCCACAACAAAACATCTTCAAAACCAAATATCAGATTACATAATACTTCTAGGAACAACTCCTGAATCGCCAATCTAATTACAATTTCATCATCCAACTCTTACTCTTGATCCACTACGAGCCTTCACCCACAAACCTGCAAAATTACTAACAATGAACTCGGCCCCACCGGACAGGGTTCCAAGAACAAAATTAGGAAAACTGAGTACACACCGTCCAACCACAAATTCATTTTAGTGGCTTAAAACATATGTATATAATTTACCGATTTTCCTTAGATAAATAAATTCACAATATACAAGTAGCACATATAAAGATAATATAATACTTTGTCACATATGAAATAAACATGCTTGGAATGATCTTTACAACATCTCAGAATGCATAATAATCTATATAATACCTCATAAATCTTCTGAAACCGGTATATAAATGTAAGTCTATCGTGAATATAATTTAGTTCACTTAAAATCTGCTTCATAAATACTTTCTTGGTATTACGTCAAAACTGACACTCCTTTAAAAGCTTCACCAAAACAAAATGCATAATTAAATATCAAGTCAAATATAACTTGGAGACATAACTCCAGCTAGGAAATCCTTTAGAAACTATTCCTTTTCCTCAGAAGAAAACTCACTCATAAATCATTGAAGTGTCGTATTAGATACTAGCTCTCGCAATAGAAGTATAAGAGTTCCATACAAAATTTTAGGAATCAAGATATACTTTTATAATTTCCGTCTTGATCAACTTACTACTTAACCGGGGAAGAGAATACGAATAGAGAGGGGACCTTGCCACCATCTCTAAACTCATGGGGACGTTTCCCCCACCAATATTTGTACAGCCTGCAAGACTTATTCCCAGGACATGTCCTATCATTTTATATCATACACATGCCACGATGCGTTCATCACGGCTTCTGCAGTTTCTTCCCCATCATTAACAAAATCAAGTATGTTTCATAGTTTCGCAAATCCATATATTTTCATAACTCAAATTTATTAATGCCAAAGTTAGTACTATTTATAATCAAAATTTCATACTATATATACAATTTTATTCGCACTCTCAGTATTTCTATATAATACTTGCATCGCAAATCATTGAACCGGTCATTACAAGTTGCAACCCAAATTTTAAGATACTTAGTATGATATAAATCAAACATCCTTTGATAAATTTCCTTTGTTTACTCCACATCATCGAAATAGAATTGTAGTTGAGATTAAAATCATAAGCATAAAACATTTTGCAATCGAAGCCCTCGAGGTTCATAAATCGGCATTCATATTGTAAAACCAATTCACATAAGTCAAAAACTCATATAACCAATCTTCAATCACTTTCATATATAAGCGATATTCATGAAACTTATGAAGGAATCTACACTTGAATATAAAAACAAATAGATTTAATTTACCAATAACAGAAAATAGTATTCTCATATAACTAAAACCTCTGTCTGGCTGGTTCATACAATCATCATGTAAAATATAGTAGTCTTAGTAGAATTTGTAATCAGATATTTAATCAATAAAACCTAACATATAATTAATATTCCCTTGGCTTAAAACTCATATTCAGGTATTCGACAAATCTTTTGTATCCGCAATTGCCTCTTTTGAACAATCCAATAGTTAAAACATGTAAAAGTGTTTCGAGTTCAATTTATGAAATACATATAATCATATAAAATATCAATTTATAGTACAAAGGTGGAAGGACATGTGTGTACCTTGAAACGATTCCCAACAATTCGACATTATGGATCACCAACTATAGCTCGAACTTCATAATTTATCTCCAAGAATTCTTTATCTTTAACTCCGGAACCACTTGAACTCCGTAATATAGTTTCTAAGGTTTACCTCAACAACAATAATCAACATGGAGTTATTAACCATTTCCATTTCCCTTCCCGTAACAAACTAATATAATCGATCACTTCTAGTAGAATTATTCTAATAATCTGATTATAACTTTCAACTAGACCAACCACAATTGACGACCAATTCTTAAAGACCCCAAAAGTTTCATCATCATAACTTCTTAACAAGAGTAGTTAACAACCAGATTCAAGATGCTTACTGAATAATAATACATACTGATTTGTCAAATATTGCAAAATATACTTAACTCATAAATTACTTATACCCGAATTAAGTAAACAGTCTAGTAGTATAACAAATTTACCATCATAAATCTCAATATTCTTTGAAATAATATAAATTATATCCAAATCGTAAACTAATGGAAATTGTAATTAAAGTTACAAAGAAAACTCTAAAACAAGTTTCAACCTACCAACTAAAGGAAAAAGATTCAATCTTTATTCTTAACAAACTCTTATCATAAAACAGGTTTTGCTATTCAACAACAAGATTAAAAACTGAATTTATTTGTGAAACCAGAAGATAAAACCCATTTGCAAGGACTTGAATTGCTTGAATCAAACAAGAGGAGGTAAGAAACTTAGCTTACACCTCTCAACTAGAGGAGTACCGAGACAACGACAGCGGCAACTCAACAAACAAAATAGAGGAGAAAGAAATCGTGGCAGCAGCGACGGTGCCGGAACGCCGGCAAAGAGCAGCAACAACGCAACGCCACACAACCGCAACAGCAGCCACGGAGCAGATGAGAGAGAAAAATGGGGCGGAAGAACCACCGACAGCAACAACAACTGTGGCAGCAGCACCACTGGTTCACAAAGAAATGAGATTTGAAGAAAGAGAAACAGAGGTGGCTCCAAAGAGGAGGCCTAAGCTGAGAGAAGCAGAGGGAAGGTGAAATGGATTATGAGTAGGGATGCAACTGGGGTGGGGCGGGGCGAATTTTGGCATTCTCATCCCCATCCCCACCTCACTTTTTCATCCCCATCCCCATCCCCGCGGTGGGTCTGGAACTCATCCCCATCCCCGCCCCGCCATGTACACAATTAAAACCATCCCCGCCCCATCACCCACTTGGATATCCATCCCCACCAAATCCCCACCTTCCCCGCCCCGCCATCCACTTAATGCTCATTTGAAACTCACTAGATAATACTTATATACCATATATAATTTCAAATACTAATAACAAATAATATATACAGCTAGAAAAACTATTAAAGAGTGTTATAGACTTGTAATTTGTTGAAAATTTAATATTTTAAGTGGGTAAGATATAAGGTGAGTGGGGATGGGGCGGAGCGGGGCGGGGATGGGGCGGGGACAACTTAAAATCCACCCCCGCCCCATCACCCATGGCGGGTATAACTTTCATCCCCATCCCCGCCCCACTACCCAACAAACTAGGATCCATCCCAGCCCCATTGGGGCGGGGATGGGGCGGGTCTCCTACTTGACCCGCCCCACTTGCATCCCTAATTATGAGTGAGAGAAGAGAATTGGGGTTTTAATTTTGGGTTAGGTGTGATGAAATTTGGACAACAAAGCCTTATTATGGCATCTCCACCAAATGCTACGTAAGAAATGGAAGAAAATGAGTTTTCTCCCTTTTTTTTCAAAAAAAAAAATCTGATTTTAGATTACCAAAAATCCAAAATACTTTAATTCATAAATTCCCATAATATAAGTGAGTCATAATAATATAAGTTTTCCCAAGTAGCATAACTTCGTTAATATATAATTTAACTCTGCTTAAAATTATTGGCTATTACAATTATATATTTTATTGAGTCACGAGAATGAGGGAGTGGAAGGGTGGTAAGCCCTTTCATCTCCCACCCACAGGTTGTGGATTCGATTATCATCATGGAGGCTTGGGGGGCTTTGGAGTAGGTTGTATTTAGGTGCCTTGTGAAAGGGCGTTAATGTAATTTATCTTACCAAATTTTTACAAAAATATTTTACTGAGTCATGTTTGAGTGAAAGTACCCTTTAAGTTAGGTTCAGTTTGCTTAGGGCATCTACGATTGGGTCAAGAAGTATATATATGGTTAAAGTCAAATCATGTTATGTTCAAGCTAGTATATATCTAGTTGAAGTTATATCATGTTTTGTTCAAGCTAATATGGGGTCACTTGGGTTTAAATTTGAACGGGTTAAGGCCTAATTATTTCAAATTAGGGTTGAGCTTAGATTGGGTTATTCTCGAATTATGATTTAGTGTGGATTAGATTATTGTTGGTTTCGGTTAAACTTAGATTAGGTCATGATTGTATTAAGATATATCGAAATTATAGTATTATTAGTTTTGGGTTACATTCTAATGGAAATTATGTATCGTCAAGTAAAATCTATGTTAATTATATAATTATAGCAAATTTTGCCAAAAGTTGTAAAATTAAACATATTTAAACATATTTTAAGTGACACAGAAAGTGATCATTAAGCATCCTCCAATGATAGTAGCTAGGGACTTGCTTGCAATTTTTAAGAGTCCCTAGCTACTAGCTTGACCATTGGAGACAAATTTAGCAATTTGCTTGGGGGGGAAATCTGCCAAATGCAAACCCAGGATTATTGAAAAAGTGGGTCTCATCAATAGCAAGTGGGACCCTTTTTAATGAAAAGTTGTAGCTAACTATTGGGGTAATTAGGTAGAAATGAAAATGGGTGGAAATCCTATGTGGCGCAAGCTAATTTGACAATTAACTTGCCATTGGAGATGCTCTGAGAAATCACCCATTAAAATAGAATAGTTATCCAGGTCTTATTAGCTATCCAAATTTCAAATGCAAGTATGATATTTATTTCTTAATGGAGGAGACAAGTTTAAGGAATTCCCAACTATGCCAACTTTTGAGACAAGAGAATAATTTGACCTCTAAACAAGAGGAGAATTTGGTAGTATTATAATTCCTTCTTAATTTCCCACTATCGAGCAAGGCATGTTACATTTTACAACAATGGATTTATAATTTATCTACATGGTTGTTTACTGGCTTGCACATAAATACATAGTTGCATATTGCATCATCACCTTTCAAAATGACCTATTTTAAATAAAAATTAGAAGCATATGTTTTACTGCAGTGCATTTACACTTTATGAATCATAATCATCGCCAAACTCAAGCAAGTTCAACTTGCTCAAACTAACACAAACTGAAATCTTATAACTATCATAAACACAATCATACCCTCTAATACATTTTTCATCCTAATCACCCAAAATGTCCCATACTTTTCACTCCCCAAATTACTCTTTACTTATCCATTTATCCCAAAAGTCCGCAATCACGAACAAAACAGTTAGAAATTAGGAACACCCAGTAAGATGACTCCATCAATGATCAATCAAATTGAAAATTTTACTAGAATTAAGATTTAACCTCGGTCTTTTTCACCCAAACCAAGCCACCCTCATTTCTCCTCCAGCCCCAACCCAATCTTCTACGACCAAATCCACTGTAACCCCTGGACCCTCCTCTATATCCTTCCACTACAGCCGTTGATTTACCACTTTCATTTTTTCTCTCCTCATTCAATTCACGGGTTATTCTCGGACTATTCTCCCTGTTACCTTCCCTATGCTTCTGTCGGATTTCCCTACGCTCAACCCTTCCGTAACACTTGTACACTTTTTTCAACGGTGCGTGCATCAAATGCGCCGGTTTCGACTTAATGTCCACCTCCACTCCTTCATCACCTTTCCTTTCTCCCTTCTCATCCAATTCACGGGTTATTCTCCGACTATTGTCCTTGTTGCCTTCCCTATGCTTCTGTCGGATTTCCCTACGCTCAACCCTTCTGTAACAATTGTACGCTTTTTTCGGTAGTTCGTGCATCACATGCGCCGGTTTCGAGTTAATATCCACATCCACTCCTTCTTCACCACCTTTACTTTCTCTCTCCTCCACACATATCGCCGGAATTTCCTTCACTCGCTTAACTTCCCAAATCATCGTACCTGATTCCGGCTTTCGCCATTTACTCGCAGCCCTCGACCTCCCATTTCCCCACTCTCTTCTACTGCTCACACAAACCTTCTTCAATTTTGGCTCAATCTCCGCCGTATGATCATCCATAGTCTCTTGATTGTCTTTCTCCTCCACCGTCTGATCATCCATATCCGTCTCCTCTTTCCCTTGATTTTCTCTCTCCTCCACCTCGCAACATTCATTACTTTCCATCGGATGATTTTGCTTCTGAACTCGTCGATTCTTCTTGTTTTTCTTCTTCTTCTTCTTCATTTTCTTCGCGACTTTATCGTCTTCTACCTTCCGATCATCCATCTGTTTTACTCGATCGTCGATTTCTACTTTCGTAACAGCGGCATTGTTTTCTGACGCCTCAGATATCGGATTATTGCTCACCCTCTTCGCAATTTTCTCATCTTCTAATCGTTTCTTACCGTGGAAATTTCTATGAATCGGCCTTTGAATCACGGAGTTAGGGTTTCCATTGTCGAATTTTGATCGATTAGGTTTCTGAAACTGCGAATTTTGATTTGCATGTTTATCTTTGTTGCTGAAACTGTGATTTGATTCCTCTTTCTTTCTATTGTTCTGCTTCTCCTCCTCCTCCTGTTGCAGCTGCTGCTGTTGCTTCATCCATCGCTTCTGCAGATCAACAATGGTGACGTAGTTGGCTGGCAATGTTGGATAACTTTTCCCGTCGTCCTCCATTTTTATTATTTTTGAGTTTTGTTGAGATGGTAAGAAAGAGAAAAGGGTAGTGAAGGTGTTAATGGAGGAGAAAGAGTGAGAATTGGAGTGAAATTAATGAATTTATGGCCATTTGGTTAGACGCACTATATTTCTGTGCTAGAAGCCTAGAACTCTAGAAGTACAACTACTGCAGGAAGGCACTTGGTATTTTCAGTTTTGGTTCACTTTTCCGTAAACTAATCCTATTAAAGTAAGATGGAACTTTTATCATGGCAAAGTTGGGATAGAACGTTGGTTGATCTAATGGGTAAATTACCGACTTTTAATAAAATTTAACTAGTGTTTAGGCCCGGGCGATGCCTCGGGTTTTCACTGTGCTACAATTTAGTAGTAGTTATATAAGTCATCTCATATTCATTTAAAAAAGTCATGTCATTCATTATATGGATTTTTCAAAAGTTTTCTTTTCATATATCATCATTAATTTTGATTAAATAAGCAATAATAGTATGGTGGAGTGATGGTTGAATCTCTTTCTTTCATACATGAGGTTGTGGGTTCGAATACTCACGTTCACAATGCTTCTTTTTTTTTTTTTTTACTATATGAGAAAGGCGTGGATATAATGTTACCGAATGGGGGATGGTGACACGTGGCACATATACGTTCTTAGGAACGCTTTTTAATATATTAGACTGTTCTTCAAATGGTATCATACATACATACATAATTAATTTTAATGAACATGCGAATTTATTTATTTATCTTTAAGGATGCAAGGGTTATGTTTAATAACATTAACTAATTACAACACATATATGTGATTTTGTGGAAACATGGATCACTAAAAGACGTTAGATTAGATGGTGAATCTTTGGAAATCCTTACATAAGGTCAGGGGTTCGAGCCCAGGCTTCAGCATATTTATTTTTTAAATAATGACTACTTGACTTTGTTGGTTAATATACATGTGGCAAAATTCTGGTGGGAGGAGGAGGGTACCACGTGGCGCATAGACGTTGTTAAGCACGCCTTTTAATATATTTGTATAAATATAGAGTAAAATCCAATTTAAGATTAATAATTATATTTTAATAATCTTTTAGTAGTGCATAATCTACCTAGTGGGTAGATGTAGTTAGGTTTCCAAAGCAGTGATGTCTAATTTTATATGGGTCGTTTTACATGTGGAACTATTTGTTGGCTCAGGCAAGGGGTGTTTAGAAAAACCCGGCCCGAACTACCCGACCCGGAAACCCGCTGACCCGACAAAAAAAAATGTCGGGTCAAAATCAGTTTTTTTGGGGTTTTATCGAGCCGGGTACCCGACCCGAAAAAACAAGAAATCCGGGTCGGGTAATGGGCTGCAGTTACAGTGGAAGCGGGTACCCGGTACCCGGTACCTGGTTTGACCTTTGAATTTTGAGGTTTTCTAAAATTCTAACTAGACCAGCGCCACAAACAACAACAATACCAACACAGCCCAATAGCCCATTACTCTAAATTCTAAAATCATATAACCCTACCCTAAGTCCCTAACATCTCTCTCTCTCATTCGCAATTCGCAGTTTCGCACTCCTTTCTCTCTCTGCCATTAGAATTCAGCGACCACCACTGCACCAGCGTCCATCGGTGACCACCACTGCACCAGCGTCCACCGACGACCACCACCGCACCTTCGAGCGCACCACCTCCGCACCACCGTCCACCGGCGACCTTTCACTTAGAGATAATGGTTTGTCAATACTCAATATAAACAATGGGTTCGTAACCAGGACGTTCAAAAGTTTCATTTATTCTCTTACAGCTAGCCAAAATCTCAGCTTGAATCTCTTCGAGATCCTTGCCTTTTCCCCTAGAAGGATTTGCAATCTGAATTCCGAACTAAAACTGCTCTTCCTTGCCATTTAGGATGTAGCTTGAGCATTTACTCCATAGCCAAGAACCAAGACCAGTTGACTTAGTACTGGTCTGTTAATATAAACAATGGGTGCTTTCTGTTAATGTTTTGCACTTTGTTTACTTAACAGTGTGTTGTGTAATGTGCACTTGGGTATTTGTTGTTTGCATTTTCCTGGATTAATGAAGTGAAGTTGTTGATATATGGAGGAATTAAAAGCTGTATGTTTTTGTGAATGGGAGGATTTGTTTGATTTAAGTTGCAGTTCAAGTTGAGGAGGAGTTGGAAATGTCAATGCCAACTAATTGGGCTTTAATAGTGCAGTGGGCTAATGCCTAATGGCTAGCTTTTAATTTTTTTAAAAAGGGGGGAAACGAACTGGGTACCTTATGACCTGACTCGGGGAAACCGGATACTCAGCTTTCCTGGGTCGGGTTATGGGCCGCCTTTTCAAGTACCCGAATATGCGGGTACCTGCATATCCGGGTACCTGAAAAGCCGGGTACCCAGTTATGAACACCCCTAGCTCAAGCAATGCTCCCGATCGTTAACCAATGTGAATTTGAAGTATTATATCAAACACTTGAGAGAAGTGGGAATAAAGAGTTATACCCATTAGATTGTGCTCAGACAATGATCTTCCAGTTCCTTTTAAATTTTCTACCTAGTAAATTGTAATATGAATTATTCATCAATATAGCATTCGATTTTAAGAGAGTACATATTATAAATATAAAATTACTTATCAAGAATATGATACAATCTTGTTTTCGACATTTAAGTTAATGTGTAAGAATATAACCGATGAATTAAAACGGTGTAGTAGTGTTAATTACGGAAGTGATAAAAATTTGAAAAACTCTTTTTTAAATACAAGAGTACTGAAAGGTAGGACATATTAGCATTGTTTATGTCGATTTTGTACTATGTACGCAAAAGGTATTGGGGAGCCAACAACAAGAACAATATACTAATTTTAATACGACGTAAATAATAGACAATAGAAATATAAATAAAAGAGATTAAGAACGCAAACAATTGTTGACGCGGAAAACCCAAGGAATGGGAAAAACCGCGGGTGACACTCTTGATCACCAATCCACTATAATGATGCCGTCATTGGTACAAGTGTTTAAGTATAGTGCTCAACACAAGAGCTTTTCAGAATGTTAATAGAGGGAGAGAATAATTGTAACACCCCGTAATTTTCACCCTTTATTTTTGGCGTTTGTTTACTTTAAAATGATATTTTTTTTTTCATAAAAATAAGTAATTTATTATTTACATTATTTTGGAACGTGTTGTGAAAATGTGTATATATATTTATATGTTGTGATATATTTATATATATATATTTATTTTAAGTTTTTAGTTGTTTATTTTAAAGGTTATATTAATTTCGTTATTTGTTTAGGCGTTTAGGATGCAGTTTTGTCGCGTAGCGTTTTTGTAACGATGTTGGACCGATTTGAGTGATGAAATGTTGCATCGCATGTGGCGTGCTAATGTGCTTGTTATATTTATATTTATAATATAATTTATTAGAGTTATTTTCATTATTAAGTATTTTCAAAGTTTAGGCGCGATTTAGGAATTTATCGATTTATCGCGTGACGGACTTTTGATGCATGGACCTTTGATGACTTGGGCCGAAATCTTCTTGGTGTACATGGGCTTGGACAGCCGGCTATGGGGAGGGAGAAGGAAGAAGTTTCTCCTCTTTTATTTCATTTCTTTTAATTGGTGACTCTTGGTAGTTTGTAACCCCCGTAACCCCCTAATCATTTCTCCTAAACCCTTCATTTTTCCTTGCCATAAAATTCTGATTTTTATTAAAAGAAGTTCAGCATCATTTGCATTTAACCCTCACCGTTTTCAAGAAAAGAAAGATAGAAAAGGAAGAGGAAAAGAATAGAAAGGTTCAACCCGGTTTTTCCTGTCACACCTTCACGAAATTAACCGTAGCCGGAGATATAACCGTTGGATCATCTTCAAATTTGGAAAGAACGTTTATAACATCTTGTTCTACACTCTGACCAGAGCGATTTAGAATATGAGCTTTTGATCACCGGGAATCATGGTCGGAACAGAGCAGTGTGACATGAGATTTATCAACGTTCAAGAAGAAAATGCCTAGTGACTGGTTGCTTCAATTCTCGTTCGTTGTGCCTTGGGGTTAGAAGAGGAATTGGATTGTATGCGTAGATCTTAACTATTTTTTTTTTAGACTCAGCTCTCCTCCCGACGTTCCAGGTAACTAGTAGTTGTCTTAGAACCATAGTGATTAGAGTATTATTCGGTATTAGATTATTACGCTAGGAATTATTTTAAATACTTTTTGATTGAAATTATTGACGAAATTTGACATGAATATACTTGATGCATGCTGTGTGATTACTGCAAAGAGAAAAATAATTTTCGTATGATTTTTGGTATTTATTTGATTTAATTGGTGTTTTGTGCGTTTTTGGCTAAATTGCAGAATAATTATTAAACGGATGTTAAAATTGCTGAAATTATTTTGCTTAGATCATGTTGTACGCGTAGTATGTATTCCATGCCTTAGAATAATTTTTGCCTACTGTGTACTGGTTTATTTAATTGATATATCTGTTTTTGCAATTTCGTTTCTGTCAGTATATAAATCATGTAAATTATTTCTGGAAGCCAAAAAATTCATTTCTTTGTATAATATGTATTTCCGTGAGTTTATGCATGTTGTATAAATTGTTGGTAATTTTTGGGCGTTTATTTATATCTTTAGTTATTATATTGGCTTTATTGAGTAATCTGTATATTAACTTTTAAAATTACTTTTGGAGTTCGAAAATTATAAATAAAATTTGTACCATGTCAGTAGAGCCATTAGGGTCATTTGATAATTTTTGTGTGATTTTACTGCTCGAACTTATTAGTTTAATAATTATTATTGGATTTTTGTTGTGAAATTGAGGATACTCTTATAAATTATTTGAGAGCTTGTTAATCAGAAATAATTTGTGATATTTTATGTTCTTGGATGCTGGTGTTTAGTAGGTTGCTGTAAGTATTATTGGTATCATTATGTTTATGTTTGATTTATGTAAAAATGATTGATTGTGTACTATTCATTTATTTAATAAGCCTTGGAGTTAATTGGTGATGCATTTTTTATTGATGTTGTTAGTGCTGTAAAAACTATTCCACTATCATTGTTGATGCTTAGTGATGTTTAAAGTATTGTGGTTGGAGATATTTGTTGTAAATTTGTAAGTTACTACTTTGAAGATTTTTGAAAAATTACTTTTGATGAATTATGGGTATAAGGCCGGGTGACATCCCTTTTGACGAATATTTTTGAGCTGAATGATACTTTGATGATATTTATGAATTATGATTTTATTTTTGAGATAAGAACATCCGGTGGGATAGATGTAGTCCCCGGTGAAGAACATGCCAACCACCTGGTTTGGGAACTAGGGGTACACCTGGGTTAATTGTTGTCGTCCGAGAGGTCAGGGAGTTCTGCGTGTTCTACCCTGCATCGGGAGTTTGGCCATTCTTAGACACAGACAGTGGGGAACGTAAGCCCATAGACTGACCTGGAGATTGCGATCTGACAAACCTTAGGAAGTGAATTGCGATTCACTAGCATTCGGTTTCTGACTCAATAACTTGTTTTACCTATATTTTATTTTTATGAAAGTACTCTTGAGATGATTTATTTATTTTTATCCAACTCACTTGCTATTTATTATTCATTTGCGTTATTTGTGAGTTATATGGAAGTGGATGCATATTGTAGTTGACTTGACTTTATGCTTTCCTTTCTTATTAATCTATGTCTGAATCATGCTTTGATTTCTTTTGTTCTAGGAGAACTGCTAGTTACTCCCCACTGATTGTGGATATTTGTTGTATATTTTGCAGGTTTTGTTGATGGGGATTTTCTTTGATTTTGGGCTCGGATTGAGATGCGAGAAATAATCTATTAGGGGTTTTAGTTCTAGACTTCTCTTTAGTTTGAGATAGTTTTCTCATTTCGATTTTAATCTAAGTAATTAATTTACTTATAGTACTTACTTATGTTTGTTTTTATCACTTAATTATTTAAACACTATTCTTGTAGTAGTGACATTCCCAGAAGACGATGTTTCCGCCATCGTCCTATTAATACTATTATTATTTCTTTTTTTTCCGCTTTGAAATTCTGGGGTGTTACAGTTGGTATCAGAGCAAAACGCTCCTAAACTCTGAAAAAGTGTTGGTAATAATTCTTTAGAATTATTAGTTAGCCATAGGATATAAAATTTGTTTAGAATTAAGTTTAGTTGTTTCACTATAATGAGAGTGTGATGGGTAGAGTAAGTAAAGGGAAGCCTTATGGGAATGTGATGTGCTCTCATGCTTATGGAGCATATGTTATATGTATAGTTATTTGTATTATTGGTGGAATTAGTCTACCAAGTTTGCTAATCTTATTTGCAGGGCCTCTTACATGTAATTTATTTTCTCTTTTATCAGAGTGCGCAGCGAAAGCGAAGTAATTTATAGCCTTCTCGGTTTCGTTGTGTTTAATTTATTTTGTGTTTTACAATTTAGAAATAAGCTTTAATTTTATTTTAATATAGTCTTGTGTGTTGCATTGCATTTATTTTATTTGCTAGATGCTTGATAGTATATGTTATTATGTGAGACAGTATATATTTTCTGTTCTTTAAATTGAGTGTTGTTTTTATGTGAGTACTACGTATCTGTTTTATTATTTACAAAACTTTCTAGTTTGAATTTATATTCCAAATTATATTTTAGATCTTTGAACTTAATAAATTTCATACCTATATTAGAGTTATTTTATGACTTTTAAATTTTCCTATTGTTAATATTTTGATATACTCTTTTGAAAACGTTTAATTTCAATTGTTTTATAATGGTTTGGAATAAGAAAGGGGTTTTGAAATTGTCTTTCAAGATATTCTTCAAATTTCTCTTATCGTCTTTGACCATCTATATTTATAAATATTTTCCTTGTAATATTTTTATTTTTCATGTTAATCCTTATTTAGCCTTTAATTATGGTAATAAGTTTTGTAGTCTTTGAAAATAAAAGTACCCTAATGAGTTGTTTTGGTGTTAGTTTGAAAAGTAGATGTAAACTATTTTGTTTTAAGGTTGGCATTCAACAACTTTTATTTTACTTACTAACTTACTTTTCTTATTAGCATTTTTTTTTCAAACTCAAATGCATGAAAGGATCTCGTTTACTATTTGTTGTTTCTTGTTTAAATATTTAGTGCTTTCTCATTTCATATCAAAATTTTGGTTGTTTTCATTACTTCTTATTTAATTCTCTGATTTTGACTGATCTGTTTTATATTCTTTGAAAGTGAAATTTATATACTCGATCTAAATTTTAAACTTGTTTGAGTTGATATTAAGTCATAATGGGTGATTCCTTTGACTTGTATGTCAATTTGATAAGTCTAAATTTTAAACTTGTTTGAGTTGATATTGAGTCATAATGGGTGATTCCTTTGGCTTGTATGTCAATTTAATAAGTTGACACATTTTATCTGTTTTGATTTAATTTCCTTTTTCAGTTGATATTAAGTTTATATTGGGTGATTCCAGTAAACTCTAATGCCGATTTGATAATTTGGCTTTCAAATATTGTTTTGTTGATACTAGATTGCAGTGGGTGGTTCCATGCACAATTGTGTCGACTTAGCAAATTTTATAATTGTTGTTTATAATTTATTACTTTATCGCCTATTTATTATTAGTGTTTCGTCGTTGTGAAATTTATTTTAAAGTTTTCAATGTCTTTTGCGAACTTTAATTTTCATATATATGTTTAGGAGGCGTACGCTCTTATAACTTATGTCATAACTTGTGTTCGTAAGTGCTATTTTAATAAAGCAGCTAGCTACTCTTTATTAAAGTGTTCTTATCTCTTTAAGTGGAGTATAAGCCCGTGTGGTTACCTCTATTTAAATTGATTTGGCTATCTATTTACAAACTTTTTCTCCTTCGTTTCTTTTCTAAAAATATTTATGTATGGCCGGATTTATTCTTTTATAATTTTACGTAAATATTTATTCCTGCCCCTTTTACAAAATTACCTATAGTTTATTGTGCAAAAGTTTTTACCTTAAACTTTCTAATACTTGTCTTTGGTTCTTTCACATTTTATAAAATAATGGTTGTTACCGTACTTCTTTCTTGTACAACTCTTTTGGTCTTCCAAAATAAAATATATATTATTTGAGTTATCAAATTGTATACCCGCAAAGTTGTTTAGTTTACTAAAATCCATCGATTTCGTTTTCTTAATGTTCTTTATCTAGAGTATTTTCTTTTGTCTCTTGGTTGTTTTGAAGTTTCGAGGACGAAACTCTTTTAAAGGGGAGTGATTGTAACACCCCGTAATTTTCACCCTTTATTTTTGGCGTTTGTTTACTTTAAAATGATATTTTTTTTCCATAAAAATAAGTAATTTATTATTTACATTATTTTGGAACGTGTTGTGAAAATGTGTATATATATTTATATGTTGTGATATATTTATATATATATTTATTTTAAGTTTTTAGTTATTTATTTTAAAGGTTATATTAATTTCGTTATTTGTTTAGGCGTTTAGGATGCAGTTTTGTCGCGTAGCGTTTTTGTAACGATGTTGGACCGATTTGAGTGATGAAATGTTGCATCGCATGTGGCGTGCTAATGTGTTTGTTATATTTATATTTATAATATAATTTATTAGAGTTATTTTCATTATTAAGTATTTTCAAAGTTTAGGCGCGATGTAGGAATTTATCGATTTATCGCGTGACGGACTTTTGATGCATGGACCTTTGATGACTTGGGCCGAAATCTTCTTGGTGTACATGGGCTTGGACAGCCGGCTATGGGGAGGGAGAAGGAAGAAGTTTCTCCTCTTTTATTTCATTTCTTTTAATTGGTGACTCTTGGTAGTTTGTAACCCCCGTAACCCCCTAATCATTTCTCCTAAACCCTTCATTTTTCCTTGCCATAAAATTCTGATTTTTATTAAAAGAAGTTCAGCATCATTTGCATTTAACCCTCACCGTTTTCAAGAAAAGAAAGATAGAAAAGGAAGAGGAAAAGAATAGAAAGGTTCAACCCGGTTTTTCCTGTCACACCTTCACGAAATTAACCGTAGCCGGAGATATAACCGTTGGATCATCTTCAAATTTGGAAAGAACGTTTATAACATCTTGTTCTACACTCTGACCAGAGCGATTTAGAATATGAGCTTTTGATCACCGGGAATCATGGTTGGAACAGAGCAGTGTGACATGAGATTTATCAACGTTCAAGAAGAAAATGCCTAGTGACTGGTTGCTTCAATTCTCGTTCGTTGTGCCTTGGGGTTAGAAGAGGAATTGGATTGTATGCGTAGATCTTAACTATTTTTTTTTTAGACTCAGCTCTCCTCCCGACGTTCCAGGTAACTAGTAGTTGTCTTAGAACCATAGTGATTAGAGTATTATTCGGTATTAGATTATTACGCTAGGAATTATTTTAAATACTTTTTGATTGAAATTATTGACGAAATTTGACATGAATATACTTGATGCATGCTTTGATTTCTTTTGTTCTGGGAGAACTGCTAGTTACTCCCCACTGATTGTGGATATTTGTTGTATATTTTGCAGGTTTTGTTGATGGGGATTTTCTTTGATTTTGGGCTCGGATTGAGATGTGAGAAATAATCTATTAGGGGTTTTAGTTCTAGACTTCTCTTTAGTTTGAGATAGTTTTCTCATTTCGATTTTAATCTAAGTAATTAATTTACTTATAGTACTTACTTATATTTGATTTTATCACTTAATTATTTAAACACTATTCTTGTAGTAGTGACATTCCCAGAAGACGATGTTTCCGCCATCGTCCTATTAATACTATTATTATTTCTTTTTTTTCCGCTTTGAAATTCTGGGGTGTTACAGTTGGTATCAGAGCAAAACGCTCCTAAACTCTGACAAAGTGTTGGTAATAATTCTTTAGAATTATTAGTTAGCCATAGGATATAAAATTTGTTTAGAATTAAGTTTAGTTGTTTCACTATAATGAGAGTGTGATGGGTAGAGTAAGTAAATGGAAGCCTTATGGGAATGTGATGTGCTCTCATGCTTATGGAGCATATGTTATATGTATAGTTATTTGTATTATTGGTGGAATTAGTCTACCAAGTTTGCTAATCTTATTTGCAGGGCCTCTTACATGTAATTTATTTTCTCTTTTATCAGAGTGCGCAGCGAAAGCGAAGTAATTTATAGCCTTCTCGGTTTCGTTGTGTTTAATTTATTTTGTGTTTTGCAATTTAGAAATAAGCTTTAATTTTATTTTAATATAGTCTTGTGTGTTGCATTGCATTTATTTTATTTGCTAGATGCTTGATAGTATATGTTATTATGTGAGACAGTATATATTTTCTGTTCTTTAATTTGAGTGTTGTTTTTATGTGAGTACTACGTATCTGTTTTATTATTTACAAAACTTTCTAGTTTGAATTTATATTCCAAATTATATTTTAGATCTTTGAACTTAATAAATTTCATACCTATATTAGAGTTATTTTATGACTTTTAAATTTTCCTATTGTTAATATTTTGATATACTCTTTTGAAACCGTTTAATTTCAATTGTTTTATAATGGTTTGGAATAAGAAAGGGGTTTTGAAATTGTCTTTCAAGATATTCTTCAAATTTCTCTTATCGTCTTTGACCATCTATATTTATAAATATTTTCCTTTTAATATTTTTATTTTTCATGTTAATCCTTATTTAGCCTTTAATTATGGTAATAAGTTTTGTAGTCTTTGAAAATAAAAGTACCCTAATGAGTTGTTTTGGTGTTAGTTTGAAAAGTAGATGTAAACTATTTTGTTTTAAAGGTTGGCATTCAACAACTTTTATTTTACTTACTAACTTACTTTTCTTATTAGCATTTTTTTTTCAAACTCAAATGCATGAAAGGATCTCGTTTACTATTTGTTGTTTCTTGTTTAAATATTTAGTGCTTTCTCATTTCATATCAAAATTTTGGTTGTTTTCATTACTTCTTATTTAATTCTCTGATTTTGACTGATCTGTTTTATATTCTTTGAAAGTGAAATTTATATACTCGATCTAAATTTTAAACTTGTTTGAGTTGATATTAAGTCATAATGGGTGATTCCTTTGACTTGTATGTCAATTTGATAAGTCTAAATTTTAAACTTGTTTGAGTTGATATTGAGTCATAATGGGTGATTCCTTTGGCTTGTATGTCAATTTAATAAGTTGACACATTTTATCTGTTTTGATTTAATTTCCTTTTTCAGTTGATATTAAGTTTATATTGGGTGATTCCAGTAAACTCTAATGCCGATTTGATAATTTGGCTTTCAAATATTGTTTTGTTGATACTAGATTGCAGTGGGTGGTTCCATGCACAATTGTGTCGACTTAGCAAATTTTATAATTGTTGTTTATAATTTATTACTTTATCGCCTATTTATTATTAGTGTTTCGTCGTTGTGAAATTTATTTTAAAGTTTTCAATGTCTTTTGCGAACTTTAATTTTCATATATATGTTTAGGAGGCGTACGCTCTTATAACTTATGTCATAACTTGTGTTCGTAAGTGCTATTTTAATAAAGCAGCTAGCTACTCTTTATTAAAGTGTTCTTATCTCTTTAAGTGGAGTATAAGCCCGTGTGGTTACCTCTATTTAAATTGATTTGGCTATCTATTTACAAACTTTTTCTCCTTCGTTTCTTTTCTAAAAATATTTATGTATGGCCGGATTTATTCTTTTATAATTTTACGTAAATATTTATTCCTGCCCCTTTTACAAAATTACCTATAGTTTATTGTGCAAAAGTTTTTACCTTAAACTTTCTAATACTTGTCTTTGGTTCTTTCACATTTTATAAAATAATGGTTGTTGCCGTACTTCTTTACTGTACAACTCTTTTGGTCTTCCAAAATAAAATATATATTATTTGAGTTATCAAATTGTATACCTGCAAAGTTGTTTAGTTTACTAAAATCCATCGATTTCTGTTTTCTTAATGTTCTTTATCTAGAGTATTTTCTTTTGTCTCTTGGTTGTTTTGAAGTTTCGAGGACGAAACTCTTTTAAAGGGGAGTGATTGTAACACCCCGTAATTTTCACCCTTTATTTTTGGCGTTTGTTTACTTTAAAATGATATTTTTTTTCCATAAAAATAAGTAATTTATTATTTACATTATTTTGGAACGTGTTGTGAAAATGTGTATATATATTTATATGTTGTGATATATTTATATATATATTTATTTTAAGTTTTTAGTTATTTATTTTAAAGGTTATATTAATTTCGTTATTTGTTTAGGCGTTTAGGATGCGGTTTTTGTCGCGTAGCGTTTTTGTAACGATGTTGGACCGATTTGAGTGATGAAATGTTGCATCGCATGTGGCGTGCTAATGTGTTTGTTATATTTATATTTATAATATAATTTATTAGAGTTATTTTCATTATTAAGTATTTTCAAAGTTTAGGCGCGATGTAGGAATTTATCGATTTATCGCGTGACGGACTTTTGATGCATGGACCTTTGATGACTTGGGCCGAAATCTTCTTGGTGTACATGGGCTTGGACAGCCGGCTATGGGGAGGGAGAAGGAAGAAGTTTCTCCTCTTTTATTTCATTTCTTTTAATTGGTGACTCTTGGTAGTTTGTAACCCCGTAACCCCCTAATCATTTCTCCTAAACCCTTCATTTTTCCTTGCCATAAAATTCTGATTTTTATTAAAAGAAGTTCAGCATCATTTGCATTTAACCCTCACCGTTTTCAAGAAAAGAAAGATAGAAAAGGAAGAGGAAAAGAATAGAAAGGTTCAACCCGGTTTTTCCTGTCACACCTTCACGAAATTAACCGTAGCCGGAGATATAACCGTTGGATCATCTTCAAATTTGGAAAGAACGTTTATAACATCTTGTTCTACACTCTGACCAGAGCGATTTAGAATATGAGCTTTTGATCACCGGGAATCATGGTCGGAACAGAGCAGTGTGACATGAGATTTATCAACGTTCAAGAAGAAAATGCCTAGTGACTGGTTGCTTCAATTCTCGTTCGTTGTGCCTTGGGGTTAGAAGAGGAATTGGATTGTATGCGTAGATCTTAACTATTTTTTTTTTAGACTCAGCTCTCCTCCCGACGTTCCAGGTAACTAGTAGTTGTCTTAGAACCATAGTGATTAGAGTATTATTCGGTATTAGATTATTACGCTAGGAATTATTTTAAATACTTTTTGATTGAAATTATTGACGAAATTTGACATGAATATACTTGATGCATGCTTTGATTTCTTTTGTTCTGGGAGAACTGCTAGTTACTCCCCACTGATTGTGGATATTTGTTGTATATTTTGCAGGTTTTGTTGATGGGGATTTTCTTTGATTTTGGGCTCGGGTTGAGATGCGAGAAATAATCTATTAGGGGTTTTAGTTCTAGACTTCTCTTTAGTTTGAGATAGTTTTCTCATTTCGATTTTAATCTAAGTAATTAATTTACTTATAGTACTTATGTTTATTTTTATCACTTAATTATTTAAATACTATTCTTGTAGTAGTGACATTCACAGAAGATGATGTTTCCGCCATCGTCCTATTAATACTATTATTATTTCTTTTTTTTCCGCTTTGAAATTCTGGGGTGTTACAATAATAGCCTATGAGTACAGTGAGTCAGTGTGAGCTAGAAGAAGTGAAATTCGGTTACAGCTTTGCTATTTATACAAAATATTAATATCCCCCTATAGCCGTTGGTATATTCGCCTAAGAAATAGGCCACCTCAGCCTCTTGTTCAACTACTTTCCTTTTTCTCTCAATTGCGAGATCATGGGCCCACTTCCTTCGCTAACAACTTCCACCTGATAACTGATACCCCTTATCTTGTAATTTGAAAATATAGATTTGACGCCAATATGAAAATTAGCTGGCCCAACAATTGTCCCTAATTGATGTTGATGTCCAAAACCGCCTTGGGAAGGGACATCAATTACACGTCCCAAAAAACCTCTCATCATTCTCCAAATGCACACGCCTCCTCTATAAAAGTCTTGTCCCGTCCATCTTTTCGTCCCTTCAACTTTCTCAATTTCTCTTTCTAATTCCTTAAAATCCTCCATCAAGAAAGAAACTGCTACAGTTACTCAACTCCCTCGCTAGTTCTGCCGAGCAACTTCCATGTAATCCCTCTTCTCTCCACTCTTCTTGCTTCAATGGCTCCCAAAGAGACCCCTATAATTAGGAAATCCAAAAGAACCTCCAAATCCGTCGAAGATACAAAGAAAATAATCATCGTTGATGCTGGGGTAATTGGGGGTCACAGTGTCGCTAGTGAATTTTCAGAAGATGAAATAGATGATTTCCTAGAAAAAACAGGCTTACCTCTCCTTACCAAAGTTAGAATTCCTACCCAAGACGAACGCCCTGACTACTGTCCCCAGGGTTCCATTCAAAATTGGGTACAACTTCCCCCTAAACCCCCTAATGACATAATTGCTTATGGCCTTACAAGTCAACCCCGCACAAATCATGCCCTTAGTATGAAGGGTCATTTATGTAATTGACAAATTGGTGAAGGCCATGAACATGGATTTTGGGTTGAATGATTTGTTGTATTTGTATGAAATAAAGAGGGTGGAAAACACAAGATACACTATTTTCTTGAAATCTGGGCGTCATTCTTTAGTAGAAAATTCTGGGGCCAATGACAGAGGGTGGAAGAAGAGATACATCTTTGTGGATTAAAACAAC
This sequence comes from Beta lomatogona, assembly GCA_947646795.1. Taxonomy (NCBI): domain Eukaryota; kingdom Viridiplantae; phylum Streptophyta; class Magnoliopsida; order Caryophyllales; family Amaranthaceae; genus Beta; species Beta lomatogona. The sequence goes on along the minus strand of CANSNZ010000424.1, from coordinate 316,038 downwards.
AATAGGAAAGGCTTACGATTTTATATATGAAGGGTGGAACGCCGAAAGTAATTACTCTTCCTTTTAGGTTGCCATCATTGAATAGCGACGTTGACACTTTCCTAAATTCTTCCCCTTTTCAGAGGTGCTACCGCTGTCAATTGAAGAATCTGACTATACCAGATGGAAGGTCAATAGATTGCTGAAGCAATACTCAGCGAAAGAACGGATGTTCAAGAACAACTTCAATTTAGCATCTTCTGATGCCGCAAGCCTGCCCGAGGACGTCGACGAAAAAGCAAATAACTCATCTCCATCCATGGCATCAGGTTCATTCTAATAGAGTGACGACGTCGCACTTATTTCGCACTTTTCTTGTATCTAACGTTGTTGTGCATATGACAGAAAACACTCAGTCCACTAGGCCAAAGACCCCCAGTGTTTCTCTCTCTGAATCTGAAATGTTGGAGAGAATGAGGAAAAGGAAGAAGACGGAATGAGAGAATGCTCCGATACCATCCTCCACAATCCCCCTAAAGGCTGCTAAGACACCCAAACCTGCGGACGCCGTCAAACCTACTGGGACGCCGTCTTTTGCAGGGGAAACATTTACCGTCACTCTCCCCAAGAACTTCATGGAGATCACATCTACCACTATATTCCCAACTGCTGAAAAACTAGTTAACCCGGCGCCACAACGTCGTCTTGCTAGCTTACCTCTTACCACCGTCGCGCTCGAAGGACTAGCCCTGCAACTCCATGTAAGTACTTTGTATGTATATAAATTCATAACGCCGGTGACTCTTCATTAATGATTTTATGCTTATGTATCTAGGTTGTTCAGAACTCCTTGGCTCTCCGTAATGCCGCTCCCACACTCGAGAAGGAATCCAAAACCCTCCGAGATAAACTGGAGAGGTCCATAGCTGCTCAAACTGCTGCGGAAGCCAATCTGAAGGAGGCCACGGCTGAGGTGGTGAAGCTGAAAGAGGCATCGACAACGCAGGCGACGGAGGTAACAACGCTAAAAGAAGAGATGGACTCCAAGGTGTCAGCATTGCAAGAGGAGCTCGTCGACGCCGCCAACCGTTACACATGGATGACCTAAGCAAGGTTGATGAAGCAGTATATGGAGGGTCAGACGACGTCGTGGACCCCGGAGGACGACATCAGAACATTCTTGGACGTCTTCGGCACTCCTGAAGACCTGCTTCCTGGCGGCATCCATGACACTGAAGTTGCAGCCACTGCTGATTCTGGCCCTATGGACGTCGTCAATGACATGGCAAAAGCAGATTAGTAGTTTTCCTTAAGGTTTTATGACGCTTGTTAAAACAATGTTTGGTTATAGTTTTTGGGTGTTGTGACACCAGTTTGAACAATTTATGTTTTAATGTGTGTTGGTGCTAAGGCACCAGTTTAGAACAATGTTTACTTCGTTTTCTGTTGATTTTAACTATTGCCTTTACAGCAAATATCAATGTTACGCTTTTACTTTGGTGTGTTTTATTTGCATCTTGTGTATGTGTGTTTGCAAATGTAGATGTATGTATGTATGTATGTATGTATGTATGTATGTATGTATGTATGTATGTATGTATGTATGTATGTATGTATGTATGTATGTATGTATGTATGTATGTATGTATGTATGTATGTATGTATGTATGTATGTATGTATGTATGTATGTATGTATGTATGTATGTATGTATGTATGTATGTATGTATGTATGTATGTATGTATGTATGTATGTATGTATGTATGTATGTGTGTATAGGTACCTTTGATGTTTGAAGCCATTTGCTACGTTAATTGCTATGAAGTGCTAAATTGCCTCTTCCAATTAACTATGCATGGCATATTGTACATTGTTGTGATGACTTCTAAGGTGTGTGTCCCTTTTTGTATTGAAGTCATTTCATATGTATCTCAACGCCGTTACATCATCGTCATAATAATAATCAACGTCAGCTCCAGTTTCGCCGTCAATGCTGGTGTTGGCGTTGAGTGGTTGTGACTGTTTTGATGTTCGAATGTTTCGACGTTGGTTGTCAATAACTCCTTGGCCCCTACGCCTGTCTTCACAAAGAAGGGTGAGATGGCCGTTGGCGAAGCCAAAGGCCAACGGACGCTCAAGTCAGTATAATGTCAAAGGAAATTGAATATGTTGAAAGCAAAATGAAATAGAACAACTTAACTTAGGTTGTTGGTTACTAGCCTGTAGTGGCGTCCTTTTTGTTATCAACATAAGATGATTAAAAATGGTAAAGTTTTAGGTAGACAGCGTTCAACTTCAGGGAACATGCTTACCTTCGTTCGTGCATAACCTATAAGCACCGTTGCCTACCACTTTGTGAATTCGATAAGGTCCTTCCCAAGCTGGTGCTAATTTTCCTGCATTAAGCTCTTTAGTATTTTGGAACACTTCTCTAAACACCCAATCACCTACCTTGAATGTTTTTGCTTTGACGTTCTCGTTGAAACTTCGTGCCACTATTTGTTGTTGTGATGCCAATCGTACGAGGGCTGCCTCTCTTAACTCTTCACTGGTGTCGAGGTCATGGCTCAATTCTTCCTCGTTTCTCACTGGCGTCAATAATCCATATCTTGCCATCAGGATTTGTACTTCCAGAGGCAGGACTACTTCACAGTCGTACACTAACGAGACCGGCGTCTGTCCCGTCGTTGTCTTAGGCGTCGTTCTGTTTGCCCAGCGGATTGACAGGAGCTCTTACGCCCATTTACCTTTGGCTCCTTTCAAACGTTCCTTAATGACTTTGATAATTGACTTGTTGCTTGATTCAGCCTGTCCATTCGTCTGCGGATACCTCGGCGTTGCTGTATTTAGTTGTATGTTCCACTTTGCCAGGAAGTTACGCGTGGGTGTACTGATGAATTGTGAGTCGTCGTCGCAGACTATTTCTGACGGAACGACAAACCTGCAGATTATGTTTCGCCATATAAAAGTAATAACTTCTTTGTCGCGTACCTGGGTGAATGAGTCAGCCTCAATCCATTTTGAGAAGTAGTCTGTTAATGCCAGCATGAATACTTTTTACCCCGGTGCTGGGGGTAATTTTCCAACAATGTCCATTCCCCATGTCATGAAGGCTCATGGAGTAATGGTTGGGTGTAACTTCTCTGCTGGCTTGTGGGCCATAGCAGCATGTTGTTGGCAAGAGTCACACTTCTTGACATATTCATTGGCATCATGACGTAACGTCGGCCAATAATAGCCCATCCTCAATGTACGATTAGATAGGTTGCGTCCTCGTGAATGGTTGCCACAGCTGCCGTCATGCATTTCTTGTAACACTTGTCCTCGTTCATCGCCGTCAAGGCATCGCAGATATGGCCATGCAGTTGACTTTCGAAACAAGACGTTTTCAATCAAAACATACATAGATGATTTGTAGCGTACCTTTCGGGCCTCTATTTTGTCTTTCGGGAGTACGTCGTCTTTGAGGTATGAGATGATTGACGTCATCCAACTAACGGGTGTCGCTAATATATTAACGCGACTTCATTTCTTGGCCAATCAATTGCCGGCGTCACAAAATGTGTTATAGGTATGTTTTTTGAAGCCCGACGTCCTCATGGCTGAGCCAATGTTGGCTAACGCGTCTGCCTACGTATTTTGGTCCCTGGGGATTTGATGGATGTCAAAACTTATAAAACTTTTTACCTTTGAGCGGACTGCGTCGAGGTATGCTGTCATTTTGGAATCTTTTGCAGCAAACTCTCCTTTAACTTGGCTGACTATTAGCAATGAATCGATGTACACTACGATGTCTGTTACCTACAAATCCTTTGCCGGCGTTATTCCTGCTATTAATGTTTCGTACTCCGCCTCGTTGTTTGTCGCTATGAAATCACAGCTGATGGCTCGGGAAATGATGTCCCCTTGTGGCGACTTCAGTAATATGCCTAATCCGGCTCCTCGAAAATTCGAAGATCCATCTACATGTAGCACCCATCTAGTATTCCCTCCGTCCCAGAATAGTCTGAACACTTTCCTTTTATGTTTGTCCCAAATTAGTTTGAACACTTCCAATTTTGGCATGGTCCCACTATTAATATATTATTTCTTTTACACATCTTTGGCCCACACTCTACCATTTATCAATAAAAAGTTACCCAACTTTCTCTCTCCTCTAATAAAAAATACCCCACCAACTCCTATCACATCTACTTTTTAAATAAAATAGTATTTGATAACCATACTACAACTTATCACCTTAAACTACGTGTCCCAACAAGTGTTCAGATCTTTCTGGGACGGAGGTAGTATTACGTGTATTTACATCTAACATACTTACTTAGCTTTGCGCCGACTCTTCTAGTTGTGGGCTGAAGTCAGCCATAAAATCTGCTAGAGCCTGTGATTTTATCACTATACTCGGTTGATACACGATGTCGTAGCTACTAAGGGTAATAGCCCACTTGCTCATCTTTCCTGTCAATTCAGGATGCCTCAAGATAGACTTAATATGGTAGTTAGTTTTGACATGTATTGCATGAGCTTCGAATTATTGTTTTAATTTTTTGCTAGCAGTGACTAGTGCCAAGACAAGTTTTTCTAAAGATGAATACCTAGTTTCGACGTCTACTAGTGACTTACATACATAATAGATAGGTAATTGTCCATCTGGACCTTCTCTTGTTAAGACGGCGCTGACTGAAGATTCGCTGACGGCGACATAAAGTTGCAAAGGTTCGTCCGTCGTCGGCTTGGATAGTAACGGCGGCGTCATCAAGTAGTGTTTGAGTTCTTGTAATGCTTGATCATGTTGGTCCGTCCATTCAAAGCCTTTGTTCTTCTTCGGGACGTCGTAGAATAATTGACATATGTCAGAAGATTTGGATATGAACCGATTTAAAGCTGCTACACGGCCTGTGAGTTTTTGGACTTCTTTGACATTCCTTGGAGATTGGATGTTGATAATAGCTCTGATTTGATCAGGACTGGCTTCTAGTCCTTGCTGCGTGACGATATACCCTAAAAACTTTCCTGCAGACACTCCAAAAGAACACTTAGTGGGATTTAGTTTCATTCCATACCTTCGTATGACGTTGAATGCTTCTTGCAGGTGCGAAACATGGTCAAGCGCAGCTTTGGGATTCACCAACATGTCATCGATGTAGACCTCCATGGTGTCCCCTAGTCGGTCTTTGAACATAGCATTAACAAGACGCTAATAAGTGGCGCCGACGTTTTTCAATCCGAACGACATCACTTTGTAACAATAGATGCCCCGTTCAGTGACGAATGACGTCTTCTTCTGATCTTCACGATGCATATATGTAATCCCCCGTAAATTTATGAATTTTATAAATATATTTTAATGTATAGTTATTTATATTTAAATATATTTTAGTATTTTAATGATTTATTTCTTCAAAGGTTGACTGTTTGAAAGTCAAAGGAATTATTTTAATGATTTATGCAAGTTAAATATTTTATTAAAGTCATGCTTTGAAAAGTATTTGAAATGTTTGAAATACTTTTTGGATTTGGAAAATGACTCTTTAATGGGTTTGAGGAACCCAAACACTCTTAGGCTTGGAAAAGGATTTATAATTCAAGCCCAATTACCTTTTCCTAAGCCCACAAGGGGAACTCTATATAAACCCCATAAACCCCAATTTTTTTCCCACACACGTTATTTTCTCTCTCCTCCTTTCCTCCCAAATTTTCGGTCACCTATTTCTTTTTCCCTCTCTTCGGTTTTCGTCCTAGCTCTCTTTCAGCCTTCTCTTCTTTGCTTCATCGGCCTGCCATCTCGTCGACCTTTCAACGACCGCCTGAAGCAGTCGCTGATTCCGGGAAGCCGTAGCTGATTTGCGTCGGCGTTTCTTCCTCGTTTTTCCTTTGCTTTGGTTTGATTACTTTCCTTCCTCCTCAAGTTTTATTCAAAGATTATATTTTTAGGTTTTGTTTTAATTTGTTTATGTTTAAAAGTTATAAGTTGATGATTTATTATTGAATTTAAGTTATATAATATATATATTGAAGGAATAAAATTCAGATTTGCATATTTGAGTTTAAATTAGAGTTTTAATTATCAAAGCATGAATTTTTAGGGTTTTGAAACTTAGAAATCATAGTATGTAGTTTATTATAAGTTATGAAATTTATTGTCTATATGATTTTAAGTATGCTTGAATATGTTTAGAGGGAGTTTTAACTTATAATATGTTGCTGGAATTTTTGAAGGGAGTATTTTTATGGAGTTTTATGATGGATTTTAATCACTAGTGTAGTAAGTATTATGCTAGGAGGTTTAATAATCAAGTTTTATTATTGGAAAAGGTTTTAAACATGTTTTAGAAGGATTTAAAGTGTTTTATTATTGGAGATGATGCATCATTGGGTGCGGGATTTGGAGAGCTTGTGTAGTTTAATTCCAATACTTTTGAGTTATACTTTTCAATAGTGGTTTGGTTTTAAGTTTTACTTTGGTTTGTTGGTTGGTTTTGGAGTTGACTTTGTTGTTGACTAAGTTTTATTTATAAAGTTTATTATTATGTTTTCTGCTGCAAAATTCTAAATAAGCCGATACATTTTCACATGGGCGATAATACTTTGATAATTCTCTATGTTTTATATTAAAAAGGTATTTTAGAAAAGAGAGAATTGTCGGGGTGTTACAACATAAGTATTTGGTTGTAAACAGAAAAGGCGTCCATGAATGTCAGCAACTCATGTCCGGCGGTGGCGTCGACGAGGGTGTCGATGTGTGGTTGCGGGAACGAATCTTTCAGACAAGCTTTGTTAAGATCGCTGAAGTCGATGCAAACTCGCCATTTTCCGTTCTTTTTCCCTATAAAAACGACGTTAGCAAGCCAATCAGGATATTTTACCTCCCTTACCTTGCCGGTGTCAATTAGTTTTTGGACATTGTCATTGATTATCTGATTTCTCTCAGGCGCGAACTTACTTCTCTTTTGCTTTACTGGTTTGTGACGAGGGTCAATGTTGAGTTTATATGTTATGACATCGGGGTCAATACCTGTTACATCCTCATGCGACCATGCAAAACAATCGGCGTTAGCTGTAAGAAATTTTATTACATGTTCTCGGACGTCAGGGGCTAATGACGCTCCTATTTTAACAGTTCGCTTTGGTTTGTCGGCATCGAGTATAATTTCATCTACTTGCTGCTCATCGTACTCTTGGTCCCCTAACGCTTGCATCTGTAATTGCTATGCTTACGTTTTGTGAGATTTGAGAGATGTTTTGTAGCATTCTCTGGTAATCCGTCTGTCCCCTTTGATCTCTTGCAATCCCCATTTGGTAGGGAACTTCATTGATTGATGATATGTGGACGGGACAGCTTTCATTCTATGGATCCAGGGTTTCCCCAAGATGACATTGTATGAAGACGGGCAGTTCACGACATAGAACTTGGTGGGCATGTTCACTCCTTTAGCATAGGTTGGCAGCGTCACTTGTCCCATGGTATGCTTAGCTTCTCCACTAAATCCAACGAGGACAGTATATTTTCGGATGATGTCACGTTCGTCGATGCCCATGTCTTCTAAGGCGTCCTTCATGAGGATGTTGGCTGCACTGCCATTATCCACTAGCACACACTTTAGTAAACAATTACTGATAGTTAGAGAAATTACCAGACCGTCATGATGGATGTCTCTGTCGTTACCGAGGTCGTCGTCATCAATCATTATTGGCATAGCCTCTAGTTCAGCGTCACGCGATGTCGCAGTTCTTTAGGGACAGCGTCCCGGTTTGTGACGTCTCTTGCGTGCCGTTTAGCTGCAGAATAGGTTAATCCACAAATATCTGATCCACCACTAATAACGTTAATTACCTTTATGTGTGTCGGCGACGAAGGAGGTTGTCGCCGTCCATCATATTTGGAGAAAGTGTCTTTTCCCTTTTTTAATAGTAGATCCTTCAAATGTCCCTGTTTGAGGAGATGTGCAACCTCACGCCTTAATGCGACACGCTCATCGGTGTCATGCCCATGATCTCCGTGGAATTCGCACCACTTAGATTTGTCTAGCCGTGGTGCTGTTTTTTCGTTCCTGAAAGGCCATTTAACAGCGTTACCAAGAGAATGTAGAGTGTTAACAATACGACGCGTCGACATTGAACCTATATTCGTTGATTTTGGGCGGCAGACTGGGACCGTTTGCTTTGGATGCCACAAACTTTTCTTGTTAGGCGTCGACTTCCTGCTGTCGAAGTCATGAAATTCCTTCCTTGACTGCATGTCTTCCTCCAACCGGATCTGGGCCAAGGCTTTGGCTTGAGCATCCTCGAACGTTGGACAGGGATACTTGGTAAGTTCTTTGTACAAATATGAATCCTCGTCCAATCCCCGTCGAAAAGCTTCAATCGTCGACTTGACATCACAGTTTGGAATTGACACTTTTTCCCTGTTGAACATGTGGACAAATTCTTTCAAGGATTCATCAGATTTTTGCATGATTCTATGTAAATCACTAGCCTGTTTTTCCATCTTACGACTACTAGCAAATTGCAAAATAAAAGTGTTAATCAATTGAGCAAAGGAAGAAATGGTGCCGTTGGCAAGGTGAATAAACCACTATAAGACTGGTCCAGTCAACGTTGACCCGAAACCTTTGCACATGCATGCCTCACACATGTTCCTAGGAATTGAAATAGTGATCATCCGCTGCTTGTATTGGGCGACGTGATCGTTCGGATCTGTTGTACCATCGTACTGCTTCATAGACGGGACTGAGAATCGCTTCGGGACCTCGATCATGGCAATGGCATCAGCAAAAGGTGAGTCCGCTTAGCTGTTTGGCGTCGCTTTTTCCATAGGGCGTAGGACGCCGGGGGTCCAGGCGACATGTCTTATAGCTGCTGGATGGGATCGTCAGCGACGGAACGCGGTTTCTCCTTGGCCTGGTCTCCAATGAGGTCGGCGTCAGGCTCGACGTCGGTGTCATCATCTCCATCTAAATCATCGCCGTGGGTAGGGATGTTGTGGCCCATAGGAGTTTCGAACGGTCCTCCTTCCAAGCCAGGCATTTTGGAGATAGTGCCTATGTTGCGGCGCTTAGATCCATTGGACTTTTGAGCATATTTCATGCTCTGATTCTCCATGCATGACGCGACATAGCTATTCTGCAATTCGGCCATAGCAGCCTTGACGCGATTGAGTTAATCGATAACCTCTCGAGTAGTGAACCATTCTCCTGCCATTGCAAACACGGAAAAAGAAAAGGCACAGACGAACTAATAGATAAAAAGAAGGTAATGATCGATGTATTGAGATCTTGTTGAGGGCCCCATGGTGGGCGCCAAATTGTTTATGCCGATTTTGTACCAAGTACATCGGTATATGGGAGCCAACAACAAGAACAATATACTAATTTAATACGGCGTAAATGATAGACAACATAAATATAAATAAGAGATTAAGAACGCAAACAATTATTGACGCGAAAAACCCAAAGAATGGGAAAAACCGCGGGTGACACTCTTGATCACCAATCCACTATAATGATGCCGTCGTTGGTACAAGTGTTTAAGTATAGTGCTCAACACAATAGATTTTCATAATGTTAATGGAGAGAGAGAGAGAATAATAGCCTATGAGTACAGTGCGTCAATGTGAGCTAGAAGAAGTGAAATTAGGTCACAACTTTGCTATTTATACAAAATAATAATATCCCCCTGTAGCCATTGGTATATTTGCCTAAGAAATAGGCCACCTCAGCCTCCTGTTCAACTACTCTCTCTTTTCTCTCAACTGCGAGATCCTGAGCCCACTTCCTTCGCTAACAACTTTCACCTGATAACTGATAACCCTTATCTTGTAATTTGAAAATATAGACTTGCCGCCAATATGAAAATTAACGGGCCCAACAAGCATTAGCTTAATGAGTAATAATATATATATATATATATATATATATATATATATATATATATATATATATATATATATATATATATATATAATTATATGTACGTAGTTGTTTTAAAAATAGAAATATTATCTTCTCTTTAAATAATTTTTTTCCCCAAAAAGACCAACATGAGATTGTAGAGTAGTTGGTGTGCTTTTGTATCTCAAATGAGTAGTTGGTTTGAGTCTTAAAACACATTTTTATTGTTCAATATGTCTCGGTTCATTGTATGGGGGAGGAGAAAAGTACATATGGCAACATGACATGTTTTTGCTTATGAAGATAAAAGGGGGAAAAAAGCTAAAAACCAAATTGTTCAGTGGTGAACCGAACGGACAAAAAGACCATTGAGCCATTAGGTCTGGTAAGACTAAAAAAGCAAATTATTTCTCCTATATTGCACAACTACATACATGTGATGCACATCCAATGCCTTAGCTATGCACACCATCCCGCAGTGTCAATATTCATTAATTCACAAATCATATAGTCTTTGGATGTGCAACCACACATTTTGGATGTGCAAACATACATTTGATGTGCAAGCATATTTCTTGGATGTGCAAATATAGTCTTTGGATATGCAAATCTATCTTTTGGATGTGTAAGCATACTTGGATGTGCAATAATACCTACGGGATGTGCAAACATATACTTTTGGATGTGCAAATATATATTTTGTATGTGGAGACATAATTTTTGGATGTACAAACATTTTATTTGGATGTGCAAATATATGTTTTGGATGTTCAAAAATTGATATATACACTTAGGTGAAATCAATAAGTTATAAAAAAACAAAGAAGAAGGAGTGTTCACCATCGAACCGTTTGCCAAATAGTCGGACTCTTATATAAAATGGTGGGATAAGAATTGAGAATTGGTATGTATGTAGGATAAAATTATAAATGTATATTAGTAAGTTTCCCTTGTTTTCATATGTATAAGGGATAAATAGGGAATATATAGCACAATGTTAAAGACCGTTACACGTCTACATTCTTTCCTTTGTCATTAATGACAAATGTGTCTTTTTCTCTAAATCTTTATTCCCCTTCCTTACACCCGCCCGACTGCCCCCATTTATTATATGGTTTGAGGCATAAAAAAACCTTTTTATTCTCATCCCAATCATGTGGGATAACTTAATTTTCCACAAACAAACACAAAATATAGTGATATAAGGGATACTTTATCTCTCTCCCACTCCTTATACCTAGGGTGTTCATTTTGGATATCCGATCCGAAATTTCGAATCGGAGAAAATGCGATCCGAATCCGATTCAAAAAAAGCGGATACTCGAAAATTGAGATATCCGAAATTTCATATCGGATATCTGAGAACTAACAAATTAAATTTTTCATATGAAAGGTACATAAAATAAGTTTCGGATCATCGAATATTTCGGATATCCGGTCTTGAAAACGGATATTTCCGATATACCAGATCGGATATCCGAAAAAATCCCCATGTTTCGGATATTCGAAATATAAAATTTCTGATCTGTATCCGACCCAAAATTTTTCAGATATCCGATTCGAAATATCCAAAACTTAAAAAATCGGATCGAGTATCTGATTCATCGGATCGACCGGATCACGGATCGGATCAACTGGATCAGAGTTAGACCTCCAAACAAACGCCCCAATATATATGGATGAGATTTCCTAAAAATGTGAAAACTATGAGCTTGTTGGGTGTTTTATGAAAATCTTTTTACAAAAATGTCACCTTTTTTTTGTCTTTAGGGGAAAATCTTGCTGATATATTGCATATATCCTATATGAATTTGTAGTTTTTCGTAACAAAGTGACTAACGAGTTATTGTATCATGGCTTCATCCTTTTATGATTTTTTTTTTTTACAATTCAGCATTTTTTATCTATGTTGTATGGGGACTCTAAGAGGAGCCAAATCTATTTCTCCCAATGCTAATCACCAGCCACCAATAAAACAATAGAAGAAGGAAAATTCAAGTTCCAAACTCTCTTGCCAACTTAGGGAGAGAAACTAGCAAGAGCATAGGCTAACTTATCGTCTATTGCCTTCTTTTTTGCAGTTGATTGCACCCAAGATGATCAAGCTATCTTTATCATCCACCACATTATGAAAATATTCTCTTTCTTTTGTTTCAATTTTTGGAAAAAAAATGTTCATTTTTTTTAAAGAAAATACTTTCATCGTTTGTGTTAGATTGTGAGAAACTCCGTAACTGGAGTGATATTCATTAATTAATCGATATATATAGGTTAAATAAACCAACCCTAACTATGTTAATGAATATGATATGATAAGGATATTTTATACAAAATAGTATCTGAAACTATACAAAATATATCCTAAACCTGTAGAGAAATTATAATAAATATAGTCTCTATCACACTCCCGCAGTCATGGGAGAGGAGGATATATGCTAAGACTAGTTCTGAAATCTGGAAAATAGTTGTCAAGGTAGGCCTTTTATGAAGATGTTTGAAAGTGATACCTAGAAGGAACACGTAGAACCCGCAATCGACTCTACGTAACCTTTTCTTTGAACAAAATGTATATCCATCTCAACATGTTTGGTGCATTGGTGTTGAACCGAGTTGCTAGAAAGGTATAGATAGCACTGACGTACATTATTATCACAATAGACAAGGACGGCCTAGGGAAAAGGGCAATCTAACTCAAGTAGTTAGTTACGTAGCCAACAAGACTCAACAACTACATTGACGACGTCTTGATATCCTGCTTCTGCTCTCGAACGAGAAAGAATAACTTGATGCTTAGAAGACCACGAGATAAGATTATCCCCAAGAAAACAACAATAACCCTAGGTGTCACAAAGAAACTTTTTATTTTTTAATCCAAATTGTCCTTGTCCATGAAGGACAATCCGTGCTTCCATGATTACTAATGATATTTGACTTTGCCTCAATTTAAGTCAAGTGTCCAATTTAAGTCAAGTACCTTATAATCTAGGCTCAGATTTCCTAATTTAAGTCAAGCTTTCCCAAGTTAGGGGCTTCCTACATTTGTAATGGCTCCTCCAAATCAAACTCCCGAAGAGTTGTAATTTGCGGATTTCACTTGCGGACCCTGGCTTTTATCAAAACAATTCAATATCAATCTTCCCCATCAATCTAGCTCGCTTAGCTTTGCATAACCCTGACCTTGCATCACATTCTATCAACCTAGCTAAGCAATTTGTTAAAGTAACCTGTGTCGGGACCGAGAACAATTCTATATGCTGTGCAATTTAGATACACCTCAAATGTTTATTTTTTTCTAATCAAGACCTAAATAAATGTTTCAACATTAAAGTCAAATAATTTGGACAATCGGATTAGGTTCCTAGTAATTTGATTGCTTAATTTTTAGAATACTTAAACATATTATTTGGTTACTAACACATGAATCGTATAAGTAGAGGCCAACAATGAGAGAATTTGATTCCTAATCATATTCGTATACTCTCAACCCCAAACTCAATATTTGGTTCATTGACCAATTATGAAGTCATGATGGGGAAATCTATATTGGATAAATCTCTAAGATGTCCCCATAATTTTTCAAATATCTAATAAGGTTTATGAGTCTTCCTTTAAAGACTTGTTGGCGACTTCTTTTTTCAAAAGGAATTTCACAACTTAAACCTTTACGATGAAGTAATCAAATCCGCACTTATCCTGCGTAGGCTATAAAAATATGCTTACAGTATCAATATGAAAACTTGCACAGTAGTTGTTCTTAGACGGATAAAAATGTCTTTTTTTTTTTAACCTCAAAAACGACATTTCTCTTGAAGACGGACTCCATTGACCACTCTTATGGAGTTTTTCTTTTTAATTTACTCACATTGTACTTAGCACTATTCATATGATTGACTTTGACCATCGTTTTTTTTATCAATATACAAGGAAAAAACATAGTCAATTAAATCTTGTTAGATCTATTTTTTTTGATCCATATGAGCCACGAAGGCAGTATAAAGTACAAAGAAGGGGAAGGGGGATTCGAACCTGTGACCTATTGTTCACAGCACCTCAATTTTAACCACTAGGCCAAGACATCTTTGGTAATCTTGTTAGATCCATTGCAACCTATGTTTTCACTTCTTGATAATTAAATTAAAATTCTGCGTTACAAACTATAAAAGTTAAATTTCATAGATGAAAAAAATAGTAGTAATGTTTTACTCCATGGTTCGGCCGACTGAGGTAGAATGGTGGATCAATTGGTCAGTACTCAGTAGTATATCTTTGCCATTAAAAAGAATCGCACTCCTTTCAATCTATATGTAGGACTCTACGTCTCTACCTTTAAGAGGATTTTTTTTTTAATACTCAAGTTTAAGATATTCTAAGTAGTTTTTCTTTCACTAAAAATATTCTAATGTACTTTTTTTGTTTTTCTCCTATATGTTATTCTATTTAAAACTAATAAAAAAAGTCTCATCTACTAGGCTATAATTTTAGATGGATCTTTTAAGTAGTTTAAACTAGAAGTGATCAACATGGACTCGATCGGCTCGAAGATGGGCGGATTTTGGGCACAAGAGTCTTCGACCCGTGGTTCGAGCCTGGTCCGGTCTGATTTTTGGGTGAAACATCGAGACACGGGAAGCTTAAATATGTAAAGTTAGGCTAAATTTTGGCCCGGTCCGAAATGGCTCGAAAAGCCCACTTGGCCCGGCCAGAAACGGACCCATGATAACCTAGTTTAAAACTGTGAATTGATTTTTACAAAGATTAATAAAAATTGTCGGAGGAGTTATAATTGATTTTATAAATCTCAAAACTAAAATGATGGTAGTTTAACAATCGAAAAATTGAAATGTTAATATTATTTATTGCTGATAACGGTAACAATTGAGGGTCTGTTTCATTCACTTATCTGGTCTTATCTTGTAATATCTTTATCTTACACCCAAGAATATTTTTTTGCTCTTTTGCTCATTTGGAGCTCTCACTATGCTCACTTGGAGGTTGCAAATAAGCAAAAAAGAGACTTGGGTTTACCATGTGTATGGTACACCCGGGTGTATGATATAACACCCCTGAATTTCGAGTGCTTAATTTAATTAAATAATAGTAAAATTCTATAGAAAATTCGGCAGAATTCCGTTTGAAATATGGACTGCCTAAAATTTAATTTAGGGTGGCGTCCGAATTATTATAAACCTGTTTCAACAAATCAGCAATCCATATTCCAAATTCTCAACAACTCCACCCAGCTCAAATACCAACGAAATTCCTGTTTAATTACTCGAAATCCAAACGTGTTATTCCACGATTATTACGAGAATAATCGCTAAGGAAGAACTACCTGCACCAAAACTAAATTAAATGCTTAATTTAAACTATTACAACCTAACCGAATAAAGATTTAGGTGGATTAATATTTACAACCATAAGTCTTAAAATTATTGATTATCTATAAGAAATGCACCAGAAAAGAACTATTATAACTATATTTTATGCAAAACTAGTGGACGTTGCTCTCCGCCCACACCCTGGCTCTAAGCCTTCATGTACCTACATAAATCAAGCATGTAGTATCAGCCAAACAGGCTGAGCAAGATTCAATACTGTAAAGCCAAATACATATGCAGGTAGGATGCATTAATTATATCCTACAAATCATTTACTTTTGGAACCACAATACTAAATAAAAACATTATAAAACATTTTTCTTCATTTCTTTTCCAAACCAAATACTTTTCTATTTTCTTTGCTAAAACAATTTCTTTCAGAATCTTAGAACCATAAATCTATGGAATGGAACGAACTTTATTTCCCATTGGGCTAGCTAGGCCCTCCGGATAACTATTAGACAAAGACCCCTAGTGTGCACACCCCACAAACGGTCAAACCGTAGCAGAAGATCTAAGTCCGAGGTACTGATCAACGTACCCCCAACTATTCTGTAATGTCGAGACGATCCCGACAAGGTTCCAATTCCTTGAGACACCATAAAGGCAATCCCAACCAGTTTAAAAACATAAAACTATCTATAAATCTTTTTCTGTAACTATTCTATAAATCAAGGTTTGAAAACAAACTATCTGTATTAGGAGGAACATCCTCCTATTCAAACCAATCTCAACTCAAGAGAGATACATTCCTTTATAATATTTTCTCGTAAATATGAAAGTTTTAGTTGAAATCTTATCTTTTGTAGACCTTTCTCGTAACTATTAAACATTTGAGTAAGGAATCTTACCTTTTAAACTATATCAAACCAACTAGCTCAGTCAATACGGCTCCTCAATGAAACCGGGATCTACAATATAAACATACATGTACTTAATAAATATTAATAGATTTGGCTAATATAGTTAATGATTTTTTATTAACTTTAGTTTTATAAAACGTCAACCTCTTTTTTTTTTTTATATTCAAGTAAGTATAACTAATTCTCATAACTTATTTACTTAAACCGCCATTTACCTTTGATTATCAAAGTAATTAATACCAACAATACTAAAATCTCTCTTTGTTTATACTAAATCAACATTAATATTCCTATTATACTTTAGACACTCAAAGTCCATTAGAAAAACATTCATAAGAAAACATTGAAACTTAAAACATTCGAAACTAACTATACTTTTTATCAATTTCAGCAGAAACATAAAATGGACATAACTTCCTCATTTAAGATTCAAATCAAGCGTTTCTTGAGCCTATCTTGGATAAAATTTCAATACGAACAACTTTTGTGAAATGGTATTTTTGCTAAAAATGCCCAGAAACTGCTTTAAACTGCGTTTTACGAAACTAACAGTAATTTATACGAATTACACCACAATTCTCTTTGAACAACAAGTTTACTTAACATTCTATTAATCTAAACTAACTACTAAACAACTAAATAAACATTTTATTCATTCAATTCAACACCCAAACAATTAAAAATCAAAACCCCCAATTCAATTTCATAAACATAAACCCTAACTTCATAATTTTAAAAGAAAACTTAAATTAGTTAAGGAATTCAACTTACCCACTAATATAGAAGATTGGGGATGAAAA
The DNA here is from genome assembly GCA_947646795.1 of Beta lomatogona. Classification (NCBI taxonomy): domain Eukaryota; kingdom Viridiplantae; phylum Streptophyta; class Magnoliopsida; order Caryophyllales; family Amaranthaceae; genus Beta; species Beta lomatogona. Next base: position 299,128 of record CANSNZ010000424.1, on the reverse strand, counting down.
ATAACTTGCAAACGCCCCTAATACAGCCCTAGACGCTCCAAATTACAGCAGTGATGACCCCCTTTGCTCTCCCTTGCGCCGCCCACTTCTATGATGTCACTTCTAGTGGTGGTTGTGGTTGCGGTCGTCGGCAACGGTGGTGGTTGTGTGGTGGAGGAAGAATGTTGAAGAACTTGAGAGAAGAAGATGGTGTAGAATGAAGACGTTGAACGGTGAAGAAGAACGTAATGTGAAGATGTCGTTCTTTTTTTTTTCTTTCCTTTTTCTTTTCTTGTTTTATTTTTCCCTTTTCCTCCTTCTTACATATATGTGAGTATATTTCCTCTTATTACTATTATTAGTTAAATTACTTATTAAACTTGTCCCACTATAACCATATAAATTATTTACAAAGTAATCCCTAAAGATAAATGAATTTAATCATTAAATAAACTAAAATATATAATATAATTAATAAATTAAATAATAAACTATTTCAAAAACTGGGGTGTTACATATGATGAATGCACTCCTTATCTTAGCTAATCTGAATTGAACTTATATTATCTTATATTATCCTATCTTATATGAACTTATTCTATCTAATTTGAACTTATCTTATCTTATAGAAACTTATTATTCTTGATGTTGTTTGTAATAGTCTTATTTTATCTTATCTGAACTTAATTATCTTATCTTATTTGAACTTAATTGACTTGTCTTATCTTATACTATTATCTTATTTGAACTTATTTTTCTGAAATAAGTATAAATAAGTTGAACAGAACATAGTCTAACTTATTTGAACTTATTATTTCTGAAATAACTTAAAATAAATTGAACAGACTAGAACCTAACAAGTATACATTTTGAGAGTCTTTGATTGATGGAAAATCTTTTCTAAGGAAAAGTTATTTTCCATTTTGTGTCACTTAGTTTGTATAGTAGTAACAGATAAAAATAATTCTACACATGGTAAAAATAGCTCTTCAAATTCCAAGATGCCAAAATTTTCTCCCAATCATACCTTGCACTTACCTTTCCCCTTATATAATTAACTAGTCTTATATATACACGATGTGTGTGAGTAAATAAAAATCTTTTACCATATTTTTTTAAAAAAAATAGAGAAGTAGTAAGTACAGTTCTTCAGTTCACTATATTTATCGTTCTTTTCTTTAAAAAAAAAACTCAAAAATTAGAAAAGTTATAGTTGTTTCTTAGTTGGGGTATAATGGTAAAAGAGGATAGACTCCAAGTCCTCCCCTATTTGTTTTATAAGTAAGTACTATGTTGACTAAATTGACACCATTCATCAACTTAATTTTGACTCTATTTTCTCGTTGTTATATAAAGAAACACATAGTTAAGTAAAATCTTGTTAGATTCGATTTAAATCTTTAAATTTATCTTTTCAAGATAAAATAACTTTTTATAATTTCTACTTATAGACAATTACCAATATATTAATTAGGCTACGTGAAAAATATTTGAATATAACACTTATTTAAGAGCAAAGGAAGTATAATAGAGATATAATAGCTAGTGTTCCATATGCTTTACTCGACGACAAAATGAAAAGAAGATGAAATTCTTAGTTGAAAGTTTCAAAGCCAAAGGTGAATAATGTGAATACTTTTAAAAAAACAGAAATGAATGGGGAGAGAGGAGGATAATATGTAGTTGCAGCAACAGCTGATAGGTGTTAATCTGCATGGACCCACACAAATGCTTTAAGTCCCACATGTCCCTATTCTTTAGCCACTCCAACACGTACCCACCGTACTCTCCCACGTGTCATTCCCTCCTTTCTCCTCTCTTTATGTTGCCTTTCTTCTATTGGTTCATCTCTCCCCTTATATACTACTCCTCCACTTAACCCAACTCCTGTGCCAAACCAAACAAGCCCTTCATCATCAATCATCTCTCATTGCCAAAAATAAACACACCAAAAAAGATGATTCAAGCGTTAAATATTCCATACTCATCAAAAACAGATGAGATTATGTCAAGATATAGGCCCATTGCACCAAAACCTGAATTTCCTGCATCTAATTCTTCCACTAATAATGCCAACAATAACAACAGCTACGATGGTCCTTTAGTTCCTGAGAAATTCCGGCAATCGCCTTATTTGAGGAACATTTGGTCTCATCTCCAAGCCCGCCCTACTCGCACTCGAAAGCGAGGCGGCCGAAGCTCTAGCGGGATATCTCCCGCAGCTGCAGCCGCCTTGCTTAGGAAACAACAACACCACCAACAAGAACAAGAACAAGAACATACTAATTTGGTAACTGCTAGTCACACTTTCATGGGTTTGTGCTCTCCTTCTCAAGCATTTGCTAGACTATACATTGATCCCAATAACAACAACAACAATAGTAATAATAATAACAATAATAATGTGGTTGAGCTTCCTTTGTTGTCATGTCCAATGTTGAGTCATGAAACAGTTGATTTAAACAAGGTTGCTGCGGAGACAACTGTGACAACAACAACAACCGTGCTGGAGGAGAGAGACTTACTGCTGCAGTTACAGGTCCCGAGCAGTAGCAGCTGTGGTAGGAGTGGTGGTGGTGGTGGTAATGGTAGTGTAATATCGCCGAGACCGGTTCGGCCGGTAGGGTCTAGCATTAGCATAGTGGGACAAATCAGCGAGGATTATGAGGCTCAAGTAGTAGTAAAGGCACCTGAGGAAGTAGAGGCAGCGGCCGAGGCGGAGTTACTACCATCGATAATATCAGACCGAAACAACAAGGTCCGAATGGTTAACTCGGCGTACAAGGAGCTAGTGGGGCAACCCGAATGCGTATGGCTCGATTCGATGTGTTCCGGGGGTAGGATCAGTGGGGAGGTTATGCTTCAGTTGTCCAAATACTCTTCCGGGTTGCCCGTTTCGAGCAATGGGTTCTCATGTTGGGTGAGGATTGAATGGGAGAGTGATGGTAAGAAAATTTCAGTGAATGCATTTTGTGAAGTTGCAAAGTTGGCATGTTTGTCTAAGGATTATCTTTTCTCTTGGAGGTTTCATACTAGAGAAGTCTCACCATCTTGCTCTAAAGTTGTATAATTGTCTTTTTAGTAGTGTACATTTTTGGTTTTTGATAAGATAAGATTATAAATCTCTAAAGATGAGCTTGGTGGGAGTCGAACCTGGGACTGACGGTCCCTTTCTAGAGTTGTGTGCATGGGTTGTAGTAAATTTATCTGAGGCGAAAGATAAGTATATGATATGATATGTATTTTGTAGTACTAGTATAGTAGTATAGACTAGTTATTGGTAGAATATTATAGAGGATAGAAAAATCAGTGGCGTTTATGAGCCAAGTGGTTTTGAATTTAGAATATGGAAGTCTCTGCAGGTTGAATATTACCAACTAATACCAAGTGTTCCAAGAAATAGAATACAAATATGATCGAGTATTAAAGTTATTGCCGCTCAAATTATGCAATCATGTGCAAAGAAATGTCCACGTAGCAAGTAGTAGGAAGTTTATGAAATTGAAAGGAAAAAAAATAATAGAAGCATATCATCTTTCATGACAAAATTAAATGCTTGTGCTAGTTGTGTATATGATATCAAATTAGTAGAAATGTTTGAACAATGTTAAAATCATGAAGGTTTGTTCATAAATCTGGTAAATAAAATCGCAATTTGTTGAATTTGATAAATTATAACCCCAATTTGAGAACTCTTATTTCTTGCGAATTGAGTAATTCAACAACTACTAATAGTAATTTGGTATATTTGTGGAGGGTAGGAACCATTTACATGGTCCTTAGATGCGAGATGAGCAATGCGAATCTTGTTGGCCTTCTTCAGTTAATGTGAATTGTGGAAGAGATGAGAGAGAATGGTGTTTGAAGGAATTGGGGGAGAGGTGTTTCAAATGAATTGGGAAAGTAGTTAACACTAGTGGAATAAAGTCCAACCGTCGCGGTCAAAATCGGGCTTGCCGCTGCGGTTTTGGCCCGCAACAGTTGGACCAGCAGCAATTTTCATAAAAAAACTGCTGCGGTTGTGAACAACAGCGACAAAGCACAAACTGCTGCGGTTTCAAGGCAAAACCGCAGCGGGTAATAGGAAAAACCGCTGCGATTTTCCCTTGAAACCGCAACGGTTTGTGCTTTGCTGCCAACCTCTTTGTATGCATTGGAACATTAACTGATGCAGTTCTCTTAGTAAACCGCATCAATTAATGTTATATATATATACATGTATATGTATATATATATATGTATATGTATATATATATATGTATATGTATATATATATAATATTTTATTATATCTAACCTGCTATAGTTGACACAAATCCCACAAGCGCGTCGTATACAAGTCAAATTAATATATATATATATATATAAATATAAAATTTGGAGAATGTACTACAAATGAAGTTGTACTAAGTACTAAAATTCAAAATAAACATCAATTATATTATTGTACCTAAATAACTAGCAAGTAACACAATAAGAACAAATAAACTCAAAGTCGCGGGATCATCTTCACATGCAAACTTCGGTAAGGTAGTGTGCTAGCAAATCCCGAACCTCGTTTATCTCGGTTGTGGTGAAAGAACTCTCCCTTTGGTTGAATACCTTAAACATAAGGAAACACACATAATATCAGTTTTAGTTTGAATAAGACCTTAGCTAATTCTAAAGAGATTAAAGAAATCCAGCTTCAAAAGCTAAAATTGGTTAAAAATGACAATCATTTACCCAAAATGGGTTTCAAAGCATATGAGTGAACTTTAATTGACTCTTATTATAGTTATATATGTACCTATTAGAACTATATATGACCTAATATGTGGCTAAAAATGGGAAACTAAGTGAAATGAGCTTCGAAGGCCAAAATCAGCCCGAAAAGGCCTTCATTTACCCAAAATGTGTTTCAAAGCATATAAGTGGAGTTTAATTGACTTTTATAGTTATATATGTACCTATTGGAACTATTTATGACGTAACATGCGGCTAAATGCGGGAAACTAAGTGAAATGAGCTTCGAAGGCCAAAATCGGCCCGAAACGGCCTTCATTTACCCAAAATGGGTTTCAAAGCATATGAGTGAACTTTAATCGACTCTTATATGTATATATGTACCTATTGGAAATATATATGACCTAACATGTGGCTAAATGCGGGAAATTAAGTGAAATGAGCTTCGAAGGCCAACATCGGCCCGAAACGGCCTTCATTTACCCAAAATGGGTTACAAAGCATATGAGTGAACTTTAATTGACTCTTATAGTTATATATGTACCTATTGGAACTATATATGACCTAACATGTGACTAAATGCAGGAAACTAAGTGAAATGAGTTTCGAAGGCCAAAATCGGCCCGAAACGGCCTTCATTTACCCAAAATGGGTTTCAAAGCAGTGGACTTTAATTGACTCTTATAGTTATATATGTACGTATTGGAACTATATATGACCTAACATGTGGCTAAATGCGGGAAACTAAGTGAAATGAACTTCGAAGGCCAAAATTAGCCCGAAATGGCCTTCATTTACCCAAAATGGGTTTCAAAGCATATGAGTGGACTTTAATTGACTCTTATAGTTATATATGTACCTATTGGAACTATATATGACTTAACATGCGGCTAAAGGCGGAAAGAAAACAAAACTAAGTGAATTGAGCATTAAAGGCTAAAATCGGCCCTAAATGACATACATTTACCCAAATTGGGTTTCAACGCATATGAGTGGAGTTTAATTGATTCTAATAGTTATGTATGTACTTGTTAGAAGTGTAGATGACCTAACATGTTAAATGCGGGAAACTAAAGAAAATGAGCTTAAGAGGCAAAAATCGACGATAAAATCAAGCTACGTATATTAGTTTTATATGTATATACCTTCTTAATATCCCCTACTTCTTTGCAACTTGAGGCTATATCGAACATGAACCTCAACACATAGTAGCCACACTCGGTTCCCCCTGGTTGCTGAGCACACTAATCATTGAATTACATAAAAAATCATGCAATTAACATACATGGTTGTTTTTTGCTAAAAGAAAGAAGTACGTAGCTTAACTAATATATATATTACCTTCATTGCTTTCCATTCAGGTATTTTTCCCGTGCTCTTAAATACCTTCAAAGAACTGTAGTTAAGTTAATTTCATGTGAGAAGTGGCCAAAGAATGAAATTAGTAAAAAGTGTAATGCTTAGCATTTTAAATAACAAATATACCTATTTATGCATAATTTGAGGAATAAGTGTCGTGGTGAATCTTGAGCTATAGAATCAAAATGATATACTGTGTTGTTTGAAAGACAAATCACAACGAGCGACCAATGGAGGCTAAAATGCCAAAAAAGTTAGGAAGCAATCATGTGAGTACTTCTATTGTATATATAATGATAATTAAAGTGGTAAAAATAGATACAAGGTTAAGAACTATACTCTTCAAAACAAGGGGCAAGTATGAACTTATGTTGTGCACGTAGAGATGTTTTGATACATAGCCAAATATACTCCTTCACCTCATTTGTGTTTTGCAAACAATTGTCGGCTCGGGTGAAATTTGGACATAACCACCCAAATTGCTCTTGTATGCTCTTGCGTCCACAACGATCATCTTGGAGTAATCTTTAAAGCACAACCAACTTCGTAACATAAATATATTATTGTATATTGCAAAGCATTTTTATTTACTTCAAAAGTACAAATGTTTTACCTCATGAAGACTTGAATCAAGGAAACATTCAACATCTCTCCGCAAAGGAACTCTTTCAAATCTACTTAGACACCCACGTCGATGTATCCTCAAAGTAGTTAAATTGCGTGGTACCCAAATTCACCTCGAGAGGTGCATCATCCGACATATCACGCGCATTTGCATGTAGCCATATGCATGCCTTAGTGAGACACTCGATCTTTGGTTTCTCGATGCAAGTATATGTAGTTGGTTTTTCTTGGTGACTTGAATCTTGCATTCCTTTACCCAAAATAGCCTTCTTTGGCCCGCTTGAACCCTTCTTCTCTGAACCCTTCTTCGCCTTCTCTAGAGGAGGTGAGTCCGCCTTGCTTTCCTTGGGCTTGTTAGTAGGTAGGTATGAAACAAATCATTATGAATATGAATTTAAGTTGCTTCAATTTACCTCGTCTGAAAACCTCACCCATGTCGATGGCCACAACACATAACCACCACGAGCGTCGGTCGAGACATTTATATCAATTGACGGTTTAGGCAGCGGAAGAGCAAAGTCTTCGTAACCAGGAGTAATGGTGACTACACTAACCGCCAAGTGCTCATTGTACACATGCTCATGATGGAATATTGCTCGTTCACTTCGTGGTTGTGCATTACCTACAGCCACCACAATCAAACCCTCATCTTTTACATCTAGTAAAAGCTGGCAAGGCGTTTCTTCCTTCAAAAAGTAAATGAAATTGAGGTTACGAACATGCAATTACAGAATATAACATGTTAGTTTTAAAAATTATAAGGATAATAGTTACCTCTAACTCAAGTATAGATGGTGGGGATTTTTGTGTGTTAGGATGGCTAGCTTTGTCCTCCAAAAGACGATCCAGTTTAGGTTGATGTATCGCCGGTAAACCAAACTGTGAGAGGACCGCGTTGAAACTCTCCGTGAGCTTCTCTGTGACTTTCTCCGTAATTTCCTCCGTAAGCTTCTCCCGAATAGCTTGTGTCATAGCTTCCATATCATGTGGTTGAGAGCGTGATTTTGTACCCACGGAGTAATCTTTAGAATACACTTTTGTCACACCTAGACGAATACCACCTAAACCCCTCAAACGTCCACTGTGGTCCTTTCCAAAAGTCTCATAAAGCGCATCTTTGTTGCCTTGGGGAGTGAACTCGCCGCTAACCTCTTTTTGCTTGAGCCCCATCTATAAAGAAATTAACAACGGTAAGTTAAAAAAAATCAACATCATAAGCGGGCTGCGGCGGGTGGGGGCAAGACTGTGCGGGGCGGAGCGAGGGGGGGGGAGTGTGCGGGGGGGGGGAGTGTGCGGCGTGCGGGGGCGGCGTGCGGGGAGTGGGGGATGTGTGCGGGGGAGTGGGGGATGTGTGCGGAGGAGTCGGGGCGTGTAGAGGGGAGTGGGGGCGGTGTGAAGGGGTGGGGGCATGCGGGGGAGTGGGGGCGGTGTGCGAGGGTGGGGGGCTGCGGGGGGGTGGGGGTAGTGTGCGGGGGTGGGGGATGTGTGCGGGGGGGAGTGCGGTGGGGGGGCGTGTGCGGGGAGTGTGCGGTGGGGTGGGGATGTGTGCGGGGGAGTGTGCGGGGGGCGGTGTGCGGGGGCGGTGTGCGGGGGTGGGGGATGTGTGCAAGGGGAGAGTGTGCAAGGGGAGAGTGCGGGGGGAGTGTGCGGTGGGGTGGGAGTGTGCGGGGGGGCGGTGTGCGGGGGGGAGCAAGGCGTGGGGGGAGTGTGCGAGGGGGTGGGGGGGATTGTTAGGGGGTGTGGGTAGTGTGGGGGGGCGGTGTGCGAGGGGGTGGGGGGAGTGTGCGGGGGATGGGGGATTGGTAGTGCATGTACTTACAACGGCATTGACTATCTTCAAGGTTCCCGGATCTTAAATGGTCATTTGATTGTTGATATCACGCCTATGCAAGGACCACCACCAATCAGCGACACGATCAACTTTGACAGACGGCGCGGCCTTAGAGCTAGAAGACGGCGTTGTAGTTGTTTCGGTAGAAGGGTAAAATTTCTCGTCAATCCACAACTTTCTCGCGCTCGCATAAGTATGGAAACCCATATAATGGTAGTCCTTCCTCTGTCTTGCACTGAGTGAATGTTTCTCACGCTTAGCCTATAAATTCACATGGGCAATTAGAAAACACATGTAATTGTATTGAAAGTGAACGTGCAAAGTCGAATATATATAGTTTAAAGTGCAATACTTACCACCATCTCCGGCGTAGTATTTTGGGCAACAAATGACTCCCAATCTTCTGGTTTTATATGTCCCCAAATCTGATGAGGCAAAGAATCCGGTTGAAATGTATCTTCCTCTCCCCCTTCCTTTTCTGTTTCTTTTTCGGCCTCCTTGTTCGTCTCACCCTCATTTTGCTTTGATTTTTGAATTTCCTCCTCTTTATAGTCCTCTTTCTTCCAGGCCCGGCCCTGGGCATTGTTTGGAGGGGCAAGGGACAAGGGCCCAATTTTTTAAGGGGCCCAAAATAATAGTAGGTAAAAAAAAAAAAAACTAGCAAATTGCATACTATGCTTATTAGCTGGCGCCTAGGCCTAGCCTACTACCTTGCACACTGTCACGCTGATTTGGGAATTGAAAGTCAACTTTCAATTATTATTGATTTAATCCAAGGCAATTAATTAGAAAGGAAAAACCCCATCGTCTTCTTCAGTCTTCACCCTTCACAACTCCTCTGTCTCTCCAAAATTTATTCCTCTTCCTAAATTATCTCTAACCAGCTCACCCATGGAAAATTTCCATTTTCCCCAAAAAATTAAGCCGTTTTTTACATTTAATCCTCTTTTAATTGTGATAACGTTATTTTTTTTCTACACTTTAAATAGGGATGAATTGCATTTGAATAATGCATTACTCACAAGTTCTCGTATCAATCAACTGATTTTTACTGAGATTCTAAAATTAAGGGTTTCTTTTGAGAAATTTTGGTTGTTTGGGGCACTTATTCAGTCGAATTTTTCTATCTGCCAAAATTTTCTACCTGCCGACTGCCGTGGCCGGATTCTTGTATGCGCATCTGCTGAAATTCTTGTTGCCGATTGCAATTGTGGCTGGGGTCCAGAACTAGCGTTGCCGGATTTATCTCAACACTTCACTTGTTTTGTTGTTCAAGGTGTTGTCATTCTATCTCTATTCTCTGTAAATTATGCTCTGAGTTCTGTGTTTGATTTATTTTATGTGCAAATTGTAATGTTGCCCAAAAAACATTTATCTGGAAGTGAAAAAAGGAAAAAGAGAAAACTTGTTCAAGAGTTAATAAAATCACAGCAAGGTGCTATTGACAGATTTGTTGTTAGAAATGTAGTTCACGAAAATTTAGATCACCCGAATGAAAATTTACATGATGAAGTTAATGACAATAATGAAAACATTCCAAACGAGCCTAATGATGTTCTAAATGAACCTAATTTGCCAAATGATGATATTGACATTGATGAAGAACAAGCAATTCCTACTAATAATGGCATTGACGAAGAACAAGAAATTCCTTATGTGGATATCTATGATCCTAGGAATTGGACTAACCTTGATAACAAAACAAGAGACATTATAGTTGAAAAGGGACCTATAAGAGAATTAAATCTTGACTTTCCTCTTGATGATAATAATAGGCATTTTTCATATGCTTATTTTTCTAGGAAGTTGAACAATGGTGAGAGTAGTGATAGAAAATGGTTGGTTTATTCTAAACATGTTGACAAAGTATTTTGTTTTTGTTGCAAGTTGTTCAAGTCTATTACTAATAAAAGTTTGTTAGCAAATGAGGGTTTATGTGATTGGAAACGTATTAGTGATAGGCTCAAACAACATGAAAATAGTACCGAGCATATGAATAATATGTTTACTTGGAATGAAATGAGAGTAAGGTTAGATAAGAATGAAACAATTGATAAAAATTTGCAAGAAGCGATTATGAAAGAGAAAGATCGATGGAGGCAAGTTTTACTTAGAATATTTTCGGCTGTGAAATGTCTTGCTACTCATAATTTGGCTTTTAGAGGATCCAATGAAAAATTATATCAAGATAGTAATGGTAATTTCTTAGTATTGATTGAAATGATTGCGGAATTTGATGTTATAATGCAAGATCATGTTAGACGAATTCAAAATCGTGAAATTCATTATCATTATCTTGGGCATAAAATTCAAAATGAACTGATCTCCCTTTTGGCCCATAGTGTGAAGAGTTCTATAATCAAGACTATCAAAGAGGCAAAATATTTTTCCATAATTCTTGATTGTACTCCTGATATTGCTCATCAGGAACAAATGACTTTGATAATACGATGTGTGAATATGACAACAAAAAAGATAAAAATTGAGGAGTACTTTTTAGAGTTCTTGGAGGTAAATGATACATCGGGATTGGGACTTTTTATTGAATTACAAAATGTTTTACAATCTCTTGATCTTAATGTTGATGATATAAGGGGTCAAGGTTATGATAATGGCTCCAATATGAAAGGGAAGCACCAAGGTGTACAAAAACGTTTACTTGAAATAAACCCGAGAGCATTATATATGCCTTGTGCTTGTCATAGTTTGAATCTTGCTCTTAGCGACATGGCACATTCTTGCACTAGAGCTATTTCATTTTTTGGAATTGCTCAACGCATATATAATTTGTTTTCTGGTTCAACAAAAAGATGGAAAATTTTGCTTGATAATGTTTCCAATCTCACTTTGAAATGTTTATCTAATACTCGTTGGGAGAGTCGAATAAAAAGTGTTAAAGCTATTAGATTTCAAGCTCCCCAATTAAGATCGGCTTTGTCAATTTTATATGATTCTTGTGGTAATGATGCAAAGTCAAAGAGTGAAGCAGAGTCTTTATATAATGCACTTGGGAGTTTTGAATTTTTGCTTGGTATGGTTATTTGGTATGAGATTCTATTTGTTATAAATAAAGTAAGTAAGAAATTGCAATCTAAGTCCATGTGTATCGACACCACCATAGACCAAGTTGAAGGTATGCTATCATATTTCGAAAAGTTTAGAGAGGAAGGCTTCACTTCTAGTATGGATATTGCTAGAAGTATTGCATTTGATATGGATGTGGAGCCTACGCTTCCGACAAAGCGTCGTGTTATTAGAAAAAAACATTTTAATGAAAATAATCAAGTGGATGAACAAAACCAGTCTCCTGAAGAGTTATTTAGACTTGAGTATTTTTTAGTGGTTGTTGATATGGCAATTACTTCTTTGAAAAGCAGATTTGAGCAACTAAAAACTTTTGAAAGTATTTTTGGATTTTTGTTTGATTCAAACAAGTTAAGGTCATTGGATGAAAAGGAATTGAGAGAATGTTGTGTTGTTTTTCACTCTGCTTTTTCTCATGGTGATTCATTTGATGTGGATTTGGATGATCTTTACTCAGAATTGAAAGTGTTACAATTTACTTTGCCAAATAAATTAATGTCAGCCAATGAAATTCTTGAGTTTGTTAAATCTACAGATTGCTATCCAAATACTTCAATCGCTTATAGAATTTTTTTAACAGTTCTGGTGACTGTGGCATCGGCTGAAAGAAGTTTTTCAAAGTTAAAGTTGATCAAAACCTACTTGAGGTCATCCATGTCACAAGAACGATTGAATGGTCTTGCAGTTTTATCAATCGAGAAGGAACTTTTGAAAAACATCGATGTTGATATTATCATTAATGATTTTGCATCTCGAAATGCTCGTAGAACCCGTATTTTATGATCTTTTATTATCATGTATTAGATGATGGCATATGAGTTGCTTGAACAACTTTTTTGTTGGTAAATTTATTTGTAAAATTGCATTCGCTTGAACGACGGATTTATTTAATAGAACTACTATCAAATGTTTTTATTTTGTTCTATTATAAATTGCATTTTTTAAAGGGGCCCAATCTACTACTTTGCCTAGGGCCTCAAAAAGATCAGGACCGGGCCTGCTTTCTTCGTTTCGTGATCCACCCACTCACTAGTTTGCTTTTGAAAGCTCTAAATCTTTCGGCCACCGCGGATAGAAGCGCCGCCTTTTTTTCCTCATTATGAGTAATATGGAACGTATTCTATAAAAACAAGAAACAAACAAATAGTTACCCAAAATGTGTTTCAAAGCATATAAATGGAGTTTAATTGACTCTTATAGTTATATATGTACCTATTGGAACTATATATGACCTAACATGCGGCTAAATGCAAAAAAACTAAGTGAATTGGAGTGTAAAGGCCAAAATCGGCCTGAAATGACCTTCATATAAGTACCTATTGGGACTATATATGACCTAACATGCGGCTAAATGCAAAAAACTAAATTGGAGTGTAAAGGCCAAAATCGGCCCGAAATGGCCTTCATTTACCCAAAATGTGTTTCAAAGCATATAAGTGGAGTTTAATTGACTCTTATAGTTATATATGTACCTATTGAGACTATATATGACCTAACATGCGGCTAAATGCAAAAAACTAAGTGAATTGGAGTGTAAAGGCCAAAATCGGCCCAAAATGGCCTTCATTTACCCAAAATGTGTTTCAAAGCATATAAGTGGAGTTTAATTGACTCTTATAGTTATATATGTACCTATTGGGACTATATATGTCCTAACATGCGCTAAATGCAAAAAACTAAGTGAATTGGAGTGTAGAGGCCAAAATCGGCCCGAAGTGGCATTCATTTACCCAAAATGTTTTTCAAAGCATATAAGTGGAGTTTAATTGACTCTTATAGTTATATATGTACCTATTGGGACTATATATGACCTAACATGCAGCTAAATGCAAAAAATAAGTGAATTGGAGTGTAAAGGCCAAAATCGGCCCGAAATGGCCTTCATTTACCCAAAATGTGTTTCAAAGCATATAAGTGGAGTTTAATTGACTCTTATAGTTATATATGTACCTATTGGAACTATATATGACCTAACATGCCCCTAAATGCCGGAAATAAAAGTAATTCAGTTAAAAAATAAACTTACACAAGTGTCTTCCCATAATGATTTCTTCATTGCATCGGGCACATCTTTCCACCCCACCAAAATGCTCAGTTTGCGCACACATAACCCTAAATGATGCCCATACTTTTTACGCCATTGACCACAAGGTTGACCCATATCATCATACTCGAGGGTCATAGGGGTGTTATAATTCAATCCCTTGGTCGCACCCCTTCCTTTCCGCTTCTTTGTTGCAACTTTACTTGGAGTTTTGGTAGTAAGAACCTCTTTCCCCGCATTTTTGTGTGGCACAATGACGGATGAAATACAAGGATAATCTTCCCTAGCATTGTTGTCAATGGGGGGAGCCTTATCGGCTAGCTCCTCATTTATTTCAGCCAAGTGAAGTTCCCTATCACGCAAGCGCTTCTCCTCATCATGCGCTATGTCTTCCGGGTCACCTTTATCGTTCTCCTTCTCCGCATCATACTCATCATCATCATCCAATGACTTATCATAATCATCATCGGTTTCTTCCTCCACAATCACATCATCTCGGACCATGTTTGAAACTCCTGAAATTTTAAAAACGATATTAGAAACGCGTAAGATTAAAAACAAACATATGATTAGAAACCCCTTGCACACCCCTACCCCCCCGCACTCCCCCACCCCTTCACCGCCCCCTTGCCACAGCCCCATCACATGCCCCCCACACACGCCCCGCACACTGCCCCCCCTTTCACTCCCCCACGCCCCCACCCCCGCACTCCCCTACCCCTTCATTGCCCCCCTTGACCACGTTCCCCGCACGCCCCCACCCCATGCACTCCCCCCCCCTTCACCCCCTTGACTTCGCCCCCCCGCACGCCCCCCCTCGCCGCACACCCCCTCGAACCGCACACTCCCCCCGAACCGCCCCCACCCCGCACTCCCACACCCCCCTTCACCGCCCCCGCACATCCCCACCATCGCTGCACACTCCCCCCGAACCGCCCCACCCCGCACTCCCCCACCCCTTCACCCCCTTGATCGCCCCCCCTGCACAGCCCCACCTCGCCGCACACCCCCCCGAACCGCACACTCCCCACCGAACGCCCCCCACACAGCCCCCTTCACCGGCCCCTCACCGCCCCCCCACAGCCCCCATCACTCCCCCATTGACGCCCTCGCACACTCCCCCCGAACCGCACACTCCCCCGCACGCCCCTTCACACGCTTCACTGCCCCCCGCTTGCACAGTCCCCTCTCCTCCCTCCAAAAAAAAAATCCATAATTACACCATAAACGACATTCATCTACCCAATTCGGTTTTCAAATCATGTGACCCGACTTTAAGTGACTCTAATAGGCCCGAAATGACATTCACTTACCCAAAATGGGTTTCAATACATGTGAAGCGAGTTTAGTTGATTGTAATACATATATATATAGTGATTGGAACTATACATGACCTAACATGCGGCTAAAAGCCAGAAATTAAGTTAACTGAGGTTGAAAAGCCGAAATTGGCCCGAAATGACATTAACTTACCCAAAATGGGTTTCAATACATGTGAAGCGAGTTTAGTTGATTGTAATACATATATATATACACTAATAAGAACCATACATGACCTAACATGGGGCTAAAAGCGATAAATTAAGTTAATTGAGGTTGAAAAGCCGAAATTGGCCCGAAATGACATTCACTTACCCAAAATGGGTTTCAATACATGTGAAGCGAGTTTAGTTGATTGTAATACATATATATATAGTAATTGGAACTATACATGACCTAACGTGCGGCTAAAAGCGAGAAATTAAGTTAATTGAGGTTGAAAAGCCGAAATTGGCCCGAAATGACATTCACTTACCCAAAATGGGTTTCAATACATGTGAAGCGAGTTTAGTTGATTGTATGCATGTATATATACTAATAAGAACTATACATGACCTAACATGCGGTAAAAAGCGAGAAATTAAGTTAATTGAGGTTGAAAAGCCGAAATTGGCCCGAAATGACATTCACTTACCCAAAATGGGTTTCAATACATGTGAAGCGAGTTTAGTTGATTGTAATACATATATATATATATATATATACAGTAATTGGAACTATACATGACCTAACATGCGGCTAAAAGTGAGAAATTAAGTTAATTGAGGTTGAAAAACCGAAATTGGCCCGAAATGATATTCACTTACCCAAAATGGGTTTCAATACATGTGAAGCGAGTTTAGTTGATTGAAATACATATATATATACAGTAATAAGAACTATACATGACACTACATGCGCTAAAAGTGAAAAATAAAGTAAAATGACATTGCAAAGCCGAAAGCCGGAATTAGAACCAAAGAAGTCGAGCCTATTGTTTACTTTTGCCACCTTCATTTGAAGTATCAACCATTATCCCTTCCCCATGATCTGCACGCATGTAACTTGTCGCTAACTCCGCATCAGTGACATCGGAGTTGGGAATGGTGAAAGGCGGGGTGTCTTCAAACGCATCATACTCCTCCTCATCCTCAACATCACCAAATTCGAGTATACTTCTTTTTCTCGGAACAACAATTGACCACTTGTTATCAGAAGGGTCAGTTACGTAGAATACTTGCTTAACTTGTGATGCAAGCACAAATGACTCTTCACTATCACGCAACCGACCCAAGTCTACAAGAGTAAATCCACAAGGGTCATCTTTTCTTATGTAATGCCGGTTATACTCAACCCACTTGCATCGAAATAAGCAGACCGTGAAACCAGAGTAGTCAAGCTCCCATATATCTTGAACTCGTCCATAGTATAACAATCTAGCATCAATATGAGACTTGTCTTTGGCACTTGCATACTGTGTAGATGATGCCTCTACTGAAACACCACTATTCTGGAGAGATTTCGACTTTTGATCTTGACGATCTGTCCAATATGTATATCCGTTAACATCATAACCCTCATAGGAGTGCACAGCTTCTCGAGGACCAAATGCTAGCCACTTCAGAGTTTTAGAAACATTGGAATCTACTTCACGCATTATTCGGTTATGGAACCAATCAATAAACGTCTTATTATGCAACTGCATCAATGCTCTAGTCCCTTTACCTGGATTCTGGTCACGCAACTCCTCCAAATGTTCATCCAAGTACGGATGCACTCGTACCATATCTTTGCAATACAAATAAGTGTGCTTGTGTGCGCCTTTCAACGAGGAGGTACTATCATTTTGGAGCCAAGTGTAACTTTACCCGTGAGTCTGCCTCGTGTCGAGATGTAGGAAGTCCAATAGGATCAACATTAGTTAAGAACTCAGCCACAAAATTACCGACCTCTTCACTCACAATCCCCGAATTATACTTCCTTCTGGTTGCGCTGGATTCCTTACTTTATCTTTCAAAGAGCCCATATGTCTCTCAAAGGGATAACACCACCTCAAAAACACCGGACCACATAGCTTAATTTCTCGAACTAGATGTATAACCAAATGGACAATAATGTCGAAGAAAGCAGGTGGGAAGTACATCTCAAACTTGCCCAAAGTCTGTATCACGCTAGCCTGCAGAGCATCAAGCTTCGAGGGTTGTAACGTTTTGCTACATATAGTATTGAAAAAAGAACACAGCTCTGTTATGGTATGTCTCACGTGTTTCGGCAATATCCCTCGAATTGCAATCGGTAAGAATACTTGCATCATTACATGACAATCATGAGACTTCATGCTTGATAATTTCAACTCACCGTCTATGGTAACAAATCTTTTCATGTTCGATGAGTACTCTGATGGAACCTTAATGTTGCACAAACACTCGCAAAAAAGACGCTTCTCAGCTCTAGATAGAGTGTAGCAAGCCGGAGGTAAATAGTTCCTATCATCATCCTTCACCGTTTTCTTTCCTTTTCTTTCAATTCCTGCAGGCGACCCTTCTTCCTGTTCCTTTTCTTTTCCCTTTCCTTTTCCTTTTCCAGACACTTTCTCTTTTTTCTTTCTTTTCTTAGTGTCCCTCTTTTGAGCCCATAGTTCTGATCGAAGCCCCTCACTTTCCAGATATAGTCGCACCCCTTTGCTATCCTTTGTCTTATGTGGAATATTCATAAGTGTCCCCAGAATGGCGTCACATACATTTTTCTCTATGTGCATGACGTTGAGACAATGTCTAACCTCTAGATCTCTCCAATATGGAAGTTTCCACATAATAGACTCCTTTTTCCAAAGTCCTTTATCACCAACACTCGTTCCTTTGCCGAATATCGTTTCAATACCATTGAATTGATCATAAACTTCAATATCAGTCAATGGTCTACGAGCAACCCCTTCCTCAACTGTTCCATCGAATGCCTTCTTCTTATTACGATAAGGATGGTCACATCGAAGGAACCTTCAGGTGCGCATATAAACATCTTTGTGACAAATAGTAATGTATTTAGATGCTGTGTCGTCCAGGCAAATCGGGCATGCTTTCTTCCCTTTGTTCTTGTACCCGGATAAGTTCCCATAAGCAGGATAGTCATTTAGAGTGAATAAAAGCATGACACGCAATATGAATACCTCATCAGCATGTGCGTCATACATAGAAACTCCTTCATCCCACATTTTTCTCAAATCATCAACAAGTGGCTGGAGGTAGACATCTATGTCGTTTCCAGGCTGTTTCGGCCCTGAAATAAGAATCGACAACATGATGTATTTGCGTTTCATGCACAATCAAGTAGGCAAGTTGTATATAACTAGAAGAACCGACCACGTACTATGTTGAGAACTAAGATTGCCAAATGGGTTCATTTCATCCGTGCATAGGCCAAGCCTCAAATTTCTGTCATCGGCACCAAAGGTCTAATGACAATGGTTGATACCTTTCCACTCAGGAGAATCAGCCGGATGTTTGAGAAAACCGTCCTTTTTCCTTCGTTCTGCATGGCACCTCAAGTTCTTAGCATCATTTTTGATTGAAAACATGCGCTTCAATCGTTGTATAATCGGAAGATACCACATCACCTTTGCTGCAGGACCTTTCTTATCACCAACCCCTGCGCGCCTGTAACACGACTTCCCACATCGAGGACACTCATCCATATTTTCATATTCATTTCGATATAGCACACAATCGTTTGGACAAGCATGTATCCTCTGATACTCTAAACCGAAGAGACACATCAGTTTCTTAGCATAGTAGTTCGACTTGGGTAGTTCATGGTCGTCCGTAGAGGTGGGCATGGGCCGGGCCAGCACGCTGGCCGGCCCGGCCCGATACGGTTTGGGCCCGGCCCGGCCCGTTGTCCGCTACGTGGGCCGTGGGCCTGTCATGGACAAGAAATTTTATTTCAGGCCCGCACCGGCACGAGCCCTCCTATATGGCCCGTGGGCCGAACGCCCTTTTCCTTTGTTTTTTAGCCTAAAACTGCCAAGAATCCAAAAAAACAACATAAAACACGGGCCAGGCCCGCGAGCCCGTGGACAAAATCTGAAAATTCCAGGCCCGGCAAGGCACGGCCCGCCATATCCCCAAGCCCGCGGGCCGAGCCCGTGAACAGGCCCGGCCCGACCCATGCCCAGGTCTACTCGTCCGGCAACATATCACCAAATGCTTGCAACAAGGAAGTGAAACAAGAGTCACTTATACCGGCTTTCGTCTTGATATTAAAGAGTGTTATCACGACCGTCAGCTTGGTGTACCTCGTACAACCGGGATACAACGGTTTCCGAGATGCCTCGTCCATGCACTCAAAAATACGAGGTCGTTTGCCATAATGATCTACCCCCGCCATCATCTCCTCGATATGATCCCCTTCATCATCATCATCTTCTACTTGAATATCCTCATATTCATCCTCGATGTTGTCATTCTCAATGACATCAAACTCACCTTCTTCATGCACATCGTTAACAATGGCATTTCGACCATCATACATACCCTCCTCACCGTGCCAAACCCATACATAGTAGTCTTGTCTAAACCCGCGATGAAATATATGCTCCCTAAGCGACTCAATGCTACTAACGATGCTCACATTACCACAATCAACACAAGGATAATAAAACCCCTCGGTTCCCTTTGCAGCCTGATGACTTAATGCAACATCACAAAATTCAAAGACCCCATCCACGAATTCACACGTGTCACGACTACCATACATCCATGCACGATTCGTTTCAACCAAACCTAGCTCTAATTAAACACAAGCAACAACTACCCCATGTCAATGACGAATTTCACTACATTATTAGAGTTTATACACGATATATATTTAATGAAATTAGGCATGCTTTCCAAGGGTCCTTATCACTCCAACCTAACCCATCCTTAGATGTCTAATCTCACTAGTGAATGTATTGCCTTCAGTTCGTATCTACGAAAAATCCGGCAGCATTACCCTACAGTTATCCAAGTACACGATATAGATATATAGTTATTTATATCTACATATGTACCCAGAGAACAAAAGTAGGGAAACGACGAGCCAAGATTTTCCTCTAGAATCGAACTAAAGACATAATTCACCACCTAAGTGAGATTAAACATCTAAGAACAGTCCCAAACCGGGAACTATTCAAGACTTACTCCTAATGAGTAAGTCTCGAACGGGTATCTAGGCATATGATATGATGATGCAAACATAGGTTTTTAAAAACAACAAAACATTTTACATCTAATCTCAATTCAACGATAAATATATACACATTTGCACATATATATAAACCTATTTACTATGAAAGAAAGTTAAATATGAGTGATAACATACCAATATCAAGGTTGTGAATAGGGAAATCGAGCTCAACACTCGGTCCCTAGCTAGCTTCAATAATCAACAACAAAGTTTAAAAGTTAACATTAGTATAAATTAGCAATTCAAACAAAACTAAGCTAAACTAAACTAAATATCTAAACCAATAATCAACAACAACGTTTAAAGTTCAAACCTAACTTGTTAGTAAGTACAACAACAACAACAACAACAACAACAACAACAACAACAACAACAACAACAACAACAACAACAACAACAACATCAATAACAACAACAACAATAGCTACTAATACTACTACAAGTACAACAACAACCACAAAAATAGCAACCACAACAAAGCCCTAGTTTTTTTAACCTAAAAATCAAACTAACTACTTTAAATAAAATAATTAACTCAAATCAATCAAATTTACACCCTTTAACTATTATACAACCTAATTTCATTAACAATTATTCATAAATGTACAATTAATTATAAACTTGAAGCTTCAAATATGAGATTACAATAAAAGTTAAGAAATTTTAGGTACCTAAGAAGAGGTAGAGAAGGGGTGTAGGTGTTTAGGAACGGTGGAGGTGCGGCGGTGGTGGTGCAGGACCCATGTTCTGAGTTCGGGAGCTTCGACTTTCCAGGAAGCCTATGAGATAGCTCTGAGTATTCACGCCTCTATGAAAGAGGAGGATTACGCTAAGGCTGCTGGCGCTAAGAAGCCCGTTGCTACCTATGTTCGGTTCCCTACAAGAAGCCGAGGTATGAGCCGTGCGGTCGAGGGGGTTATCAACGGGGTTACGGATCTCGGATATCGTCCCGAGTTTTGATCCGAGCAAGTGCCGAATACGTGGTAAGGCTGCTCATCCTAGAAAGAACTGTGATGGATCGACTGTCGTTTGTTTTTATTGCAAGGAAGTGGGGCACAAGTCTTTCCAGTGTTCTAAGAATCCTAGAGCTCCGTCTTTTTCTGCTGGTCCTGCTAAGCCAGTTAGTTCTTCTGCTCCTCCGAAGAACAGGATTTATGTGATGACGCAAGCTGAAGCCGATGTCCATCATGATGTCATCTCTGGTACTTTTCTTGTGAATAATACTCCTGCTTTTGTTCTGTTCGATACAGGTGCTACAG
The DNA here is from genome assembly GCA_947646795.1 of Beta lomatogona. Classification (NCBI taxonomy): domain Eukaryota; kingdom Viridiplantae; phylum Streptophyta; class Magnoliopsida; order Caryophyllales; family Amaranthaceae; genus Beta; species Beta lomatogona. The sequence continues at coordinate 277,702 of CANSNZ010000424.1, read as the reverse complement.
TGTCTTTTGTTGCTAGTTCCTTTGTTCGAAAAGCTAATCTTTCCTCTAGATCTCCTATTAAGTCCCTAATATCTCTTCCGTCTGGTGAGAATTATCCCTGTCATTCTGAGCTCAAGGGCGTGCCTGTCAGCATGCATTCTGGGTTCTGAGTTGCCAGCTGATCTTAAGGAGTTTCCTATGTCAGAGTTTGATGTGATCCTCGGAATAGACTGGCTATCGAGATATCATGCCTGCATTCAGTGCCGTGATCAGAAGGTGGTGCTCCGAGATTTTAAGGGAAAAAGGATTTCTTATTCTGGTGTTGTAGTGAAGAAGGGTGTTAAGTGGGTTTCCGCTCTGAGAATGCGGAAGATGCGTCAAAAAGGAGATGTGGTATACCTTTGCATGGTGAAGGATTTGTCATCTGAAGATCAGCTCGAGAGTATTCCGGTAGTTCGGGATTATCCCGATGTGTTTCCCGAAGAGTTGCCGGGTATTCCTCCCGAAAGAGATGTGGAGTTCTCGCATTGATTTAGTACGGGTACTTGCTCCTATATCCAAGGCTCCGTATAGAATGGCGCCGTCCGAATTGCAAGAGTTGAAGACTCAACCTGCAAGAGTTGATAGATAAGGGCTTCATAAGGCCTAGTGTGTCTCCTTGGGGGTGCTCCTGTTACGTTTGTCAAGAAGAAAGACGGGAGTATGCGTCCCGTGCATCGATTACCATGAGCTGAATAAGGTAACGATCAAGAATAAATATCCGTTGCCTTGCATTGAAGATCTCTTTGATCAATTAAAAGGTGCTGGGGTATTTTCCAAGATTGATCTGAGATCCGGATATCATCAAATTCCCGTTAAGAAGGAGGATATTCCGAAGACTGCTTTCCGCACCAGGTATGGGAACTATGAATTTGAAGTGATGCCATTTGGTCTCACGAATGCTTCTGCGATTTTCATGGATCAAATGAATCGCTCTTTCCACGAGTACTTGGATACTTGTGTGGTCGTGTTTATCGATGATATTCTCGTTTACTCTAAGGATGAGAAGGAGCATGAGAAGCATTTGAGACCGGTGTTGGATGTTCTCGCGCAAGCAAAAGTGGTTCGCAAAGTGTCTAAGTGCGAGTTACGGTGAAGGAAGTTGCTTTTCTAGAGCATGTAATCGCAAGGAAGGAGTTAAGGTGGATCCCGCTAAGATCAAGGCCGTGGTCGAGTGGGAGAGTCCTAAGAATGTGACTGAGGTTCGGAGTTTTCTGGGTCTGGCTGGCTATTATAGGAGGTTCGTTCAAAATTTCTCCTAGATAGCTCAACCTCTGACTCGCTTGATGCGCAAGGACTGCAAGTTCATCTAGTCTGAGGATTGTGAAGGGGCATTTCTGAAGCTGAAAAAGAGTTTGACCTCTGTTCTTACCTTGCCATCTGAGGGCGTTGGGTATGAAGTGTTCAGTGATGCATCGAAGAATGTTCTAGGTTGTGTTTTGATGCAGCAAGGGAAAGTAATAGCCTATGGTTCGAGGCAAGGCAAGGTGCATGAGAGGAATTACCCGACCCATGATCCGGAGTTAGCGGGCGTGGTGTTTGCACTAAAGATATGGCGACACTATCTCGTATGGTGTTCCGTGTAAGGTGTATATCGACCACAAGAGCCTCGAAGTAAGCTCTTCACTCGCGTGATCTTAACATGAGGCGAGAGAAGGTGGCTTGAATTGATCAAGGATTATGATCTGACCCGGGATTACCAAGAGGGTAAGACGAATAAAGTAGCGGATGCTCTGAGTCGCAAGAGTAAGCATTCATTAAACGCTGCTATGGTGGTGCCTCGTGAATTGTGTGAAAAGCTTCGCAAGCTTGATATCGAGGTTGTTCCTCAGGGTTATGTGTCTGCATTGTTGGGTTCCATGAGTGCTGAGCCTGAGTTTTTCCAGGAGTTAAGAAGCAAGCAAAAAGGTGATCCAAGCTGAAGATGATCCGTGAAGCAAAGATGCAAGGTCGTGTAGAGAATTTTAAGATCTGTGCTGATGATAGCTTGAGGTTTATGGGGTGTTGGTGTGTGCCCAATGATGGTGAGCTTAAGAGGAAGATTCTCGAAGAAGCTCATAGTACTCCTTATTCCGTTCATCCTGGAGGTGACAAGCTTTATAAGGATCTGTATGAAGAGATAGATTGCCGAGTGCGTAGCTAGGTGTTTGGTCTGTCAGAAGGTGAAAATTGAGAATCAGAGGCCTGGTGGTTTGTTGCAACCTTTGCCTATTCCTGCTTGGAAGTTCGACTCGATCTCGATGGATTTCGTGATGGGTTTGCCTAGAGGTGCTGGTGGATTGAATGTTGTGTGGGTGATTGTGGATCGGTTGACCAAAGTGGCTCGTTTTATTGCGATGAAGAACACTTGGTCTATGGAAGAGTTAGCTAAAGCTTATGCTAATGAGATCATTCGTCTTCATGGGGTTCCCAAAGATATTGTCTCTGACCGTGATCTGCGATTCCTATCTCATTTCTGGATTGCTTTGCAAGAGGCTTTTGGTTCGAAGTTGAAGCTTAGTACTGCATTTCATGCAGCTACCGATGGTCAGACTAAGAGAACTATTCAGACCCTGGAAGATATGCTTCGTGCTTGTGCCTTGGAATTTCAACAGTCTTGGGTCAAGTCTCTTAGCTTGGTGGAGTTCTCTTATAACAACAGTTATCAAGCTAGTATCCAAATGGCTCCGTATGAGGCTCTCTATGGAAGGAAGTGTCGTAGTCCTACTTGTTGGAGCAACATCAGTGACTCATTGATTTTAGGTCCGGAGTTAATTCAGGATACAGTTGAGCAGGTGAAAGTAATTCAAGCGAAGATGAAAGCTGCTCAAGATAGGCAGAAGTCGTACGCTGATTTGCGTCGGAAACCTATTTCTTTTGAGGTGGAAGATAAGGTGCTTTTGAAGGTTTCTCCTATGAAGAGAGTAATGCGGTTTGGTCAAAAGGAAAAAGTTGAGTCCGAAGTACGTAGGTCCCTATGAGGTTCTTGAAAGGATCGGGGAGGTCGCGTATCGTTTGGCTTTGCCGCCAGAGTTGTCGAAGGTTCATGATGTGTTTCATGTGTCGCAGTTGCGCAGGTATCGTAGTGATCCTTCGCATGTGATCCCTGTTGAGTCGGTATCAGTTGAGCCGAATTTGACTTTTGAAGAGCGACCTGTTCGTATATTGGACCGTCAGAACCGTGCTCTTAGAAGGAAGGTGATTCCCTTGGTTAAAGTACTTTGGAGAAGTCAAAAGTACGAAGAGGCTACTTGGGAAACCGAAGAGTCGATGCGACTGAAATACCCGGAACTGTTCGTTTTAGGTACTATTTGTGTTCTTGTCTTGTTTGTGTGTTTTCGAAGTTTTGAGGACGACACTTTATTTAAAGAGGGGAGATTGTAACAACCTATAATTTTGCTCTTAGTTTTTCGAAAAAATTTTCTCTAAAACTATTATTTTCTCTAAATTAATGATTTTTATTTTATAATTTTGGGAGCCGAATTATTATTTTTATTTTTTTGGCGTGTTAATGTGTTTAATATATTTATGTTTATAATATAATTATTTTCATTATTAAGTATTTTAAAAGTTTAGGCGCGTTTTAGGAAGTTATCGATTTATCGCGTGGCGGACTTTTGAAGCATGGACCCTTGTTTATTTGGGCCGAAATTTTTTTTTGGTGTGTTGGGCTTGACAGCCGGCCATGGAGAAGGAGAAGAAGAGCATCTCTTCTTTTTATTTTCCTTGTGACTGTTTGTGGTTTTGTAACTCCTATAACCCCCCTAATCATTCTTCTTAGTTAACCTTAATCCAACCTTTAGCACTTCAAATTCTGATTAAAAATCAGAACTCCTTTGCTGCCATACTCTATGAATGTCGGCCATCATCATCTTCCTCAATCTCTAAAAATTTTTCATTTTATACTCCTTGTTAATTGTTCGTGACTTGTTCTTCTTGCCTTTTTTCTTATACTTGGTGCTTGGGAATTGAAGAAGGAGAGGAGTACACGCCTATATTGGGATTTTCCAGAAGTATTCAGCTCGCCTCCGACGATTCAGGTAACTAGTAGCTATCTTAGAACCATAACGATTAGGGTATTATTAGATATTAGATTATTACGCTAGGAATTATTTAAAATACTTTTTGAATGAAATTATTGACGAAATTTGACATGAATATACTTGATGCATGCTGTGTGAGTACTGAAAAGAGAAAAATAATTTTCGTATGATTTTTGGTATTTATTTGATTTAATTGGTGTTTTGTGCGTTTTTGGCTAAATTACACAATAATTATTAAACGGATGTTAAAATTGCTGAAATTATTTTTCTTAGATCATGTTATATGCGTAGTATGTATTCCATGCCTTAGAGTAATTTTTATCTACTGTGTACTGGTTTATTTAATTGATATATCTGTTTTGGCAATTTCGTTTCTGTCAGTATATAAATCATGGAAATTATTTCTAGAGGTCGAAAAATTCATTTCTTTGTATATTATGTATTTCCGTGAGTTTATGCATGTTATGTAAATTTTTGGTAATTTCTGGGCGTTAATTTATATTTTTAGTTATTATTTTGGCTTTATTGAGTAATCTGTATATTAACTGTTAAAAATACTTTTGGAGTCCGAAAATTATAAATAAAAATTGTACCATGTCAGCAGAGCCATTAGGGTCGTATGATAATTTTTATGTGATTTTACTGCTCGAACTTAATAGTTTAATAATTATCATTGGGTTTTTGTTGTGAAATTGAGGATACTCTTTTAAATTATTTGAAAACTTGTTAATCAGAAATAATTTGTAATTTATTATGTTCTGGGTTGCTGATGTTCAGTAGGTTGCAGTAAGTATTATTATTAAGCATCCATATGTTTATGTGTGATTTATTAAAGAAAATGATTAATTGTTACTACTCTTTTAATGAATAAGTTTTGGAGTTAATTGGTGATGTATGTTTGAATTGTTGGTGCTGTAAAAATTAGTTTAATATCATTGTTGATGTTTAGAGATGTTCAAGAGTTTATTGTGGGAGACATTTGTTGGAAATTCGTAAGATGTTAATTTTTGAGGAATTTTGAAGAGTTGTTTTGATGAATTTTGGGTGTAAGGCCGGGTGGCATCCCTTTTTGATGAATATTTTAAATGAATGATCTTGGATGATATGCATGATTTTATTTTGAAATAAGAATATCCGGTGGGATAGATGTAGTCCCCGGTGAAGAACATGCCAACCACCTGGTTTGCGAACTAGGGGTACACCTGGGTTAATTGTTGTCGTCCGAGAGGTCAGGGAGTTCTGCGTGTTCTACCCTGCATCGGGAGTTTGGCCATTCTTAGACACAGGCAGTGGGGAACGTAACCCCATAGACTGACCTGGAGATTGCGATTCACTGGCGTTCGGTTTCTGACTCAATAACTTGTTGTAGTTTTGATTTATTATTATTTATACATTCTAGAATTGTTTCACTCACTATATATTGTTTACTTATTGTTGATGATCACTTGTTTTACCTATGAGCTTTATGGTTTTTAGGTGCATGCTATTGATGTAATGACTGCATGATTTTCCTGTCTTAATAATCTATTTCTGAATCGTGCTTTGATTGCTATTGTTTTGGGAGAACTGCTAGTTACTCCCCACTGACTGTGGAATTATTTAATATATATCCTTGCAGATGGAAATGACTGCTAGACTTGTGACTGCTTGGGCTAGCAGAGTGAGGGTTAGTAGTGAGAAGAAGCTCCTGGTTTTGTTTTTGGTGGATGACTTCTATGTAGACCATAGAGAGACTTACTTTTGGATAGCTTTCAAGGACATTTAGTTTTTATCTCAGTTTTATCGGGAGACTTGCATGTCTCATAGTTTTTGTATTGATGATATGAAGTAATTGAGATATTTCTTTTATTTTAGAACTATTATGTTTTCTTGGGTATTAATTTTCTTTTGAAGCTATGAAACTTGGTTTGAAGAATTATCTTTAATTATTGTTTTAGAGTGGCATAACCGTCCCGACGTTATTTCCGCTAACGTTTCTTTAGTATTTTATTGATTAGATGTTGTTTGGTATCTTAGTAGTAGAAGGACGGGGTTACTACTAAGATACCAAACAACATCTAATCAAGAAATACTAAAGAGACGTTAGCGGAAATAACGCTCGGGACGATTATGCCACTCTAAAACAATAATTAAAGATAATTCTTCAAACCAAGTTTCATAGCTTCAAAAGAAAATTAATACCCAAGAAAACATAATAGTTCTAAAATAAAAGAAATATCCCAATTACTTGATATCATCAATCCAAAAACTATGAGACATGCAAGTCTCCCGATAAAACCGAGATAAAAACTAAATGTCCTTGAAAGCTATCCAAAAGTAAGTCTCTTTTATGGTCTACATAGAATTCATCCACCAAAAACAAAACCAGAGCTTCTTCTCACTACTAACCCTCACTCGCTAGCCCGCAAACAAGTCTAGCGCCATTTCCATCTCGCAAGGATATATATTAAATAATTTCACGATCAATGGGGAGTAACTAGCAGCTTCTCCCGTAACAATAGTAATCAAAGCACGATCTTAAATAGATTATTAAGACAGAAAATCATGCAATCATTACATCAATAGCATGCACCTAAAAACCATAAAGCTCATAGGTAAAACAAGTGATCATCAACAATAAGTAAACAATATATAGTGAGTGAAACAATTCTAGAATGTATAAATAATAATAAATCAAAACTACAACAAGTTATTGAGTCAGAAACCGAACGCCAGTGAATCGCAATTCACTTCCTAAGGTTTGTTAGATCGTAATCTCCATGTCAGTCTATGAGCTTACGTTCCCCACTGCCTGTGTCTAAGAATGGCCAAACTCCCGATGCAGGGTAGAACACGCAGAACTCCCTGACCTCTCGGACGACAACAATTAACCCAGGTGTACCCCTAGTTCGCAAACCAGGTGGTTGGCATGTTCTTCACCGGGAACTACATCTATCCCACCGGATATTCTTATCTCAAAATAAAATCATGCATACCATCAAAGTATCATTCATCTTAAAATATTCATCAAAAAGGGATGCCACCCGGCCTTATACCCACAATTCATCAAAACAACTCTTCATAATTCCCCAAAATTAATAACTTACAAATTTCCAACAAATGTCTCCCACAATAAACACGTGAACATCGCTAAACATCATCAATAATATTAAACTAGTTTTTACAGCACCAACAATTCAATCAAACACACATCACCAATTAACTCCAAATCTTAATCATTAAAAGAGTAGTAATAATTAATCATTTTCTTTCATAAATCAAACATAAACCTAAGGTTACCCAATAATACATACTGCATCCTACTGAACATCAACAACCAGGAATATAATAAATTACAAATTATTTCTGATTAACAAGCTCTCAAATAGTATCCTCAATTTCACAACAAAAACACAATAATAATTATTAAACTAATGAGTTCGAGCAGTAAAATCACACAAAAATTATCATACGACCCAAATGGCTCTACTGACATGGTACAATTTTATTTATAATTTTCGGACTCCAAAAGTATTTTTAAAAGTTAATATACAGATTACTCAATAAAGCCAAAATAATAACTAAAAATATAAATAAACGCCAAAAAATTACCAAAAATTTACATAACATGCAAAAACTCACGGAAATCCATATTATACAAAGAAATGAATTTTTGGGCCTCCAGAAATAATTTTCATGATTTATATACTGACAGAAACGAAATTGCAAAAACAAATATCTCTATTATATAAGCCAAGGGGGGAGCTATGGTGTCCCCCTTTGAAAAGACTTCTTAACCCTTCATCTAATAAAAATACTTACCTATTAAGATTTTGAAATTTTCCTCAATCATAGTCCTTCCTAATTTAAAATATGTATATCAAAAGAAGTTCAAAATAGCTAAAATAAACTGTCATAAAAATATGTGTAGTGAAAGAAAAAAATTTATAATTGAAGAACAAATTAAAATAACTAAAACGGTTTTCAAATCAATTACAAAATCAAAGACAAAAATTTTAATTTTACCTAAACTTTGAAATGCAATAACAATACCAACATCCATTAACAAGTAATAAAAATACCAAGAAAACAACTTCTTCATCAAGTAATTTTTATATTTTGTATTTATACCAAACGATATTCAATTAGAACTAATGATGATTGTAAATTACATTCTTTAAAATTACACTTAAATGAAATTTAATGATAACCGCCAAAATAATTCACGCACGCATCGCGTGCAAAGAAGACTAGTATCAATTAAATAAACCAGTACACAGTAGGCAAAAATTATTTTAAGGCATGGAATACATACTACACATATAACATGATCTAAGAAAAATAATTTCAGCAATTTTAACATATGTTTAATAATTATTATGCAATTTAGCCAAAGACGCACAAAACACCAATTAAATCAAATAAATACCAAAAATCATACGAAAATTATTTTTCTCTTTACAGTACTCACACAGCATGCATCAAGTATATTCATGTCAAATTTCGTCAATAATTTCATTCAAAAAGTATTTTAAATAATTCCTAGCGAATAATCTAATACCGAATAATACTCAAATCACTATGGTTCTAAGATAACTATTAATTACCTGGATCGTCGGAGGCGAGCTGAATACTTCTGGAAAATCCCAATATAGGCGTGTACTCCTCTCCTTCTTCAATTCCCAAGCACTAAGTATATAAAAAAAGGCAAGAAGAACAAGTCACGAACAATTAACAAGGAGTATAAAATGAAAAATTTTGAGAGATTGAGGAAGATGATGATGGCCGAAATTCATAGAGTATGGCAGCAAAGGAGTTCTGATTTTTAATCAGAATTTGAAGTGCTAAAGGTTGGATTAAAGGGGTTTAATTAAGAAGAATGATTAGGGGGGTTATGGGAGTTACAAAACCACAAAGAGTCACAAGGAAAATAAAAAGAAAAGAAAGAAGATGAGCTCTTCTTCTCCTTCTCCTTGGCCGGCTGTCAAGCCCAACACACCAAAAAAAAATTTCGGCCCAAATCAACAAGGGTCCATGCTTCAAAAGTCCGCCACGCGATAAATCGATAACTTCCTAAAACGCGCCTAAACCTTGAAAATACTTAATAATGAAAATAATTCTAATAAATCATATTATAAATATAAATATAATAAACACATTAACACGCCAAAAAAAAATAAAAAAAAATAATTCGGCTCCCAAAATTATAAATTAAAAATCATTAATTTAGAGAAAATAATAATTTTAGAGAAAATGATTCATCAATTAATTAATGCTATAATCAGAGATGACAATCATGACTAACAAGTAAACTTCTGAACTAGAAAATGGCATACATTAATCATCTGACGGAAGCCTCCAGATACAAGATAAACATCAATGTTTCTAGCCTTAAGCTTCTTAACCAGTTCTTCTATGCCAGGAGAAAGTCTGTATATCAATAAGCTCGACTGGTTAATTATTTTATCTACTAAATTTATAAGTAGGCTTTATAACAATGGAGTGCACAATGCAGAACAATCCCAAGTTGATTAGAGGAAATGAAAAAGAGAGTAAAATATATTTAGTGAAACCTCACATGAATTGGCAAGCAAAAGTTGGGAAAAATTGATAATAGGGGTCTGAACTTTGGGTGATAATTTTTAAAAGGTCTCAACCATTGATTAACCTGTGTAGGTCCCAACTCTAGGGGATCTTAACTTTTAGCGGGCCTTAGTGACTTTAAAATCGCTTAATAGGTCATAACTTGTAAAACGCGGGTCAGACCAGCACAGGTTAATCAACAATTCAGACCCCTATTGTCAATTTTACGTTATTATGTTGCTGATTCTATCTATTTATGTAAGTATCTATCATCTCCAATTTCCTTGTTCAAAGCTAAGATTAGCCATCATCAATAAGAGAAGTTCCTATTTTTCTAAGTGCGGAAGAAAAAGGGAAAAACCCAAGGAAGATAGATGCATCTACAATGGCGGAGAATTTGTTTGTGGAAATAAACAAGACCTACAGAAGAATGATCAATAATGAAAAGGGTTAATTGGCTAGAACAGCACAACCTTGGGCTATGGTGCAAGAAACAGCACAACCTTTAACGGGTGCAATGCGTAGCACCAACTTAAACACGAGGTGCACAGAATAGCATAAATGACGCCTGAGATCGGAGATTCCACCGGAGCTAGGGAATCTTCAATTTTTTGGAATTTTCTTTTAATTCCCTACCCTTTTATTATTATAGTCACGTGCCCCCCCCCAATTTAAAATTTTTTTTCCCCTCTTTTATTCTATTTGAACTGCCATTAACCCTTTCTAACAAAAATCCCCAATTCTCAATTAACATAAACCCTAAGTTTGCAATTCTACCATCAACCTTCATCATGGTTCGAAGGCTTGGGAAAGTTTATCGCCACCATGGGTTGCCGACCATGGCGCAAATTGTGAGCAAGAGAAATGGGAACCATGGCAAAAGATGTATGAAAGTGTTACGGGTCTCTCTCCGAGCAACAACCACGATCGAAAAAAACAAAAAATGGGGGATACAAAAGTAGAAACCATCTCAAGATTAGCTCAATGGAGGATCGACAATTTTGGTCCTTGTTCTTACAAAAAATCGACTCTTTTAAACTTGGTCTTTGGAATTGGTTAGTTTTTTTTTTTCTTCTTTCCTCTCTACTTTCTTATACCCGAGAAAAAGTTGCAAACATTTTTGGTTGATATTTGATTGTTGCAATATTTTTCAGGCATTTGGCAATTGAAAAAAATCGATACTTGTATGTAAGATTGTTTCCAGAACCATCTAGAGTGTCGAAGGATCATCCTCCAATTGCTCGGTTTATTCTTAGAGTATCTAATCTTGGTCTTAGTCGCAGACCCTATATTTCTCCCAGTAAATTCTATCTTTCTCTCTTTTCAATTATTATTATTTAGTTCATGAAGTGGGTTTTTTCTGTTTGTTGTGAAATTTAATGCTTTTTTATTTTATTATGATCAATAATTGAAGGGTTTATTTTTATTTTTAATTTTATTGTTACTGTTGTTGAAAAGAGCATTTTTTGATCCTTCATAGTTATTTGAATTACTACTGTCTTGGATGTTCAGGAAATTAGAACTGTTTGAAGTTCAAGTGGAGAAGAAAGAAGAAGACAAGAGAGAGAATTAGAAAAGATTTGGGGGCACGTGACTATAATAATAAAAGGGTAGGGGATTAAAAGAAAATTCCAAAAAATTGAAGATTCCCTAGCTCCGGTGGAATCTCCGATCTCAGGCGTTATTTATGTTATTCTGTGCACCTCGTGTTTAAGTTGGTGCTACGCATTGCACCCGTTAAAGGTTGTGCTGTTTCTTGCACCAGAGCCCAAGGTTGTGCTGTTCTAGCCAATTAACCCTAATGAAAATAATAAAGGGAACTATATCATTTTATTATACATAAAACATAGAGGTCACGAGTGAGTCCTTAAAATTTGGAAATATAGAACTTTCCTCTTCGTCATCTATATAAGATCATGAACTTCAGGATACTCTATCGCTCTCATTAAATTACAAAACTAAACATGCAGAGACATGGAAGAACAAATAAATACGCGATCTAGTATTCTATGCCACCAAAGAAAAGTAGGAAAGAGGAAGCAAGTCATTTGCACATCTAAAGTCACAGAATAGAGAAACTTAGCGGAACACTAACATTACTGCCGACATCACTCAACTACGAACTTAAAACAGCAACTTTCATCAAACGAATTGAAAGGTTTGAAGCCAACAATTCTATTTAGATTGCAGTAGGACCAGTTGAACACTTGTGAATTATGATACATGGCCTTACGATTCACCTAGACTAATGCAGGATACTAAACATTCCAAAACAGAAAAGGACACTAGTACAGTTGGACATGTTGTACAGCTGCACCAATGTCCGTGTAAGACTGTAAGTTAGGTGATCATCGAGACATTGACCATAAAAATATATTTAACAAGGGGGTACATGATAAATCAAGCTAAAGTTAAGAGGACGAAATCACATTGAGCATTTAGAGTTTTAGGCAATAAATCAAGCTAACGTTAAGAGGACGAAATCCTAAGAGTTTTTGGCATTGAGCATTTAGAGTTTTAGGCAATATGTAAGACATAATAGGAAACCTGTTTTGTTAAATTTATTCAATCCAAAGGTTTCCTGTCAGCTTACCTTGGAGGCCTCTTCTCTAAGTAATCCTGGAGTTGTGAAAGAGATGGGTTTATCAAGGATAGCCTAGCAGCTAGTGCCTCTTGAAAGGTAACTGTACCATTCATTGCTCTGCAAGAAAAATAGAAACCATATTTAAAATGCAGAAACTGATATCAGCATCTAGACCACAAACTACGCATGGATTCCTCACAGCATAAGAGCAAACTCAACCTTGATGTCCACTCTGCAACTGCTTTTCTAGCTCCACAAAAATCAGCAAATTCATCAATACCTTCATCTATGCATACAGTGCTATCAACATCAAAGCATACAGCATCTACATTTCTCCTCAAGTTGAGCATTTCTGCAGATAAATGACAGAAATGTCACTCACTGAGTAACCATTACCACAATAAAGATGGAGATATCAAGTTGTAAGTCAAGCAAAGAGAGTGATGAGCCAGGTACAATAAAAGTGAGGCCAGTTCTTATGCATCAATCATAAAACGTACTGATATGCATAATAATGTCCTAAAGGTCATCATAGGCACGCCTGTATACAAACAACATTGTGATAAACATTAAAGGTTTCCTTCTTAACAGAAGATAAAGCAATCACCATAGTGGTGGTGTATATGACTCTTCAAGCCTCAAAACAAGCCCAGGTAGTATAACAGAAAAAAAAAATCCATCAACAAACAAATTTCATGTCCACCTACAGAAAACAAATGATTCTTTTTACAACCAAAGAATATTCTCTTATATATATTATTTTTCAGTCTGCAATACAAGCGCAGTAAACTGTCAATCATAAACAAGAATTCACTCTTTCATCGGCAATACTTTTCTTTGAAAAAACTAAATTCCAAATGGTGTCCACGTTGTGCCCAATGAAAAGTAAGTTGACTGGTCAAGGGAAAAAGAGGGAGAGAGAATAAACTGCAAACTCTACGACTCCAGAAGTTCCTAATATAATGTTTAACATACAGTAACCTTTGGATGGCAGTGTGTTGTCAAACCGTTCTGTGGATGAAGCTTCAAGTGGCTGGATTGAAGCCATAACTGAGTTCGTTAGTTTGGAGTCCCTCATCATCCCAAATATACTCCGATGTAGCTTTCCGACTAATCTTGGGGAAGCAGCTGTGAGTATAGAGTGATTACATTTCTTTACATGATAAACAGGAACTTTCACAATATGCGCACTTATCAAGGCTTCCATGATTTTTATCTGTAGAATTCAAAATATTTCTAAGAACCACACTCCTCGTATATAACAATAAGAATAAAGGCAGGAAATAGTATAATTACAAAGCATAAACAAGAAAGCACATATCTTAAATCACATACTTCCATGGACTAAAATCTAACAGACTAACATGTAATACTCCTTTTCTAACAGGAGAAGATCCTGCAAAATCAGCAAATGTAATCTAAAAAGACTACCAAACAAGGTATGTTAAGAAAGAACCATTGAAAAATGGCTTCCAATCCCCTATATGTTCAGAGTTATTTCTCCTACCAAGGAGCTGCTAGCCAATAATACAAGTATAATGGGTCATCACATGTTCAATACCGAACGATAGAACAACACACCAAAACAGAAAACATCAGTGAAGCTTATAATCACCATTCCACCTTGTTAAAAAAAATAGATTCAAATAAAAGGTAATATTCATAAAATTATAGCACAACATCACGATTCGTCATTCCATTTTGTTCTTATATCAAATCAATTGTTTATTTATTCTTTTAAAAACACAGTGGATCAGGAAGTCCCTGCCCATCCACAAATCAACAATAATAGACCCGGGAGCCCTTGCCAGTCATATCATAATGTAAACTCGGGAGACCCTCCAGTTTACAAATCCAAATGGCCATATTTCAACGATAACCTCTAGTGTGCACACCCCACAACCCTAGCTTTTCTTTTGGTGACCTGGGAGACCCTGTTAGTCACACCAAGGTTGGAGATGCTTTAATATCTTGCCACAAACGACAATAATTGATCATATATCTTGTCACATGCAATGATAAACAATTATTCTTTGATCTTCACTTCACTCTTCATCATTATCAAATTATTGAATCATTCAATCATTTCACGTTTTATCAATCACTCAAACCAACAATAACATTCCAATTCGATGAAATAAAATCATTCAAATTATCCTAATTCTATCAATATGATGTTTAATGTTTCAAAGTCACCTTTACACTCATTTGATAATATTTAAACCGAGATAAATAGTTTCACTTATTCCATACAAGTTTTAGAGTAAAAAACTTATAAAAATTAGGTTATAAATGTTCCAAATCAAGGTTGTAAAAGCACAAATACCAATAAAAGTTCATTTCTGTAAAATGATGATGTTTTAAAATCATAAGAGCTTCTTTAAAAATCTAGACAGCATGTATGAAAAGCAAAAAAAATCATGTTTTCAGTTCACAAAACGCCAAGTTCAAGAAACCTAAAGAAAGAGGTGTCAATGGGGTTACCTTGACTGAAGTTCTAGCACAAACAAGAGACTTTCTACTCTTGGGTTTGCTCTGCTTCTCCTAAGTTCACTCACGACTCCACCAGTCAAGAAATAGAGTAGAAAATTAGTCTCCAAATGAGATTTAGACTAGGTTTTAAGAGATTAGAGAGTAACAATGCCAATTTATTAAACTGTGTGTTCAACATCTCAAAATTAAAATAAGTAAAACAATTAGTGACCTAAACCTTTGCAAATATGAAAGTTCCCAAAGTAAAGCCCTTTGTGTTGGTAAAGATGTTTCTATATTAGGTTCTAATAGTTCAAGGTTGTTAGATAACAACGAATAGAATATACTCCCTCTGTTTTTTTTTTATCCTTCTCACTTGAAATCTTAACACTATATATACTTAGAGAGAATCTTCTCAATTTTTTTCAATTTATAAGAAAAAATATAGTCATGTGGGGTCTTGTTTGATTCGTCTCAATTAGTACTTTATTAATATTCAATCGTTATAATTTTACTAATATATAATGAAAGATATTCAAGTTCAAAGATGTGCATTGGGAGACGCGCACAGAAAAGTGAGAAGGATAAAAAAAACAGAGGGAGTATTTCATAAATAATAATAAAAGATTTATCAATTCATACTCAACATATTTCAAGTTAGTATATAGAAATTTGAAAATATATATTTCACTAGAAGATCTTTTTATAGAGTTCAAGGTTGAAATTATACACAAAACATCCATACAAGGTCACCAAAATTCTGAAATTCTCCTATAGTAATAAGACTTTCAACCATATTTGAAAAGTGAAGACACTGCTAAATTGGGAGTTTAAAACCACTCATAAATCTTACTTAACATTACATGAAGCATAAACATGAAACTACAAGAATAGCATTTCCAAACTACTTATATCATATCCATACTTCAAAACCAAAATCAAAACAGGAAGTAAAGTGGTATCAAAATCTGACCTTTACATGGATCAAGTATCAACTTAAAAATCAGTAAGACAAGGTAAGTATAATTACATGGATCAACAAGAGATTTGTATGCCCAAAACAAGTAAACTAATTAGGTTATAAAATCAGAAACTACTCCAACAATTAGGCTAATTAAAATTATACAGAAAATCGAAATTTTAACTCCAATCAAAATTAGGTAAGCTTCTTCTTTCTTCTTTTCTTTTACAAGTCCCAAATTCATTGTTTATATGATATGGGTATTACAGTATATGACAAGGGCAACGCGAGAGAGGGAGAGAAAACGGCGAGAGGACGACAGCTTCATTGTTTATATGATATGGGTAATATAGTATACGATCATACAGATTAGATCACACAAATGGAATACAAAAAGTACCCAAATTTCTATCAAACACAAACGAATATCAGTAAATTGAGCACAAACACAAACAAATGAACCAAACAAACTGTAAATTGAGAATGCCCAGCTAAAGAGAGGGGAAAGAGAGAAAGAGAAACATACCAGTAAAAGCAAAGATATTTGAAAAGAGAGATTTTATTAGTAACATTTTTTATAATATCTCATATTTATAACAACATGTAAGTCCTGTAAAAAAAAAAAAAACTAAAGTCATGAGGAAAACATATTCTATTGATAATATCGGGTTGGTATTGGGTCGGGTTAACATGGGTTGGGTCTTAATGGGTTTTTTTCGGGTCTATTTGGGTTTGGATTGACTTTAGGTCGAGATGCGGATTGGGTTCGGATTTTGGTTCCCGGTGTAAATCGGGTTTGGGTTAAGTTTGGGTCGATAACAAATTCGGTTGGGTTCTAATATACTCGGGTATAACTGGGCTGGGTTGATTTCGGATCGGAATGAATCAGTTCGGGAACCTGATTATGCCGGACCGAAACAGACCCGATGCGGGTGAACCCGTGGGTCGAATCTATTTTTGACACCCCTAATATTGGAGGATTCTAACCCATCTACAATAGGTGGGTACAGTGGCGGAGCCACTCAGTCACAAGGGGTAGCACCTGCTACCCCTGTTTTTTTCAAAAAAAAAAAAAAAAAAAAAAGGAAGAGAAGTATGGCACTGCTTCTTCTTCCTCTCCCTCTGACTCTGCTCCTTAGCTCCTTCAGTCTTCAATCTTCAAATTTTTGTTCCAGTCCTTATACTAACAAAATGCCCAATTTTTTTAACCCCAATTCCAACAAATTAAGCAAAACCCATGAACTAATTTCAA
This sequence comes from Beta lomatogona, assembly GCA_947646795.1. Taxonomy (NCBI): domain Eukaryota; kingdom Viridiplantae; phylum Streptophyta; class Magnoliopsida; order Caryophyllales; family Amaranthaceae; genus Beta; species Beta lomatogona. Next base: position 260,831 of record CANSNZ010000424.1, on the reverse strand, counting down.
TAAAAGATTACATTTTTCTCCCAAGATAGAGAAGGGGGATTTAGCTACAACCCCCCAAGATAAAATTTAAATAACTTTCCCACCAACTTTTCACAAATTGGGCCGAGAACAGAGAGGGAAATAAAGAAATGAGATGTTAAAGATGTCAATTTATGGAGGAAGACTCCATTTTTAAAATTTTTTGTCAACCAAACAACTAGCCCATTTCACAATTCCTAGGAATTTGAAATTCCCATGATTTCAATTAGCAACCAAACGACCACTTAGTATAATGTTAATGTCTTGACTTAGATTATGAGAGGAGGTAAAGCAAGTGACTTGTATTTGTGGCTAGCAAAGTAGTCACACTAATGGATAAAATGCTAAGTGCTCCGGACAAAAGGGGATTATTTGCTCTATTTTTGAATAGGCGCACGTGGAGTAGCAGCAAATAGGAAAAGTTAATTGCTTTGATTTTGCTGAAAAATGGAGAACTTGATCAAGAGGTTATTTGCTCTGATTTCAGCAGGATGGGAGCACTTGTACCATGTTAATTGCTCCAGTTCTACTGAAAATCGAAGCAGATTACGATTTCAAGTACTTTGGATTTCACCAATTGAACCACAACCTCTAGATAATGATGCACATCTACACCCAAATCCTGGTGGTCACCTTTTGAAATGTTGGTGTTTTTACTGGTGCACCAAATACAGTTGTTGATGATGCCATAAATGATGGTGTTGAAGATGGTGCACCAAATGCTAATGTTATTGATTAAGTTCCTTTTATCAATGGAGGTGTCCACCCATATGTTGGCTCTCTAAATGCAGCAAGACCATGTGTACTTGACCCAATGATCCACCGTTTGAACCAAAAAGACTAATGCTAAAAGGACTTTGCTGGTGTGCCATAGGTTGTGCTGTAGCAAGTTATGGATAGGTGGATTAGTGTCGTTGCATTAGTAGCCGAATTACTTTGTTTTGTTTTAATTAATCAAAATCAGTTGTAATAGTTTAAGTTGTAACTCTTTAAAGACATGAAATGAAGAGAAAGACAACTAGACTTTTATGACAAAAACCGTGAGTTTGTATTTATTTCATCTTTGTTTCTTGGATAAGAAACTTGTGAATTCGTCATTTGCTAGCTTAATTTAGCAAGTTAAGTGGTGATCTTAGGATTCTTAATTAGGTCGAGTGGTGCATATGTATCTTATTTATTTCATCTTTGTTTCTTGGATTAGAAACTTGTGAATTCGTCATTTGCTAGCTTAATTTAGCAAGTTAAGTGGTGATCTTAGGATTCTTAATTAGGTCGAGTGGTGCAACTGTATCTTTACTTAGTTAGAGTTGCTCGAATTTTAGCTTTAACTCACTACTACATAATTGACCTATTGTAACACTCTATGGTAACACATTTTGAGATTCAATTTTCATTAACATATATGTAACACTTTTGTAACACTTTCTTGTTATGTAACAATGATGTGTAACACTTTATAATAGGTAACACTTTTAAGGTAACACTTTTTCCATAGATAACACTCTGATCGTAACACTTTTTGATATGTAACACTTTTACAGTAGGTAACACTTTGATCGTAACACTTTTTGATTCATAACACTTCACGGTAACACTTTTTATATGTAACATTTTAACTCTTTAAGGTAACACTTTTTGATATGTAAGTCTTTAAGGTGAACCTTTTAATAGGTAACATCTCATTTTTACATGGCAACACTTTTTTTAAGTAACACTTATAATATTTTAGATAACATTTTATTGTGTTGCGTGTTTATTTAATTTCTACACTAACACTACTTATTGTTTTTTTTTTTTTTTGAAAAAACGTTTGCTCAGTTCTTATATTAATTATCAATTTAATTACGTATCGAATGTCTTTGTCTTATTTGGGTTGCAATATGAATCTTGATTTTATTGTTACTAAAGATTTATATTAGTTAATTAGCATCGATATCTTTGAATAAATTATATGGACCAAGTCATATTTCTAAGTTTATTTATTTAAAAGTTAATCTATTTCGATGTTATTATATTAATTTTATGAAATAAAACTCCATAATACACAGTTAAATATTTATTGTATTATGAGTTTTGTATTTGGCCCAAATACGAAACCAAACTTTTGTTTTCACCTCTCAAACTCAGTTTTGCCTTCCTCATTCTTTTCGGGTATTGGAAAGTAAACCCCTCAACCCAGGGGCGGATCCAGGATTCCAAGTCAGGGGTAGCGTAATTTTACGGTTCTATCGAATACCCAAAAAAAACGACAACTATTAAATTCAACATGTTACAAAATCCAAATATGCCATAGAAGTACTTTAATAATATAGTAATTTACAGTTTTTTACAACGAGTTCTCAAATTTTAGAATAGATCTACAATTACATCAACTTTTACATCCAAAAACAAATTTTTCTCAAGATAAGAAACTAATAATTCACACAAATTGTAGTTCACTAACAAGTAACAAATGATAATTCATACAAATTATAGCTCACTAACAAGTAACAAATGACGATTCACACAAAATATAGCTCACTAACAATTCACTTGGGTAATCAACAATTCACACAGTTACAATACACTAACAATTAGTTTACTAACAATTTACATTATTATAATACACTAACAATTCAATCCCTATAAATTCACTAACAATTCGCATAATTCACTAACAATTCGCCAAGTAAAATCCACCAATAATTCACTAACAATTCACATAATTAAAATTCACCAACAATTCACCAACTATAAATTCATTAAGTCATAAATCTTTAAGTTCTATGCACTAATTACCATATTAACCCTTTGTAACCATTTACAAACTAGTATAATATTAAGAAAAAAATAACCGAAAGGAAACAAACAATAACAGTGAGCACCAGATCCACATTCCACCTATAATTATTCACAAAAACCTAACAAATTAAAAATGAAACACAGCTCAATTGCAGCAAAATTGGGAAGAAAATAGAACAGAGAAAAGGTGAAACCATAAACAAGAGTTGAAGGGGCGTCGAAAATGGAGCCAACTTGATGAGCTTCCTACTATGGCTTCTACTGCATATGCGACTGACATTTTATCTCTCCTCTTACTCGCTCACCGAAGAGAAGATGGAGATTGAGAAGATAATATGAATTATGGAGGGAGGGTCTTTAATGGTGACATCTTAATTGTCACTTTAGATAAGTTGCTGCTACCCAGAATCAACGAAGGGAGAGAGAGAGAGGAGGTAAAGAGGAGAGATAGGCGGAAAGAATTAGGGTTGCTTCACTGGTCACTCACAGAGTCACAGCACGCTTTATCTCTCATTTTTTTTAATAAAAAAATTCAATTTTTTTTAAAAAACAGGGGTGGCACGTGCTACCCCTTGTTACCATGTGGCTCCGCCACTGCCTCAACCCTCAACCCTCAACCCTCAAACCCTCACACACACTCTCTCGTCCTCCTACGGTCCTACCTGTGTTGCTGCCTCGAACCACCCTTGGTCGCTGAAGCCATTGCGGCGCTTCTCATCTTGTTTTACTTCCTCTCTACCGCTCGCATCTCCCTTTCTCTCCTGTTTCGTGCTGCTCCCGCTACCGTAGTCGGAGCTGTGTGAATTGCTGCTGCCATCTTGGGTGATGCGCCGCCCTGAATGCGGTGGCATGATATGGCGGAGGTACTGTTAGTTTTGATCATCCTTCCAGGCGGTTAGTTTTGATTTGAATTTTTCAAGCGTTTAAATCTTTGTGTTCGAATTTTTTTTGTTTTATTTTACAATTGATCATGTTCAATGTAAAATTTTGGTATGGGGTTGCTCAATTTGTTTGATTTGATTCGTTAATTTGATTTGTGATCATGATGGTGGAATTTGATTTGGGGTATGCGGTTAGTTATTATCTCGGGTTGCTCAATTTGTTTGATTTGATTCGTTAATTTGATTTGGGGTTGCTCAATTTGTTTGATTTGATTCTTTAATTCGATTTGGGGTATGCTGGTTAGTTGTTATCTGTATAGACTTATTTGTGATGGTTGAATCAAAACGATCCTTATCTTTTGATGCTTTACTGGGTTGAGTACCTCAGCACTTGCTTGGGCATCCTTTTTCTTATCTGTACGAACTAAGCCAGAATGTGAGGCTCGAGTGCCACCAAAAGCTGTCTTACTTGTTCTCTGTTCATTTACCACAACATCACTACTATAAAAGCAATTGAGAGTGCTAGAATCATTTGATTTGTTCTAATGTTGTTTCTCAAGTAGATATGCTGGCGCCTGGCAGGATTTGTGCAATGCTGAAGGTACTGTTTCCACTGCTTACAAGCTGTATCTAAACCTGCGCTTGGTTCAGCCGGCTGAGCTGCTTGAATCCCCTCTCTCTCCTTTGACTGGGATGATTGGCCGTCCAAGTCCTCATGCTCAGAGTCACTGACCCTTTCAAGTTCTTTGCTATCAGACGATACCGCTATGTTTTTCTTGCTATCAGCCGATGTTTCTTTGCTAGATATAGGTCTCTCGTGATTGTTAGTCTCACCACCTGGTGTTATATGTGACAAGTGGAATGAAGCACTTTTCCCATCACCAACCAGTTCTTTCACTAGGATATAAAGTGGAACAAGTGAGACATTAATATGACCTTGCTGGTTCAACTTCATTGTCATACATACCACGACATATATACGTGCATAATACATTTAGTACTAGCTATCGTGCAAGAAACAAAAAAGACTTGTTTAAGCACTAAAGAAGTTGGAGAGAACGAGTGTGTTTTTTTTTTTTTTTTAGTTCTTTGCATCCTATATTGCAACACAAATGTATTGGCCTGATAGTTATATCAATTACAACGTCTTTTTGTTAGGAAGTAAGATCAATATGGGAGGTTATTGAGTGATTATTTTTACGGCTCATGAACTTTGAGAAGAATAATATGATTGTGATGATGGCATATGCATATAATATATAGTATAAACTATTTCACATGATCTAATTATGTTAGTAATTGCTATATAAACTTTTTATACATTCTGGTTGAATTCTAAGATTTATGACACTAGGTTGTGCCCTTGCTGAATATCATGATCTGCACATACGCTAGTCAGTATTTATGGAGCTCTAGTAGCAGGTAATTAGGTGAGCTCTCTAATATTCTTTACTAGATTCAGAGACCAACTACCCTGTTCTTTTCCTAGAGGTCTACAACGCCTTGTTATGCCTCATACATTTACTGTGCTTGTTTTTCTTTTCACAACAAGTATATCTCTAGTCTTGTTATCATATAAGACTTCAAAGTTTTTTTTTTGTTCTTACTGCAGGAGAATAAAGATAATGGATTAGAATAGCAAGTAGGCATGATGCTTCGAGAAACATGCATGCATGGATTGGGCGATGGAATTGAAGACGAAAGGAAGAAATGACCTTAAGATTGATTTAGGTTTATTTTGGGAGAGTTATGTGTATTATCAATGGATTTTCAGATCAACTGTTTATATTTTGAACGCAATAGTATGTTGTCAATTAATGAATACTACTCTTTGGCTTAATCTTTATAATGACCATAGAGTATTTGTAATAATTTATATCTATAATATCATTATATTTCTTCTTCGTTTATTACGTTTGTAAGTTATAGTATTATTATCATTGTATATGTGCCAACAAATAAAAAAATGTTAGTATCGATAATATTATGCCAGCTTAAAAAAGTGATACATAATATACAACAAAGTGCTACATAAGGTAGTTGACAATGATACATAAGGTCTAATAAACTGTTACTTATTAGCAAAAGAGTCGATTGAAAAGTGTTACTAATGACAAAAAAGTGATACATTAGAAATTATAAGTAACACTTTGTAAATGTTACAATAAGTGTTCAAAAGTGTTACTTAAGAGCACTTAAGGTATCACTTGGAAAAGTGTTATCATAGGTTACCAAAAGTGTTACCTTAGAGCATAGGCGACACGAGCAGATGTATCACCCAGAAAAGTGTTACCTATTTTCTATAATAACACTTTCAACCTTTTATGCAGCACTTATTGGGTGTTACCTAAGGCCAATAATGCACTAGTGACTCCATTGAAGCCATGTTTTGTTTTCCTATCTTTCAACTAGAACACCTTTTATGTTTCGTTTGTAACCAAGCATACAACATTAATATATATATATATATATATATATATATATATATATATATATATGTGTGTGTGTGTGTGTGTGTGTGTGTGTGTGTGTGTGTGTGTGTGTATATATATATATACACACACACACACATATACCACATATATATATATATATATATATATATATATATATATACATATATATATATATATATACATATATATATATATATATATATATATAGAGGTGTGATCCACTGAAAACTAACCTTAAGCTTAAATATTAAAACCGACCTTTTTGCTCATTTTACAAATTTTTGCTCATTTTATGTTTTTTGCTCATTTTAGAAAACTTGTGCTTATTTTAAGAAGTTTTTGCTCATTTTACAAACTTTTGTTCATTTTATGTTCTTTGCTCATTTTATGTTTTTGCTTATTTTAAGAAACTTTTGCTCATTTTTTTTTTTTTTTTGCTCATTTTCTATTTTTGCTCAATTTAAGAAATTTTAGCTCATTTTATCTTTTTGCGCATTTTAAAAAACTTTTTTGCCTATTTTATGTTGCCGTTTTCAGTTTTCAACATAAGGATATGCATATAATACTCTCCTTGAATCTAGCATATATCACAAAGATCACGCATTCCAATTTGTCGAACTAATTCTTCAAATTTCTTCGCCTGAAGGGATTTGGTAAATAAATCTGCAAGATTCTCACATGATTATATTTGGTTTATCTTCCCTTCCTTTTGGAGGTCATGCGTGAGGAAGAGCTTTGGTGATAAATGTTTAGTTTCGTCTGGTTTGATGTACCCCTCCCTTACTTGGGTGATACATGCAGTATTGTCTTCGTAGATGATAGTTGGATTTGTTGTTATTGTTTCCATTCCACATTCTTATTGGATATTGTTGATCATTGACCTAGCCATACACATTCCCTTCCAGCTTCATAAAGAGCAATTAGTTCTGCATGATTTGATGATGTGGCCGTCAAAGTCTGCTTCCTAGATTTCCAAGATATTGCAGTACCTCTATAAGTGAATAGATACCGGGACTGAGACTTAGCCTTTTGTGGATCTAATAGGTACCCATCATATGCATATCCAATGAGTGACGCATTTTGTTTCGACTTATAGAATAATCCAAGGTCTTGTGTTCCTCGAAGATAACGTAATAAGTGTCTGACTCCACTCCAATGTCTTGTTGTTGGTGCATTGTTGTATCTAGCTAACAAGTTTACTGAAAAAGCTATGTCAAGTCGAGTATTGTTAGCCAAGTACATTAATGCACCAATCACACTTTAATATGGTACTTCAGGACCAACAATTTCTTCGCTTTCTTCTCGTGGTCTTAATGGATCATCTACATTCATGGGACGCACTATCATTGGATAACTTATTGGGTGGGTTTTGTCCATGAAAAAATGTTTTAGAATTTTTCTGAATAGTTTGATTGATGGACAAAAATCCCATTTCTCAAATGTTCCATTTGCAAGCCAAGGCAAAATTTTGTCCTCCCGACATCTTTCATCCCAAATTCTTTCATCAAGTACTTTGCAGTTACTTCGAGTTCTCTAGGAGTTCCAATAATTTCAAATCGTCGACATAGACAGCAATAATGGTGAATCCTGATTTAGATCACTTATGAATACATAAGGACTGATTTGATTATTTTTGAATCATTCTTTCAATAGGTATTCACTAAGACTATTATACCACATTTTTCCAGATTGTTTAAACCCATAAAGTGACTTTTTCAATTTTATTGAAATCATCTCTTTAGGCATGTGATTTTCTAGTAGCTTTAGTCCATCAGGGACTTTCATATAAACATTTGTGTCAAGTGACCCATATAAGTATGCAGTCACTACATTCATTAACCTCATTTGCAATTCTTTAGAAATTGATAAACTTACCAGAAATCTTAGTGTAGTTGCATCAACAACTAGAGAATATGTCTTATCATAATCAATCCCTGACATTTGCTAGAAACCTTGGGCTACTAGCCTTGCCTTATATCTAGTAACCTCATTTTTCTCATTTCGTTTTCTCACGAATACCCAATTGTACCCAACTGGTTTTACGCCTTTTGGTATCTGGGTTATTTGTCCGAATACCTCACGTTTTTCAAGTGATTTCAATTCTGCTTGAATTGCTTCTAAATATTTTGGCCAATCTTTTCTACGGCGACATTCATCTACTGTATTTGGTTCTATATCATTTTCATCGTATGTCATTTCAACCGCTATGGAGTAAGAAAAGATTTCATTCAAGGCAACATCTTTTCGGGTTCCGTTATTTCTTTGTAGAAACATATTTAATTGAAGTTTCATTGTTGTCTATGTTTTCATGTTCCTTTTCTTCTGGAACATGCTTATCTTTATTTTTGTTTTCATCATGCTCTGTTGGAGGATCTATATCAATTTCGTTTGTTGTTTCGCCTTGTTTTTCATTTTTCTCAGTTTTGAGTCTTTAGAACCGGGTGGTCTACCACGTTTTCGGTGTGCTATTGACTCATTTTCAATGGCCTCATTGTCACTAGGAATTTCAATCCGTGCCGGGGCATTCTCAGCAGGTACATGTGACTTTGTCACATTCTTAGTATATGTGAATGCATCTGGCAATTGGTTTGCAAGACTTTGCAAATGAACAATTTTCTTAACTTCTTGTTCACATGAATTTGTTCTCGGGTCCAAAATTAACATTTGTGATGCATTCTATGTAATTACTGTTTTTATATTTTGTGGATCCACTTTCCCTCCCCCTAAGGATGGGAATACTGACTCATTAAAATGACAGTCGGCAAATCAAGCCGTAACAAATCGCCAGTTGTTGGCTCTAAATATTTGATAATTAATGTAGCATCAAATCCAACATATATTCTAATCCTTCTTTGTGGACTCATTTTGGTACGTTGGGGCTGAATAATAAGTACATGTACAATGCACCCAATGTAGGAACTAAAACTGGTAGAACAATACTAATTAACTTATCTCAAAGTCGTGGCGTGAATTAACATTGCCCTAAAGTTGAATTTGCCCCGTTAAGTACGCTGATAAGCCGTCGTCGAGCCTAACAAAGATAAACCTAACTCGGTCTCTCTAATTAAATAGAAAGGGCAAGCAATAGGGTCGAATCCACTGAGAGACAAGATTAAACACCAATAAGCTAATGTTAAATAAGCTAAGTTAGGACAACGTAATTGAAATTTGGATTTTTTTTTTATGCTATGTAAGAACTAACTAAAGAGAACTAAATCAAGCAAAGAGCAAAGGTTTACGATAATATCAGAGGGACTAGGACATGGGATTCACCACTCAAATCAATCATGAACTTCAACAAACAAGAAGGGGGATAACAATAGCAATGGATAAAAGGGGGTCATCTCTTAAATCCCTAATTACTCTTTCAAGCTAAAAAGGGCTACTTAAGTTGATGATTAAGGTCTATTTTCATGCACCAAAACTCCAACTCAAGATCATGGAAGACAAGACGACAACTTAAACCCCTTAGCTACAACTTCTATTTTCATGCAAGTCTAGCTAAGTGAACATATGGGGAGTCAACTTTTCAATTTCATCTTTCAATCCTTCATTGAAGTGACTAACATTATTTAAGTTTCAATGGAGGCCAACCACAAAAACTACCAATATAAACCCCAATAGTTCATTTAAACCCAACAACCAAGTTAGACCCCAAAAAGAGTGCAAAGTTCATAACTTTAATGAGGGTTTCACCCCATAACCTAGAAAAGGGACTACTCACTATTCATGGAATCCACAACACAAAATAAATGATTCAATGTCATAAATGAGAGGTAAGTACTAGATATTTCAAGTCAAAACTAATATCAAAGCATAAACAAGAAGTATTGAAAACTAGTGACAAAGTAAGAGAGAGAAGAGATAAAAGTGAGATAAAGAATTATACTAGAAATTTCAAATCTTCATGAGAATCCAAATATTCAAGCTTCAAATTTCAAAATATTCCTTGCAAAAGCTTCATCTTTCCTAGATTAGAGAGTAAAATAATATTTAGGCTAAAATAAAGTGGCTAGGTTTAAAGTTAATCCCCTAAAACGGCAACAAATAGGGTATTTATACCCCTCACATTTCCGTGAGAAAAACTGGAAATTGCCAAAAAAAATAGAACGGCGCGCCCGCGCTGTGTAGTTTGGAGAGCCCACGCTGTGTAAATTCCAACCAGTGCTGGGTGCAGGGGAAATGCACGGCGCGCCCGCGTCATAGTCTCTGGAGCGCCCGCACTGTGCAATTTTCACAGCTTCAAAACTTCCTGCCTCGGTGAAAAATGAGCGGAGAGCCCGCGCTGGAAACAATGGAGCGCCCGCTCCATACAAAAAGGTGTGCTCTCCTCTTAGGCACCCGAATGAGTCCTCCAAATGAGCGAGGGGTGTAGGCTCTTCCTTGGATTCTTCTTTCCATGATCTTTCTCCCTTGAGTTAAAACACTAAGAGTACCTGCAAAAAAGAGGAAAGCAAAACAAGGAAAAGGTACTAAGTGAGACTGTTAGCAAAATAGAGGTAAAGCTAAAGAAAATAAGGAAATAGTACAAAAAATGATGGGAAATAGGAGGCTAAAGTGAGTTAGAAATTCACTTATCATACACACAGACTTTTGGCAACACTAGTAGATTTTTTGCTTATTGCTGCGGTTTTACCCGTACGCAGCAATAAACCACGAAAAAAAAGGAAATATCGGAATTAAACATATTGCTGCGGTATCGGGTAAAAACCGCAGCAATAGATGTCAACGAGAATTTTTTCAAAATTTGTTGACTGGTTTGACCAGATCTATTGTTGCGGTTCCCACCCAAAACCGCAACAATAGATTAAAATATTATTAAAAAATAATATTTTAATCTATTACTGCGGTTTCTCAAGAAACCGCAGCAATAGGGTCATTAGGTTTTTTATAGTTGAGCAGCGCCGTTTTCTAATAACTCCCTCATAACTCTCACTGATTCTCCCTCACTTCACCCTCACCCCTCCCACTCACCTTCACCCTCATCCCTCCCACTCACCTTCACCCTCACCTTCACCCTTCTCCTTCGTCGGCCTTTCTTATCCTTCGTCGGCATTTCTTATCCTTCGTCCCCCGTTCACAGTTCAGATAGAGAAACCTCACCTTCACTATAACACCCCTGAATTTCGAGTTACTATCTAAGTTAAATGATATTAAAATTCTACAGAAAAATCGGCAGAGCTCCGTCTGAAATATGAACTGCCTAAAATTTAATTTAGGACTCACGTCCAATTATAAAACTCCTTCAATAAAACCAGCACTCCTAATTCTCAATAATCCTTGTCCAGCTCAAAAGGATCCACATCCATGCAATATTCCCGAAATTCCAAAAGTGTTATTCCACAGTTATTGTGAGAATAACCGTTAAGGATAAGCTACGTAGACTGAATCTAAGTCAAAACAAAACTTAACTAAACTATTACAGTTCAGTCAAGTAAAGGTTTAGGTGAATTAATATTAAAACCTTAAATCCCAAAATGATAATATGTATACATAAATAGTGCAGCGGATAAAGAACTACTCTAACTTTAACTAGTAAAAGTTGGTGGTACGTTGCTCTCAGCCCACACCCCACACCCAACATGTAAGAACTTCATGTACCTGCACATATCGGGCATGTAGTATCAGCCAAACTGGCTGAGCAAGATTCATATAGTAAAGCCAAACATATATGCAAGTAGGATAATAATATATCCTACAAATCATCTTCTTTTCGATCAATATAATAAGTAGCAAGCTTTATAAAACCTTTTTCTTCTATTCCTTTCTAAATCAAATCCTTTCTTTATTTTCCTTAAAACAAATCCTTTATTTCCTTTACCTTCACAAAGAGGGAGTTATAAAATCTATGGAATGGAACAAACTTTCCTTGCCTTTGGGCTAGCTAGGCCCTCCTGATAACTTATAGATGAAGACCCCTAGTGTGCACACCCCACAAACGGCCGAACCGTAGCAGAAGATCTAAGTCCGAGGTACTGATCAACGTACCCCCCAACTATTCTGAAATGTCGAGACCATCCCGACAAGGTTCCAATTCCTTGAGACGCCACAAAGGCAATCCCAACCGTTTCAAAAACATAAAACTATCCATAAATCTCTTTCTGTAACTATTCTATAATTCAAGGTTTGAAAACAAACTGTTTGTATTAGGAGGAACATCCTCCTATTCAAAACAATCTCAACTCAAGAAAGATACATACCTTTATAATCTTTTCTCGTAACAATAAAAGTTATCTTTTGTAGACTTTTCTCATAACTATTAAAGATTTGAGTAAGGAATCTTACCTCTTACGAATCACATCAAAACAACCATCTCCAAAACGACTCTTTAGTGAACTGGAAAGCTACATAATAACATATATGTATTCAATAAATAATAATAGACTTGGCTAACTAGTAATGAGCTTTAACTAACTCTAGTTTTATAAAATATGAGCCTCTTACTTCAAATGACATAACTAACTAATACTAACAATACTAAAAATCTCTCTTAGTTTATATAGAACCAACACTTAAGTTTCATAATCTATATTTAGGTACTCCAAAATCCATTAGGAAACATTCACATGAAAACATTCAAACTTACTCGAAACTAATATACCATTTATTAATTTCAGCAGAAACTTAAAATGGACATAACTTCCTCATTCGAGATCCAAATCAAGCGTTTTTTGAGCCTATCTTGGATAAAATTTCAATACGAACAACTTTTGTAAAATAGTATTTTTGCTAAAAATGCACAGAATCTACTTAAAACTGCATTTTACGAGCTGACAGGTAATTCATACGAAATACACCACAAATTTCTTTGAACAACAAGTTTACTTAACATTCCATTAATCTAAACTAACTACTACACACCTAAATAAACATTCTATTCATTCAATTCCATACTCAAACAATTAAAATCAAAACCCCCAATTCAATTTATCACAAGAACCCTAATTTGACAAAACCCCAAATTCATAAAAAAACCAACCAAATACGAAATTAAACTTAAGATTATAACTTACTTGATTAAGGAAAGGTAATAGGGTGGAATTACTCTATAAAAGACCCGGAAAAACCGTTCTTTGATCCTATTTTCGACCCGAAATCCGCAAGCCCAAGAACCAAATCCTCTCTTTGAAAACTAACGAACTGGAGATGAAGATGGTTGATATATTCTTAGTAGCTTTAATGGTGGTGTTTGGTTGGAGAAAGTAGAAAAAGAAAAGAAATGTAGAAGAAGGGAGAAAGCACGGTGGGAGGAAGAGCAGCATTGAAGCTCTTCTAAATTTTTTTTTTCTTTTGGTTTTTGTTTTCTTAACTTTTCTCTCTCCTTATAACAATTAGGTCTTAGGTGTTTAACCTAGGATATTTAGGAATTAGCTTTTGACTCATTCTAAGGTAAAGTCAATAGGTGGGAACAAAATATATTTAATAACATAATATTTTAAGTTTTTTTTTTATAAACTAAAATAATATAAATAATTACTAAATAGGTATAAAATTACGGGGTGTTACTTTCACCCTTTTCCTTCGTCATCCTTTCGAGAAACTCACCTTCACCCTTTTCCTACGTCATCCTTCGTCGGCCATTCACAGTTCAGATTGAGAAACCAGAGAGAGAAAGGAATTCGGCCTTCGTTCATCTCCTTCGTTCGTCTCCTTCGTTCGTCCGCTCACCAGACGAAAACGGTTTGAATCCCGGCGCTTAGACCAACGGTTCGAATCCCGGCGCCGTTCACCAGATTTGCGTCTCCTTCGTCGGAAGAATCTCCTTCGTCTCCTTGTTTCACAAGATCTGCACCAACGAAGATGATAATACCATACTTTTGTATTTTTTTATTTTCTTCATTTTTTATTATTTTCAGTTTAAATGTTTAGGATTTCTATTTTTTTGTTTTTACTTTTTTTAATGAATTAATTTAGAGTATCTATTTTATTTTAATTTCCACTTTAATTTTGTAATGAATATGATATTTTAGTTTTTGGTATTGGTTACATTTTTTCAGATTTGGTGTGTTTCATAGTTTCATTTCTTATAATATCAAATGTAAATGCGGTAGTTATGGGTAGAGGTGGCAAACGGGTCAAACGGGTCGGGTACGGGTCGGGTCATTACGGGTCGGGTCATAATCGGGTCAACTTTGTGTTCGGGTTACGCTCGGGTCGGGTCGGGTCGGGTGCGGGTACGGGTTAGTTTCGGGTCCATTAGATTTCGGGTCACATCGGGTCGGGTTAGATCGGGTCGGGTTAAAACGGGTCGTGTTAGGTCGGGTCGGGTTAAAACGGGTGGGTTAGGTCGGGTTTTTATTCTAGAAAATAAATAAAGCACATATAAGACTAATAAAACTATTTAAAATAGTTAATGGGAAGTGGTTAAGTCATATATAGTATCTCACGATAATTTTTTTCCTTAAATTTGTTTTAAAAATAACTAATATGACAACTTTTCGGGTCGGGTTCGGGTCATCATTATCGGGTCAATTCGGGTCGGGTCACTTTCGGGTCGGGTAGATTCGGGTTCGGGTTATATTCGGGTCTATTTGCTTTCGGGTTTGGGTCGGGTCGGGTTATTTCGGGTTTCGGGTTCATTTCGGGTCATTATTTTCGGGTGGAAAAACGGGTTTCGGGTCGGGTATTTCGGGTCGGGTCAACGGGTACGGGTTTGTTTTGTCGGCTATAGTTATGGGCTTTATTAATTTATTTGATGTTTGAATGAATTCCAAAAAATCTGGTTGTGTGGTTTTCTTTGTGAAAATATTGCTTGGGTGAATTATGACATTAGAAATGTATGCTTTTTTTATAAAAAAAAACAACCTATTGCTGCTGTTTTTACCAACAACAGCAGCCATAGGTCGCTTTTTATTTTTTATTTTTTAATTATTAACACTACTATTGCTGCGGTTTTGGGTAGGAACCGCAGCAATAGGTAATTACATATTGTTGCGCCCTAAATTGCTGCGCGGCGAAAACCGCCGCAATAGGCCACTTAATGACCGCCGCAATAAGCATTTATTCTACTAGTGCAACCAACCTCTAGGGATACACGACTACTGTTTCTCCGGTGTAGTACAGAGTCACAGTTTGAGAACACCTTGAACAATGCCCAGAAGATCAGATAGAGAGAACGTGTTTTAAGAATTTATAAGCGAAGAATTTTTCTGTGTATCCAAGAAGATTGAAAAGGCTCCAATATATAGAGGAGGCCAAGAACAAAAAAGGCCAAGGCAATCAATTAGGCGGATATTATGACAGAATGAAAATCTCTATTATATAAGGAAAGGGAGGAGCTACGGTATCCCCCTGGAAAATTACTTTACTACATTATGAATAAATTAACTACTTTGCAAAAAAAAAAAAAAAAAAAGTCAAACTCTAATATATGATAAAAAATTTAACAAAAATGTTGAATTACTATTATATAATAACTTAGTCACCATAAATGAAACCAATTGTCTACAAGTATTAAAGCATTCATACAGACAACGTAAATTTGAAAATTATATCAGTCAAATATTTTATCAATTAATACACAATCAAGTATTCTGTATTACATTAAAACTAAGAAGTAGTGTACTTAATAAAAAATCAACTAAAAAAATTATAAAATAAGAAATCATATATAAATTCAATAAAATTTCTTTTTTGTTCATCGAATTTAACTTTAAAAAAAAAAAAAAAAAAAAAGACTAGCGAGAGACTTAAGTGACACAGACTAAAGCAATCAAATTTTGCAATTAAAAAAAATAATACTTCGTATGTCTAATGTTCAAATTTTACTCTTATTTATGCCAAAATAACTCGAGTTATTGTCTCAAAAAAATTCCAAGCAGTGCATAAATTACTAGTATTAATAAAGGCAAGAATCAATCAAGGATATCAGTTACAAAATCAGCGAATATATGGATGCTCATTTTTGGCAAATAAATAAGTAACTGAACTAAAATATCCCACAGCCGCGAACTAAAATAAGTAATTGAACTAAAAGCACGCGCGCGTGTGTGGTGACTAGTTTCTTCCCAATCAACCTTCAACAAATGTATAAAGAAGGGAATCTATATAAAGAAGGGGAAAAGCCTTTAAACTACCAATGTGGGACAACTAGCTTTTTGTTATTTTGAGACAACTTTTGGAGTAAGAAAAACCAACACACATCTAACTAACTCCAACACCCAAAAATCTCAAATGGAGACATTCGGTACTCGACTTGATACCAATTGTAACAGAGAGATTTACGATAGTTGGTCGGCCTTAATCTTATCAGTGCTGCTGCATGTAATATAGCATGACCCCAAGTAGAAGAGCGCAATTTTGATCTCATTATTAATGGCCTTGCAATTAATTATAGTCTCTTAATTAATGATTCAGCAAGACCATTTTGTGTATGTATATGAGGCACATGATGCTCTACAACAATCCCAATAGACATGCAATAGTCATTAAAAGTTTGGGATCTAAATTCTCCAGCATTGTCTAATCTTATTCTCTTTATTGTGTGGTCTGGGATTGAGTTCTTAATAGAATTATTTGAGCAAATAGTTTTGCAAAAACAACATTTCTACTTGACAAAAGGCTCACATGTGACCATCAAGTAGATGCATCAATTAATACCATGAAGTAGCAGAATGGTCCGCATACAGGGTGTTGGAGATTCAGTGACAATCTTATTTATAGATGGTCTAGTTATCAATTTGCGAAGCGAGCATGCAGAGCATGATAATTCATTTGACCGAGAAATTTTTACATTCTTTATTTATTGAGTGTCCAATTGAGTTTTCAATGATTCTATCCATCATTCCTGTGCCAGAATGGCCTAATCGGTCATGCCATGGTGTAAATGTTTTTTTGTTATCTAACTTCTGGTTGGATATCATATTAATATCAATCGGACATATATCTATGCGATATAGTCTCGGGGAAATTGCTGGCAATATTTCATAGATGTATTTCTTGCCGTGAGGCACATAAATTTCTCTTGGTTCACTGCCATCGTTTCCAAATGGTAACCATTATGACGTACATCTTTGAAATTTATGAGGTTTATTCGAGATTTACTCGAATATAATGCGTCATTGATTATCAATTTTGTCCCATTTAGAAATATAATGCATGCTTTTCCAGAGCCTTCAATTAGCTTAGTTGTCCCAGAGATTGTGCTGACATTTGCTTGGAATATTGTAAGTTTTGAAAAATACTCTTTGTTTTTCAATATGGTGTGTGTTGTCCCACTGTCGAGAAGACATTATTCTTTGGTTCCAACTTCTGGTAAATTCATATCTTCCTAAATAATAAATATGAAGATTAGTATAAGGAAATGCATATTTTATTAATAATGAAAGAGGGAATACATTAAAGTGAATATTGAAGCAATTTAAGCAAACTAAGCATTTTTATGCATTGCTACTTTCTCCAAGGATACAGTTGTTTTCAGTTTCAGCATCATCCATATGAAAAAAATCTAAAACATCAAGGCTGGGCATGGATGTATTAGCTTTATTAACAAAGTTATCTTCATTAACAAAGTTAGTTTCAACATTTTTTCCTTTGTTCTTTATTGAAGCCTGATATAGGTCACCAAGTGTTTGACAGTACGACATGTGCGACCTTAATTCCCAGTCATACCACATCTGTGGCATGTGTCTTTTCCTTTGTAGGATGTCTGTCTTTGGTTTCCAGATGATTGTCCCCAATGTTTTGTCAGAATTTTTAAAATTGTTGTTTCTTGGGGATAATCGACCTATGCCACGTCCACGCACTCGGCCACAATAATTACCAAGTCCTCTCCCACGACCGTTGTAATTACCGCGTCCATCTCTATATATAGCATTCGCTTCTGGTGGAACACAACTTTCTATTGCATTTATTTCATGGGTGGCTGAAGACCCCGTATGTATGAGGTTATGATTTTTAACAAAAAATCATTATTTTGTTCAGTCGCAAGTAGTACTGAGATTAGCTCAGAGTTTTTTATTGAAAGCTCTAAACATGTATTGTTGTGCCAATATTACATCATTAGCGTGGAAAGTGGAGAGCGTTTTTTCTATCATCTGCTCTTCCGAAACGGGATGATCACAATATCTCAACAATGACACAATTCTAAAAATGTTGAATTGTAATCACTGACTGTTTTAAAATCCTGGAACCTCAGATTGGTCCAGTCAAAATGTGCCTATGAGAGGAGCACATTTTTGTGATGCCCATATCTTTTATTGAGGCTATCCCATAGTTTGTTGGGATCCTCCACAAGTAGATATTCAGTTTTTAAACTGTCATGTAAATGATGTCTGAGAAGGACTAAGGCTTTTGCCTTTTCTTGTTCAGTCGCTATTATAACTGTTGTGGCTGATGTAGTTGCATCCCCTTGTTGGATTGTCACACCTTTAATTGTATGTTCCAGTCCATGGACCTTTAAATTCATTTGGACATCCACCGACCATTCTAAAAACTTTTTCCTAGATAGATGTAGTATGTTAAATTGTCTTTTCACTAAATCTCCCATTTTTTACTACAAACATGTAAGAATTTGAAATTAGTAAATGATAATTAATCATATATATTATCTTCCCCTGATTTATATCATTATAATTATACATAAACAATACAAACAAGAAAAAGAAATACTAAAATAGCATACAATATTGATGAAGCAAAAAAAATGCCAAAAATAGAAAAAAAAAACGAGTGAGAAGAAATAAACTTCCTAAAATGCACTTTTAGACAAAAAAAATGATATTCTTGTGCATTTTTCGTCATTCTTCCGGGGAGAAATTTTTTTGTCTCCTACTTGTGTATTAGGAGATATATCATTAATGCCATAAGAAGGAAAAAGAAACCGGCTATAAGGATTAAATATAGCCTTATTATCCTAAAATCCTCCTCAAAGGAAGAAGATGAGGGTGGAGGACGGTTGTCGTCAGCGTGGAACATGGTGGCCAAAAGATTGAGGAAGAATTTTTTAATGAATTTAGATGTGTGGTGAAAATGGGGATGGATAATCCGCTTTTATAGAGGGTTATCCCTAACTGTGCAGTTCATCTACATTTAAAAATACGGTTTTTTCACCATATACCCCCGACAAATCGGAAAATTCACCATATACCCTCAATGTTTCAAATATGCACCATATACCCCTGAGTTTTCAAAAACGTTCACCATATACCCTTTTCCTAACTGTCGTTAACTCACCGTTAGCTATATTTACGATTTTGCCACCATTAAACCCTAACCCTAAAATCCTAATACCCTAATCCTAACCCTAATCCTAATTCTAACCCTGAACCCTAACCCTAACCCACCCCTCACCCTAATCCCTGCCCAGCCCCCCCCCCCCCCCCCCCCTCCCCTCCACTCCACTCCACTCACTACAAGAAAAGGTGAAATAACGACCGCCTATTAGCGACGGCTGAAAAAACGGTCGGTGTTGTCGTAATAAGCGACGGCTTTAAACCGTCGTTGATCACCGACTGCTGATTTAACATACAACGACGGTTTAGCCGTTGGTGAATAACAACGACGGTTTAAAGCCGTCGTTGTGTGTTCTTGGAAATAAATCAGAAATTTTTTAACTTGGGCGACGGTCTTAAACGGTCGTTGATTTCTAAAAGGGGTTTAATTGAAGCTGCTGCTTCAGTCGGGTTTTTTTCCAACAAAAAAACAAAGAGGGAATTAGTTGGGCGATTTTGGGACGGACGAAGCGCGGTCGACTCCACCTCCACCTGCCTCCTTCCTCCAGCCAACGGCAGCGATCCACCTCCACCTCACTTCGCCGGCGGTAAGCTTTATTTTCAGTTTTTTTTTAATGTTGTACTCATGAACCAAACCCTAACAATTGGGTTTTTGCCTCGTGAGAGAAGTGAAGTTGGGCGACGAACTTCAGTGGGGATCCACCTCGCCGGCGGCAGCAACCCTTGCCGGACCAACACTTCGCCGGCGGTAAGCAGTGCCAATTTTTTTTTATTTTTTTTTTTAAATTGGGTTATGGCAAAATCTCATTTGGCTTTAGTTAAATTCTTAAATTCTAACCTTACAATTAACCTCTAGGTACTCTTTCATTTTTAAATTCTTTAATTTTAATAGTAAATTGAGTTTATATGGTTAATTGCTTAAGTTTATGTATAAATTTTAATAAATGCTTAAAGGTTACCGTTTAATAATTGATTTTGTACATGATGTAGGATTACGTAGCATTTTGGTGTTTCTCTTTGGCGTAATTGTAAGGTTAGTAGCAATTTTGACCATATTTTGTCTTCAATGTATATTGTTTTTGTTCATGTAAATTCTATATTGTTTAGTAGCATTAAAGGTTATAAAAGTTAAAAACTATAAAATTATGACAATAATTTATTTATTGCACATTCCTTTATTTAGTTTACACTATTTAAATTGTTTATATTGTTTTTGACATATTTGTTTTCGTGGAAATAGTTTGGATGATGTTATAAATTTAATTTATGTGTTTAAATAAATATGTTTGCATCATCATGTGCCTAGATACCCGTTCAAGGTATACTCATTAGGAGTATATCTTGAATAGTCCCCGATTGGGACTGTTCTTCGACGTTTGCCCTCACTTAGGTGGTGAATGTATGCCTTTTGTTCTATTCTATGGAATTTCCGGTGATGTTGTTTCTCTATGTTGTTCTCTGGGTACATATGTAAGCTTTTACGAAGCTGACATTGTGTACTTGGAGAACTCATGGGAAATGCTGCCGGAATTTAAGTAGAAGCGAATACTTGGCATACATTCACTAGTGGGGTTAGACGTCGAAGAATGGGTTAGGTTGGAGTGATAAGGACCTTTGGACATCATTTTAGGCCCTATATGTGTTTCAACATATGTTTTAATTGTACATATTTTGGTTGTTAATGAGTATTGTCATTGAAATGGTTTAGAATTGTAGAATTGGTCACCATGAAACGGAAGGAGCGTTGGTGGATGTATGATAGATATGACAATGTGCGTAACTTGAGGCCCGAGTTCTTGAGGGGGGTTGATGAATTCATTGATTTTTGCAAAGTAAATCCCGAAAACCCAGGTAAGGATGAAGTTAGATGTCCGTGTCCGAAATGCAAGAACAGACGTATGCATGACGCAGACACGGTTAAAGTGCATTTGTATAGCAAGGGCTTTATACCTGATTACTATGGTTGGTATTCTCATGGTGAAGAGTTACCTCAACCCGTAGAAGAGCTATCTAATCCGTACCGTGAAATGGTTTTCGATGCTCTTGGGAATAACCCGGAACCGTCCACTATTGAAGAGCCTAGTGGAATGGAGGAGGAGCCTAATCCTCAAGCAAAGGTGTTTCTTGACCTATTAAAGGCTTCTGAGGAACCGTTGTACGACGGGAGCTCCATGTCTGTGTTGGAAATGGCATCTAGAATAGTATCTTTGAAGTGTGAGTACAATTTGCCACATAGGTGTGTTGATGCTTTTGCTTCATTAATGAAAGAAGCAAGACCTAACAACAACAACATGAGTAACACATTTTACGATACGAAGAAGATCTTGGAGGGATTAGAGCTTCCCCACGAGAAGATTCATGCTTGCCCCAAAGGTTGTATGTTATTTTGGAGAACTGATGCACACTTGGACAGATGTAGAGTGTGCGATAGCGACATATACAAGAGGACTTCTAAGGGGTCTTTAGTTCCAATGAAAGTTCTGATTTATTTCCCAATCACACCGAGATTGCAGAGGTTGTATGCAACAAAGAACGTTCTTTGAAGAAATGACATGGCATGCCAAAAATCCAAGAGTAGAAGACAAAATGGATCACCCTAGCGACAGTGAAGCTTGGAAGCATTTGGATAGATCATTTGGCGAATTTGCATCTGAGCCTAGGAATGTTCGGCTCGGTTTGTGTACCGATGGGTTTGGTCCACATGGAAAGTTTGGGGGTCAATATTCATGTTGGCCGGTCATCTTAACCCCGTACAACTTGCCGCCATCGATGTGCATGAAAAAACCCTTCATGTTCCTTTTGTTGCTCGTTCCTGGTCCTAAAAATCCGAAGGGAAACTTGGATGTGTACATGCAACCCTTAATCGTGGAATTGAAGCAATTATGGGATGTTGGAGCAACTACTTATGACATTTCTAGGAAACAAAATTTCAATATGCGTGCCGCCACTCTTTGGACAATAAATGATTTTCCCGCTTACGGTATGCTATCTGGTCGGGTCTACCGTTTGGGAAAAAGGCTTGTCCTTATTGTATGGATAAATCCAAAGCTTTTTGGCTCGAGCATGGGGGTAAAGTTTCTTGGTTTGATTGTCACCGTCAATTCCTTCCCCGAAGATCATCCTTTTCGTAAAACAAAGTAGCTTTTTGCGGAAATAAGGTTGAAAAAGGGTCTCCACCACACATCATGTCCGGGGAAGAGTTGTGGTCATGTGTTAAAGACTTGCCAAAGGCTACGGATGGACCGAGATGCACTTAACGCTTTGAAAAAGTTGAAAAATGGGTGGTTCAAACAAAGCTGTCTTTGGGAGCTCCCCTACTGGAAGCATCTGCATCTTCGTCACAACCTTGACGTCATGCACATTGAGAAAAACTTCTTTGACCAACTCATTCACACAGTTATGGATGTGAAAAAACAGACATCAGACACCGTTGCATCTAGAAAAGACATTGCTAAATTGTGCAAAAGGCCTCAACTTCATGTCACCACTCACCACGGATGCAAACGGAAAAGAAACTCCACCGAAAGCACCTTTCGCACTGGACAAGTCCCAAAGGAAAGTATTATGCAACTGGGTCAGAGATTTGAAATTTCCCGATGGCTATGCTTCCGACTTAACAAGATGTGTGGACATGCAGTCCGGTAAGCTGCACAGTATGAAAAGCCATGACTGTCATGTCTTCATGGAAAGATTATTGCCGATTGCATTAAAGGAGTTGCTTCCGGTTCATGTGTGGAAAGTTGTCACTGAGATTAGCCTTTTTTTCCGTGATTTGTGTTGCTCCACCATCACAGTAAGTGACATGGAAAGATGGAAAAGGACATAGCCGAGATCCTTTGTAAACTCGAAAAGATTTTCCCACCATCATTCTTCAATTCCATGGAACACTTACCAGTTCACCTTCCACGCGAAGCTAGGCTATGTGGTCCCGTGCAATACCGTTGGATGTATCCCTTTGAAAGGTACCTTATCCTTCATTTTCATATATCCTTTTTTATTATTCTTCGCAATTGTGTAACTCTTTTTGATAACAACCTTATTAGGTTCCTCAATCATTTGAAACGCAAAATTGGTAACAAGGCTCGTGTGGAGCTATTTGTAATGCGTACTTGTGTGAAGAGATTGCAAACTTCTGTTCAAACTACTTTCAGCAAGGAGTGGATACTAAGGCACGAGATTCAGGCCGTAATGTAAATGATGAAGTTGATAGGATGCTCGACGAAACTGTCCCAGAGCTATTCAGGGTTAATTGTGGTCGGCCGTCTAATGCAGGTAGCACACGATTTTTATCTGAAGTGGAACTACAACGTGCACACCTATATGTGTTAGCAAATACAGGCATCTTACAAGAATTTGAGAAGTAAAACACTTGTTATTAATCATATTATTTATAAATTTAACTTTCATTTTTAATTTAGACATTAACAATTGTTATGTTTGTAAGGGATTTCGAGGACCACATTCTTCAAATTCGACCTACTCTACGTACAGAAGATGTGTGGGTGCAACATGAAGCAGAATACCTTGATTGGTTTAGATCGAAAGTGAGTTTGTGTGACTAAAGGTTATTCAATAGGTTATTCAGGACACTATGTTAATGGATTAACAATATGAATGAATTTCAATAGGTTATTCAAGACAAACCCAATGATGATGTACTGTTTGCTTTGGCAATGGGTACTTCGACATTAGTTCGCACTTGGAATAGATACTATGTTAATGGATACAATTTCCAAACAAAAGCGTCAAGCAAACACAAATCTACCATGAATTATGGAGTTTGTGTGTCTAATGATGGAGGGAGTGATTTCTTTGGGATTCTAGATGATGTTATAGAATTGAAGTTTACTGGTGCCCGTAGTCAATATAGCACTGTTTTGTTCAAGTGCAATTGGATGGACAATGTGAGGGGAATGAACATCGATCAATACAAGCTAGTTGAAGTCAACCACACAAAGAAATACCCAAGTTTGATCCCTTTGTGCTATCATACCAGGTTAGCCAAGTATATTTCGCACCGTACCCAAGCTTGAAAAGAGATCGTGCTCAATGGTGGGCTGTGTTTAGGACAAAGGCAAGGTCTGTGATTGATGCTTCGGTTGACTTCGACTTCCTTCAGGAGACAAGTGCTGGGACTCCAACGCTTTGTGATCCAAATGATATTCCCGATTATGAAGGGGGTAATGATGTCGAGTGTGTTGAAGGAGATGATGAAGAAATTTTGTTTGAATCCCCCTCAGGTGATGATGAAGAAGAGTCTAGTTTCGAGTCTGGAGAAAGCGAGGATGATGACGATGACGATGATGGTTTTTGGGATGACGATAGTGATGATGAACTAAGCGATGATGGGAATTCACTTTGATTTGTTTTAGTATATCATAGCTTGTATTAAAGACAACATTTCAATAAAAATATATGACTTTTGTAATGAAGGCCATTTCGGGCCGATTTTGGCCTTTACACTCCAATTCACTTAGTTTTTTGCATTTAGCCGCATGTTAGGTCATATATAGTTCCAATAGGTACATATATAACTATAAGAGTCAATTAAACTCCACTTATATGCTTTGAAACACATTTTGGGTAAATGAAGGCCATTTCGGGCCGATTTTGGCCTTTACACTCCAATTCACTTAGTTTTTTGCATTTAGCCGCATGTTAGGTCATATATAGTTCCAATAGGTACATATATAACTATAAGAGTCAATTAAACTCCACTTATATGCTTTGAAACACATTTTGGGTAAATGAAGGCCATTTCGGGCCGATTTTGGCCTTTACACTCCAATTCACTTAGTTTTTTGCATTTAGCCGCATGTTAGGTCATATATAGTTCCAATAGGTACATATATAACTATAAGAGTCAATTAAACTCCACTTATATGCTATGAAACACATTTTGGGTAAATGAAGGCCATTTCGGGCCGATTTTGGCCTTTACACTCCAATTCACTTAGTTTTTTGCATTTAGCCGCATGTTAGGTCATATATAGTTCCAATAGGTACATATATAACTATAAGAGTCAATAAAACTCCACTTATATGCTATGAAACACATTTTGGGTAAATGAAGGCCATTTCGGGCCGATTTTGGCCTTTACACTCCAATTCACTTAGTTTTTTGCATTTAGCCGCATGTTAGGTCATATATAGTTCCAATAGGTACATATATAACTATAAGAGTCAATTAAACTCCACTTATATGCTTTGAAACACATTTTGGGTAAATGAAGGCCATTTCGGGCCGATTTTGGCCTTTACACTCCAATTCACTTAGTTTTTTGCATTTAGCCGCATGTTAGGTCATATATAGTTCCAATAGGTACGTATATAACTATAAGAGTCAATTAAACTCCACTTATATGCTATTAAACACATTTTGGGTAAATGAAGGCCATTTCGGGCTGATTTTGGCCTTTACACTCCAATTCACTTAGTTTTTTGCATTTAGCCGCATGTTAGGTCATATATAGTTCCAATAGGTACATATATAACTATAAGAGTCAATTAAACTCCACTTATATGCTATGAAACACATTTTGGGTAAATGAAGGCCATTTCGGGCCGATTTTGGCCTTTACACTCCAATTCACTTAGTTTTTTGCATTTAGCCGCATGTTAGGTCATATATAGTTCCAATAGGTACATATATAACTATAAGAGTCAATTAAACTCCACTTATATGCTTTGAAACACATTTTGGGTAAATGAAGGCCATTTCGGGCCGATTTTGGCCTTTACACTCCAATTCACTTAGTTTTTTGCATTTAGCCGCATGTTAGGTCATATATAGTTCCAATAGGTACATATATAACTATAAGAGTCAATTAAACTCCACTTATATGCTTTGAAACACATTTTGGGTAAATGAAGGCCATTTCGGGCCGATTTTGGCCTTTACACTCCAATTCACTTAGTTTTTTGCATTTAGCCGCATGTTAGGTCATATATAGTTCCAATAGGTACATATATAACTATAAGAGTCAATTAAACTCCACTTATATGCTTTGAAACACATTTTGGGTAAATGAAGGCCATTTCGGGCCGATTTTGGCCTTTACACTCCAATTCACTTAGTTTTTTGCATTTAGCCGCATGTTAGGTCATATATAGTTCCAATAGGTACATATATAACTATAAGAGTCAATTAAACTCCACTTATATGCTTTGAAACACATTTTGGGTAAATGAAGGCCATTTCGGGCCGATTTTGGCCTTTACACTCCAATTCACTTAGTTTTTTGCATTTAGCCGCATGTTAGGTCATATATAGTTCCAATAGGTACATATATAACTATAAGAGTCAATTAAACTCCACTTATATGCTTTGAAACACATTTTGGGTAAATGAAGGCCATTTCGGGCCGATTTTGGCCTTTACACTCCAATTCACTTAGTTTTTTGCATTTAGCCGCATGTTAGGTCATATATAGTTCCAATAGGTACATATATAACTATAAGAGTCAATTAAACTCCACTTATATGCTTTGAAACACATTTTGGGTAAATGAAGGCCATTTCGGGCCGATTTTGGCCTTTACACTCCAATTCACTTAGTTTTTTGCATTTAGCCGCATGTTAGGTCATATATAGTTCCAATAGGTACATATATAACTATAAGAGTCAATTAAACTCCACTTATATGCTTTGAAACACATTTTGGGTAAATGAAGGCCATTTCGGGCCGATTTTGGCCTTTACACTCCAATTCACTTAGTTTTTTGCATTTAGCCGCATGTTAGGTCATATATAGTTCCAATAGGTACATATATAACTATAAGAGTCAATTAAACTCCACTTATATGCTTTGAAACACATTTTGGGTAAATGAAGGCCATTTCGGGCCGATTTTGGCCTTTACACTCCAATTCACTTAGTTTTTTGCATTTAGCCGCATGTTAGGTCATATATAGTTCCAATAGGTACATATATAACTATAAAGAGTCAATTAAACTCCACTTATATGCTTTGAAACACATTTTGGGTAAATGAAGGCCATTTCGGGCCGATTTTGGCCTTTACACTCCAATTCACTTAGTTTTTTGCATTTAGCCGCATGTTAGGTCATATATAGTTCCAATAGGTACATATATAACTATAAGAGTCAATTAAACTCCACTTATATGCTTTGAAACACATTTTGGGTAAATGAAGGCCATTTCGGGCCGATTTTGGCCTTTACACTCCAATTCACTTAGTTTTTTGCATTTAGCCGCATGTTAGGTCATATATAGTTCCAATAGGTACATATATAACTATAAGAGTCAATTAAACTCCACTTATATGCTTTGAAACACATTTTGGGTAAATGAAGGCCATTTCGGGCCGATTTTGGCCTTTACACTCCAATTCACTTAGTTTTTTGCATTTAGCCGCATGTTAGGTCATATATAGTTCCAATAGGTACATATATAACTATAAGAGTCAATTAAACTCCACTTATATGCTTTGAAACACATTTTGGGTAAATGAAGGCCATTTCGGGCCGATTTTGGCCTTTACACTCCAATTCACTTAGTTTTTTGCATTTAGCCGCATGTTAGGTCATATATAGTTCCAATAGGTACATATATAACTATAAGAGTCAATTAAACTCCACTTATATGCTTTGAAACACATTTTGGGTAAATGAAGGCCATTTCGGGCCGATTTTGGCCTTTACACTCCAATTCACTTAGTTTTTTGCATTTAGCCGCATGTTAGGTCATATATAGTTCCAATAGGTACATATATAACTATAAGAGTCAATTAAACTCCACTTATATGCTTTGAAACACATTTTGGGTAAATGAAGGCCATTTCGGGCCGATTTTGGCCTTTACACTCCAATTCACTTAGTTTTTTGCATTTAGCCGCATGTTAGGTCATATATAGTTCCAATAGGTACATATATAACTATAAGAGTCAATTAAACTCCACTTATATGCTTTGAAACACATTTTGGGTAAATGAAGGCCATTTCGGGCCGATTTTGGCCTTTACACTCCAATTCACTTAGTTTTTTGCATTTAGCCGCATGTTAGGTCATATATAGTTCCAATAGGTACATATATAACTATAAGAGTCAATTAAACTCCACTTATATGCTTTGAAACACATTTTGGGTAAATGAAGGCCATTTCGGGCCGATTTTGGCCTTTACACTCCAATTCACTTAGTTTTTTGCATTTAGCCGCATGTTAGGTCATATATAGTTCCAATAGGTACATATATAACTATAAGAGTCAATTAAACTCCACTTATATGCTTTGAAACACATTTTGGGTAAATGAAGGCCATTTCGGGCCGATTTTGGCCTTTACACTCCAATTCACTTAGTTTTTTGCATTTAGCCGCATGTTAGGTCATATATAGTTCCAATAGGTACATATATAACTATAAGAGTCAATTAAACTCCACTTATATGCTTTGAAACACATTTTGGGTAAATGAAGGCCATTTCGGGCCGATTTTGGCCTTTACACTCCAATTCACTTAGTTTTTTGCATTTAGCCGCATGTTAGGTCATATATAGTTCCAATAGGTACATATATAACTATAAGAGTCAATTAAACTCCACTTATATGCTTTGAAACACATTTTGGGTAAATGAAGGCCATTTCGGGCCGATTTTGGCCTTTACACTCCAATTCACTTAGTTTTTTGCATTTAGCCGCATGTTAGGTCATATATAGTTCCAATAGGTACATATATAACTATAAGAGTCAATTAAACTCCACTTATATGCTTTGAAACACATTTTGGGTAAATGAAGGCCATTTCGGGCCGATTTTGGCCTTTACACTCCAATTCACTTAGTTTTTTGCATTTAGCCGCATGTTAGGTCATATATAGTTCCAATAGGTACATATATAACTATAAGAGTCAATTAAACTCCACTTATATGCTTTGAAACACATTTTGGGTAAATGAAGGCCATTTCGGGCCGATTTTGGCCTTTACACTCCAATTCACTTAGTTTTTTGCATTTAGCCGCATGTTAGGTCATATATAGTTCCAATAGGTACATATATAACTATAAAGAGTCAATTAAACTCCACTTATATGCTTTGAAACACATTTTGGGTAAATGAAGGCCATTTCGGGCCGATTTTGGCCTTTACACTCCAATTCACTTAGTTTTTTGCATTTAGCCGCATGTTAGGTCATATATAGTTCCAATAGGTACATATATAACTATAAGAGTCAATTAAACTCCACTTATATGCTTTGAAACACATTTTGGGTAAATGAAGGCCATTTCGGGCCGATTTTGGCCTTTACACTCCAATTCACTTAGTTTTTTGCATTTAGCCGCATGTTAGGTCATATATAGTTCCAATAGGTACATATATAACTATAAGAGTCAATTAAACTCCACTTATATGCTTTGAAACACATTTTGGGTAAATGAAGGCCATTTCGGGCCGATTTTGGCCTTTACACTCCAATTCACTTAGTTTTTTGCATTTAGCCGCATGTTAGGTCATATATAGTTCCAATAGGTACATATATAACTATAAGAGTCAATTAAACTCCACTTATATGCTTTGAAACACATTTTGGGTAAATGAAGGCCATTTCGGGCCGATTTTGGCCTTTACACTCCAATTCACTTAGTTTTTTGCATTTAGCCGCATGTTAGGTCATATATAGTTCCAATAGGTACATATATAACTATAAGAGTCAATTAAACTCCACTTATATGCTTTGAAACACATTTTGGGTAAATGAAGGCCATTTCGGGCCGATTTTGGCCTTTACACTCCAATTCACTTAGTTTTTTGCATTTAGCCGCATGTTAGGTCATATATAGTTCCAATAGGTACATATATAACTATAAGAGTCAATTAAACTCCACTTATATGCTTTGAAACACATTTTGGGTAAATGAAGGCCATTTCGGGCCGATTTTGGCCTTTACACTCCAATTCACTTAGTTTTTTGCATTTAGCCGCATGTTAGGTCATATATAGTTCCAATAGGTACATATATAACTATAAGAGTCAATTAAACTCCACTTATATGCTTTGAAACACATTTTGGGTAAATGAAGGCCATTTCGGGCCGATTTTGGCCTTTACACTCCAATTCACTTAGTTTTTTGCATTTAGCCGCATGTTAGGTCATATATAGTTCCAATAGGTACATATATAACTATAAGAGTCAATTAAACTCCACTTATATGCTTTGAAACACATTTTGGGTAAATGAAGGCCATTTCGGGCCGATTTTGGCCTTTACACTCCAATTCACTTAGTTTTTTGCATTTAGCCGCATGTTAGGTCATATATAGTTCCAATAGGTACATATATAACTATAAGAGTCAATTAAACTCCACTTATATGCTTTGAAACACATTTTGGGTAAATGAAGGCCATTTCGGGCCGATTTTGGCCTTTACACTCCAATTCACTTAGTTTTTTGCATTTAGCCGCATGTTAGGTCATATATAGTTCCAATAGGTACATATATAACTATAAGAGTCAATTAAACTCCACTTATATGCTTTGAAACACATTTTGGGTAAATGAAGGCCATTTCGGGCCGATTTTGGCCTTTACACTCCAATTCACTTAGTTTTTTGCATTTAGCCGCATGTTAGGTCATATATAGTTCCAATAGGTACATATATAACTATAAAGAGTCAATTAAACTCCACTTATATGCTTTGAAACACATTTTGGGTAAATGAAGGCCATTTCGGGCCGATTTTGGCCTTTACACTCCAATTCACTTAGTTTTTTGCATTTAGCCGCATGTTAGGTCATATATAGTTCCAATAGGTACATATATAACTATAAGAGTCAATTAAACTCCACTTATATGCTTTGAAACACATTTTGGGTAAATGAAGGCCATTTCGGGCCGATTTTGGCCTTTACACTCCAATTCACTTAGTTTTTTGCATTTAGCCGCATGTTAGGTCATATATAGTTCCAATAGGTACATATATAACTATAAGAGTCAATTAAACTCCACTTATATGCTTTGAAACACATTTTGGGTAAATGAAGGCCATTTCGGGCCGATTTTGGCCTTTACACTCCAATTCACTTAGTTTTTTGCATTTAGCCGCATGTTAGGTCATATATAGTTCCAATAGGTACATATATAACTATAAGAGTCAATTAAACTCCACTTATATGCTTTGAAACACATTTTGGGTAAATGAAGGCCATTTCGGGCCGATTTTGGCCTTTACACTCCAATTCACTTAGTTTTTTGCATTTAGCCGCATGTTAGGTCATATATAGTTCCAATAGGTACATATATAACTATAAGAGTCAATTAAACTCCACTTATATGCTTTGAAACACATTTTGGGTAAATGAAGGCCATTTCGGGCCGATTTTGGCCTTTACACTCCAATTCACTTAGTTTTTTGCATTTAGCCGCATGTTAGGTCATATATAGTTCCAATAGGTACATATATAACTATAAGAGTCAATTAAACTCCACTTATATGCTTTGAAACACATTTTGGGTAAATGAAGGCCATTTCGGGCCGATTTTGGCCTTTACACTCCAATTCACTTAGTTTTTTGCATTTAGCCGCATGTTAGGTCATATATAGTTCCAATAGGTACATATATAACTATAAGAGTCAATTAAACTCCACTTATATGCTTTGAAACACATTTTGGGTAAATGAAGGCCATTTCGGGCCGATTTTGGCCTTTACACTCCAATTCACTTAGTTTTTTGCATTTAGCCGCATGTTAGGTCATATATAGTTCCAATAGGTACATATATAACTATAAAGAGTCAATTAAACTCCACTTATATGCTTTGAAACACATTTTGGGTAAATGAAGGCCATTTCGGGCCGATTTTGGCCTTTACACTCCAATTCACTTAGTTTTTTGCATTTAGCCGCATGTTAGGTCATATATAGTTCCAATAGGTACATATATAACTATAAGAGTCAATTAAACTCCACTTATATGCTTTGAAACACATTTTGGGTAAATGAAGGCCATTTCGGGCCGATTTTGGCCTTTACACTCCAATTCACTTAGTTTTTTGCATTTAGCCGCATGTTAGGTCATATATAGTTCCAATAGGTACATATATAACTATAAGAGTCAATTAAACTCCACTTATATGCTTTGAAACACATTTTGGGTAAATGAAGGCCATTTCGGGCCGATTTTGGCCTTTACACTCCAATTCACTTAGTTTTTTGCATTTAGCCGCATGTTAGGTCATATATAGTTCCAATAGGTACATATATAACTATAAGAGTCAATTAAACTCCACTTATATGCTTTGAAACACATTTTGGGTAAATGAAGGCCATTTCGGGCCGATTTTGGCCTTTACACTCCAATTCACTTAGTTTTTTGCATTTAGCCGCATGTTAGGTCATATATAGTTCCAATAGGTACATATATAACTATAAGAGTCAATTAAACTCCACTTATATGCTTTGAAACACATTTTGGGTAAATGAAGGCCATTTCGGGCCGATTTTGGCCTTTACACTCCAATTCACTTAGTTTTTTGCATTTAGCCGCATGTTAGGTCATATATAGTTCCAATAGGTACATATATAACTATAAGAGTCAATTAAACTCCACTTATATGCTTTGAAACACATTTTGGGTAAATGAAGGCCATTTCGGGCCGATTTTGGCCTTTACACTCCAATTCACTTAGTTTTTTGCATTTAGCCGCATGTTAGGTCATATATAGTTCCAATAGGTACATATATAACTATAAGAGTCAATTAAACTCCACTTATATGCTTTGAAACACATTTTGGGTAAATGAAGGCCATTTCGGGCCGATTTTGGCCTTTACACTCCAATTCACTTAGTTTTTTGCATTTAGCCGCATGTTAGGTCATATATAGTTCCAATAGGTACATATATAACTATAAGAGTCAATTAAACTCCACTTATATGCTTTGAAACACATTTTGGGTAAATGAAGGCCATTTCGGGCCGATTTTGGCCTTTACACTCCAATTCACTTAGTTTTTTGCATTTAGCCGCATGTTAGGTCATATATAGTTCCAATAGGTACATATATAACTATAAGAGTCAATTAAACTCCACTTATATGCTTTGAAACACATTTTGGGTAAATGAAGGCCATTTCGGGCCGATTTTGGCCTTTACACTCCAATTCACTTAGTTTTTTGCATTTAGCCGCATGTTAGGTCATATATAGTTCCAATAGGTACATATATAACTATAAGAGTCAATTAAACTCCACTTATATGCTTTGAAACACATTTTGGGTAAATGAAGGCCATTTCGGGCCGATTTTGGCCTTTACACTCCAATTCACTTAGTTTTTTGCATTTAGCCGCATGTTAGGTCATATATAGTTCCAATAGGTACATATATAACTATAAGAGTCAATTAAACTCCACTTATATGCTTTGAAACACATTTTGGGTAAATGAAGGCCATTTCGGGCCGATTTTGGCCTTTACACTCCAATTCACTTAGTTTTTTGCATTTAGCCGCATGTTAGGTCATATATAGTTCCAATAGGTACATATATAACTATAAGAGTCAATTAAACTCCACTTATATGCTTTGAAACACATTTTGGGTAAATGAAGGCCATTTCGGGCCGATTTTGGCCTTTACACTCCAATTCACTTAGTTTTTTGCATTTAGCCGCATGTTAGGTCATATATAGTTCCAATAGGTACATATATAACTATAAGAGTCAATTAAACTCCACTTATATGCTTTGAAACACATTTTGGGTAAATGAAGGCCATTTCGGGCCGATTTTGGCCTTTACACTCCAATTCACTTAGTTTTTTGCATTTAGCCGCATGTTAGGTCATATATAGTTCCAATAGGTACATATATAACTATAAAGAGTCAATTAAACTCCACTTATATGCTTTGAAACACATTTTGGGTAAATGAAGGCCATTTCGGGCCGATTTTGGCCTTTACACTCCAATTCACTTAGTTTTTTGCATTTAGCCGCATGTTAGGTCATATATAGTTCCAATAGGTACATATATAACTATAAGAGTCAATTAAACTCCACTTATATGCTTTGAAACACATTTTGGGTAAATGAAGGCCATTTCGGGCCGATTTTGGCCTTTACACTCCAATTCACTTAGTTTTTTGCATTTAGCCGCATGTTAGGTCATATATAGTTCCAATAGGTACATATATAACTATAAGAGTCAATTAAACTCCACTTATATGCTTTGAAACACATTTTGGGTAAATGAAGGCCATTTCGGGCCGATTTTGGCCTTTACACTCCAATTCACTTAGTTTTTTGCATTTAGCCGCATGTTAGGTCATATATAGTTCCAATAGGTACATATATAACTATAAGAGTCAATTAAACTCCACTTATATGCTTTGAAACACATTTTGGGTAAATGAAGGCCATTTCGGGCCGATTTTGGCCTTTACACTCCAATTCACTTAGTTTTTTGCATTTAGCCGCATGTTAGGTCATATATAGTTCCAATAGGTACATATATAACTATAAAGAGTCAATTAAACTCCACTTATATGCTTTGAAACACATTTTGGGTAAATGAAGGCCATTTCGGGCCGATTTTGGCCTTTACACTCCAATTCACTTAGTTTTTTGCATTTAGCCGCATGTTAGGTCATATATAGTTCCAATAGGTACATATATAACTATAAGAGTCAATTAAACTCCACTTATATGCTTTGAAACACATTTTGGGTAAATGAAGGCCATTTCGGGCCGATTTTGGCCTTTACACTCCAATTCACTTAGTTTTTTGCATTTAGCCGCATGTTAGGTCATATATAGTTCCAATAGGTACATATATAACTATAAGAGTCAATTAAACTCCACTTATATGCTTTGAAACACATTTTGGGTAAATGAAGGCCATTTCGGGCCGATTTTGGCCTTTACACTCCAATTCACTTAGTTTTTTGCATTTAGCCGCATGTTAGGTCATATATAGTTCCAATAGGTACATATATAACTATAAGAGTCAATTAAACTCCACTTATATGCTTTGAAACACATTTTGGGTAAATGAAGGCCATTTCGGGCCGATTTTGGCCTTTACACTCCAATTCACTTAGTTTTTTGCATTGCATTTAGCCGCATGTTAGGTCATATATAGTTCCAATAGGTACATATATAACTATAAGAGTCAATTAAACTCCACTTATATGCTTTGAAACACATTTTGGGTAAATGAAGGCCATTTCGGGCCGATTTTGGCCTTTACACTCCAATTCACTTAGTTTTTTGCATTTAGCCGCATGTTAGGTCATATATAGTTCCAATAGGTACATATATAACTATAAGAGTCAATTAAACTCCACTTATATGCTTTGAAACACATTTTGGGTAAATGAAGGCCATTTCGGGCCGATTTTGGCCTTTACACTCCAATTCACTTAGTTTTTTGCATTTAGCCGCATGTTAGGTCATATATAGTTCCAATAGGTACATATATAACTATAAGAGTCAATTAAACTCCACTTATATGCTTTGAAACACATTTTGGGTAAATGAAGGCCATTTCGGGCCGATTTTGGCCTTTACACTCCAATTCACTTAGTTTTTTGCATTTAGCCGCATGTTAGGTCATATATAGTTCCAATAGGTACATATATAACTATAAGAGTCAATTAAACTCCACTTATATGCTTTGAAACACATTTTGGGTAAATGAAGGCCATTTCGGGCCGATTTTGGCCTTTACACTCCAATTCACTTAGTTTTTTGCATTTAGCCGCATGTTAGGTCATATATAGTTCCAATAGGTACATATATAACTATAAGAGTCAATTAAACTCCACTTATATGCTTTGAAACACATTTTGGGTAAATGAAGGCCATTTCGGGCCGATTTTGGCCTTTACACTCCAATTCACTTAGTTTTTTGCATTTAGCCGCATGTTAGGTCATATATAGTTCCAATAGGTACATATATAACTATAAAGAGTCAATTAAACTCCACTTATATGCTTTGAAACACATTTTGGGTAAATGAAGGCCATTTCGGGCCGATTTTGGCCTTTACACTCCAATTCACTTAGTTTTTTGCATTTAGCCGCATGTTAGGTCATATATAGTTCCAATAGGTACATATATAACTATAAGAGTCAATTAAACTCCACTTATATGCTTTGAAACACATTTTGGGTAAATGAAGGCCATTTCGGGCCGATTTTGGCCTTTACACTCCAATTCACTTAGTTTTTTGCATTTAGCCGCATGTTAGGTCATATATAGTTCCAATAGGTACATATATAACTATAAGAGTCAATTAAACTCCACTTATATGCTTTGAAACACATTTTGGGTAAATGAAGGCCATTTCGGGCCGATTTTGGCCTTTACACTCCAATTCACTTAGTTTTTTGCATTTAGCCGCATGTTAGGTCATATATAGTTCCAATAGGTACATATATAACTATAAGAGTCAATTAAACTCCACTTATATGCTTTGAAACACATTTTGGGTAAATGAAGGCCATTTCGGGCCGATTTTGGCCTTTACACTCCAATTCACTTAGTTTTTTGCATTTAGCCGCATGTTAGGTCATATATAGTTCCAATAGGTACATATATAACTATAAGAGTCAATTAAACTCCACTTATATGCTTTGAAACACATTTTGGGTAAATGAAGGCCATTTCGGGCCGATTTTGGCCTTTACACTCCAATTCACTTAGTTTTTTGCATTTAGCCGCATGTTAGGTCATATATAGTTCCAATAGGTACATATATAACTATAAGAGTCAATTAAACTCCACTTATATGCTTTGAAACACATTTTGGGTAAATGAAGGCCATTTCGGGCCGATTTTGGCCTTTACACTCCAATTCACTTAGTTTTTTGCATTTAGCCGCATGTTAGGTCATATATAGTTCCAATAGGTACATATATAACTATAAGAGTCAATTAAACTCCACTTATATGCTTTGAAACACATTTTGGGTAAATGAAGGCCATTTCGGGCCGATTTTGGCCTTTACACTCCAATTCACTTAGTTTTTTGCATTTAGCCGCATGTTAGGTCATATATAGTTCCAATAGGTACATATATAACTATAAAGAGTCAATTAAACTCCACTTATATGCTTTGAAACACATTTTGGGTAAATGAAGGCCATTTCGGGCCGATTTTGGCCTTTACACTCCAATTCACTTAGTTTTTTGCATTTAGCCGCATGTTAGGTCATATATAGTTCCAATAGGTACATATATAACTATAAGAGTCAATTAAACTCCACTTATATGCTTTGAAACACATTTTGGGTAAATGAAGGCCATTTCGGGCCGATTTTGGCCTTTACACTCCAATTCACTTAGTTTTTTGCATTTAGCCGCATGTTAGGTCATATATAGTTCCAATAGGTACATATATAACTATAAGAGTCAATTAAACTCCACTTATATGCTTTGAAACACATTTTGGGTAAATGAAGGCCATTTCGGGCCGATTTTGGCCTTTACACTCCAATTCACTTAGTTTTTTGCATTTAGCCGCATGTTAGGTCATATATAGTTCCAATAGGTACATATATAACTATAAGAGTCAATTAAACTCCACTTATATGCTTTGAAACACATTTTGGGTAAATGAAGGCCATTTCGGGCCGATTTTGGCCTTTACACTCCAATTCACTTAGTTTTTTGCATTTAGCCGCATGTTAGGTCATATATAGTTCCAATAGGTACATATATAACTATAAGAGTCAATTAAACTCCACTTATATGCTTTGAAACACATTTTGGGTAAATGAAGGCCATTTCGGGCCGATTTTGGCCTTTACACTCCAATTCACTTAGTTTTTTGCATTTAGCCGCATGTTAGGTCATATATAGTTCCAATAGGTACATATATAACTATAAGAGTCAATTAAACTCCACTTATATGCTTTGAAACACATTTTGGGTAAATGAAGGCCATTTCGGGCCGATTTTGGCCTTTACACTCCAATTCACTTAGTTTTTTGCATTTAGCCGCATGTTAGGTCATATATAGTTCCAATAGGTACATATATAACTATAAGAGTCAATTAAACTCCACTTATATGCTTTGAAACACATTTTGGGTAAATGAAGGCCATTTCGGGCCGATTTTGGCCTTTACACTCCAATTCACTTAGTTTTTTGCATTTAGCCGCATGTTAGGTCATATATAGTTCCAATAGGTACATATATAACTATAAGAGTCAATTAAACTCCACTTATATGCTTTGAAACACATTTTGGGTAAATGAAGGCCATTTCGGGCCGATTTTGGCCTTTACACTCCAATTCACTTAGTTTTTTGCATTTAGCCGCATGTTAGGTCATATATAGTTCCAATAGGTACATATATAACTATAAGAGTCAATTAAACTCCACTTATATGCTTTGAAACACATTTTGGGTAAATGAAGGCCATTTCGGGCCGATTTTGGCCTTTACACTCCAATTCACTTAGTTTTTTGCATTTAGCCGCATGTTAGGTCATATATAGTTCCAATAGGTACATATATAACTATAAGAGTCAATTAAACTCCACTTATATGCTTTGAAACACATTTTGGGTAAATGAAGGCCATTTCGGGCCGATTTTGGCCTTTACACTCCAATTCACTTAGTTTTTTGCATTTAGCCGCATGTTAGGTCATATATAGTTCCAATAGGTACATATATAACTATAAGAGTCAATTAAACTCCACTTATATGCTTTGAAACACATTTTGGGTAAATGAAGGCCATTTCGGGCCGATTTTGGCCTTTACACTCCAATTCACTTAGTTTTTTGCATTTAGCCGCATGTTAGGTCATATATAGTTCCAATAGGTACATATATAACTATAAGAGTCAATTAAACTCCACTTATATGCTTTGAAACACATTTTGGGTAAATGAAGGCCATTTCGGGCCGATTTTGGCCTTTACACTCCAATTCACTTAGTTTTTTGCATTTAGCCGCATGTTAGGTCATATATAGTTCCAATAGGTACATATATAACTATAAGAGTCAATTAAACTCCACTTATATGCTTTGAAACACATTTTGGGTAAATGAAGGCCATTTCGGGCCGATTTTGGCCTTTACACTCCAATTCACTTAGTTTTTTGCATTTAGCCGCATGTTAGGTCATATATAGTTCCAATAGGTACATATATAACTATAAGAGTCAATTAAACTCCACTTATATGCTTTGAAACACATTTTGGGTAAATGAAGGCCATTTCGGGCCGATTTTGGCCTTTACACTCCAATTCACTTAGTTTTTTGCATTTAGCCGCATGTTAGGTCATATATAGTTCCAATAGGTACATATATAACTATAAGAGTCAATTAAACTCCACTTATATGCTTTGAAACACATTTTGGGTAAATGAAGGCCATTTCGGGCCGATTTTGGCCTTTACACTCCAATTCACTTAGTTTTTTGCATTTAGCCGCATGTTAGGTCATATATAGTTCCAATAGGTACATATATAACTATAAGAGTCAATTAAACTCCACTTATATGCTTTGAAACACATTTTGGGTAAATGAAGGCCATTTCGGGCCGATTTTGGCCTTTACACTCCAATTCACTTAGTTTTTTGCATTTAGCCGCATGTTAGGTCATATATAGTTCCAATAGGTACATATATAACTATAAGAGTCAATTAAACTCCACTTATATGCTTTGAAACACATTTTGGGGTAAATGAAGGCCATTTCGGGCCGATTTTGGCCTTTACACTCCAATTCACTTAGTTTTTTGCATTTAGCCGCATGTTAGGTCATATATAGTTCCAATAGGTACATATATAACTATAAAGAGTCAATTAAACTCCACTTATATGCTTTGAAACACATTTTGGGTAAATGAAGGCCATTTCGGGCCGATTTTGGCCTTTACACTCCAATTCACTTAGTTTTTTGCATTTAGCCGCATGTTAGGTCATATATAGTTCCAATAGGTACATATATAACTATAAGAGTCAATTAAACTCCACTTATATGCTTTGAAACACATTTTGGGTAAATGAAGGCCATTTCGGGCCGATTTTGGCCTTTACACTCCAATTCACTTAGTTTTTTGCATTTAGCCGCATGTTAGGTCATATATAGTCCCAATAGGTACATATATAACTATAAGAGTCAATTAAACTCCACTTATATGCTTTGAAACACATTTTGGGTAAATGAAGGCCATTTCGGGCCGATTTTGGCCTTTACACTCCAATTCACTTAGTTTTTTGCATTTAGCCGCATGTTAGGTCATATATAGTTCCAATAGGTACATATATAACTATAAGAGTCAATTAAACTCCACTTATATGCTTTGAAACACATTTTGGGTAAATGAAGGCCATTTCGGGCCGATTTTGGCCTTTACACTCCAATTCACTTAGTTTTTTGCATTTAGCCGCATGTTAGGTCATATATAGTTCCAATAGGTACATATATAACTATAAGAGTCAATTAAACTCCACTTATATGCTTTGAAACACATTTTGGGTAAATGAAGGCCATTTCGGGCCGATTTTGGCCTTTACACTCCAATTCACTTAGTTTTTTGCATTTAGCCGCATGTTAGGTCATATATAGTCCCAATAGGTACATATATAACTATAAGAGTCAATTAAACTCCACTTATATGCTTTGAAACACATTTTGGGTAAATGAAGGCCATTTCGGGCCGATTTTGGCCTTTACACTCCAATTCACTTAGTTTTTTGCATTTAGCCGCATGTTAGGTCATATATAGTTCCAATAGGTACATATATAACTATAAGAGTCAATTAAACTCCACTTATATGCTTTGAAACACATTTTGGGTAAATGAAGGCCATTTCGGGCCGATTTTGGCCTTTACACTCCAATTCACTTAGTTTTTTGCATTTAGCCGCATGTTAGGTCATATATAGTTCCAATAGGTACATATATAACTATAAGAGTCAATTAAACTCCACTTATATGCTTTGAAACACATTTTGGGTAAATGAAGGCCATTTCGGGCCGATTTTGGCCTTTACACTCCAATTCACTTAGTTTTTTGCATTTAGCCGCATGTTAGGTCATATATAGTTCCAATAGGTACATATATAACTATAAGAGTCAATTAAACTCCACTTATATGCTTTGAAACACATTTTGGGTAAATGAAGGCCATTTCGGGCCGATTTTGGCCTTTACACTCCAATTCACTTAGTTTTTTGCATTTAGCCGCATGTTAGGTCATATATAGTTCCAATAGGTACATATATAACTATAAGAGTCAATTAAACTCCACTTATATGCTTTGAAACACATTTTGGGTAAATGAAGGCCATTTCGGGCCGATTTTGGCCTTTACACTCCAATTCACTTAGTTTTTTGCATTTAGCCGCATGTTAGGTCATATATAGTTCCAATAGGTACATATATAACTATAAGAGTCAATTAAACTCCACTTATATGCTTTGAAACACATTTTGGGTAAATGAAGGCCATTTCGGGCCGATTTTGGCCTTTACACTCCAATTCACTTAGTTTTTTGCATTTAGCCGCATGTTAGGTCATATATAGTTCCAATAGGTACATATATAACTATAAGAGTCAATTAAACTCCACTTATATGCTTTGAAACACATTTTGGGTAAATGAAGGCCATTTCGGGCCGATTTTGGCCTTTACACTCCAATTCACTTAGTTTTTTGCATTTAGCCGCATGTTAGGTCATATATAGTTCCAATAGGTACATATATAACTATAAGAGTCAATTAAACTCCACTTATATGCTTTGAAACACATTTTGGGTAAATGAAGGCCATTTCGGGCCGATTTTGGCCTTTACACTCCAATTCACTTAGTTTTTTGCATTTAGCCGCATGTTAGGTCATATATAGTTCCAATAGGTACATATATAACTATAAGAGTCAATTAAACTCCACTTATATGCTTTGAAACACATTTTGGGTAAATGAAGGCCATTTCGGGCCGATTTTGGCCTTTACACTCCAATTCACTTAGTTTTTTGCATTTAGCCGCATGTTAGGTCATATATAGTTCCAATAGGTACATATATAACTATAAGAGTCAATTAAACTCCACTTATATGCTTTGAAACACATTTTGGGTAAATGAAGGCCATTTCGGGCCGATTTTGGCCTTTACACTCCAATTCACTTAGTTTTTTGCATTTAGCCGCATGTTAGGTCATATATAGTTCCAATAGGTACATATATAACTATAAGAGTCAATTAAACTCCACTTATATGCTTTGAAACACATTTTGGGTAAATGAAGGCCATTTCGGGCCGATTTTGGCCTTTACACTCCAATTCACTTAGTTTTTTGCATTTAGCCGCATGTTAGGTCATATATAGTTCCAATAGGTACATATATAACTATAAGAGTCAATTAAACTCCACTTATATGCTTTGAAACACATTTTGGGTAAATGAAGGCCATTTCGGGCCGATTTTGGCCTTTACACTCCAATTCACTTAGTTTTTTGCATTTAGCCGCATGTTAGGTCATATATAGTTCCAATAGGTACATATATAACTATAAGAGTCAATTAAACTCCACTTATATGCTTTGAAACACATTTTGGGTAAATGAAGGCCATTTCGGGCCGATTTTGGCCTTTACACTCCAATTCACTTAGTTTTTTGCATTTAGCCGCATGTTAGGTCATATATAGTTCCAATAGGTACATATATAACTATAAGAGTCAATTAAACTCCACTTATATGCTTTGAAACACATTTTGGGTAAATGAAGGCCATTTCGGGCCGATTTTGGCCTTTACACTCCAATTCACTTAGTTTTTTGCATTTAGCCGCATGTTAGGTCATATATAGTTCCAATAGGTACATATATAACTATAAGAGTCAATTAAACTCCACTTATATGCTTTGAAACACATTTTGGGTAAATGAAGGCCATTTCGGGCCGATTTTGGCCTTTACACTCCAATTCACTTAGTTTTTTGCATTTAGCCGCATGTTAGGTCATATATAGTTCCAATAGGTACATATATAACTATAAGAGTCAATTAAACTCCACTTATATGCTTTGAAACACATTTTGGGTAAATGAAGGCCATTTCGGGCCGATTTTGGCCTTTACACTCCAATTCACTTAGTTTTTTGCATTTAGCCGCATGTTAGGTCATATATAGTTCCAATAGGTACATATATAACTATAAGAGTCAATTAAACTCCACTTATATGCTTTGAAACACATTTTGGGTAAATGAAGGCCATTTCGGGCCGATTTTGGCCTTTACACTCCAATTCACTTAGTTTTTTGCATTTAGCCGCATGTTAGGTCATATATAGTTCCAATAGGTACATATATAACTATAAGAGTCAATTAAACTCCACTTATATGCTTTGAAACACATTTTGGGTAAATGAAGGCCATTTCGGGCCGATTTTGGCCTTTACACTCCAATTCACTTAGTTTTTTGCATTTAGCCGCATGTTAGGTCATATATAGTTCCAATAGGTACATATATAACTATAAGAGTCAATTAAACTCCACTTATATGCTTTGAAACACATTTTGGGTAAATGAAGGCCATTTCGGGCCGATTTTGGCCTTTACACTCCAATTCACTTAGTTTTTTGCATTTAGCCGCATGTTAGGTCATATATAGTTCCAATAGGTACATATATAACTATAAGAGTCAATTAAACTCCACTTATATGCTTTGAAACACATTTTGGGTAAATGAAGGCCATTTCGGGCCGATTTTGGCCTTTACACTCCAATTCACTTAGTTTTTTGCATTTAGCCGCATGTTAGGTCATATATAGTTCCAATAGGTACATATATAACTATAAGAGTCAATTAAACTCCACTTATATGCTTTGAAACACATTTTGGGTAAATGAAGGCCATTTCGGGCCGATTTTGGCCTTTACACTCCAATTCACTTAGTTTTTTGCATTTAGCCGCATGTTAGGTCATATATAGTTCC
Organism: Beta lomatogona; assembly: GCA_947646795.1. Taxonomy (NCBI): domain Eukaryota; kingdom Viridiplantae; phylum Streptophyta; class Magnoliopsida; order Caryophyllales; family Amaranthaceae; genus Beta; species Beta lomatogona. The sequence goes on along the minus strand of CANSNZ010000424.1, from coordinate 216,631 downwards.
AATAGGTACATATATAACTATAAGAGTCAATTAAACTCCACTTATATGCTTTGAAACACATTTTGGGTAAATGAAGGCCATTTCGGGCCGATTTTGGCCTTTACACTCCAATTCACTTAGTTTTTTGCATTTAGCCGCATGTTAGGTCATATATAGTTCCAATAGGTACATATATAACTATAAGAGTCAATTAAACTCCACTTATATGCTTTGAAACACATTTTGGGTAAATGAAGGCCATTTCGGGCCGATTTTGGCCTTTACACTCCAATTCACTTAGTTTTTTGCATTTAGCCGCATGTTAGGTCATATATAGTTCCAATAGGTACATATATAACTATAAGAGTCAATTAAACTCCACTTATATGCTTTGAAACACATTTTGGGTAAATGAAGGCCATTTCGGGCCGATTTTGGCCTTTACACTCCAATTCACTTAGTTTTTTGCATTTAGCCGCATGTTAGGTCATATATAGTTCCAATAGGTACATATATAACTATAAGAGTCAATTAAACTCCACTTATATGCTTTGAAACACATTTTGGGTAAATGAAGGCCATTTCGGGCCGATTTTGGCCTTTACACTCCAATTCACTTAGTTTTTTGCATTTAGCCGCATGTTAGGTCATATATAGTCCCAATAGGTACATATATAACTATAAGAGTCAATTAAACTCCACTTATATGCTTTGAAACACATTTTGGGTAAATGAAGGCCATTTCGGGCCGATTTTGGCCTTTACACTCCAATTCACTTAGTTTTTTGCATTTAGCCGCATGTTAGGTCATATATAGTTCCAATAGGTACATATATAACTATAAGAGTCAATTAAACTCCACTTATATGCTTTGAAACACATTTTGGGTAAATGAAGGCCATTTCGGGCCGATTTTGGCCTTTACACTCCAATTCACTTAGTTTTTTGCATTTAGCCGCATGTTAGGTCATATATAGTTCCAATAGGTACATATATAACTATAAGAGTCAATTAAACTCCACTTATATGCTTTGAAACACATTTTGGGTAAATGAAGGCCATTTCGGGCCGATTTTGGCCTTTACACTCCAATTCACTTAGTTTTTTGCATTTAGCCGCATGTTAGGTCATATATAGTTCCAATAGGTACATATATAACTATAAGAGTCAATTAAACTCCACTTATATGCTTTGAAACACATTTTGGGTAAATGAAGGCCATTTCGGGCCGATTTTGGCCTTTACACTCCAATTCACTTAGTTTTTTGCATTTAGCCGCATGTTAGGTCATATATAGTTCCAATAGGTACATATATAACTATAAGAGTCAATTAAACTCCACTTATATGCTTTGAAACACATTTTGGGTAAATGAAGGCCATTTCGGGCCGATTTTGGCCTTTACACTCCAATTCACTTAGTTTTTTGCATTTAGCCGCATGTTAGGTCATATATAGTTCCAATAGGTACATATATAACTATAAGAGTCAATTAAACTCCACTTATATGCTTTGAAACACATTTTGGGTAAATGAAGGCCATTTCGGGCCGATTTTGGCCTTTACACTCCAATTCACTTAGTTTTTTGCATTTAGCCGCATGTTAGGTCATATATAGTTCCAATAGGTACATATATAACTATAAGAGTCAATTAAACTCCACTTATATGCTTTGAAACACATTTTGGGTAAATGAAGGCCATTTCGGGCCGATTTTGGCCTTTACACTCCAATTCACTTAGTTTTTTGCATTTAGCCGCATGTTAGGTCATATATAGTTCCAATAGGTACATATATAACTATAAGAGTCAATTAAACTCCACTTATATGCTTTGAAACACATTTTGGGTAAATGAAGGCCATTTCGGGCCGATTTTGGCCTTTACACTCCAATTCACTTAGTTTTTTGCATTTAGCCGCATGTTAGGTCATATATAGTTCCAATAGGTACATATATAACTATAAGAGTCAATTAAACTCCACTTATATGCTTTGAAACACATTTTGGGTAAATGAAGGCCATTTCGGGCCGATTTTGGCCTTTACACTCCAATTCACTTAGTTTTTTGCATTTAGCCGCATGTTAGGTCATATATAGTTCCAATAGGTACATATATAACTATAAGAGTCAATTAAACTCCACTTATATGCTTTGAAACACATTTTGGGTAAATGAAGGCCATTTCGGGCCGATTTTGGCCTTTACACTCCAATTCACTTAGTTTTTTGCATTTAGCCGCATGTTAGGTCATATATAGTTCCAATAGGTACATATATAACTATAAGAGTCAATTAAACTCCACTTATATGCTTTGAAACACATTTTGGGTAAATGAAGGCCATTTCGGGCCGATTTTGGCCTTTACACTCCAATTCACTTAGTTTTTTGCATTTAGCCGCATGTTAGGTCATATATAGTTCCAATAGGTACATATATAACTATAAGAGTCAATTAAACTCCACTTATATGCTTTGAAACACATTTTGGGTAAATGAAGGCCATTTCGGGCCGATTTTGGCCTTTACACTCCAATTCACTTAGTTTTTTGCATTTAGCCGCATGTTAGGTCATATATAGTTCCAATAGGTACATATATAACTATAAGAGTCAATTAAACTCCACTTATATGCTTTGAAACACATTTTGGGTAAATGAAGGCCATTTCGGGCCGATTTTGGCCTTTACACTCCAATTCACTTAGTTTTTTGCATTTAGCCGCATGTTAGGTCATATATAGTTCCAATAGGTACATATATAACTATAAGAGTCAATTAAACTCCACTTATATGCTTTGAAACACATTTTGGGTAAATGAAGGCCATTTCGGGCCGATTTTGGCCTTTACACTCCAATTCACTTAGTTTTTTGCATTTAGCCGCATGTTAGGTCATATATAGTTCCAATAGGTACATATATAACTATAAGAGTCAATTAAACTCCACTTATATGCTTTGAAACACATTTTGGGTAAATGAAGGCCATTTCGGGCCGATTTTGGCCTTTACACTCCAATTCACTTAGTTTTTTGCATTTAGCCGCATGTTAGGTCATATATAGTTCCAATAGGTACATATATAACTATAAGAGTCAATTAAACTCCACTTATATGCTTTGAAACACATTTTGGGTAAATGAAGGCCATTTCGGGCCGATTTTGGCCTTTACACTCCAATTCACTTAGTTTTTTGCATTTAGCCGCATGTTAGGTCATATATAGTTCCAATAGGTACATATATAACTATAAGAGTCAATTAAACTCCACTTATATGCTTTGAAACACATTTTGGGTAAATGAAGGCCATTTCGGGCCGATTTTGGCCTTTACACTCCAATTCACTTAGTTTTTTGCATTTAGCCGCATGTTAGGTCATATATAGTTCCAATAGGTACATATATAACTATAAGAGTCAATTAAACTCCACTTATATGCTTTGAAACACATTTTGGGTAAATGAAGGCCATTTCGGGCGATTTTGGCCTTTACACTCCAATTCACTTAGTTTTTTGCATTTAGCCGCATGTTAGGTCATATATAGTTCCAATAGGTACATATATAACTATAAGAGTCAATTAAACTCCACTTATATGCTTTGAAACACATTTTGGGTAAATGAAGGCCATTTCGGGCCGATTTTGGCCTTTACACTCCAATTCACTTAGTTTTTTGCATTTAGCCGCATGTTAGGTCATATATAGTTCCAATAGGTACATATATAACTATAAGAGTCAATTAAACTCCACTTATATGCTTTGAAACACATTTTGGGTAAATGAAGGCCATTTCGGGCCGATTTTGGCCTTTACACTCCAATTCACTTAGTTTTTTGCATTTAGCCGCATGTTAGGTCATATATAGTTCCAATAGGTACATATATAACTATAAGAGTCAATTAAACTCCACTTATATGCTTTGAAACACATTTTGGGTAAATGAAGGCCATTTCGGGCCGATTTTGGCCTTTACACTCCAATTCACTTAGTTTTTTGCATTTAGCCGCATGTTAGGTCATATATAGTTCCAATAGGTACATATATAACTATAAGAGTCAATTAAACTCCACTTATATGCTTTGAAACACATTTTGGGTAAATGAAGGCCATTTCGGGCCGATTTTGGCCTTTACACTCCAATTCACTTAGTTTTTTGCATTTAGCCGCATGTTAGGTCATATATAGTCCCAATAGGTACATATATAACTATAAGAGTCAATTAAACTCCACTTATATGCTTTGAAACACATTTTGGGTAAATGAAGGCCATTTCGGGCCGATTTTGGCCTTTACACTCCAATTCACTTAGTTTTTTGCATTTAGCCGCATGTTAGGTCATATATAGTTCCAATAGGTACATATATAACTATAAGAGTCAATTAAACTCCACTTATATGCTTTGAAACACATTTTGGGTAAATGAAGGCCATTTCGGGCCGATTTTGGCCTTTACACTCCAATTCACTTAGTTTTTTGCATTTAGCCGCATGTTAGGTCATATATAGTTCCAATAGGTACATATATAACTATAAGAGTCAATTAAACTCCACTTATATGCTTTGAAACACATTTTGGGTAAATGAAGGCCATTTCGGGCCGATTTTGGCCTTTACACTCCAATTCACTTAGTTTTTTGCATTTAGCCGCATGTTAGGTCATATATAGTTCCAATAGGTACATATATAACTATAAGAGTCAATTAAACTCCACTTATATGCTTTGAAACACATTTTGGGTAAATGAAGGCCATTTCGGGCCGATTTTGGCCTTTACACTCCAATTCACTTAGTTTTTTGCATTTAGCCGCATGTTAGGTCATATATAGTCCCAATAGGTACATATATAACTATAAGAGTCAATTAAACTCCACTTATATGCTTTGAAACACATTTTGGGTAAATGAAGGCCATTTCGGGCCGATTTTGGCCTTTACACTCCAATTCACTTAGTTTTTTGCATTTAGCCGCATGTTAGGTCATATATAGTTCCAATAGGTACATATATAACTATAAGAGTCAATTAAACTCCACTTATATGCTTTGAAACACATTTTGGGTAAATGAAGGCCATTTCGGGCCGATTTTGGCCTTTACACTCCAATTCACTTAGTTTTTTGCATTTAGCCGCATGTTAGGTCATATATAGTTCCAATAGGTACATATATAACTATAAGAGTCAATTAAACTCCACTTATATGCTTTGAAACACATTTTGGGTAAATGAAGGCCATTTCGGGCCGATTTTGGCCTTTACACTCCAATTCACTTAGTTTTTTGCATTTAGCCGCATGTTAGGTCATATATAGTTCCAATAGGTACATATATAACTATAAGAGTCAATTAAACTCCACTTATATGCTTTGAAACACATTTTGGGTAAATGAAGGCCATTTCGGGCCGATTTTGGCCTTTACACTCCAATTCACTTAGTTTTTTGCATTTAGCCGCATGTTAGGTCATATATAGTTCCAATAGGTACATATATAACTATAAGAGTCAATTAAACTCCACTTATATGCTTTGAAACACATTTTGGGTAAATGAAGGCCATTTCGGGCCGATTTTGGCCTTTACACTCCAATTCACTTAGTTTTTTGCATTTAGCCGCATGTTAGGTCATATATAGTTCCAATAGGTACATATATAACTATAAGAGTCAATTAAACTCCACTTATATGCTTTGAAACACATTTTGGGTAAATGAAGGCCATTTCGGGCCGATTTTGGCCTTTACACTCCAATTCACTTAGTTTTTTGCATTTAGCCGCATGTTAGGTCATATATAGTTCCAATAGGTACATATATAACTATAAGAGTCAATTAAACTCCACTTATATGCTTTGAAACACATTTTGGGTAAATGAAGGCCATTTCGGGCCGATTTTGGCCTTTACACTCCAATTCACTTAGTTTTTTGCATTTAGCCGCATGTTAGGTCATATATAGTTCCAATAGGTACATATATAACTATAAGAGTCAATTAAACTCCACTTATATGCTTTGAAACACATTTTGGGTAAATGAAGGCCATTTCGGGCCGATTTTGGCCTTTACACTCCAATTCACTTAGTTTTTTGCATTTAGCCGCATGTTAGGTCATATATAGTTCCAATAGGTACATATATAACTATAAGAGTCAATTAAACTCCACTTATATGCTTTGAAACACATTTTGGGTAAATGAAGGCCATTTCGGGCCGATTTTGGCCTTTACACTCCAATTCACTTAGTTTTTTGCATTTAGCCGCATGTTAGGTCATATATAGTTCCAATAGGTACATATATAACTATAAGAGTCAATTAAACTCCACTTATATGCTTTGAAACACATTTTGGGTAAATGAAGGCCATTTCGGGCCGATTTTGGCCTTTACACTCCAATTCACTTAGTTTTTTGCATTTAGCCGCATGTTAGGTCATATATAGTTCCAATAGGTACATATATAACTATAAGAGTCAATTAAACTCCACTTATATGCTTTGAAACACATTTTGGGTAAATGAAGGCCATTTCGGGCCGATTTTGGCCTTTACACTCCAATTCACTTAGTTTTTTGCATTTAGCCGCATGTTAGGTCATATATAGTTCCAATAGGTACATATATAACTATAAGAGTCAATTAAACTCCACTTATATGCTTTGAAACACATTTTGGGTAAATGAAGGCCATTTCGGGCCGATTTTGGCCTTTACACTCCAATTCACTTAGTTTTTTGCATTTAGCCGCATGTTAGGTCATATATAGTTCCAATAGGTACATATATAACTATAAGAGTCAATTAAACTCCACTTATATGCTTTGAAACACATTTTGGGTAAATGAAGGCCATTTCGGGCCGATTTTGGCCTTTACACTCCAATTCACTTAGTTTTTTGCATTTAGCCGCATGTTAGGTCATATATAGTTCCAATAGGTACATATATAACTATAAGAGTCAATTAAACTCCACTTATATGCTTTGAAACACATTTTGGGTAAATGAAGGCCATTTCGGGCCGATTTTGGCCTTTACACTCCAATTCACTTAGTTTTTTGCATTTAGCCGCATGTTAGGTCATATATAGTCCCAATAGGTACATATATAACTATAAGAGTCAATAAAACTCCACTTATATGCTTTGAAACACATTTTGGGTAAATGAAGGCCATTTCGGGCCGATTTTGGCCTTTACACTCCAATTCACTTAGTTTTTTGCATTTAGCCGCATGTTAGGTCATATATAGTTCCAATAGGTACATATATAACTATAAGAGTCAATTAAACTCCACTTATATGCTTTGAAACACATTTTGGGTAAATGAAGGCCATTTCGGGCCGATTTTGGCCTTTACACTCCAATTCACTTAGTTTTTTGCATTTAGCCGCATGTTAGGTCATATATAGTCCCAATAGGTACATATATAACTATAAGAGTCAATTAAACTCCACTTATATGCTTTGAAACACATTTTGGGTAAATGAAGGCCATTTCGGGCCGATTTTGGCCTTTACACTCCAATTCACTTAGTTTTTTGCATTTAGCCGCATGTTAGGTCATATATAGTTCCAATAGGTACATATATAACTATAAGAGTCAATTAAACTCCACTTATATGCTTTGAAACACATTTTGGGTAAATGAAGGCCATTTCGGGCCGATTTTGGCCTTTACACTCCAATTCACTTAGTTTTTTGCATTTAGCCGCATGTTAGGTCATATATAGTTCCAATAGGTACATATATAACTATAAGAGTCAATTAAACTCCACTTATATGCTTTGAAACACATTTTGGGTAAATGAAGGCCATTTCGGGCCGATTTTGGCCTTTACACTCCAATTCACTTAGTTTTTTGCATTTAGCCGCATGTTAGGTCATATATAGTTCCAATAGGTACATATATAACTATAAGAGTCAATTAAACTCCACTTATATGCTTTGAAACACATTTTGGGTAAATGAAGGCCATTTCGGGCCGATTTTGGCCTTTACACTCCAATTCACTTAGTTTTTTGCATTTAGCCGCATGTTAGGTCATATATAGTTCCAATAGGTACATATATAACTATAAGAGTCAATTAAACTCCACTTATATGCTTTGAAACACATTTTGGGTAAATGAAGGCCATTTCGGGCCGATTTTGGCCTTTACACTCCAATTCACTTAGTTTTTTGCATTTAGCCGCATGTTAGGTCATATATAGTTCCAATAGGTACATATATAACTATAAGAGTCAATTAAACTCCACTTATATGCTTTGAAACACATTTTGGGTAAATGAAGGCCATTTCGGGCCGATTTTGGCCTTTACACTCCAATTCACTTAGTTTTTTGCATTTAGCCGCATGTTAGGTCATATATAGTTCCAATAGGTACATATATAACTATAAGAGTCAATTAAACTCCACTTATATGCTTTGAAACACATTTTGGGTAAATGAAGGCCATTTCGGGCCGATTTTGGCCTTTACACTCCAATTCACTTAGTTTTTTGCATTTAGCCGCATGTTAGGTCATATATAGTTCCAATAGGTACATATATAACTATAAGAGTCAATTAAACTCCACTTATATGCTTTGAAACACATTTTGGGTAAATGAAGGCCATTTCGGGCCGATTTTGGCCTTTACACTCCAATTCACTTAGTTTTTTGCATTTAGCCGCATGTTAGGTCATATATAGTTCCAATAGGTACATATATAACTATAAGAGTCAATTAAACTCCACTTATATGCTTTGAAACACATTTTGGGTAAATGAAGGCCATTTCGGGCCGATTTTGGCCTTTACACTCCAATTCACTTAGTTTTTTGCATTTAGCCGCATGTTAGGTCATATATAGTTCCAATAGGTACATATATAACTATAAGAGTCAATTAAACTCCACTTATATGCTTTGAAACACATTTTGGGTAAATGAAGGCCATTTCGGGCCGATTTTGGCCTTTACACTCCAATTCACTTAGTTTTTTGCATTTAGCCGCATGTTAGGTCATATATAGTTCCAATAGGTACATATATAACTATAAGAGTCAATTAAACTCCACTTATATGCTTTGAAACACATTTTGGGTAAATGAAGGCCATTTCGGGCCGATTTTGGCCTTTACACTCCAATTCACTTAGTTTTTTGCATTTAGCCGCATGTTAGGTCATATATAGTTCCAATAGGTACATATATAACTATAAGAGTCAATTAAACTCCACTTATATGCTTTGAAACACATTTTGGGTAAATGAAGGCCATTTCGGGCCGATTTTGGCCTTTACACTCCAATTCACTTAGTTTTTTGCATTTAGCCGCATGTTAGGTCATATATAGTTCCAATAGGTACATATATAACTATAAGAGTCAATTAAACTCCACTTATATGCTTTGAAACACATTTTGGGTAAATGAAGGCCATTTCGGGCCGATTTTGGCCTTTACACTCCAATTCACTTAGTTTTTTGCATTTAGCCGCATGTTAGGTCATATATAGTTCCAATAGGTACATATATAACTATAAGAGTCAATTAAACTCCACTTATATGCTTTGAAACACATTTTGGGTAAATGAAGGCCATTTCGGGCCGATTTTGGCCTTTACACTCCAATTCACTTAGTTTTTTGCATTTAGCCGCATGTTAGGTCATATATAGTTCCAATAGGTACATATATAACTATAAGAGTCAATTAAACTCCACTTATATGCTTTGAAACACATTTTGGGTAAATGAAGGCCATTTCGGGCCGATTTTGGCCTTTACACTCCAATTCACTTAGTTTTTTGCATTTAGCCGCATGTTAGGTCATATATAGTTCCAATAGGTACATATATAACTATAAGAGTCAATTAAACTCCACTTATATGCTTTGAAACACATTTTGGGTAAATGAAGGCCATTTCGGGCCGATTTTGGCCTTTACACTCCAATTCACTTAGTTTTTTGCATTTAGCCGCATGTTAGGTCATATATAGTTCCAATAGGTACATATATAACTATAAGAGTCAATTAAACTCCACTTATATGCTTTGAAACACATTTTGGGTAAATGAAGGCCATTTCGGGCCGATTTTGGCCTTTACACTCCAATTCACTTAGTTTTTTGCATTTAGCCGCATGTTAGGTCATATATAGTTCCAATAGGTACATATATAACTATAAGAGTCAATTAAACTCCACTTATATGCTTTGAAACACATTTTGGGTAAATGAAGGCCATTTCGGGCCGATTTTGGCCTTTACACTCCAATTCACTTAGTTTTTTGCATTTAGCCGCATGTTAGGTCATATATAGTTCCAATAGGTACATATATAACTATAAGAGTCAATTAAACTCCACTTATATGCTTTGAAACACATTTTGGGTAAATGAAGGCCATTTCGGGCCGATTTTGGCCTTTACACTCCAATTCACTTAGTTTTTTGCATTTAGCCGCATGTTAGGTCATATATAGTTCCAATAGGTACATATATAACTATAAGAGTCAATTAAACTCCACTTATATGCTTTGAAACACATTTTGGGTAAATGAAGGCCATTTCGGGCCGATTTTGGCCTTTACACTCCAATTCACTTAGTTTTTTGCATTTAGCCGCATGTTAGGTCATATATAGTTCCAATAGGTACATATATAACTATAAGAGTCAATTAAACTCCACTTATATGCTTTGAAACACATTTTGGGTAAATGAAGGCCATTTCGGGCCGATTTTGGCCTTTACACTCCAATTCACTTAGTTTTTTGCATTTAGCCGCATGTTAGGTCATATATAGTTCCAATAGGTACATATATAACTATAAGAGTCAATTAAACTCCACTTATATGCTTTGAAACACATTTTGGGTAAATGAAGGCCATTTCGGGCCGATTTTGGCCTTTACACTCCAATTCACTTAGTTTTTGCATTTAGAACCGCATGTTAGGTCATATATAGTTCCAATAGGTACATATATATAACTATAAGAGTCAATTAAAACTCCACTTATATGCTTTGAAACACATTTTGGGTAAATGAAGGCCATTTCGGGCCGATTTTGGCCTTTACACTCCAATTCACTTAGTTTTTTGCATTTAGCCGCATGTTAGGTCATATATAGTTCCAATAGGTACATATATAACTATAAGAGTCAATTAAACTCCACTTATATGCTTTGAAACACATTTTGGGTAAATGAAGGCCATTTCGGGCGATTTTGGCCTTTACACTCCAATTCACTTAGTTTTTTGCATTTAGCCGCATGTTAGGTCATATATAGTTCCAATAGGTACATATATAACTATAAGAGTCAATTAAACTCCACTTATATGCTTTGAAACACATTTTGGGTAAATGAAGGCCATTTCGGGCCGATTTTGGCCTTTACACTCCAATTCACTTAGTTTTTTGCATTTAGCCGCATGTTAGGTCATATATAGTTCCAATAGGTACATATATAACTATAAGAGTCAATTAAACTCCACTTATATGCTTTGAAACACATTTTGGGTAAATGAAGGCCATTTCGGGCCGATTTTGGCCTTTACACTCCAATTCACTTAGTTTTTTGCATTTAGCCGCATGTTAGGTCATATATAGTTCCAATAGGTACATATATAACTATAAGAGTCAATAAAACTCCACTTATATGCTTTGAAACACATTTTGGGTAAATGAAGGCCATTTCGGGCCGATTTTGGCCTTTACACTCCAATTCACTTAGTTTTTTGCATTTAGCCGCATGTTAGGTCATATATAGTTCCAATAGGTACATATATATAACTATAAGAGTCAATTAAACTCCACTTATATGCTTTGAAACACATTTTGGGTAAATGAAGGCCATTTCGGGCCGATTTTGGCCTTTACACTCCAATTCACTTAGTTTTTTGCATTTAGCCGCATGTTAGGTCATATATAGTCCCAATAGGTACATATATAACTATAAGAGTCAATAAAACTCCACTTATATGCTTTGAAACACATTTTGGGTAAATGAAGGCCATTTCGGGCCGATTTTGGCCTTTACACTCCAATTCACTTAGTTTTTTGCATTTAGCCGCATGTTAGGTCATATATAGTTCCAATAGGTACATATATAACTATAAGAGTCAATTAAACTCCACTTATATGCTTTGAAACACATTTTGGGTAAATGAAGGCCATTTCGGGCCGATTTTGGCCTTTACACTCCAATTCACTTAGTTTTTTGCATTTAGCCGCATGTTAGGTCATATATAGTTCCAATAGGTACATATATAACTATAAGAGTCAATAAAACTCCACTTATATGCTTTGAAACACATTTTGGGTAAATGAAGGCCATTTCGGGCCGATTTTGGCCTTTACACTCCAATTCACTTAGTTTTTTGCATTTAGCCGCATGTTAGGTCATATATAGTTCCAATAGGTACATATATAACTATAAGAGTCAATTAAACTCCACTTATATGCTTTGAAACACATTTTGGGTAAATGAAGGCCATTTCGGGCCGATTTTGGCCTTTACACTCCAATTCACTTAGTTTTTTGCATTTAGCCGCATGTTAGGTCATATATAGTTCCAATAGGTACATATATAACTATAAGAGTCAATTAAACTCCACTTATATGCTTTGAAACACATTTTGGGTAAATGAAGGCCATTTCGGGCCGATTTTGGCCTTTACACTCCAATTCACTTAGTTTTTTGCATTTAGCCGCATGTTAGGTCATATATAGTTCCAATAGGTACATATATAACTATAAGAGTCAATTAAACTCCACTTATATGCTTTGAAACACATTTTGGGTAAATGAAGGCCATTTCGGGCCGATTTTGGCCTTTACACTCCAATTCACTTAGTTTTTTGCATTTAGCCGCATGTTAGGTCATATATAGTTCCAATAGGTACATATATAACTATAAGAGTCAATTAAACTCCACTTATATGCTTTGAAACACATTTTGGGTAAATGAAGGCCATTTCGGGCCGATTTTGGCCTTTACACTCCAATTCACTTAGTTTTTTGCATTTAGCCGCATGTTAGGTCATATATAGTTCCAATAGGTACATATATAACTATAAGAGTCAATTAAACTCCACTTATATGCTTTGAAACACATTTTGGGTAAATGAAGGCCATTTCGGGCCGATTTTGGCCTTTACACTCCAATTCACTTAGTTTTTTGCATTTAGCCGCATGTTAGGTCATATATAGTTCCAATAGGTACATATATAACTATAAGAGTCAATTAAACTCCACTTATATGCTTTGAAACACATTTTGGGTAAATGAAGGCCATTTCGGGCCGATTTTGGCCTTTACACTCCAATTCACTTAGTTTTTTGCATTTAGCCGCATGTTAGGTCATATATAGTTCCAATAGGTACATATATAACTATAAGAGTCAATTAAACTCCACTTATATGCTTTGAAACACATTTTGGGTAAATGAAGGCCATTTCGGGCCGATTTTGGCCTTTACACTCCAATTCACTTAGTTTTTTGCATTTAGCCGCATGTTAGGTCATATATAGTTCCAATAGGTACATATATAACTATAAGAGTCAATTAAACTCCACTTATATGCTTTGAAACACATTTTGGGTAAATGAAGGCCATTTCGGGCCGATTTTGGCCTTTACACTCCAATTCACTTAGTTTTTTGCATTTAGCCGCATGTTAGGTCATATATAGTTCCAATAGGTACATATATAACTATAAAAGTCAATTAAACTCCACTTATATGCTTTGAAACACATTTTGGGTAAATGAAGGCCATTTCGGGCCGATTTTGGCCTTTACACTCCAATTCACTTAGTTTTTTGCATTTAGCCGCATGTTAGGTCATATATAGTTCCAATAGGTACATATATAACTATAAGAGTCAATTAAACTCCACTTATATACTTTGAAACACATTTTGGGTAAATAAAGGCCATTTCGGGCCGATTTTGGCCTTTACACTCCAATTCACTTAGTTTTTTGCATTTAGCCGCATGTTAGGTCATATATAGTTCCAATAGGTACATATATAACTATAAGAGTCAATTAAACTCCACTTATATGCTTTGAAACACATTTTGGGTAAATGAAGGCCATTTCGGGCCGATTTTGGCCTTTACACTCCAATTCACTTAGTTTTTTGCATTTAGCCGCATGTTAGGTCATATATAGTTCCAATAGGTACATATATAACTATAAGAGTCAATTAAACTCCACTTATATGCTTTGAAACACATTTTGGGTAAATGAAGGCCATTTCGGGCCGATTTTGGCCTTTACACTCCAATTCACTTAGTTTTTTGCATTTAGCCGCATGTTAGGTCATATATAGTTCCAATAGGTACATATATAACTATAAGAGTCAATTAAACTCCACTTATATGCTTTGAAACACATTTTGGGTAAATGAAGGCCATTTCGGGCCGATTTTGGCCTTTACACTCCAATTCACTTAGTTTTTTGCATTTAGCCGCATGTTAGGTCATATATAGTTCCAATAGGTACATATATAACTATAAGAGTCAATTAAACTCCACTTATATGCTTTGAAACACATTTTGGGTAAATGAAGGCCATTTCGGGCCGATTTTGGCCTTTACACTCCAATTCACTTAGTTTTTTGCATTTAGCCGCATGTTAGGTCATATATAGTTCCAATAGGTACATATATAACTATAAGAGTCAATTAAACTCCACTTATATGCTTTGAAACACATTTTGGGTAAATGAAGGCCATTTCGGGCCGATTTTGGCCTTTACACTCCAATTCACTTAGTTTTTTGCATTTAGCCGCATGTTAGGTCATATATAGTTCCAATAGGTACATATATAACTATAAGAGTCAATTAAACTCCACTTATATGCTTTGAAACACATTTTGGGTAAATGAAGGCCATTTCGGGCCGATTTTGGCCTTTACACTCCAATTCACTTAGTTTTTTGCATTTAGCCGCATGTTAGGTCATATATAGTTCCAATAGGTACATATATAACTATAAGAGTCAATTAAACTCCACTTATATGCTTTGAAACACATTTTGGGTAAATGAAGGCCATTTCGGGCCGATTTTGGCCTTTACACTCCAATTCACTTAGTTTTTTGCATTTAGCCGCATGTTAGGTCATATATAGTTCCAATAGGTACATATATAACTATAAGAGTCAATTAAACTCCACTTATATGCTTTGAAACACATTTTGGGTAAATGAAGGCCATTTCGGGCCGATTTTGGCCTTTACACTCCAATTCACTTAGTTTTTTGCATTTAGCCGCATGTTAGGTCATATATAGTTCCAATAGGTACATATATAACTATAAGAGTCAATTAAACTCCACTTATATGCTTTGAAACACATTTTGGGTAAATGAAGGCCATTTCGGGCCGATTTTGGCCTTTACACTCCAATTCACTTAGTTTTTTGCATTTAGCCGCATGTTAGGTCATATATAGTTCCAATAGGTACATATATAACTATAAGAGTCAATTAAACTCCACTTATATGCTTTGAAACACATTTTGGGTAAATGAAGGCCATTTCGGGCCGATTTTGGCCTTTACACTCCAATTCACTTAGTTTTTTGCATTTAGCCGCATGTTAGGTCATATATAGTTCCAATAGGTACATATATAACTATAAGAGTCAATTAAACTCCACTTATATGCTTTGAAACACATTTTGGGTAAATGAAGGCCATTTCGGGCCGATTTTGGCCTTTACACTCCAATTCACTTAGTTTTTTGCATTTAGCCGCATGTTAGGTCATATATAGTTCCAATAGGTACATATATAACTATAAGAGTCAATTAAACTCCACTTATATGCTTTGAAACACATTTTGGGTAAATGAAGGCCATTTCGGGCCGATTTTGGCCTTTACACTCCAATTCACTTAGTTTTTTGCATTTAGCCGCATGTTAGGTCATATATAGTTCCAATAGGTACATATATAACTATAAGAGTCAATTAAACTCCACTTATATGCTTTGAAACACATTTTGGGTAAATGAAGGCCATTTCGGGCCGATTTTGGCCTTTACACTCCAATTCACTTAGTTTTTTGCATTTAGCCGCATGTTAGGTCATATATAGTTCCAATAGGTACATATATAACTATAAGAGTCAATTAAACTCCACTTATATGCTTTGAAACACATTTTGGGTAAATGAAGGCCATTTCGGGCCGATTTTGGCCTTTACACTCCAATTCACTTAGTTTTTTGCATTTAGCCGCATGTTAGGTCATATATAGTTCCAATAGGTACATATATAACTATAAGAGTCAATTAAACTCCACTTATATGCTTTGAAACACATTTTGGGTAAATGAAGGCCATTTCGGGCCGATTTTGGCCTTTACACTCCAATTCACTTAGTTTTTTGCATTTAGCCGCATGTTAGGTCATATATAGTTCCAATAGGTACATATATAACTATAAGAGTCAATTAAACTCCACTTATATGCTTTGAAACACATTTTGGGTAAATGAAGGCCATTTCGGGCCGATTTTGGCCTTTACACTCCAATTCACTTAGTTTTTTGCATTTAGCCGCATGTTAGGTCATATATAGTTCCAATAGGTACATATATAACTATAAGAGTCAATTAAACTCCACTTATATGCTTTGAAACACATTTTGGGTAAATGAAGGCCATTTCGGGCCGATTTTGGCCTTTACACTCCAATTCACTTAGTTTTTTGCATTTAGCCGCATGTTAGGTCATATATAGTTCCAATAGGTACATATATAACTATAAGAGTCAATTAAACTCCACTTATATGCTTTGAAACACATTTTGGGTAAATGAAGGCCATTTCGGGCCGATTTTGGCCTTTACACTCCAATTCACTTAGTTTTTTGCATTTAGCCGCATGTTAGGTCATATATAGTTCCAATAGGTACATATATATAACTATAAGAGTCAATTAAACTCCACTTATATGCTTTGAAACACATTTTGGGTAAATGAAGGCCATTTCGGGCCGATTTTGGCCTTTACACTCCAATTCACTTAGTTTTTTGCATTTAGCCGCATGTTAGGTCATATATAGTTCCAATAGGTACATATATAACTATAAGAGTCAATAAAACTCCACTTATATGCTTTGAAACACATTTTGGGTAAATGAAGGCCATTTCGGGCCGATTTTGGCCTTTACACTCCAATTCACTTAGTTTTTTGCATTTAGCCGCATGTTAGGTCATATATAGTTCCAATAGGTACATATATAACTATAAGAGTCAATTAAACTCCACTTATATGCTTTGAAACACATTTTGGGTAAATGAAGGCCATTTCGGGCCGATTTTGGCCTTTACACTCCAATTCACTTAGTTTTTTGCATTTAGCCGCATGTTAGGTCATATATAGTTCCAATAGGTACATATATAACTATAAGAGTCAATTAAACTCCACTTATATGCTTTGAAACACATTTTGGGTAAATGAAGGCCATTTCGGGCCGATTTTGGCCTTTACACTCCAATTCACTTAGTTTTTTGCATTTAGCCGCATGTTAGGTCATATATAGTTCCAATAGGTACATATATAACTATAAGAGTCAATAAAACTCCACTTATATGCTTTGAAACACATTTTGGGTAAATGAAGGCCATTTCGGGCCGATTTTGGCCTTTACACTCCAATTCACTTAGTTTTTTGCATTTAGCCGCATGTTTGGTCATATATAGTTCCAATAGGTACATATATATAACTATAAGAGTCAATAAAACTCCACTTATATGCTATGAAACACATTTTGGGTAAATGAAGGCCATTTCGGGCCGATTTTGGCCTTTACACTCCAATTCACTTAGTTTTTTGCATTTAGCCGCATGTTAGGTCATATATAGTTCCAATAGGTACATATATAACTATAAGAGTCAATTAAACTCCACTTATATGCTATGAAACACATTTTGGGTAAATGAAGGCCATTTCGGGCCGATTTTGGCCTTTACACTCCAATTCACTTAGTTTTTTGCATTTAGCCGCATGTTAGGTCATATATAGTTCCAATAGGTACATATATATAACTATAAGAGTCAATAAAACTCCACTTATATGCTATGAAACACATTTTGGGTAAATGAAGGCCATTTCGGGCCGATTTTGGCCTTTACACTCCAATTCACTTAGTTTTTTGCATTTAGCCGCATGTTAAGTCATATATAGTTCCAATAGGTACGTATATAACTATAGGAGTCAATAAAACTCCACTTATATGCTATGAAATACATTTTGGGTAAATGAAGGCCATTTCGGGCCGATTTTGGCCTTTACACTCCAATTCACTTAGTTTTTTGCATTTAGCCGCATGTTAGGTCATATATAGTTCCAATAGGTACGTATATAACTATAAGAGTCAATAAAACTCAACTTATATGCTATGAAACACATTTTGGGTAAATGAAGGCAATTTCGGGTCGATTTTGGCCTTTACACTCCAATTCACTTAGTTTTTTGCATTTAGCCGCATGTTAGGTCATATATAGTTCCAATAGGTACATATATATAACTATAAAAGTCAATAAAACTCCACTTATATGCTATGAAACACATTTTGGGTAAATGAAGGCCATTTCGGGCCGATTTTGGCCTTTACACTCCAATTCACTTAGTTTTTTGCATTTAGCCGCATGTTAGGTCATATATAGTTCCAATAGGTACATATATAACTATAAGAGTCAATAAAACTCCACTTATATGCTATGAATCACATTTTGGGTAAATGAAGGCAATTCCGGGCCGATTTTGGCCTTTACACTCCAATTCACTTAGTTTTTTTGCATTTAGCTGCATGTTAGGTCATATATAGTTCCAATAGGTACATATATATAACTATAAGAGTCAATAAAACTCCACTTATATGCTATGAAACACATTTTGGGTAAATGAAGGCCATTTCGGGCCGATTTTGGCCTTTACACGCTAATTCACTTAGTTTTTTGCATTTAGCCGCATGTTAGGTCATATATAGTTCCGATAGGTACATATATAACTATAAGAGTCAATAAAACTCCACTTACATGCTATGAAACACATTTTGGGTAAATGAAGGCCATTTCGGGCCGATTTTGGCCTTTACACTCCAATTCACTTAGTTTTTTGCATTTAGCCGCATGTTAGGTCATATATAGTTCCAATATGTACGTATATAACTATAAGAGTCAATTAAACTCCACTTATATGCTATGAAACATATTTTGGGTAAATGAAGGCCAATTCGGGCCGATTTTGGCCTTTACACTCCAATTCCTTTGATTGCTTGCTTCATTCACTAGATGTGATCTTAGTTAGGACACAAATGGTGGTGGATTTTCTACGAAATGCAGCTATTTATTGTGTTGATGTTGTATGTTGTAATTCACTCTTAAATGCAAGCTAAGTGAAATTCAAAACACCCATATATAAACTGGGAACAAGGGCATGAGTTCCTAGAACTTGGTCAGTGAGGGGGCTGCAGGGGGTCGGTGATGGGGGGCTGCAGGGGGTCGGTGATGGGGGTGTGGGCTGCAGGGGGGTCGATGAGGGGGGTGGGGGCTGCGGGGGGTCGGTGAGGGGGGGGGTGGGGTTGGAGGGGTCAGGGGGGGGGCTGCAGGGGTCGGTGAGGGGGTGGGGGCTGCAGGGGGTCGGTGAGGGGGGCCGCAGGGGGTCAGTGAGGGGGTGGGGGTTGCGGGGGTCGGTGAGGGGGGGGGGCTGCAGGGGTCGGTGAGGGGGTGGGGCCTGCAGGGGGTCGGTGAGGGGGGCTGCAGGGTGTCGGTGAGGGGGGGGGGGCTGCAGGGGGTGAGTGAGGGGGTGGGGGCTGCAGGGGTGAGTGAGGGGGGGCTGCAGGGGTCGGTGAGGGGGGGGCACAGGGGGTCAGTGAGGGGGCCGCAGTGGTCGGTGAAGGGGGGGCCGCATGGGGTCGGTGAGTGTGGGGCTGCATCCTTATATCCATCCTAGACAAGTGATACAAATTGTAGATTACTTGCTAAGGCCTTAACCAGAAGCAAGGAGGAAACTTGGGTTCTTCAAACAAGATGGCAGAATCAAAATCTTGTATCGCTTGGAAAATACGATAGACAAAATTTGATGCTTCCTGCTTTTAGTGGATGATTCTTCAGTGTATTGATGTTTATAGCTCTTTTTGTTTTCTTCCCAATATATGTGATTTGTTTTTTGGTGCAAATAAAGTTGTAATTTGTTAATATTGAAGAAATCAGTTTTTTCATTCTTGGAATATTCATACTTTAATGTAACAAGAATTTATATCAATTGTTTTGTTTAATCTTGCGCGTTTCTAATTTCTTGCATTTTAGGTAATCATGTCTAATCCTAAGGGCCGTGGAGGTCGAGGTGGCTTAGGTGGAAGCCAAGGTCGTGGGATTTTGACTCCGAGGGAGCTTTTTCAGCCACCAGAAGTAGAAGGAAGCCAGAACCCTTTAGCAGAGACACAGGGAGATGATTCACAGGCACGTGACATTGGTAGCCACGTACCGGAGACTCCGAACACTCATACGGAGGAAGGTGAAGGTTCGAACCGTGCACCAAGAAAGGTTTTAAGCCCTACTGGATTATGGTAAGTTTGTAAGCCTTCATTTCATGATATTTGTATGCAATGATATTCACAATTCACGTGTTTGTTTGGTTTTCAATTCAGGTTTGATGATAACAAGGTTAGTGGGTCCATCACTGACATTTTCCAGGGCCATTTTCGACAACCATGGTTCAATTACAGTGAGGTCGACAATGCAACAAAGACGCATTGGTGGAACATTTTCACAGTATGTATGAATCGAATTAAGAAAAATGAAATTGATTGTATTACTTTATTAATATCTTTGTTTAATGTTTGATTAAAGGGTATTTACGAATGGGCTCCTGAGTTAGAAGGCCTAGTGAGGAAGGATTACAAGAAAAAAGCTTCAACTCGTCTGCGAGACTTGCGATACTGGGTGGTTAAGAAAGCCAAAGAAAGGCCAAAATGGCTGGGGGAGACGATATACGAAGACTTGAAGAAGAGAAGTGAAGAGCCAACATTTCGGGAAAAATCTGAAAAGGCGAAGAAGAACCGAAGAGGTGGCTCCCTGTCTAATCCAATTGAGCCGTCACACTTTCAGGGTTCTATTTCGGCGGCACAGCATGCTAAGAAGATGGTAAATATGTTTCATATCTACTACTTAGTGTAATTTACATGACATTTTCGATATGAGTAAAAAATAAAGCCTTTGTTCAACAATGTCTACAGGCAAAGAGTAGAGAAGGAGTACTCCCTACTGCTCCCGAGTTGTTCTTGAAGACTCATTTTAAGACTGTTCCTGGAAAAGGAGAAATTCCAGCAAATAAGAAATCAAAGCAAATCTCGGTACATACTTCTAAACATATATTTATAGGCAAATATGATTGAAAAGTTTGATGCTAGTTTAAGTTAGAATCAAATATAGGCCATTTTATTTGAAATTGAATGAATACGAGTAGTTTGATGCTAGTTCAAGTTATAACCACCTCAAACATCATATATATAGTTAGTTTAATGTATTTATAAGTTGTTTTGATTGAAAATACACAAAGTAGGAAAGTTAGAACCAAATATAGGCTAATATAGGCCATTTTACTTCATTTTACTTGAAAATGAATGAATACGAGTAGTTTGATGCTAGTTTAAGTTATAACCACCTCAAACATCATATATATAGTTAGTTTAATGTATTTATAAGTTGTTTTGATTGAAATTACACAAAGTAGGAAAGTTAGAACCAAATATAGGCTAATATAGGCCATTTTACTTCATTTTACTTGAAAATGAATGAATACGAGTAGTTTGATGTTAGTTTAAGTTATAACTGAAGGAATATGTCCTTTGACATTCCGGCAATTACTAAATATAAATAGGGATGTTATTATGAAGATAATAAAGTTAATTATTTTAGTAATCGTATTTACTTGCTAGAGAATAAATATGATTAATAGGACAATGATGATTGGGCCTATAACTAAAATAGATTAATCCTATGAGGTCACACATTGTAGCACAAGTTGGACAAAGCAATCCAAATCCATTTAGGATTAGGATTGGGCCGGTCCAAAGGGGAATAGGAGGAGAATTAGTTCTCCTAACTAGCCTTTGACTCTTCTATTATATATAGGATATAATATTAGGGTTTAGGTGATCAGTTCATTAGTCAGTTTCTTTTCACTAGAGAGAGAAAGAGAAACCCTAAATCCTATTCCTATAACCGGCGCCTATACCATTAAAAGCAAGAGGATTTTCTTCTCTTCCGTTCTAGCAAACGTTGGTGTTCAACTGGTGCTCGTGGACTGATTAGAGGAGCAACACTTGGGGATCTCGGATCTTCAAAGCTTGCATACAACGGGGAAATCACGCTACAAAGGTTTGATATTTAATCCCTATTGAATGATTCATATGTTTGATTATGTTTGCGATCCTATGATAGATGTTAGGAAATTGTTTCCTGAAATTCCGCTATATGCATCTATATATTCCTACAAAGGGTATCGTTTTGCCTAATTCATAATATTCATATGATCATATAATTGTATGTAAAGTTATTATTTTTATTCAATTAAGGGAGGATTTATTTATGGCTTGAATTTGCATAATTGATATTTGATATTAATTGATTGGAAATTGTAAATATTTGATTTAATTGTGATTTATGCTCAAATAATTTTATAAAGTTCCGATTTTTTTATATGAGGGACGAAATAAATTGTTTAATTCGCTCTAAAATTTTCGGATTTTTATAAATATCTTTGTTAGATTTAAAATTATTTATGTTTAATTCGATTAATAATTGAAATAATTTGTTAACAATTAAAGATTTGATTTTTAATTTGTTAAATAAATCTAATGTTCATCACCCACATAGATCTAGAATAATATGATGGCTGAAAATAATTTGATTATTTTTCCCACTAATTTTCGAATTTTATCATATTATCTATGAATTTTGGTTAAATTTTATGTTTAATTTGATTATTCATAGATTTAAGGATAACAATTAAAATATTTGATTTTATTTGTTAAGATAATTCAGTTGGTCACCCTAAAATTATTTTCGAAATTTTCAGAATTTAATTGTTAATTTTCTGAATTTTTGGAGATAATTTGATTTTTGCCCAAATTTTGATTTTTTTTGTTAGATTTAATGTTTAATATAGATTAAGCATTGAAAAATATAATCTTAACAAATCTAAAATTTTGTTTGAATTTGTTAAGTGATTCTAATTTTTCTGCCCTAATTTCGAATTAGTAAAACCTAATTAAATCCTAAATCTTTAAATAAATTGTTAGTTAAAGATTAATTTGAATTTTTGTAAATTGTTACAAAATTCAAAAGGATTACCCACCATGGCTGGGTGGCCCCACCTGCACCGGTGGAGCCACGGTGGTGGACGGCGTTATTGGGTCGGCGAAGAATCACGGGCGGTGCGGAGAGACGAGAGCCGCGCCCGGCCAGCCGTACGTTTGACGTACGTAGCTGCTGGCGCTGGTGGATGTGGCAGCGTTGCTGCCGGTTCTTCTGGCGGAAGGCTGGTCGTCGAGGCCGGCGGATGGTGACATGGTGTCGATCTCCGACAGGCGGCCGTTCTTGGCTGACCTGTTGTGCGGTGGTGAATGAGCTGGTGTTTCCAGCATGATAATGAAGCTTCGTGGTGAAACTTGGGTGATTTCGAGGGTAGCCATGTCTTGGCTGTTGACTGGCAGCCTTATGCTGCTGGTCAACGGTCAAGAAGTCCATAAAAAAAAAAAAAAAAAAAAAAAAAATTATGGAAAATCTGATTTTCCTAAGTTGAGCATAAATCCAAAAGTTTCCTATTTTGCAAATTTGTGATTAATATTGGTTAATGCCATATTTAAATAAGTAATTGAATGAAAATAATAAAGTTTCCTAAATAATTACTAGCTTAAAATTGTTAAGTTTTATGATTATTATGGAAAGTTTTATTTGCTTATTAATTGTTAATAAGTAAATTGTTTATGTTTATTTTATTTTGATATTATAAATGCGTGGATGTTTAATATAATATATGTGATATTATATTTTGCATATTATGACTAGTATGGCCCAAATTAGGATAGTAATTACGATCTGCGAATCGTTATATTTGAATGTAAATTAAATACGATCTGCGAATCGTTTGTATTTTTGTAACTTTAAATTTTAGTTATTTATTTAATTCAAATTATGTAATCAAGCATGAGGATCCAAGGAGTTTCAAGGATGGTGATCCATGGAGATTCAAGGGAGGATTCATGAAGATTAGTTATTTTCCTAAGTATAGGGGCCATACTAGATCATTTAGTTATTGCTTATAATAATTCTCTTGCATTTATCTTGTTTAAATGCTTGCTTCTAAGTTTTTTTGTGGTTAATCGATTCATGTGTTCACTATTAATTGACCATATTAGTAAACTTAGGTCCCCACAAGTAATATTGAGTTTTGATTGCTTTTCCAAACAACACCTATAAAGCCTTAGATCATGAGTAATAGGTTCTGCCAAAGCAGGGTGTTGCTCATAGTTCCGGGGATAGTAGGGTAGGTTTTTGAAACTTACATGTTAATGTTTGGTTTAACTCAACAAAATCATCAAAAGACAAAGTTTTGGGTTTTGAAGCTAAGAGATAGGAGTAAACAAGGAGTTGTTAACCTGTCTACCAAGAATTATAAATTAGCTATAATTAGTAAAGTGTTTACTTACCTCAACTACTATAAATTGAAGGCAGGGCCAAAGTCCGTTTGATTGTAGTGGGAGGGGATCTTGGTTATTTCTTTATTCAATAGGGGACTTTCATTTTGAATAAAGGGTAGTAGTAATTAAAATTTGTTTAATTATTGCTTTCTTGATAAACATTGA
This sequence comes from Beta lomatogona, assembly GCA_947646795.1. NCBI lineage: Eukaryota > Viridiplantae > Streptophyta > Magnoliopsida > Caryophyllales > Amaranthaceae > Beta > Beta lomatogona. Next base: position 191,857 of record CANSNZ010000424.1, on the reverse strand, counting down.
TTGAATCTTGCTTTATTATTCTTTTGTTGTAGTAATTATGTCTAGTAACAACAATATCAACACCAACAATTCTACTTGTAATTTGCGCTCCGTCCTTTCGAAGGACAAATTGAATGCTGAACGTTTCATTGCAATTGAAAAGGATTTGGGAATCGTTACACCAAAACCAAAAGTTGCTGATGAGCACTATTGTTACATCTGTAACAATGTTGGTCATTGGAAAAGTAATTGCCCCAAGTATCTGAAGGATCAAAAGAAAGGAGTTTCTAGTTCAGATATGTATGTTATAGAAATTAACTTAGCAACTTCTGCTTCTTGGGTATTTGATACCGCTTGTGGTTCGCACATTATTTGTAATATGCAAGGCCTCAAAAGAAGTAGAACATTGGGAAAGGGAGAAGTAGATCTTCGCGTTGGCAATGGAGCACGAGTTGCTACATTGGCAGTGGGAGTATATAGTCTACTTTTACCTTCAGGATTAGTTTTAGAACTTAATAATTGTTATTATGTTCCTGCTATCACAAAGAACATTATTTCGATTCCTGTTTTGGATTCCGAAGGTTATTCATTTACAATAAAGAACAATTGTTGTTCTGCGTATTTGAATGATATGTTCTATGTCTCCGCTAAGTTATCAAATGGTTTATATGTGCTAGACTTAGAAACCCACATCTATAACATAGACAAAGAAGAAACATAAAACAAATGATTCAAACCCTACATACCTATGGCATTGTCGATTAGGCCACATAAGCTCAAAACGCATTGAGAAACTTCATAAAGATGGAATTCTCAAATCATTTGATTTCGAATCATTTGATACTTGTGAGTTTTGCTTGATGGGGAAAATGACAAAGTCTCCTTTCACGAGGTTCAAGTGAAAGAGCCAATGACCTTTTAGCCCTCATACATACGGATGTGTGTGGACCTATGAGTACGTTGGCTAGGGGAGGGTACAGTTACTTCATTACTTTTACCGATGATGTGAGCAGATTTGGATATGTTTACCTCATGCGGCATAAGTCGGAATCCTTTGAAAAATTTAAGGAATTCCGGAATGAAGTACAAAACCAACTTGGGAAGAAAATTAAGGCATTACGATCCGATCGTGGTGGTGAATATTTATCTCAAGAATTTGGTGATCATTTGAAGGATTGTGGAATACTTTCACAATGGACTCCGCCAGGAACACCACGGTTAAATGGCGTTTCGAAAGAAGGAATCGAACTCTACTTGATATGGTTCGATCCATGATGAGTCTTGCTAATCTTCCTATTTCATTACGGGGATTTGCGCTTGAAACAAACGGCATTCACACTTAACGAGCACCATCCAAAGTAGTGGAAAAGACACCATATGAAATGTGGACAGGAAACGTTCCAAAATTGTCTTTTCGAGGATATGGGGTTGTGAAGCTTATGTAAAACGTTTACTTTCCGATAAGCTTTCACCCAAATCCGATAAATGTCTTTTGTGGGTTACCCAAAAGAGACTAAGGGATACTACTTCTACAACCAAAGCGAAAACAAAGTGTTTGTTGCTCGTAATGGTGTCTTTCTCGGAAAAGGAGTTTATTTCCGAAAAAACAAGTGGGAGAAATGTATATCTCGAAGAAGTTCGAGATGAGCAACAAATGGATGAGGTTAACACCTCATCAGAGGCGGCCCGGCATGAAAATGCTCAGGAGGTGGTGCATTCAATTCACGTACCTCCTACCGTCCCACTTGGAGATACTCCATGCGAAGTCACTCAACCTAGTGAGGTAGAAACTTCTTCTGTTGTTCCCCAACGTAGGTCTAGTAGGACCATCATTCCGTCAAAGAGATATATTGATTTCCTTTTGACTGAAAGTTCTGAAATAACGATTTTAGAATCAGAAGAGCCTACTAGCTACAAAGATGCTTTGGATAGTCAAGACTCCGAAAGATGGCTTGAGGCCATGAAATCTGAAATGGATTCCATGTCTGAAAATCAAGTATGGGACTTGGTTGATTTGCCTAATGGGGTAAAACCCATTGGATGCAAATGGATTTTCAAGTTGAAAACAGACAAGGATGGAAACATTAGTGTTTTCAAAGCAAGGTTGGTGGCGAAAGGTTTCAAACAAATTCATGGTATTGACTATGATGAAACCTTCTCACCAGTAGCCATGCTGAAGTCCATTAGGATAATCCTTGCGATTGCTGCCTTTCATGACTATGAAATATGGCAGATGGATGTCAAAACCGCTTTCTTGAATGGGTTCTTGAAAGAGGATGTGTACATGACACAACCTCAAGGTTTTGAAGATCTAGAAAATCCAGGGAGGGTATGCAAGCTTAAGAAGTCCATTTATGGACTAAAGCAAGCATCAAGGAGTTGGAACCTCGATTTGATGAGGCGATCAAGAAATTTGGCTTTCTCGAAAATGAAGAGGAATCTTGTGTATACAAGAAGTTAAGTGGGAGTAGTATTACTTTTCCGGTCTTGTATGTGGATGACATACTTCTCATAGGAAATGATAAGACCATGCTTGAGTCGATCAAGGAATGGCTTAAAAATTGTTTCTCTATGAAAGACCTAGGAGAGGCCGAGTACATATTGGGAATAAAGATCTATAGAGATAGGTCGAAAAGGCTGATTGGACTTAGTCAAGAGACTTATATTGATAAGGTTCTTGCAAGGTTCAAGCTGGAAAACTCCAAGAGAGGTTTCATTCCCATGCAACATGGCATAACACTTGGCAAGACTCAGTGTCCTTCGAGTCCCGATGAGGTCAAGCGTATGAGTAATGTTCCCTATGCTTCACAGTAGGATCCATTATGTATGCCATGATATGCACTCGACCGGATGTTGCATATGCTTTGAGTATATGCAAGCAGATACCATCCAAATCCAGGAGATGCGCCTTGGATTGCAGCGAAAAACATCCTTAAGTACTTACGAAGGACTAAGGATAATTTTTTGGTATATGGTGGAGATGATGAGTTGGTTGTTACTTGGATACACCGATGCAAGCTTCCAGAGTGACAAAGATGATTTCCGATCGCAATCTGGTTTCATATTTTGTCTCAATGGAGGAGCCGTGAGTTGGAAGAGCTCTAAGCGAGTACCATCGCGGATTCTACAACGGAGGCCGAGTATATTGCGGCAATGATGCAAAGAAAGGAAGCCGTTTGGATCAAAAAGTTCATTGGTGAGCTTGGTGTAGTTCCTAGCATTGAGAATGGCATTGAGTTGTATTGTGACAACAATGGTGCCATTGCTCGCTCTAAGGAACCCGGATCGCATCAAAGGTCTAAACATGTGCTCAGGAAATTCCATCTCATTCGAGAAATCGTTGGTAGAGAGGATGTAAAAGTAAGCAAGGTTCATACCGAGGATAACGTAGCGCATCCTCCGACTAAACCGCTTGCTCAACCTAAGCATGAGTGTCATACTAGGTCTATGGGGCTTAAGCATATGGGAGAATGGCTTTAGGTTGTTTACTTCATGTTTACAATTGTAAAGACATTTATTATGCTTTGAATGTTTATCAATAAAATTTCGTTCTTATTTAATTGCTTGGTTTAGTATTAAATAAAATGTCCAAATAATTTGTGTTTTCAAATAGGATTATCGAAAACGTTTTGATAATGGAACCCTATAAAGTGAACTGAAAATCACAATTTATTTAAAGTCCCTAGTCTAAATCACTAAATTGGACATAAGCAATTTATTTAAAAGACTAGTATATAATTAATTGATAGCGCAGTTCCATGGGCTATGGAGACATAGAGATGTCTAATTGATTATATGGATGTATAGTTGATACATTGAGACTTGACCTAATTAGATTCTAAAAGTAGAATCAAACTACTATATTTAGTGGATTCCTTAGACATGAGTATGTCTTAATAACCACAATATAATTAGTTTAACTTTGACACTGTTAAACGCCGCGCCGTAAAAGGAGGTTATAAAGGCAGTGATCAGGTGGGCTAAGAATTGAGTGGGAGTTATGGTCATACAAGAGTGGATAAGTCCTCCTATTAAATAGGAATGGTGTCTGGGCCTCTTGATGAGCGAGAACTGGAAAATTGCATGGCCATGCGGAATAAGATTAAGGAGTTAATCTTTATTTGAGCAGTTCGAACTCAGCGATCAAGGAACAAAATTTGAGAATAACATTGTGTTATCAAATTTGACATTAAGTGACTTAAGGAATTTAACATTGCGCTCTTGTCTTCGGACAAGTGGGAGATTGAAGGAATATGTCCTTTGACATTCCGGCAATTACTAAATATAAATAGGGATGTTATTATGAAGATAATAAAGTTAATTATTTTAGTAATCGTATTTACTTGCTAGAGAATAAATATGATTAATAGGACAATGATGATTGGGCCTATAACTAAAATAGATTAATCCTATGAGGTCACACATTGTAGCACAAGTTGGACAAAGCAATCCAAATCCATTTAGGATTAGGATTGGGCCGGTCCAAAGGGGAATAGGAGGAGAATTAGTTCTCCTAACTAGCCTATGACTCTTCTATTATATATAGGATATAATATTAGGGTTTAGGTGATCAGTTCATTAGTCAGTTTCTTTTCACTAGAGAGAGAAAGAGAAACCCTAAATCCTATTCCTTTTCCGGCGCCTATACCATTAAAAGCAAGAGGATTTTCTTCTCTTCCGTTCTAGCAAACGTTGGTGTTCAACTGGTGCTCGTGGACTGATTAGAGGAGCAACACTTGGGGCTCTCGGATCTTCAAAGCTTGCATACAACGGGGAAATCACGCTACAAAGGTTTGATATTTAATCCCTATTGAATGATTCATATGTTTGATTATGTTTGCGATCCTATGATAGATGTTAGGAAATTGTTTCCTGAAATTCCGCTATATGCATCTATATATTCCTATAATAACCACCTCAAACATCATATATATAGTTAGTTTAATGTATTTATAAGTTGTTTTGATTGAAAATACACAAAGTAGGAAAGTAAGAACCAAATGTAGGCTAATATAGGCCATTTTACTTGAAAATGAATGAATACGAGTAGTTTGATGCTAGTTTAAGTTATAACCACCTCAAACATCATATATATAGTTAGTTTAATGTATTTATAAGTTGTTTTGATTGAAAATACACAAAGTAGGAAAGTTAGAACCAAATGTAGGCTAATATAGGCCATTTTACTTCATTTTACTTGAAAATGAATGAATACGAGTACTTTGATGTTAGTTTAAGTTATAACCACCTCAAACATCATATATATAGTTAGTTTAATGTTTATAAGTTGTTTTGATTGAAAATACACATAGTAGGAAAGTTAGAACCAAATGTAGGCTAATATAGGCAATTTTAGGCCATTTTACTTGAAAATGAATGAATACGAGTAGTTTGATGCTAGTTTAAGTTATAACCACCTCAAACATAATATATATAGTTAGTTTAATGTATTTATAAGTTGTTTTGATTGAAAATACACAAAGTAGGAAAGTTAGAACCAAATATAGGCTAATATAGGCCATTTTACTTCATTTTACTTGAAAATGAATGAATACGAGTAGTTTGATGCTAGTTTAAGTTATAACCACCTCAAACATCATATATATAGTTAGTTTAATGTATTTATAAGTTGTTTTGATTGAAATTACACAAAGTAGGAAAGTTAGAACCAAATGTAGGCTAATATAGGCCATTTTAGGCCATTTTACTTGAAAATGAATGAATACGAGTAGTTTGATGTTAGTTTAAGTTATAACCACCTCAAACATCATATACATAGTTAGTTTAATGTATTTATAAGTTGTTTTGATTGAAAATACACATAGTAGGAAAGTTAGAACCAAATGTAGGCTAATATAGGCCATTTTAGGCCATTTTACTTGAAAATGAATGAATACGAGTAGTTTGATGCTAGTTTAAGTTATAACCACCTCAAACATCTTATATATAGTTAGTTTAATGTATTTAAAAGTTGTTTTGATTGAAAATAAACATAGTAGGAAAGTTAGAACCAAATGTAGGCTAATATAGGCCATTTCAGGCCATTTTACTTTAAAAGGAATTAATACGAGTAGTTTGATGCTAGTTTAAGTTATAACCACCTCAAACATCTTATATATAGTTAGTTTAATGTATTTAAAAGTTGTTTTGATTGAAAATAAACATAGTAGGAAAGTTAGAACCAAATGTAGGCTAATATAGGCCATTTCAGGCCATTTTACTTTAAAAGGAATGAATACGAGTAGTTTGATGCTAGTTTAAGTTATAACCACCTCAAACATCATATATATAGTTAGTTTAATGTATTTATAAGTTGTTTTGATTGAAAATACACAAAGTAGGAAAGTTAGAACCAAATATAGGCTAATATAGGCCATTTTACTTCATTTTACTTGAAAATGAATGAATACGAGTAGTTTGATGCTAGTTTAAGTGATAACCACCTCAAACATCATATATATAGTTATTTTAATGTATTTATAAGTTGTTTTGATTGAAATTACACAAAGTAGGAAAGTTAGAACCAAATGTAGGCTAATATAGGCCATTTTAGGCCATTTTACTTGAAAATGAATGAATACGAGTAGTTTGATGTTAGTTTAAGTTATAACCACCTCAAACATCATATATATAGTTAGTTTAATGTATTTATAAGTTGTTTTGATTGAAAATACACATAGTAGGAAAGTTAGAACCAAATGTAGGCTAATATAGGCCATTTTAGGCCATTTTACTTGAAAATGAATGAATACGAGTAGTTTGATGCTAGTTTAAGTTATAACCACCTCAAACATCTTATATATAGTTAGTTTAATGTATTTAAAAGTTGTTTTGATTGAAAATAAACATAGTAGGAAAGTTAGAACCAAATGTAGGCTAATATAGGCCATTTCAGGCCATTTTACTTTAAAAGGAATGAATACGAGTAGTTTGATGCTAGTTTAAGTTATAACCACCTCAAACATCTTATATATAGTTAGTTTAATGTATTTATAAGTTGTTTTGATTGAAAATAAACAAAGTAGGAAAGTTAGAACCAAATATAGGCTAATGTAGGCCATTTTAGGCCATTTTACTTGAAAAGGAATGAATACGAGTAGTTTGATGCTAGTTTAAGTTATAACCACCTCAAACATCTTATATATAGTTACTTTAATGTATTTATAAGTTGTTTTGATTGAAAATACACATAGTAGGAAAGTTAGAACCAAATGTAGGCTAATATAGGCAATTTTAGGCCATTTTACTTGAAAATGAATGAATACGATTAGTTTGATGCTAGTTTAAGTTATAACCACCTCAAACATCTTATATATAGTTAGTTTAATGTATTTATAAGTTGTTTTGATTGAAAATACACATAGTAGGAAAGTTAGAACCAAATGTACCCCATTTTACCCACTTTATTTTACTTGAATATGAGTATATTTAACCAAATGCAGGAGACGTACAAGAAGGAGGGGATCATTGTTCCCCTCTGGGTGGCCAGCACCACCCGATCGTTGTATTGGGGGGCAGGTTAGGGGAGGAACAGAGGAAAAGTTCGGGGGTTGGGTCAGGGAGATCATTTGTACTACAACTCTTCATCAGGGCGAGGAGATGGCGGCTCTTCACAACCATATGAGCCGTCCATTTTTTCTCAGATTGAGGCGCAGGTGGAGGCAAAGTCGCTGCGCGGATGGAAGAGGTGGAGGCAATGGTCGCAGCACGGGTGGAAGCGTCAAGTAGGGCCATCGTTGAGGAAATGATGAGGAACATGTCTAGTTTCGGCCACATGTCCTCAGGTTGCAACCCAGGCCCCCCCTCCACACCGCGGACCCGGACGATGACCCGGGGTTTGGTGGTGGCGGTAGTGCTACACGTACACCCGTGACAGTGTAGTTTTTTTGGTTTTGGCAACTAGGTAACTAACTTATATGCATTTAGTGTCAATATTTATCGGCATCTCGCTTTGTTTGTAGATGTGTCGGGTTATTTTTTTTGGAACCCGACTTCTACTTTATTTCTCGACACCGGGATCTATTTTGCGTACATATATTTAATCTAGGTAGTTTGTCTAACTATAGACATTTAGTGTCTATATTTATCGGCATCTAGCTTATTAGTTTCTAGCTTTGTCGATATATATTTTTTGTAAACACCGACTTCTACTTTATTTCCCGACATCGGGATCTATTTTGTGTACATAATTGTAATCTATTTCATGTAATTATACAAGTATCAATGCAAATTGTAATATATATCAAAATTGCATATTTTTGTAATTGAAAAAATTGAATGCGATGGAGGAACAGCTTTAGTGTGGTCCACAAGCATGCAGCTGTGTTGGTACAGGTTTATTTATTCTTAAGAACAAAAATAATATAAATAATATTATTTTAAAAAAATAACGACGGCTAAACATTAAATCAACGACGGCTAGGCAGTCGTTGTAAGGTATTATATGCATCCAAGGACTTCCAGTTCAACGACTGCTTATACATAATAGCGATGGTTTATAACAGACGTTGGATTGACGCAAACAACGACTGTTTTTAACCGACGGTGAATCCCCGACGGCTAATAGCGGTCGGTAAAACAGCGACGGTTATAAACAGTCGTTGGTTTGGTGCCAACGTCGGTTTTTAGAAACGGTCGCTGATTAGCAGGAAACCGTCGTTAAATTATCTACCGACGGCTTAGCCGTCATTGATTCTAACATCAGCGACCACCTATTCACCGACTGCGTTTTAACGACTGCTAGTCGTCGTTGATATTTTAGCGACGGTTTTTGTTTTTTTACCGACGGCTTTGAGCGGTCGTTATAAACCACCTTTCTTGTAGTGACTCCACCGTCGCTGCCCCTCCCCCTCCCCCTCCCCATCCACCTCCACAACTCGCCCCCCCCCCCCTCTCCCCCTCCACCGCCACTGCCCTCCCCCTCCTCCGCCGCTGCTCATCCCCCATTCCCTCCCCGTCGATCTCCACCATCTCCACTATCATCTATTCGAACCACCATCTCCACCATTCGAACCATTCGAACCACCATTCGAATCAAGCCCCCGGAAAAAATCGAGCCAACCAAACCCGAAATCCAGCCACCCAAGCCCAGAAATCCAGCCACCCATGCCCGTAAATCGAACGGCAAGGGGCTGCAAGAGAGAGAAAAACCGGCAAAAGGCTGCGAGAGAGAGAGAAAAACGCCCACCCCCTCTTCGTTCACCGTCGATTTCCCCCCCCCTCTTCATTCACCGTCGATTTCCCCTAGAAATTCGAAAACTCCTCTCTCCCTCGTAGCCCGAAATTCGAAAACAGAGGGGAGGGGGCTCGGTTTTGAAAATACAGTAGGGGAGGGGGGGGGACTCGGGGAAATCGGCGGTGGAGAAGGAGGGGGCGGCGCGCGGTGGAGGGGCTACGGGGGGGGGGGAGGGGGGGTGCGGGGGATGTAGGGGGGATGGGATGCTTGGGTGGTGGGAGGGTGGGGGAGGGTGGGTGGAAAGGTTATGGTTTAGGGTTAGGGTTAGGATTAGTGTTAGGGTTAAGAGGGTTAGGGTTAAGGGGGTTAGGGTGGCAAAATTGTAAATAATCCTAACGGTGACTTAACGTCCGTTACCAAAAAGGGCATTTCGTGAACAGTTTTGAAAAGTCAAGGGTATATGGTGCATATCTGAAACATTGAGGGAATATGGTGAATTTTTCAATTTGTCGGGGGTATATGGTGAAAAAACCGTTAAAAATATACAATGTATAAAATTTTAAGATCTCTTAATTGGCAAAGATATATTAGAGCAATTTATATGTACTAAATTGGTCTACTATTATGCATGGTGGTAAAATGGTGATATAATATATGTAACTAAAAATGCGATTAAAAAAATAGAAGATTAGAGACAGTAATATATAATAATGCTCTGAAAGCTTGTTTCCTGCATACATATAACATTATTGCACATATAAGAGGTAATAATTTTATCATTTCACTAGGCCGTCCATATAAGCGGCAAGTTTAAAAAAAATTAACCTGTCCACATAGGCGGTTCAAGAGCAAACTCGTGTTGATAACGTGCTGTGAAACAAAGGTAACAGAAATATTATAGACTGAAAGATAGCAGAGAAATGGTTGCTTTCTTCCTATTATATGCACTGCAACTCATGACAAATGCCATGTTTACACTACAAGAATACTATTATAAGTGAATATATGTACACTAACCCTAATATAGGTTTTCGAAAAAACTTGTCATACATTAAATATATGACATTCACTTTTTGACTCATAACACTAACGATTATTTCTATTGTGTTCTTTAGAGGATTTATAAGTTTCTCTTTTAGATTTTACTAGTTTTGAAGCCTGTGCGTTGCACAGGTTGTTGTTTATTTTATTTTTTGCAAAGTTTTTGTTAATATTATTGTTGATTTTTTGTTGCTGTGAAATGAGATTATTTAACACCATTGTATTTACATACATTCTCTGTTCTTTTCCTATTACAACAATTACCGCTTTTGGTGGTTTCATCTTTTGGAACCATTTCACTTTTGGTAAAAAAAGCAACTATAGTTGACAATATTGCCTTTATTTAATAAAACCATCATTAATTATCCAAATTGCCTTATAAAGTTGCGTTTACTTTATTAAGTATTTTTTTATCCCTTACTCTAGTTAACTAAAGGGGCACCTCTATGCTAAATTACCCATTTTTTATTTCCTTAAAAGCCATGCCCAAACCAATTGTTGCAGTAGAAAAAGAACGAAGAAAATATTTGTCATTATATTGTAATTTCTAGATTTGTTATTGCGATACATAAATTTTATAATTTTTAATATTCAATTGAATATTGTTGCTAAGTTTATTATTAAATGGTATCCCAATAATAGGCATGACTAACAGTAGCTAACACATTTTTAACATGAATAATACCCGAATTATACTTTGAGGGTAATAATTTAATATATATAGATGCAGGACAGAAATAATTGAGAAAAACATGAGAGCCAACCACAACTTCAACTTTTAATATAGCACATAAATACTAACGCATATAGAATGGAAGATGCGAAAGCCAAAAAGAATATCATAATGATAGTATCATGAATATAATAAATTAAATATAAAACTAACCTCTACTAATAATCGGAAATACTATTTAAGAGAAAAAAAATACATCTTCATCAATCATGACCATATCAAGACTTATCAAACTTCCCCCTTTTTTATGATCCGTGACCTCAAATAGCCTAGAAACGCGAACCTTGATTTCCAAATAGTTTTAGTAGAATTAAGTTCATGGAGAAAAGAATAAGATCTGACATATAGATATATGGAAAAAAAAACATATATAATTATGTATACAATGAATATCCTAGGAATAAAATAATTAGTCAATTGCATAATACCTCTGCAATATCGATGACAAACTTTCATGTGATTCTTCATGTAATGCCATCATGGAATGCTATATGTTCAAAACTATAGATATGAATTTTTTATCTTTATATAACTCAATTTTTAAAATATGATTTTGAAAGACATAATTACTATTGTCACATATAATACGCTATTTTCACAGTTATTTTTATATGTATTTAAAATAACGAATAAATAATACGTTATTGTTCATCTAAATAAATATATTTTCATAAGTTGTAAAACTATATTGTATATGGATCTTATTTCGAAGCATATTTAATTTCGAGCACTCCCTGATGGTATAAAAAATTAATATACTATTGTGAATTATGTAGCAAAAAGTTATATTCAATTTACATAGTATAATAATTTAGGTTATTTATTTAAAATCAGACTGTAATCTTCACTTATCCAAAACACTTTATATGTATCTATATCTATGGTGAACACTTTTTTCTTAAAAAAAAATTGAAAATTAAAAATTAAAAAAATGACATGGCATGCTTAGATAGAACTCTTTATAATATTCTAAGGTTGTTTTATTTAAATCAAACTCTAATGTTCACATAATCCAAAACTCTAATATATATGTAATTTTGTGTAATACTCCGTATTTTTGGGAGTTATTCTTGTATAAATAGGAAAATATAAAGAATAAAGTGAAAGCATTTTAATATTATTTACGAAAAAATAAATATAATTTGGGTAAGCCTAAAGTTATAATTTAACTATACAACCTACTTTTGTACCTAATTATATTATAATTCGGTTTTGTTTTGTTTTGTTTTCTAATAAATAAAATAAGAACTAGAAATTTGATTTGGAAAGCAAATCCTAATAAACATAGGACTCTCATGCTATAAATAAGAGAAAATAAAATAAAAATAAAACCCTATTCACTTTACTTCAACCAGGCGCTTCTTTTTTTATTTTTCACCCCAAGGAACTTTCTCTCTCCTCTCTTCTCCTCTTCTACGTTATTTCTTTCCTCCTCCCCTGTTTCGTTTCGCTCATCAACCCACAGTAGCAGCACACGAAGGCTAGCTGGAGGTCGCACCGCACGAGGGTCAGTTGGAGCCACACGAGGGCTGTTGGTCGAGGCTGTGCAGTGGTCGAGCGCAAGGCTAGTGCTGCACGTCAGTTTGTGGGTAGGGCTGTGCGTGGTGGTATGAGTAGTGGTCGCACTCGAAGGTGATGTTGTGTGCGGGTTGTGTCGCGCGCGAGACTCGAGTGGTGAGTCGTGGTGGTGCGAAGTGGTGCGTGTGGTGTGAGCCGTGTCGCGTAAGTCAAGGGGTGGTCGCCGGAGTTCGTGCATCGTCGCCGGTGGTTATCGTCGGCGAGTGGGTCCGGTAACCTCTATATATAAAAAAATAAATATTCTCTTCTTTCCTACTTAATTTGATTGTAAATTCTGATTTCATAAGTCTTAAATATCTTTGATTAAGCTTTGTAATTATAAATAAAGTGTAGAATTAGTAAAAGAAATCAGATTTATAATTATGTTGTAGTTCTTATGATAATTCTATTTCTCAAATCTGATTATTTTTTATAATACTTGTGTATATAATGATTTAAGTTGGTTTTGTAAATAAAGTATAGTAAACGTTAAAGGAAATCAGATTTATGATTATACTATTAGTTCTTAGGATGATGTTATTTCTTAATTCCGATTTTATAATACTTATATATAGTTGTTCAAGTGTTGTGGTTATGAACAAGTATAAGATACGTTAGAAGAAACTAGATTTTACAAACATATCATTAAGTCCTAAATATATTAGTTTCAATAAAGTTTATGAAAAGAAAGTTTGAACACAAGAATGTTAATTTTAATGTTCAAAACATCATATTTTACATAGTTAGCTAAGCTGATTTTTATTTTAATAATATCAAAGACTTAGCACTGAAATACTTTATTATTCGATTAGGTCCCAATTTCATAAGCGGAACGTTTTAAGTAGTCAGCGAAGATTCTCCGTTACAAGGTACGTACGCATACTAATTCAAGTATATACGTTAGTATCATGTTAGGTTAATTGTTTTATTGGAACGTAGAATCATAATAGGGAACTATGGTTGATTATGATTGATGAGATTGTTTGATAACATGAAATCAATTGGAAATCTGTATGTATTTCCTTGTTGTATTACTTGTGAGTTGGAATGAATTATTATTGGTATGCGAAATTCTATCGTATCACAAGCATGAAATGAGAATTGAATTGGAATCCTATGGTTTAATTGTTGTAGCAAGGATGTTACAAGAGGTTGCTTAAACTAGAGAATTGAGTAATGTACCTAAGAAGGAAAATCAAATGATTATATGCTTAATGTTGTATGAATGATTATCACTAAGAAGGATCTTTGGCGATAAACTTGTAGTTGGAATCCCTACAAGTATGAACAATGGGGGGAGTGTGAGACTTGTTCTACACTCCTACACAGGCCTACTGTGACGACAGTAGTGTCCTTATAAATTTTGATAACTCAAGTAGGCGGAAGGTTCCGTACGATCTTGGGGGTATGCATACTAAGGTGATGGGTGTGGAACGGAACGAAACCGTATTTACATTTCATCTAATAGACCAAGTTGTCTATTAAGGATTAAGTAGCCCGTATGATTCCAGAAAGATGACGGTGCCCGTTCGATGCCAAATAAAGTGTAAAAACGAAATTTAATGTTTTTGTAGTATCATGTATAGGAATGATTTTTTTTATTATTCTGATTATGTATAGTGTATTATTTAACTGATTATGTATGTACTCAGCATAGCTGATTGTTTGTTATTTGTATTGTTTGTTGGCCTGTGATGAACCATTGATATTTCAATGGGGAGCAGATTAGGTATGCCGGTGATGCTGCATGAGTTCGGGCATATGGGGGTTACTTTCGATTATAAACTTTTAACGTGTTTTGATTTAACCTTCTAGAATTTATTTATATTCTACTCAGTTTATGGTTTGAATAAAAAGGGGTCATTGGTGATTCCCGAGTTGTAGTTTAAGTTAACATTTTATTTCCGCTGCAATTTAGTTTTCATGATAAGGAGTAAGTTAATGTTTTAATTTCATTAAGCCTTGCGTTTCACCGCGGTGGTAACACTCCCAAAGTCGATGCAACGTAGTTTAGACGTGTATGGATTTTGGGGGTGTTACATTTTGTCGCTATAGATTTTAGTTGTTCTTGTAACAACAAAGTTTCCTAATTTTTTTTGTTGCAATACTATATTGTTTTGGTTTAGTTGACTAAGGTTGAGGTTTTGAAAGATAATATGTTTAATCCTGTAAATTGAACCTATAATCAAATGTTATAATCACATATAATACACTATACTTAATACTTATAGCTATTTATTATATTTACCTAAAAGAAAGACTAAATAATGTCTTACAACTCATCCAATTTAATATATTTTCATGGGTTGTAAAACTATATTGTAAATGGATCTTATTTTGAAGCATATTTCAAGCAATCTTCAATGGTAAAAAAAAAAAACTATAATGTTTTGAATTAGGTAGTAAAAGTTAAATTCAATTTACATAATATAATAATTTAGGTTGTTTATGCAAATCGAAACTCTAATTTCTCCTATCCAAAACATTTTTTATGTATTTAAATATATGTAGAATTCTATTTTTTTTTCAAATATTTAAAATAAAAACTAATGACATGGCAATCCTAAGTGGCGCTATCTATTTCACAAATTGTAGAACTATATTGTAAATGGGGGTCTTATTTCGAGCACTATCTAATGGTACAAAAATTATAATATTCTAAATTAGATAGTAAAAGGTATACACAATTTACATAATATAATAATTTAGGTTGTTCATTCAAAACTAAACTCTAATTTCCGCTTATCCAAGAGTCCTTATATGTACTTAAATCGATGTACAACTCAATTTTTTTAAAAATAAAAATAAAAATGGATGACATGGCAATGCTACGTGGCGCTCTATATTTCATAATTTGTAGAACTCAATTTTTTTTTAAAATAAAAATAAAAATTGATGACATGACAATCTTATGTGGCGCTCTATATTTCATAATTTGTAGAGCTATATTGTAAATAGATCTTATTTCGAAGCATATTTCGAGCACTATCCAATGGTACAAAATTATAATATTTTGAATTACGTAGCAAAAATTATACACAATTTACATATTATAATAATTTAGGGTGTTCATTCAGAATCAAACTCTAATTTTCGTTTATCCAAAACTCTTTATATGTATTTAAATCTACGTAAAACTCTATTTTTGTAAAAGATAAAAATAAAATTTGATGACGTGATAATCCTACGTGGCGCGCTCTATGGCCTCGAAATCTTGAGGAGCTCCCTATGCTCCCGAAAAGTTCTTCCTTTATTTATATACTAGTATTGGGACCCAGGCAAATGCCCGGGCTTTTTCGTGAAGAAGAGGTAGAGTTTTGAAATATTTAAGTTTTTCATTGTGAACCCAACTCTATTTATTCTTGTCCTAAACTCTTTTTGTATTTTAATTAATTAAGAACTCTATTTATATTTAAAAAAATGACATGGCACTTTATGAGTGCGACAAATGGCGTCCACCAATGAGGACGCCAAATGTCGCGGCCTCGTGATCTGGCTTTTTCTAATGTCACGGCCTCGTGATCTAGCTTTTGCCAAATGTTGAATCCCTAATTCCAATTGCATTAGGTTAATTGAATAGCTAATTCCAATTGCAGTAGGTTAATTGAATCGCTAATTCCAATTGAAGTAGGTTACTTTAATACGTTAGTATATAGTCAATGTTTCCTTTTATATGTTACTTTAATATCAAATTTTAAATATAGCATAAATGGATCTTATTTTAAAGAGCTTTTTAAACACTTCTCAATGGTACAAAAATTATAATTTTACGAACTATATATTAAAGTTATAATCAATATACTATATTTAAGTTTTTCATTGTGAACCCAAATCTATTTATTCTTATCCTAAACTCTATTTGTATTTTAATCAATTAAGAACTCTATTTATATTAAAAAAAATGACATGACACTTTATGAGCGCGATTGTTTGCAAGGCTTTTTAATATTCTTATTCTAACATGAATAGGTTTTGTATAACAACCCTAATTCTAATTGAATATCTTATAACAATCCTAATTCTAATTGAATCTCTAATTCCAATTGCATTAGGTTAATTGAATCGCTAAGTCCAATTGCAGTAGGTTAATTGAATCGCTAATTCTAATTGCAGTAGGTTACTTTAATACGTTAGTATATAGTCACTATTTCCTTTTATAGGTTACTTTAATATAAATATTTTAAATATAGTATAAATGGATCTTATTTTAAAGAGCTTTTTAAACACTTTTCAATGGTACAAAAATTATAATTTTACGAACTATATATTAAAAGTTATAATCAATTTACTATATTTAAGTTTTTCATTATGAGCCCAACTCTATTTATTCTAATCCTTAACTCTATTTGTATTTTAATCAATTAAGAACTCTATTTATATTTTAAAAAATGACATGCACTTTATGAGCGCAACAAATGGCGTCCACCAAGGAGGACGCCAAATGTCGCGGCCTCGTGATCAGACTTTTGTACTCTGCTTTATATATTAGTTATATGATATTGATTGGCAACTCCTCAGTCATATTCACCTCCCTAATCGTGCACATGTACGCATACTCCCCTGTAGGCCAATTCTACACGGCCAGTTGGCTACAACTAATCAGTTTCCCCCGACGCTAGTCGCTAGGGCTTTTCAGGACTTCTCAACGAAATAACAAATGGTTTACTTTACATCAAAACGATGTAGTAGTATGATTTGAGAAGCTGGTCCACCATTTTACGACGTTGTGACATTCAAATATCTCTCTCTAATTTTATAACTTTATTATAGTTTATACTTAATAGTTTATCTCTATTATATATAGGAACTCTTGAGGACTTTGGTGTCCACCTGAGTTCCCTAAAATACCCTTTATATTTTTATTCTTCTAGGATAACTAATGAGGGCAAAAAAAATCATAGAACTTTTTTTAAAAAAAAAAGCTCTATTGTAACTGCCAGATTTCCCCCAAAAAAAAAAGTACCACATTTTTTTAGTAAAAGCAACTTCCATATTTTTAAAAATAAAAGAAACATGTACAATATCACCCAATGTTCACGCGATGCGTGCAAAAAATACTAGTACTTTATACCAAAACAGATGATGTGCACAGTTCAAAAATATCTTTCTTTTGTCCCGTTTTTGGAGTGCATGGCCAAAACTCCTGGCTGAAACCTTCACATTTGGCCATTTGTTGACAACGTTGCTAAGATTCCTTCACAAATCTTCAAAATTCATTACTCATTTCTTCATTGCCTCGATTTCAGATATTATTTCTTTATCGTTCCATCGTCCCCGATTTTTCATCAATTCAATTTCAAGGTATTCTTATTTATTTGTTCTTGTCAATTTCCTTCAAGGTTTTAGTTACAATTTGTAATTAATGTTTAGTATATCATCATTGAATTTAATTATCAGCAATTGAAGCTACTTTAATCGTCTAAGTGCTAACATTTCCTTCTACGATTGAAGATAGTTTTGCAAGTTCATTTATCTATTTTTCATGCGCAACCTAAAAATTTGACGAATTATATCAAACAATTTCGAATTTTCAGCATCAAATTACCTTGTCGGAATTTATAACAACTGTGAGAGAAAATGATTTTCCAAAAACTTTGAGGTTTGTATAGGAGTAATTTAAAAATAAGATCATAGATTTAAATTTGTAGCTTACACATATCTGAGTAAGAATTCATAATAATCTTATCTTAACTTTTTCATTAGTAAGCTCAGAAAACAAAAAAAGAAGGACACAGATTTTTTAATTGAAAAGTCACACAAGGTATTGATTTAATTTCTCAGGACGAGTAATTCTGGCCTCTCAAAACCAAGCTGAGGGGCGTATTGTTAATCATTAGTTGTTCAGCTAGCACTCGTTTGTGCGGCGATGTAGATGCTTAATGTTGCTGTTAATGGAAGTTTGAGCGTTGCAAATTTGCAGATTAAACATTACTTGTTCATAATTATGATTGGTGCGCTTGAAGATGGGAGGAGCTAGGACTTCAGATATAATCATATTTTCCATCTGTTGTTGTTTCTGTCTTACATTTAGCATTGTAGTCCGAACATTTTGATGCGATACATCACTTGGATACTGGTGTATTACAAAACCGTTTTAAGTTTTCTGAGTATATGGATCCTTTGAGCTGCATGCTGCCCTTTGGGTGAATGAGAAAACCTAAGCATTGGCAGTATTATTTAACTGTCAATTTTGAATTTGTACAAAAATTTCTTGACTTTTCACTCAGGTGATTCCATAGCACAATGCATGCATTTTAGAGGCCTTTCTTTTAATACTTTAAAACTGACTCCACCATTTTAGTTGTCAATTCCGGAAATTGTTTGATTCTTTGTTGCATCTTTGCGCACAGATGGTTCCTTCATCACAAATACTCAACAATCAATTTGACTCTGAAGATGAGGAGAAAATCTCCTTGAGGGAGAAGAAGGGAAAAAAGTTATGGAGGAAAGTTAGATATCAGCTTATAGAATACCATTCCTTGCCTGCATATCTTAGAGACAACGAGTACATCTTGGGTCATTATCGGTGTGAATGGCCATTGAAACAGGTGTTATTGAGCATCTTCACCATCCATAATGAGACTCTTAATGTCTGGACGTAAGGATTCTATGCTTTTTCATCAATATTATTCTTTTTTGGCTATGTTGTCTTTGTTTTCCTTTATTTTTTTCCCGGGGTGGGGTGGGGTGGGGGTAGGTTCTACCTGCATCGATGTACAGTGCTATTTGATTTATGGATATGTTTGGTCTGTTTACCCTCTGCTTGCCTCTGTTCAGTTTTGGTGTTTCTGTGTTTCCCTATGATTCTTAAGATTTGAGTTCATATTTTATGGGCTTCTGAGCATCACAAGGTGCTTGAAGGATATAGAACAACAATTTTCTTTTACTTTAAAGTCGTTAATCGACTCGATTTGGAACTTTTTATGGTTTTTTTGGTTGGAGTTGTGGTATGGTTCTGGTATAGATAAGAAAATATCCAACCCTAACATGATGTTCAGTTAGCAGAATTAGCAAATTTGATGTCTTGAGAGGCTCACCCTCCCAAGATATCCCCCTCTATTCTATGAAATGGGGGAAAAGGAATAACAAAGGACTTGTTTACTAGTCGACAAACAAGTCGACTGACATTCTCTCCCTTTCCTCTGGCCTCTGCACCCGTCTTTTAACAGCCACCATACTTACCACCTTAATAATCTATCTTCCCTTTGGCAGCTTCCTTTTACCATCACCCCTCCAACGTGTCCCCCCTTCCTTGTCCATCATCACTTGAACCATGCTTTTCCTCCTGCTCCTTCCACGAATACCGCCCTGCAAATCTACAATAACAACCAAATTACAAAAAGAACAATTTGCCTCCCACAACCACCACTCTGTACAATCTCTCCCCTTCATCATAACAGACATGGGGGAGGAGGTCTGTAACTTCAACCTACATGGATCTCTTTTGATTTAGTCATTTAGAGCATGTCATGGAGAAGAATGAGTAGAGCATAATAGTATGCGTTGGGAGGGGTAATATGGGGAATAAAATATAATTAGGTAAGTTTGAAGAGAAAGAAAGTCAGCTCTATAAATAGAAGATATTAGTGAGATGAAGTGTTTTGAAGAAACATTGGAGAGTTATTGGTTGTTAGCTTTGGGAGTGTGTCAAGTCACTCGAAAACTTGGAATCAATCTTACAATTTCTGTTGAATTTCCAGATTATTTATCAAAGAATCATTATCTTTATTCTTTAATCTGAAATTCCAGCTCATTACACTTAACTCGAGTAGGAGAAGAGAAGAGAAGATGGTGGAAGAGGTAGGATGTCACTGTGGAGAAGCGGAGGAGGAATATAGAGAGGAAACAATAAGGAGAGAGCTTAAAGTGAAAAGTCGGGTTTTTTTTTTTTTGGGGGGGAGGCTTTCCTTACAACAATAGAATATTTTTAGTTAGGGAACAATGAGAAGGAGAGAGCTTAAAGTGAAAAGTTTTTTTTTTTTTGGGGGGGTTTTGTTTGGGGGGGGGTTCCTTACAACAATAGAATATTTTCAGTTATTAGTCTACAAATCTCCCATTTCAAACCTACAGGTTTGGTTCCTTACCTGATATCTTATAACTAAGGTGCATGAAATGGGGGTTTGACATAACAAATGAAGCTTTTTACCTTAGTGTGATGTGTACGTATTTTTCATGTCTTCTTATTTGTCATGTTAAATGGAAAAGTCTGATTATGTTTAATTACCTTATGCTGCAAGACACTGAATCTTGAACGTACCTTTCCTTGCATTTCCTCTTTACTCTTTTATTGATATCATTTTCTTTTGTGCTGAACAATTAAAAGAACATATGATTACTTTCTTCCTCATGCATATTTTGGGCCTTTACTTTTTTGTCTGTGGAAGGGGGGGGTTGATTTGTGGCACTTAGTTTTTCTTACAACAGAACTAATTTGCATTTCAGGCATTTGATTGGATTCTTTCTTTTCCTGACCCTGACCATATACACAGCAACTAAAGTCCCGGATGTAGGGGATTACTACCCTCTGCAACACTTTGCTGAGATGCTCAAGAAAGCTGGTTTGCAAGATGTTCACTCCAAGCTTGTGAAATGTGTTCCGTCCTTGTCTAGCATTCCTAACTTTAGTACTCTAAAGGGTGAACTGAAGGCATCACTTCCTTACATCAATTCGCTGTCATCAGTTTCTGGGTGGCATATTATGGAACATCTGGCGAAGTGCTTACCTGAGAGTTTCTCCCATCTGAATCAGACTCGTGATCATTTATTGGTAATATTTTGCTCTTTGTTATACCTCAGGGTCATTTGTTGAAGTTGCTTAAGCTCTTTCAATTTTATTGAAATCATCCTCTTAAAATGATTTTTTTTTTTTATAAGATTTGCATTCCGGGAATGAGAATTTTCAGGTCAAAAAGTTGCTGCTTGTACTAATATTATGTTCTTCTGGCATTGTTATATGCTTGTTTTTGTTAGGCAAAGATGATTTATGAAAACACAAGTAATAAATGATATCACGTGGAAAGGATAAACACGAGCAAGCTTTAATATGGATTACTTTGAAACAAGAGCGAGCATGCTAGAACCATTAGGATGATAACAACTCTTTATGCTGGTTGTACTACGACAGTCTCGATAGAGTTTTTATGGGTGCGGAAAAGTAAAGGTGGGAAAGTCAAAGGGCAGTTTTTTTTTTTTTTTTTTTTTTTATTTCTTATTATTGATACTCTTGCTCTAGATCAGTTTCTTGAAGATTGTGTAGAGGGCCCCTTTGTTCTGTCCCAAAAAGTCTTCAGCTTTTCAAGTCTTAGTACCCTGTATATACCATGTTCCTGCCTGTGTTTTCGGTGGCATGAGATGGAGGTTAAACACATCTCTATTCAGGAATATAGTGGGATGGATGTATGTCCCTTCATCACATTATTCCAAGGAATACATGTGTTTTCAGCATCCATATTTGTCCTTGTACCACACAGATTGTGTATTACATATCTTTTTCTTGTCGCGACCATTTTTCTACCTGTTTAGTGGCTCATTAGTTTATCGCCTCTTGTATCTCTGACCATGATCTTTTTGCTACTGCAGTGGAGCATGAAAGACAGTTTACTCAACACAATTGCACCCATGCCATTCCACCCAATCACAAGGTGGCCCTTCTATGCCTTCTTGGGTGGAGCCATGTTCTGCTTGCTTGCCAGCAGCACTTGCCATTTGCTTTGCTGCCACTCAGAACGCCTTTCTTATATTATGCTTAGGCTTGACTATGCTGGGATTGCAGCCCTTATTGCGACCTCATTCTACCCTCCGGTTTATTACTCGTTCATGTGCAACCCTTTTTTCTGCTACCTCTACTTATCCTTCATAACAATATTGGGGATTGCAACCATTGTTTTCTCTCTCTTCCCCGTCTTCCAGAAACCAGAATACAGGAGCATCCGTGCGTCCTTGTTCTTTGGCATGGGATTCTCTGGTGCTGCTCCCATCTTACACAAGCTGATATTGTACTGGCACCAGCCTGAAGCATTGCAAACCACCGGTTATGAGATTTTGATGGGGTCATTGTATGGCCTTGGAGCTTTCATTTATGCTAAAAGGATACCTGAGCGATGGAGGCCGGGGAAGTTTGATATAGCAGGTCATAGCCATCAACTTTTTCATATTCTGGTGGTTGCTGGAGCTTACACACACTATCATACTGGACTCGTTTACCTCAAGTGGAGAGATCTTCATGGTTGTTAATAAATCTATAAATGGAAGGCATGTATTGATTGTAAATCACCTTGAAAGTGTACAATATGATAAGCAACTTCAATTTTCTACTGAACTCGCTGCTCTTCCTACGTTTTCTTTATTGCATTACTTACCTCGGTTATTCTCTGATTAAATCCTGTGCTGTCAATTGAAGTTATTCACTTTATACTGGAGCTAGGTGAGAAGTTAATTATCTCATTTACAATGGTTGCTTGCTAGCAATGAAAAGAACAAAGCGAACTAATTGAAACAAAATTGACAATGAGGTAACTCAGGTAAGCCATCAGATTGCAAACCAAGTGACAGATTGTTAAGCCGAGACGATGACAATGACGGTATCCATTGATGAGTGCGACTGTCTCTGAAAATCCGGAAAGACTTGGGACTCAACTAGGCCCAATGCTAAGTCATCATGAAGCAATATGATGGACCACTAAGTTGAAAGGAAGTAGTCGAAAAAACTAACATCCCCCCTAGCACAAGTCTTGAGATAGCATGTTGGAACTATATGGAAAATAATGGACCATAACCGCATTACATCAAAACTTACCCCAACTTTCAAACATATGCTAATCTTCAGCACCTACCACCGTCAGAATTATAGAGCTATAACTCACCATGACATATTCTGCATGGGGTATAGATTTAGTTGGCAAAATAATGCACGAGGGTGTTGGAGGCCATGAATACATACTGGTCGCAGCCGACGATGCTGAATGGCTCGAAGCGAGGCAGCTTCTTAGGCTAAGCTCACTGCATAGAGGGAGGCCACATTATCAAATATATCATCTTCCGATTAACGTGGATTTTCACATATGCTTAAATCAAGTAAAGTAATTTTTTTTTGACAACGAGAAATCGTACATTAATTAAAAGACGAAGTACAGCCTAATACTAATACAACCCAAATTAAACAAACAAACAAACCTAAAGGAGCTTTAGGAGCTCGTACATTCCGCCTAAAACAAAAAGAAATAAAACCGATACAAAGACGCGTAGGAAGGGGGGCGTCGCTGGTCAGTTCCTGTGATGGTGGATGCAAACCTCGGATGGCTGATGAAAGTGTAGAAGAAGTGGATGACGATCACGATCCGGACAACGAACAACCAACGGCAAGCGTTGCGTCTCGCCGCTGAGCAATCCCAACGATCTGCTATCACTTGGGATTCTGAGCTCATGATCATGTGAGGAGTCACGTTCCATTGTGACTCATTACTATCGATCGAGAGTATTTCAAGGTTCTCCATGAGGCAGGAGAAACACCGATGAGTGGGCGTACTGAAAACCCTCAGATGCAACTGGGGTGTCGCCTGCATATTTGAAGTTGTCAAGGCAAAGACCATTAAGATCAGTGCCAAGCTAAAAAGAGAGCCAAACAAGTTGAGCCCTCGAACACACCCCGGTTTTCACAACCGGAAAACAAACGTCCCAACCATGAAAAAGTATCATCGCCTCGTCCATGCTCACAATCTTGGTGATTCACCTTGTCCCTCAGCACATATTCCCAAAAACCGACATACTCTACTGTTACTACCTTGAACCACCAATCTTGACCCAACTAACAAACACTTGTCGATGGCCACAACCAACTACTGACAATAGCTTTAGCAACTTGAATACAACGCACTCCTTTTATTTGGAGATTAAACACGCATTTTAAGAAAAAACCTGACATACCGGCATCCAACGGAACTAGTTGGAGAGCCCAACAACCCGGGGGAAGGGGAAGGGGAAGCACAACTCTAACATGGGGGGGGGGGAAAGGGAGCCCGATACAACTATAGGCCGGGAGGGGAGGGAAGCCCAAAACAACCATAACACTAAATAGGGAGTGTGCCTACCAAACGCGGGGACGGGAACCATGGTCGCCAAAACAAGGAGACAAACGACGGGAAGGGGGAGACGGACCAACGTGAAAAACAGAGAAACAAAAAGCAAAGGGGAACAGGGGAAGGGAAAACGACTAAGGGGAGGGGGATAACTAACTAAACGATGGGTCGGGGAGGGTGCGGATAGGGAAGGGATATAGAGACATCGACGAACGAGAGGAGGGGGGACACCTACGCACGGTAGGGGGACCAACATGACCCCGGAGAGAAACGAAAGAAAAACGAACGAGGATAGGAGGGGAAGCGGTTGACGAATAGGGGAGGGAATGGACAACCTGGGAAGGGGAAGACAGGGAGGGGGAACGGTGGTTGACGAACGAGGGGGGTGTGGACAACCGGGAAGGGGAAGACAGAGGAGGGGGGGAACGACAAATGACGAACCGGGGAGAGGAACGACGGACGACGAACGAGGGAAGGGGTTCGACTAACCTACGCACTAAACTACGACGACGAAGAGGACCATCGCGGGCTCGCCCGGCGACCTGCGGCTACCGGCGAGACATGCGGGCGGCGATTAGTTTTTAGGGTACTCTAGTGTTTTGGTGTTTTGAGAGATTTTAAGTAGAATACATGTTTAGGTAAATAAAGTAAAAATTAGATACACAAATCCCTTGCTCTTTCTGAATTTGGCTTCTTAAAAGCTAGCCTAGATATTAAAAATTATATCAAGTATTACTTTTTATTTCATCTTCACTCCGTATTACGATGCACTTCGTACAAAACTTGAAAATTCAGTCGTTTGTTGAACGCATACCAAAAAAATGCTCACATCCAACTACTACTAAAAGTGATTAAATGTAAGACCAATAAGTAATAACTAATACACCAATAAATATGATTTGATCACAAATTTCAACAAAAATCCTACAAAATTAGCAATTCTTGTTAGAGGTTAGGTGTAGCTAACTTAGCCATTAGTCCCAGCCTTGATGTAACTTGACCGTACCGGTTTGTTGTACTACTAATTATTTCTATCTTTTTGGTGCATATATCATGAGTATGTACCAGTTATTAGTTAATGCTTGGTCAATTAATTTTTTTTTTATTGGGAGTGTCAATGAACTTTATCCAGGCTAGCTATTAGGGCAAATAAAGAGAGCCAGCAAGACGAGTGAATTACTCGTAGCATCATATGACTTGCCTACGTCCAACATGGTCGGCTGGAGTTTAATGTTAATTGTTTTACACCTACCACACCACGTGTGGTTTGATAGTAACAGAAGCACACATTGTCCTGTCCTTGTCTTGTTGCTATTGTTCTTAAACTTCACTCTTTTTCCAAGTTTTAAAAGTTTTAATTTATAGAAGTACAATTTTAAAAGAATATGTTTCAAGTTCGATCAGATTCAATCAGAACTGATTAGGTCTATTTAGGTGTAAACATAAGGTAAAATCAAAGTTAATTAGGTCTAATAAAAGCTAATAAGATAGGTTTAGGTGAGAAGAATACACCCTAAATAATTTATAGAAGCACTTATGAATTACTATGAGTCAATGGAGTATCATTCTAGTGCACTAGATGTGAAACTCAATATTATCTCTCAGTATAAGGGGAAGGCTCTACTTCAAAGAATTACTCACCACTAATAGATTTATGATGATTAGATGTGTAACTTTTCTCAGCTTCAAAAGATTACTCACCAGTCACTACTCACCACTGAGAATGATTAGCATTTTTTTTGGTTAAAGGAAAAAGCCTCTAATTGGTGAACTCTTGAATGTCATATCAGAGATTTGGTTGAACAAGAATGATAACGTGACCACAAGGGTTGGCAACATTTGTGAAAGAAATAGAAAGAAAGCATAATTGTTTTCATGATAATTTCTCTCTAATATTGATTTTAATAATATATTATATCTATCAATCGTAATAGGATTGACAACTCTTAGAATTACCCAAACATTTCCCGGGATCGAACCTTAATTAATGCTAATACAACCAAACATAAAACAAAGCAAAATGAAACTAGAGGAGCTTCATTTGCTGTTACATACTCTATGAAACAAAAACACATTGAGACCAACTTAGACTTAGCTCGGACGATGGTAGGTGGGTGTTGGAATAAAGGTCATGTTGAAGGCTCGCGGTTTATACTTATATATATATATATATATATATATATATATATATATATATATATATATATATATAAAGCCAACAATTTTACTGGAATATATACAACCAGACAGAAATTGTAAGTTATCAAGGTATTTACTCTCTTTACTAAAGATGTCCAATCAATTTATAAGCAATGAAGCACCGAGACCCGCTAGTTTGAGCAAAAGAGGAAAAACTGAATTAATTTCATCAGTTATGTGTTAGCTGTAATTGGTCTTCACGGCTTTGGCAAATAAGTGGTTATCGTCCTTTTTGCTATATAAGCTGGAAGTCTGGTGATATTAGGTATTGAGACCAATGTTTAACTTGAAATAGTTCTTCTAGAGCATGTTAAAACATCAAGGGTGGCGTTTGGTTAAAGTTCTTGGAATAGAATGAATGTGATATTATTAATGATCAAAAAATTATTTGGTTACGATAACTTGGGTATTGAACCTTATAAGTGAAACTCATAGGTTTCTCATCTCCCTCTAAATCCATGAAATTTCATACCCACCAGCCACCATCCTCCTAAGGATTAAGATTCCCATACTTCTCTTTTACTATTGGATTCCAAATCCATACTTTTGAATCAAACAAACAACTAAGAAAAAAAGTAATGGAAAGTGAATCCATTACCAATGTGGTTCTCATTCTCATATTGTGCCATTAAATTCTAAATATTTGAAACTTACTCCCTCCAAACGAGAGGCTAGTATTATTGATGGCAAATTAAAGGAGGGATTAAGGAAAGTAAGAATTAATTCGTAACTGAAAACATGATTCATTTTTATTTTATGGCAGGTAAGATGAAGGCCCCTCTAGAGATCTCTCGCAGATCCACCCGACTCTGGAAAGGGGGTGAGACAAATTGTTAGTGGAGGGGAAGGATAAAAGTATCCCCATATTCAATGTACTCATAGTGAAAATTGAACCCCAAACCTTAAGATTTGAGGGCGTAATTCTTTCTAAGCTAGGCCGAATTTAGCATGGGAAAACATGAACCTAATTATTTCTTATACTTTTACACACCTAGTCAATGTACATGCATCCAATGCTTTTGTCATGCATTGAATAATTTTTGTTAATGGGAGGTTCAAATGTCAATTTCATATTTATAATAGGCGGAAGTGATTTAAACTAGAATTTAATATTAATATGGCCCCGCTTGGTAAACTAAAGATTGGTCATACATTAAAGGTTTTAACCAATTTTAGATGATATGAAAGACTTAAATTCTCTATTGTTTGCTTGGTAGCAGAGGACTGAAAGATCAATTTGGAGCCAAAATTCTAATTTTCAAAAAGTTGGTGCATGGAGCTTTTTAGTAACTAACTTTATTGTAAGGGAGGATTGAACATGTTAATGATAGATGACAAATACTTTTTTTTAGTTGAATCCTTTGACATTTCGGCAAGTATTCATCAACCAATTTTGACGAGATTCCTCTCACTTATATAAAAAAAATTATAGTCAAGAAGTGTAATCTTGTGAAATTCGTCTTCATGTGAGGATTCCAAATATATCGAAATTTTATAATTTTTACTTATAAGCATAGTGATATTAATGTCCAAAGAAGTGTGTAGGAGTACGTAAAAAAAGCAAATGATGCAACTAAAAAAACAAAGGAAGTATATGTTAAAATACAATTGGCTCTGATAAGTATTTAGTAAACACTTTTTATACAAACAATTAATACTATCAACTAGTCTAACTGGACAATACAATGAGCTATCACCTATCACTTAATGTGCAATAAGCTAATATGCTAATGTGTTATCAGTTATCCACTAATTTCCAATCAAGGCTTACATCTCAAACACGTTATCATGTATTTCTTTTCTAGTGTATAATTAAAGAGTTACATAAGATAGAGATACAAACAAGATTCGATCAAAAAATTATAGGAAATCCTCCAAAAGAATCTAAGCTAATAAATATTCATTCATTCATTCATTCATTCATTCATTCATTCATTGTGTTTGTGTCCATATATGTGTAACGTTAGTTCCGACGAGAACAATTCTTATAGAGTTGACTAAACTGTAATTACTTTTTCCCTTGCGATGCCAATTTTTATTTCAAAAGAATTCAGTTGTATGTAGAGAAAAAGGGTTATGTTGTGCAAATAGTAAAAAAGATTACATTTTACTAAAAGGGATAACTAATAATTATATATTTCTCATGCTTTTCCTAAAGATTTTTCTACTTTTTGTTTAAGTTTGTTTCTAAAAAATCTTCCTACTTTTATTTTATTCCCTAATCTGGTAAAGGTTTGTTCCCTTTCCACACCACCTTACCGTATTTATTGTAACTTCATAATTTTACACTCTTTCAAAACCATATTCTTTCTCCTATATAAATAAACAAAAATGACCCGTTTTCACATTATCTTTCCTCCTTACCTTGACATTTTCTTTTTGACAGGACCAAAAAAGATTTCAATAATAAGGGATAGTCAAACGACACTTACAATCAATTCCTGAAAAATCGAAAATTCCAACACAAGTATATAACAATTTAGAACTAGATACATCGCAGATTTGATTAAAAATAGCCTTAATAAAAAATTCATCTGAAGCAATACAATCTGTGAGTTCGTTCTGATTCGGCTTAATTTCCACTGATGCATAGTTGTTTGGGTGAAAATACTTCCGTGGTTTTCTAGATTCTTACAGAGATTAGAGATTGTTAGATCTTCCTCCTTCATTAGACGAACAAAAAAAGAAATTGAACACCTTAAAATAAATACCATCTTAAGGATGGGATGTTCTTAATGGAAGCAATTAAAGGAGTTTTTGGGGCTTACCACCGATACAAACACTAGTGGAAGCCCCTACAAAGATTCACAATTGAGGCCAAGAAGAAAAGAGATGAAAGAGAAAGAAGCGTAAAGAATGAAGGAAAAACCTTCAAAAAAGAAGAAAAACCTAGCGATGGAGGCTAGGAAAAAACCCTCCCAATGAGAAACCCTAGAGGGAACCTAGGTGTCCCACTCCTTACCTTGACATTGTTGCAAATAGAAGTATGAAACAAAGGGAATGTTAATCTAATCTAATAAACATAAAATCTCTATTCTATATGTCAAGAGGGGTAGGACACCAAAAAATAGAAAAAAGAAAAAAAAAGGGGGTAACTACCTACTTTAATTTAAAAATATATAAAAAGGAAAAATAAACAAATAAGAAACGAAACTACCTAATTCATTTAGAAAATAAAAAGATAATAAAAGGCACTACAAGAATAAAACACTTAATATTTACAACATATTCAGTTAATTCTCTCTCAAGTATTTTTTTTTTTAAATTTTAAATATCCCTGATTTAGTGGATAAACTGATTAAAAATTCAACAATCCCTAATTTTTTAGATGTAATTAGCACTTAACATAATTTTGTACATGTTTTCGCACGCATCGCGTGCATTAAAGCTGGTAGAATTAAAAGCCAACACAACTGCAGTGGCGGATTTAGTTAATACCACGCTGGTGCACGTGCACCAGCAATAAAAAAAAAAAAAAAAAAAATTTAAAAATTCAATTTTCAACCAAATCACGTGCTTCTCACATTTCACTCCTTTGCTGCTTCGCAACTCGCAAGTCTCAATTCTCCTTTCTCTCACTCCTCATTTCTTCCTTTCTCTCTCATAGAAATCTGAGAAAAAATTTCTCCCTCACCGGAATTTGCGAGTGAGTCGGCGGCGCGAGCAGCGTGAGTGCGTGACGGTCGTGAAATCTCGGACTCGAAGGGTCGAAGTCTCGGACCTCCTGTTCACGGTTGGACTCGAGCAGCGTGAGTTACCCACTGTGGCCACTGACTCCAGCCGCGGAATTGGACGACGGTGGACAAATAACCTCCAAAGTCGTGACTCGTGGCTAGGTATGTATTAATTTGCTCAATTTTCTTGATTTCTTATTTTACTTTATAGATTAGGGTTTATCAATTTCATGAGAATTGGAAAATAAATTGCAATTTCACTTGTTATGGGTGTTTATATATCAGATTATATAATTACAAATGTTGATTTTGTTGTTGTACTTTGATTTGAGTGTTATTGGTTGGTGTAATGGTGTTTGAGAATTGAAATGACACTATAGAATTGGGTGTAAACCGTGTAATCACTGACTCACTGTTAATGTTGAGTTTGTTGATTATATTTTATGGTGTATGCAAAATTTGGCACATGTTTTCAGATTTGATACATTATCATTTAGTTCAATTGTTACTTGATTTTCAGATTTGATAATGAAGAGAAAACGTACTCCAAATAAAATGCAAAATATTGCTAGTTTCTTCACTAAGAAAAATCCAACTCCAAATTCTCCCCCACATTCAACACAAAATGAACAAATTTTGTCTCCTCAACTAGCAAGCGAACAACATTCCTCTCCATCACACAATTCAATTGAAAATGCTCCTCAAAATTCCCCTCAAAATTCTCCTCACAATTCCCCTCAAAATTCTCCTCACAATTCCCCTCATAATTCCCCTCATAATCCTCCTAGTGCTCCGGTCTTTGGTGAAAGACTAAGGGAAATTGATTGCGCCAATCTTCCACAAGACCCGGGATTAAGGAGAAAGATGAGTGATTTCCATATAAATGATAGAGATTTAGTGAGGAGAACTTACATTGAGAGAAAAACCTTGTCAACCCAAGGACTTTTTATTTCCTCAAACACTTATTGCACAAAAAAACCGTCGATTTGTTGCCAATTGGTTTGAAACATGGAGTTAGCTTGAGTATAGTGTGGAAAAGGATGCCGCCTATTGTTTCATTTGTTATTTATTCAAGGAAGAAAATGCAATTGGAGGTGATGCTTTTGTTAGTGGGGGTTTCAAATCTTGGAATAGATTAGATACGATAAAAAATCATGTCGGGAAACACACGAGTGCTCACAACAAAGCAGTGTTAGCCATGAATTTATTTAAGAAACAAAAGTCAAGTATCTCCTCTGCCTTGTCAAAACAAACAAAGGAAACTATGAGTGCTTATAGGAAGCGACTTGAAGCTTCGATTGAAACTATACAATGGCTTCTACTCCAAGGATTGTCTTTCCGTGGTCACGATGAAAAAGAAAGTTCCTTGAGAAGAGGTAACTTTATTTCGTTGTTGACTCTTCTTTCAAAAAAAGATCCTGAATATTCTAAAGTTGTTTTTAAAAATGCTCCTGGTAATTGTCAACTTACTTCTCCAATTGTCCAAAAAGATATCATAAATGCATGTGCAAAAGAGACAACTAAAGCAATAATTAAAGATCTTGATGGTGGTTTCTTTACTATCTTGGCTGATGAGTCTGCTGATGTTTCTGATAAGGAGCAAATGGCTCTTTGTTTGAGATATGTGAACAAAAAGGGAGAAGTTTGGGAGCATTTACTTGGTATTGTGCATGTTTCCGATACTACTTCTTTGACTCTTAAAACTGCTATAGAGTCATTGTTGATGGAGTATTCTTTGTCTTTCTCTCAAGTACGAGGTCAGGGTTATGATGGGGCAAGTAATATGCAAGGTTCAATTAATGGTCTTAAGACTCTAATACAAAATGAATGTAAACAAGCATACTTTGTCCACTGCTTTGCTCACCAACTTCAGTTGACTCAAGTTGCACTTGCTAAAAAAAACTCTGATTGTGCTTGGTTATTTGCTGATGTACTTGCACCTCTCTTGAACTTTGTGGGAGGTTCACCGAAGAGGAAAGAATTTCTTCGTGAAAAACAAGCTCAAAGAATTGTGGAAGCATTGTCCTTAGGTGAACTTGAAACAGGGTCGGGTTTGAATCAAGAACGTGGGTTAGGTAGACCTTGTGACACTCGTTGGGGATCTCATTTCAAAACAATATTGAATGTGCTTGATTTATATCCTTCAATCCTTGGGTCGCTTGATGACATTGCAGAAGTCTCTTGATGCACTTGATTCTAACAAAGCACAAACTATTACAAATTTGTTGATGTCTTTTGATTTTGTGTTTGTGGCGCATTTGATGGTTGGTATCTTTAGGATAACAAATAACTTGAATGTGGTATTACAAAAACGTGATCAAGACATTGTAAATGCAATGAGAATGGTTAATGTAACCAAGATTAATTTGCAAGAGATGAGAGATGAAGGATGGGATTCTCACATGGAGAAGGTTATTTCTTTTATGGCTAAGTATGGCATTGAGGTTCCTAGCATGGAGGGGAAATATGTTGTCCCGGGGAGAAGGTTGTTTAGAGGTAAGAGCCCACAAGTGTCAAATCTACATCATTTTCGAGTGGAAGTTTACTTCAGTGTCATTGATCTTCAGTTGCAAGAACTTGATAATCGATTCCCCGAGATAAGTAAAGATTTACTTGTGTGTATGTCTTGTTTGAATCCAACTAATCGGTTTGCTTCTTTTGATAAAGTAAAATTGATTGAACTTGCAAAATTCTATCCAAATGAATTTTCAAGTTCAGAATTGATATTCTTTGACCATACACTTCAGAATTTTATTGTTGCTATGAGAGAAGATGAAAGGTTTTGGAATTTGAAGACTCTTAGTGAGCTTTCAATGAAACTTGTGGAGACGGGATTGTCTGAAACTCACGATAGGGTCTATTTGCTTTTAAAATTGGTGTTGCTTCTCCCCGTTGCAACGGCAAGTGTGGAAAGGGTATTTTCTGGAATGACGCAAGTGAAAGACAAATTGCGTAATAGTATGGGAGATCAAATGTTGAATGATTGTTTGATTACTTATTTAGAGAATGATTTGTTTTTAAAAGTTAGCATGAATGATATTGTAAATCGATATCAAAACATGAAAACTCGTCGCGAACAATTGTAATCATTTTTACTAGTATTTGATTGTATTTTGTAGTATTATTTGGATATTTGGTTTTTCTAGTACTATTTCGTTGTATTTTGTATAATTATTGGTTATATATATTATTTCTTTTCGATTGAAATTTAGTTTGGAATATTTTTTATTAAAAAATATTTTGGTTTAGTGAACGGTAATTGGTGGTGAACCACCAATAGGAAATTCCTGGATCCGCCACTGAACACAAGGGTGCGCCACTTCACACTTGATAAGCAACAAGTATGCAGATCAAATTTGGGACAGCGCAAGATCATCTTTAAAATTGTAAAGCTAATTTGTAAGAGTTATGCAAATATCAAAATTACAAAATTATAGTAAATGCAACTAATATTCGGTGGATTAATTTAATATGTAAATATTCTTAACTTTATATACTACTTCTATTTTTTTAAGGCAAAATTATCAAAAAGAATCCCAAGTTTGGGCCATCTTCCGCCATTAATCCCATGTTTCTTTTATCCGAGAATAATCTCAAGTTGGCATGCTGTCTTCCCATATTGGTCTCCTTCCTTTGGTGACCTGCTCAACAAGTAAAAATTTCATGGGGCCCACTATGTCTTATTTTTCTATTTAAATGTTGATCCATTTTCTTCGAAAAAAAAAAGGAAAAAAATTAAATGAAAGGGAAAGAACAGGTGCTCACTTGAATAAAAAATAAATAGTAATGCAAAACAAACTTGTACAACAAAAATATCTAACAACAAACCCACTCATAAACTCTTAGATTCGTGGCCTCGTGCAATCATTACCAAACTCATAAATTTCAAAAATTCAAATGAACAAAGAGATATAATTAAAAATAAAAATAAAAACTTAAAATATAATTTAAATTATAAAAACTTAAACCAAAAGAGATATAATTAAAAATAAATAAATTTATACGTGAGGCCTACGATTTTACCTACTAAGTAGGTTATCCTTGGAGTCGGACCAATATCGGAAGATAACATGCGAACTTGGGATTATACAGGGAAAAACGATCCTTAAAATTAATGGTAGAAGACGCCCCAAACTTCGAATTATTTTTGACAATTTTTCCTTTTTTTAATCTCTACAGTTTGACTATTTGATATCTTGTTTATATTGTTACTTTTTATGGGTTTTTAGATAGCTTTTTAGAGCTTTTAGGATAGTTTAATTAGTTGCTCTATTTAGTTTATATACTTGAAATGTGCATATTACTCCTTGTATGTTTTGCTATTGGGTGTTTTGTCTTATTTCAGGACTTAATAGCACGCTCAGAGCGTGATTGCATGAACCACAACATTAGGATTAGAAGAAGAAGGTAAGGTAAGGTCGTCAAGGGAGCTTCAAGAGCATAAAAAAGGCTCTAAGAGTGAAAACAGGGTGGCCCGAGCGCTCGGGTTGGGCTACCCTTCGGGGTCACCTTGCAACCATTCTCAACATCGAGTCGTCTCCAACCCGAGAGCTCGGGTCGGGTCAACCCACCCAGTCGTATGATTTTCCATACATCTTTTTAATCTCCTTTTTATAAAGGGCCGGGGTTTATTTATAATTATACTTATATTATTTCGTCACTATTTAAGACAAATTTATGTCATTTTAGGATAAGCTTGAATACATTAATTTTAAGTGAGATTTTATTTTGATTAGCATATAAATTCTTAGAACCCTAGGAGAGAGAAAGTTGAGCTTGAAGTTTTCGAACTCCATTTTCAGATTCTATTGAAGATAAAAGTTGCTACTCCCTCCATCCCAGAAAGATCTGAACACTTGTTGGGACACGTAGTTTAAGGTGATAAGTTGTGGTGTTGTTATCAAATGTTATTCTATTTAAAAAGTAGATGTGGTAGGAGTTAGTGGGGTATTTTTTATTAGAGGAGAGAGAAAGTTGGGTAACTTTTTATTGATAAAAAATAAAGTGTGGGCCAAAGATGTGTAAAAGAAATAATATATTAATGGTGGGACCATGCCAAGTATGGAAGTGTTCAAACTAATTTGGGACAAACATAAAAGGAAAGTGTTTTTTTTTTTATAATTTCCGCAATTTATATATTTACATAAAAGGAAAGTGTTCAGACTATTATGGGACGGAGGTAGTAATTTCTTATTATGTCATTATCTCTATTCCTAATCTTGCTTATTTTATGCTTTACTTTGATTAGATCTTGTATTCTTAGATTATTAAATCGCCTTTCTATTTCCTCTACATTGTTGAGATGACGAGATTTACTGAAATTTTGGTTTTGCTTTCCTAATATAATACGTGAGTAGTTTTCTACTAGGGGAAGAGATGTAGCTTTCAATTAGTCCTTATATCCTTAATCTAGGTTAGGGGATTTGGTATTAGGGTTTAGCTTGTTGATTAAACTTAATTTCTTGGTTTGTTGGGTGATTTATCACCACCTAGCTTGCATTAGGAACCCTTAGTGAAGGATTTAGAAAGGAAGCTAGGGGTAGACTAGGTTTGATTGTTAGATTGAAATCTCCATAAAAATAGGCATTTCTTGATTTAGGATTTCTTGATTAGTCATCTTATTAAGAAATTGCTAGATTAGTTACTCATGCCATGAGAATATGTCATTAGTGACTAAGTGGACTTTCATTTACCTTGATTTATCTCCTTCATTCTATATTTGTTGGTTTAAGTTGTTGGATTTTCTAGTATATTTTAGATTTTAGACCTTACTATCTTCTCATTTCAAAAACTAAAAAATAGGTTTATTTCATTGCAATTAGCAAGGTAGTCGATGCTTGACCCTGCTTCCTTAGTGGTTCGACCCTTTACTTGCTCTATATTGGGTAATTTAGGTTATTTTTGACGTGTTACAACGAGCCTGTCACTTTTATACTTGTCAAATGCACGATTTTGACAATTAATATTTCTAATTATGAACAAGTAAAAATTATAAAAAAAAATTGATAAAAAAAATTTTATATCGTGATGAATCTAACACAATCTTACAGGACTATATTTTTTTGTTAATGTATAAACTACAAATCATGTAAAATTTTTGTTTAAAATTGAAGTTGTAGGGAGGGACTTATATGTCACCACAAACAGAGACTAAAGCAACTAGCAACTGTTGGATTTATCAAAATGAATTATGCAATAGAGTCAAAGTACCATGTGTGTAGTTGAAAAAAAAAAGGGAATAATGTAAGATGAGAATTTGCAGAAATCAAATGACTTAACATGCTTTTCAAGAACAAGTTGCGCCGTGGTATGATGGCCACTGCCTTAGAAACGAATTTCGCCACCACCGGTGCGGATTCACGATGACGTTCGTCCCCCAAGGTTCACACAACTATATCTGACTCCGTGCACCCGGATCAAAGATTGATATTTCTCAAGAACTGCTCAAATCTCAGAGAGAATAGGGTAGGCTTGTGTTTTAGGGTAATATAGAATGAATGATGAATAGAAAACGACCAAAACGCTATTTATATGAGGGTTATAAAACAACTCCGAAACATATCCGGAAATAAGAAGAATATAAAAGATTTCGACTTCCTCGGAAACCGCGAATCGCGGAATACACCGCGAGTCGCGGTAAGCTTGTGGCAAACTACCGCGAACAAGACAAAAACCACGACCCCG
The DNA here is from genome assembly GCA_947646795.1 of Beta lomatogona. Classification (NCBI taxonomy): domain Eukaryota; kingdom Viridiplantae; phylum Streptophyta; class Magnoliopsida; order Caryophyllales; family Amaranthaceae; genus Beta; species Beta lomatogona. Next base: position 154,741 of record CANSNZ010000424.1, on the reverse strand, counting down.
GCCACCGCGAGTCGCGGCCTGCACCGCGAGTCACGGTAGGTCCTCGCCCAAAGAGCTTCGCGTTGAAATAAGGATTAAATCCTACAATCCCCCACAAACGCGAAGTTAAAGGAAAAAATTGAGAGATGAGCAGTAAAAGGAAAGCTTAATACTTACATATTAGTATCCAAGGATTGAACTAACATGTTAGTGAGATGGGGTGTCCCCTCACCTTCAAGTATCCTAAGATTGAACTTGCAGGAGAGAGAAGGGACCCGATAGCACATATCTTACTTTCAAAGCTTGAGAAACACCGCGTTATCCACTGAATTACCCCATGAACAACATACAATATAGTTGAACATACATTCAGTTACAATCAAGACACATCACATGTCTTTCCAATAATTGTGAACATTACAAAGTTCAACAATCCTGGCCATCACCCTGGGATTATAAAGAGCGCTCTAGAATGCCTACAAGAACGACATTCGACAGAAGGAGGCCATCCCTTCACACTCATCCACGATGTTCTATTACGTTCAAATAAATTGAATCAGCTATAAAGCCATAGAAACATCCTGTCCATTATGTTCAATCAAATTGAATCAGCCAAAGGCCATGGACACCAAATCTCAAAAATACACATATACAACCTGTTCAACAAGAACTACTCAGATCAGAGTAATAAGTATATTAATGAGAAATCATAAATAAGTTCAGTATAGAATTCAAGGAATACAACAAACTATAAAGGTTTCAAACCCATTCCTCCTGAAAATTCTAGTACTAACTTCCTACTCAATCCTTTAGTGAAAGGATCAGCCAAATTTCTTTCACTTCTCACAAACTCAAGAGAGATGACACCATTCACAATAAATTGTCTCACAGACTCATGTCTGACCCGAATGTGCCTTTTCTTGCCATTATAAACACTGTTGTTGGCAACCCCTATTGCAGCTTGTGAATCACAGTGAACTGACACTGAAGGAGCCGGTCTCCCCCACAAAGGTATATCTGCCAAAAGGTTTCTCAACCAATCAGCCTCTTGAGTAGCAAGATCCAAAGCAATGAACTCAGCTTCCATAGTAGATCGAGCTATACATGTCTGCTTAGCAGACTTCCATGATACTGCACTGCCATTTAGAGTGAACACATACCCACTGGTAGAACTCACCTCATCACTGTCAGTCACCCAATTAGCATCACAATAACCTTCTAGGACAGTTGGAAAACCCACAAAGTTTAACCCCCAGTCCATGGTTCCTCTCAAATACCTCAATAGTCTTTTAAGAGCTTTCCAGTGATCCAAACTGGGATTATGAGTTTACCTGCTTAGCCTACTCACCGCATAGGCAATATCAGGACGAGTACAGTTCATCAAAAACATCAGACTACCTATAACCTTAGCATACTCTCCTTGTGACACACCATCACCATTATTCTTGAGTAATTAAACACTAGAGTAATAGAGAGTCCTGACTGGAGGATCATCAAAACAATCAAATTTCTTTAACACTTTCTCCACATAATGAGATTGAGACAGTGAATAACCCTTAGGAGTTTTAACAACTTTTACCCCTAATATCACATCGGCTATATCCAAATCTTTCATCTCAAACTTAGAAGACAAGAATCTCTTAGTCTCTTCTATAGCATCAAGACTTGCACTAAACAGAAGCATGTCATCAACATATAAGCATATGATTACGCAATCAGAGCCCATTATTTTTGAATACACACATGCATCTGAACCATTCACAGTAAATCCAAAACCAAGAATAGTCTTATGAAATTTTTCATACCATTGTTTTGGAGCCTGCTTGAGGCCATAGAGAGACTTTTTCGGCCTGCACACCTTTTGCTCCATCCCAGGCACGGTACAACCAGGAGGTTGTTCCATATATATCTCCTCATCGAGATCGCCATTCAAGAAAGCTGTCTTTACATCCATCTGATGCACAAACAGGTTAAATGAAGAAGCTAAAGCAAATAAAACACGAATGGTAGCAATTTTAGTCACAGGTGAATAAGTATAAAAATAATCTACTCCAAATTTTTGAGTGAACCCTCTAATGACCAGTCTTGCCTTGAACCATTCCACGGTCCCATCAATTTTCAACTTCTTCTTGAAAATCCACTTGCAGCTGATCGGCCTGTTCCCTTTAGGCAAATCTACAAGTTCCCAAGTGTTATTTGCCATGATTGATTCCAACTCACTGTTGACTGCTTCCCTCCAGAAACTAGCATCCATAGAACTCATGGCTTCTTCAAAAGTCTTGGGATCCTCATCCACCATGAACAATGACATGTCCATGAACTCTGAAGCTTCAAACTCGGACATAAATGCAGTAATGAAATTCGGACCAAAGCTTGATTCCACCCTTTGCCTTTTACTTCTCCTAGGCTCATCTGACTGACTTACCCCACTTGAAGTAACCAAATAACCTGCATCACCAGACGAACCCCCCCACAGAGGGAGCATCTATACTATGCCCAACCTTCTTCAAAGGAAATACCTCTTCAAAGAATTCTCGCATCTCGAGCTTCACACACATGCACTGTCATCCAACCTCGAAATCTATAGGCAAAGACTATTTTCAAGCATAACCAATGAAAACAAGCATCAATGGTCCTGGCTCCTATAGTAGTCCTCTTGAACGAAGGTATACCCACTTTAGCTAGACACCCCCACACTTTCATGAATTTCAGATTTGGCACAAAACTTCTTCATAGCTCAAATGGAGTCTTGTCTAACTTCTTATGAGATACCCTCGTTCAAAATATGGTTTGCGAGATAGGACAGACTTCCCCCCACATATTATTAGGGAGACCGTAACTTAAAAGCATGGCATTCATCATTTCCTTCGAGTTCTATTCTTCCTTTCCGCTATACCATTCTCTTGAGGGGTATATGGTGCAGACACCTCATGAATAATGCCCTCTTTCTCACATAAATTTTTAAGGAAATCGACCCATATTCCCCACCACGGTCATACCGAAGCCTCTTAATCTTTCGGTCCAACCGATTTTCAACTTCTGCCTTATAGACCAAGAATTTCGTTTAGCCTCATCCTTAGACTTTAACAGAAAACTCTACGTAACCTAGAGCAATCATCCACAAAGGTAATATAATATTTCTTACCACCCCGACTCTCAAGATTCTTAAAGTCCGCCGGATCGGTGTGAATTAGTTCTAATAGTTCAGATACTCTATTAGTAACTGGCTTGAAAGGCTTCCTTACAAACTTTGCCTCAGCACACACTTCACACTTATTAGGTCCTTCATCAATCACATCATGCAATAGGTTCATTCGCATAAGACGATTAATTGAACCAACCCCCACATGACCCAGGCATACGGTGCCACGCATTTATAGACTCAAGCAATATAAGCGTAAGAAGAAATCTTATTCATTGCAATAGGAGTTACAATGTCCAAAACAAACAAACCAACATTAACGTACCCTTCCCAACAAACTCGCCATCACGAGTCGAGCACTAGCTTATTAGCATCAAAAACTAACTTGACACCCCGCTTTGTTAAGCAAACTACCGTAAATTAAATTTCTACGAAGGGAAGGGACATACAAAACATTAAGGAGAGCTAATGATTTCCCGGATGTCGGCTTCAGGAGAACTTTCCCTTTTCCGAGCACTTGAGACTTGCTGTCATTTCCCATATAGACTTGGTGACCTTCATCCACCCCTTCAAATTCCACAAATAGGTCCTTGTTTGCACGAAGTGACGAGAGGCCCCCGTGTCTACTATCCACTCGTAATTATTCTTCACCGTATTAACCTCGAAACCACAAAGAACAACAAGATCATCTCGCCTCTGCTAGATTTGCTCGGCCCTTATCTTGCTCCTTCGAGCCTTGACCCGAACCATTGCCTTTCTTTTGTTTGGACAAACAGAAGCATAGTGACCCGGCTTGCCACGCTTGTAACGATGACCCGGCTTCTTCTCAATATTCCCATTGCTCTTAAACTTCCCTTTGCCAGGGGTCTTTTGACCCTTTCCATTGAACTTCTTGAAGTCTCCTCTTGGCTTCCCGAACCCGGGACCGGAACCGAGCGATTCAACCAGATTAGCCTTAACTCGCCGATTATTTGCAGTTGGGGCTCCCGAGTCTTTCAATCTATTAGCCTCTTCAATTTTCATGTGACCAACTAACTCCTCCCGAGTCATGTCCCTCTTCGTGTGTTTCATATGATTCCGATAGATGTTCCATGATTCGGGCAATTTTTCAATCGAACATTAGCCTGGAGAATCTCACACATCTTCATCCCTTCAAAGAAGAACCTCAAAGAACTAAATTCTCATAAACATGAACTTGATCCATAATTGGCTTATTATCTACCAATTTAAAGTTCAACCAGTTTCCAGTAACATACTTCTTTTTCCCTGCATCATCAGTACCATACTTTTTCTCCAAAGAGATCCATATTGATTTTGCAGTCTTATAGGATACAAACAAATCAAATATGGGGTTTGTCATTAGGTTCAGCATGTTTCCCTTAACAACCTTATTATCCCTGATAAATTTTTCCATACTTATCCCCCCATCAGATTTAGGAGTTTTCTCAGATTTCTCTTTGGCAGGAGTATCAGCAATAACAATAGTTTTAGATGTAACCTCTACACTATCTTTCTCAGCAGGCGGTTCAATAAACAACACATAATCAAGATTTACTTGTTCACATGCAATCAAGAACTTTTGAGACCACCTCTTATAATTAGTTCCATCCAAAGGTTCCAACTTTGACATATCAGGGAAAAACCGATTTTGAGAACTAGACATGATTTCAACAGAATAAAATTCGTTTCTAAATTGTAAGATGAGAATCTGCAGAAATCAAATGACTTAACCTGCTTTTCAAGAACAAGTTGCGCCGTGGTATGATGGCCACTGCCTTAGAAACGAATTTCGCCACCACCGGTGCGGATTCACGATGACGTTCGTCCCCCAAGGTTCACACAACTATCTCTGACTCCGTGCACCCTGATCAAAGATTGGTATTTTTCAAGAACTGCTCAAATCTCAGAGAGAATAGGGTAGGCTTGTGTTTTAGGGTAATATAGAATGAATGATGAATAGAAAACGGCCAAAACACTATTTATATGAGGGTTAAAAAACAACTCCGAAACATATCCGGAAATAAGAAGAAAATAAAAGATTTCGACTTCCTCGGAAACCGCGAATCGCGGAATACACCGCGAGTCGCGGTAAGCTTGCGGCAAACTACCGCGAACAAGACAAAAACCACGACCCCGGCCACCGCGAGTCGCGACAGCAGGCGTGAGTCGCGGCCTCCACCGCGAGTCGCGGTAGGTCCTCGCCCAAAGAGCTTCGCGTTGAAATAAGGATTAAATCCTACAAATAATACTATTAAGGAAGAAATTTTTGAGATTAGTGCATGCCCGTCAAGCATGTTATATTAGAATTCAATCTTTTAATTAAATGACATATTTTAAAGTGATAAAATATATATAGGGAGAGAGAGACTGAAAAACATAGTTTGATTTATGATAAACTAGAAAATATAATAAAGTAGCATAATTTGATTAGGACTTTTATTTCCAGTTTAAAACTTCAAGATTATTTACTATTAGAATTAGCTTTATAATTGCTTCAAAACAAAATCAATAAATTTATGTAATAAACTCACTTAATTGACTCATCTCTCTAAAATACTAGAACTAATATAATTATTAGGAAAAATTGATTCTAATAATCGAACATTTAGGCCGTTCACTCAAATTAATCCCACCATTCGATTATTTTTTAATAATCCAACCTTTTAGCAATATCCGCTCATTTTGGACCGGGATACCGGTTACCTGGTGAAATAGTAATATTTTTTTTTGTAATTTTCTCCTTTCTTCTCTAATCCCTCTCCTTTGTTTCTCCATTCCTCCTCTGCGACCACCCCTTCCCCAACCCCCACCCCTTGCACGCTGCGACCACCCGTTCCCCTACCCCCACCCCTTGTCACCGCGACACCCCCTTCCCAAGTGAACAACCTCCACACACCCCGCAAACAACCCCCCACCCCCGCGAGGCCGCGAACAACCCCTTCCCCATCCCACCCCACCCCTGCGAACAACCCATCCCACAATTTCCAATGATGATTACAGCAAGAAAAGAGTCTTCAAACAACGTGTTTAGCTAGCAAATGAGCAGTCATTGATCTAAATTTCGACGATGATTGCAGTAGCAGAACAAACCCTCCTACGATTCTCAACGATTATTGCAATTGCTCGAAGTTCCCTTTTAGTCAAGCACTCATTAGATCTATATTTCGATGAAAAAGAATGACCCAGATCAAAATTTCTTCAAATTTCGATGAAATAAATTGAATTTCAGGGAAATTAGGAGAACTAATTGGTACCTAGAAAGAAAAATGAAGAAATTGGAAAAATTGGAGTCTATCACTTTCTCTCTCTGTAGCTATGTGGTTGGATGTGAGGTGAGGGTATGAAAGACTCCTGAAGAAGCAGTGAAGAAAAGCCTGCAAATGAGGAGAGAGAAAGCCCGACGAGCGAGCATTATGGGGAGGAGAGAGAAAGCTCAGGAGTTACAAGTTACAACAATGGAGATTTAGCAGGGGTGAGATCGTGATCTCGCATGGGGTGGGGAGGGGTTTTGTGCTGTTGTATGGTGGTGGTTGGTGGTGGTGTGGGCTGAAATGGAGGTGATTAGCATTGGTGGTGGTGTTGTTGGCAGTGGTACCTTGGTGGTGGTGTTGGTGGTTCTTTGTTTTAGTTAAGTTAGTTAAAATTTAAATTAATTCACTAAATCAGAATGAATTAGAACAAGACACGTGTACAATTAACCTTTTGAATTAGAACAAGACACGAGTACAATCAAAAGGTGGGATTATTTTGAGCGAGCAACACAAAGGTTGGATTATTAGAATCAATTTTTCCTAATTATTATGTAATAGGTTTCAATTAACTCATTAAAATTGAAATGAATACAATTTTCAATTTATTCTCTTAGAAAACCACTAAGATTATGATTCAGAATTTTCATTAAGATAGTATAACGACATTTAATTAAATCTGAAATGTTATTATAATTAGCTTTACCTTGTGTATTATATGGATTTGAAAACATATATAGTAATGTTGAATATCATTTTACAACACTAATAATACAACTCTTGCTAGAATTTGCTTAATTCCATATATGAAAGATTAAAACGACTTTCTTTTTTCTATTAGATGGAGTAGGTTGATAGTTTTTTAAAACAAGTACAAGGAATTCTTACCAAGCATAGTTTGGTCTAGTGGTATGGTCAATTTATATCTTACTATTACTAATCCATTATTGTTGGTTTTTGAAGAACTAATCCATTATTGTTGATAAACATTTCAAGGCAAATTGGAGAGACATTGTAAAAAATTAAAGCTGGATGCACTTGGTTTTCTTACTTTATATAATGAGGAGAAATAGTGTGGGTTTATTATATTTTGAAGGAGATAATGAGCATGGAATAGGAAGAGTGTGGGCCAAGGATGATTGAAGTATTATATATCTTTTGTCATAAGAGGAATAAAGCATGGTACCTAGTAGTTCTCTATAGAACGGATCAAAACAAAAAGTGGATAGATTTTCAAAGAACGTAGGGATTATGAAATTATGAGATTAAATCTCACTCCCCTTACCCTTCCTCTTACCTCTAAGGGATAAAAGAGTACATGGACATATAGACATTTTTTTACATGAGGTGGAAAAGTTGCCAGTAGCTACTCCTGTTCTCCCACTACCTCATAGATGATGCAAATTATACAGTACTTTCGAGTGTACATAACTATATATACACCCAAGACTAAATGAGTATACATTTGATGAGATGTGTATGTATATTTTCAAATAAATATGTATTTGATCAAAGGAATTTGTATTTGATCAAATGAGTTTGTATTTGATCAAATACTATGTATCTTGTCAATTGAATTTGTAAACATTTCAATAAAACACTTTCTCTCTCTATGTTTACTCCAAACACACAAACCCTAGGAAAACCCTAAACTCCCGCCGCTCTAGCAGGCTCGCTAGTAGCCGGCCTGAGCACGCATCGCTCCATCGGTCATCGGCGAACCTCATCCCCTGCCCCCTATCCTTTAGTCGAAACGTTTGTAGCGTAGGCACGTCTCCCCCCTTCCCATGTTCCCTCGCCCGGTCACCCGTCGCACGTCTCCCCTCCCCCTCCCCCAGCTTTCACGAGTCCCCCCCCACCTTCCCTTTAGGTTTCCCTAGCTTGTCATTCCCCATCTTGTCGTTCCCCCACGTCCTCTAGTCGTAGTGTAGGTTTCCTCACCCCGTCCCCTGTTTCGCGCATCTCCCTCTCCCCTTCCCCTAGCTGTCGGGAGTCTCCCTTCCCTCGCCACATTTCGCCATGTCTCCCCTCCCCCTACTTGTTTAAGTGTTTAGATTAGGTTCCCCTTCCCCCTTTCCCCAATTCTCGGTTTCGAAGTGTCTAGGTTAGTTCCCCTTCCTCGTTCCTCTGTTTAGTGTTGTTGTTGTGGCTTAGATGTAGCCGTTTCACCGGAGAAGCGCCGATGAAGTTGCAAGGTTCTTCCCTCTTCACCTCTTCGTGTGTAGTGAAGACTCATAATCAACCTTGTTTTTTGGTTATGGTGCTCGTTTCTTGAGTTTGGTTTGGTTGTGTACTCTGTGTTAGTCTTAGTTTAGTCATATCCAGATCCAATTATCCTTGCCATTTTGATTATAGTTGTGCTAGGGTGATATTTTATAGTACTAGGTGGGTAATAGAAGAATCTGGGTTTCCTATGACAAGGAATGATCTAGGAAATGCGATCGGCGGTGCGATTTGCTCTCGGAGTTTGGCATTGTTTGGTTCAAGCAGCTTTAAGAGTCCGAGTGTTGGGTAAGATGAGAGATACTTCTCATTCTTGGATAGGAATTATGTCTATTGTGGTTCGATCTTCTGGTTTCGGGATTGCAGGGTCGGATCTTCAGATCCGAAGAATGGGCGAATTCATTCAAGTTAATTCGCCCCAAGTTCATGTGATGACTTCAGGTGTCATCACACATCAAAAATGCACCTTGTGGGAGGTCCTCTAATTTGGGGCACATTTCGACCTCCACACATTTCGAGTTTCAGCCTTATGAGGTAAAACTATGGGTACCCTCGAATCAGGGTCAGATGTCACCAAAGGATGTGGCTTCATTGATAACTCAATCAGTGAAATCCCAGGAAGAAATTTATGCTCAAGGACCTTGGGATTTATCATCTTGTGAACAAAGGGTTCAACAAGATGAAATGCAGCTATCTCTGAAGATCATTTGGTTTCAGCATCTCAACAACCTCTATCTCATCATATTAGGTCTTTTTCGACAATACATATTACCCAAACCCACCAAAAGTCCTTCAAGATAAGGTTCATTTGGATTGATCAGCAACAAGTTGGTTTTTCTTAGTAAGCTATGTAAGAACAAGTGAAGCTCACCTTAATGTTTGTTTGCTTTATGTTTCATGTTTAGTTGTAATAGTATTAGGTTGTAATTCCGTTTTTAATTAATGCAAATTTTCGCGATGTTAAAAAAAATTCAATTGAATTTGTATCCGATCAAATAGTGTATATCTTTAAAATGAGTATAAATTTAAGTTACTTTTACAAATGAATAGCCAAATATTCATTTAAATACACAAATTTCCAAAATGGATATGCATTTGCTGAAATGAGTATGTCTTAACTTATATGTGAATGCATTGTTTAAATGAGTATGAAAATTCTCAAGGGACTACAAAATCAGGATCATATAAAAGTTATGTAAAGTTCAAATGAGTACAATAGTTTTCAATGAGTAAAGAAACTTATTTTCCTAAAACTTTACCAATGTTTGCTCAACTTAGACAATATAACATCATCAAATACTCATTCTGAAAGTGTGGAAAAGGGTTCATTTCCAAGAGATTGTATACACTCACAAATAATCATACACATTTGTTTTACAACAAAAATCATTAATACTGATATGTCAACAATATATATTTTCCATACATATTCATTTTAAAAAACAATATACACATGAAAATCAACCTAATCATTTGCGAAAGTGTCATTTTTTTAAGGTAAGAATATCCCTTGCAAGTGAGAGAGAGGGAAGAGGGGGATTTGGGGATCTCATTTTGCAAGGGCAAAGAATCAAATCTTATCACAAGGATGAAAAGAATGCCTCCAACCAACTAGGCCAAAATTAATTCTTATCTGCAAAAATATCATACTCATTGAAATACTCTTTTGCAGATTTTGTAAACATATTTGATTTTAAGTGTATACAGAGTTATGTGCACCAAAATATAGGGTATAGGCACTCCAAAGATGGAGTAGGTTCATGCTTACCACTCTAGCAATATCTTATCAAATAACAATTGTCTTCTGGAAATGTCGAGGTCAGATGGTCAATTATAGAATTCCTAACAAATTAAACAATATGTAGTATAAGTAATGAGGTGGGGTTTAATCTACTAGACAACTACGTCATGATCAATAATTGTGTCATAGTATTTTGTGATGCTATAATTCCATATGCAGTTTGACAAGGTTAATTCAATGCTAAAAGAAGTACTTAATTGACTACTTATTATGAGAGTCGAAAAATATTACAATTATAGTATGGAATTACCCTTAAACATACACTATTGATAGCAAATTAAGAGAGCCCGACAATGGCAATACAGTACTAAAATGGAATCTTACAAAGGAAATGTCACTGATTGGATATCTAACTATAGTTATAAATTAACATGAGATTAAGCCATTGCATTTTAATATTAGAGTGTATATTGGGTGTAACATGTTACACCATAACATATTATGTAACATGCATAATGAATAGATTTCAATAAAAATGACATGGACTATACAAATAATGACATGAATCTCATGTCATTTATTTCATGTCATTTGAGTATTTTTTTTACAAAAGAAGCAGTTTGTGTTAACTTCAAAGTAGCAAGAGGAGTCATAAAACATGATTATGCATATATTAAAAATAAGAGTCTCACACTTAAGCTAATTCATTTAGATGTCTTCTTTAATTTTTGTTGTTTGTTTCTTATTAGATTAGATGCAGTTTGTGTCAAAAGAAAGAAAAAAAAAAAAGAGGCTCATGATACCAGTATTGTTGGATAATATCATACTTTGCAAAAATAACAACAAATAAATAAATACTTCATTCAATGATCGTGCCAAGATTTCAAGTTAGGCTTGGGCCATGCCCTAGGTAAGGAAAATTTTCATTTACTAATATTATACTTTAAAATTATAACATTAAATACCATTCAGTCTAGTGGTTAAGACTTTAGTATATGAACTTGAGGTCACGGGATCAAAGCATATATGCAATTTCTAAATTTTTTTATTGTACATGGATTACATGAACTAAAATTCCCTTAGGGAGAGCGCCACGTTGCACCGTTCCTTGTTTAGGAACGCCTTTATATATATTTATATAGATATGCATATTTCTTTTAGTAATAGCTCATAGAAATTACAATCTTTGGAGCTGAAATTGCATGATCTAAGATCCTCAAATGCAAATTAAAGAATCAAAACACTAGAATGATTTTATTATCATTCAATCAACAGTAGAGAGAATTTGTTACAGAGAAGAAAGAAGAGAAAAATGTAAAACTGAACTAACTAACATTATGAGCTAATAACCTGATTTATACGAGAGTTAGTTGGAGGATTAACAAATATCCTAACCAACTTGCTGCCTAGGATAAAGCAAATAAATAATAAGTTTATACTCCCCCTTCAAGCTGGACTTGAGAACCAAGACCAAGCTTGGAACAAAGATTATGATGTTGAGCTGAACTAAGAGATTTGGTGAGCAGGTCTGCAAGTTGATCTGCACTCTTGACATGGGCAATAAAAAATGAATCCTGCTTCCACTTGCTCTCTTATGTAGTGCATATCTCTTTTGGGTGTTTAGTCTTTTTAAGGAATTTAGGATTGTGTGCCAAGTGTTCAGCAGATGTATTATCACAATACATTGTGATAGGCAAAGAAATAGAAACTCTGAGGTCTTCAAGCAAGCCATATAACCAAACAGAATCACTAGCAGTAGAAGACATGCTTCTATATATTCTGCTTCAGCAGAAGATTTGCTGACAGTAGTTTGTTTCTTTGTTTTCCATGCTACCAAATTATCACAAGAAAAACTGCATAAGAACTTAGAGATCTACTTGAAAATTGACAAGCACTCCAATCAGCATCACTGTAGGCTAAAACATCCAACTTGCTGTGAGCATAATAGAACAACCCAAAATCCATTGCGCCTTTGAGATATTTCACAACATGTAATGCAGCCCTGAGGTGTGGCATTCTTGGTTGATGCATAAACTGACTCAAATGTTGTACTGAGTAAGACAAATCAGGTCTTGTAAGACCTAGATATAACAATCTACCAACTAACCTTCTGTAAACATTAGGCTCAACCAAAATATCACCAATATCAGTAGAAAGTTTCAAACCAGTAGGTAATGGAGTAGGAGAAGATTCATATTCCAACATTTCACAATCTGTAATAATATCTTTGATGTATTTCTTTTGAGACAAGAAAATACCATCATTATTTCTGGAGACTTCAACTCCTAGTATTTAAGTGCACCAAGATCTTTAATAGTAAAGGCTTAATCAAGAGAAAGCTTGACTGAATCAATCTGAGGCATGCTTGTTCCTATGAGAACCATATCATCTACATGGACTAAGATGGCTAAGAAATGACCATCTAAGAGTCTAGTAAACAATGAATAATCATGTTTGGATTGAATAAAACCCAAACTCTTCAAAAACTTGCTTAATTCCTTATTCCATTGTCTGGATGCCTGTTTAAGTCCATAAATGGACTTTTTCAGCTTACAAACTTTACCATTTGTAGCTTTGGTGTACCTTGTTGGTGGTAACATGTAGACCTCTTCTTCAAGAAAACCATGCAAAAATGCATTATTCACATCTAATTGACATAAAGGCCAACCATGTGCATTAGCTACTGCAATCAAAACTCTGACAGTAGCCAGTTTAGCTACTGGTGCTAAAGTCTGATTAAAATCTTGCCCCTCTATTTGTTGATAGCCTGTAGCTTCCAAACAAGCTTTGTACCTTTCAATGGTACCATTTGGATTTAACTTGATTTTATCAACCCGCTTAGAACCAATTGCATTTTGCCAACAGGTAAAGTAACCAAATCCCATGTTTCATTATCTTCAAGGGCTTTAATTTCCTTGTCCATAGCAATAATCCAATTAGGATTATTCTTAGCTTGATTGTAGTGTTTAGGTTCAGTGATATGTGAAGAACTGACAGTAAAGGAAACAGATTCAGAAGAAGAAGAAATAATGTTTGGAAGATTTTTGTGAGGAACATAAGTATTGACAAAATCGGTCAATTTAACAGAAGGGATCATATTCCTGGTAGATTTTCTAATAGGAATAGAAACATTAGGTTGTTCAGTAGGAATAGAAACATTAGGTTGATTAGTAGAAGAAGAAGTTGTATCAATAGTTGATTTTGAAAAAGAAGTATCGCTGTTAGAAATATGTGAAGGTAATGGTGAAGAAACAGAAGAATTGGAAATATTGTGAGGAATAGAATGAGGAGAAGAATGAGGAGAAACATAATTATTTTCTATGAAAGATTGAGTATTTGATTGATGTAAAGGAAGAAAAGAAGAAGCATCTGAATAAGTTCCAAAATTAACAAGAGAAATAGAATTCTTGTTAATAACGGATGAATTTGTAGAATAGGGAAAGATAGTTCCATAAAAGATCACATCTCTAGAAACAAAACATGTATGACTATGTAAATCATACAATTTGTAAGCCTTTTCCATAGGGATATCCTATGAATATACATTCCCTTGATCTTGTATCAAACTTGTCTCTAGTAACAGACGTGTTATAAGCATAACATAAGCACCCAAATACTCTCAACTGTGTGTATGAAGGAGGTTTTTGAAACATGATTTCAAAAAAAGACTTCCAGTTGAGAAGTTTTATAGGTAACTTATTAATAATATGAGTAGCAGTCAATAAGCATTCTCCCCAAAACTTCTTAGGCAACCTGGCATTAAACCTTAATGCTCAAGACATCTCAAGTAAATGTTTATGTTTCCTTTCAACTCTGCCATTTTGTTGAGGAACATAAGGAACACTTCTTTGGTGTATGATACCCTTCTCTGCAAATAATATTATACACTCCTCCTTAATCACTTCGTCCCATTATCAGACCTTACTCCTTTCACATGTTTCTTAAACTGAGTTTCAACTAAAGCTAGAAAATCAGCTATAGTTTTAGACACTTGAGACTTATTATGCAATAAGAATGTCCATACTACTCTATTGTGATCATCTAAGATAGTGAGAAAGTATGAAGCACCATTTAAAGCCTTGAGCTTATATGGTCCCCAAAAATCCAAATGAATCAATTCAAAGCATTCATTAGATCTGCTAGTACTGACTGAAAAAGTAAGCTTGTGTTGCTTGGAATATAAGCAAATGTTGCAAACTTGCAATTATATTCCTTTAAACCGGTACAATCACAGATTGATAAGTGCTGCATCTTAGACAATGACACATGACCTAAACGAGCATGTATCATGTGAAGAGAAGGTGCAACATTACACTTATTCTTATTGCTAGTTGATGTTTTATCAGGCAACATCTGACTATCAACAGGAAATTCAGTCACAGCATCATTACGAGAGACTTTATTTCTATATACCTCAATATCTCTTGAATTCTTGTAGCATGATGCATTGAAGAAATATAGTCCATTATATTTCTTGGCAACGGCTATAGAACAACCATGAGTTGTAAATGTGACTTGTATACCAGATTTATCAATCAATTGCCCAACTGGCATCAAATTGTGTTTAAATCCCTCTACTAGCAACACATTATGAAGAACCAAAACTCCATTCAAGATAACCTTGCCAACAACCTTTAACAATCTATGATTGCCATCAGGTAGTCCTAACTTGATTGGTGAGGTTAATTTTCTTTTGTCTACAAGCATGTTTTCATCAAAAACCATATGGTCATATGCTCCTGAATCCACTATCCAACTTGCATAGTCATATTCTTTAACTATAGAACAAGCAAGTGAAGACTGATTACCTGCAAAGCTAGGATTAGCACCATCTGATGTGCCTGCAGTGTGCTTGCCTTTCATGTTTTGCATCATTTGTTGACAGAAAGCATCAAACATATCAGAATTCATTCCTGAATTGTTCACTCCATAACCAGAATTAACAATACCAAAATCCAGAGGAGAATCTCCATAATCAGTCTGAACATTAGCAGCAATTTTGTGAGTGTTATATGAACCTCATGTCTTCTTTCCAGCTTTAATCACATTGTACCACTCAGGATATCCGATCAATTTGAAACATTGATCAACAGAGTGTCCTCTAGCCTTGCAATGCTCACAAAACTTGTCATTCTTTTCTTTCTTCCAATCTTTCTTAGGCTGATTGAAAGAATTAGAAGAGTTCTTCTGTTGATAAGCATTTATGTTCATTCTTTGTGCTGCCATAGCACTACTTTCTCCAATGAATTCCACATTACTAGCACTCACTTCTTTTTGCTTCTCAATTTGTTGTGCAATAGAAAATGCACGATTGATAGTAGGCAGAGGATCCATTGGAAGTATATTAGTAATAACAGTATCAAAACCACTATTTAAGCCAAGTAAAAACTGTATTAACTTGTCTTCAGCTTCAAGATCTTGTAACTTCTTCAAGAACTTGCAAGTACATGAACTCAAAGCACCACAGCTACATATTGGAAAATTCTTTAAGCTTTGCAATTCATCCCACAACTTCTTAAGTTTTCCATAGTAAGCAATAATTGTCATATTTTCTTGCTTTAAACTATCAATTTCTTTTCTTAATTGATATATCAAAGGTCCATTGGTCTGACCAAAACGTTCCTGTAATTCTTGCCACAGGTCCATTGAATTCTCCATGAATCCAAACTCATCTGCTATTTCTGAACTCATTGAGCTCAAAATCCAACTCATCACCATATAATCTACTCTCTTCCATTTCTGAAAGTTCTTATCCTTCTCATCAGGTATAACTAAACCTCCATTAATGAATCCTTCTTTATTTTTAGCAATTAATGCTCTACGCACATTTCTACTTCAACGCATGAAATTACTTCCAGAAAACACAGAAGTAACTAAAGCAGCAGTAGGATTATCTAAATTAGCAATGAATAGAGGATCTATGTTACCTCCATTGTTAGTATTGCTTGCAACGCCTCCATTTCCGCCATTTTCACCATTGAGCGAAGTTTCAGAATCAATCACCATTATATTGACAATAAAACGAATCGATTTACAAGATTATGAATCGCAAATCAATCGCTAACTCAATTTGATTGAAGAACAATCAAGATTCAACCTCAAACTTAAACTGGAACGTTAAGCTGAGAAATTCAATTTCTGAATCGCAAATGACCTAATCTCGTGAAAGAGATTGGCTCTGATACCATATAGAATCAAAACACTATAATGATTTTATTATCGTTCAATCAACAGTAGAGAGAATTTGTTACAGAGAAGAAAGAAGAGAAAAATGTAAAACTGAACTAACTAACATTATGAGCTAATAACCTGATTTATACAAGAGTTAGTTGGAGGATTAACAAATATCCTAACCAACTTGCTGACTAGGATAAAGCAAATAAATAATAAGTTTATACAAATCCTCCAAGGTATCCACACACACACACATTAGGGCGAATTGTTTGTTAGAACTAGGAAAATCTTTTTTCTCTCTATTGAACGTGTAGAATAGGACATCTTAGAGTTAGAGTTTTTGTTTTTTAATCTCTAGAAGGATGAATTAAAAGCTATTTACTCATAAGCACCTCCTATATGCTAACACTAGTTTTGAAGCCCGTGCGTTGCACGGGTTGTTGCTTATTTTATCTTTTTGTATTTTCTTTTTGTTAATATTATTGTCAATTTTGTGTTGCTGTGAAATGAGATTTTTCAACACTATTGTATTTATAACTTTCTCCATTCCTTTTCTATTACAACAATTACCGCTTTGGGTAGTTTCATCTTTTGGAACCATTTCACTTTTGGTAAAACAAAAGCAACTATTGTTGACAATATTGCCTTTATTTTATGTTAATAAAACCCTCATTAATTATCTAAATTGCCTCATAAAGTTGCGTTTACTTTATTAAGGATTATTTATCCCCTACTCTAGTTAACTAAAGGGGTACCTCTATGCTAAATCACCCATTTTTTATTTTCTTAAAAACCATGCCCACACCAATTGTTGTAGTAGAAAAAGAACAGGGAAAGTATGTGTCATTATACTATAATTTCTAGATTTGTTATTACGATATATAAATTTTATAATTTTTAATATCCAATTAAATATTGTAACTAACTCTATTATTATATGGTATCCTAATAATAGGCAAGACTAACAATAATTAACACAGTATTATCATGAATAATACCCGCATGATAATTTAAGAAAGTAGAGCGAGGGTAATAATTTAATAGATGCAGAACAGAAAGAATAGAGAAAAACATGAGTGTCAGCCACAACTTCAACTTTGAATATAGCACATAAACACTAATTATAGAATGGAAGATGAAAAAGCAAAAAAGAAGATCATAATGATAGTTTCATGAATAAAATTAATTAAATGTAAAACCAACCTCTATTAATAATTGAAAATACTATTTAAGAGAGAAAAATATACCTCTTCATCAATCATGACCATATCAAGACTTATCAAACTTCCCCCTTTTTTATGATTTGTGACCTTAAACAGCCTAGAAACGCGAATCTTGATTTCCAAATAGTTTTAGTAGAATTAAGTTCATGGAGAAAAGAATAAGATCTTACATAAAGATATATGGAAAAAAAAACATAAATAATTATGTATGCAATAAATATTCTATGAATAAAATAATTAGTTAATTGCATAATACCTCTGCAATCTCGAAGACAAACTTTCATTTGATTCTTCATGTAATGCCATCATGGAATGCTATAGGTTCAAAACTATGGGTATGAATTTTTTATATGATTCTTAAAGACATAATTAGTATTGTCAGGTATAATACGCTATTTTTATATATTTAAAATAAAGAATCAATAATATGTTATTGTTCATCTAAATAAATACATTTTCATAAGTTGTAAAACAATATTGTATATAGATCTTATTTCAGAGCATATCTCGAGCACTCTCCGACGGTAAAAAAAAACTATACTATTGCGAATTATGTAGCAAAAGTTATAATCAATTTACATTGCATAATAATTTAGATTTTTTATTTAAAATCAGACTATCAATTTTACATTGTTGTTTATTTTATTATATTTCATAAGTTGTAGAACTATATTGTAAATTGATCTTATTTCAAAGCATATTTAGAGCACTATCCAATGGTACAAAAATTATTATACAGAATTTAGATAATATAATAATTTAGGTTGTTAATTCAAAACCAAACTCTAATTTTCGCTTATCAAAAGCTTCTTATATGCATTTAAATCTATGTAAAACTCTATTCTTTAAATATTTTCATGATTTGTGACCCTATATTGTAAATGGATCTTATTTTGAAGCATATTTCAAGCACTCTCCAATGGTAGACGAATTATAATATTTTGAATTAGGTAGCAAAAGTTATACACAATTTAGGTTGTTTATTCAAAATGAAACTCTAATTTTCCCTATCCAAAACTCCTTTTAGGTATTTAAATATATGTAGAACTCTATTTTTTATAATATTTAAATTTAAAACTAATGACATGGCAATCCTACGTGGCGCTCTCTATTTCATAAGTTGTCGAACTATAGTGTAAATGGATCTTATTTCGAAGTATATTTCGAGCACTATCCAATGGTACAAAAATTATAATATTCTGAATTACGTAGCAAAAGTTATATGCAATTTACATGATATAATTATTTGGGTTGTTAATTCAAAATCAAACTCTAATTTTCGCTTATCCAAAACTCCTTATACGTATTTAAATAGTAATAATAATTAATGACATGACAATCCTACGTGGCGCACTCTATGGCCTCGAAATCTTGAGGAGCTCCCTATGCTCCCGAAAAGTTCCTCCTTTATATTGATTGATTGATTGATTGGATAGGATTAGGGTTTTCATTAAACTCTAATCACTCCATGGATCACGCAACCATCATGGCCCTTTTTGGACTAATTTAGCTTATGACATCTAATGTCATATTTAATAAATTAAATTACTTGCTTTGAAGTAAGCCCAATATAGTTAATTCTAGTTTGACGCGTTAGCATAATTGATAAAGCCCATAGCTCATTTATCTTAAGCAACCCAGTATAAGTGTGTGACATTATGGGTTCAACTAACTGATCTAGTAGTAAATTGAATCTAACTCTAGTATGATTCTAGTAAAGTATTGCAGCTTCCTAAAATTAACTGATTTAATGTAAGTTTTCTTTCGTGTATGTGAAGACTGTGCAATGTGATAAGATGTTGGATCACGTCATTTCACATAAAGTTAAGCCAAAGAGTGGTTTTAAATCTGACTGATTAACTCATAGTTGTGCATAGTTATAGTTCAAAGCTAGATCATGCTGGTTAATCTGCAGCCTAGTGACTTCAATGCCATCTCCAATGATAACTGAGGCACTATATAATATATTGGATTGTTATACTATTATGTCATTTTTCAAATTGTGCCTGACTCATATATATATGCTTGTGTTGTGTGTGGCTAGTTGTGTAAACTCCAAGCCGCTTCATGCTGATTTTG
Organism: Beta lomatogona; assembly: GCA_947646795.1. Lineage (NCBI taxonomy): Eukaryota > Viridiplantae > Streptophyta > Magnoliopsida > Caryophyllales > Amaranthaceae > Beta > Beta lomatogona. The sequence continues at coordinate 134,932 of CANSNZ010000424.1, read as the reverse complement.
GTAGGAACCAAAGTGAGTCCCATCAATTACTAAAGATCAAAGTAATGTGTTTATGAAAAATTGTTTTTACAAAATCTCTAGCACACAACTCATTTGCCACATCAACTGAGTGTCAAAGGTCATAAGTCAAATCATGTAAAAGGAGTTTCTGTTAACAAAATAACAAATATACTCCACGCCATTATATAATATCTCCAATTATATACTAGTATATCACTATATGTCAATAATCATGCATTCTACTAGTTGACAATAACAGTCCTCAGCCTCACCCACCCACCTCTTTTCTCTCCCCTCTCCTACCTCACTTTCAAAATTAAAAGAGCACAGCCAACTGGCATTTTTGATTCATTCATATGAGGATAAAATGAGACGTAGCAACATTTTAGTACATGACAAACTTAGCCTAAGAATACATTTCTATGTGATTTTATTATTACTCTCTTCCAATACTTTCACCATCCTTTCCTTTCTTCCTCCTCCTCTTCCCTACTTATATACACATAACAAACAACCAACTTCCTCAAATTCTTACCATAAACAAACTAAACTCCTATGATAAATTTGTAAAGGAAATACTCCAACAAATACACATATTAGGCTATTAGCTAGACTATCAGATAGAAAACATGGATATCGCGGCGTCCGAATGGAGCGCAGGGTGTGAATCTGGTTGGACAGGCTACTTAGATGAATCATACATTTCAAAAAATTATAATAATGTGGTTGATGATCACCCTCACAGTTATACAATGAATTCAACTCACAATTACGACGACGACGATATGTCCATGGTTTCTGATGCATCTTCAGGTCCTCCACATGTTGTACAAGAATATGATGGACAATCATATAGTCGTAGTACCAACAGGGATAATTGTTATTCTACCACTTCTGAGAAATCGTCGAAAAAAAGTGTCAAGAAATCAAAGAAATCCAGTAAAGAGATCAAGAAACCGGGTATTAATAAACATCAACAACATCAGCAATGTTATCTTGATGACACTGCTAGCTCTCCTACAATAACTCATTCTAAGGTAAAATAATACTACCTCCGTTTTGAAATAAGCTGAACACTTCTCTCTTTTATGTGAGAGCTTTTTGATAAAAGTTTTTCACTTATTCTAGAACGGATCAAGTATCCACTTTGTTAAAATGTTATGTTGCTCCTAATTATTGTAATTAATACTATAAATTAAACTATAGTTTAATTATGATTTGCTATATTTAATTTGTAGATGTATGCCATTCCCTCTACGTTGGACTTCTCACAGAGCATGTCAGCAACCTATCTGCAGGTAATAATATACATGACTGTTTTTCCTATATATCCTTTTTTTCTTGAATGATTTTTTTAAAAACAATTTCATATAGCATGTACTTTATTATATACTGGCAATATTAATAATAGAAGTTTTTCTGCGATTTTAGGGGAATTCTCCGTACAGTAATCACTATGATTTTTGGCAAACTTCTCATCCTAAAGATACTGATCATTCAGCTCAACCAGGTAATTATTTCTAATGATAAATTCATAATAATAATACTAACTATATAGAAATCACCATAATTGGCATTTTAATAAGAACACCGGCCACATTTGGAATTATTCATATTATTTTTTCTTTATTACTCACATTCGTCGTTTGGAAAACCACTCATAATCTGTTTTCGTCTGTTTTGTAAAGAGCTACTCACTTTATTTTATTCTAAATTTGACAATACATTACTTATTCTTGGCCCACACTACTCTCACTAAATATAGAAAAGAAAACATGTGCATTGTGTAACCAACTTTTTACATTCTCCTTCCTTTTACACAAATTGATAAAAGTGTGTTTATAATAGGTGAGTAGCTTTTCAATTAACATATAAAATGTATCTTGTATTATATATGTTACCAAAGAAAAAAGGAAATATAAGTGTTAGATACTAAAAGTAAATCGTAGGTAAGATGATAGTATCACACTAACAACATCTATTAACTAAGACATAAATGTAGGACATCATTTATATGGTAATATGCTTATATAACCACATGGATACTATGAAGACAATGAAAAATATGATGGTAGTGTGTAATTTCAACAAACATTTGAACATATAAATACTATGTAAATTTTTAGTATGATGGTACACTGGTAAATTCCCAACAATCTTATACTTCTTTCTTTTCTTAATTGCACTATTTGCTTTTTCACGTACTCTAACATGCTTGATTCTTTGAATATTAATATCTCTAATTGCGCATAAATAAAAATTATAAAATGTTGATATTTAGAATTCGACGAATTTAACAAGATAACGCTTGAGTATCCTTTTTCTTATATAATGGTGAAAAAAAATTATCAAAACTGGTTGATGAATATTACCCAGATGCGAAATGGTGCAACTAAAAAAATAGATGAAGTATAAGTTATTGTCATAGGGTCTCATGTGTAATTTATTTGCAAACTAATAATATTTGCATCTCTTTGACAGGTGAGTTGCAAGGAAGAGGATGGGAATAAGACAATGGAAAAGACATTATGAGAAGTTACATAAGTAAATCTACTCTCTCAAAGAGGGAGAGATGAAAAAAATGGTGTGGATGTCAAAGATCTTAGTAGGGATATTAATTGTCTTCTTTCGTTTCTTTTTTGTTTATTATTATGATTAATTATATTTCTCTTTTTCCCTGTCTTCTTTTCATCTGTTCCTGTCAATACAATGGGAAACAACCTGAGAACAAATATATATATTCGAATAATTACTTACTCCCAAATTCTTAATGGTGTCCCATGCTTTCTTTCCAGCACAAAAGTGTAATTTGTCAGATTACTATATATTTTCAACACCTTATAATTGTAGGTGATCTAAGATAAGTTAGGGACGCATAATGATCTTAAGATTAGAATATGAACTTATAAGAAAATAAATTGGAAAAAAAAAATTAAGGCTTCCTTTAGTTAAAGATAAAAAGAAGGAAATAACAAAATGGAAGAGATGATGGATGGGAGTGAAGGGAAGGAATATGGAAGAATATGTAACATTTCTTTTTTCCTAAACAAACAATTATTTACGCTTTATAAATCAAACAAAGAAAATCAGAAAATCATTTTTCTTGCACAATTTATATTACCACCAAATCAACACATTCTAATTGTCCATTTGTCTGGCATATCATATGGATTTAAAGACATACCATTGTTAGGGAGCAATAATATAAATAAATAAATGAGTCGTGATCTCACGCGAGTTCTCATTATCAACCTATTACTCTCTTCCTTTCTTTTTATTAGCTATAATTCGCTTTGGCACAAATATATCGAGATGTATGTGGCAAGGACCCCATTAATATCTTTAATATAGATGACAAAAGCTAGGAAGGATTAAATAGGTAGGAATAATATTGTATATGTAGCAAATAAAAGGATATGGATGTTATTATTCAATACTTTATTCTTTTTACAAGTTATAATAACAATATTTTGACTTTACGCTTGTCAACACATAATTTTAGCCATCAATCTCTTTAATATACAATTTGTAAAATTAATAATAAAAAAATTATATATTAAAATCATACGCGAAAACTAATCCCACAATATTACATAAGAACATATACTATGTTGTCTATGTAAATAAGAAAAAGAACTGACCAAAGTTAAGATATTTATAGTTTAGAAGGCAACATGTTACAAACTTACAATTATAAAATAAAGACGTATATGCATAATTATATGTTTTGTATTTAAAATTGTGGAATAACCCAATAACAACACACAGAACAGTAAAAAGGTTGGGTGAATGATTGGCATCGGTCTATATATATTATCAGATAACATAATGCTCAAAGATCATTCCCCACCAATGACTTGTATAAAAACCTCACAGGCAAAGCAGTAGGTCTAGACTCTAGAAGGTATCAAAGCCTCATGATTTTAACCACTACAAAGGACGAAATTTGTAGAGTCTAGATAAAAATGTTTGGGAAATGATTTTTGGATGATTATTTTTCACATATTTTTCAGTTTTTGTTTCTTTAGATGCGGTTAAACAGCCTAAACAATTTATTTGTGAATGATATTTGGATGTCTAAAAGCCAAATATTAAAAAGTTTGTTCCACTAAACTTTTGATATTGAGTTTTGGCTATTATTGCCTACTATTACTTATTACTTCATAATCCCTCAATTTCAAATTGCGTGCTATATTACCTTTTTGCACTAGTTCTAAATTTTAAGGGAAGTTAATACACATGCTACTAAACAGCAACTATATTTTGTGTCCTTATACTGTTTTTCAAAACTGCATTGTTGTAAGAGAGAGATCACCCTAAATATCATATACTTGGGTGCATAGTCTAAATTGCATACAAAAATAAAGAGAAGAAAGTGGATAACTGGATGTAGGGTCTAACTTTAAGATATAGTAGAAAAAAAAAACTTGCCAAAACTACATAAGATTAATTATGTAATGATCAAAATAGTGGTGAAGACTATGAAATTACAAATGTTATATAAATCATGGAGCGAAGGTAGTATATAAAATCTAAGTTATAGTTGATTGGAAGATTTGCAAGCTATGCATGCATTATTTCACGGATTTTGCTTTATGTGGTCCTAAAAGATGAATCAGAAGTTAAGACAAAAATTACATGTCGTTTAGTGTGAAACAGGAAACAAGAAAATATTAAGGAAATAGTTGAAAATAAATTTAAAGTATAAATAGTTAAAAGTTGTAATCATTTTCAAGATGGTACCCTTCATAATTGAGATTCATTTACTATAACTCATAGTTGGCACTAATATGAATGTAGCACCCATAATTAATATTAATTCTAGAAAAACTTTCTCAATATTTTTAGTTTAATCTTTTAAACTTCAGCACATTGCGTATTCTAAAGGAAGGAAGACCAACTCAAGATTCCTCGCACCAAGGTTATGTTATCGCATTTCAAAGATGGCGGATTTTGATATATCATAGACATAAGTACATGACTGTACCTTTATACCGGATATTCAATCATAGAAATGTGAATATGATGTGCATTATGGTCATAAAGTTACATACAATTCAAAGTAAGAGAATATACATTTTAAATTTTAAAAAAAAAAAACTACAATGAAATAATATAACAGTATGATAAAATAACACAAAATCTAGTAAAAAAAAAATATTAACTGTGAGAACATTGTACATCATACTTTTTGAATGTATAATGTAAGTGTTTTCCTTATACCGATTTGCAAGGCATTAGAAGAAGACGAGTGGTCCTTTGAGGTTGAGGGGCAGTGTGTCTGCAAGGCAATTGATATTTGATACAGCAGAGAAGGGAGGGGGCCAAAAACAACTCAGACTAAGCCCAATTTGCCAATTTAAGTGACCCACTTCTTTCTTCCTTTTAGATTTTGCCAGCAAAGTCTGAATGGTATAAAGCATGGCTCAAGTAAGTAATGCCAGCATTATTTTCTTTAAACTTAAATGAGGATTTTCTTCAATTTTGGAAATATTCCCATCTTCTCAATCTTGTAATATAACTAGTTATTATAAAGCCCGTAAAATATAAAGGTTGGATAGTTTTATTATCCTTGTTAATATAGTTATGTAGGACTAGTCACTCTAAAGTTACGCCTTGAATATTATAGATTTTACAATCCCTCCGTCCCAGAAAGAATCTGAACACTTATTGGGATACATATTTTAAGGTGATAAGTTATAATGTGATTATCAAATGTTATTTTATTTAAAAAGTAGATGTGATAGGAGTTGGTGGGGTATATTTTACTCCCTCCGTCCCATATTATAGTGTTTTTTTTTTTTTCACGGTTATTAAGGTAAATAGAATCTAAGAGAAATGTAAAGAGTGTTTGTGTATTGAAAATAAATGTTATGGGGAAAAGCTGATTTTAGGAGAGAGATTGACAATAAGTGGTGAAAGAGCATTATACATGACTCATTCAACCCTTGAGTTGAATAGACAAAGCAAAAAACTATTTCCAAGAAGCAAATAAATAATGGTGGCACAGTTTTTCTAGGAAAATCATGGAAAGGTGTGGAATATAAAATGGAAACAATAATTATATTTTGGGACACCTTAAAAGGAAAGAGTTCACTCGTGGTACACCCGGGTGTACCATGAGCATGGTACACCCGGGGTATTTTTGTAATAAATTAGAACTTGGTCTTCATTTGACAAAGTTTGCTCATTTTGGGATTTTGCTCATTTTACTCATTTTGTTCATTTGCTCATTTGCTTATTTTGCTTATTTTGTAATAAAAGTGTTTGCTCATTTTCTTAAATGAGTAGAAATGTTTGCTCATTTGCTCATTTGTTCATTTGCTCATTTGCTTATTTACTCATTTTTGCTCATTTTGCTCATTTACTCATTTACTCATTTACTCATTTTGCTCATTTGGAGAAAATAGTCTTGGGTGTACCATGAGCATGGTACACCCAGGTGTACTATAAATATTCTCAAAAGGAAAGAAGCACTATAATATGGGACGGAGGGAGTATTAGAGAAGAGCGAAAGTTGGACAATTTTTTCTTAATAGAAGGTAAAGTGTGGGCCAAAGGAGTATAAAAGAAAAATTATAGTATTAATAGTGGGATCATGTTAATAATGTATGTATTCAAACTAATTTGGGACAAACATAAAAGGAAAGTGTTCGAATATTACTGGGACGGAGGGAGTAATAATAAGGATCAATGTAACTTAACTATATTATTTGCCAAAATTTTATTCTAAACTAATGTAGTAACAAACTCAAAACCTAAAAACTATAAAAAAAAAAAAAAAAAAAAAAAACCAAATGAAAAATTAAAGAACGTCATAATATATAACTAAAGTAAACATGGGGGTGGAATTGATAACACAAATGCTCGAATTTTCTACTTATGACAAAATCTTATGCTTATTTTTCTATCTCTCGAACTCTTGTACTCCTTCATAGTTCTTTTTTAGAATTTCTCTCAAACTCTGATAATTTTATTTTTCCTATATGAACTGAAAATTTTAAGGTATGAGAACATTCATATTTAGAACAATTCTTATATAATAACGTGAGAATGATGGAAATGTAATCTATTATAGTAAATGTGTAATATGTTAGGTTGTTTATTTAAAATCAACTTACGTACGTAACATAAGTTGTTTATTCAACATTAAACTATAATTTTTCATCATCCAAACACTATGTATGTATATGTTCATCTCTATTTTTTCTAATTTAATTTCCTTTTTAAAGTTCGGTCGCATGAAGATTTTAGGTGACTCCATTTATGCTCTTAAAATTCCTCCTTTAAATTTTTTATAAAAATCATTTATATATACACATTAGATCAAAAGATTATTATTCTTATTATTTTTATTTAGTTGTGAGAATTGATTAATAGTACAACAATTGATCATCTATAATAATATAAAATATTGTATATAACTAATATATTCAAACATTTTTCACATTGTATCTTTAAAATTTTATTTATATGAGAATTGATTAATAGTATTTTTTTGAGTTGATTGACATAGTTAGTAATATGATGCAATGTTTTCCATTTTTCATATACTAGTTTTTCAAACCCATGCAATGAACGACCTATAGAACAAAACTAGTCAGTGTCCCGGGCGATTCCCCACGTTACTTTTTGTAATTTTTTGTCTAGTGAGGAAAAATTGAAGTAATTACATGATAAGTAATTGCATGATATTTTGAAAAATAAACCCTTAAAAGTTTGGGGATGAAAACAATAGCTTAACCTTCTACAAGGAATTGGAGTAAGAGTTTATATATATACAATAGTCTCTTGTTATTATCATAAAAGGTTAGGTATCTAACTACTTGTGTAAATATTTTAATGAAATATAATTATAAGAGCTTATGATAATTTATTTTGAAATACTAAACAATGATGTTACTTGTGTAAATATTTTAATGATATATAATTATAATAAACTGTTATTTTGCTCCTTTGCGGGGCCCCTTATGCTCTGAGTGGGCGAAGTGTATGAGACTTTATAAGTCAGCCTTAATGGAAACTCTACAAACTTTCAAAAAAAAAAATGGTGTTATGTTGGATTCATGGTTAAGCTTTCACTTTTCATTTCAAAGGTCGCATGTTCGATACCTTGTAAGTACACAACATTATTTTTTAATTGAGGGTTTGATATGGAAATAAAGCATTTGTATTAGAGTCTTACAAGAGAGTGTCACTTGGCACACAAACTTTCTTAGGAACACCTTTTAATATAATATATTAGGACTAGCACTATATGCACGCGATGCGTACGACAGTATATTAATATTAATATTAATATCAAAAAAGTGTTAAAAAAGCTAACTTAAGTGTGATATTTATGGTGAATATTGATGAGCGTATATATATGGTGAATATTAATGGGCGTTATTATTTTTTATTTGCATTGCTCTAGTGTAAAGAGTAATGTTTTCCATAAAGGACTATGTTGAGGTAGGATATGTTATCTTGTACTCCCTCCGTCCTAAAATATAGTTCCCATTTCCATTTTGGGTGTCCCAAAATATAGTTCTCATTTCCATATTTAGTTCCACATTTTTCCATAATTTGTCTAGAATAATTGTGTTCCATCATTTATTTGCTACTTGAATTTTGTTTTTTGCTTTGTGTATTTAACCCAAGTGTTACAATTAATGCTCTTTCACCAATTATTCTCCATTCTCTCTCCTAAAATTATCTTTTCCCATACAACATTTATCTAAATAAACAAAAAATCTTTACTATCCCTCTTAGATTCTACTTGCATAAATTACCGTGAAAAAAGGGAAATGGGAACTATATTTTGGGACGAATGGAGTATTTGGTAGAGAATTCAACAACTCCCCTTTTAAACAATAATTTAGGTTATGTTTTTTATTTATTTAAAAATACATATATTTTATAGGCGTATTTAATGAGTAGTACATAGTTCAATTTAATTTCAATGGGTAATTGAAGTTTTTAGGCATATAATGGTGAGTAGTGCTTCACTAAAAAAATAAATTATAAAATGATACTCCCTCCGTTCTCTTTTGTTGTTCCAAGAATCGGGGAAAAAACCAATGCAACTCAAAAAATGAGTAAGATTACACTATTTTACATAAAGCTAAATGAATAAAAAGAAAGATTCTAGCCCTTTTGATTTATTCAATGTTAGGCAACCAATCATACAAAAAGTTTGAGGGGTAAAAGAGAAAAGTAACGACAAACAAGTGTAAACACATTTATTGCTCTTTGAATGACTCTATGTTAGACAACCAATTAGACAAAAGTTTGAGGGGTAGAAAAGTAAAAAAAATGATTACTCAATAGTGTGAACACATTTAATACATCTTAAAACTAATGGGAAATTTAATTCATAAATTATATTATTTATGGAAAGATTTAAAATAGGAACAACATATTGAAATTTTCCAATGGGGAATACGGGAACAACAAAAAGAAAACGGAGGGAGTATTATCTAATGATGTATGTTAATCTCTTTAATTATTTATTATCTCAACTAATTGTGAGCCCCAAAAAATAAAAAAATGAATATTCTCTAAGTTTCTTAATTTTTTTTTTATGGTTTGTTAATACATGTTATTTGCAATTGTTATTGCAACTCAAAGTTTAGATAGTAAGAATCTCTGTAAATCTTTGCTTTTATAATAGTTTGAAAATTGATTTAGTCATCACTTTATATTTTCAATTGTGAGTTTCCTCTTTTTACACATTTTTATGTATTTTTTTGGTAATGTAGAACTTTCCTTATTACCCAAATTTGTAAATGAGGAAAGAGTTAAGAAAATTTTTTTCTTTATTATTTTTTGTGAGATTAAGGGTATATAATTCATTTCAAGAGGGGACACCATAGCTTCCCCCTTGGCTCATATAATAGAGATAGATGTATGTTATGTTATTCGGTTATTGTTCCCTAAAAGTATTAAGGCTATGTTTAGTTCACCTGAAATTTTTGTCACCCGAAATTGTTTTAAGAAATAAACATCATATACTATTGTCATGTTCGTTACATGTACAACATCAAAAAGAACATCACATATCAAAATTATTAATTAGAATAAATATAAAAAATAACACTTACAAATGCCAAAAGAACATTCTTCTTCTTGAACACAAATAGCTTCAAATAGTGATATCAATGACATTTATAATAAAAGCAACGACATTAATAATAATTACCAATATTAATAATTAATAAGTACAACAACGACAATAATAATAATTATTACAATAACAATAATAGCATTAGTAATACTAATAATCATAATAATCATGATGATAATAATAATAATAATAATAATAATAAGTTTTTATATATAAGCATAATCGATCGATCCGAACTTATCGATCGACTTGATCCGATCCGAACCGATCGATCGATCTCGAACTTATTTTTTTCGATCGATCGATCGATCGATCTGACCCGATCGATCGATCTCGAAATAAGCAAAAATAAGGTGAACTAAACATAGCCTAAGTGATTCTTATAATATATGCCTTCTCAATCATATGTAATTGATTACATGTAGGGGAATTTCATATTAACATAGCTACACTATAGGTCTATAGTGATATAATCATATTCCTATATAATTAATATTTTTCTTATAACACAACAGTTGTATCTTTACAAAGATTTTCTTAAAGTTGCTCAAAATTTTATGATATTTGAAATATATAAATAAAAACTTAAACATAATTATATGATTTATGGATCTTATTTTAGAACATGTTTTTAGCTCTTTTCAATTGTATAGAACTTTAACTTTTGAATTATGAAGCTAAAATTATACTGAATTTTTATTTAATTATTTCTCAAGTAAACTATTCGATGGGTGGTTTGATAAAACCTACAATACAAATCTAAATAAAATATGCATGTCCTCCAGTTGAAGTTTTTGTCATATTTTTCATGTTTAAAGCTAAAAAAAGAAGTTTCCTATTTGTATTGTAACCTTTTACTAGCCAACTCGACCCAACTGAAAATAGTTCCGATTGGTTTCAAAAAACTTGCAAAAGGATACTAATATGAATATTAATATAGTAAGTATTTTGAATACCAATTCAGGAGATTTTTGTTTTTTTGTAATAGTGGCTGATCTCTATTATATAAGCCAAGGGGGGAGCAATGGTGTCCCCCTTGGAATTTACTTAAATGCCCATCCACAACATAGATATTACCCTTAATGAATTTAACTTTCCATATATATTAAATAATCTTTTCTTCTTCCTACTTGCCATATATATTGAACAAGTTAACAATGGAAATGAATTTGAAATTTCAATTAAATATTAAATTAAGGAGAATGATTTCCTCTTCTTGCATGTGTGAAAAACTATGATCAAAAATTAAATTTATAATATAACTTGATTGAAACAATCAGAAGAAAAAAAATAATAATAACTTGAATTTCATATTAATAATTATACTGATAATATTGTAAAACCGAAATGTTGATTATTATTTGGTAAACTCTATTATATAAATCAAATTCTTCCACTTTATTAATATTCAACGATTGAACCTGATACACAAATTCTTCTACTTTATTTGAGCACAAGCTTTCCTCTACTTTATATTTCCTTTTCTCAATACTATATTTGAATAATGATGAACAAATAACTAAAAAACCAACGAAACACTGATTTAAGAAAAACATAAAAAAACTAAAAAAAATTACAAATGTCTGTTTGAATCAAAAATTTTGTAACACTGATGAATAACTAATTGAGAAAAGAAACGCTAATATTACTTGCACGCATAGCATGCAAAAAATGCTAGTGTATTAGAGGCTAGCACTTTTTGTTTAGTGGTCATAAGTTCTTTTTTTCCCAAAATTAAACAAAAAAAAAAGTGTGAAGATTATAATTAGAACTATTTTCGGTACCAATATGTCTTACTATTAGGGCTGATTAACGGATCAGGTCGGGTCGGGTCGTGTTCGGGTTCGGGTTAATAATAAACAAGTTGAACATGTCCCAACCCAAACCTAACCCGTTTATTAAACGGATTGCAAAACTCAACCTTGACCCGACCTTTTTATTAAACGGGTTACCCATATAACCCGTTTAACTCATTTACATATTTATTACTATTATATTTTTATTATAATTTATTAGTTTTCAACAATAAATTCACATTAAAGTATGCATGATGAGATTTTCTTTTCAATTTTTGTGTTTTACAATTAGTATTTTTAAAATTTTCACCAACTTTAACACAACTTTTTAGGAAATTTATATTTTAATGAGTTAAACAGGTCAAAGCAGATTAATTTCGGGTTGAAAATGTCAACCTTAACCTAACCCATTTAATTAAATGGGTAAGTCGTGTCAATCTATTTACTTAAATGGGTCAAAAATCTCAACCCAAACCCGCTTATTTCAGGTGTCAATTTTCACAGCCCTACTTACTATTACAACAATATGACTTATATTTTTTTAGGGATGTCAACGGATCGGGTTTGGATTGAGTGGACCATCATTCGCATCCATCACCCGATGTCATCCGCTCTACCGATCCATCTGTCAGCCGGTTCATCCATCAATGGAAATAGAGCATTTGTTTTATTAAACAAGATCTCGTGTGACTACGTTTTTCCTTACGTGTAAATCACCATAAATTGTTACGGTTGAGTATATAGATAGTGCAAAGGTCAAATTACTACAACTTAGAGAAAGTAACAAATAATCACAGTGATTTTTGAATATATAGTGCATAGCATAATAATACAATTTGTAATTTTTTAGAAAAAAATGAGAAAGTAACTACCCAAAACACCCCTTTTTTGGGAAATCAGTAAAATACCAATAATTTTTTGGCAAAATTATACAAATTATGATCATCATATGTTACTATTCACATATCATCGTAATTATTTAGGAAAACATACTTTCTTTACAGGGAGGAGAATGCAACCTAATAAGCAGTTGCGGAAATTCTATTATTAAGAATTCACATGCATCAAAATTTAAACTCGAGACAAAAAAAAAATCGTAATTTTATTGTCTGTTGACAGCTTCACTACCAGAAAAGCAAATTCACCATCAAAACCACAGTTTCTCATTGTTACCCACAAAAGCAAATGTAACCACTTGGGCTTGCAGCTAGCCCACTAAGAATGTGATATCTTCATGAAAGTAGGTTCAATTATTGAAATCTATTTATTATGTGTGATTCCTTCCAAATATATCTATTGTGGTGGCTCCCTTACCTTATAATTAGAAGCCATATCTTGGAAGATGACTAAAGATCTTAGGAATTGAACAATACTTTCTTTTCTTTCATCCTTCTCTTTTGTGTCTCCACTCTTGCTGGTACCGCAATAATTATTCCCTTTTCATATCATTGGTCTAAAGAAAAATAACAATTTCATTTGACGTGTCTACATATGTAATCCTAAGACTAAAATAAGCATTAGATACATCTTTTAAAGAAGTACTATTACTTCAGAAATATAAGACCTAATTATGTATCAATTAGTGTTATTAATACTTAATTTTTACTTAATATTTTCACTTTAACTTCTTATATCGCCATCCTTAAAATTGCATATATCATTCTCCATAATAATATTAAGATTGTGGAATATAAAGTGATTAATGGAAAGGAGATAGGACAAATGCGGTTGGAGGAGCTTGTGCTTGACAGTTAAACAAGGGGTACAATGATGATTTGTAGAAGAAAATGACATATTGCATTACCACACTACTAGCTAGCTAGATACCTTCCATGAGGGTTTGTTGGCTCTATCAGATTTCAGTTCCTCCATTAATACATTCAATACTTCCCCATAGATTCAGCTACTTGTTTTCCATATCTATATTTTATGGGCAAGGCATGGATGCATTCAATCATTTAGAAATTGTGTGATGTAGTTGGGATCTTAAACAACACACATTATTAGAACAGGTGGTTTAATTTTAACGTAAAATTAGATAAATCCAAGTCTATATCATCTCGCATCAGTCATCCCTTCTCTTTCCTTCCTTTATTTTCCTTTAAATTTTGAACTACAACAGACAAATTTCAAAATTAATCCGACAATCTTCCAATGGAAACAACTAGTCACTAAATCGACTAAAGAATGTGATTATCAAATAGATTACAATGGTCACTAATTAAATTAAACTAGTCACTAAATAAATCAAACTAGTGTACTGGTGGTTTGTTGCACAAATTTGCAATCAGTATTGGGAATGTGTACGCTATTTACACAGTTCAATAAAGAGTTATCTTCTCAAAACTATGTTTGAATGATAGACACTCTCATAGAAGGTTGCATGATTCAGAGTACAAACGAGGGCTATGTTATATTTAGGGGTGCTCAAAATATCCAATCCGGGATCCGATCTCTGATCCGGTTGATCCGATCCGATTTTTCGGATATCCAATCCGCTTATTTAGTTTGCGGATATTTCGGATCGGATACGGATATGATTTTTAAAGTTTCGGATATCCGAAAATATCCTAAATATGGGAATTTTTCGGGATTTTTAGGATTTTTCTCGGTATTTTTTGGATATTTTCGGATATCCGATCCGAAATATCCGTTTTCAAGGCTGGATATCCGATAATCCGATCCGATCCGGAACATATTTTAAGAACTTTTCCTTTGAAAATTTCATTTTTTTTAGTTTTCAGATATCCGATGATCCGATCCGAAATTTTTCGGATCGGATTCGGATCGGATTTTTCCCGATCCGAAATTTTCGGATCGGGTCGGGTATCCGAAATGAACACCCCTAGTTATATTGTTGGGTCTGGTTCATTATTATCATAGTTATATCGTAGAAGAATTTTATTTGATCAAGTTAAGTTGTGTTTCGTTTTTCTTTAATATTGATTTTAGATGTCATATGGCTTTCGGTTAATTAATTTATCTTTCCTCTTCAAAAAAAAATACTCATAAAGGTGGCCCGTTCTCTTATTAATATCGGTTTTGGGTTGTTGCCTAATTCTAAATTAAAAGTAGGCGGTCTTTTCAAGGCCAATTGCTTATATATATATATATATATATATATATATATTCTCCATTTTTTTTCACTTGTAATAGTGAAGCATGGCATATAAATTTAGGAGAGGAGAAAGATTATGCGTTAAGAAACAAATATAGGAATATATTGCCCAAAAATGTCAATTTAGCCAGTAATGTGCAAGTTTCTCTCCTTATAAAAAATACTATATGACTATTTGTTACTCCCTCCGTCCCATAATATAATGATTATTTCTCATTTTTTACGAGAATTAAGGAAAGTGAAACATGAATGATAAATAATTAATATTGTGGGAAAAAAGCTGATTTTAGGAGAGAGAATGATGTATAATGGGTGAAAGAGCATTAAATATATGATTAATTCAATCGTTAGGTTCAATAAACAAAGAAAAAAATTATTTCTAAGGAGCAAATAAATGATGGTTACATGGTTTTTTAGGCAAATCAAGAGGAATTGTGGAATTTAAAAATAGAAACAAGAACAATATTTGGGGACACCCAAAATGAAATGCAAGCACTATATTATGGGACAGAGGGAGTATTATATAGGAATGAGTATCATTTAAATACTCCCTTCGTCCCAAAATATAGTTCCCATGTCTCTTTTTTCACGATAATTTATGCAAGTAGAATCTAAGAGGGATAGTAAAGATTTTTTTGTATTTAAATAAATGTTGTATGGGAAAAGATGATTAGGAGAGAGAATGGAGAATAATTGGTGAAAGAGCATTAATTGTAACACTTGGGTTGAATAAACAAAGCAAAAAACAAAATTCAAGAAGCAAATAAATGATGGGACACGGTTTTTCTAGACAAATTACGAAAAAATGTGGAACTAAATATGAAAATGGGAACTATATTTTGAGATAGAGGGAGTAGTCTACAGTCATCTAATAAAGGTTAAAGCAACTAAAGGAAAGAAGGTAGAAAACTGATTCCATTTCTTCAAGGCCAAAAATATTAAACCAAACATAATCTAAAACCTAAATAGGTCTCGATTAGAATAAATCCATTCAAATATTCCGATTCAGATCAACTTTGTTAGGTCTAATTTTACATTAGCAAGAAGAGTTGGATAATTGTAGCATGGTAATTGTTTATCCTTTTTCACCAAAAACAGGCCAGCTCATGATCCCAGAAATAACTCTTTACTTATCTAATCATTAAAACCATATGACCAAATGTGTGAGACTACACTGGAAAATAAAGGACCAAAGGTCAAAAAGTGTATTACCACGAAAGGAATCAGTACCAAACCCATTATTATCTTTATTTATAGCACTTAAGAAAACCCTTTGCTTCTTATTAATTAATTAATTAACTGAAGCTGAGATCTTTCGGCAACTAATTGCCTACCATAATTGACCACAATTATAAATGTTGGTCCTTAGCCTATAATAATGTCATTCATTAAACCCCTAAAGGAGACACGCATGCCATTACATTCCTAATAATCCAACTTCCCGTGGATAAAAATGGTGAAAAACGTCTAAAATCCACGTGTGAGTGAGACAGATCTTTGTCCCTCCTCAAAATCACTTTGTCTCTCTCTTTTACACGTCATTAGTTTTGGATTTAGAAAATAAAAGCCAAAGGTTTCCATCCAATAATAATATTATAAGTTGACAATGGACATGATTTATAAAAGATACACCCTCCGGTCTTTATTATTATTTATCCGTTTTTTACTTGTGAGGCGTAAAAAAGAAAAAACTATATGTAGTAATGAAAAGTTAGTGATGCCTCATTCCAAAATAAAAAAAAAGAAATGGAGTAACTAATAAGGAAACATTCCAAAAAAGAATAAAAACGAGAACTAATAAAAACTAGGATCGGAGGTAGTACTATATAACGAGGGAGTGAGTGAAGGACTGAATAGTCCAAGGATTCTTTAATGCCATTACCATTTACCAACCCCACTCGAGCTAGGAGGGTAGAGCAATGATAAACAACTAACCTCTCCTGAGTTTAGGTTGAGCTTTTATAAGGGTAATTATATAATATATATGTTATAGAAAGGAAATGTGTGATGATATTAGCAGTGGATGAGCTATATTGAGGTAAATAAATAAATAAAAATATCTATTTTTTTAATGAGGCATTATAAAAAAAATTTAAAAAAATATGTACATTGTCAATCTTGCAATATTAAAGTACCAGTTTCAGGACATATAACTGACAATCTGAATGGAAAATTATAGGTCAGCCACTGAGTATTAAGAGTATAAAAAAAGATAAACTCTTACGATATTTAGATCCAATTCTTTGTAGGTTAGGCACTGAAAAATGGGGGGAAACGTAAGGAAAATGCCACCTATGCTATAAGCTCAATTGCAAGACTACGTCACAATAACATGAATATCAATACCCTACATTTTAAATGGTGAGGAGAAAGATTATATCATAGTCACTTATTGTGAATAGAGTAATAAACCAGTCCATCTTAATTGTTTAGGCCCATTGATATTAAGAGAAAAATGATAAGATAATTCTCACCTACAAAGAGCTTTTAAGAGATTTAGTAGCATCAACCAAAGAAAAGAAAAAAGAGGTTTCATACCATGATGACTTTAAGGTCACTAGAGACATCTTTACCACTAATATGTTATACAAATAATTCAAATAATAATAAAGATAAATTGAAAACATAATATTATTAATGGAATTAATATAAAAATTTGATGACAAATTGAAAATGTCACCTAATCAAGAATAAGGTTTAAATGTTAGCTAAAGAGTTAAAAATAAATCATGAACAAACCGAAATTATATCGGTCAATATAGCAGCAAAACCAAACTCATAAATCCCATATTTACATACTTTTGAATAAACAAATGGGGGGATCCCACGAGGAGGGGAAAGATTTTCATGGTTGGAACGTGTATTCTTCAATTTTGAAAATCAAATGTGTGTTTGAGAACTAACAATGTTTAGCCCTCATTTCAGCTTGGCAATGATCTTAAAGATCTTTGCCTTGAAAAATTTATATATGAAGGAGGCACCCCAGTTGAATTTAATGGTGTATAGTGCGTCAATTAAAATGCGGTTCTCCTACCAAAAGGAGAAACCCAAAATACTTTCTCAAGAGAATATTGAGTCAACAAAGGAATGTGACTCTTTTAAGAATCATGAGCCAAAAGTTCCAAGTGACATAAGGTCATAGGGATTGCTCATGCGGCGAGATGCAAATCTCGCTCTTGCTTGTTAGTTGTTCGGATCGTGAATGGATTCGCTCTTCCCTCCACTTCCACCAGGTACGATACCCTTTTAATGCATGTTTATCTTCCTCTAAGAAACTACATTGTCTTCTTATTTATCGCTACTACGGGCAAGCGATTATTGACCACAACCATCAAAGTTATGACTCAATCATCACAATTATCGAATAGCGAAGGCCTCCGTAGCTAGTAGTTCCTTACCAGTTTACTTGATTTTACTTTATATGGTTTGTAAGAGCTAATAAAGCTCAGGTTGTGTTCATTTATTTTATTTATCGTTTTTGTGCTCTATCCCTAGTTTATGCAGGTTTTTAAGTATGCAAATTTTGTTGATGTACAAAAACTAATCCCACATTTAATAAAGTAAATAAACGTGAACAAGAAAGACAATGCAATGAGGAGGGATTTGGGGTTGCTGACTTGGGTTGAGACTACATGGAGAAGGACATTTGGACAAGTAGAAAAATTGGACTCTAGGTGACTAGAAGCTTGTATTGGTGTTTAATTATTAGAGTACTCTTTCAAAGACTCCAATAAGGACAATTTAGTTATTTTGTATGCTAAATAGTAAAGTTCATTCTCCAACTCGTGAAATTACCAAATTACCATTATTAAAGTCTTTCAAAAGACTCATAACAATTAGACACCAAGTGTTTCTCAAATGACTAGCCATGACAGGAAAGAAGGCTATGGCAAGCATTGACGGGTAAGAAACCACAAAAGAATCTAAACTGTTACTAAATCAAATTTGTAAAAGCAGCCCATAATTATTAATACTTTGAGATAATCCATAGTTGGACAACTATAAGCAGGTAGATAAATGATTAGGTCAATTCATATCAAGTTTCAGGAAAAATTGAACTACTACAAGTATAATGCAAACCAGCAAAGTTAACAGAGAACTTCATCAATTGATGATAACCAGTAGTGTAATTATTGTTACTTTGAGATAATTAGTTGGACAACTATATGCAGACAGATAAATGATTAGGTCAACTCCTGTCAATTTTCCTAAAAGTTGAACTACTTAAAGTATGATGCAAACTAGCAAAGTAATCAAAGAATTTCATCAATACTTCTTCCTCTTTTTAGTCCTTACATTTGCTCTTTGCACGTTTGTCAACACACAACTTTGAATAGTTACATCTTTAATTACATATAAGTCCAAGATTATCAAAAAGAAAATTCTTAAAATATAACGAGACGAATCCAATAATATCTCACATGACTATATTATTCTTATGTATAACAACACAAAATGAACAAAGTAGAACTTGTGAATAATGTCACAAGTCAAATGATAAAACTGAAAAAGCAAAAGAAGTAGATAGT
Organism: Beta lomatogona; assembly: GCA_947646795.1. Taxonomy (NCBI): domain Eukaryota; kingdom Viridiplantae; phylum Streptophyta; class Magnoliopsida; order Caryophyllales; family Amaranthaceae; genus Beta; species Beta lomatogona. Next base: position 115,381 of record CANSNZ010000424.1, on the reverse strand, counting down.
AAACAATAGTGCGCTTCATTCTCTACATGGCCCAAGATTTTGCGCAAATTATTTAGTTCTATAGATCTTTCATCATTTTATACAATCAAGTAATTTGGCACGTAGTTCAAAGAGTATGATACAAAAGGCAAATAGACAAAATTTTTAAAACGTTAACACCAAATAATTAAATCAATTTTATGATTGGTGATTGAATTTATTAATACATCTTTACCTTATTATCATGTTCTTAAAACTACGAGTCAAACCACTTGATTGCAACTATTAAATAACAATAGAGCAGCAGCTAATAGCTTAGTGATATTGATCTTTACCTTGTTATCATGCTCTTAAAACTACAAGTCAAACCACTTGATTGCAACTATTAAATAACAATAGAGCAGGTAATAGCCTAGTAATATTGAACATCACCTCCAATTCTAAAGGTCAAGGTCTTTACAAAAAGATATAACCAAATTTACCCCTACTTGCAACGAACTTAATGAAGGCACATTAAAAACTGAATGAAAGCACAGTACGTATAATTATCAACACAAAGCAACGAAAAAATTGAAATAAAAAGTTACAATGGAACAGTGTCCTTACAGTTACTGAAACCCTATATACAGATGCACTACATGGCAGCCTATGAGAAAGTAAAGCATTAATCATGTCCCTTGCTAACTTGCAACATAACAAGAAGAATGAAATAATTAGCTCATTAGATTGAAATATTAGTGAAACATAATAGTACACAACACGCTTCATATCGCAAAGGACACTGAAGTGATTACTGTAAAACACCAAAATTGATCGCCCCAACAGGGACTTCTGGCATACCACAAAATTCGTTATGAACTCCTTATACCCAGATTTGTAAACGAGCTCAAGTCCCGTATATATGTCTGTGAATGGGTTGGCTATTCAAACTCTTAACCACCTCCAACCACGGCTTATCTACGACTATAAGAGAACTTTTGGAAAGGTGACCAACAAATAAAACAGGATGTTTAAACTGGAAAAATTCAAAATTTCTTCTACCATACAGCTTAATATACACATCAGGCTGCTGCAACTTACGCTTCAGCTTTCCATTTGAGCTTAACAGCTTCTTTGAGACCGAGTCCAAACCACTAAGCACGTCACTAGTGACTTGGTCACTACTATCATCACGTTCCACAGGCATTCCAAAGTCGATCAAACACATAGCCCTGTGACAGCATTTCATTAATAATCAGACCCAAAGCTGGTTTCCTCCATTACAGAAACTAGAAGCAGAGGACAAGAACTAAGATATGAATAAAAATTGACGGCTATTTATATGTCAAAAAAGGAATAAAACAATAAGCCATGCAACGAGTTGGCAATTTTGGCAGTAAAACATTTCCAAAAACCAAAAGTGTAGCTTCATAGTGTCAGCATACACAAACAGGATAGACAGTTGCCATTGCCTATATATCCAAATACAACACGACCATCATCCTCAATGTCACAGACTGAAACTAGGTGTAAATTTCTGTACGCATTACATTCTTGAGTAACAATACGCTTTTGAATTACTTCTATGATTAATAATGATGTGTCAAATTCTATATCTTATTTCCATAATTTTGAGACATAGGGCAAGTCTACCAAATCTTGCTTCTTTTCTGAACTTTATTCTATATACTTTTGAAGTTTTGATCAATTGAAGACTTCCCATTTTGAGTCTCGCTTTCTTTTGCAAGGGGAAAATCAAGATCATGTGTATTTCTCTCTCTGTGCCTATGAAGATTTGAAACACTCAAGGTAAATTCGCTGTACTTGAAACATTTCGCACACAGCTATTCTAAGAGGAAGTTGATAAGACGGGAATATAAAGATAAGTTTCAAACTGCGAGTATCTCTAATCACTAACATTATATTTCTCAATTATTCTACTCATCATTTACACTCTAGAAACATAATGACACTTTATATGGTATAGTCTCGCAGTTGGATGAAAGCATAACAGTTAGTAAGCTATTGGGTGAGGTGGGCCATTGTTAGAATGCACTCAGGTTAACATCTGAGGAAGAGAGACCATATCATGAAGCTCGGTGAGATAACACTAAGGATAGCAGCAAGAACTTGGATGCATCAAAACTATGAATACATCCCCTATCATTTCTCTATATAACAATATATGAGAGGAAGACAAGCCGATTCTAGTGGAATTACAGAAATATTGTGGAACTACAATCATTTACACAAAGCTTCTCTCAGACATCATCTTATTAGCAGGTCAGCAGTGGCATCAAGACTGAAAGTTCACAAGCAACGATAGTCCCCCAAAACAACCAAATGTATGTCTCCTTCGTCACTGAGAGCTTATTATTCGCATAGGTAATCTATCATGATCTTGACTTCTACTTAAAATTCACCTTTTGGAAGTCATATCTTCAAGCAAGGGCGCAAGGCCATATAATTAAAGATGACATGCAGCTTTTATGAATTGATGACATGGATTCCCCTCGGAGATATTTAGCAATTAAGCATGTGTTGATTCATTTTCTCAAGTCTACGACCTTGGGGTAATACTACAAGCAAAAGTCTCTTTGCATTTACAAGATCATGCAATTATGCAAGATACAGCTTCTAGAGAACGTGTTACCCTTGAGGCACCAAAGGACCCTTTTCCAGTGGTTAGCTCCGTATCAACAAATTCAACGCCATAATCTATGATACTCGGACTCGGACACAGCAAAATCTCCAGCGTACCGGTATCGGCAACACCAATACGCGTACGTGTCGGATCCTTCAATTTGCACTATGACACGCCCAAAGTCGAAGAGGGACCTATATCTAATAATTAACGACATAATCCAATATATAAAAACATCAAATGTTAAGGCTTTTGCTGGTGGGGTTAAGCGAGCCAACCGAGGTGAAAGCTCTAGCCAGTTGTCTTCTTCGGCGACGAGAATCGACATACTCGCTGTTTTCTCTAATGCAGTTTCTAGTTTCTCTCTCATCCCCTTTCATGTGACATGACTCACTTATTTCCTTCTTTGTTTTTTTTCTCTCATCTCTCATTTGCAAGCTATTATGCCATTATTGTTCTTTTTCTCTTTCCTCTCTCCCTTAGCAATAAGCTGAAAACATTAGATTCTTTTCTTTTTTTGTTGTCTAGGTCTAGATGCTAAGAATTTCAAAATTGGTGGATAGGCATAGCCATGCCCACTTCTTAGTTTATTTTTTCAGGGGAACTTGGGCCTAATCGATTAAACTATAAATAAACGATATAATATTTAATAAATGCAAAAAATGTTGTCTCCCCGTACCCATGTCCAAAATTAAGACGGTATCTCCATATCCTAAGATACAAAAACTACCATATTAGACACTCGGATCTGTACACATATTCGATACTCATACCTGTTTCTAGGTGAATACTTGTACCTGTTTCTAGGTAACATAGGCCCTAATTAAAACAATTGTGGGCATCTTCAGCTACTGTGCCTTGTGAGTTCAATGAATCTTTTAACTGGAAGAAAGGATGCTTAGGACCCGTAGCCATTTCATGAAGAAAAAAAAGACCATTAAGCATAGCGCATTTGTTACACCCTCTATCCCGCTTCAAATGCCTTGTTTCTTATCATTTACTCTATCAGTCCCAACTTCCCAGTCCCTTTTGAGCAATCTACTTACTATACTCATCATTTTAAAAGGAGCGAGGCGCACCGCGGCGCAAGGAGCGAGGCGCATCGAGGTGCAAGGAGCAAGGCGCATCGAGGTGCAAGGAGCGAGGTGAAGGGGCACGCATCCAGCAGGAGAGGCGCACCTTTGGTGCAGAAAAACTTAGACATTAAAAATAAAGGCACTCTCATACCTTAAATAACACAAGTATTATATCAAAGACCCATAAAAGGATATAAGAAAACATAGTTCATCGCTTAAATACCGCACCAAGTCAATATAAATACTAAGAAGAAATAAAAGCAAGCAAACTTTTCAAGATTCTCAATCAAGAAGCTACAAATCAAATAATTCCTAAAAAAAAGCTACGATCTTAATGATATTCCAAAAACTAATTAATGTAGGAACAATTTATAGTATAGTAATAATATAGTCGCTGCCTCTAAAAAAAAAACATAGCTTTTGTTCTTTATTTCAAAAAAATGTTAAAACATAAACAAATTGCTTAACACACTGTCGTATTGCCTCATACAATTCTCTACAAGAGATAAAGTGAGAGAGAAGAAAGAAAAAGGAAGGAAAAAGAAACAGAAGAGTGAAGAAGATAGAATAAGAAGAAACGAAATAGAGTAGAAACGAAATAAAGAACGAAGAAAAAGATAAAAAGAATGAAGAAAGATGAAGAAGAGAAACTAACCCGCGAGGAGAAAGAGAGAAGATGGCGACCATCGACGAGGCGACGGCAGACGACCATCATGAGGAGCAGCAACTACATGATACCCGTTATAGGGTTTTCAATTTCTAGAAAGCAGGGTCGAGTAAAAAATACTCGTTTAAACCCTAAAAACGTGGATATATGTTTTAAAAAAAAGAGAAGGTGGCCTCCACCAAAGGCGAATGCCTCCTGCGCCTCGCGCCTCTTGAAAAGGCGCAAAAAGCGAGCGCTTCTCTGCGCCTATTGTTGCTCGCCTCGCCTAGGTTGTTTGAGGCGTTTTTCTCGTGGCCTGAGCTCGCCTTGCGCCTAGGCGCGCCTTGGCCTCGCTTTTTAAAACTAAGACTCTACTACAACAAAGAAATATCATTGCATTTCAAATATACCCTAATTGTACAAGAAATATAGTCAAGGATTAGGTAGTCCATGCATTGAAGTATGGGCACTTTTAGAAGTTCATAAAAGTTCTAATCTTAAGTTTTTAAGAGGTGACTCGAAGTTCACAACCTCACTACAATTGGGGTGCTGTGATGCAATGGGCAATTGCCTCTCTGTTCCTTGTGTCAAGGCATGCCTCATACACGCTTTTTAGATAAACAAGCGAGTCCAAGTAATATTATGAGATAAGAAAATAGCCAGTCCGTAGAAGAGTTGTTTTAAAATCACAAAGTAAATTTATTCTTTTCAGAACACGCAAGAATCAAAAATAAATATATTTGGATCACCTAAAATCACAAGCCTATAGGAAAACAACAAATCAGCAAGAGAGGGAGGCCATATAATTATACAGAGTAAATAAATTGCAACTCAAACAATTCACGTGATATAAAACATGAACATGTCTCACAAATCAAAACTGCAACATGAGAGCCAAACTACACTTGTAAAAGATGACAAAGCAAACAATAAATTAACAAAGCAGGGAAACAAACACCAAAGACCAAGTAGAAAGGTAAGTGAAACCCACCTTGAGCTATAAACAATAACAGTTGACGAACTCGCAGATGGTGGGAATGAGAGGCCAATGACCTCACCCGGAAATTCTTGGAACCTCCGAGGCAAAGCAAATGAGTTTTTCCTAGACCATTCGCCCAGTTGTTTGGCCTCTACATCAAATGCATATACTTGGTTTGATGAGGTTGTGATGATTAGCACATTGCTACTCTGGGGAGAGAATCCACCAGCAGTAACAGCCGCACCATCTAATCTTGATATAAACCAATGTTGTCTGCTTCCACATAAAAAGGAGTGGTTCAGATTAGACATAAGAAGCAAGCTATCAGAACAGCACGGCAGATAATCAGAAGAAAATTTCAGGATAAACATCCAAGGTAAATATATGAAAGGAAAAAAAACTCAGCAATATTAGAATGGATCACATGAGAACTCAGCAACACAAACACCCAGCAAAATTAAACTGAATGCAGCGAAAAGTGACCATAATGAAGCAAAATTAGATGAATGATGTAGAAATTATTAATAAACAATGTCAGATAGCACTTGCAACAATCATGTATCTCCAATGGACAATGCTTCATGTGCATGCATTAAAGCAATGCAAACGGAACTAAGAATATACTACCTCTTTTTTTAGTTGCGACAAATGTCTTTTTGCACAAATATTAAGGAAAGAGAAAAAAGAGTAAATTTGACCAAATTGTCCATGTTTTTGCATGTAAGGGTAGGTAAAATGAGGATAAAATAGTCAAATTTTCTCAAAACCTTTACCAAGAAAGGAAATGTTGCATCTAAATTTCGATTCCCACCCTTCTAGGAGACATAGACATAAGAGCGCCTTTGACAACCAAAAAAATCTCCCTCGATTCAAAAGGTGATTTTTTGGGGGGTAAGACTCAAAAGGTGATTTTTTGGTAAGACTCAAAAGGTGATATTGCTATGTAATATTCCTGTTCTTTTTAATTGTTATACTTGCCAATGCAAAACTTTGAGATCATATATCTCTAATTTTGTATTTGTAAAAATTATAAAAATTACATTTTAACAAAATTTATATTAAGACGAATCTAAAAAGACCCCACATGACTATGTTTTTATTTCAATACAAATCATAAATGATGGTCAAAGTGAAAATTGTAAATAGTGTAAAATGTCAAAAGTGTAACAATTAAAAAAAAAACGGAGGTAGTAAAAATCAATCTTCACGAAAAACCACAAACCATCACTATTCTATGAAGGTCCCACTTCCTACTTAAGGTTGTTTCATGTATCACCTTCCTTTAACATACAATTTCCTACAATTGGTTTTTTTTAACACTATTAAGTGTATTAATCCAACAATAATAGTTAAGAAGAACCGCCGAGATTATTATATTAATCAACCCTCTGATTCTCAAAATGCCCTGCAGTTCCAGTCCTTAGGACTACAAAATTTGGCAATTACTATTTCTCTTGAATAGTATACAGGAAAAGCCCTCTCCTTGCTTCCTGGATTGAGAAAAAGATAATGGGTCATTGGAGAGGCCAATTAGAGTTAATCAAAATTGGCTCTCGTATAGTTGTTTCAGTATTAATTTCTTGCTCTGCTAGTCATAATACCAAAGTTATACTATTTATCAAACTACAACACTGTATCAGATATTTCATGCTTATATCAGAAGCATCAGTATATCTCCATTCCAATCAAAGAGAACTAGATATAAAACGGAACTAAGCATATAAACAAAAATATTAACATGCTACTCACTAATTAGAGATTCAAATTTAAAAATAAGTTCCCACCAATGCTCCTTACCTATGTATCTCCATATTGAAAACATATATATCTCCAAAGCAATTTACAGCCGTCAGCCATTGCCCATCAAAACTTGTGAATAATTTTGTAATAGGAGGCTCACTTGGTTGAGAATACTCATCTTGTGTCTTACGGCAAGGTGTGAAAACGTGAACTATCTCTGTCGATCCGAGATCTACTACCTGCGACAAGAGGTTAATGCATATGAACAGAACTCCTTAGACCAAGTTTTGAGGCTCAATCAACTACTAAATATAGTTTCACAAATTTGCTTCTAAATTTCAGTGATCAACGAAATATAACAATAGTGGCAAATGGAAACAGAAGTTAGTTAATAGTTCTCCTCAACAATTTAAGTAGCAGTTATCAATTGATAACTAAACTATGCATTTCCGGCCACAAGTATATGTGATCACCAATTTTGAGTTTGCCACAAATGCCAAGTAAAGCTCAACAAAACTTTAATACCACAGAAGAAGACAAAAAGGGATATAACATTATAATGTAACAAGCATTTACCCTAACAGAGTACAGGAATACAATAGAAGAGGAAGGAGATACTTACATATATTCGTCTATCACTCCCCGCAACAATTAACCGGGATGAATCTGAAGTGAAAACCAAGGCATGAGCATATGGTAATTTCCCAGGAAGTTGTCTTTTGTCAATAACCCACGCACTTTTGCAACCTTCACCTCGCCTTAATTCAAACAGTTTAGGCTTGACATGATTGGAAAAGCAAAAAAGTTTCCCAGAAGGAGACATAGTGCTACAAGTAATCTTTCCAGATCCCTTACTACTTACACGGGCCAACAAATTAGTTGCTGCATGTCCACCATAAGCCTTATCAAGATCAGCACCATTTCCCAACTTAAGAGACAGAACATCAACTCCATTAGAGGTTTGAACTAGAAGCAATGGCATTTTGTTGAAACTGGAGTTTTGGACTATATGCACAGGCACTCTTTGAGGAGCAGGGCAGACATCATGAGGTGAGAATTTTGTGAATTCATTGGCAGAGTACGCAAAAATCCTAGTGTCATCGCCAGCTGACAGAAGCATTGGAACCCCCAAATTGGCCCACTTGTGATAACTGAAGTCCATAGGCTTTTCTTTTCTACGAACTCTTTTAACCTTTTCATCTGGGAGCAAATCTGTTAATGGAGAACGCAGGTCTTATCAGAAAATAGGCACCTAATAGGCTTCTGTATTATGAGAGAACACTTGAAATAAGAAAAGATGTTCTACCCATGATGAAAATTAAAAGAAAGAAGTAAAGCACAAATACAAACCTTCCTGGATTATCGGCACTACAACTGTCAAAGCCCTAACATCATGTGTATGAGCATTTCTATTATCAACATAAACCCATCTCTTCCTGACTTCAGAAGCTAACTTGCTAGCGTGACCGGAGTTGGGATCATCTTCTGAGAGCTTATATAAGATCACCTGTTAAACAATTACACAGTGCCCATCAGCTCAAGGTTTGCTACTGCATGGAATGAGATACTGAGAATCTTGTATCAATCTTAAACTGCAGCATGCAACACCCTTCACACATCAGCACAACAAATACACTTATCTATTAGGAGTTGCACATATTACCAGAAAACTAATTTGAAGAGATACTATGTCCACATTCCACAATCTCCAGGCCTCTCAATTCTAAGCACGACGCACAACTGACAGATTGCCGAACGCCAATACATGGGTTCCTTACTTCATCTCCTTGTAGTTCTGCATGTAACCAGAAAACTATTCCAACAATCATAAATATCCGTAACCTCCAGGCCTCTCTTTTTCACCAGGAAGCATTAATTGACAAACTTCCCAATGTCAATTCAGAGGTTGCTTAATTTTCCTTGGTTAAATTCAATTAACCACCATCTTTGTCGGAAACAAAAATATCAAACTAGCTACAAACTTCTTGCAACCATTGACAGTACATATGCAACTATTACCCACCCAAAATCTATCAACTTCATGCAATCACTAGCAGTAGAGAATGCGACTATCACCCACTACAAAAACTATCAAGACAAAAACAAATTCAAAAGGAAAAGAACACCCTTGCAAACACCATAACATGAAATAGTCTATGTATGTTTGTATGTGTGTGTATTTATATGAGTGTGTTTCCATATACTGCTCTTGGCAAGGATGATCAAGAGTAGGTCCTCATATAATCAACCTATTAATTTGTCAGGCACCAATATTAGGCTGAAACAATGATCAAGATGAAACACGTTACATAATCAACCTATTAATTTATCAGCCGCAAGCTCAACATAACAGCCCATAAGACAGAAAAAGCCAATTAGTCAAGTACATAAAAAAAACAAAGCAATGGAAGAGCTGATTTCTATAAGCAACCCAGTAAGCTAATGATCATCTTCCAGTCTATAACATCCGCCATAATAACATTAATGCTAATAATCATCATGGCATCTAAGAGTTTGTGTACAAGAATCTCATACCTTGCCATCAGAACCCCCAGAAAACACCTTATTGTGGGAAGGAGCAGCAGCCAGAGCATATGCATCACCTTTGTGAAGTGAGTGAGCCTGCAAAAGTGTTCCGTGCTTAATATCCCAGAACTGAACACTGCCCGTACTATCAGCACTGACTAGAACCCGACACCTGAATTTGACAAAAAAACGCGTGAGTGAGCAGATAAGGTGAATATGCCCACTTGAGACCATTACAACGAGTCATACACAATGATAATGGTATGCTCATGTCTAGATGTACATAGCCTGACCTCCACTAATCAGAACCTATTAATGATGATGATTTTTCAACAAAAATAGATTAATACCAAACCTACCTCAGAGCAAGTAGTGACCAGACACAAAGATCTGAACCTGTACCCAAACCACCAAGACCTACTGTTATCCTATATAATTCATGCACACGTTTTGCATCCCAACATCTGATATACCTGCAGATTACAAATGAACAACATTAGATAACCCATCTTCTTGCTCATATTACACAATATCATCCTCTGAAGTTAAGTCAAAGTTCTGGGAAAGCATACCCATCACTACTTCCAGAATAGATCAAATTTCCATCAAGACTCCAGGCCACACTAAGAGCTCGGCCTGTTAAACAAGAAACTAGACTGTAAACACCCGCACATTCTTGAAACAACCCAAAACGTCAACAAAGTCAGTAGGTATAGAGAACTCACCGCTAACTCTGGGCATTGCTTTATGGTATGTCAACTCATCACAATCAGCGATGGTATACAATCTCACACAACCATCATCACAAGCAAGAGCTAAGCGGCGATTCTCCAACGACGATTGCTCATTAAACTCAAATGAATCATCACTATCATCATCACTACTTTCACTAATCTCACTATTATTATCTATCACAACCCCATTCCCATTCCCATTGCAATGTGCTTCATGTTCAAAACCTCCCATAGGACTCTTACTCTTACAAGGCTCCACCGCCATCTGCCATATCGATACCCCAACCGATTCTAGCACAGTCTGCCATTACAAAAATTCAAACAAAAACACAAAATCAATCACAAATGAGCTGAATAAAAACCAAATCCAATAGCAATTCAAAAATCCTGTATCGAACCGAGACCGCAAAACTACCTTTCGATTCAATTGATAAAGATCCCACTCAGAAACAGACCCATCAATGCTAGACGAAAACAACCTCCCAGAAGGATTATCCTTCAAACTCGTGCGACACCAAACAAGCGACGAAATTCTCGAATTCGCATCACCATGAATCGTCTAAAACCATAAAACATAATATACCAACATTAAACAACAACGAAAATGAAATTGAAAAAATCAACCATCACAAGATTTCAAAATTCAAAAAACATCGCATCAAAAAAAAAAAAAAAAAAAAAAAAACATACCAATTGACAGTGCCAACCAATAGAACCAGGAGAAACAAGCCAAATCTCGAGAGAACCATCTTCTCTCGCAGCGGCGACTTGAGAATCATCGGCGCTAGTTGTTAGGGCAACTACAGGAGATGGCGTCCAATCTATAGAACTAATTACGTGTTGTTGGAGCATATTCTAAGCTAATCAATCAATTTAGGGTTTATTATGAAAGAAAAAAGAGGAGAGAGAAAATTCTCTGTTCGTCGTTGGAGAGTGGAATGGAGGAGAGAGAGAGAAAGAATGGAAGAAGACTGTGAAGAGAGGAGAGTCTAGGCGACGCCCAATTTTTAGGTTTGGAGGGTTTAAGGATTTTCAGGGGTTTTCATGGATCGTCCTGTATCCTCTGTGTGTATGACCCGATTGTTTACGGGTTTTGTTTTTTCTATCAAGTTTTTGGACTTGTTGGAGTGTGAAACGGGCGCCAAATTGTTATTTTGAGATTACTAATCTAGTTAAGCTCGATTTTATGCTGATTTACTAGGTAATATTTGAATGTGGTTGTTGTGGATGTTAACTAGTTTAATTGGTTAAAGACTTGGAAGGTGGTATCTTAGATTGGGATAAAATCCCGTCTATAATATTTATCCTTGCGGCTCTCTCTAGACCAAAAAAAAAATATTGTATATTGTTCAATTGTTAATTTATCGATGAAAAAATTATGTTTTTAGACAGGAAAATTTTTAGAACAATGTTTTAGATGCATTTCTTTGCGAGAAACAACATCTAAAAACTAGCGACAAAAGACCTTATAAAATAATAATTTTGCGAGGAACAACCTTAACTCATTAAAACCAAACATGTATGTGTTGGACACATGATCGTCATCTCTTATGTTTTAATCCTATTTCACTTCATGTAAGCTCTAATATTATTCAAACGTGTGGAGAAGAATTGGAGTCTGTCACGTGTCATCTAAATGTATATGCTGACATGACGTCATGTAAGCTTCAACATGACATTCTCACCATCTAATCAGAATGCCATCATTTTAACCACCAACTTATATAACTTATAAAAGTCCAAATTCATATAGTAAATGCTTCAGCCTCATTAAAAGTTTATAAAAGAAATAAAAGCACAACAACATCACCCTTTGATTTACAAGAAAATACAAATTTTTAAATGTTTATAAGTTTGAATGCATATAAAAGCCTTATAATTTTTACCATATTCTCAAAAATCTCCTATTTTTCCCTCGAGTTTTCGTAAATCCTTCCTGTTATAACTTGTAATAGTTGGATATATATGAAATACCTCTAATTCAACACCAACAAAGTCACTAAAAACATTTTCCTTCCAAACCTTTTCAATCTTCTTAACTTCATAGCATCCATGGCAACTTGTTCCTCCAAACCTCCTTATTCAATGAGATCCTTTGTTTTCTTCTCTTGAACATCTGCGATTGACCTAGCCGATGAAGGGTATGATTATGTTTTGCTAACGGAGGATACCGATGATTTTACACTTTTCACCCCTAAAGTATACCCTCATTACCCCTAAATACTGACATAAATTGAATACTTTAGATTTGTAACTGAAAATTTGGATACCTCTCATTATTGAAATTAATAGTATTGAATAATATTAGCTATCTTGAATTTCTTAAATGTAGCTCCAAAAAATACTCGGAATATTATTCGGGTCAACAAGCTAGCTTAAAGTATATGTTAAAACCTGATGACTATACAGTGGACTTCTCGCCAATTATTTGCCATGAAGTACAGATATAACTAGACAAAATAGATCCCATTGATAGAGTTTCACTTGCTTGTTTATCATCATATAAAAAAAGAATAAAACATACACGGGTAAAAAACAGGTAAAAAAATCGTCTAAGTCTAGTATGACAACGTATTTTCTGTATGATTGGCCAGCATGATTAACAAATTATATGGGCGCGCGAGAAAGAAAAACTAACTGTAATAAGATAAGTAGCTCCTTTAATTCATATAAGTAACTCCTAATGATTTCTAAGACAGGTAACCTTAACAATTAGAAGTAATTCGTATAATTAATAAGTAATCCCAACTTCCCAATAATTATAAGTAACTCCTATTATACTAATAAGTAAACCCTAACATAAATAACCCCTATATATTAATAAGTAACACCAATGAATTCATGAATAGCCCCAATTATCAGTAACCCTTACTATATTAATAAGCAACCCCAATAGTTATTTATAACCCCTAGTTTATTAATTAACACCTCAAAATATAATAACTAACCTTATATGTGAACTGGTCGACCATCAACTAATGATGTGGCTAAAGGCATATAAGAATTTGCGTTGATTGAATTGCTTTCATTAATTGAATTTAATAAATGATTTGTTATTAGTCATGTTATAGACTTTTTGAAGGTTAATAATTAAGGGATTGGACAGTGAGACAACTTTTACGTTCAATAAAACTATATTTATGTATGACACTTATATTGTATATCAAGTTAAATGAGCAAAATCTATTTTGTCATCCTCCGTAAATTTATGAATTTTATAAAAATATTGTAATGTATATTTATATATATATATTAGAATATTATAGTATTTAAACGATTTATTTCTTCAAAGGTTGACTATTTGAAAGTAAAAGAAATTACTTAAACAATTTAAGGAAGTCAAACATTTTATTTAGTCATGTTTTGAAATATATTTGAAAAGTTTAAAACACTTTTGGGTTGTGAAAAGGATTTTAAATTGGGTATGAGGAACCCAACCACCCAACTCATAAATCATTAAATACTAGTTTGAGCCCAATCATCTTTTCCTAAGCCCAAAAGGGGAACCTATATAAACCCCAAATTCCCACACATTAAACACATTTTTTTTATCTCTCTTCCTCCCCCAAAATTTTCGGCCCTCTATCCTCTTTTTCTTCTCTCTCTTTTTCTTCTTCCTTCTTCGGTTTTCAGCCAGCAGCTCCGGCACCACCACCGGCGGTCTGCCACCACCAACCGGCAGCAGCACCGCCTCCTTCCTTGTCGTGTCTTTCTCCTCTCCTTTGTTTGGTTGTTATTTCTTCCTCATTAAGTTTTTATTTTAGGAAAAATTGACAACATAGGTCTCAACTTTGGGTGATAATTTTTAAAAGGTCTGAACTATTGATTAACCTGTGTAGGTCCCAACTTTAGGGGGTCTTAACTTTTACCGGGCCTCGGTGACCTAAAATAGACGATTTTTTTAAAAATCTCACCTAGTTCCTACATCCCTCCTTCAATTAACCCTTCTGCTGTGACCCAAGTTTTACAAGTGATGACCTATTAAGGCAGTTTCAAGTCTCTAAGGCCCGCTAAAAGTTAAGACCCCCTAAAGTTGGGACCTACACAGGTTAATCAATAGTTCAGACCTTTTAAAAATTATCACCCAAAGTTGAGACCTCTGTTGTCAATTTTTCCTTTATTTTAATGCAAAGTTTGTATTTTTAGGGTTTGTTATATTATGAATATGCTTAAAAGTTATGGTTTGATGATTTGACTATGAATCTAAGATTATATAATTTAAGTATTGAAGAAATTAAAATTCAGATTTACTTATTATGTTTGAATGGGATTTGTAGTTATCAAAGCATGGATTTTTAAGGTTTTAAAGGTTGGAAAATCATAGTAGTATGTTGTAGTTTGTGAAATTGGGTTTTCTTATGATTATAAGTATGTTTAAATATGTTTAAAAAGAGTTTTAGTATATATTATGTTGCTGGTGGTATGATGGAGTTTTTATGATTTAAACATGAGCTTCAAGGGTTTTAAATCAACTATAGTAAAGTGGTACTATACTAGGAGGTTTTACTAATTAAGTTTTAATGATGTAGAAGGTTTTCTAAACACTTTTAGAAAGGGTTTAAAGTATTTTGTTATTGCTATAAATTCATAAGGGACTGATTGTGGATTTATATTGGTTGTTTTAGTCGGATATTTCTCTTTAGGCGACTTTTAAGGTTGTGAAAGTGGCCGCTCGATTTGTCTACACAAGGTACGTACATACCTATGTGTTGATTGGACTAGTACCATGTCCTAAGGATAAGAATTGAGTAGTATCATGTATAGGGAATTATTTTTAGTTCATATGTGATTTCTATTAAGTTGGAATTGCATGTTTTTATGCCGTTGTGTGAAGCATGTTGGCTATGATATTGATATTATGTTTGTATGGAAGATTGATGCAAGCATATGGGATTTGGGAACTTTATTTTATTAATTCATATGATGGATTAATATATATGTTGGTTTGGATCATGATTGAATCATGTTGTTCCCTTTGGATTATTTAACTACTTTATGAGGACCGATGGCCTTATTTGGTAAGTTGATATTTTTATACCTATTAAAGGTTGGTTGGTTGTTGACTTGGTTCAACACTTAATTGAAGGTTATGGATTAAATATTGAATTGGCTCTTGGATTGTTAAGTTGGTGATCACTTATCTAATCCTAGGATAAAAATGGAAGTTTATAGTTACTTGATGATTATTGTTTGTTCTAGTACTTGTGAGTCATAACAAGTATATTAATCATGTAAAGTGAAACGTGGATAGCAATAGCTTTTAGACTTGTGCACGTTTGAAGTGTTGGACTAGTATGAGTTGGAGTACATGGTGGTTGCCCATGGCTTTTCTTGGGACCGGATTGATCACCGTGTCCTATTTTTATTCAAAAGGTTCCTTGATATCGTAGGTCATGGGAATGCGGAGTCGCGCCCGTATTTCGTCTTCTAAATTGAAGGCTGGTTTTGGTTAGACAACTTGTTCCATTGACTATTCCATCTAAATTAATTTATTTATTAGTTGTGAAGTTAGTTCAGTAAAGGTAGTCTGTAATGTTATTATGTTACTATTTATTATTGCTTATTATTTATTAGTATCATGTTAGGATTGTTTACTATTTGCTATGTAGTACTCAACTTTTCTTATTACGCGATTTGTGTATGTATGTTGATCATGACTATGCCTTATTGATCCTGTGATGACCCTTTTGGTGAGCAGTCTCTAGGTATCAATAGTGCATCGTTATTTGCTATGTAGTACTCAGCTTTTCTTATTACGTGATTTGTGTATGTTAAAACCTGATGACTATACAATGGACTTCTCACCAATTATTTGCCATGAAGTACACGCATAACTAGACAAAATAGATGACTATACAATGGACTTGTCACCAATTATTTGCCATGAAGTACACGCATAACTAGACAAAATAGATCCCATTGATGAAGTTTCACTTGCTTGTTTATCATCATATAAAAAGAACAAAACATACACAGGTAAAAAAATCATCTAAGTCTAGTATAACAACGTATTTTCTGTATGATTAGCCCGCGTGATTAACAAATTATATGGGAGGACGAGAAAGACAAACTAACTGTAATAAGATAAGTAGCTCATATAATTCATATAAGTAACCCCTAATGATTTTTAAGACAAGTAACATTAACAATTAGAAGTAAACTGTATAATTAACAAGTAACCCCAACTCCCCAATAATTATAAGTAACTCCTATTATCTAAATAAGTAAACCCTAACAAATATAAGTGACCACTATATATTAATAACTAACACCAACGAATTCATAAATAACCCGCTGAGGTGCTTAGCTTGCTCCTAAACCATTCATTTAACTTCTACTAATTACGAGTTAAGCCTCCAAACGAGTGAATGTTACTTTAGCTACCCTCCCTTGCGAGGGAAAGTAGCTCGATGTTACCATAGCTATCATACTTAATATCAAATAAAAGTACTTATTAACTATTACATCTTATTCTAGGAGTTATATTTCACATCTACTAACTTAGTTTAACATAACCAGTGAGGTACAAAATTATATATAACATAGTTTAGATAGTAAGCTTCCATCCTTCTTAATATCATTACTCCAACTTTAAGCTTAAGCAAAAGCAAAAGATAATCCTGCCACCTTCTTTACCTAATCCTGCAAATGTGGGGACCCTATCCCCTCCACAAATAATCCAAAATATAACCAATCAGCAAGGCTGGTACTAGGAATGGCAACGGGTCGAATTTGGACCGGATTATGCATAATCCGACTCCGACCCTACAAGAAGTCGGATTTTAAATCTGACTCCGACTCCGATCGGACTTTAAACCTGAACACTTGACTCCGATCCGACTTCGACATCCGACTCTGATGATCCGAATCCGACTTAAAATCCGAACATCCGACTCCGACTTTTTTTTTGCACGGTTTTATATTATAAGAAAAACTTGTATATATTTCAAATGATAGTTGAAAATCTTCCAAAGTATATAATTAACTAAAATTAATTATTATAAATGACATGATATGTGTATTGTGGCTCGCTAATGGCTATATATATCTTTTGCCACATACATTTTAGATAACATACATAAAATAATATACATATAAAATAAGACCAATTGCCTTGAAAGTTAAAAGCAAAGTTAGAGTATACATACGTAATACATTAATATATAAAAAATATGACTAATTGCCTCAAAGTCGGAGTCGGATGTCGGAGTCAGACATCCGTCGGAGTCGGATCGGATGAGTCAGCTTTTTTATGAGATCCGACTCCGACCTTACTCCGACTCGGAGTCGGACTTTTTAAACGGAGTCAGATGCAGATTTTTTTTCTCAGAGTTGGCTCGGATTTTTTTGCCTCGGAGCGGCTCGAAACAGGGTCGGATCCGGATTGGATTGCCATCCTTAGCTGGTACACAAGCTTACTAACCATAACGAGCAAGGGAAAAACGGTGTTCGGTAATTCCGTTATGACATAAGAAATCTGGTTCGAAAACATTATATCAGACTTGGTTTCAAATCATAAATACAATCGGCTTGCGCCCATATCGATATACATAAGAAATACTTAACAATCAAAGCAGAATAACTTAGCAATCACATATCCTCGACTAGGGAAAGAGAACCCGATTAGAGAGGGGTAACTACAATGTCTCTAGACTGATGGGGGACGTCTCCCCCCCCCTTATCATAATTGCTTGCAAGAATTTTAGGACATGTTCCGATACATAAACATATCACTATCATATTCCTTATCATATTCTCATAATTGTTCATCACTAATGAAGCAGCTTCTTTCCCGAATCAATTAGTTGATTTATGGAAACACCTGCACTCATCCTCCATTTCGCAAAATCATCAGCCAAAGTGTACGAAAAAAGGGTTCTTAAGAGATATATTGAGAAATTATCTACTTATCAAAAGATAATCATATACATAGCGTTGACATGTGAAGTTCCCACCATAAGAGTTTAATAGTCTTTTCAAGAAAAATTTCTAAAGAATCTATTTTTTAAAAAACTTGAAAACTTACTAGTCAATAGAAAAATTAGAGTAATCCTTTAAAATTAAATTTATTTAAGTAGCTACTGTCCTTTTAAGGTATTTATCTAATATTTAAAGTTTAAAATAATTTTTTAAGAGCTTTGTGATGTTTTAGAGCAAATGGTTTAATTTGTGAGAAAACCGTTGTTTTCCTTATTTGTAAAATGAGAACTCATGATCATTACATTGTCATTTTCCTGATGACATTCTTCCTAATGAAATATTTAAAGATAAGGGACAACAATTAACTATATTCTTCTTCCCTTTCCTACTATCACTTTTATGTGATGGGTTAAAGTGTTTAAATAGGGGTTCTTTGACTAGATACCTAGTAGTATTAGTTTAGGAACCAAATGTGATGTTAATCTAATTTTATCCTTCATAAAAACATCCTTTAGCTACTGCATAAGTCATATTAATTATGACAAAAATTCGGTGTATGAAAATCCATCATTTTCATCGAAAACGGTTTATCAATTTCATGGAAATTGCCCGATTTTAGTGATTTGTACTTAAAACCTATCATGCAACCTTTTTACTATGTGATTCATTAACTAAATTACAAAGTAGCTACTTCCTTGATGAGATTTATAGAGTCATAATATCAAAATAGCTATTTTATTTAAGATTTACAAAGTCTATGGTCAAAAGATCAAGTTTTTATAGCAAAATGAGCTAAATCCAAGTGGAAACTTCACATGCAACTAATTTAAAACATCAAAGTTACTTACTTTCAGATTTATAAACATCATAAATCAACATGCAACACATAATTTCCGAGTTAATCACAACATGCAACAAGATCATCAAAGATTTAACTCAAAATAGAGTATCTTAAAGTGGTGCTTGTGTACCTTGCCTCTTTGAGAACTTCCTACACTTTCTCCTCCTCAAAAAATAACTTAAAAACCCAAATACAACTCACACAATTCTTACCTCAATGATCTTCCTCTTTCCTTGGTTTTGGCTAGCTTCCCTTGACCTTTGGCTTGTATAAATTGCTCCCCAATATCTATCACAAGCTAATGTATCTAAGTATTAGCTTGCATGTAAATTTTTCTAAGTTTTGGTGCAAGATTTATAGAGGAAAAGAGAGACGTTGGTGCTGTCCCAAGAAGAACAGAACAGGCGAGTGGAGAGAGAGAGAAAAAGAACTGCTGGGTTTTTCTGATCCTTGCTCCAAATGCCACAAAATTTTAACCCTAGCTTCTCACATGTATTTAAGATACTAGGGTAGTGTTTATTTCAAAGTTGGACTGAGTTTCCTAGGTCAATTTCCATATTTCCCACAAAGGTGTACACATAAATTATGATCAGTCCATCCTTTGTCATTTTATCTTTATTTGCCTCCTTAAACCTTGATACCTAGCTTTAAGAATTTGTAAATACTCCCAACAACTTGGTATACATATTCCAAGTCTTACTTCCCTATTGATATGCATTCTTAAATTTATTTTAAGCACTTTCTTACCCTCATGTTTTTATTCCTATAAGAGAGTTACTTAATAACATATATTTAGAGATTAATGGTTTGACATTCCTAAGTATAATTGTTTAACTTTATTACTCATTATATCCCTAATGACCTTCATTATTTCTTAATATAACACGGTTTAAATAAGGGCTATTTCACTCTCCCCTCCTTAAGAAGTTTCGTCCCGAAACTAAAATCTTACCTTAGAATAACTGTGCACCGCTCCTTCATATCTAGCTCTTTTTCCCAAGTAATCTCTTCAGTACCATGGCTCGACCAGAGAACCTTTACCAAAGGTATAGTTTGATTGCTTAATACTTTATCTCGTTTGTCCATAATCCAGATAGGCTTCTCCTCGTAGCTTAATGCTTCATCAATCTGAAGAGGTTCATAGGTCAGAATATGGGAAGGGTCATGTACATACTTCCGAAGTTGGGACACATGGAAAACATTATGAACTTTAGAGAGTTCCACTGGCAAAGCAAGTTCATATGCCACCTCTCCAACCCTACTCAGAATCTCGTATGGTCCTATAAATTTAGGGTTTAGTTTTCCCCGCATCCCGAATCTCTTTACCCCCTTTGTTGGAGATATTTTCAAGAATACCTTATCCCCTTCCTCAAATTCCAACTTTCTCCTTCTCAAATCAGCATATTTCTTCCGCCGATCCTGAGCTGCTCTCATTTTCTCACGAATTATTCTCACATGCTCCATCGTTTCTTGAACTAACTCAGGCCCAACTGGAACTCCAGAACTAATATCATCCTAACAGATGGGCATACGACATTCTCTTCCATACAGGGCTTCATATGGAGCCATCCCTATACTTGCCTGATGACTATTATTATAGGAGAATTCTATTAATGCCAATAATAGTTCTTCCCATGACCCCTTGAACTCCAATACACAAGCTCGTAACATATCCTCAAAAATCTGAATGACCGTTATGTATGCCCGTCTATAGCAGGATGAAATGTATACTTAGCTTAAGTGTGGTTCCGAAGGCTTCTTGCAATTTTTCCCAGAAATGTGATAAGCACCGAGGATCTCTATCGGACACAATAGTTGATGGTGTCCCATGGAGTCTAATCATATTCAGGACATATGTATCTGCTTTTTACTCCATGATATTCCAATAGCGATGAACCGTGCTATTTTTGTCAACCTATCTACGATCACCCAAATGGAATCATACCCCTTCCGAGTCTTTGGCAATCCAGTCACGAAATCCATAGATACCGAATCCCACTTCCATTCTGGCACCGGCATCGGTTGCAATAGCCCAGGCATCCTCCTCCTATCAAATTTTACCTTTTGACATATCATACAACTCGCTACGAATAGCGATATATCTCGCTTCATACCCTTCCATTAGAAAAACTTCTTCAGACCCTGTATCATTTTATCCCGTCTCGGGTGAACATAGTATGCACTATGAGTTTCAATCATGAGTTTCCTCTTTAATTCATCATCATCAGGAACACGCCATCTTCCATTAATACGTATACTCTAATATGCGTACTTTTGAAAGTCAGTGACTTCACCTTCCTCGATCTTTTTCTTCACTTGCCGAATGAATTGGTCTTGCGTCTGTTTTTCTCAAATTTTTTCATACAAGGAAGGTTGAATAGAGATAGCATTTAGATTCCCTTGCGATTCTCCTTTCTTAACTGGCTATAAGTCCAACTGGACCAATTCCCTATACAACTCTTCTGGTACAGAGATGATTGAATTCACCTCCCGTCTTGGTCGTTGACTCAACGCATCTGCCACTTTGTTTGCCTTCCCCAGGTGATATGAATATCTATATCATAATCCTTAATCAGCTCCAGCCACCTCCGTTGTCTCATGTTCATCTCATTCTGGGTGAAAATATACTTTAAAGTCTTATGACGGTGTACACCTTGCAGGTTACCCCATACAAATAATGACGCCATAATTTCAAGGCAAAGACGACAGCTGCAAACTCCAAATCATGCACTGGATAATTCTTTTCACGAGGTTTCAGCTGTCTCGAGGTATAAGCTATCACCCGCTGATTTTGCATTAATACACATCCTAGCCCCTCCTGCGAAGCATCACTATATACTTCAAACTAAGGATGGCAACGGGTCGGACTTGGATCGGATTATGCATAATCCGACTCCGACCCTACAAGAAGTCGGATTTAAAATGCGACTCCGAAAATGCGACTCCATTTCGACTTAAAATCCGAACATCTGAATCAGAATCCGATCCGACTTAAAATCCGACATCCGACTCCGAAACCCCGATCCGACTTATTTTTCCGCCCATTTTTTATAATAGAAAAGTCTTCTATAATACAATAATATAATCATTACAATTTTTTCTAATAATCATATGGAAATCATATATATATAGTACAAATAATCTAAATATTATTATTATTTTACTATTATTTTTAACAATCAATTCTTTAATGGGAAAATCTTATAGAATACAATTGGCTGAAAGCCGAAGTTAGGTTATACATAAATAATACATTAACATAAATAAGAAAAAAAGATTAATTGACTTAAAGTCGGAGTCGAATTCAGATGTCGGATTATTTTATGAGATTCGACTCTGACCCTCCTCCGACTCGGAGTCAGACTTTTTAAACGGAGTCGGATTATTTATTTGTCGGAGTCGGCTCAGATTTTTTTCTTCGGATTAGAGCGGACTAGGGTCGGATCTGGACTGGATTGCCATCCCTACTTCAAATCCTTCAGTTCCTGCTGGTAATGCTAATACAGGCGCACTAGTTAATCTCCTTTTCAATTCCTGAAACGCCTTTTCACATTTCTCCGTCCATTGAAACTTAGTGCTTTTCTTGATTAAGTTGGTGAATTATAACGCGATCCGAGAGAAATCCTTTACAAACCATTGGTAATATCCAGCTAACCCAAGAAAACTGTGAACTTCGGTCACATTCATTGGAGCCGACCATTCTATAATTGCTCGAATCTTTTCGGGATCCACCGCTACACCTTCCTTCGAAACTACATGACCAAGAAATACCACCGACTTTAACCATAAATCACATTTGCTGAATTTCGCATATAACTTTTCACGCCTCAGCACACTTAATATTGTCCTTAAATGCTCCGTATGCTCTTCACGATTTGCTAAGTAAACCAAGATATCATCAATAAATATTACCACAAAGTGATCCAAGAATGACTTAAAATATCTCTGCATCATATCCATAAATGCGGCAGGAGCGTTAGTAAGGCTAAATGGCATCACTACGAATTCATAATGACCATATCTGGTTCGAAACGTAGTTTTGGGAATGTCTTCATCCGCTATTCTCATCTGATGATATCCGGAGCGCAAATCTATCTTAGAAAACACCCCTGCATCTTTTAATTAATCAACTAAATCATCGATTCTAGGTAGCGGATACTTATTCTGCACCGTAATCTTATTGATTTCCCGGTAATCAATGCACAACCTCATGGTTCCATCTTTTTTCTTAACAAACAACACCGGTGCTCCCTAAGGAGAAACACTCGATCTGATATAACCTTTCTGCAACTGTTCCTCCAATTGCTTCTTCAACTCTACCATCTCCATTGGAGACATTCGATATGGGGCCCATGAGATGGGTGTGGCTTCCGGTATTAAATCAATATGGAAATCCACTATTCTCTTGGGCGGAAGCCCTGGCAACTCCTCGGGGAATACATCTGGAAACTCCCTGACTACGGGAATGTTCTGAGTCTTTTCCATGACTTCTCTTCCTTCATTACCAAAAACTTCATTTTCCGCATTTTTCACTATATCATTGACATCTATCCCCATTATTACATTTGGAAAATTATTACCTCTAGGAATACATTTTTGGTACTGTACATTACTTTCACTAGGTGACTCTAAATTTATCTTTTCTGGATAACATTCAATTATCGCTCTATTTTTACTAAGCCAATCCATACCTAACATAACATCATATGACTCTAAATTGAAAGGTAGCAGATTGACAAAGAGTTCGGAGTTTGCTATATGAATTGTGCAGTCCCGAAGGACCTACTTACAACAAATTGAATCCCCATTTGGCATGGAGATTGACATATTTATGGGTTCCGCACAAGGTTTATTCTGCATTTTCCTAGCAAATTTATCGGATATAAAAGAATGAGACGCCCCAGAATCAAATGATACACTTGCCAGGTTTTCACACACTAAAAAGTTTCCAGAAATAACATTACCTTCCATTTCCGGGGTCTCCGGTGCAGCATCTTCCTCTAACTTAATTGCATATGCTTTCCCGGAGGATTTTCCTTGATTTCCGGTGAAGCCTCTCCTACCTCCACGACTGGAGCTGCCCTCACTAGTTGTAAACATCAACAGCTTGTTTTCTCGATTACCTCCATCAGTTCTTCTAGTTATTGTACTTTTCGGGCAATCTCCGATTTTATGACCAGTACCCATGCACTTGAAACAAATCATCTCCCCGACGCAGTTTCTTCCGTAATGATTTCTTCCACATAATCTACACTTCCACTCCGACTTGTTAATCTTGTTGTTTCCCCCTTGTGGCTTGAATGTTGACCATGTCCCCTTTTCCTTCTTGACCTTCTTAGTACTCTCCACCTTGGTCTTCCCCCCATTCTTTCTCTTACGAAATTCTTCATCCTTCATTTCAATTCGCTCTTGTTCCAACGTACGATCGTACAACTCTTCAAAGGTTGTATATGGTCCCACTCGCTTCTGATATTTCAGATGCAATCCTTCAAAGAACCGCATTGACTTGATCCTTTCGTTTCCCATAAAATTTGGTGCGAATCGCGAAAGTTCTAGAAATTTTGCTGCGTATTCTAACATGGTCATTTTCCCTTGCCTCAGAAACAAAAACTCATTCTCCTTCATTCTTCGCAAGGCCGGGGGAAATAATTTATCCTTAAGCTTTTCTATAAACTTTGCCCAGCTGAAATCAGGCTGCTTTGAAATTTATTTGGTGGTATTCCACCAAATGTCAGCAGGTCCTTCTAAATAAAAGGAAGCCATCTTGACCTTCAAGTTTTCTGGGCAACTAGCCACTTCCAACACATTAGTCATGTGGGTTACCCAATCTTCAAACTTAACAGGATCAACCTCCCCGTCATATGAACGGGGCTTATGGGAAGCTAATCTCTTATAGAACCTCCCCTCTTCATCTCCTTTACTAGCCCCTTGAGCTTCCAATAATGCTAATAATTTCGCATTCATCTCTTTTAGAGTTTGAAGTTGTTCATATTTTGTTGTGTCTCCTCCGCTGGATCCTGTTCCAGCTTGTTTGGAACAATTCCGTCACTGTCCATCTCCTACACATGTTAATATTAAATAGTTTAAATTCCATCCAATCCATTCGTTCCATAACAATTCCCCAATAGTTAAAGCAATAAGCAATAATATAAACATATGTAATACTGTTCCTTTTCCTTGACAATCAACTTCATTTAATAATGGAAAAATTGACAGGAACAGTCCCAACTATGGGCGTTCCGCCATTTTTAGTCCCAACTAAAGATTATTTCTGAGTAGTGCCAACTTTGGGGTATGTTTTACAAAAATGGTCCCAGTTGACTGGTGACCCATTTTACCGGTTAATCTTTGTTTTTACTTTTTTTTTTATCTGGTTTACTACCTTCTCCCTCCCCTTTCTCTCTCCTTACTACCTTCTCCCAGTTCCAGCTCCCTCCTCCCTCCTTCCTCCCACATTCCTCCCCTGCCACCCCCTCAAAATCTCGCCGGAAAGCACCGGCAAAGGAAGCCCCTCTCTCATCTTCTTTATTTCGATACCAAAACACCAGCACCACCGTCCAAACCAGGCCTGCCCCCTTCGAACTACCACAAGCACCACCCTTCACCTGCCGCCGTAAATCCACAACCACCGGCGTATCACTGCGCGCCACTCTCTCGCGTCCCAGCCGCAGCCCCACTCTCACACACACACTCTCTCTCGCTACTCTATCTCACCTCGACCCGGTTGCGCTGCTACTCTATCTCTCTCGCTACTCATTTTCTTCTTCTTTAATGATTTCCATTGCTAATCTTAGCAATTCTTTCTTCAATTCTTTCGCTTTGTTATTTCCATTATCATTCTTCTCTGAAACACCCATATCTTCACTTTTCTTCATTTTTATGGGAAATTTTGTTGGGTAAGAAAGGTGTTGCTCATCACTTGTGGAGGGTTTTGTATTGCTGGTGGTTAGTGGGTTTGTGGAGAAATGGGGTCAGAATGTTGGCGGAAATCCACATTGGAGGGGTGCACCTCCGGTGTTGGTGGTGGAGGGGTGGTGTTGTGGCTGGGAGTTTTGAAGGTGGGGATGAGAGGGGTGGATGCCCATTAGAGGAGAGAGAGAAAATGAAAGTTGGGGCAAAAAAATAAAAGGAAATTCGTTTTACATGTTACAGCAGGTCATTAACCTGCTGGGACCAAATTTGATAAAAATGATGTATAGTTGGGACCGCTCATAAATAATCTTTAGTTGGGACTGAAAATGGTGGAACGCCCATAGTTGGGATTGTTCCTATCAATTTTTCCTTTAATAATTCATACTTCCATCGTTCATACATCATACATTGCATTTAAAAGATCACAAATTTCCTAAGCTCTTTCTCATAATCCATACATCAAAGGTAGACACACTCACACATTACAAAGAAAACAATAATACATAACACATAACCGTTGCTACATCCACACTCTTCTTGATTCTTCATTTCCTGCTTAAATTCCACCTACTTAATCCAGCCTGCAAGGATCATAGTAGTACCCACTGTCACTACTACTAGGGGTCGGGGTTTTAGGAATATGATCAAGATCATTAGTACTCCGGGAAGATCGCCGCACTGATGAACTACTCCCAGTACCCCTCGCAGTCTCATAATTGGTGCTCCTAGACTTGCTGGTCGAGACCTACTGGACCTACGATCAGAAACACTAGATTCGAATAGTGGTAAAGGGGGTGGAATATATGATACATTCCAATCCATTTCCCGCTGCCCCAATCTAGCATACATGTCCCTCCAATACTAGGCTCCTGGACCCATAGTAATTTCCCTGATGGCCATTTTTCTTTGATCATTTCCACCTCCCTTTCCACCTCTTCCCGTGTTCCCCTCCACCTTATCAGATTTTTATTTATATTCTCCATAGTGGTACCATCGTCCTGGTACGCTCTTGTAGCCACATATCATACCAACAATCTCCAATAAGTTAACTTAAAGGTCACCCATGGTTCATAGGGTGTCTTGATCAAGGTATAGGCTTGTATTTCGGGGAGAGTGAACGGACTATGTTCTCCTTCCCCGTGATTCTCATTCCACTCTCTCATTCTCTGCTTAACCCCTACCATATGGCTGATGGGTTCTTCCCAGCAATATGCTTTCCAAGTGTTGGGTCCCTCTTCCTCGGACCCAGATCGCCTACTCCAGCTTGAACTGTTTCCACTCCCAGCCATTTCCTATAATCATATAATCAACCATCATATACATAATATCTCTTATTCCACATATTACATTGACACATAATCCTAATTCCTCTCTTTCCTTCATTTTCTTCCTACCTAACTCACAAGGTCATATATAAATGTTCTTTTTATAACCTATATTGTTGTTTACTTTATTTGAAAACCTAGCTCGGATACCACCTGTAATAGGCCACCCGCTTAGGTGCTTAACTCGCTCCTCAACCATTCATTTAACTTCTAATAATTATGAGTTGAGCCTCCAAACGCGTGAATGTTACTTTAGCTACCCTCCCTTGCGAGGGAAAGTAGCTCGATGTTACCATAACTATCATACTTAATATCAAATAAAAGTACTTATTAACTATTACATCTTATTCTAAGAGTTATAATTCACATCTACTAACTTAGTTTAACATAACCAGTGAAGTACAAAATTATATATAACATAGTTTAGATAGTAATAAGCTTACATCCTTCTTAATATCATTACTCCAACTTTAAGCTTAAGCAAAAGCAAAGGATGATCCTGCCACCTTCTTTACCTACCTGTCCCCACCACAAACAATCCAAGATATAACCAATCAGCAAGGCTGGTACACAAGCTTACTAATCATAACGAACAAGGGAAAAACGGTGTTCGGTAATTCCGTTATGACATAAGAAATCTGGTTCAAAAATATTATATCGGACTTGTTTTCAAATCATAAATACAACCGGCTTGCGCCCATATCGATATACTTAATAAATACTTAACAATCAAAGTAGAATAACTTAGCAATCACATATCCTCGACTAGGGAAAGAGAACCCGACTAGAGAGGGGTAACAACCATGTCTTTAGACTGACGGGGGACGTCTCCCCTCCTTATTATAACTGCTTGCAAGACTTTTAGGACATGTTCCGATACATAAACATATCATTATCATATTCCTTATCATATTCTCATAATTGTTCATCACTGATGAAGCAGCTTCTTTCCCGAATCAATTAATAACGGAAGCCATTTCGCAAAATCATCAGCCAAAGTGTACGGAAAAAGGGTTCTTAAGAGATATATTGAGAAATTATCTACTTATCAAAAGATAATCATATACATAGCGTTGACATGTAAAGTTCCCACCAAAAGAGTTTAATAGTCTTTTCAAGAAAAATTTCTAAAGAATCTATTTTTCTTAAAACTTGAAAACTTACTAGTCAATAGAAAAATTAGAGTAATCCCTTAAAATTAGATTTATTTAAGTAGCTACTGTCCTTTTAAGGTATTTATCTAATATTTAAAATAATTTTTTTAAGAGCTTTGTGATGTTTTAGAGCAAATGGTTTAATTTGTGAGAAAACCGTTGTTTTGCTTATCTCTATTATATAAGGCAACTCTTGAGGACTTTGGTGTCCACTTGAGTTGCCCAAATTACCCCCAACTATAAACAAAAATTACAAGTGCAACCATTTAATAAATTTAAAAAACAAAAGTAAAATAAGGAAAAAAAGGGGAAAAAGAATCCTAATATTTGCGTTAAAATAGACAGACAAGTAGTTACGTTACTTCACTGTGTTCACCTTTTCCAAATTTTTTTTAATGCACTAATTAATTGTAAAGACAGTTTTTTCTACTTCTTCAGTTTCTCCTCTTCTCCTTCCTCTTATTTCAACTTCTCTCATGAATGAGGATTAAATTGAAAATATCCACAAAATCACGCATACGTGATGTCACGCACGCATCGCGTGCAAAAAATACTAGTTTGTAAAATGAGAACTCATGATCATTACATGTCATTTTCCTGATGAAATCCTTCCTTATGAAATATTTAAAGATAAGGGACATCAATTAACTATATTCTTCTTCCCTTTCCTACTATCACTTTTATGTGATGGGTTGAAGTGTTTAAATAGGGGTTTTTTTTACTAGATACCTAGTAATATTAGTTTAGGAACCAAATGTGATGTTAATCAAATTTTATCCTTCATAAAAACATCCTTTAGCTACTGCATAAGTCATATTAATTATGACAAAAATTCGGTGTATGAAAATCCATCGTTTTCGTCGAAAACGGTTTATCGATTTCATGGAAATTGCCCGGTTTGAGTGATTTCTACTTCAAACCTATCATGCAACCTTTTTACTATGTGATTCATTAAATAAATTACAAAGTACCTACTGCCTTGATGAGATTTGTAGAGTCATAATATCAAAATAGCTATTTTTATTTAAGATTTACAAAGTCTATGGTCAAAGATCAAGTTTTTATAGTAGAATAAGCTAAATCCAAGTGGAAACTTCACATGCAACTAATTTAAAACATCAAAGTTACTTACTTTAAGATTTATAAACATCATAAATCAACATGCAAAACATAATTTTCGAGTTAATCACAACATGCAACAAGATCATCAAAGTTTTAACTCAAAATAGAGTATCTTAAAGTGGTGCTTGTGTACCTTGCCTCTTTGAGAACTTCCTATACTTTCTCCTTCTTAAATTTTTGTTCACCTCTCGATTTATCCACTACCTATATCCATAACCATATCCCAATATCAATTCTTAAATAAACTCCTCAAGAAATAACTTAAAAACCCAAATACAACTCACGCACACAATTCTTACCTCAATGATCTTCCTCTTTCCTTGGTTTTGGCTAGCTTCCCTTGATCTTTGGCTTGTATAAATTGCTCCCCAATATCTATCATAAGTTGATGTATGTAAATATTAGCTTGCATGTAAATTTTTTGAGTTTTGGTGCAAGATTTGTAGAAGAAAAGAGAGACGTTGGTGCTGTCCCAAGAAAAACAGAACAGGCGAGTGGAGAAAGAGAAAGAAAAAGAAATTATGGGTTTTTCTAATCCTTGCTCGAAATGCCACAAAATTTTAACCCTAGCTTCTCACATGTATTTAAGATACTTGGGTAGTGTTTATTTCAAAGTTGTACTGAGTTTCCTAGGTCAATTTCCCTATTCCCCACAAAGGTGTACACATAAATTCTGATCATTCCATCCTTTATCATTTTATCTTTATTTGCCTCCTTAAACCTTGCTACCTAGCTTTAAGACTTTGTAAATACTCCCAACAACTTGGTATACATATTCCAAGTCTTACTTCCCCATTTTTATGCATTCTTATATTTATTTTAAGCACTTTCTTGCCCTCATGTTTTTATTCCTATAAGAGAGTTACTTTTTTTTTGAAAGAGAAATTTCATTAATTGAAGGCCAAACGACATCTACAATAGGTATTAATTAAAAATAAGATACAATCAAACAATGTTAAATCAAATTCATTTTCGAAGAAACTACAATAAACCAGATCGAGCAATACAGCGCAACCCCCTTGTATTTGCTGAATCAAACAGCTATTGATGAGGAAGTATATCATTTTGACATAGTTTGGGAAAAACATTTTTGATCGAGCTATGTTGACCGCATCCGAGATTCCAATACCTTCATGTTGAGTCTCGAACTTCAACCAATGAGAATAATTTCTCATAACTAAAGATAAAAAAGCCATACTCACAACTCCCGTAGGGGAGATGGAGATCTCCATAAAAGAGACTAAAATCCCCATAATAAAGGGTTTGAAAAAAATCTCATAAAGAGAGACTAATTTATTCAACAAAACTAGAAAATGAACTAAAAACTGAAAATAAAAGGGGAAAAAAGGCTTACCATGGATGAAAACATCCATGGCAACCCCTAGCTGATGAAGAAAGGGTAGGGGAGGCTAGGGTTTGAGAGAGAAAAGAGAGATAGGCATTACTTTGATTTGTCACTCTTTAAAGAAACACTTTAATAATAGATTAATATTTTCTAGAAATTTCGGCAGAGTTTCCTTTGTAAATTGGACGACCCAAAATGGGAAAATGTTTAAGAACCTGTTACAATAAAATATTTCCAAATCCATAACTCAACGCTTTCGCGGAGCAACAGCTAAAGAGAATCAGGAGCACTATTGCTCATCCAAAACTAGAAATAAAAACTTAAACCATTATTTATTATCTAATACAAAGTGGAACATCCTCGCCTCAAAAGAAACGTAAAACAATCATAGCTGAACTCTTAGCAAGTAAGTGCTTCTACCTTGGAAAAGATGATCCAGAACTTCAACCTGTAACTATTGTAACACTGCCACCCACCAAGTGACAGGCCACAGTAGTGACAAAACAAAACATTGACATACATATCAGCACAATGCTGAGTACTAACCCATAAAATATTTTTAACACATGCTTTGGTGTCTACGACTCTCATGTAATCATCATGTTCTCATCATTCATGACTGCATCACAACAACACAACAACATTCACATTACTCATCATTATTCAACATTTTTCCTGACTTTTAAGTGCTTTAAGAAATCATAGCAGAGTCGTAACATCATCATAGTTCTTCATATTAAGCAGAAGACATACTTTCATACCATCAGAAATTCATATAGCTTATAGTTTGAGTTATACGGTTTTGTCATAGGTCATTATCATCTTTCATTCACTTCAATGTCAGAATACTTACACTTAACTCTATCGTGTTTTGTTTCTCTCGTACCATAGATGTACTACATAATCCTATTTGTAATTATAAGAAAAAATCTTAAACTCAACATAGTCATAGTCATATTCATAATGTAGTCAGGATCGTACTTTCGTAACAACACAATCGTTTCATAGAATTCATTCATATTCTCATTAATCGTCATATTCATAAACATTTCATATATCCTAATCCAAACATCGATATCATAAAGTGTGAAATCATAAAACATAATCGCAATCATAATCATACTTTCGTAACATCAAATTCACCATACTTCATAGCATTAAATCATAAAATCATCTACATAACAGATATTTCGTTTCATATCATAAGCCTCATCACTATCTTTTCATTTTACTTAATTATATTGGTATCTTGGCGAATACGACAGAAGGTAAGCCACGGAGAACCTTAGTTCGCCAACAGAAGGGGCAAACCGACTGCAGGTGCCACGGGAGACGTTTGTCGCCCAACAGAAGGTGGCTTGCCACAGGAGATTTTCATCCCCCTAACAGAAGGTGGCATAACGGAATACGGGTGCCATGAGAGATTATTATCCCCCGAAAAAAGGTGGCATAGCCGTATACGGGTGTCACGGAAGACTAAGTCCCCCAACAGAAGGTGACAAGAACCGCCGAGATGGAACATGCACGACCAACATAAAATGCCACGGGAGACTTTCGTCGCCCAACAGAAGGTGGCATGCCACGGGAGATTTTCATCCCCCAACAAAAGGTGGCTAGAACACGAGGTGCCACGGGAGACTTTCGTCTCCCAGCAGAAGGTGACAACACCGCCAGAATGGAACGTGCATGACCAACAGAAGAATACTCAGCCAAGAACCATCTTTCACTTTTCTTTATCATGTTTCATTTTTTTACGCACCACAATTACATTACATAACCGTAATCGCAATCATGATATGTAATCATCATCATAACGTAACCATAATTACATTACATCATCGTAATCATAATCATGGAACGTATCTTAATCATAACGTAACCATAATTACATTACATCATCATAATCATAATCATGGAAAGTAATCATAAGCATGACATATTCATAATCATGTTCATAACGTAATCATAATCATGCTTTTGTAGCATCATGGTTATTCCATGAAATTCGTTCATAGCATCGATAATCATCATATTCATACAAACATTTCATATCTCATAATCCATATATTCATAATGTAATACGAATAATAAACATTGCATACTTTCCTAGCATGAGGATTTTATAGAACATGTGCGCATAAATAATGTTTCGTTTCCTTTATAGGTGTCTCTTAGAAACGTGGCAGACTTTTCGTACTTCATACCATTTAAGAGTCATTCACACTTTCAGATTGTTTCAGAATAATCATAACGTATACTTTAGCATAATCAAGAATATGTAAACATTACTCATAACTTTAAGTACTTTCTAGAATACATAGCAGATTTGTCATCATAATCCTTTCGTAGTTTCAAATCACTTACAGAAATATAGCAGAAGCATAACAGTCTTTTCATACTTCATATCGTTTAAGAGCCATTTATACTTTCGAGATGTTTCAGAATTAAAAGGTATATTTTGGCATATTCAGAAAACACGAACATATATCATAGCAAACATTTCATAACTCGTCATTCGTAAGAGCAAAAGTCATCTTTTCACACTTTCCGATCACTTACAAAACAAGAGGCATACTTATTCCATGCTCCTTCATATCCATATTAATAAGCTTATTAGCGATATAATTCACATAATAGACTACCGTCATTAAACATAATTCAACTTTAAATAATTCTCACAATAGTCCAACTATACACTTTTCTTAGCTTTCCAACTTACTAACATATAATAATAAACCTGTTATGGTTAATAGATGTATTTTAAATGTCATATAATACCAAGTTTGTCTGAAAGTCAATATATCATCTCCAAAGGTAATAGCTAAACTATTTGTTATCTTTCGGTGGCTTCCTTAATAGATAACAAATATTCAAACAGATAACCACCTTCATTGGAGCTAAGTTATAGACTTGTAGCAGGTTTGAAAACGGTTGAACTCACTTGATTATAACTAAATACTAAGCCGATTAACATTCCTTTATTGCTAATCTACTGACAAAATGAATTGCAATCTATGACCTCAATTATTATCTTCAAGTCTAACAAACAAAGTTGTTCTTCAACACTTAAGATACACACATACACAACCAACGAGCAACCTAGAATAATTTCGCCATATTAGCAACACAACCAGCTTGCCAATAATTTCCTCAAATTACAAGATACTGAAATTGAAGTAAATAGGAGCAAATAGGAGATTTAGCATATCCAATATCTCCAAAGCAAAGGGAATTAGTACCCAAATTTCAGAGTTCATAACTTCAATATTAACCTTTGATATGGGGAGAATAAGAGAGAAAAAGAGGAGGGTGTAGTACCAATAAGGACAGCAGCATAAGGAAGGAGATGCGAGCAAGGAAGAGAGAAGAACGAGGTGATCGACACACCGGCGAACTCCAACTCGCGGTGGCCAAACCAGGACCACGGCGGCAGCAACACAGCACGCAGCAACAACAGCTCCGCGGCGGCACGGAAGCAGCACCGCACGCACAGAAGCGAAGAGGACATCATGGAGGAGCGGCAGCAGCAAAGGAGAGCTCCAGCGAGCAGCGGGGAAACTCCGGCGAGAGAGATAGGTGATAGGGTGAGCTAAAGAGGAGTGAGGGGAGAAGAAATTTTGTGATTTTTAGTTGTTGAACTTGTGATTTCTGAGCCCTAATGCACTGACTCCTTATAGATGAATTTTATCAGACAAAAGGGAGGTGGAAGAATGGTGAGTGGTGGTTTTGTTCGTAGGAGAGCTAGTGTAGGGGACAAAGAGGAGAAAGGGAAAAATAGGGAGGTGGGGTGGTCGGTTTAGGGAAGCTGATTATCAGCTTTGTTTCCTTTTTTTTTTTCTCTTTTTATTTTCTTATATGGTTGTTGGTCAAACTTGTGACCCTTTACAAATGTTAAGTTAAGTTTGGCTTCTAAACTTTAATATTAGACTTTTAGCTAAAATTCATGAACTCAAAGATCATATAGGAAAACACATAGGATTTTCTTATTAAATCCATAAACAATATAATAAAATCGTTTATCATAATAAATATCACTTTTCATAATAACTAAGATAAATAGTTTTACTTAGAGAAATAATCTTAGCCATGATTATTTCGGAAAAAATTTAGGACGCAATTTAGCTAATAAACATAATTAGGACTTAATAAAACGAGATTAAGGTTCGGGGTATTACAACAAGTCTCATGAGTCATGACACTTAGGCTATGTTCAGTTCACCTTATTTTTACTTATTTCAAATCAGATAATTCAGATTACATCAGATCAGATAAGTTCAGATCACATCAGATCAGATAAGTTCAGATCATGCTTATATTTTTAAAAACTTATTATTATTGTTATTGGTATCATGATTATTATTATTATTATTATTATTATTATTATTATTACTACTACTACTACTACTACTACTACTACTACTACTACTACTACTACTACTACTACTACTACTACTACTACTACTACTACTACTACTACTACTACTACTGTTGTAGCCTAACATCTACGGCTCCTTTGAAGACACTTAGGCTCATCAGGGTCGCACACGTGTCCTCTCCTAGTTAATAGAGAAAAAAGGTTTCAGACTTTGGGTTATACTCAGTTGGGATAAAAGGTTACTTTTCTGGCCCAAAAGATAGTCAGAGCCCAGCCCTGTGAGGTGGTTGCAAGTGAGTGGTTGATAAACCTTCACAAATCATGATCTGCCAAGTGCCATGATCTGATTCCTTAGCCAATCAAAGGCCACTATTCTAGGGCAGATTTTAAGGATAGTTGTCATCTTACTATCACTATAAATACCCCTGAAATCAGGAGAAAAGATCATTCAATGCAAACAGTGCAAAGTTACTCTGTAAAAATACTCTCTCACTTTGTCTCTCTAGATATACTTTTCTCTCTACCACTCCTGATATCTGACTTAAGCTTCGGAGGGGGAACTACCACCCAAACCTCCAGGGTGGGTCCCTTTTTACAGGTCCGGGAACGAAGCTCAAGCTTGGACTAAGTTGATTCAGACATCGTTGCACAAGTCTCCAAGGAAGAACATCTAAGGGATACTAGTTTACTTGCTAGACAAGAAAACTCAGCCTATAGCTTACTTGTTGGACAAGTAAGGGATAAACCATTTGGCACCGTCTGTGGGGAGAAGCAACGATGATTGATTGGCAATCGTCCAACATTGCCAGAAACCGAAGTCTTCAGGTTAATGTTGAAGACACAGTAGAACACGAGAGACCGCCTCGAGGAAGGGATAGACCTCCATCCATCGTCCATGTCCCTGGACCAAGCCAGCAGCCGGTCATTCAGGAAAATCTTGAACGTCCAGTGACGGCTGCCCATCTAGACAACGTCCTGAATGCCTTTCAGACTAAGATGGCAGCAGTTGTCCATGAACAAATTAGGAGCAACATGCTGTTCTTCCATCATAATCCGGAGCCAGGCGTCAACGATCAAGCTCCTCCTAGGGGACGTTCCCAAGAAAATCGTCCAGATCCTAGTCGACCTGTTCGTCAGGAATCCTCTAGGAGGGCGGCTAAAGGAAAACAGCCAGAAGGCAGTGAGCAGCGAAGGAAGATGGACTGGAATTTAGTGGTTAGGACCCAAGATCAAGCTCGTCCGAGTGGGCACCGAATGGAAACAGATGCCAGGTATTACTTAGAGGCAAAGATAGTTGTAGCATTGCAATAGTCGGCTACTGGCTCTACCCCGTACTTAAGAGATCCTCTTTTAAGGATACCATCCAGAACAGAGGGAAGAAGTCTGGGTCCTTCGATAGTTCGTCCGAGACAAGAGAAAACGG
This sequence comes from Beta lomatogona, assembly GCA_947646795.1. Lineage (NCBI taxonomy): Eukaryota > Viridiplantae > Streptophyta > Magnoliopsida > Caryophyllales > Amaranthaceae > Beta > Beta lomatogona. The sequence continues at coordinate 78,661 of CANSNZ010000424.1, read as the reverse complement.
TAGTTCAACCAATGGTCTATAAGCGAACAGTACCAGCAAACACTTCATCTAATCCAGTGTTGAAGGAATATCGCAAGGAGTTCATACCCATCGAGGGACAGCTGGGAGCCCTCCGGATCAATTGGCCTACTCCATTCTCGGTCATGATCATGGAGGCGCCTCCCTTCCCAAAGGTAAAACTCCCAACAATAGAGCCTTTTGATGGAACCACTGATCCTGATGATCACCTGTCCGCTTACAAGCATCAGATGTACGTCCAAGGAGTAGATGATGCTACTTGGTGTAAGAATTTCCCGGCTACCCTGAAAGGTGTAGCTCAGAAGTGGTTCAATAATCTACCTCCCAATTCAGTCAACAATTTCACCGAACTCAGTGTCTTATTTACTAGTCATTTCGTTGCAAATCATCAAGAACAAAAGACAAGCATGCACTTGGGCAAGGTCTTCCAAGGGCCAAAAGAAGCTCTTAGAAGTTTTATTAAGAGATTCAATCTGGAAGTCCTTCAAATTCAAGATCTCAATGCTGGAGTGGCTTTTGACGCCTTTATCAGGGGTCTGAGGCCAGGTTGTTTTAAGTTTGACCTTGTGAAGAACAAAATCAATACTCTTGCCGAAGCTTTAAAGGAAGTCGAAGCCTTTATACATGCCACTGAAGTATGTGCTGAGGCAAAGCATCCCGAGTCCAAGAAGCCTGAAGAGGTTGCAAATCTGTATCTAAGGAAGATGGAGGCGGTTGGACGAGCTAAAGAGATGGGGAAGCTAACACCAAATTCGGAAGGACCTTACCTGATTATCCAAGAGCTGCGCAGTGGAACCTTTCGTCTCCAAGATCTGGATGGACGAGTTATACAGCGCACTTGGAACTCAGATAATCTGAAGAAGTACCACGTCTAACTCAATTTATCGCCAAGAATCTAGCTGGTAGTTTATAGTAAGTCCAAAGTGCCACGACACAAGCTAGAAAAAAGAATTGTATACATGTATCTTGGCATTTAGTCAAGCAAAATTCATATAATACAATTCCTACTTTCTTATCGCCTTTGTTTATTTTCAGCAAGTTAGTTCTCTTTGGGGCATTAAATCAGTTACTAGTCTAAAAGAGACAATCACTTGGGACAAAAACACAAAAAACAATAGAGCGTCAAAAATACTCACTTCTATGCCAAACATCACTCCCTCGAGGAGACCGGCCAAAAGTATAACAACCTAAAGGTTGACAATACATAAATGGCAATCAAATTGACAAAATCTCTAGTAAGGGAAACGTCAAGGTCTCTAAGAGAAGGCTGACCAGAAATAAGCCCTTAGTAAAGGATACTTATTTTCACATACACGGACAGCTTAGTAAAGACCCTAGTAAGGGACTACTTCCGGACGAGTGTTGCTCCCTCAAGGAAGGCGGCTAAGACATGGTCAGACCATGTATCTAAAGCTCGTCCTTAGCGATTTCAGCAGGCTTGGCCAATGTTGGCCGCTCTCCTTCTTGGACTATGGCTTGTCCACTATATATGGTTGAGCCTAGCCCAAGAAGAGGGGGGTTAAGACAAGCCTATAGGACGAGCTAAAAGAGGGAAGGTCGTCCAAAACACCAGGATGAACCAGACAATAAATACTGCAGGACGAGTGTTACCAACTCGAGAAAAACGGCTAAAACGTGGCTAGTCCACAAAACCATATGTATTGGCCGCTTTCCCCCTTGGGGTGAGACCCGTCTGAATGAGAAGACCATCTAGAGTTCCAGGACGAATGTCACTAAGTACTCGGATACTTTTTGGAAAGACCCATAATCGTCCAAGGACAAGGATGGCAATTTTCTCCTATGTGTGTTTTGCAAATCATCCAAATACCCGGCCGAGTCTCTTTTTGTACTTGGCTACATTTTGTAAAGACTCTATGTAACACCTCGTAATTTTTCCCTCTTTATTTTTGGTGTTAGTTTATTTTAAAATGATATTCTTTTCGTAAAAAAAATAAATAATTTATGATTTTCTCTAGATCAATGATTTTTATTCTTTATAATTTGGGAGCCGAATTATTATTTTATTATATGGTGTGTTAGTGTGTGCATTATATTTATATTTATAATATAATTTATTAGAATTATTTTTATTATTAAGTATTTTCGACGTTTAGGCGCGATTTAGGAATTAACCGTTTTATCGCGTATCGGGCTTTCGGAGCATGGATCATTGTTGAATTGGGCCGAAAGTTTTGTGTGGGTGTTGGGCTTGGGGCAGCCGGCCAAGTGAAGGAATAGGGGAGCCTTCTTCTTTCTTTTCTTTTTATTTTCCTTGTGACTCTTGGTAGTTTGTAACTCCTATAACCCCCTAATTATTCTCCTTCATTAAAACCCTTTATTTCAACCATTAAACATCCATAAAATTCTGATTTTTATTCAAAGAAGTTCAGCCTCATTTGCATTTATCATCCACCGTTTTTCAAGAAAAGGAAGAGAGAAAAGGAAGAGGAAAAGAATAGAAAGTTCAACCCGGTTTTTCTCTGTCGCACCTTCACGAAAATAACCGTAGCCGGAGATCTAACCGTTGGATCGTCTTCAATTTTGGACACAACGTTTATAACGTCTTGTTCTACATTCTGACCGGAGCGATTTAGAATCTGAGATTTTGATCACCGGGAATCATGGTCATAACAGAGCAGTACGAAACAAGAGTTTTCAACGTTCAAGAAGAAATGCCTAGTGTCTTGTTGCTACAATTCTCGTTCGTTATGCCTTGGGGTTAGAAGAGGATTTGGATTGCATGCTTAACTCGTGATTTTCTCTTTAGACTCATCTCTCCTCCCGACGATCCAGGTAACTAGTTGTTATCTTAGAACCATAGTGATTAGGGTATTATTCGGTATTAGATTACTACGTTAGGAATTGTTTAAAATACTTTTTGAATGAGATTTTTGACGAAATTTGACATGAACATACGTGACACATGCTATGAGAATACTGTGTAGAGAAAAATAATTTTTGCATGATTTTTAATACTTATTTGATTTAATTAGTATTTTGTGCGTTTTTGGCTAAATTTCGTAATAATTATTGAACGACTGTTAAAATTGATGAAATCATTTTTCTTTGATCATGTTACATGCGTATAATGTATTCCATGCCTTAGAATAATTTTTATCTACTGTTTACTGTTTTAATTAATTGATATATCTGTTTTTGTAATATCTGTTCAGTCAGTATATAATTCATGAAAATTATTTATAGAGGCAGAAAAATTAATTTATTTGAATAATATGTATTTACGTGAGTTTTTACATGTTATGTGAATTTTTGGTAATTTTTGGGCGTCTTTTTATATTTTTAATTATTATAATGGCTTATTTGAGGAATCTGTATATTAACTGTTAAAAATACTTTTTGAGTCCGAAAATTATAAATAAAAATTGTACCATGTCAGTAGAGCTATTAGGGTTATATTATAATTTTTGTGTGATTTTGATGCTCGAATTTGTAGGTTTCATAATTATTATGGTGTTTTTGTGATGAAATTGAGGACACACTATTAAATTGTTTGAGGGCTTGTAAATCAGATATAATTTATAATTTAATATATTCTGGGTTGCTGATTTTCAGTAGTAGTATGCATCATTTGAGTAACCACATGTTTAGGTTTGATTTATGGAATAAAATGATTTAATTGTTATTACTCTTTTAATGAATTTGATTTAGAGTTAATTGGTGATGTATTTTGATTGAAGTGTGGTTGCTGTAAAAATTATATAATATCATTGATGATGTTTAGAGATGATTAAGTTCTATTGTGGGAGATATTTGTTGAAAATTTGTAAGTGATTTATTTTGAGGATTTTTGAAAAATTACTTTTGATGAATTATGGGTATAAGGCCGGGTGGCATCCCTTTTGACGAATATTTTTGAAACGAATGAGACTTTGATGATATTTATGATTTTATTTTGAGATAAGAACATCCGGTGGGATAGATGTAGTCCCCGGTGAAGAACATGCCAACCACCTGGTTTGCGAACTAGGGGTAAGCCTGGGTTAATTGTTGTCGTCCGAGAGGTCAGGGAGTTCTGCGTGTTCTACCCCCGCATCGGGAGTTTGGCCATTCTTAGACACGGGCGGTGGGGAACGTAAGCCCATAGACCGACCTGGAGATTGCGATCTGACAAACCTTAGGAAGTGATTTGTGAATCACTAGCGTTCGGTTTCTGTCTCAGACACTTGTTTTACCTATACTTTTATTTTTCTAAAAAGTACTCTTGAGATGATTTATTTATTTTTATCCAACTCACTTGCTATTTATTATTCATTTGCGTTATTTGTGAGTTATATGGAAGTGAATGCATATTGTAGTTAACTTGACTTAATTATTTCCTTTCTTATTAATCTATGTCTGAAGCGTACTTTGATTGCTTTTGTTCTGGGAGAACTGCTAGTTACTCCCCACTGATTGTGGATATTTGTTGTATATTTTTCAGGTTTTGTTGATGGGGTTTTTTTTGATTTTGGGCTCGGGTTGAGATGCGAGAAATAATCTATTAGGGGTTTTAGTTCTAGACTTCTCTTTAGTTTGAGATAGTTTTCTCATTTTGATTTTAATCTAAGTAATTAATTTACTTATAGTATTTACTTATGTTTGTTTTTATCACTTAGTTATTTAAACACTATTCTTGTAGTAGTGACATTCCCAGAAGACGATGTTTCCGCCATCGTCCTATTAAATATATTATTATTTCTTTCTTTTCGGTCTTTGAAATTCTGGGGTGTTACACTCTACACCGTCCAAGGGCAAGGATCAGGGTTGGCAAGCTTACTCTATTTATAATTTTGTAGACCGTCCAAAAGTTCAGGACGAATCTCTTCTTGTACTTGGATGCATTTTGAAATGATTTATGATCGTCTAAAGGCATGGATACATCTCTTTCCTTAAAAAATCTGTGCGGAACGTCCAACATTCAGGACGAGGCACATTTTATACTTAGTCAGAATTGTAATTCAAGAGGAGAAAAGACAAGCAATTGGCAAAAAGTCTTTCATATATATACTTGGCAAAAAGTTTACAACTTAAAACTAGAAGAGATAAAGCTAAAACAGCAAACAAGCCGAGAAACTTAGGAAAATAAACCTAAAACTAGGCATCATCTTCAGCGCGAGTTTCTTGGCTGTCTTCCCTCAACCGCAACTTCGTCGTCTGAGTCCAAAAATTCTGGAGGTTCCTCGGCACATACCATAGCACGATGAACACTCTGTTGATATTCCAGACGACGAATGAAGCTGGGGACCTCAGAAGGCTCAGCCAGCATCTCAAAGGCCTTGACGGCCCAGTCCTTAGACGTTTCGACAACTTGAGCCAAGCCTTCTTTGGCGTCGTCAAAGGCCCGGGCCGCTTCCCCTTCCAGACGGGCAGTCTTCGCCCTTAGGAGGATGTTCTCCCTTCTCAGTTGAACGGCGGCAAGAAGAGAAGCATATCTTTTGCCCTTCAGATCAGTAGAGACAGCATCTATGACCATCTTCAAACGGTCCTACTCCTTGAATAAATCGTTGATAGTAACAAGATAATTCTTGTTTTCGGACTCCAGGAGAGCTGATCTCTTCTCCAAAGCCTCCAGGGATTGACGATGAAGGGTATTAGCCATCTCAATGTCATGGATGGCCTTGTCGCCTGCCGTTGTAGCAAGGTGGACGAGCTACTTGTTCTCCTTTCTAAGCTCCCTCGCCCACTCTTCAGTAAGCATGCTGCGAGCAAAAAGCTGGGGCAATGAAAACAAAACAAGTCATTAGACGAGTTACAAAAAGGAAAAATTTACACAAGTACTAAACAAGAGCGGCAGCAAGTTATACCTCACCAGCAAGTTGAGACATGTAGCCCACATGCCCGGCCGATGCTCCCCTTAATCCTTTGATATAGGATTCAGGGTAACACTTGAAGAGCTCCTGCTTAAGCCGATCTTTTTCAGCCTTTGACATTTTGGCAAAAGCAGGAGAAGACTCCTCGTCCGAGTCTATGGTGGGAAGAGCTGAGGGTATAGCGGGGCCTTTGCCCTTATCTGAAAGAGTGGGAAAGTCAGTTATCTTGATGGGAAAGACAATGGCTTGTCTATTGGACGGACTCATAGACCGTCCGCCGACCCGCACCGTCCTAACTATATTTGGATAATGCGACTCACCAGACGAGATGGAGGCCGTCCTAACAGCTAGCGGCATCTGCGACACCATCTTGGCCACAGAGCCGCTGAAGCCCGGGTAGTTCCCAACAGCAGTCTCCGACTCTGGAACAACCATAGCCAAGGCCGACTCTGGGTTGATCTCAGCAGAGTCTGTTGGCAAAACGTCCAACGGACTAGCAGGATCCGCACTTTTTTCCCCCTCGGCAGGGGCAGCAGCTGAAGGCTCCTTTTTCAGGCCCTTGTCCTTTGGGGGAGGCATGTTTTTCTCCCCAACTTCACCAACATGAGTCGTCTTCTCTGCCCTCTTCCTTGTAAAGCCCTTAGGCTTTTTCACTGGAGGCTGTTCCGCGGCCGCTGTAGGCCTCTTTTTGGACGAGGACGACTTCTCAGGTGGAAGTTTGTTTGTAGGAGCATTCTTCTACAACAAATAAACAAGTTTTCATACTGGTCGTCCAAAGGACAAAAGTTATAAATCATTTACAAGGCTTCAGACGAAAATCACCCAAAGAAGGAAGGTGTCCTATAATGGACACCTCCTTTCCTAAGGGAACCTTGTCCAAAAGAAAATGTTTCCGAATAAAGACGAAGTTGATGCAAAGAAGGAAGTCGTCCTAAAAATGGACGGACTAAAAGGACTCCCGTCCAGGGACAGGAAATCAACCCTTCGTCCAGCATCAGGACTTAAAGCCTCTCAGACGAGAATGGCCCAAAGAAGGTGGCCGTCCAAGCATGGACGTTTTCCTTCTTCAGGTGATTCTCGTCTGGTGAAAGGAACAATGACTTGGACGAGTCCAAATGGTACTCGTCCAAAGACATTCTGCATCTCAGACGAGAATGTCCCAAAGAAGGTGGACATCCAAGCATGGACGCCTTCCTTCTTCAGGTGATTCTCGTCCAGTGAAAGGAACAATGACTTGGACGAGTCCAAATGGTACTCGTCCAAAGACATTCTGCCTCTCAGACGAGAATGGCCCAAAGAAGGTGGCCGTCCAAGCATGGATGCCTTCCTTCTTCAGGTGATTCTCGTCCAGTGAAAGGAACAACGTCTCGGACGAGTCCAAATGGTACTCGTCCAGGGAAGGATTTCCAAATTCTCAGACAAGAATGGCCCAACGAAGGTGGACGTCCATGCTTGGACGTTTTCCTTCTTTGGGTGACTCTCGTCCAATGGTTGGATGCAAATTCTTGACGAGTTAGAATGATCCTCGTCCATAAATAAAAAAAATAAATATATATATGTTACCAATGTTTCATCCCTTTTCTCGGCGCTGCTCTGGGCATATTCCTTCCATAAGTTGTCTGTGAATTTAGACATACTTATATCTCCCGTCCAAGATGCCTTGAGACGCTTTCTGGCCGAGTCTGCAAAAAAGAAGTGGGAAAGGATTAGTCTGATGTATACTATGGACGAAGAGTTTTACTTAAAGAATTTGAATGTATACCTTTATTTTCGGCCAACCGCAAGCCGGCGGCGACCAGGAAGTCATCATGGTAAAACATTTCTTTAAAGGGTATCCAGTTAGCTGGCCCCTTAAAAGATCGCTGGCCGGGCCATGAGTACTCCTTTATTCTGAAGTACTCCACAACCTCTTCCTCATAGTTGTCCTCCAAATCCGGCCAGGACTGCTTCCGTTCAGTATTCGTGACGGATCGATTGAAAATCAATAGCTCTCAGTGGAATAGTCGTTGGCCGCCTGTAAGAAGACGAAGTCGGCCTTCCAATCGTGCATCTTCGACGGCTTGCTCCACGTAGTCATGAAGCCGGGGCGGTTGCAGATGCTGAGCTATGCCCCGTCCACGGCCCCAGGTACCTTAACCGTGTAGTGAATATGGGTAAAGGATTGGAGAGAAATAGCTAGGCCGCGCAGTTCGCAGACAACAATAAACGTCAGGACGTTGTGCCAAGCATTTGGAGCCAGCTGATTATGGCCTATGTGGTAATACTGCAGCACTTGGTCTATAAATTCGTGGAGAGGGAACCTTAATCCCGCGTCCAAGGCCAGCTTGTAGACGGCGAAATGGTTCTTTGGGGCACTCGGAATCGTCGCGTCTTTATTTGGGATGACAAAGGAGAAGCCCGGCATGGGCATGCAAGAGGATAAGTAACTAGGGTCTGGTCCTATTTTCTCTAGCCATTTACGATTGACCAAAATGAAGCCGGGGGCAGAAAGGGGACCTAAACGTCTTCTAGTTTTCAATGAGGTCGTAGAGGCTTCGTCCGATTCCTCGGCAGCGTCAGAATCACTGCCGTTATTATCTTCGCCGGTTCCCTCCATATTGACGTCCCTGCCAGAAGTACTGGCCTGAGGGTTTATTTCGGAGTCTTCTAAATTGTGGTCTGGAGAAGGAGGCCCGCCTAAAGGCTCAGCACTTTGGGCCCCCCTTGTCTCATCTGGAACACGTCCAGTAGATTCCTCCATGTCTGAACTATGTGAGGGTAGTATTACCTTTCGTCTTAGACGGACCGTTTGCTTGACGCGCGCCAGATTACCCTGCACAGGTAAAGACTGGGTCGTCTGACTTTCTCGGCCAAAACCACAAAAAAATATATACTCGGCCATAAGAGGCCCAACTCTAGAATGTGCTGAAGAAGAAGTATCGGTTCTAGGGTCAAGGCAAGCTCTTGGTTGGCTAGGATAATTTGACGAAGAAGATTCCATTTTATTGATTTTCTAAGAAAAAATAAAGAATAAAGAAGAGTAAAAAGAACAAAGAGAAGATACCTGCTAAAGCGCCTGGACGAGTCGGTGAAGAAAGCTGAGGCTGGGCGATCTCTCTCTCTCTCTCTCTCTAGAAAAATTTGCAGAGCTTCTCTCTCTAGAAAAATTCGTTCAAGGTGTGAAATGATTTAATGTCCTCGCACCAAAGTTATTTATAGAGGGGTAAGAAACCTGTGGAGCCGGTCAAGGATGACTGAAGGGAAGATAAAACGGTTGATTATGACCGGTAAAACCTAGGAAAAGGCGCGTCATTTCCTTCATTTTGAATAAAACTACCTTGGGTAAAAGGGCCTTAACAGTCAGATGGGCCAATAGTGAAAGCCCTTTTAGGGGCAAATGTTGTAGCATAACATCTATGGTTCCTTTGAAGACACTTGGGCTCATCAGGGCCGCACACGTGTCATCCCCTAGTTAATAGAGAAAAAAGGTTGCAGACTTTGGGTTATACTCAGTTGGGATAAAAGGTTACTTTTATGGCCGAAAAGATAGTCAGAGCCCAGTCCTGTGAGGTGGCTGCAAGTGAGTGGTTGATAAACCTTCACAAATCATGGTCTGCCACGTGTCATGATCTGATTCTTTAGCCAATCAGAGGCCACTATTCTAGGGCAGATTTTAAGGATAGCTGTCATCTTGCTATCACTATAGATACCCCTGAAATCAGGAGAAAAGATCATTCAATGCAAACAGTGTAAAGTTACTCTGTAAAAATACTCTCTCACTTTCTCTCTCTAGATCTACTTTTCTCTCTACCACTCCTGATATCTGACTTAAGATTCGGAGGGGGGAACCACCTCCCAAACCTCCAGGGTGGGTCCCTTTTTGCAGGTCCGGGAACGAAGCTCAGGCTTGGACTAAGTTGATTCAGACATCGTTGCACAAGTCTCCAAGGAAGAACATCTAAGGGATACTAGTTTACTTGTTAGACAAGAAAGCTCAGGCTATAGCTTACTTGTTGGACAAGTAAGGGACAAAACAACTACTACTACTACTACTACTACTACTACTACTACTATTACTACTACTACTACTACTACTACTACTGCTACTACTGCTACCATTATTATTACTATTATTATTTTATTGTTATTGTAATTATTATTATTATTGTTATTATTGTTATTGTTATTATTATTATTATTACTATTATTATTAGTATTACTTTATACGATTACTATTACTATTAATACTGATACTATTTACTAGTACATTTGTTCAAAAGGATTATTATTATTGTCGTTATTGTACTTATTAATAATTCATATTGGTAATTATCATTGTCGTTGCTATTATTATAAATTTTATTGATATCACTATTTCAAGCTATTTGTGTTCAAGAAGAAGAATGTTATTTTGGCATTTGTACGTGTTCTTTTATATATTTGTTCTAATTAACAATTTTTATATGCGATATTCTTTTTGATTTTGTACATGTAAAGAACATGATAATATTATATGATGTTTATTTCTTTTAACAATTTTGGCAGAATAATATAAAGTATATGTTATTAGTTTATATAAAACATGAGTAGCAAGGAATACCCAAATGGTGTTGCATCACCTTCAAATTCCCCCTTACACGGGATTTTAACTTTTCTTTAAAAACAAAGTTTATATAGCAGAGGACAACAATATAAGAAGAATATTTAACAATTTTGCTCAAGATCATATGATTATATATATTTATAGGTTTATTTATAATGTAAAAAGAACAATTGATTGATATAACAAAAATATGTTGTTAGTTAAATCCAAACATGTCATCAATATAAAAATAACATCTATCTTTTATTATCATTATATGTTCTTTCATTACTACCTAAATTCTTATTATAAACGCACCTTAGACATGAACAATATGTTCTTTTTACCATAAACAATATGTTTTTTTAACCTAAAATATTTGTTCTTTTATTTTTAACTGTATGTTCATATACTATGTGTTCTTTTAAAAAAAAACTAATTATGCTATTATTATTATTATTATTATTAAAAGTTGTGCATGGTAATAAAATGATAGTAATAGTAATGCTAGTAATGAAATACAAAGTAATAATAATATTAGTAATAATATGTTTTATAAAAGATAAGTTCAGATCAGATCATAGAAAAAAAAAAGTTCAGATCAGATCAGATAAGTTCAGACCAGTAAAAATAAGGTGAACTAAACATTACTCATGAGCTAGCAAATCAGTAGTAACCTAACACGTGGCATTGTGAGGTTACTTTGAAAGAGGTAACATTAACAACAACCTCATAATATTAGGGGGCGTTTGGTTCATCAAGGGGTAAGGGTAAGGGTTTAAGAAAGAGAAACAAGGAGAAAGGAAAAGAAAACCCTTTGTGAAAGAAAGTTGTTTGGTTTGAAACATTCTTCTCCCCTCTCTCTCCCAAGTACCACCACCCCCACCCCCCACCCCCCCACCCCTACCCCTCACCGCCGCTCTTTCACCGCCGCGCATCAACGCAGCCATCCTACTTCGCGCATCGACGCCGCCATCCCACTGCCGCTATCGGCACCTCCTAGCACTTGCCGCCCTACCTCACCGCCGCGTCACCGGTCGCCCGTTCCTTATTTTCCTCCTCTACCACCATTAAAGGCCATACTTGAGGTTTTAAAGGTCAAATTCGACCTTAAAAACTTCAGATCTGAAGTTTCTATGGCCGAATTTGACCATCTAAAGCCATAATCAATTATTGGAGTTGAGTTTTTTAATTGGGTTGTGCGGCGTTTTCCTTCCTCCCTCCCCTCTTTCGCGGCAGTTGTGGGGTGGATAAAGTTTTTTTCGAGTGGGTTGCGTGGTTTTCAAGGGGGTGAGGGTGGCTAACGGGGTGGTGGGATTTTTTTTCAAGTTGGGTGTTTATTTTTCGCGGCGGTTGTAGGTGGCAATTTGTGGTGGTCGTGGGGGGGGGGAGGGGTTCCGTGATTTAGATGGTGGGGGAGAATGATTTCTGGTTGGTTGGGTGGCGGTGCTATTGCCGAGGGTGGTAGCGTTAGGTGGCGATGTGGGTGGCGAGGGTGGTGAGTTCTGGTGGCGGTGTGGTGGTTATGGCTACTGGGGTGGTGGGTTTAGTTGGTAGTGTGGTGGTCAATGATTGGTCAAGGTGACCATGAAGTAGAGGAGAGAAAGGGTAAGTGAAACCCTAGGGGGGTGTGGGGAATGGATGTAGAGGACTTTGGGGGAAAGGAAGGGGTAAAGAGAATGATTGAAATGACTAAACAAACATCAAGAAAGGGAATCAAAAGCTTTGTTTCCCTTATCCTTTCTTGAAGCCCTCCAACCAAACACCCCCTTAAAGTTTTGTATAGCTTATGATCTGACTCGTGAAAATCGAGTACCTGATTTACCGTTTAGGGAGTTACAAGTACCCTTCCTCAATCTTCACAAATCAAATTTTAAAATACCTAAAAGTAAAACAAGTACCTCCCTTTTTTGAGTATCCGGTAATTAAACAGCCCTAATTCCAACTTCCAAGTGCAACATGTGATCAATACTATCTTAGAAGTTAGAACCTTATCCTTTTAACTTCCAGCCGGAGAAAATATATCAGTAGGCCGCGTACTCATAAGTCATAATCTAACTTGATAACCAACTCAATTGCCTAATGTTGCTCCACAGCATTGCCAATTTATATCATGTACTGCATTTGTCACCTTCTAAGTCATCCCATTCCCATTTATATGGGTTCAAGAATTATTCTCCTTGTCCTACCTTCTTGCGCAGTTTTGCCCTCAACAATTTCGAGCAGGTCAGTACATTAAGGTGGCCAATTGGTATATCATCTTGTTGCAGGGCAAGAAGGAGAATAAGATATGTGGATGAGGAAGAAGATGATGATGAAAGTTTTGGTTACAATGAAGAAATATCCATGCTGGAAATGTACAGTCAGTCAGCTAGAGGAGAAGCCCTTCTTGTCACGGCTATGCTTGATCATCAAGAAGTAGAAGTTCTTATCTTTAAGGTGATCCACTATTTTGTATTTGAGCTTCTTAAAATAATTTCTTCCGGAGTAAATGTGGTTCTATATGAAGTACTTTAGTCACCAAAATGATCCCTACATTGTAAATTGATTCTCAGTTTGTCACATACTCCACATACTCATTAACACTTCAGTTTGCGTTGAAATTAAGGAAATATTTCATAAAATAGCCAAGTTCGAGTAACATAGCTCACATTATTATAACCCTTTAATTTCAAGGATTTACCATGCTTTCACAAAATTACAACGATTAGATTTTAAAAGTTTAATAAGTTTCTAGGATTTTAAATAAATGTATTAATTATTATCTTAGTTTTTTTACAATTTTTTTTCAAAAACAAAATAGGTGACTACTATTCTGACATACTTTATTGATTCCTTGTAGGGATTTTCTTCATGTTTGAGCTATGGGACCTCGCCAGATGCATCAAAAAGTGTTCTTCCACAAAGAGCGATAATTAAATTTATAGACAGGATTAAGGGTCCCTTCAACCCCGCCAACATAGACTACATTGAGAAAGGTTTGACATTGGAGACATTCAAAAGTCGTTTTTGCTCTAATTAATGAAAATTTACTTTTATTTATTTAAGGAGGAACTTCATCCTTCTACACATATATTAACAACACAATATGTATAAAATATAATAATATGAGTTTGTATTTCCTATTTCAGGTGATTCTTTCTGAATTAGGCTCTAAAAAGTAAGATATAGTATTGTATCATTGTTTCGTTAATATATATAATTATGAATTATCAAATAAGTAAACATAGTAATAAGCGGATATTTGATAAATTAATATTAAGACAAATTTTAAAAAACAAGCTATGACACTACTAGTTACTTACGGGTAAATGAATAATGATGGTCAAAGTGAAGTATTTAAATACTACAAACATACAAAGTGTGGAGATAATAAAAATTAAAAAGGAGTGAGACAATTGATGTTTTAAAAAAGAAATGAAACTTGCAATTTTTTTTATAAATAATTAATACGGTGCTAAGGTAATGTGTGTATAAAAAATATATTAAGGAAACTAAGAAAGTGTCATGTAAATTTTATGGCACTATGACTACATCATAAAAGGTGTTACTTGATAAATTTTTACTACTGACCATGCATCAATACTTAAGATAATTGAAAGGTGTGAAAAACTAATGAAAGAAGATGCAATACTTGGATGTGTTGTAGAATTACCATAGTAGTGTAATTGACATGGCACTATGGCAGTTTCCATACAAAATTACGTATAAACTCAATACTATTACCGTCTTTTACTAAAACGCCTATCAAACAAGCCGTTGAGGAGTTCAAAGCTAAGCTATATGCGTAGTATTTTCCGTTAATTCATATCCTAGATGGAAACAGAAGTATTATTTTGTGCAACTGAGTCTGAAACATAAAAAAAACTAACCACCTCTTCTTTAAGGGGAAATCAGCACATATTTTCTGGCTGGTATCACCAACTCTTCTTCAAGGGGAAATCAGCACATAATATGACAGTCGAGGTTCTCATTTCACTGATGTGGGACAAAGTAAATTGTGAAATCAACACTTTATATATATTGCATAATGCACATGCTCTTACATGGCTTTAATTTCTCAATAGTTCACTTAAGCACTTCAGTCACTAATAATCCTGAGACATCACGTTCCTTCGTCAACCAAAATTTGCGTTTATCTTGAACACAGCAGTGCTCAAGTTGGCTAACTAGCAGTCCAGATTAAGATCTATGCATACGCTTCATCAAGAGACAAGGTTGATAAGCCAGACTTATAAATATAAATGAATGTTTTATTATTCACTATGTTTAAACTTAAAGAATTTGTGGAAACACAAGATTTACAAGTATACTCCCTGATTTTGGTTGATAGTAGATATCTGAAAGAACCAATGTGGTTCCTAACAAAAGAATCACAAGCACAACTAAAGGAGCCACACATCATGGTAGTGTAACAACAAGCAAGTGGGTATCTTACAAACTCGAACATTTTCCATCACTTCTATCCTATATCTCAAATTTAATGCTCAATGGAGTGGTTCCGTCTTAAGGCCCATGAATTCTGTCAGGGATGTATTGGAGCCTGTGTGAACTAAATAATTTTCATATGTAGCTTGTTAGAGGGAATTTTCACCTTTCACTGCTGCAAAGTTTGTTACTGAGGGCCAGTGAAAACTTAAAAGACTCAATCTTGTGTATGTCTTTACTTGTTCCATGCCACAGCATCAATATCATCTCTCGCTGACTTGTAGAGTTGAAGCCTCTTTGCTAGCGATTCTCTTCTAGACATTAATGCTGGATCTTCATCCAACATGGCACTAAGTTGATCTTTCTGCATATAGATTAGCAATCAATGAGTTACATTCTTTTCAGGAGCAAAGCATATACAAACAAATTACAACAAAATAGCATGCAAATTCGAGATCAACCAACTGTGATTTCTATTGAATAACAAATATTGTTCCTGAATCTCTCACTGCAGAACAAAACAGAATAATGTGGCAAATACGTTCTGAAATAAAAGAGCAGGTGGTTATAAAAGTCTATGTTTTCAGCAGTAATCATAATTCTTTTTTCTGTATTTTTATGAGCAATGAATTAGTTGGGAGCTTCAAATCTAAAATATACACAAATTGTCCAGCTGCATTAGTAGCTCTCTACAATTCCAAGAAAGAGACACAAAGGCCAACTTGGATAATGCTAAAGCCAGATTTAACTCTGGCTTAATAATATGCTAACTACATTAAGTGCTCATCTATCATACACTAGAGGCTGCCCTTTTGTTTTGGTTCATTGATCCTAAGGATGTCAAGTTTTTACTAGATTTTAAAACATTTGCCGCCTCTGCATTCTTTGCTTCTTTAAAAAATGTAACTATACTTTCAATACAGTGATATTTTTCTTCTATTGCACCAGTATATGCAGTCTCTCTATAACAGCCTTCTTATTAGTTTTGATTTGTTTTAAATAAGTGTTTACATCTGGACCGTCCCGAAAGAGTGGTACACTTCATGGAACATTGCACTTTGTTGTAAGCAAACATTTTCAGTAGAAGAAAATCTAGAGTTTCATCCTATAATTATGTTCACATTTGAGAAAACAGGAACAGAAAAGTTGCATTGAGAGAAAGGAGGTGGTTCATTCATTAGGTGATTGATGCAATTATTCCTAGCCCTCCATATACCAACAACCATTAAGCAAAAAGTTCACAAGTGAAACCAACAAAAAAAAATGATGCAGAAGAGCTTACCTTCACTAAAAACCACTAAGCAACAGTTCATTATTGGAAGGATCATGAAATGTCCAAGTTATACAGGACTTACCTCTCTCTTTCCGATATGAACATAGAAGTGGTTGAGAAGTGCTCTTTTTGCTTCTCGGACTTGGCAATGTACAACTGCCTTTGGAATAGAATTCTTCAATGTGTCACAAACCATACCAACATAAGCTGAGACATTTGATCCTGGGAAGAGAAGAAAATGCATTTTCACTTTTAGCATCTTTTTATTATAGATGTATCCGCAAGGCAAGTTGCTGCGAAATAGAGCAGGAAAATTGATCACAACGGAAAACCCAAATATGGGCATCAGCACTTCAAGGATAAATAAAATTACCCATTCTCCGAAGATGATTATCAGTGTAACGATCAGAATTTGCAGCTGCTTGGTTGCCACTGCCGCTATTCTTCTCTGGTTCAAGCTGAAGTTTCCGGAAAAAATCCACTGTTAGATATGTTGATTCCATCTCTACCAGACGCAAGACAGTTTTCCGGCTTTCATCACGAAATCTTTCCAGTGCTTCGTTTGAAGCAGTAGCTATATCATTTTGAAGTGATGGGAATCGCTTCAACTCCTGTGGCTCACAAAAAAAAAAAGCAGCATTAGCAAAAAGCCTTCAGTATAAGCCCATATTATAGTCTTAATGGCTAATGCAGGTAATCATTTCCCTTTAATTGACTAGCACGGACATGCTATTGGTAAGAGAACTTCGAAAACAAGTCGTCAAGTTGATGTATTAACAGTTAATGAATATATAATGCTTAAACCTACTTTGTACCCCTGATTCAGTATTACTTGAAAACACAAATACAGGAAAGAAAAGAATAATCTGGGTTGTGTTAGCAAATTACTGGCATCAGTAGCCAAAAAGGACATTTATAGCCTTCAATCTCTAAGGGACTTTGGTTTGAGCTAGTATTAGTATATGACACATAAGAAAAGAGATGATATCTAAATATTTGCAGGCACAGATAGATAAACTACAGTAGCAGACAGCACAAAAGTGTATCATTGAAAGGATCAAAGAGAAAGCAACTCTTGACAAACACAAGTTTATAGATATTTCCAATTTAGCAATCCTAAGGGATGCAACAATTGTCAAAAATTTATAAAAAAAGAATGCCCATCCTTGTGCAATAATGAGACATCGACACCAACAATTAACACACAATATGTGTGACTCCTGTGGAATGAGCACACACACACACGCACGCGCACGCACGCACGCACACACACACAAGTGTATATTTTGCGTGCGTGCACGCACATGATATGCGTGTGTGTGCACGTGCATGCATGTGTGTCCATATATGTTCGTTTTCTTACCACTGTTGCAGCTATTGACTTCCTGACGAGTTCTTTCAGAATTAGGTGCACCTGCAAAAGACAAAATCTCACAAGTTATTATGATTTACATGACAAAAGGCATTGCTATACCATTAGGGGGCACACTTTCAAAAGTATCCCTTTGCTACGGTAAGGTCTAAAATTTTCGAAAACCCCAACAATGTTTAGCACAAAAAAGAATGAATAAGAAAGTAACATTTAATTTGGAAAATCCTCTGAAACCAAAAGCATAGCCCAAGCTAAATTTAAAGCATCAATGTAAATTCTACTTGTTATTATCATAATAATAGTACAACCAATTCAAGGCAAGGTCTCCCACAACCTTGGTTTAAAAGGGTGTGCCCTAACGCACACAACTACTAAGCCAAAGATGTTGTTTCCTATTTAAACTTTTAAATGAGATTGCATTGATGAACTTTATTCTGCATGAAATGAAGGACTACATGACACATTATTGGGAAACTTGATTTAGTACATATGTAATATAAAGTCGTAAATTCTAATATTTCCAAATTGTATTTTTGACTTTTGAGTTCTGCTAAAATGGATTGAAAACTCAATGGAACCTTCGAAATTGTCATTATTTTAAAAGTTTTTCATTGAGAGGGATGGTTGTCATGAGGATTCATCCTCTCTGTTGATAGTTTTATTTCAAACGGAGATGATCCTGCTTAGCACTTTATCCATTCCTTTCCACAAGCATAGAAATTTCTAGCAAATTCATGAATATAAAATATACATGTTAACTTATATACCAACTGATTTATGACATCCCATGTCCATTAGCCCAAGAACAGTGTTATAAATCAACTTGCAAAGTAGTTTTCTTAAGTCACTAGTGTCCATTCTCAATGACCTAGACTAGGGACACAAGCAATCCTACATTCCAATTGGCTAGATAGGATTTCATTATCAAAGATTGTCTTATAACCTATTTGGATATTGGAGTTAAATTTGGACTCTCATTTAACACTAAACCAAATTATATATATATATATATATATATATATATATATATATATATATATATGAAAAAATTGAATATTATTGTCATCAAATGCTGAGCAACACTATTTCCAATGATTTACAATTATGAACTATATAAAACAGAACCTTTTTTAAAGAACGTCGTAGAAATCACAACTGCTCTCGAAAGTGCTTGACTTCTATCCAGGTTTATGAGCCTCATGCTTAGTCTACGGAAGAGGCTTAGTTAATAGATCAGCGACATTGTCATCAGTATTCAGCCCTCACTTTGCACATCTGAACATCACCCCTATTCATGAATTCTCGAATAATATGAAATTTGATGAGTATATACTTGGACTTGTTATATTCACTAGTGACTAGACTGTTTTACCTGATCCTTGGCTTTTTAGCCCTCTTCTAACTCATAGCTTCGTTAAAATAGAATAAGCATCCAAATTG
The DNA here is from genome assembly GCA_947646795.1 of Beta lomatogona. Taxonomy (NCBI): domain Eukaryota; kingdom Viridiplantae; phylum Streptophyta; class Magnoliopsida; order Caryophyllales; family Amaranthaceae; genus Beta; species Beta lomatogona. The sequence continues at coordinate 59,759 of CANSNZ010000424.1, read as the reverse complement.
AGATCAGAAATCACGCCAGTCGAGGAGCACGCATAAGTAAACTCGGTAACAACCACCTCATTATCTCCATCATAGACCAAGAATTTATCGTTAGTCCTTGTAGACCTATCTCGGTAGACCTTAATGCCAAAATTTATTGCACCTCACCTAAGTTCTTTATTGTAAAACACTTAACCAACGGTCTTCACAGACTCTAGCATTTGGCAAGTCATTTCTCATAATAAAAAATGCCATCTACATAAACGAATAGGAATGCAACCTTGCTCCCAATGACCTTGTATACACATAATTTCACTATGTTTTTTCCGAAAACCAAATTTCTTAATGCTTCATCGAAAAGCATATTTCAACTCCAGAAACCTCACTCCATAAATGGATTTTTGAAGCTTGCATACCTTCCCCGCATCTTGATGATCTACAAAACTTCCAGGACATAACATATACACATCCTCTTCCACAATCTCATTTGGAAAGGCAGTTTTAACATCCATATAACAAATCTCATAATCATATGCGTTGCAATTGCTACGAGTCTCCGAACTGACTTAAGCATTCAATTCCATAAAATGTTTCATCATAATCCACCCCTCGATTTGTTTATGACCTTTACCTACCAATCTAGTTTTGGAAACATAAACGTTTCCATCCTTGTCCATATGTGTCCAATGGAATTTACCCCAATAGGCAAATCAACCAGGTCCAAACCTAATCTCTGTAGATGGAGTCCATCTCAAGTTTCATGGCGTCAAGCCATTTGGAGGACTCAGAGCTTGTTATCGCTTGTTTGTAGGTTGTGGGCTCATTACTTTCTGAGTAAGATTCCTAACTTGAGTATGGGTGTCAACACGGGTGCATAAAATGTACTTAAGCATCCTATTGTACTTAAGCATCATTTTGGCAGCATCCTATTGTACTTAAGCATCCTGTTGTAAGCATTTCAGTTTAAAAGTTTGCACTCCATAAGTATCTATTAGGGGGAGGGAGACACTTATCGAGTGCAAACTTCTTGGAAAAGTAAATGTTTCACGGATGCTTAGCAGCCCTAAATTAGAAAAGACAACAATATTGGAACCCTTCCAACTGATAATTCATACGGTGTCTTTTCTACGGCTTTTGACAGTGTGATCACTCAGTGAGAAGAGCAATTCCCAAAAAGACATTGTAAGATAGTTTTAACCCATTATTCAATGAATCAGATAAGGTTTGTTTCTCCTATCCTAGAGGAGTCAATTGTGAAACCATGCTACAATCTTTTAGATGGTCATCAAATTCTTCACATCAATTATTCGCCAACTCGATCTGATCGAAGTGTTACAATTTTCTAGTCAAATTAATTATGTATACTATATTTCAAAAAACCTGAAATATCTAAAAGGATTCAGACTTGTGTTTTAATAAGTAGAAATAACCATATTTAGCTACATCATTAATGAAGATAATGAATTAATTGAATCCACCTAGCCTAATAGATCACTTGCTTCCTCATCTGAATGAAAGGTGAGTTTGCTTTTTTTTTTTCATTAAACACGATCCACATTTATCATATGTATCTAAGCCAATTGATTTAAGCATTTGATGTTTAGCTCCAGGTCAATGATGGCTTTAGAAGTTTCCCATTCTCGGGCACCTGGAAAATGTTGTATGCATTTGAGTTGAAAATGTTTTTGCACGTTCAGGCTCAATCTTGCCAACATTAGCCACTTGACACGTTTTTGCGCAACCTTTTCAACTTGGGTTGCCCTTCTTCAAGAAATGTAGAGATCAAGGTGTAATTTCTTTTTTCTTGCATAAAAACTAAAAGTTACTTTTTCAGTGAAGAAAGTTAGTGTCATTGAGTTTAACCTACTTAAGGATAAAGCGCAGATGCAAATTGTTTGAGTTGTTATATACATCCCATGAAGACTACAATTTGATTGCAAATCTTTTATGTCGTAGTATCTAGGGTCCCAAATAACAACGACTCAAACAATTTTAATCTACGTTCTATCCTTGAGAAGGTTGAACTCATTAGCACTTGAGAATAGTTCTTATTATTCAAGAAAAGAAAAGGAATTTTACATTGACACTCTTATCCCTACACTTCTAAAGAAAGGGGCAATCAAAGTTAAAAGGAATGCACAAAGGCGTGTCAAAGTGCCTAATGTTGGCAAGATTGAACCCAAACAAGCCCCAAACCTGCAAAAGCAACTTTTAAACTGAAATGCTTACAACATCTTCCAGCAACTCAAGAATCTATTTCAAACAAGCAAGGGTTGAGAGGTTTGCAACCTCTAAAGCCATTTTCGACTCGGAGCTTCAGAATGGAAAACTAGTGGAACCCCATCTCCTGAGAATAATTGGATTATTCGATAACATGGACAGACTGAGTTAGAAAAGCTTGACTGAGCTGCATGGTATGCTTAAAACTGTTGAGCCAAGTACTAAAAATAAGAACAAAACTAGGTTCTTATAGTGCAAGGGAAAGAAAAGGGGAAGAGAAAAGAATGGTCAAAAGGCAAGGGTAAAGACAAAGCCTAAGCATCGGGAAGCTAAAACTCAGCATCCCGAAGCAGAAGACTGTAGAGCTGCCGTCTAAGACTTCATGCTTCTATTGCAATGGCATAAAGAGAGAGACTAACCCAAGTTTTTGGAAGAAGAGAAGAACGAGTGCGTTACTTTTACTTCATGTATAATTGTTATAAATGCCAAAATTTGCTATCTTTACTTCATGGGTATTGGATATCGGATGTGGTTCTCATATTTTTTTCACATATAAAATGGACTAACAAGAAGTAAAAGTTTGCCGAAAGATGAAGTTGACGTACGATTATATATAATTTCATGATTTATAAATAGATAAACAAGCAAATGATGATCAACAAGAAACATATACTTCCTCTGTTTTTTTTAGTTGCTACACTTCTTGTTTCCACGCCATCCAATGCATTACTTTGATCCATAATATTTTTAATAATATATGGTTAAAAAAATATAAACATTTGATATTATGAAATGCATTAAGAGGAATCAAACAAGATCCCACTTTACTATATTATTTCTTATACATGAAGAATAACAAATCAAACAACGTGAGTTGGTGAATAGTAATTAATATGCAAGCGTAGCATCTAAAAAATTTTGGAGGAAGTCTATCATAATAACACTCAACACTCTTGTATGGGCATTTCATTCTCAAAGAAAAATAAAAGAAAGCATTGAGTTTACCAAGTAATATCATCAACGCCTCAAGGCTAGCATAGTAGTACAAGGTGTTTAATTTGAGGTAATCAAGGTAAGGGTCAAAATTTAAATTATAAGTGATCTTAACTTATGGCAAATTATTTTTAAAGCTTATTTGAAACTTATCTAAACTTACTTTTTCCTAAATAAATAAGTTAATACATAACATTGCTTTAGTACTTCTAGAAAGATGCCAACGTTGGGTTTTCTGTGGTGAAATTAAACCACTAGATAGCCACATATAACAATTGTAGTGGCAGCTTAGCATTAAAGATAGCAGTTCCTAATGTTCAGAGAAGATGATGGAGAAAGAAGGGTAGGTGAGAGTGAGACCGTGAGAGTTGAAGACGGCGATGGTAATGGTGAGGAAAGAGAGGTGGTGGAGGAAAGACAAGTGACAGTGCCAACTGCCAAGATTTGAGGAGGCAGGGAAGGATAGTAGTGGTTGTGAGGAGCACAGGCGATATCAGGCATAATGGGGGAAGAGAGAAATTATTGGGAAGTTCATTACTTTTAAGTTTTAAACATAGACCGAACAAAAATATCTAGGAATCAAATACTAATCCTTTCTTGAACCAACAAAATAATAGGATCCCCTTTCTTATTTCTTTCCCCTGGTTTCCTTATCCAAATTTCAGTCCCCAAGTTTCTCAGTATATAGAAGGGAAACTCGAAATAAAGGGACAAATACGTTATAGGATATCTAGTATGCCTCAGTCCTTCAATAGTTAGCACTAAATGCATTGCTTTAGGTATGACGAAACAATAAGCTGAAACTACAAACTATAGGTCATTTTGGCGACAGTTTCAGAGTGCAGGATTAGTAACTTTGTTAACATAAGAAGCTTACTCATCTTACTCTTTGAAAATTGATGTTTTAGTGACAGTTTGATACTGGTTGCCTGTCTCTTCTCTTGGGCATGTGAAATCAGTAGTAAAATGCTTGTCATATATCAAAACAAGATACTAAACAACAATTACATATTGTACATTACCGCATCAACTGTTGCTTCTGCTGGGCCTCTAAAGTATCCAAGTGATCCATCAATAAGTCTTCTAATTCCTTGCTCGGGAGCAATTAAATGGGGCTGGTAGCCATCAGCTTCTGCTACCACTTTCCGGACATTTGATGTTGAGAGATGCCTATCAAGAGGGAGCTTTTTCATAGCAGCTGGCAGTTGATGATCAAAAACCCCATAAATGCGATCACCACCAGGTCGCCTGAAACAGTATTCTGCTTTAGAATTTTTAAAACCAAAATAAATATTCATGTAGGAGTTGCTATATTTGGAGTAACATGTACTCTAATTATCAATCTATATAAAGGAGGAAGTTTATGGGAGCATAGAGCACACTGCTTAAACATGCACAATCTAGAAAGGTATTCAGATTAGAGAACATATAAATCAGTAGAGATGAACAAGGTAGATTTTTTTTTTTTTGTGTACAACGTGGCGAAACCCAGAAACTCTTTTCTCAAGATCCATTTATAATTTAACAAATTATGTATTATTTGGCAGCTTAAAAACCACTTTATACCAGATCAATTTATTAAAAAAAAAAAAAAACTTATTTGGACCTTAATGGAGGACCACAACTCCACTTGGGTAAAGATAAATAATTGTTTTCCGAAAGTAGCCAAAGAGGTCCTAGGAGAACCGAAGGGAAAAGTACCAATGCTCGGGACACAACATGGTGAGATGAGGACGTAAGAGTAGTGGTCAAGAAGAAAAGAGAGTGCTACTTGGACTTATGAAAATGTAGGAATGCATTCTTTTAGCAAAAATATAAGGACAAAGGAAGTCGTCTGACAAGCAAAGTTAAAGGTATATCAGGAGGTATACGAAAAACTGAACTCGAGAAGGGTGAAAGAGAAATCTATATTGAGGAGCGGTTAGTATACTGGAAGTATACGCAAGAAATTCAGAAAATAAAGGCATTCAAAGAGAATAAAATAGAAGAAAGTATTTGTCCAGATTGTATTCCTATCGAGATCTAAAGATGCCTAGGAAAGGTTGGTATTGATTCGCTGATAGACTTAGATAATAAGATTGGGAGAGCAACAAAGAACCTAAAGATTGAGGAAAAGCACTTTAGTATCAACTACAGAAACAAAGAAGACGCACCATGACACCTCAAACAATCATGGGACAAAATTATAGAGTACTGATTGAGGAAATGTAAGTGAATTTATTTTGGAGAATCAATTAAAGTTTATGCCGAGACATTCCACTACAGAGGTCATACACCTTATGAGATAAATAATTGAATATAATACAGTGAGGAGGATCTGCACATGATTTTATTGACCTACGTAAGGCTTATGATAAGGTTCTGAGATGTGGGCAATACCGGAAAAAGGTACACCGTGTGAATATATTGCTTTAGTTAAATACATGTATTGGTATGTGAAAAACAAATGTCAAGACATGTAGTGTACTAATACCGTGTTATATTTAATCAATCACTAAATGGGCCTAGGCCGGTTTTGTTAATTATAGAGGAGAGTTTGGGCAACTCATAAGCTCAAAGGAGGTGGTAGCCTAGACCTAATTGGCAATAGGAGGGAGTGACTCCTTAAGTTCATAAAGTTGTTTACTTCTCTAATCATGTTCATTGTGAAGCAAAACTTCCACTCACATAGTCACATGTGGGTTGCTCATTGGAAACCAACACTCCCTCTCACATGTATGCTGTCCATAATACCCCTTCACGCTCAATTTTCATGTTATGATTGGACTATATAAGTGATCTTCATAAATTCTTTTTCTCTTGGTAGCAATGTACATGAAATAACATGGCCTATCCAAGATGACAACCATGGTGGATGTAGTTTGCAGATGTTATTGGTGGATGAGAATTGAGATGGGTTTAATGCTAGATTAGAGCAACGAAGGCAAACATTAGAATCTCAAGGGTGTACACTAATTTAGAGCAAAATAGATTACATGGAGTAATAATTTTAGTAATGGAAGGGAGTCAATCGAGGATGTAGTAACATTGGAATTGGAATATTGGATGGAAAGGAATTACCCCTTAATGACTATTTTAAGAAGTCTGGGCCAATTGTACAATTTACAAAGACATGACTCAAACGATATGATGAGGGTCGCCTAAATGAAGAGGGCCAATTGGATTTTTACGCAACCATATTGTACCTCTAAGCTTAAAAGGAAAACTCTATCTAATAATCAGCTATTATACCAGCTTTATTATATGGGTCTAAGATTATATGCGTGCAAGTGTTGAGTGCTTAAAAAGGAACATATTAGGAAGATTGGATATTAAGAAGAATGTTTGCGAATAAATCAAGAGATAGAATCCGGAATGAAGAAATTTAAAAGAAGACTGAAGTTGCAGATAATGAAGATAAGATAAGAGGGAACCGAGTACGGTTGTTTAAGCACATGGCATTTAAATTCGCTCGTTTCTTCACATAACAACCATTACAAAAAGAATTTTGAACTTGTGATTCCGTGAAATGTTTTTAAATAACACCGTGATAGAAACCACGTTTTCTCGCCGCGTCATCCATTACATAAAGGTGACTAGCACACTATAACATTAATTTTTCCTATTATGTCCATTTCTTGTCCGAATTAGCCAAGAAGGGACGAGAAAGGGAAAACATACATTAGAACTGGAAAAGCATCATGTTGATACCAAAGAAGGGTACACAATGTGGCATGGACTTTCAAGTTGGGTTATATAGGATAATTAGTGTCTATTATATTAAGAACAGGGGACATACATGTTTATGTAGTTATTCATTCGTTGCGTATATAACCCAATCATATGATACTTTTTGCCAAATTATGTTCATAGATATTTCTTAGTTCTTACACTAAAAAGATGCAACTTTGAGGTCAGAATTCCATTAATGTGAATGTTTTGTCGTGAACGTGATGGTATACTCAATTATCTTCCTTGTTTTGGCATGTAAGACATCAACTAGATGACAGATCGCTCCGAATAGTAGTAAGTTGGGATACTGGAAGGTTTAAAACAACCAGGGGCATGCCAAAAATGACTTGGATAGGAGCGTTTAAAAAGATATAAAGAAATTAGGTCGCGGAAGCATATAACGCTTGACAGTAGATAAGTGGGGCAAAGGATCTATGCGAACGCCATATAATACAACTGACCCCTCCTGTGAGGATTAAGGCTCTAAAATTTTATTGTTCATAGACTATTGTTAGGTTTGCACCTTTTTTTTTCTCCAATCAGCTCTTGATAAATCTTCAATTCTATGAAAAACAAGCTTGTTTCTCTGTTCTTCTACAGTGCAGTGTCCACTAGCTCTACGCCTCTAGCCCATAAGAAGTGTTGGGAATTAGAAAAAGAGAATTCAGTATAAGTCTATTAAGAATAGTACTCCCTCCATGGCCCATTTTCCAAATCCTAAGGCCAAAATGTTATTTTACACCATCCAAAGATGATAGACTACTTTCTAAAGTTAGTGCATTAGACATTGAACTTTCTCATAAACTCCTTATCAATACCCTTAGCTAAGGGTTCTAAGAAACATTATTTTGCTATGATGGAGATTTAAAATGCCAAATAATGAAGGACAATTATTATGATATTCGACATTAATTACTAAGTCCTAAAAAATAAACTAAGCAAATTCAATTTGGTCATGTATAGTTTTTAACATGATTCCGATATGAACCACAAGATTTACGACCCTAATTCATGGCGGCACAATAAGCACAAATGACAAGGAAACAAGATAAAAATAAAATAAGAATCAAAACTGTTGTGTGACCCAATACTCAAAACAAATCTGAAAAAGTTACCCTCCATCAAGATGTTCCTTGAATACTTTATCAAAAGCACGGCACATGTCCAATATTGTATACAGCTGCGCCTGCATATTTGGGGAGACAAGTTCATATATGGAGATCCATCACAAAAAGAGGATTTTCACTTTAAGCAAGAAGCCAAATTTACCCCTCCATCTGCTGCAATAGGCCGGCCAATTCGGTCCAGTTCAGCATTAATGTCATCAATTGTCTTATTGATAAGGGCAATGATACTTGGTATTTTCTGTCTTATTACGACCTCCAAATGCTGGTTGAAAAGAACAGGAGGTTTAGCATCAGAGTTTGTCACAAAGCAATTGGAGAATGCTATTTATATAATTTTGACAACATGATGGAGCATAGCATAAGCGTTATGTTCTGACCTGAGATAAAAGTTTTGCCAAATATTCAGAACCCATTTTGTGAGCCAAATGCGAATACTCTGGACTATGTTCAAAATATTCTCTTTCCTTCCTACGAGCAGAATTTATGTCGACGTTTTTGTTGATATCAGCTTGTGAACGATTCACTATACCAACCCAGGGATGTTGCAACCTGTATGCTCTTCCTTCAAGAACCTTCGCATATGAAGCAGAACTCGTGAAATTTCTATTCCTTCTCAATTTAATGAGAATATAAGCTAATCATTCACAAAGAATTACATACATCTTTAGCATCTGTTCCTTGGTCCATTAGATCAAGTTTTGTCAAGACACCAAATGTCCTTTCACCTGCGGAAGGACAAAATTGCTGGTATAATCAGCATTTGCCAGCGAATGAAGTGCTTGTATGGAGAAGTGGTATCAGAGTCATCTCGAAGCATTTAAAAGCACAACGGGAAAATGCTAACTTACCGGAAGGATCAACTTCTCTTGCTAGCTTTATAGCATCTGATGTAGCTATATCTTGATTAGCAGGGGATATAGCAAGGATGATGCAGTTAGGCTACAAAAGCAGAAAGAGACATGTTTGACTATCAATTATTCTGCAGGTAGATGAAACTACAACATAACTCAATAATGATGAGGTAGAGCACATTTCCTCTCCATATGCATACTCTTCAACCAAAACTGTAATGTCTGCTGTGACTTGCAAGTAAATATGAAAAGGATCTATGTACAACTTAGTAGCCTGCACTTCAACCCTACCATCCCTCCCCAACTGCTGCAAAGAAGAACAAAAGGCAACCATTGTTTCCAAGCACAGAGCGAGGTGTCGGCTGTTAAACAGTAGTAGGAAAGACAAAAGGAGCAGCAAACGCAAACAAAGATCCAAACACCGGCATGACAGAGTAACAACTCATTATTTCTCGGTCTTACCAGACCACATTACCCGTGAAGACCTAAACAACTACTTGATAACAAAAGAAAGGCTCATATTTAGACCATCTTCATGGGAATGAACAATTAGGATGACCTAGATTTTGAAGGGTCCGAGTTTATAATGATCACAGTAATATGGACTATATCAATTAGGTATTCACAACCACTAAGAGGTTGTTTGGATGGCATAAGGGATGTGGAACTTCGTTGGAAATTAAATAAGGTGGGGTTGTTTGGTTGGCAAAAATGTAGGAAGTGAGGGGGGACCTAGGTAACACCTTCCCATGGGAAAATTTTCTTCCCATGGGCAACCAAATACTTTTTCCACTTCCTAGGAAACTGAACTTCAAGGAAAAACAAATTCTGAGGATATACTACTTCCTACATTAAACCAAACAACCACTAAATTATTTTTTTAATCTTCTTGAGTCGTGAATACCTTGAACTGTTAAGCTACTATAATTTGAAATGCTGTATTCTTCTACAGCAGCACGTTATTAGACACCATAAATAAGAGAAACATACATCACACCATTTCTACTTTTTTTTTATCAAGAGACGTCACAATGAATTGTCACAGTAAATTTAATGCAACCTCCCACATAGGAGTTGTTTAATTCTAATCATATTGCTCCCACTTCAAAAGATGGAAAACAGGAGAGAGGGCTCATGCAATCTACCACGACCTATATGGATTACCAAACCACAAATGGCAAATAAACTGCATTTAATCCCTCATAAATTGGGCATTAACTAAAGTGAATTTCAAATACCTTTTCGACATAACTGCGAACCATGTTCTCGATGTCTTGGACAATACTTTCTTGTTGTCCCTCTGCAGTAGGTCAAAGTATAAAAGGTCAGTAATATCACCAGCTGTGTAAAAAACTTGCACTAAACAAATAGTCAGAGAATTACCTACGGCAACCTTTGTCAGGCCAGGAAGATCTATAAGTGTCAAGTTCACAACTGTAAAGTAAATGAAGAAAGGCTCAGCAATAATTAGAAAGATTAAAAGGAATGATGGAGCACGATCTCATAGTGATATGTGATAAACAGAAAACAGCACAAAGACATCTTTGAGATTTCGAAATCAAAATAGAAGCATTTACATCCCTTGCTGTATGATTTTTCCAATCACGACGATAGTGAGTATGCCAACATCCTACATGTAAACATAATGCCCAACAGCATTGAGCCATTAATAATTCACTATAGGTGCTTGTTTAATATTGTCCAAGTTGAAAATAGTCTATGTTGGAGCTCTCAAGTGATATGCACAATGTAACTTCAAGATATATAGTCTTGTCGACTCCGACCAGTATTTTGACTAATACACCGTAGCATTTATTTATTTTTTTTCAAGTGTGAAAATTCATAAATCCCACGTTCTGATGTTAAAAGAAGATTCATGTTATTGCTACTTGCTAGGCTCGGTACATTGATTGAATATGCAGCAATGAACCAAAAAGAGGGGAAAACTGTTTGTGTCCAGAGTGACGTTTGTCATGAGAGTCATAGCTATTGGACCCACCCAATTGATAGGCCTCCTACAAATCAATGAATGAACAGCTACATCAACCCCATGTCCACAAAATTAGGAACCGCTACAAGTTCATGACCCAGTATGACTTTGCTATCTCTGTGATGATGACCAATTTCTTGTTTGCAAGTATAATTTACTACTGATCGCAATGATTGCGCGAGGATATTTGAAAGAATTTTTGGGAGAGTCCAGTAGATGTGATTAAACTCTGATGATTCCCACAATCAAGGTCTACAAAGGTACAAATTTAGTGCATATGTCTCTTACCAAAAGAATGGAAATGAAAAAGATAAAAGAAGAGGTAGTAAGTATATTCAGTAAAATGTTAAGGGTATTGGGCGTCCAAGACGAGAAAACAAAGGTTGACAAATAAAAAGAACCCCAATGCTCAGAAACAAAAGTAAGTGTGCAACAGCACTGACTGTGACCCAGGTAGTTTACTTCTAGAGGTAGCCATTGCTCCAACCTACAAAGCAACTAAGGGAGACAGATTAGTGAGGCAAGGTTACAAGGATTGATATTTAACAAATTAGCATGTTTGAAACTTGTGCATTTAGCAGGTGCATTTAGTAGGCCAAGATCTGAGGTTGCATCAGCAAATACAGCAAATGACTCAAATCATGATCTTCAACAGCCATCTATTTTGACTGCTTGCTGATCCCGTTAACCAGAAGAAAAATTAGAAAGTTGGAACTTTGAAAGGAGTAAAAGTCCAATCAATAATGAAATTCACCATGTATTGACTTTGAATCAAGAAATTACTAAAGGATAGAATAGTTATAAGTCATCACTTCAAGAAAATGACCTCAGTAAGCCAGCTCAACAATCTACAAAATTCAAAAAAGGCAAAGACTTTTCACAGTCGGCAAAACATGATGCATAGAACAGCAATTGTTAATATAGGAGAAGAACAAGTTGATATTAGAGCTTGGAAAAGGAGACTGCCCAAACACCATTATTACAGTGACAATGTTTAGTTCACAAAAGGGCTGGATTACTTTGCATCAGAAATGTATGAATAGACTACATCATAGGTTGAATTAAACCTTTCGATCATAGTACATGAATTAGAGCCTACTTATACCATGCACAGAATGTGCAAATACACGACATGTCACGAGAACTTTTAATACAGCCAATTTTTCCTAAACCATAACTCAAGATCTCGTGTAAATTAGACAATGAACAATTCCTATTTTTCAATTTCTATCATTTATTACTGACTAAATGTCGAATTATTAAAACCCTACCTTTCCCTTTCACTTTCCTTTTGCTAGAGCTGTGAATTGGTTGGAGGGTAAGATAAGAAAAGATATAAGTGAGTTACACGAAATACATAAAATGGACAAAATTATGAATATAAGACAATTACACAAGACAACCTCATGTAACCACAAAATAGGTTCAATGAATTTCCATTGCCTTTTTTACATCCGAATAACGAATAAGTCCCAATCATTATGAATTTACCAATATGATAAATGGTTACCATTTCCTATACCAATCTTGCGAATTGGTGTAAGTGTGTTTTGGAAAACTAGTTTATTTAATTTTACTCTAATTATTTTCTTCATATCTTGAAGTTTTTAGAATTAAAAAGACAACCAATTCTATCCAGAATTTTTCAATATCAATTATCCATCTAAGATTCTAAGGCACTTATCTATAAAAGGAAAGAGACATATAATAAATGGCAATTGCAACTGATAACATAAAAGAAAAGAGAAAAATAGTCGAATGAATAAAAAAATTAGTTGTCATTTGATAGGCAACAGTCAAGAAGAAACAATAAATTTCGGAACCGGCTGTAATACAGCAACCATGCAATAGCGTTAACGCCAGGCACAACAGTACAAAAGAAAAACAATCGAAACAAGAAAGAAAGCAAAAAAAATCAAAATGGAGAAAAGATGCAATATATAAATATAAGTTCCATAAGCAAAGATTTGATTGACGGCCTAGCAGGCTAGCATAATATGTTTAAATGCTTTCCCGTACTTGATACTTGATAGCATCACTAGAATACTAATTTATATTTACTCAAGTAGTGGATACAAATAATTTGACAAATCCCCTTCGTATAATCATAAAGGATGAATTGAAGATACCATAATGCAAGTAAGAGTGAAAATTATTCTAGTACTCATTAATAGACAGCTAAATTCATAATATATAAATATCCAATATCACTGCATACCATGTGGTGAGTAGATACTCAGGTGAATTGGGATATTAGAAATCGCTTTTGTCTTCCCAGTTATACGATCAGTTTCATCAGCTATTTCTTTACGAACAGCAGCTGCATACCACGAAAAGTGAGGAATAAGAAAGCCACTATTATACATTCTATCTCTAATATAGTGGTGACAGAATAGAGCCTCCTATATGCACAAGGTAGCAATTTATGCAAGGAAAGTAGGAATGACAAAAAAAAAAAAAAAAACCAAACAGGTGAAACTTGCGTAAAAACTGGAAATGAGTTTTTTTTACTAAGCTTCTAACATGCTAGGTTATTGGTATAGTGGTATTATTATCATAATAGATCCAAGAGAGCTATGAAGTGCATTTTGGAACATGCTATGTGTTTATAAAGCAGTCATGCTACACAATTTTCTCAGTCCATCACCAAGCACATCAGCAATCAGTGAGGATGAGATGCTGAAAGTCTCCAAACCCCTTAAAAAAAGACCATCCTACTTCCATCAGAATTTTTCAGTTCTTTCGAGATGTGCCAACTCCCAACACATGGATTTTGAAGAAAAGCAGACCATTATAAAACACAAAAAGCCACTGACCCAAACGAATCAAGTGATATACTATGACGCATCATTTTATAATTGGTTGTTATTTTTTACTTTTTCAGGTGAAATCTGAACCCATGCTGGATAGGCCCCTGCCCAACACATTGTCATAGTCGTCTACAAAAAAGCTTAACCAAGTGTCGAAAACCAATGAATGATACATATAGATGATGTTCCCTTCAAAAATTGGTATCCTAGAAGCAAAATTATATTAAGACGAGTATCCTTCCACAATCTCTCATTTTTGCTTCTTAAGTTTTAAAGAAGAAAACAGAGATCGAAAGTGAGAAATGTTGTGACCTCTGCATTCTACATACCAGGACTTACAAGCTTAGACAATTCTAAACAAGCTACCAGCACAAAGTCCAGTTCACTGCCTACTCATCGATTTAGAGGTATAACTCATTAATTTAAAAAGGCTACCCATTTTTTAACCCTCTAATATCAGCAGAATCTTCAACTTCAAACCCTTGCATAAACCTCAGTTGCCTATAAAATGCAGTGCAAAATTAAGTAGCATTACAATTTTGGCACAGTTAAGGAACAAATTTTTCCTCTGATTTTGTACTATCATCAACATAAAAAAATATTAGCTCAATGAAATTTAACTAACTCGTCTTATTCACATAATAACCAGCAAAAGAGATTCTTGACTACGAGAGTTGTTGCGAATTTGCAACCCATGATCATTAAATGAAAGGAGATACATGTCAGAAACGAATCATATCCAGGCGGCAATATATACAGATTTGGATCACGCTTGTAGTTGATCTATAACTTCAATTACATTCACATAAAAACCGGAAAGCAAATATACGAACCGAAATCGGTTAATCTTCTCTTAGGTGCATGAAGAAACTCTGCATATTCGGTTCCGCCGTCGATCTTGTGCAGTTGTAGCACTAGCGGCCGCCGTGTAACAATGCCTAATAAAATCAATGAAAATAAGCCGATTCGTAATCCAATTAATCAATTAGATCTCATATTTTAGGCATTATCAATGCGATTGAAATTCGAAACAATACCAGATCCACGCGGAAGAAAATCTCTTCCAACAACGCTTTCCAACACAGATGATTTTCCAGAACTCTGGCATTTCCATTGAAAATCAAATTCAAATTAAATCAAACAATGTAGCCAAAATGAATGCAAATTTGAACCTACATTATGCAAAATTGATGCTAAAAGAGAAAATGAAAATTTGAAAAGACCTGACCACCGACGACAGCAACAGAAGGAAGAGCTTCCCAGAGAGAAAGACCTTCACCGCCATGATCGCCGAGAACAGTGCATGCTCTTTGGATTTTATTCACCAGTCCAATCAAGCTCTCCATTGTCGCCATTTTGTTGAGTTTGTGATAAAGATCTAAATCTCGATAAGTTTGGTGAATCGGAAATGGGGTGTGTATTCTAGGTTTAACAGTCAAAATGGAGTTAGGAGAGAGAAAGGTTGGTTCTTAGATTTCTGCAGATCCGCACATGAAGATGGAGGGACTGGGAGAGAGAGAGAGAACGACGAGTTATGAGTTAGTTGATGGTTCGTTTTCTTGATCAACTGGTGAGTTCAAGCGATGAGGGGGAGGAACCAGTAAATATTTGAAAAACTAGCTGTTCTTTTAGGGAATGGATGTAGGACAAATGATAGGAATCTAACTAAACTGTATGTAAAGATCAAAATAATGTTTGTACATAAAATAAATAAATAGTATTTTTGTTGTTTTTATTTTTGCTACTTCACATATACAAACACGGTTTGTTCACGCACATATATGATTTTTGCATAGAAAAATACTATATTTGTATAAAAAAAATGTTGTTAGATGCATCTAAGTATCTAACTGTTAGATCTCTATCATTTCTCACAGAATAAAGCGATCAAAAGCGGATCCTACTTGAGTAATCAACCTGGAAAAATGATCACTTTGAATTTGAACTGATTCAACCCAATGTCAACCCAATACCCGCCGTGTTGAGATGAATATTTTTTATTGGACGAGGTATGTTTCGAGAACTAGATGTCGTAGTTTGTCAAAGTGGGAGATTTGGAGACGCCTAACTATATCTCCTTGTTTTAGTATGCGTTGTTTTGAAACTAAACTTGTCCTAATTGGTTTGGACTATAAAACAAGAGAAAATGAACCATCCTACTAAAATGTTTTTAAAAAAATCCCAAAACCATATAGTTTTGCTATTTATAACCCAGAATAATTATTTTGTTTTCTTGGCCAACTCATTTAGAAAATAAAGTTTACGGCATTTACTTAAATTTTCTTAAAGTTATGGATAATTTATTAATATGGTAAGACCTTATGCCAAAGATATAAATATGAGATCTTTGTGAAGTTGCGAGCCAATTGCAAACAACTATTTGCTTGCCACGTAAAGGCGTGGGAAGCTTGTACTTGACATACGCAACTTGTGTGCAGCGCAAGGCCTTCCTTGCATCCTACATAAAATGTCTTCTTCATAATTACTTGCGAGAATTTATTATAATAAGGGTAATGGTAATAAAATGAGTTTGTTCGAGCAAACATTAGTGGAAAAAAAATATTTTCTTATATTGTAAATGTTGCGATTTAAAAAAACCACACCATCTATAACATAGAAATTGGGAATTTGTACACAAATGTTGCGCTTGTTTAATAAATATCAGCAATTGTAAACAAATGATAACCATAACATTTGTTTACAAAACTTCGATTTTTTCTTACTAGCAGCATTTGGAACCCACCCCAGATCTTGGAAAAGCCCACTATTCCTTCCCTTTCCAATTTCACTTCTTCATCTCCCTCATTTCGACCCACAAAGACACCAGGCCACCTAACTCGCCCTTCCGTTCCTTTCTAATTTCACCCACGAAAACACTGATCACCCACCCCGACAACTTCACCGACCACTTCTCTCTACTCTCTCTACTAAACCCACTTATTTGGGGGTTGAGATTGGTGCATAAAAGTGGAGAAACTAGGGTTTTGCTTCATAAACTAGGGGCGTAAGTTATTTGGTTTAAAATCGAAAACCGAACCGAACCAAACCGAATTAATAATTTGGTTTGGTTTTTTCTGAATTCGCTTGGTTTGGATTGACAAAATATATTTTTTTTGGTTTTCGGTTTGGTTTTTGTTTTGAGAAACCGAAAAAACCCGAACCAAACCGAACTTTAATACTTATCTTGTTTGGGCTTTGAGAACCCCGGTCTAGTGATAAGTAAAATCCATCCTTTTTTTCTCTAACTTGCTTAACAAATTAACCATAAAACTCTAACACTCAAACAACCATCTATCTCCTCCCTCCTAGGTTCCCAATCGTCTCTCTCCTCTTTCCCAACTGTCTCTCTCTCCTTCGTTTCTCTCTCTCTTTCTCTTCAATGGCTCAATCCTCACTCGTTGATGTTATGTGTCGCCGGAATAAATGGAATGCAACTTTACTTTGCTCGATGCGTCGAATTGAAGAACCTTGAAGTTTGAAGAAGTCCCACGAAGAATTCTCTTCTTTGCTTTGCTGATGTTGCTCTGCTCGGCTTTGCTGATGTTTCTCTTGCTTCCCCGTCCCTCTCTCCTCAGTCCGTGAAGGTTTTTCTTTCAATATTTTTGTTATTTGAATGGTACAGATGATTATGAACATCGTCTTTTTTGTTTTTTTCGTCATTTGAATTATCAAGAATGTTCGTTATTTACAATTTTTTCGGTTTGGTTTGGTTTTGGAATTTCGGTTTGGTTTGGTTTGGTTAAGGCTGAATTTTCGTTTGGATTTGGACTTGAAATGTGAAAAACCGAATTTATTTCGGTTTGGTTTGGTTTTACCCCAAAACCGAACTGAAAACCGAACTTACACCCCTATCATAAACCACCTATCCAAACACTGATTAATATTCCCTATGATGTACATGTTGGGGGAAAGAGATTTAGGGGGCGGAAAGAGAAGTGGACCGATAATTTCATTTCACTTTTGTTTTCATCGAGATATCCGCCATTGGAGTTCTCCGACGAGTTGATGGAGTAATTAAGTATAATTAAATCAAAGATGGGTTATCAGCTTGTAAGGTCTTCTACTTGCCAAGTTTAATTATAATTTAAAACTATTTTTCTCTACATAATATTAATGTAAAGGTAGACCGAAAATTCAAATTGTTGTAGATCAGGAGCCCCAAAGGCAAAAAGATTTTATTTGTTGGCCCAGTGTCAACGTAGGCCAAATAAATTAAAGGCAACATGTAGTTAGTAAATGCAACTACAAGCAGAGGATATGTCCTATACTGAAATCAGCCCGTTAATCATTGAACATGTGACACCATGTCTTATGGCCAATTTGCTATAACTAATCATCAAGGGAACCAAAAGATAGAACACATATTACTTATTTGCAAATCATTTGAAGTTGCTCAAACATCGTCTCCAAACAAAAAAAATCGATCGGGCCCAAAAAAACTGTCGAAGCTCTGTTCGGGTTTACCCTTGATCAACTCTAGACTACACTTATCTCTCTACATTGTTGAGTTAAGTATTGAAGTCGGTTTTCTCGAATAACTCCTTTAGGTTACTTAACGTGTCTTCATGTTCTTACTACACAAATTCGATTCGTTTCCCTTTCAAATACAAATACACCATTCTGGTAATTATTTTCGACCCCAAACCTTACTCATGATCATTTGTTTTGTTGCATCACTAAAAAGACAACTACTTCTAAGAGCACTACCATATGATTTATTATGAGTTATTCCACAAATGAGATTTAATAAGAGAATGATCAAGAATTCATACTCAATACATTTTCTTATTATTTATGATTTTTCCATGTAAAGCACGGGAAAATTATAATGCCTCCCCTTGTATCCATCTCTTAAACATGGAAGCGCATTGCTTAGGCTTGTACTCGGGAGCCGTGTGTCCTGCCCCCTGCATTAACATGAAGAATGAATACTTCAATGACCAATATCCTCTATAGCAAGCCAATAAAAATTATATGCATGTACTAACCTTAACAGTTGCAAATGTCATCTTATTAGTGTATGTCCTTGTGAAGCTACAACAAAACAAGAAATGAAGTTAAAAGCTGAACATAAAAAATCATAATTATCTATAAATTATTAGAAACTTAATTTTTTAAAAGAAAATATGAAGATCTATTTATATACTAATGTATTAAAAAGCGTTCCTAAACAAGGAATGTTGCCACGTGGCGCTCTCCATTAGGATTTTTGAATCCATGTAATTCACATAATAAAAAAAATTAGAAAATGTTTTGTATAAGATTTGATCCCATGACTTCAACCTCATATATTGAAGTCTTAACCACTAAACCAAGTCATATTTAGTGCTATTATTTTAAAGTAAAATATCTATACTAATATATTAAAAAGCGTTCCTAAGAACGTATATGTGCTACGTGTCACCATCCCTCATTCAGTGACATTCTATTCACGTCTTTCTCATATATTATATTGGAAAAATTGACAACAGAGGTCTCAACTTTGAGTGATAATTTTTAAAAGGTCTGAACTATTGATTAATCTGTGTAGGTCCCAATTTTAGGGGGTCTTAACTTTTAGCGGGCCTCAATGACTTAAAACTGACGATTTTTGTAAAAATCTCACCTAGTTCCTACATCCTTCCTTCAATTAACCCTTCTGGTGTGACCCAAGTTTTACAAGTGATGACCTATTAAGCCAGTTTCAAGTCTCTAAGGCCCGTTAAAAGTTAAGACCCCCTAAAATTGGGACCTACACAGGTTAATCAATAGTTCAGACCTTTTAAAAATTATCACCCAAAGTTGAGACCTTTGTTGTCAATTTTTCCTAAAAAAAAAAAGCATTGTTCACGTGAAGATTCGAACCCACAACCTCAAGTATGAAAGAAAGGGATCCAACCATCACTCCACCATATTATTATTGCTTATTTAATCAAAATTAATGATGATATATGAATGTAAAACTTTTAAAATTCATATAATGAATGAGATTACTTTTTTAAATGAGTATGAGATGACTTATTTAACTACTACTAAGTTGTAGCACAGAGAAAACCCGAGGCATCGCCCGGGCCTAAACACTAGTTAATAAATAAAAATTGTCATTACACGTGGCGTACCCCAGGTCTAAAAACTAATTTCCTAGTAAAAAGGCGTAAAAAGCCCTTTAATGATTAAAGAGTTAAGAGTTGATATACATAGTGCCCTAATATTGTTTAAAAATAACTCTTATTGTTAAGTTTATTGTTATGTCAAGTATTTACTAGATTTTTCTTTCGTTCGATCCATGTACAAATATATGATTTACCTATGATTAGTAAGCAATGGACTTTGAGCTCTAATATTGACAAAGAAATTTTGCATATTAATCTTTATGTGCCTTATTCCCTCTTTTCCTTAAGGATTGTTCATTTGCTTTTTTAAAAGTCAAAATTTATCAACTTGACCATATATAAAACAAAAAACTAACACTAAGGATCTGAACAATAAGCAAACATATTTTTAAGGTCTCAACTATCAATTATCCTGTGGAGTTCCCAACTATAGGGGGTTATAACTTTGCTTGGACGTAGTAGGTAGCCCAACCTATTGTAGCAGGTCAAAAGGTCACGTGACCTTACTAAACCTCATATGACCCATTTTAAATTTCCTTTTCATTTTTTAAAGGCAAAATTGACATCAACATCCTGAACTATAGCGCAGGTGCACCAAACACCCCAACTAAGACTTATAGCCAGAACATCCGAAAGTACAGACCCGAGTGCACTCCGTACCATAAATGAGGTAGGTGACTAGAATTCACACCGGCGACGGGAGATTCTTAATTTTTTCCCCCTTGTCTTATTTTCTTATTTTTTTACCCATTCTCATTTTCTCTCTCCTCTCCTCATGTTTGATTGTAAGGAAGTCACAACTTCCCTTTCCATCTTTGTTTTCGTGTCTCCTTCATCTTAAGACATAGTTGCTTTCTTCGTATCTTCACCTCAAGCTCCCCTTCTTGACTCATCACCAACCTATACTAATTGAGCTAAGAACTATGTATTTCATTACTCACCAAATTGAATAGGAAACAAATTACCAAAACCCAAAACCCTTCCCATTCTATCTTGTGTGCGTCTCTCTCTCTATCTCTCTTCTGGGCGCTTCATTCAATGGCATTGCTGTCCTCACCGGAAGTGTCTTGGCCACGTGGGGTTGCAGTTGTGTTGCCGATGTTGCTTTCCGCGTTCAGGTGAGCCACCAACGTTGCTGCTCTGCTCTATCTCTTTCTCTCCTCTACGCACCCTGCTGGTGGTGGTTGTTGGCAGTGTTGTTGCCCGTATCTTCTCCATGCCTTTTTGGTTTAAGTAAAAAAAGGGTAAAAGGGGGGGAGGGGAATGGAAAATAATAATGAAAAATTAAGAATCTCTCGTTGCCGGAGAGAATTCCGATCACCTACCTCATTTATAATACGGAGTGCACCCAGGTTCGTACTTTGGGGTGTTATGGCTATAAGTCTTAGTTGGGGGTGTTTGGTGCACCCATGCTATATTCCAGGGTGTTGAGGCCAATTTTGCCTTTTTAGATTTTTTTTTCTCAAAACTTGCCATTGATCCTTCTCTTGGAAAAAATTTCTGAAAAAATCTTTACCTTCCTTTTTATTTTGATAATTTGGATTTTTTTTTTCAATCAAAGGGGGTGAAAAGCCAAAGAAATTACAAGGTTCTCAAATACTACATTTCAGACACTTGATCGACAAAGTTAGGCAGAGACATAAAACACCAGCAAAAATAAAGAAAATGGCTGACATGAGAGAACAACATATGTCCACAGAGGACATTACAACCCAAAGTAAAGATCAACAAATGCATGTCATGAGAGAAAGGAGCAAGATGTTGTAGACCACTAATTTCATATTTTACTTTCCCTTTTATCTTCAAAAGAAAATCCAATCAAACTTCATCACTTTCTTCCCAAATTTCATCGAGATCTCTCTTTCTCTTTCCTCTAATATCATATCTTGGTTCTAATTCAAGCTTTTCTTTCCTTTCAATTCCTTATAAATTTCATTATCGGAAAATCGAATTTCATAAGCATTAGCTGGAAAAAAGCGGAGATCTATAACTTCATAAGCCCCCAATTATTGTATATGTTAATTCCGAAGGGTTAGTTTATGATTGTCGTGAAATGTCCGTTAATTGTGTAACCGAGGTTAGTTTGCTGCTCTTAATTTTTGGCACGATTTTCGAGACAATCTTAAATGGATAATTTTGACCTTCAAAACGACTTTTTTTGACAAAATGGACGCCACCAAGCCCCTTTACAACCACGAATTTCGACAAGCCGGTCAAAATGACTACCAACATTATAATTTTTTAACACGACTTTTGAGGTGATCTTAAACGGACATTTTAAAGGTAAAAAACGGCTGTTTTGAGATCGCCTCAAAAGTTGTGTTCAAAAAATTACTATATTGGTAGTCATTTTGACCTACTTGCCGAAATTCGTGGCCATAAAGGGAGCCTGGAGGCATCCATTTTCTAAAAAAAAGTTATTTTGAAGGGTAGTCAAAATCAGCCACTTAAGATCGCCTCGAAAGTCGTGTTCAAAAAATTACCGCATTGGTAGTCATTTTGACTGGCTTGTAGAAGTTCGTGCCATTAAAGGGTGCTCGGTGGATTCCTTTTTTTTTTAAAAAAAGAGCCGTTTTAAGGTCAAAATAGCCCGTTTAAGATTGTTTAGAAACTCGTGCCTAAAAATTAAGGGTCAACAAACTAACCTAGGTTACACAACTAACATATATTTAACGATAATTACTAACTAAGCATACGAAATTAACATTCTTCCTCCGTGTTTTTAATTGCACCATTTCGTTTTTGGCACTATTCATCAATCAACTTTGTTAAGCTATCTTGCATCATTATATAAGAAAAAACATAGCCGAGTGGGGTCATGTTAGATTCGTCTCAATGCAAGAATTCCAAATATCAAATTCTCATAATTTTTACTTATACACGTTAGAGATATGACATTCAATAAAGTGTCTCGGCAAACGTGAAAAATGAAATGGTGCAATTAACAAAAGAGAGGAACTATACAATAATTGGGGGATACCAAAGAGAAAAAAAATTCTGAAAAGACTACCCAAGAGAAAAGTAAAAGGTATCTCTTCCCTAAAACCAAACAATGTCTAGAGAGAGAAACAAAGTGAGAGAATCCTGTGAAAGAGAGAAACCTTTCAAAGACCAAAACCATGAGACATGGATCACGGTATCAAGAAAGAGAACCAAAAACCACCTCCCCCCTTTAACTTCAAAGACAATATACATCTCCTATCTACCTCCAGATACCCTAGTTTCCGATATCAAAAGCTTGTTTAGCAAATATGGTGATATCTCAAGCACAATAATCCCTCCTCTCCCAAAACCTAATCTTAAATTCCGATTTTCTTTCATTAGATTTGCAAGCTCACAATCTCAAAAAGCTGCAATTCTTGCCATGGATGGCCAGAAGCTGGAAGGAAGGATTCTAAAAGTCCAGCCTGCCAAATTTGACAAACCCTTCATCTCCCACACTCCCATACCCACTCACAAACCTCCACCCCAAACCAAGAACATTCACCACCCAAAACCCTCGTTTAGAGACCATTGATCATACATGGAAGTCTAGGCACCCATACCTCAAAACATCCCAAACTCTCTACCGAAACCCTTTCCTCAAAAATCTCCTCAAAACTTTCAAACACAAGAACTCCTATCCACCATTCCCTCATCTTCTCCTTAAATCTCAATTTTGCACTTCCAAGAACCTAATCCTTTACCAGATTACTTCCACAAAAAACCATCAAAAGCCAGAATTATTAGCACAAAAATCCTTGGCGAGGCCACAAAAGAAGCTCGTGAAAATTTATTAGCCGAAAATATTGAAGATGACTTCTCCCTTGTGATCAGTGGATCAAGGAACCTGGTAACTTAAAACTTTTCAACAGAAGCTTAGTGGTTGTGGCTTTATCATCCCTGTATTCCATTGACATATTGAATTGCATACTATTAGAAGGGGTTTTTAACCTTACAATTAAACCCATGGGTGGTTTCTTGCACCTTATAACTTTTGATAGCATGGAGGAAAAACTTGCCATGATGTAAAGCAAGTGGCTGGAGAAATGGTTCGTTGAATTCAAGCAAGTAAATGATACCATCGTAACCCAATGGCGTGAAATCTCGTTAAATGTCTATGGAGTTCCCCTTACAGCTTGGAACTATGATAATTTTCATGAAATTGGCAGCGTTTTTGGTAGAGTGCTATCTATTGATTATTCGAATTTTGACAGAACCAAGATTCTCACGATCACTGACTGCCTATTTAAGATAAATTGCAAATTATGGCTTGACATTGGGGGTGAAAGATACTCGATTTTTGTCTTTGAATCAGAAAATGTCATGAATATGTCAGATCAGAAGCAAAATGACAGTCAAGTCCTGCCAATTCAGTCATCTCCTTCATGGGACAACAACCCCTGCATGGCTGATCAAGAAAAAACGGCTGATGACGTCTTAAATGACGTAACAACGCTGGCCAAGAATGATGGCGTATCACCTCCAAAAACAAATTCAAAAAAAGCTTCCAATGAAGGTATGGCGCAATACTCCAATCAAGGTAATCTCATCAACCAAAAAACCCCTCCCACTTCTCCTCCCTTGGAAAGGCAATATTCGTCTGGACTCAATAATTGCATATCATCAAACCAACAAAAGCAACTTCTGCCACTAAAAAGCCCCCTTCTTAAAAAAACACGCCCATCCAAATACCCAGCCCATCAAAATCCGTTCATATCCAAAGCCCAATCACAAAAAAGCCCCCCATGAGCCCAAGAAGAATTATCCTTCTCTCACCAAAAAAGACATATAGCCTCCCTCAAATTCCTACTGCAAATAGCTTTGGGCCCCTCTTTAGGCCCAAGATTTCATCATCCCTCTCCTCTTTGGACTCGGGCCCATTATTCCCTCCTGGCTTTGAGGAATTCATTCCAAACCAGGTAAAAACAATTCACGAAAAAAGAAGGCAAATGAAAGCCAAGAAAAAGAAATTGAGAAAGACAAAATCATCAATTTCTTTCCTGCCGAAAAATCTACCCTCTTCCTCACCATCCATTTCAAGGCAAAAACTCGACTTATCCTCTATCTCACCTGATGACATCCTTGATTTTGGGAAAAAACTTGGCATGATTTACACTGGTTCACATGAGGATCTTCGAAGCAGAATTGAAAGCATCCTCATCAAGCAAAAGGATGACTGGCTGTCAAACCAGTAACTCCTTGCCTCATTATCATTTACCCTATTTTTAAAATGATTATAGTTTCTTGGAATCTTAGAGGCATGGGAGCAAAAGTCAAGAGAAGCTCCCTACGGAAAATCATAAATTCAAAAAATCCAAATTTTGTCTTCGTTCAAGAGACAAAATTAGAAGTCATTGATCATCGAATTATTCGCACTTGTTGGAGATAGGATTCCTTGGAATGGAATTTCTGTCCATCAATCGGAAAATCTGGTGGTATCCTTTCAGCATGGGATCCAAAATTTTTCATCAAGGAATCAATAAAAATCGAGAGGAAATGGATCGCTATTTGGGGTGAAATTCCTTCAAAAGAATTCAAGTGTATGCTAATAAATGTGTATAACCCTTGTCAAGAAGATCTCAGGCTTGAAGTGTTGAACGAAATTGAGATGTTTTGGAAGTTAATGAACATCCCCTGCCTTATGATAGGCGATTTCAACGAAGTGACCTCAATCTCTGAAAGAGGAAGCCAGCATGTATCCAATTCAGGTATATCTGCCTTCAATAATTTCATCCAAAAAATCCAGTTGCTTGATATACCGCCTTCGAACGGAAAATTCTCATGGTTCCGGGGAAACTCAAAGAGTCGCCTGGATCGAATTTTGATCAACCCGGAATGGTTAGCCATATTCCCAAACATATCATCATTCTTCCTAAATAGAACCATCTCCGATCATTGTCCACTCCTTGCTTCCACTTCCGAAAGGAATTGGGGTCCCAAGCCCTTCCGTTTCTTAAACTGTTGGCTTTCCCATCCCTCTTGCCTAAAAATAGTCAAAGAAACCTGGTCCAAATCTTCATCACTGTCGGTTCCAGATAAACTCAAATTGGTGAAAGCTTCCATAAAAAAGTGGAACGTTGATGAATTTGGTATCATTGATACAAAAATTGCAATCTTTGAATCTGCCATTCATAATATTGTGAACTTGCCAACCATCGAAATCTTGAGGAAATGGAATTGCAAGAAAGAAAAGCAGCCCAATTGGAACTATGGGAATGGCTCAAACGTAAAGAGTCTTTCTGGGCCCAAAAATCAAGGGCCCAATGGCTGAAGGAAGGCGACAAGAACACGCGATTTTTTCATACCATCGCCTCAGTCAGAAAAAATCAAAACCTCATTAAGTCCATTACTCTAAATGGACCGGTGCTGAAAAAGCCCACTCAAATCCAAAAAGCCGCCTCAGATCACTCCAAAGCCATATTCACTGAACAATTCCCTTCAAGACCAACCTTCGAAAACCTCAACTTTAAAACCTTAAAACCTGACCAAGCCGCCTTCCTAATCTCCCCCTTCTCGGAATCAGAAATAGATGATGCAGTTGACTCTTGCGCATCATATAAGGCCCCAGGGCCTGACGGATTTAATTTCCGTTTTATCAAGAGTGCTTGGGATATTATAAAGATGGATGTATACAAAATTGTGCAGGAGTTCTGGTTATCTGCAAAACTCCTCCATGGCAGTAACATTGCTTTTGTTACTTTGATCCCCAAAAAAGATTTTCCAGAAGATTTCAACGACTACAGGCCGATTAGTATGGTCGGCAGCCTATGTAAGATCATCGCTAAACTCCTTGTCAGAAGGCTCCAATCGGTTATTGATTCGCTGATCAGTCCTTTCCAAATGTCCTTTATCAAGGGACGTCAAATTTTGGATGGCGCGCTTGTCGCATCCGAAATCATAGCATCATGCAAAAAGCGAAACATCCCTGCTACTTTGCTTAAAATTAACTTTTACAAAGCCTTTGATTCGGTCTCATGGAACTTCCTTGAATGGTCTCTCTCTCAAATGGGTTTCCCCAATGAGTGGTTGAAATGGATAAATTCATGTGTGTCATCTGCATCCGCGTCAATCTTGGTTAACGGATCTCCGACTAGCCCAATAAAACTGCAAAAAGGGCTGAGGCAGGGCGACCCACTGTCACCATTCCTTTTCAACATCATCGTGGAGGTGCTCCACCTTGTGATCACAAAAGCAATCTCTTTGAAATTTTGGGAAGGCATAGAAGTTTCTCCGGGGGGTTTAATGATTTCTCATTTGCAATACGCAGATGATACTATCATCTTTTGCCCCCCAAATTTGGAATTCTTGGAGAACATAAAAAAATCTCTCATCATTTTTCACCTTGCATCAGGCCTTCAGGTAAATTTCTTTAAGAGTCCAATAACGGGCATAAATGTTTCTGACCAATGGATTGATTGTGCAGCAAAGCAGTTACTATGCAAAAAAGGTTCGCTCCCTATCACTTACCTAGGGTTACCAATAGGTGGCTCTTCATCTCGCACAGCATCATGGGAGCCCATTATCATCAAAATGGAAAAAAAACTGACGTCATGGAGTGGGAAACTACTATCTATTGGAGGGAGGTTGACTCTCATAAAATCTTCTTTGTCTAACCTCCCCTTATATTATATGTCGCTTTACCAGTTCCTCAAAGTATTGTCAAAAAAATCAACTCGATACAGCGCTAATTCTTATGGAGCGGTGATTTGAATAAGCACACAATGCCTCTTGTCAAACGGGATCTTCTTCAACTCCGTCGAAAATTGGGTGGCCTATCCTTGGATAACCTACTTCACCGTAACATCTCACTAATGTTCAAATGGGTTTGGCGCTATTTTGCTGAACCGGATGCTCTTTGGAGGAAAGTAATTCAATGCAAATACAAGTACCCCTCAAACTTTAGAGTGGCAGACCTGCAACCACTTCACTATGGAGGTCCATGGAGGGGTATTTGTGCAACTATTCCAAAAAATCAGTAGGCGAAACAGATTGCTTTGCAAGGAATCAGATGCAAGGTTGGAAATGGTAAAAATGCGCTATTTTGGCATGACACATGGATTGGCGACCGCCCTCTGAAATTGCTTTTTCCTAGGCTTTTCTCGATCTCTTTCAACAAAGATGCAACAATTGAGGCCATGGGTGTTTGGAATGGTTGGTCACAGTTTTGGACTTTTGCTTGGAACCGTATTCTAAGGGTCTTTGATGCCGTGGAACGGGACTCGCTGCAGTCTATGCTTGATACGGTATGTCTATCCTTCGTTAACAATGATGAATTCATTTGGTCTCATTGTAAATCTGGCCTCTTTTCTGTAAAATCCTTCTCCCATGAATTGTCAAAGCTTACTGTCACAAATCATCAAGATGTAATCATCAACCCCTAGAGAGGCTTGGTACCTCCTCGCATAGAAGTATTTGCATGGCTTGCGTGTCTTGGTGAGCTAAACACAAGAGCAAAATTAGCCAAACTCAGTATAATTGCGCCTGACGAAGATCTCTGTCCACTTTGCAACAAATACTCAGAATCCGTGGACCACCTTTTGATCCATTGTGACTTCTCTTGGAGAATTTGGGGATGGTGGATGAATATTTGGGACTATCAGTGGGCAGCTCCTTCATCTCTAATGGAAATTTTCAGATCTTGGTCCCCTCCCTCTTCGAAGCCTTTTTTCAAGAAAATATGGTGGGCTATATTCTACATCCTAATTTGGTCCATATGGAAGGAAAGAAATGAGAGGATTTTCTCTAATTCTCGATGCTCGACTGGCCAAATTTGTGATCTCATTATCATCCGACTTGGGTGGTGGATCAAAGGGTGGGGTGAGCCCCTTCCTAACCCAATTGAAGACGTCATTCGAAACCCAAAATGTCATTTATGGTGCGAATCTTCCATGATCAAAATCAGCAAGCAAATTCCAAATGCATCATGGCTTCCTCCTCAACCTTGCTCTCTCAAGTGGAATATGGATGCCTCTTTCAATCCACTCTTAAACCGTTCCGCTATTGGTGGTGTATTGAGAAACTCCAAGGGAGAGTTCATTTGTCTTTTCTCAACCCCTATACCTCCAATGGAGATTAATAATGCTGAAGTGAATGCAATATTTCGTGCTTTCCAAATCACTGCTGCCAGTCCTCATCGCATTGATCTGGAAAATATCACTATTGAATCTGATTCCCTTAACGCTGTCAAATGGTGTACTTCAAATGAGGGTGGGCCATGGAATCTAAACTTCCACTTGAACTTCATAAGGAATATTGATACGCTCATGTTATACGGTGTATATACGTTACTTTAGGTGCACTTTGCTAGGGGATTTATTCATAATAGTTAATGTTTGCATATAAATAGACCTTAGCGGAAGTTCGGAATTTTGTATGTTAATTGTTGTTAAAGTTGTAAAGTTCCGAGCTCTTGGAACTCCACCGTGTGCCTAAGCATCGCATCACCGCAAGCTCGTCATCACCAACCAAGTAGAGCTCAGCAGCACCTAGCATCACACGCACACCCGCTAACCAAGCATCGCACGCCATGCGCGCGCCCAGCGCTCGAGCCAAACCCGCCCAGCAAGCCAGCTCGCACCTCGCGACCTGTATCTCGCACCTCGCGAGTAATCTCGCACGGTGCGACCTGCGTGGTTTGGCCCAATTCTTCAGCTCATTGCGAAGGCAGGAGATCATCGCACGGTGCGACCTGTACCGCACCTCGCGACCCCTATGGCGGTCTAAATGTCGGCTGACTTTTGAGCCTTAGTATAAATACTAAACTTGGTTTTTGGACCTAGGACACACACACTTGAGGAGGGAGAATATCCAACACTCCATTCTTCTCTTCTTATCTTCTCTTTTTAGTTTTTATCTTCTAGTTTAGTTTTCGTAGATTTCAATTATGGAATTGGCTATTGCTATGCCGATTGTAGCTTGAACCGTTCTTGAACGAGATTAATATGAAGCTTCAAGCATTATTGTGAGATCTTTCCTCTCTTTCTCTTTTCCTTGATTATGGTTCAACTTCTATGCTTGTGATTTATGATTATTGCATAATTATGCTAGGAACGTTACTAGTTTGATTGTGTGATTAATCTAATGCTAGATTTAAGAATAGAATCGGATTGTTTTATTCTTTTATCAATTGGTAGCAAACTAGGGAGTAATTTAGATGCTGATCATCTTGGTTATTTCTTAGGGAAATTGAATCAACTGTTGAATGTTTATCGCGTGTATGACGTTAGCAGGTCTGTTGGTTCTCTGTGTTTATTGCTGCTATTGGATTGAACTTAGACGCTAACGGACTAGGTTATCCTTTAGTTAGGGTTTTATAGTCACGCTGATCGTGCTATTCAACTAAGAATAAGGAGAACACGAGATTAATTCTCGACAATAGATAATTATGGAAATAATTAGAGTGGAGGTTCAAGGATCGATAATGAATTGAAGTGGATGTTAATCGGATTCAAGATCTTCCTATATTGATTTCTCATCTTATTTATATGTTTGTTAGTTGTAGTCTAATAACAACTCTTTGAAACCCCCCCTTTTGTTATTATTAGGTTTCTCGACCGTTAGAGTCTTCTAGGTACTAACGCACGCTAAGTATAGAACTCGTCCCCGTTTCCCTGTGGATACGAACCTTACTTCCCTTATACTAGTTTAGTGTAAAAGAGAGTAGGAGAAATTTTATCTTTGGACGGGCGGCGTTCACGACAAGCGCGGCCCGCCAAATTTTGGCGCCGTTGCCGGGGAAACGGTGTTACTTGTTTATATTTAATGTATGCTTTTGGATTGTATTGCTGATGGTTTTTGTTTATGGTTAATACTCGTGCTACTAACCAAGAACCTTTGCAGTACGATCGAGATCTAGAACTAACCCTTTTCAGGTTGAGAAGAGAATTGCGTGAGGACTTTAGAGAGCTCCCTTTTTCGCTTGAATTTGAAGAAGAGATGCCTCCTAGAGTTGAGCACCGCACTTTAAAGGTGCTCACTGCTCCTAACCTTGACCAACAACCTTTGTGTATCACATTTCCGGAACCGGAAGTGCGGGACACATTTGAGCTAAAGTCGGGGTTGATACATTTGCTTCCCTCATTCCATGGGCTAAATGGTGAAGATCCAAATAAACATTTATCGAGTTTCATGTGGTATGCAGCAGCAGATGAAACCAAGTGGAGTTTCAGAAGATAGAATCAAGCTTAAAGCTTTTCCCTTTTCGCTAAAAGACGCAAAGAAAGGACTCGGATGTACTACCTTCCGTCCGACAAAGCATCACCACTTGGGCACAATTGAAAAAGAGCTTTCTCGAGAAATACTTTCCCACTTCTAAATCATCTACATTGAAGAAGGAGATAAGTAACATTGAGCAACGAGGTGATGAGTCTTTTTATGAGTATTGGGAGAGGTTTAAGAAATTATGTGCTAGCTTGTCCATACCACGGTTATTCGTGAGGAAGATTTGGTGCTATATTTCTATAATGGCTTATGTGATGAGGATGCTAGGATGGTTAATGCAGCAAGTGGTGGATCCATTGTGAATAAAACCGCACTCGCCGCTAAGGAACCGTTAAATGAGCTTCTTTGAAAGCTCGAGGCGCTTTAGTAGAAGGTCCGGAACTCGACGTGTGGTCTCCGAGGGTTCTAGTTCTTCTAAGTTGGAAGATCGGGTGCAAGCTCTCACATCCGTGATGCGAGACTTCATAGTGAAAGAGAAGACTCACCAAGTGAAGGCTTGTGGCATTTGCTCTTCACATCATCCAACCGATTTTTGCCCCTCATCTACAAGAACCGAGTGAAGAGGTTAAGGCGGCCGATTTTCAGGGCCAAGGTTTCCCGAGAAAAGATATGATCCATATTCTGGTACCTACAATCTGGGATGGCGAGATCATCCTAATTTGAGGTACGGGAACTCATCGGGGAACCAGCAGCCGCCACGCCAGCAGTAGAACCGCCCACCACCTCCTTATTCGAGGGCACCTGAGCAAGGAGCTCCATATTTTCGGCCGCAAGGCCAACCACAGGGACCGAGTACCGGCATGTCTACGAGAGGATATGATGAATGCTTTAACTAAAAATGTCACTAACATGCGGGGAAATATGGTTCGGTTTCCGGAGGAGACCCGTTCGAGCATCAAGAACTTGGAGAGCCAAGTAAGCCAAATTGCGGGAGCCGTAACCAAGTTAGAGGCTAGGGATTCGGTGAGATTTCCATCCCAAATAGAACTCAACCCTAAGATGAACGTGAGTGCTATCACATTGAGGAGTCGGAGCGGAAATTGCAAGCAAAGAGAGGTTGGTGGTTCGAGACAAAGAGATAGTGGAAGAGGTAATCGAGCATGAACCGACAAGCAGATTATACATCATTGCCACCTCAACAAGAGGAGAAAGTCAAAAAATCACCTCCTCCACCATATGAACCCGAGCCACCATTTCCCGAGGCATTAAGAGAAACCCGCAAAACAGAGCGCACCAATGACATTTACGAAGTCTTTCGTAAATGTGAGGTAAACATTCCCCTTTTTGATGCTTTAAATCAAGTACCTAGGTTTGCTAAGTTCCTTAAAGAATTATGTACTTCGAAAAGAAAGCAAAAACAAAAGGGAGTGCAAAAAGTGAAGGCTAGCGAGCATGTCTCTCGCTATCTTTCAAAAGAAATTGCCTCAAAAGTGCAAGGACCCGGGCATGTTTACCATCCCATGTACCATAGGTGACACCATGTTTCCTAAAGCCATGTTAGACTTAGGTGCGTCAATTAATGTGATTCCATATTCATTGTATAAGTCTTTGAAACTTGGCAATTTGCATGAAACGGGTGTGGTGATTCAATTAGGCGATAGATCCAATGTTTATCCTAGGGGTAAATTAGAGGATGTGTTAGTAAAGGTTGGGAAATTGCAATTTCCCGCTGATTTTTATGTTTTGGAGATGGAGCCCGATAAGCATGCCGCCCCCATCCTTTTGGGGCGACCTTTCTTGAAAACATCTTGCACTAAAATTGATGTTTGCGCTGGTTCTTTGACCATGGAATTCGAGGGAAAGGTAGAGGCGTTTAAAATCGATGATTCTAAGCCTTTGAGTAAGGATGGTAACCCTCTTTGCTCTATTAACATTGTTGACTCTGTTTTGCATGATATTCTTGACATTGTTGAGGATTGTGCATCTCCTACTAACATGCGAGGTTATGGGGCCGGAGTTGAAAGAGCGGAAAAAGCCTCCCCGATTTACCACCTTGTTTTGAAACTGTACCACTAACGATGCATTGCAAGAGTTCTTCTCCGTTTGTTTTGCGGGTACTCGAATTGGAGGTTGACATGGAGCCTCCATTGTCACATATGGAGCACAAGCCCAATTTTTGAGCTCAAGGTACTAAGTCGAGCTAACGACTTTAAACAACGCGCTTCTCGGGAGGCAACCCGAGACCCCGAGACCCCTTTATTTTCTTTCTTTCTCTTTATTTTTCATCAAATTTCCACCACCACAACAAATTTTCTTTCACCCACCACCCACCCACTAAAAAGATCCACAACCAATCTTCATCCACTTGGAACCAAAATCCACAAAAGAAAACCCGTTGGGAGGAGTTCAATAGCTAGGAATTGGTACAACTAGAGGGTTGAGATTGTTAATGTATCTTTTCGATCTCTTAAGCTAGGTGAAAAACTCACAAATTCAAAACTTTTGAACTTGTCATTTGTTTGAGTGATTCGAGGAGAGGGTTGTGAGTTGAGTTATGAGATTTGAGTTGGTGTTGTTAAGAAATTTGAGTTTGACGAATTGCTTTTCATGAGTTTTGAGAATTCGATCTTCGATTTACTCGATTGTTGGTTTCCCCCATTTTCAGTTTACTTTTGCTTTTAATTGTCGACACATTGAGGACAATGTGTAGTTTAAGTAGGGGGGAGGGTATTCTCATTCTCGTGTATCTATGTTGTATATATTAGGGTATTCTCATTCTCGTGTATCTATGTTGTATATATTACTTTCAATTTGAAAAAAAAAAAATGAAAATGAAAAAAAAAAAAATGAAAAAGAATATAAAAAAAAAAAAAAAAATGATGAAATGAATCCCGCTGAGTTGAAAACCCACAAGGGTGGGCGACTCAGGCAACAATGGGGGCCCGGATAGGTTGAAAACCCGAAAGGGCAACTTATGCAAAAAAGTGGCTTATATTGAGCGGGTAAGATGGTGAGATAAAAAAAAAATGTGAGAAGCTAGGATGAAAACCCGAAAGGGCTCCTAGGCAAAATGAGAGATTAAAAGAGAATTATGTATTTTGAAGACTCATTTGCTGGAGATTTGTTTTGGCTTTCACTTTCTTTTGATTGTTTGTTTTTGGGAGTAAGCATGGAATTTATCCCTTTTTGTCTTTGTTCCATGGCTTGCTTATATAGGTTGGTTGTAATAGTAGTAGTAGTTTATCTTCTAAGGTTTTAAGCGAGTTGTCATTTTGATTGTGGCGTTGGAGTGAGTTCAATTCCTTTGAGATCCTTCAGGATTTGAGCTCACATTTTGGTTGTCGTTTGGTGATTATTGTTGTCGCGTCTTTTTATTTTTTAGGTGAGCTCGAATCTAAGTGTGGGGGAATCATCGTCCCTTACGTTTAGGTTTTTGAGCGGATGATTGTTAAGATGTGATGATGATGATGTAGTTGATGGGGAGTGTAGGTTGGTGTCGTTAGTTTGGGTGATGATTTATTTGGTGATCCTCATTTTAAGTTTACTCGAGGTCGAGTAAAGTTCAAGTGTGGGGGTATTTGATACGCTCATGTTATACGGTGTATATACGTTACTTTAGGTGCACTTTGCTAGGGGATTTATTCATAATAGTTAATGTTTGCATATAAATAGACCTTAGCGGAAGTTCGGAATTTTGTATGTTAATTGTTGTTAAAGTTGTAAAGTTCCGAGCTCTTGGAACTCCACCGTGTGCCTAAGCATCGCATCACCGCAAGCTCGTCATCACCAACCAAGTAGAGCTCAGCAGCACCTAGCATCACACGCACACCCGCTAACCAAGCATCGCACGCCATGCGCGCGCCCAGCGCTCGAGCCAAACCCGCTCAGCAAGCCAGCTCGCACCTCGCGAGCATGGTCGCACCTCGCGAGCATGGTCGCACCTCACGACCTGTATCTCGCACCTCGCAAGTAATCTCGCACGGTGCGACCTGCGTGGTTTGGCCCAATTCTTCAGCTCGTTGCGAAGGCAGGAGATCATCGCACGGTGCGACCTGTACCGCACCTCGCGACCCCTATGGCGGTCTAAATGTCGGCTGACTTTTGAGCCTTAGTATAAATACTAAACTTGGTTTTTGGACCTAGGACACACACACTTGAGGAGGGTGAATATCCAACACTCCATTCTTCTCTTCTTATCTTCTCTTTTTAGTTTTTATCTTCTAGTTTAGTTTTCGTAGATTTCAATTATGGAATTGGCTATTGCTATGCCGATTGTAGCTTGAACCGTTCTTGAACGAGATTAATATGAAGCTTCAAGCATTATTGTGAGATCTTTCCTCTCTTTCTCTTTTCCTTGATTATGGTTCAACTTCTATGCTTGTGATTTATGATTATTGCATAATTATGCTAGGAACGTTACTAGTTTGATTGTGTGATTAATCTAATGCTAGATTTAAGAATAGAATCGGATTGTTTTATTCTTTTATCAATTGGTAGCAAACTAGGGAGTAATTTAGATGCTGATCATCTTGGTTATTTCTTAGGGAAATTGAATCAACTGTTGAATGTTTATCGCGTGTATGACGTTAGCGGTCCGTTGGTTCTCTCGTGTTTATTCTTTGCTATTGGATTGAACTTAGACGCTAACGGACTAGGTTATCCTTTAGTTAGGGTTTTATAGTCACGCTGATCGTGCTATTCAACTAAGAATAAGGAGAACACGAGATTAATTCTCGACAATAGATAATTATGGAAATAATTAGAGTGGAGGTTCAAGGATCGATAATGAATTGAAGTGGATGTTAATCGGATTCAAGATCTTCCTATATTGATTTCTCATCTTATTTATATGTTTGTTAGTTGTAGTCTAATAACAACTCTTTGAAACCCCCCCTTTTGTTATTATTAGGTTTCTCGACCGTTAGAGTCTTCTAGGTACTAACGCACGCTAAGTATAGAACTCGTCCCCGTTTCCCTGTGGATACGAACCTTACTTCCCTTATACTAGTTTAGTGTAAAAGAGAGTAGGAGAAATTTTATCTTTGGACGGGCGGCGTTCACGACAAGCGCGGCCCACCAAATATGCTTTGTAAAGAACCTTCAATATTGATCATTCATCAATCTCGAAGCTCAAATCATGTAGCGGAGGCTCTTGCGAAACAAGGTCTTCATAGGCATTCAGAATTCATAGCTTAGATATAATGCAGTTGTGTTTAGCTGGAGATAGTTCTTAAGCCATGTCATTGCTTCTGGATGTTGTTACTGGATCTTTGATGTAATGGCTTTTGGCCATTTAAATAATTTGACTATAATGAAAAAACAAATAATCAAAAAAAAAAAAGAGAAAAGTAAAAAGGCTCCAATCATCAAAAGCAAATCAAAATCTAGTATATACAAGAGGATGAATTTAGTGACACATAAAAGATAACCCAGTTAATATGTTATGTTCTAGAAACAAGAGATAGAAATGCTACTTTTTTTTGAAACGGGAAACAAAGGGAAAAATATATTAATCACACCAAATAAAGTTTCGCCAAGGTTAAAATTCCTTGGGGAAAAGCATCGAGAAAATGTGCGAGAGCTACACAAGCAACTAGATGTGCCACCGCATTCCCAACACGTTTAACATGACAACAAGAAAAGAAATCAAAGCTAGCACCTAGATGGCGAACATCACCAGTAATTAGATCCATAGGAGAGATACCAACACTAGGATTACAAACAGCTTTGACAAGAGTTAGTGCATCGCACTCCAGTTCAACTTTGGTGTATCCAAGTTGTTGGGCCAGCATCACACCAG
This sequence comes from Beta lomatogona, assembly GCA_947646795.1. Taxonomy (NCBI): domain Eukaryota; kingdom Viridiplantae; phylum Streptophyta; class Magnoliopsida; order Caryophyllales; family Amaranthaceae; genus Beta; species Beta lomatogona. The sequence continues at coordinate 23,044 of CANSNZ010000424.1, read as the reverse complement.
CACGTGAAGCCATAGATTCCGCGAACCCAGTACTCCAGTTGGCCCTATGTCGACGAACCAGAGCTGCAACGACCTTCCCACCATCATCACACACGACCACTCCCAAGCCTACATAAGCATTTGGTAACAGGGCCACATCCGTATTGACGTGAATCCGACCCACAGCAGGGACACACCATTCACCATTTGACTGCACAGATACATGGGGATTGTGACCGAAAACCTTAGTAGCATACTTATGATAATCCATCACCAGATTCATATAAAACCTGCAGCACCAACCTTACATTACTCCATGGCTCATTGAAAACATGAGAATTACGGAATAAACAAGTAGCCCAGGCAAGAGTAGCAAGGGACAACAATTTTTCCTTGTCGAGATGAGACATTAACCAGGTGAAACGTGTCATAAAAGAAGAGGAGGGTGCACCATTGATCAAAGGAAGAAACAGGGAAAGTGCCCAGATTGATTGTACCCCCGGACAGAAAAATATTGCATGATTGATTGACTCCATATCCCCCAGACATAAATCACACATACCGTTGTCAATAATATGCCTTTCCTGCAATCTTCCGTTTGTTGCTAAGGACCCCGAGCAGATGCACCAAGTGTTAGAGCTTTGCTGGCCCTCCCAGATTCCACACCATCTTCCCCGTCTTATCTGCATCCCCACCAAACCGCTGCTCCCAATGCTTGACATGTCCCAACCTGCCCAGCCAGTAGCCAGATTTTGTAGTATAGATTCCGTCGGAAGTTGGCCACCAGTATCTCGTGTCTTGCGGTGCGCGCTTGCTGAGATGAATTTCTCTAATAACTGCCACCTCCTCAGGTGTGAAATGAAGTGACAATGTTGCCATGTCCCGAGTCCCATGGTCTTGGTTAATAAGCTCGGAGACATACAAGTCAGCGAGGCTTTTCATGTTCGGGGCCGGAACCAAAGAGAATGAATCACCTGGCAACCACGCATCATCCCAGACATGAATACTTTTCCCGTCTCCAATTCTCCACTTTAGGCCTTCAAGAAGTAGAGATTTAGCACCCCGGGTACTTCTCCACACATAAATAGGATCAAAACCACGCCTTGAGTTGACAATATCCTTTTTTTTAAATAATGGGCCTTTACCACAGAGTTGGCAAGAGACGTTGTATTGCTTACCAATCACCATCCCTGTTTAGCTAGCAAGGCTTGGTTTAAAACCTTCAAATCACGGAAACCCATGCCACCAAGAGATTTGGGAAGGCACAATTTTTCCCAACTAACCTAGTGAATTTTGCGCTTCGTTCCTTTAGAACCCACCAAAACCTTGCAAGCATCGAATGAATATCATCAATAATACCCTTTCGGATGCGGAAGAGATCCATCATATAAGTCGAAATAGATTGTATCACCGAAGCTTCTTCTTCCACCCTTGATGTTTTTTCCACTCTCTTTCTTTTAGGATTGCAAAAACCGCTTTTTTAGACCTTCCAATCATAATAGGGGCGCCTAAGTACTTTGCATGACGGTTTACTTCCTGGACCCCGAGGCTCTGTAAAATATCTCCTCTTCTACTTGTAGTCAAATTTTTGCTAAACAACACCTCAGATTTCATGATAGTTGATTTGTTGTCAAGATGCCCTCTCATACAAGCTAATAATGTTAGCTAATTTAGAGCATTTTTGAGGTGTAGCACGTGCAAAAAGAATGCTGTTGTCGTTAAAGAAAAGGTGTGATATTCTTGGCTCGCCACGACACATCCTAGCACCATGAATCTCTCCTTCATCCGCAGCCTTAGATAGTAAACTGGAGAAAGCTTCTACACATAATAACAAAGATAAGGGGAAATTGGATCTCCTTGACGCAAACCTCTTTTCGGAACCACCAACCCATCAACTCGCCCATTCCACCTGAAAGAATATGTAACACTGGCCAAACAATCCATAATTTTCCTCACCCACCCATCCCCAAACCCAAAACTTAATCAAAACTCTCCCCTAAGAAGCTCCAGTCAACTCTGTCATATGCTTTGCTCATATCAAGCTTAAGAGCAATAGTACCATTTCTTCCTTCACCCCTTCTTTTCATAGCATGAGAGAGTTTAAAAGCTACAAGGGCATTATCAGTTACAAATCTCCTGGGAACAAAAGCACTTTGATGTTGAAATATAAGAGTATGAAGCAAAGGTTTTAATCTGTTAGCCATCATTTTTTATATCATTTTGTACACCACATTACAGAGACTAATTGGGCAGAAATCTCCCATTTATTCCGAGGTTTTGCATTTGGGAATGAGAACAATACATGTATTATTAATCTCAAACAAACTAACAACTCCATTCCACCAATTCTTAATACCCACATCACATTCAACAATATGACAGAACTTCTGAAAGAAAAGGGCATGCATATCATCTAAACCAGAAGCTTTGTTTGGGTGCATCTGTGAAAGAGCTTCAAACACCGTACCTCTAGTGTCGTAGCTTCAGCGTCCAGTATGTAATTCATCTCTTCTGAAACTTTTGGTTCGAGCCTTGCAATGGCCTCATCAAACCTATCTGGATAGGAGGTAGAAAAAAGATTATTAAAATAATTAGAAATAATTTTACCAATCTTCTCATTGTCGTCAACCCATACACACTGCTCATCTCGGAGTCTCGAAATAGTATTTCTTTTCTTTCTGTGACTCGCTTTATGATGGAAGTACGATGTATTCTTATCACCGTCACGAAGTTTATTAACTCGCGCACGAGCGTGCTAGTATGATTCTTCCACTCTATGCAACTCATCAAACTCCAAGGATATTTCCTTACATTTCATCAACTTTTTTGCATCCGGTACCCGTTGCTACCATATCTTGAGTTCTCCTTCCTTCTTTACTATTTTCTCCTTAACCACTCCAAAAGTCTCTCACGAGCCCACGTTCCCAAACTCACAGCACATTGGTTGATTTTTTTTTCTTGGATATCAGAGCCCACATTGTCCGTCCAAGCCTTCTGAATAACTCCCATGCATTCCTCTTTAGATAGCCAAAGAGATTCAAAATGGAAGCGTTTTTTCATACTACCAAACCTGCCATTTGCACCAGCTTGTAGTAGAATGGGTGCATGGTTCGAGTGATATATCGGGAAATGTCGGACAAGTGTTTGTGGAAACAGGAGGCACCACGAATCACACGCCAAGAATCTATCCAATCTCTCCCTTAGGAAGGTCTGAGGTTCCAGGGCACGTTTCCAAGTAAACCCACTGCCCTTATACTCACGATCACTTTAAAACTCCACCCTCCTTTTCAGCCTCACAAGTAATTTTATTGAAACCACCGAAGTAAATCAATGGAACATGACAAGAGTTTTTTAGATTTTTCATGAGATCCCTGGTCAAATATTTCTGCTCATTATTCGGCCACCCATACACACCAGCCACCGCCCACCTAGGAACATTGTTATCATCATAAACCTCCGCAAAAACATGATGTCTAGAAAAGGACACCACTTGAATATTCAGGTCTCTCCCCCACATCCCATTCCTCCATAATTACCCGCACTACTAAGACAAATACCCTCTTGGAAGCCGCATTTATTTCTTACATATTCTATTTTTTTCGAGTCAATCATAGTTTCCATTAGGAAAACTGTGTTTGGGGGTTCTCTCCAACACCACGTTTGGAGGGCTTGAATTGTCGAGGGATTACCCGGCCCGACAGTTTAGCTTAATATTTTCATTGATGTTTGCGGGGTTGTTCAAAACCAACCTCCGCTACTTGAGAAGAAAAATAGTAATAGGTACATGTTCACGTTTGAAGTGCGAGCACGCTTTCGATTTTCTTCAGAGTCTATCATCAAATACATCAATGTTTTCCATACATTCCTTACATTTTCCAAAAGACATATCATCATTAAGATGGAACCCTGCATAGCCGTAGTCTCAGAATTCTTGTTAGGAGCAGTAGACTTCCCTTTCCTCAACCGAGTTTTTTTTTATAGAAAGCTTGGTATGTGAATTAACTCCCACGCTAAAAACAAATTGGTCTATGTCATGAATCACCTGGGCCTGTTTATCATGTTCTAAAACATCTTGTGAAGGCACCGGACCTTGTTCAGATAGTAGCAATTTGTTCCTCGGTCTACCGGAACTTCAACCCTTCTTGTAAAGGGGTGGTCCACCATCTTCTCTACAAGATGTAGGGGAGAGGAAATATCCTGCAAGCTATAATAATTTTACTTTATGAGGATGATGACATCCCATCTATTGACTTCGTACACACAAAAGTCAGACACCTATTATCTTTCAAAGCGGTTACTTCCTCCATAAGACACAACCTACCTTTACGGGGTGAGGCCTTTAGCCACAATCCCCATCCTATACCAGAATCTTTTCCATCTTCCTCACCATTAGTACAATTCTTCTCACTATGACCCATACAACCACACATGAAACAAAAGAACGATAGCCGTTCATATTTATAATCAATCATCACTATAGATATGTCCTTTTAATTCTCTGACACCTCCTCAAAGGTTTATTCACATCTAGGAGCAGTTTTATTCGTCTATATTTCTCCATTCATAGATCTTCATTTTCTAATTCGAGGTAAGGGCTCGGATTTGCAGTCTACGCCTTATAGCTGTATCGGAGCGGCAATTAAAAGGTAAGTTGTAAATTCTCACCCCAAAATGGCGACCGGTCCAGGTGCCACTGCGCTGGTTGTTTATTACCATAATCTCATTAAGAACCGGTAACATATAATCAAAACACCATGGCCTTCCATTCAGAACTTTGGCCTTGTCACGCCAATGAAAAAATTGGAAAGCAAACAAGTTTGCCCCAATTGCCCTAATCACTACTCTCCTCGTCATAGCCCAGGATTGTGTCATCGTCTTTTTAAAAGCCTCCATATTGAAAGATCTATCTGTCAGTAGTCGCCTCACAAGCATGAGGGACACTTTTTCATCAGTTTCGGGGGATTATATATCTCATAAATTAACAATCGTACTTTTCTCTTCGTTAATACGGAAAGTAGAGCACTTTTTGATGAGTTCCTCGGCCATCTTCTTTGAGAGGAACGCCGAAAAACGACAGCAAAGCGGCGAAAAGAAACGGTGGGGTGGCCTATCTCTCGAGGTGGGAAAACCCTATCTTTCGAGGGGAAACTTTTTATCAAGTTATAGAGAAATGCTATCTATATACAGTTATATTAGCAACTCAAGCGGGGAACCTAATCTGACTTATACTAACATGAGAGCAATTAGCGAATCTTTATGATTATCATCATACTCTTTGAGCTCATGGAGGTTTCTCTGCATGATTGGTTTTCTGATGGAGGAAGCAGGGGATGGATGGAGGTAGAAGAGAAGAAGTTACCTATTAAAATCAGTGACGGAGTCACACTCGGAGAATTTTCGAAAGATACCATCTATAGTTAGGATTATTTTAAAATAACCCATAGTTAGGATTATTAAAAGCGGACGACCATTAGTTGAGATTGTCTTGATCCTTTTTTTTTTTTGCCATAAACGACTGATAAGTTGTACTTGTGCCTATAAACTTATCAATTTGTGTCATAAACTGATGAGTTTATGTATCAGTTTATGTGCCCATAAACTGATAAGTTTAAGTGCCCATAACCTGATAAGTTTAAGCGCATAAATTGATCAATTTATGCTCATAAACTGATAAATTTTATGCCCATATATGACCTAAAATGATAGATATATGGCCTAAACTGATATAAATGTGCTCTGGTACAAAATTGTCATGAAATAAAATTCGTCTCAGGCATTAAAATGATTGAGACACATTCCAACCAAGACGTTGTGATGTATTAAAGAGAACGAATCTATTTGATTAATGAGAGTTAGGCAGTTGCTTTTAAACAAATTTTGACTAATATATTCCACAAACCAAACCAAGCTTTTGATCAAAAGTTTTAAAGAGTCTAAGTTATAGATTGCAAGCAAATCTCACTAGAAGCATTTTAAAGAGTTGGGCCTTCCATCTACTTATCTCCTCACTCCCAAGGGCCCTTATATGTCAAGGTGGGATGTGTTGACCTAAGCGAAGACCTGGTCTTGTTAATCACCTATCCTTGTTAACCAAAGAATATTTTTGCAAAAATGATGGAATAAGTCGAATAACACAAAACCCTCAAACTAAATAAGAGAGTATGATGAGAATTCATTACTAACCCGGCTATCTGACCATCAACCATCCATTTTCGCCAATCATCAAGTATCGAGTAATTTAATGACCTTATCCATGCTTGAGTTCCCAAGAATGGAACAATCATGTCATGGTCGCCACTATTCAAAATCATTTGAAAAAAGTTAACACATATATAAAGAAAATCAAATTATATGAAATTCCCTCTGTTTCAAAATGTTCTTCCTACTTTCACTTATTTAGATCTCAAAAAGAATTAAAATAAAAAGAATATAAAGAATCAGAGGGAGTAATAAGATAAGAGATCATGAATATATTAGACTAACCTATATATTAAAGATCGAAATCCTTTGGCACTTAGCTCCACATGGTATGGAACACTACTTGAAACTTCATATGAATATTTTTGTGCGTAATTGCATCTTTTCCATTTTCTTATAGTACCCTACACCATAATAGTTAAACTTAATTACATGTATTATTTTCAAAGAAAAAAAAAATTGTTTAATGGTACATACCTTACGAATGTGAAAATTAGCTTGAACACTCCTCTTGTTCATCCAATCTTGAGCAACTATATATCCTTCTTTCTGATGAAAGAAGAGACCAAAGTAAGAAATTAAATTTATAAAAAAAGATATTAGATGTGATACTCTAAAAAGAAAGAGAAAAAGAATCATTATTTACATAATTTTACTACAGTAATAAGTTAATAACCAATATTTTCACATATCACTATGATATTAAAAAATTTCCCGCTAGAAAAATATGCCTTTCAAAAATCATTTGATAATATTTTGATTTGCATAGTAACCCTATGTCTATCTTCATTAAATATATTTGTAAAAATCTAATAAATTTTTTACAATATTTCTTATGTTTATTTTAGTCAAAGTCTTAACATTTTCATACAATATTATATACTCTATTAGGTTGAGACTTGAAACATAATTCTATAAAAAAAACTTATAATAACCGCAATTTAACATTCTCGGAGATATCTTATGAAACTTATATCAATATTTCCTTCTTAAATAACTTAGAACAAATTCTTAAAAGAATATATAAAAGAATATATAAAATACATCTGATTTTAAATTATTAAAAATTTATATCTTTATAATAAAATTATAATATTTACAATATTTCCTTTCAATGCATATAAGAAAGATTTGAAGAATATAATGTTAGATGAGAGAACAAACAAGGGAACCGGATATCCACTCCAAGGCACGGAAACTACGCTTTCCTATTAGTTTAATTTCGCCCCTCTAGGATCACCGGGTTAACACGAAATAACTAATGAGATACAATGGAGAAAACAATTCACTAGATGATCTTCTAAGTGAATCAACAAGAACTTTGTGTTTGATGTTTGTGAAGAACACTCAAGAGAAAGTAGCAAGTTTTCTCTCAAGCAAAGCAAGAAGATTAGAATATGAAAATCTGATTTTCCTCCCTCTCCTCATATGAATAACAAGGGTAATATCACATATTCCCACTTGATTAGAGCTGTTATAGCATTCATCCCTCTTTAATCCCCTGATTAAGAGTACTTAATCATCTTAAAACGGATCACAAATGCATTACAACGGTTATAAACCGTCCACGCAAAATTTCACGCCCCAAGACAGAATACACGTCGCGACCCGCGATACAGATCGCGAGTCGCGAAAGGGCGTTGGTCGCGACCCGCGACAGTGTCGCGACCCGCGACGGCCTCTGATCGCGACCGCGACGAAATGTCGCGACTCGTGACCAGCCCTCTGTCTTGCTTGATTTAATCCACGTGATTTTGCGCATTCTAATCTCAACATACTAGACCTCCTCCTCTTCTAGTATATACTCATATGAGCTAACAAAAACCCATTACCCTATAAATGTTCCAACAATCCTCCTCCCATTTATAGGGTAATGTTGAAAAGTTTTCAACTTGCTATAAATCACAAACAAAACATGCTCATGCATCATGGAAATATCTTACGATTGAATTTCCACTTAGTAAAAGTAACTTTACAACAATTTCGATCATAATGATAGACAAAGCTTTGAATCATATAACCACCACAAATCATTGAAGATACTAATACACATAAGCATAAAACATAATTCTTAACCTCCGACACCTATGAAGCCTTGGTGTCCATATCCATTCATAAGCGTTCCAAGTCAAGCCTTAGACTTGGTGAAGCGGCCAAACCTCTAGCTTATATAGGTAAACCTTTACGAACATGCTCCTACAATTGAGCACTTATCAAAGATTTATTAAGAAATAAATTCAACCTCTTAACATTGTAGTAACAAGCACTAACCTCGGGATGTGTTAAACAAGTGCTCCCAACCTTCTAGAGAAGTACTTTCCTCATTGAATTTGAGATCTAATGTTGTATTAGACATCAAATTGAGTTTTCCTTCACCATAGGTTGTTCAATAGGCTTAAGACCCATCCCTTTATTCATTTTGTTCACTAGTTCCCTTGACAACGGTTTAGTAAACGTATCCGCCAAGTTCAAACTAGACCGAACAAAATTAATAGTTATACAACTATTCCTTATCATTTCACGCACATAGCTATGTCTAACTCCAATGTGCCTTGACTTCCCATTGTAGACTTCACTATAAGCTTTAGCTATGGTTGATGCACTATCACAATGAATAGCAAGAGGTGACATAGGTTTGACCCACAAGTCAACCTCACTCAACACATTCCTTAGCCATTCCGCTTCTTGGCAACAAGATGCCAATGCAATGAATTCCGATGCCATAGTGGAATCCGTTATACATGTTTGCTTCTTGGATGCCCATGAAATAGCACCTCCTCCAAGAAGAAACACCCATCCACTTGTGGATGAAAAATCTTCCTTGTTGGAAATCCAACTAGCATCCGAGTAACCTTCTAGAATAGAAGGTTCTCCTTTGTAAGTTATGACATAATCCAAGGTTTTATTCAAATACCTTAACACTCTTCTCAATGCTTGCCAATGCAACATACTAGGATTACTAGTATACCTACTGAGTTTACCAATAGCAAAAGCTATATCCGGTCGAGTGCTAGTCATAGCATACATCAAGCTTCCAATTAAGCTTGCATACTCCAATTGAGAAATAGGAGTACCACTACTCGGAACCAAGTGAACACTAGGATCCATAGGAGTAGCAAAATGAGTCGAATTCGATTCATTAAACCTCTTAATCACTTTCTCAATATAATGAGATTGTGATAAAGAAATTGACCCTTTACCTCTCATTATTCTAATACCTAGAATAACATCCGCTTCACCCAAATCTTTCATGGAGAAGCTAGAAGAGAGAAAGATTTTGGTTTTTTCCACTTGTTCCAAATCGGTCCCAAAGATGAGCATATCATCAACATATAAGCAAATTATAACTCCATTACCGTTATTATCAAATTTACTATATACACACTTATCGGACTGATTTATTTTGAACCCACTAGACAAAATGACCTCATCAAATTTTTGATGCCATTGCTTAGGTGCTTGTTTAAGACCATACAAAGATCGAACTAATTTGCAAACCTTAGTCTCTTGACCTTTAACCACAAAACCTTCAGGTTGATTCATGTACACTTCCTCCTCCAATTCACCATTAAGGAAAGCAGTTTTAACATCCATTTGGTGAATTACTAGACCATGAATCGCAGCTAATGCTATCAAAAGTCTAATGGTAGCTATTCTAGCAACCGGAGCATAAGTGTCAAAATAATCGATACCATATCTTTGCCTAAAACCTTGGACCACTAACCGGGCCTTATGTTTTAGTATGGTTCCATCGATCTTCCTTTTCCTTACGAAAATCCACTTACAACCTAAAGGTTTGCATCCGGGGGTAAATTAGCTAAAATTCAAGTATAATTTCCCATTATTGAATCCATTTCATCATTCACCGCCTCTTTCCGAGAAAGCGAATCATGAGACTTCATAGCCTCATCAAAGGTCCTAGGATCCTCCTCCATATTGTAACAATATGAAAATTGAGTCACAATAGACTCCCTTGACCCTTCAACTAAATATAGTTGAAAATCCGGTCCAAAAGATTTCTCTTTTCTAATTCTTTTACTTTTCCTAATTTCCGGTGTTGTAGTATCATGATCATTGTTAATGTCATCCACAACATTGGAACTAGTACTAGGTATCATGTCCTTTGGTCTTGGAATCGATGAGAATCTAGTCTCATCAAATATTGCATCCTTGACTCTATCACGGAATGGATAGAGACAACATCATTTGGCTCAATGACATAAAACCTATAGGCTTTGCTATGTACCGCATAGCCTATAAAAATGCAATCAATTCCTTTTTCACCTAAAGTTTTCCTTTTAGGTTCCGTCAATTTGACAATTGCCCTACAACCCCATACCTTAAGGTAATTGAGATTAGGCTTTTTGTTACACCAAAGTTCATAAGGGGTAGTCTTATTCCTTTTATTAGGAACTCGATTTAATATATAACATGCAGTTAAAATTGCATCACCCCAAAAACCGTCATTTAGACCCGAATTAGAAAGCATGGTGTTAACCATTTCTTTTAGAACCCTATTTTTCCTTTCCGCTATACCATTACTTTGAGGTGAGTATGGAGCGGTTGTTTCATGAATTACACCAATGGAACTAAAATAGCTAGGATTATAGTATTCACCACCCCTATCCGTCCGAAGTCTTTTAACTTTTTCATTAAGTTGAAGTTCCACTTCGGTCTTAAAGATTTTAAACTTTTCTAGTGCTTCATCTTTAGTAAATAATAAATATATGTAACAAAACCTTGAATAATCATCAATAAAAGTCACAATATATTTTTTATTTCCCAAAGAAGGTGAACTATGAAAATCACACAAGTCACTATGCACCAATTCAAGCAATATCGTTTGTCTAGTCACACTAGGATAAGGATTTTTTGTAATCTTATTTAGCATGCATGTCTTACACTTCTCTAACTTTAAATCGAAAGAAGGTATTAAACCTAGCTTAGACATATCATATAATCTACGATAGTTTACATGACATAAACGATTGTGCCATAGAGAAGAAACATCAAGCATGTAAATAGAACTAGTATCAATTTTATTATTAATACTAAATTTAAACATTCCATTACAATAAAATCCTTGTCCAACAAAAATACCACCCTTGGAAACTATAAACTTATCTGATTCAAATACAACTTTAAAACCAAACTTATTCAAAAGACCCCCCGACACAAGATTCTTCCTAACTTCCGGTACATAAACAACATCCCGGAGAGTTAAAGTCTTTTCCGAGGTTAACAACAATTCTACTTGGCCTATACCCTTGGCCTTTACCGTAGAATCATTCCTCATATACAAGATTGGACCATCATCCAATTCTTCCAAAGACTTGAAGAAGTGCTTATTATTGCACACATGTCTAGAGGCCCCCGAATCTATCCACCAAGAATCATCAACTCTGCACAAACATAATTTCGAAATCATAGCCACAAAATTCATTTCTTCAATTACATGTTCATGTGCAATTTTACCTTGGTTTTGAACAACACTAGGTTGTCCATTTTTTGTCTTCTTCTTCTTAGAAGGACAATCCCTCTTGAGATGAGGTCCATTGCATACCCAACAAGTGAGGGTCTTCCTCTTCTTGTTTGCAAAGTTGGTTTTAGAGTTGTTATTGTTGGATTTCTTGGTCCCACTAGACCCACCAACCTCTACCATATTCACGGTAGACTTAGGAATACTAGGAGTAGTATCCTTAACCCCATCTTGAGCCCGGATACCCTCTTCAATACGAAGATGAGTTCCTAATTGCTCCATGGAAATATCTTCCTTCCTATGTTTCAAGGAATGCTTAGTTTCTTTCCAAGAATTTGGTAATTTATCAATGATTGAGGCTACGGCAATAGCCTCATCCATCACCATACCATGTGATCTAATTTGGTTCAAAATATGATGAACTTCATGAAATTGCTCTATAATAGGCCGATCATTAGTCATTTTAAATGAATTAAAATTACTAACAATAAATTTCTTACTTGAAGCATCTTCAGAAATATACTTGGCCTCAAGAGTATCCCAAAGTTCCTTTGCACTCTCCACATTTTGATAGAGATCGAACAAAGGGTCGGTAAGAGAGTTGAGGATGTGACCCCGGCAAATGTAGTCATCATTCTCCCACTTTGTCCTCTTCCTTGTAGTCTCCACGGACTCTTCCTCTCCATCTTTCGGGAATGGTGGCATGGGTGTTGATAGAACATACACCACATTCAAAGTTGTCAACAAGAAGTGCATCTTCTTTTGCCATCTTCGATAACCCACCCCCTCAAACTTATCCAACTTTTGGAAGTTCATAGTCATGTCCTTGAGTGATTGAGCCATATCCGAAATGAAAGGAAATTAAACTAATAGATTGTTAGATGAGAGAACAAACAAGGGAACCGGATATCCACTCCAAGGCACGGAAACTACGCTTTCCTATTAGTTTAATTTCGCCCCTCTAGGATCACCGGGTTAACACGAAATAACTAATGAGATACAATGGAGAAAACAATTCACTAGATGGTCTTCTAAGTGAATCAACAAGAACTTTGTGTTTGATGTTTGTGAAGAACACTCAAGAGAAAGTAGCAAGTTTTCTCTCAAGCAAAGCAAGAAGATTAGAATATGAAAATCTGATTTTCCTCCCTCTCCTCATATGAATAACAAGGGTAATATCACATATTCCCACTTGATTAGAGCTGTTACAGCATTCATCCCTCTTTAATCCCCTGATTAAGAGTACTTAATCATCTTAAAACGGATCACAAATGCATTACAACGGTTATAAACCGTCCACGCAAAATTTCACGCCCCAAGACAGAATACACGTCGCGACCCGCGATACAGATCGCGAGTCGCGAAAGGGCGCTGGTCGCGACCCGCGACAGGTGTCGCGACCCGCGACGAATGTCGCGACTCGTGACCAGCCCTCTGTCTTGCTTGATTTAATCCACGTGATTTTGCGCATTCTAATCTCAACATACTAGACCTCCTCCTCTTCTAGTATATACTCATATGAGCTAACAAAAACCCATTACCCTATAAATGTTCCAACATATAATGTTTAAGATATAATATTGAATCCTTTTACAAGACATGTCAACTTGTTGGACATAAATGTCACCAGAATTGGCAATATGAATCCAGAATTAAAGTTAAATTAGGACTAAACATTAAGAAGAAGATCAATGAGAATTGAGTGCCTTAATTAGCAAGTTTAGCTTGAGAAATAAGGGGGGCTAGTTGAAGTGTTGAACCATAATGATATATGTTGGGATGCGTATCCCACATTGAAGAAATATATAAGTTGTGTTCAATTTAGAAGGTTAAGAGGCTACTCCCCTTACTGCTTGTGTTTTTACTTTACACATGCATGATAAGTGGTGAGAACAGGGCATTTAGATCTTACACGACAACTAAGGGCACGAAGTTGTTTGAGGTGATGTAGGTTGTTGAAATTGTCAGCAATGATCCTTCTTTTCATTCCATAGACTTCATGATCTCTTAAGTAATCAATATCACAATAATCTTCTAATGTCATTGTGATTTGAATTCCAAGAAGGCCCTATAATTGCATTAACAAAGTTTAGATTTAACTTTTCGAAATTTAATTTAGCTCTTCAAATAATACAATAGAAATCAAAATAACGAATGCGTTGTTACCCACCCATTCAAAAGTTTTAATCATTGCCTTACACTTTATGTTGCTTGCCTCTACCATTTGATATTTACCTCCACAAGTAACCTGTAGTGACTATAAAAGAAAAAGGAAAGAAATTAAAGAAAAGGCACTAGAAATATAAGTTCAATTCAATTTATAATTAAATTAATTTTCTACGGGAAATTACCTCATAAAGTTCATCAGAAATTAGACCCATTCCATGCGCAAAAGCAACTTGATAATTTCCATCAATAAGTCTATCAGTGGCAGGATTTCCTAATATATATCCCTGCATTTATAAATTAATCAAAACACTAGTTGTGTATTTGTGTGGCTAAGTAGCTAACAATTCTCCTGGAGTCCATCCTAGATGGTTTGCTTGAGATGAAAGTTAGGTTGTAAATTGTTTGTTTTGTTTGAAATATGCATGCTCAACTGACCTATGAAACAAAAAAAAGTAGCTAACAGTAAACTATATATTTCAATTGAAGATAATAGTATCTATTTAATTTAAAATCATTTCTAGATTAGTTTTTTTCTTTTGAAATTCTTTTTTTTTTGTTAAAAGCTTCACTGGTCTCATTTGTGTTGGATTGTACAGTACTACAGTGAATTCATCATAAATAAAATTCTATACAATATATCACATCATTTTTTTTCTAATACCAGGGATTTTCTATTATATATGCATTCATCCCTTAGCTAAATAGCATGATAAAGTTTAGTTTTTCTTTTTGCAACTTTTGTACAACAATATTTCCTAATAAGTAATAACTCTTATTAATTATTATGAATCTTCCATTTGCACTATAATGCTAAAGCTCTATATATGTGAGGGTGTGTTATCCAAAAAGGTTATCATATCACATAATTGCTCAACTTAGTCACTTGGAGGTTGGTTGTGAAAATGCAAATATATGATCCAAATAGTAAAGCAAGGAGTTGAGGTATGCATGAATGGCTCTAGTAACTAGTAAGTATGAGAATTTTTAAGTGCCTTTTTTCCCCTTGTTAGGAAGCTAAGTTAAAAAGTATTAGTAAACATATTGATTAGAAAAAAGAGGAACAAATCATCGGTGAATAAGTTTTAACAGCCTAGAGGCTAGACGCATCAAATCTCATTTTCAAGGCAGTGGTCATATCACGGCATTATGATTCCTAGAATTCCTTTTAAGTTTTTTGGTTTCTTCTAAATTTGTAGTCTTGATAAATATCATTCTCCCAATAGAGATTACTTCAATTATGAAAATTATAATATAACTAGAACACAAGATAGGGGCTAATAAGTACTAGCCTTTAGATTAAGAAATGGTTGCAACCCTCTTTCATTACCTACATAAGAATAAAAATCGAGTTACTTTAGTATATAACTTACTTTTGATTAACCTATAGTATTTTCTTTTGCAAACTTATTTGTTCAACCCTTAAAAACCTAGGTATATAATTGCCCAACTATGGTAAGGAAAAGTTCTATAAATACGATCTTTCAACATAAATTAATAGTTAGGTTGTTTAAAAGAAATTGTTAAACACCTAAGCAGCTAGTCTTGTATGGACCAAAGCCACCCATATGACATAGTGACCCTTTTTTATAAGTAAATAGTCACCTTTTACAACATAAAATTACACTTATATACCATTATCTAACATAGTGACTGTTTTTTTTTCCATACAATCACTCTTTATTTCTTACATTATTTTATTATAATGAAAAATTATACTTTATAACATAGTACTTTTTTTTCTCACATAGTTACCCCGTTAAAATCTATAGCTTACTGACCCGTTTTTTTATAAATCACATATACTAGCATTAAACCTACACAAAATTTAGTGTGAGCCAGGTCATATAAGTCTTTTTACAATAATTCCCAAAAGTAGACTATTTTCCAAATTTAGTAAGTGAAAATTGGGACTTTCTCAAATTAACTCAAAAATTAGACCATTTTCCAACATTTTCAAATGGATAGGGCTAATTATTTAAAGAGGGATGGAATAGGGTTTAAGACAAGAGGCTGAAATTTTCCATATTATGATCTAAACATTTTTTTTTTATATAAAAAGTAAGCATTTTATTGATAGAGCTCGTAGCCCAAATGGCCACCTTTAAGAGCCAACTAAATAACTGCTTATGATCTAAACATTCGACTTACCGGAAACCATATCTACAAAGTAAAGGGGAAGAGTAAATCCTGTGTATGAGTCCCCACCAAGATAAAGATGATTTGAAAGGAATTGTGGATGATTCGTTAGCCACTGCATAATTACATGATTATTTTATTACTTTCAACTATAAAAAAAAACAAATGATTAAATGACATAAAGAAAAAGACTTTTACCTTTCGTAGAAATTCATTAATATTATGGGAAGCCCTATAATCCCCGGAGTGATTTGTACGAGGTGTTCTAGCATAAGAGAAGCCAGCACCCGCAGGAAAATCCACAAAGATTATGCTAGTGAGCTTGTAATCACAATAGAAGCAAGATTTTAGTTATTTTTTTGAGGGGAAATAATGTTGTGTCGTTACAAGGTATCGAACACATGACCTTTAAAATGAAAAGTGAAAGCTTAATCATTAATCCAATATAACACAATTTAATTATTTACATCTTATATGTACAAAAATGAAGAATTATAGGAAAAGACATGATTTTCTCTATAAGTCAAACTTAAATAAGATTTCGCTTCTACCTTAGTCCATGAATATGGCCTCAAGACCAGCTTTGGTAAAGCTTGATTATCATTCATCTCTTCAAATTGTATGGGTCCTATACATTTGTATGCCGAATATGCAAATTGTTAGCATATTATACTTCTATAATACTACTTTTTTTTTTTTGTTAATAATGCTACCACATTTTAGAGCGCTAAGATTATTAAGACTAGTATTTTTTGCACACGATGCGTGCGCGAAAATCGTGGTGATATTGTACATGTTTCTTTTGTTTTTAAAAATCAGGAAGTTACTTTCACTAAAAAAAAAAATGTGGTAGTTTTTTTAGGGGGAAAAATCTGACAGTTACATTATAGCTTTTTTTTAAAAAAAGTTATATTACTTTTTTGCCCTCATTAGTTATCTTGGAAGAATAAAAACATAAAGGATATTTTAGGAAACTCAAGTGGACACCAAAGTCCTCAAGAGTTCCCATATATAATAGAGATATACTATAACTAGTTTAACTAGTTTTCAAGCCCTAAAAACACCTAAACTCCTAAAAGCTCAAAAGAACTTTGTTCAGAAAGGAGGGGCCAGAATTTGGAAGCAGATAGAGGAAATTTCCTAGTTCATAACGAATAACGATTTAGAAAAAAACTTGTTATTTACAATTTAAGTTGTACATTCGCCTATAAATATTGTACTTCCTCCGTTCCATTTTAAATGAAACACTTACTATTTTAGGCTTTTCAAAATAAGTGAAACGTTACCTTATTTGGTATTCACTTCTCTCTATCTCTCTCCTCATCACATGGGTCCCTTCTTTTTTTCTCTCTATCTCTCTCCTATTCTAAATCCCGTCTCGCAAGGCCCTCACGTTTCATTTAAAATGGAACGGAGGAAGTATATTACTCCAATCGATAGCAAATGTTGTAATATTAAACTACAAAAGATATATATATATATATATATATATATATATATATATATATATATATATATATATATATATATATATATATATATATATATATATATATATATAGGGTTGGGTTCTAGTGAGAACTCTCTTATGGTGAGAACCGTGAGAACCACTAAAAATAAGCAAAAATTTCATAAAATAAGCTAAAAAAATAAAAAAAGGAGCAAAAGCACAAAATGAGCAGAAAACATTAAATGAGTAAAAACGTAAGATGAGCAAAAATGCAAAATGAGAAAAACATAGAATAAGCATAAAAAAGTTAAACGAGTAAAAACGTAAATTGAGCAAAACGTAAAATGAGCAAAAACTTTGTGAAATGAACATAATAATGTTAAATGAGCAAAAATATAAAATAAGCAAAACATAAAATGAGCAAAAACATTGTGAAATGAGTAAAATCTTCATAAAATGAGAAAAAAAATGAGTGAGTTCTCACGGTTCTCACCATAAGGGTGGTTCTCATATGAACTTAAACATATATATATATATATATATATATATATATATATATATATATATATATATATATATATATGAGATTTTTCACCCACCAACAATATCATGCAAAATCTTAGGTGCTATCTGGAACATGTAGAACTATGTGCTCCCAAACACATTTTTTTGGACATTTATAACGTACTTTGCTCAAATGAGCAAAATGTAAAATGTGTAAAAATAACATGTGTATAAAAAAAGTGAGAAAGAGCATTATAAAGGCTTTCACAATATTAAAATAGTTCTATACTAATCAATAACTTCTTTTATGATTTGATTTTGGTATATGAAGTTAGTTATTTTTTAGTTATAAATGAGCGATTAAGCGCAGCAACGTAGACGTAATTCAATCCTAGGTCTATATGAAGTTTGTGATTCGACATGCAATTATGAATTATAAGAAGTTGGGAACAACTTCTAAGAAATTAGAAACAACTAAAAGTTAGTAATTTTAATGGTACCAATTTCATAAAGGATGGCAGACATTGCGGAGCAAAGAGGGCCTCCCGTTAGCCAAAGGAGAAGCGGGTCTTCTTTTGGATTATTTTCCGACTCAAAGAAATAATAGAACAGTTGTGCTTCCTCTCCTTCATCTACACCAATGTACCTGTTACAATAATCTTAACGAATAATTAGGGTCCGGTCATGTTTCCGTCGTCCAAATTTAGTTGTCACATTACTAGTTCAAATTCTACACTGATATGAAGACTACTTTTTTCGAACGAAGACATTATTCAAATGAAGACGACTGACCCGGTTTCGAGTGAGAAAGGGAGAGGGCCATCGAAGCCAGGAAGATATTTGACCTTATGAGAGCGAGGCACAGCAACATGAACATTCGACAGCCATATTGTAAGAAGAAACACAACCTGTAGGAAACAGAAACCAACCTTTATGGTTCTCATTTTGTATAAAGTTCTCTATAGAGTTTCTGTTGTTGCGAGTTAGTTCTACTATTACTTACTTATAAGAAACTGAGATCTATACTTATATCATTTTTTATTTATTTATTTACTTTTGAATTGGTATATTCTTGTAATTGGATTTGATTTGTTTTGTTTTGTTTTGTTGTAAGTAATGAGTTTCCATAGCTAAACTGATGTTTGAAAGGCTTATTTGTTTTGCATCCATTATGCACCCGAGTAAATCCCGTTTGGTAGTTTGTTATAAATGATGGTAATGAGAATGAATTTGCATGTAAAATTTGTGAAGAAAAGCATTGTTAATTCCATAGTAATGCTAATTTATCCTAAAGTGTTTATTTTTCCTTATAAATTTTCATTTCTATCCAATACCTCCTTGTAGGTGGTAAGGAGTAATGAAAATTGCTTCCCCTTAGAGAAAAAACACAAGCTTAGGTTGAAGTTGCTTCCACATGGAGAAAAAAACAAACAAACTTGGCTGTTAAAATTGTCTCTCCATGGAGATTTTAATTCCTTTGTAATATTTATAATACTCCTTATGATTGCTTTAAAGGATTTAGCAGACTACTCATTTCAACAAATCTTTATTTTAGGGAGCTCATTTCCTTAATTATTCCACAAACTCGTGTTGGTTATTGAGGATAGTTGTTGGCCCTGAATGCGCATTGGTGACGATAGACTAGACTCTGTCAGATTTGGGTGTATTACATTCAAAATTCATTCTCATTACCACTATTTATTAACGACTACGGGTTGTTAAGGCTAATTTTTGCTTATTTGATGATTTGGAGTTCTTCCTATTATGTGAATTTTGCTATTTAGAAGATTTAATTTTTTTAAGGTAACATGAATGGGACTCACTTGAGGGGGTATAAGGGAAAATCCTCAAATGAGTTCCATGAGGTTTGATCCCTAGACCTCAGGAATATGAGATAGGAAGCGATGCCACTACTTCACTACCTCAACCTCATTTAGAAGATTTTAAATGAATAATGAGTAAAAAGATAGTTTTAGATCATGCTTATAGTGTACCAGATGTATAATAAAAGTATGTAGTGCCATTCCATGACGAGAGAAAATCAAGTTTGTTAGGATGTGTAGATCTAAATTTGAGATGG
Source organism: Beta lomatogona (assembly GCA_947646795.1). NCBI lineage: Eukaryota > Viridiplantae > Streptophyta > Magnoliopsida > Caryophyllales > Amaranthaceae > Beta > Beta lomatogona. The sequence continues at coordinate 3,049 of CANSNZ010000424.1, read as the reverse complement.
TATTCTAAGTGACTTTCTGGGTGCTTCTTTTAATAATGAGACCTTACGTTCTTGACGAGGAAACTTTACGTGAGACTTTTTATGTGCGTTGCTCCCACAATGATGAAAGTTAACGGAGCCCTATCCGTTTCCCTACGGATCGGATCAATGACAAAACCCCCATCATCTGAAATTCTAGTCCCGTGTGATAATTATATTTGTTTATGATTGATGGATGTTTAACCTTTTTAATGTCCCTTCAAAAAAAAAAAAACCCTTTTTAATGGAGTAATGATACCTAAAGACATCATAATGAAGGTTGACAAGGCAATCCGATCAAGAGTTATACTTTATAAATTAAAGCTGATTGAGAATAATAATATTTTCTTTTTGGTACAGAAGGTGTATTGTGTATGACACGTCTCGCTAAAATCGAGGTAATCAAGACAAATGAAGAATTGAGAGTTTAATTCTAATGATGAGATATAATGATATTTTGTTTTTTTGACATCAATGATATTAATTCATGATATAGATTAATAATAAGGCCTCTTGAAAAGCAAAACTCGAGACTTAAAATCAAAATTCTAAGATTCGTTCAAAAATCGAGACATAAAATCCAAAATCTGAAACTTAAAATTGAAAGCATTGAAAACAAATTATCAATTGAAATTTCTAAAAAATTAAAAGCTTAAAGTAGGCGGTCGGGTTTACTAATATATCAATGTGAATGAGCTTGGTAACTGGATAAGCGATTTAGGTTGGCTATCCACTAAGTCACTTAGCTTTTTGAGTGGAAGGATTTTAAATTTTCAAAAAAATTACAGCTCTCTCTTATATAGACAGTACCTAGGAAATTATTTTTGCCTTTGAAGTAAAGTGAGAATTACTTTTCTAAAGAAGCATTATTTTTGGGAAAGAATTCATAAGAAAGCATGAGAGACAATAAGCAGCATCAATTGTTGGTGAATACTCTAGCGGCTAGCCAACTAAAAGTAAAGCCAATTAGATACAATCATACAAGTAAAATAAAAGCCTAATAAATATACCTAGAGAATTAATCAAAGAACTAAAGTAGCTTAATAATTAACTCTTAAAACTTGGAAGCCTTCTAAAAGTCCAAAACACCTAAAACAAGTCCATTAAAAATAGAAAGTAATAAAATCTCACTTGTCTTAGCAAAATGAACATAAGACAGCTCATATTCTAGTTGTATTAATTATCAATTGAATTGTTAGGTTTAGTTCAACTGATACACAAACAGTGAAACGGAATATTTGAATTTTTATATTATCACCAAAATACTCAAACATAATACTGCAAACTTTCATAGTACTTGGCAAGGTCGGGTATTCGACTCTCATCGCTCTCCAATTTGGGGAGTTTGTATAAAAATGTTTGCTTGTGGGTATAAATCCCCTCTACCCAACCAATGAGCTGGTGTGCCCTGCAGGCTAGTAGCCTAGCAGGGGTTGGTCTTCGGTCCAATTATCTTTCCTGAATAAAAAAAAAATATCATACTATTAATTCGTGAAAACCAAGACTCTTTATTTTATAAGGGAACATATGAGAATTTTGGTGTTCTCTTGAAATACCTAAAATACCCCTAATTATATGATTAATATTAAAATTGTTAAAAAATTGTTAAAAAATTGTTATTATCATAGTGATCAAATAAATTTTAAAGCTATTTTTTCTACGAATTATATTTTCTATAAAATGAATACATTGGATGCATATGATGTCATTGACTAAGTGCGGCCAATAATTGTTATTGACGAACCCCTAAAGTTAGTTGGCTCAACCCAAACGACGGAGCAGACAGAAGTTCACCCCAGTAGGGACCAAAATATGGATTACACCTCAGCCTGAACTATACAACCCAATCTACGTTTTCTCATAAAAAGATCTAGATCTCGTGATACAAATTATTGTGCAAATGTTTGACTAGATCTAGATCATACATGTTGCCAATTATGGAATAGCTAGATATTTAGATGGTAATTCCCTCCTTTTAAATAGTTCTTTGCAGAGCTGGCAATCAGGTCGGTTTGAGTCAGGTTTGCTTTCGGGTTGATAATAAATGGGTCAAAAATCCCTCAATCCAAACCTAACCAATTTAATAAACAGGTTGAAAAACTCAATCCTAACCCGACCTATTTAATAAATGGATACCCGTATAACCCATTTAATCATAACTATTATTAGAATAAAAAGCATTTTTTTTTCTTAAAAAGTTAAATGAGCAAGTTCACTATTAAAAAATATGCATGTTTAGAGTTTCTAAAAATAATTATAACCTATTTTAAAGATATTTTAAACCAAATTTTAGATTTACCAATATATTTTTCTAAGAATTTTCTATATGTATAAGTCAATAAGGTCAAAGCATATTATTTTCGGGTCAGATATGTCAACTGAACCTAACCCGTTTAATTAAATGAGTTAATCATGTCAACCCATTTACTTAATGGGTCAAAAATCCCAATCCTAACCCACTTATTTCGAGTTAGGTTCAAGTTGGGTTGTTGGGAAAAAAGTCCTAGTTCTTTCTATGCAAAAAGATATTAAATAAACATAACAAAAGAAATAGAGGGTGTAAATACTTAGTAGACTTAATTCCTTTCACCTAAGAAGATGTTTCAAAAAAAAAAAAAAAAAAAAGGAAGAATGGAACATCCGATAATGACTAGTAATTTAACATGAGTTGAATGTAAGAAAAAAAACCGTACTGAGATTAATTCCATTTACCAGAAAATAAATTTATAGAAGTGACAATAAGGGCAATGCGTTGAGATAAATACTAGTATATCTTCATAAGTTCAAATGAGGTTTATGAGGTTTAATAAGCTTAGAGAAGTTTATCTTTATAAAAAAATTAGGCAACTTGGATCAAGGATAATGAATCTAAATTAGGATTAAAAGATAGAAAATTTCCAAGAAATAAATCCGTACTGCGGTCATATTTTATAATAAAATAGAATTATATATTCTGCTGTAGATATATATATTTCCAAAATGATGTCGACTAACCAGGTACAAACAATTTGTTACATAAGGTCCTAGCTCG